>OY284480.1:18358353-19798519 GCA_958336345.1 Dorcus parallelipipedus | reverse complement strand
ATTTAACGGGACAGGATCTAACTCTCGAAGGCCAGGGCAAGGGGGAGAACACGATGTACTAATCCAAGGGATGAGCGTTTTCTTAGGCAACTCGCTCTTAGAAACAGGAGAATCACTAATAGAGTGTTAAAAAATGAGCTCATAAATGTTCGCAGTCTTGTAATATCGTCTCGAACAGTTAGAAGACGTTTAAATGAAGCTGGATTAAGCAGCAGATGACCGGCAAAAAAACCGTTGATCACCAAAGAACACAAGGTTCAAAGATTACGTTTTGCCAGAAATCATCAACGGTGGACTGTTAATGATTGGAAGAAGGTTTTATTCTCTGATGAAACGAGGGCTAGCCTCAAATCTCTTGATGGACGTGAGCGTGTTTGGCGAAGGGCAGGAGAGAGATTTGCAGCTTGCAATATCTCTCCAAGAGTCCCGTTTGGTGGTGGCTCTGTAATGTTTTGGTGAGGAATCTGTTTCAACGGTCGCACAGAGTTAGTCCCTATACGCCTGAGGTCTATGAATGCGGATTATTATCTGAAAAACATTGTAGTCCAAAATGTAACGCCATTTGCTCCTTTTGTAGAGCCCAATTTTTTGTTTATGCAAAATAATGCTCATCCCCACGTGGCTAGACAAGTTACCGACTACTTGAATGCTGTTAATATAACAGTTCCGATCTAAATCCTATAGAACATTTATGGGACGCTCTTAAAATGAACTGGTGGATGCAGTAATTGCAGAATGGGAGAATATTCCCCGGGAAATTATTGCAAATTTAATCTCCAGCATACCAAATCGTATGAATGCGATAATTAGGAGTAGAGGAGGGCATAACACTGTATTAACATCGCACTGATTCCATTAATTCTATTGTTTTCGACTTTTTTTCGTTTTCATGTTTCACGCGTTTTCAGCAAATTTTTTTTTTTTAATAATAGGATATAAAATAAGTTCATTTTTTGTTGATTTCCTTCGCAAGTCATTACATAAACTTTATTCATAGCTTTTAAAGTTATTTTGATTAAATTTTAATTTTAATGTTGTAAATATGTAAGTTTAATAAAGTGGTGCGTTAATTTTGTCCAGGAGTGTATTATTCAAGAACATAAATTTACTGATTGTAAGTTATGGCCCCCGATTTGCCACCTTTAAACATTTTTCTGTTTAAAAATTTTAAATTTTTTTTTTTTGTAAATTAAATTAGTTCAATTTGATGAAGAAGGATAAAGATCCGAAGGCATCCTTTTACGAATATTCTGAAAGTCTTTGAAAAAAAGCTTTTTTTAAAATGCAGAACCACGACAATTTATGTTGAAAAATCAATCGTATTTGTTCTTCCTTGTGGTTTCTTCTAGGGTCAGGTAGTCATAAAAATGAACTCTGGTAATAAAGCATTTTGTGACCAATGAAAAAATTTACTTGTACGTGATAACGTTTGTGATTGTGATTAGAATGAATTTTATTATCGAGCTCACTTATTTTAAATTCTGCGTATTAAATAATTAATTTTCAGCCGTGGAGCCCTGACTGTTATCTAATGTATTCTCAGAGGCTGCGAACTCTTGTTTTAGGATTTACAGTTTGTTTTCAAAAAAAAGTCTTTATCAAGCATAGTAAAATTTCATACTAAATTAGGAAATACAATTTTAGAAGACTTGAATAAAAAAAATTGCATGTTGCTGTGTGTAGGTACTAGGTCAGTCTGTCACTTTAGAATCCAAAAATTGTCGTTTGCTACCTCGTTGGGCACTAAGAGCCCGCGCACACTACAGACTTTCTATCGGCCGATAGTTTGTTCTGAATCAAGTTACGAGAAGTATGATTACGTGGCCTCTAATAATTTAATGTACAGCCACGTATCACATTTCTCGTAGCTTGATGCAGAATAAACTATCGGCCGATAGTAAGTCTGCAGTGTGCGCGGGCTCTAAAAATTACTAGTATTGTGATAATTTTGAAAAGTTTTATTCCCTTTTCCTTTTCAAAGGTTTGTGGTGATTGACGTAATTCACATACCTACATAATCGCTCTTTTTTATTTAATTTATTTTGTTTAAATGAATTCTAGATTACTCAGAAACCTCAAAGTGTCACCTCGTGTTTGCACGACAAAGATGTCATTCCCACCCTTGTTTTGATATAAGGGGGTATTCTGTAACTTATTAACAGGCTGTTAAAATTTAAGAATTCGTTAAAATTCAAAATAGTCTTTTGATTGGCCGTTACTACAGTCACAAAATTTAACAATCCTTTAAATTTAACGCCTTCTCTGATATTCGTTCTTTTAAGTAGGTAAAGTCACGCGTTTGCACGGCAATGAGCTTCCCTTTTTTATTTAATGGAAAGAGCGTTATTTATTTTTAAAATAACCAGGACCTGCTTTTCTTAATTCTTTTCTTGACCTTTCAGGTGGATATCATAGCATATCGCTCACCACAAAAATGCTTTCGGCTTTTTGTAACATGAGATATTACTTATTATCCGTGGTGGAAAGAAAATAAAATTTAGCGGATAAAAACTTATTCCACCACAGTAACGAAAAACTTGTTAAATTCCCACTTTTTGTTTAATATGAATTACTGTACGAATATACGAGTGTATTTTAATTTTTGCATTTCATCTGAGGCACAAATTCACTAGAACGATTCTCCCTATGGTGTTAATTATTTGTGTAAAATAGGATCATTATAAAATTTATTTAGCCGACCCTGATTTCTAATAGTTCAAGCTGATAATATTTTTGTTAAACATAAACTTCAATTCCGCAATTGATAATCTAATATGTGAACCAAGTGATTGTTAACCCAATTACAAATTTTATCAAAACACGAATGCGCGCAGTTAAAACCCTTTCGAGTGTTTGTGTTCACTTAAACAGTTCATAAGTAAATATTGACTGTGTAAAGAGAAAGACATTTATCGAATTATAAACGCAAAGCAATCGAAAATAACTCGCGCACAGGCTGATTGATGAATCATAAAATCTAAATAGTTTCTAGTCCCAGGTTAGGCAGGTAATAAAGGATTGTCGCCGCCTTGTCCGTTCTTTGTTTTCGAATCGCCAAGACGTTCCGACCGGAAACAACATGCACCTCGACGGTAGCAACCATTTGTTTGTTCACGGGTAATAAACATAACCGTTCATCGACGTCATCTTTAAATCAGTGTCGCTCACGACCGTTGTTTTAACTCGCTGTTTATGTAATTGCAGGTTAACCTTCAAGATTAATTTTTTTTTTTGGAATAACAATGCTCGTATAACGCCGCATACGGCGTCGCAGATCAAACAAATAATTAAAATAGCAAAAAAGGTTAAATATCCAGCAAACCAGTTCATTCTGAAGCAGATAAACATGTTTACCTGGAATCTCAACGCCGTAAACCAGTGCGAAGTCGTACAAAAATCTTCAGCAATTTTCACCAGCCCACACGGTAATTGCGTTCGCGATTTCCGCACACCTTTATTTACACGTATTCTGATCGCGATTGAGAACGTATTTTTGTTTACGAAAGAAAACTCGCTGGGAGTACGCGTAAAGCCATGTTCTGACCTCTACACACCTACACCTAACAACACTCTCTTGCTGTTCATAGTTTACTCTCTCTCTGCTCAACTACGTTCCGCTACCGCTGTGAACTTCAGTCACGTGACTTGGTGTGGTAGGTGTTTACGTTGACGAACTGACAACGACATGAGCGGGGTTTCGTGGATTAATTTCAAAAATGCCAATATTTTACACGTAACTGTCATATCTATCTTTATCTGACAGTCGAACTATTATAATTTTACAATCTCAAACCTCAATAAATTTTTTGTATCAGTTTTTTTTTGCTGAGATCACCGGATTTTATTTTAATGTTTTTTTTTTGTTTAGCTTGGAAACTAAAATTCCAGAGTTTAAGTAGTTGCGGGATCCCCTGAATTCTGTTGACCTTTTGTTTCCACTTTATGTTATTTAATTGTATTTTTTGTTAGTTTTATTCAAAATGTTGTGTTATTAACAGGGAGTCTAAAATAAAATCAGTTTTTTTATGCGCGTTAGTCGACCAAGCGGAGACAGCATATCTTTTCCGCGAGCTTCGATGCAGTAACGCATTGTTCGGCTCCGTGCATTCGCAGCGTCGTCGGGCTCGCCCACTGTTATCTATGAATCGTATATTGCTTACGATCCCACTCTTTCCAAGCGTACGCTCGTGATAAATCAAACTGATTAAAACCAAGACTCTCTAGTTATTAAACAAAACGCGAACATTTTGAACTAAACTAAAAAAAAACATAAAATGAGATCTTGAGAGGGGTAACTAAATTGAAAACTACCAGAACGAGAAACGAAACAAAGCGTTATTTCATAGAACCACAGAGTTATGGTATAATATAACGAGCGTCTAAATAAAAACCTGGTCAAGTGGGTTGTGATCGAGAATTTTTCCATTGCATTTACATAGCAGAATTACTAAATGTAGCCTACTTGACCAGGTTTTTATTTAGACACGAGTTAGTTAAATATGATACCTATTCAGAAACTGTGTTTGCTGAGGAATCACCTCATATTTTTGTTTTGTAATATTTTGCTTCAAGTTTCAAGTATTATTTCTTCCGGAAACCTTGGAGTTTTAAGATTTTTCCTTGATTTGCTTTTAGTTATTATGTTGGCATAATTCTAGAACTGTTTAAAATGTTAATTCAATAAGGCATAACGTGAGCACAGGGTATAATATTGTTTTTATTTAAAGTCTTCAGAGCTTAAATATTAGAATACTTGGGCGGGATTTTACAATCGTCGGATAAACTGAGTATAACACTATTCTTGGAATAACGTGAAGTAGATGAATAGTCCTTATTCCACGATTGCAAAACTAGGCCTTCAAGTTTCAAGTTAAATTTTGTTGTTCAGTAAATATTAAAAATCTCAATAATGTTTTAAACTTTTGTATGAAGTTTCCGTACAAAATTATTAATTTATGAAAGAGTAGGCTAAAAAGAATGATTATATAAGTTTATTAAAAAA
Source organism: Dorcus parallelipipedus (assembly GCA_958336345.1). Classification (NCBI taxonomy): domain Eukaryota; kingdom Metazoa; phylum Arthropoda; class Insecta; order Coleoptera; family Lucanidae; genus Dorcus; species Dorcus parallelipipedus. The sequence continues at coordinate 19,793,517 of OY284480.1, read as the reverse complement.
TACGTCTATATGTAAGTTCAGTTTAACTACAAGTAAGTTATAATATCTTAAAGGTACCTATACACCGAAAAAATAACAAAAAAAAACATGTTAATAGCAAAAATTCTAATAAAAAGTACATTATGTAAATAACATTCATTTGATTAGCACTGAAAACATAGATAATAACTTTATATTTACATTGCTATTAACACTGTTACTAACAAAGAGCTGTAATTAATTTCAAGGATGTATAACAATGTTATCAACAATATTACTGATACTGCTATCAGTATCAACAATGTTACTACCGAAAGTTATGAACATGATGGTGAATTTGATTATTTCTCGGTTATTTTGTTGTTTGGTGCATTGTGCATCATCCATCATATTTGAACAAGTTGCTATTATTGCTGTTGTGTGTGTAGTAATTTTGGGTAACACTCAACAAAAAATAGTAAAAAGAGAATCTGTGTTCGACTTTAATTGTACCTGCAAGAAAAGACGCAAAGATACATTACACAGGTGTCTCAAAGCCTATGTCTTTAATTAAAACTGTAAGTTCCTCATTAGAAAAGAGATTGATTTCCCAAATCTGTACGGTATCACTCAAAAATGAAAAACTGACCTACTACAAGCGCGTGCAGTTCCTTTGTTTTGAAATCTCTGCTTAATTTATGACTTATTGAGGCAAGTCCACTTTCAATAAAAAGCAAAAAACTACAATAAATTTTTTATTTACGTTTGAAAGAAGTAGGGCAACGTCTCAGACTCTGCGCGCGCGTCATCGGCAATTTTTTTTTATATCCATCCGTTACACAGATAATTACTGGCGAAATGTGTTTTTCGTTGCGTTACATGATATTTATTTCTCGCTTGTTCAGCAATAAATAAGCATAAATAAAATAGTAATAAGTAATTGCAATTGTCGTAAGCAACGCCGCGCCGCCTGGCAGCGCGCGTGAAGACGTTTTTATTTAGGATCCTGACGAAATCTTTTTGCGAAGGACAAACATGACCTAGCCCAACAGACACATCTCGACGTTTATTCGTTTAAGGCCACAAAAACATCAATCCTGCAGTGTGAAACATTTAAATCCAGTTAAATCGCCAACCAGCGTTACTAAAATCTTTGAAAACGAGAACTGATTTTTAACGGAGTTATTATTTACGTTTCCCCTACTGTTATGACAAATTTTGCTTCTTTTTTTTACTACTATCTGTGGTTTCAGTTGAAGACATAGGTTTAGAGACACGCTGTATAATCAATTCAAACTAGGGAGATACATTCAAAAGTATAAATCACAACAAATTCGACAAAACGAAAGCAATGTTATCCACACGTTACAAGGTGGAAATACATGATTTGGTTGATTCAATCAAATTGAAGCAACGAAGGGAGACAAATAATAATAATAATAATAATAATAATAATAATAATAATAATATTGTCTTTATTTCCATCATAACACAGACACCAGTAAATGCTACTTAAAAAGAATACAATATGACAGAAAACAAAGCGGGGCCAAGTTCAGAATGTGAACACGCAATAAAGGTGTACACTTCTGCTTTTACACCCAACCCCACGATACCCAAAACATAAGAGAATTAATGGCGTTATATATCATATACATATGTTTATAATTAAACAATTAAAAGAAATAATTACTAAAATATTAAAGGAAAAAAAATACAATTAAGTGATGTGTTTCAAAAATCTACCATACGTCTTCTGAAGCTTGTGGCAGGTAAAGATTTAAAATTTAGGGGAATATTATTATATACTTTGGCGATGTTAAAAGAAAAAGACCTTTCAAATAACGACGTTCTATGAAAGGGAGGAGTGAGAGAGCCTTTGTAGCGAATATTTAAGTGATGAACATCCGATCTGAACGAGATTTTCTTGTATAAATAACTAGGCATTTATTTAGAATAATCTTATGAAAAAGGCACGACGAGTGAAGAAGTCTCCGGTGTGACATATTTAACCACCCAGTGTCCAAGAGGGTATGAGAAATTCTCTGATATTTTCTAATGGAATGAATAAGCCTGAGGCATGAGTTCTGCACCAGCTGAATCCGACTACGGGTAATGGCATCAATGCAGGGACCGTAAACAACGTCGCAGTGGTTGAAGTATGAAAGAACTAGGCTGTCACACAACATAATTTTTAATTTTTTAGTCAAATAATGTCTGCTGTTATATAACAGCTTTAAATTAGAATATGCCTTGCGAACACACATAGAGATATGATTTGTAAACCTTAATTTAGAGTCCAACAATAAACCCAAATCTTTTGCTTCATTAGCAAAATGTAAAGGACAGTTATCAATACGAAGTGACAGGTCGCCAGATACTAAAGTCTTGCTGAACAAGATGGCAACAGTTTTAGCAGCATTTATATGAAGTGAATGTTTTTTGGACGCTGAAACTAGAGACATCAAAACACTATTGATAGCAGAAACAGTAGAAGCAAGAAGTTCCTCGGAGCGAGGAAGGTTGTATAAAGCTGAGTGTCATCAGCATACATATGATATTGAGCGCATTTAAAGTAAGTTTCAAAGTTGCACGTGTATATAGCGTTCAGCAAGGGTCCTAAAATAGATCCCTGAAAAATACCTTGAGAAATAATAGAGGGCAAGGAGTTACGAGAGTCAACATAGGTAGTTTGCACTCGATTGGTCAGGTAATTTTTAAAGAATAAAATGCTGGAGTCAGACAGTCCTATGAAATGCATAATAGCAAGCAGAACGTCATGACTAATGGTGTCAAACGCTTTACTGTAATCTAGTAGAATAAGGACACTATCAAGACCTTTGTCAGCGGCTGTAATAATATTATCTGTTACGTCAAGTAAAGCTGTAGTACAACTATGAGACGGACGGAATCCGGATTGGCAAAGAGGGAATATGTTAAACCTTCCACAGTGCTCCCGTAATTGTGTATCAACTATTTTTTCTAAGATCTTGGATAGTGTGGGTAAGATACTGATAGGGCGAAAGTGATTAAAACTAGTGGGTTGAGAAATCTTAGCAACTGGTATGACAATAGCTTTTTTCCAGGAACTAATAAAGTAATTCGACAATAAACAAGAATTAATGATGTGAGTAATATAAGGCAGAATAACAGGGCAGCAGAGCTTTAACATAAATGCATTTATACCATCACTGCCAGTAGCCGAAGATTTGCTTGTGCGCAAAATTTTAAGTATATAATCATTGTCTACTAAAGAAAAAGAAAACTTACAGCCAGAAGTAAGTTTGACATTATTTAAGTAAAGCTGTATCACATCATCATTGTATACACGATCGTGAGGGACGGAGTTCACAAAATAGTTATTGAATTTATCTGGGTCTAATAAATTTGTAGGAATGGAAGAAGTAGAAACATGTCCTAAGTTAAATTGTTTTAGATTCCTCCAAAGGTCAGTATTTAAAGTATTTAAAAAAAGCTTTCTTTTCTATACGAACAGCGTTTGTGGTTAGGTTACGTAACGACTTATAATAATTCCAGTGTTCTAGATTTCGAGTTGTTTTAAATTTTTTATATGCTTTATCCCTCAAATGCATCATGAATTTCAAGTTGTCAGTAAGACAGGGTGCACGAGGCTTGGAAAACCTATTAGTAACAAAAGGAGTGTGCAAAACGAATAGAGAAATAATTTGTCCATTAAGGAAATGTAGTTTATCATCTATATTATTTAAGTGAAAAATATAATGCAATGGAATTTGCGAGAGATCTTGTATAAATTGGTTTACATCAAAATTACTAAAGTTTCTGTAAGTACGAAAAACCGGCTTATTGATCGGAACTTCAACAGAGATATTACAAAAGATTAGGGCATGATCCGAGATATGTAAATTCAAAGCACCAGCATCAGTAACAAGTTCAACATTAGACACGAGAATTAGATCGATAAGAGAAAATCTATTATTAGTCACACGAGTTGGGGTGTCAATAATCTGTGTAAAACCAAAAGTTGAAAGCATGCTATTAAAATTATCAGTAATCGGCTGATCAACTTTTAGAAGGTCAATATTGAAATCGCCAAGACAAATAATATCATCCACATAAGGAATAACTTGGGCCAATGTTACAATAACACTTCGTCACACCAAACCAATACAGTAGCAGCGATTGAATAACTTATTTCAACTTTCAAACATCGTATATAGACGTGTCAAAAGTGAATGAATCATCCAGTTGTAGAACGAATTGAAAGAACAGGAGAAACTCGCTCTACTTCGTTCAATGTTCAAGTCGATTGAACATTTTCATTCACTGGTAAAAATACCCTGTTCAATTTGGTTGAATCAACCGCATTGTTCAACCGTATTGAATCACGTATTTCCACCTTTAAGACGGAAATACACGATTCAATTTGGTTGATTCAACCAATGGAAAGCAATAATTATATTGATTGAAAGCAAAACAATGACATTTTCGACCAATACAATTGCTTCAAGTTGGTTGAATTAACCAAATTGAATCGTGTATTTCCGCCTTACATCTTGTTTCAAAATATGTATAACACGTCAGTAACATTTTGCTCTTTGATCTAGACCGCCTCCAAATAGATCGCAAAATATTTGCTAGCAACAAAGTTATGAAGAATGTTATTAACAAGTTAATGGAAAAAGAATAATAAATGTTAACAGCAAATGTTTTTAACAGAAATTATTATCAACGTGTTAATAATGCTTCTTTAGTATTTCTTCACATGTTAGTGGCAAATTTCATCAACAATGCTTGACAATATTTTTTGTCCCAATTTTAAAATTTGTTAACAACAGTGCTACCAACAACATTATTAACAATTTCCAGTGTAAAGCCGATTTTAGACAATTTCTTGTGTCTTTTGGTTATTCTGATATAAACAATTTACTTTATTTTTATTTTTAAATACTCAGTTCAATTCTCAAGATTCTCCGAAGTTAACATTTAAAAGCAAGAATTATAATTATTATAATTCTTGCATATCTAAAAATAACAAATGAGGAAAACTTCGTCGTTCGTGACTTCTAATTTAAAACGTTTTGTTTGTAAAAATAATTTAAAATGATTGTTGTCCTTTTTCAAATTATAAGTATATATGTATTAAATAAACGATTATTAAGTATTTTTGTTTTGTTTTTAAACTAATTAGCGGTCTTTTTGTATAGTCTAAGATTTTGCAAGGATTTTTTCTTAAATACCTATGTATAGTAAGTAATATCAGTTATTTGAAATTAAACACTATTGTTTTTTTTATGCTGAATTATTTAAATTCGCTTGTCCAATTGGTAATCAATTAAAATCGAAATAAAATAACTTTCTGTTTTTGTCAGGCGGCGGGACGGTTGTGGGGTTCCAAGTCTGAATGCCTGCTCGGTGCGGCGTGCACTCGATTGTAAGTAAAGTTACGTGTGGATATTTATTTTATTTCAGTTAGCAAGCGCAAGGTGACATCCGCTACTGACTGTTGTTTACGTATTTTGTACAGTTTTTGCCCTCTAATTAGGTCATTCACAATCGCACAAAGTTCCCTCGGCCTGATCATTACGCATGTAACTACAATTGAGCACGTATGCATATATAAATATTTACAATTTACTGTTTAGAGTTTTACGTTTACCAGTCAAAACAAGTAATTAATTTCTCTCATATATTTTATTTTATGTACGGGTAGTAAATTTACTTCTATTTTGAATTCACACGCGTAATATTATGAATTATGAATCAACATCTAAAGTATGCAACATGCTTTTACCATTAAAATATTTATTATTACAGTCGAACCTCCATAACTCGAATCTCAAGGGACCGACTTACAGAAAGTTTCGAGTTGTGGAGGTACCAGTTATAGAGGTGCGACTGTATTTATTACCAGAGAAATTCATGCAGTTATGAATCTATTTAAGTGGGTTTTATTTGATATTAAATGTTTTTAAAATTCAATAATTTTTTTAGAATTAATAAAAAGATACTGACACGCATTGATTGAAGTTCTTTTTGCACTCATTGTTTAAGCTACGTATAAAATACACATTTTACAAGTTTTCTTTTGTCTAATCTAATGACATGTTAGAAATGTCGATCAAAGTAAACAATCCTTCGTAATTACAAGCACCGCCAGACTTTAAGTATTTCAGTAATTAACGCCTTTTAATAATGTAATTATGTGAATACTTTATTTTAATTGTGAAATATGTTGTATGTTATTATAAAATTATCGGCAACTTTGTACTCACGTGTACATTAAATAGTTTGATAAAGGTCAGTCGTGCAAAAAAATATAATAACGTCGAGAAATTATTTAAATATTTGTATACCTAATCATTTCCTAATATTCCATATTTCCTAATGTTTCTCTTTTAGTAAGTGATTAGAAAAATTCATTTAAGGCCAGAATTTGATAACTTTAATAAAATTAATCAAATGTAATGATTATTCACGGATAGCTTTTAAAATCGTTAAAAATGTCGACATTTCGCAATTGTAGTACATTGACAGCTTCTTCAGGGTAATTAATAAATAGGAAAGTTGTCAAGGGAAACTAAAGGCAGAAAATGATATTGTATTTTATCCCATTGAATTTGTATATGAATTAAACCAAATCAAATGAACTTTTCAAATCATTATAATTTGTTTCATAAATTCAATGGACAAGAGATTGCTTTAATTATTTTATAATTAATTTCATTCATTATTTGCGCAATTAATAATGAAACAAGTATGAGTTTTTGTAGAAAATTTCCGGGAGATAAGAGTGACAGAGTAAAATATAAAATTTGTTAAAAATTAAAGAAAGTGTTGAAACGATTCAATAATGATTAATTGCTTCTATGTAGTTTTTTTAATTAGAAAAAAATTAGGACTTTTTCTCAATAACTTTATCACATATCAGTGACATAGAATCTAATTAATTTTATGTTTTGTTTCTTTTATCTCATAATTAATTAAATTTTTAGATACGTTGAGTGTCGACGTGAATTTTAATCATTAATGTCTTTGTTCCCCGATTTTCTCTGATTGCCCTTTGAAATATTTATTCTTAATTCTTTGATTGCGTAGTTCTACATTCTAGAGTGAGTCAATTATAATTTTTTATGAGGTTATCATTAATACAAAAGTAATTATCAAATTCTAGGTACGAGAATGGATGACTACGTTTCAGAAACCGATTAATTTTTAATTACCTTATTTTGCTAGAATTCATTTCAATCGAATGTAAAACAATACATATATACCGAGTGGTTTTCTTGACCAGCGCCTAAAATACTTGATATAGACAAATTCAAACGCTGTTTTTATTTAATCTAAAAACTCCATCATAAAATTGTTTTCCACTGTACAGATTATTCACGTCAATATCCGTGTTTCTAATGGAACGGCCTATACATTATTACACATTTCGATAGATGATCTAATTTTATGATAAATTTTTCCAGGTTTCGCTATTCCTAGAGTTAGCGATTTTCGTGATATGAGTAGTTGAAACGTAGAGCTTCTATCATATTAATTAATTAGATTATGTATTCGCATGTATGGCAGAAAAATATAAACAAAAAAAATCGATAAAATTCCCGCAAGGTATTTTTATATGTATGTAGTTGCTGTTACGCTTTTAGGTATGTATTTCCATGCACTGAAATGTAATCTACGAAAGCCTACTGCGTATGTATGTGTGTATGTATGTATATGTATCTATTCTAAAATATTGAATAGACTTACTGTCATGCTTATATAAACAGTTGCTCTGTCGATAAAATATGGTAACATTTTACTACGGAGTTTTCCACCACGAAGGAAAGACACTCATTTCTAGCTTTCCGCCAAAAGGATGAGAGTGTAGGCAGTTGGATGCTTCTTTAAACAATGTCGTCCGATAATTGCATGTGGCTAGTGGACGACGCTTTCGAAAAACGGAAAAACAGACGCCACGGCGTCGGCACTGTGTTCCGCTGGCTCCATCGCGTCGTGCCGCACTGATCAATAGCAATGCGTCGGATACACTCCTGTGCCACTCTATCTGTTATTTGCGCTAGGAAACTTCAAAACAACAAAGCCCAATAAATTATTGTTACGACTTGTGCGACGTTTACTCCCGAAATGTTTATTATTTACACGGAAGATCTAAGTAGGCCACCGCGGAAACCACCCTTGACTTATTTGCGTTCCGTTTGTTGTGCAATTCGTTAACGTTACATCACATAAACAAGGAAAACCGTAGTGCTAGAATTGATTTTCAATACTACGTCGAAATGCATTAGTTTCGTGACCAACGATGGGTTTTCCTAAATACAGAAAACGTATTTAATATGCTAATTCATTCGTTTGAAGATAAATAATTTGCTTTTACTTCATACAGTAGTGAGTAGATCACAAATAAAGCTGCTGTTTTTTTGACTATTCTTTACTTGCAATTTGAGTCAAGTTATGACTCAAATTGGAATGATATGGCTGTACAGTGTGTTCAAGATAACACTCCTAACAAGAGGATCTCCGTTGTTATAAGAGACACAAGATGACTTGCAGATTAGGATTAGGATGATTAAATAAAATTTTAAAACTTATACTTTTGGAATTACATATATTCAAAAAAATAAAAATTACGTACATTTAATTCAATTAGTTATAATTATGTAAGCAGCCTTGGATTTTCCATTTCTATTTTAATTGTGTGTGTTCATTTGCAAATAAAATCGCCGTAAAGTCTCAATGAATAATAATGTATAGAGTGAATGTTAATTGTTCCGCGCAGAAAAAAACGTAAGAGATCGATTCATTGGCGGAACCGTTGTAGGAGGACTAAATCCTCTTTGTTTTTGTCTTTAACCTTTTTTTTTTAATTAATAACATAATATGATAAAAATTAAATGTACCATGAAAAGAGTGAAGAGCCCTAAACTAATTGCAATTGCAACGATAACCATTGTTTCCATTGCAAGCCAATAAGAGAGGTTAGCATGCAGAGGTAACGATTTTAATGGCCACCACTGTACATCCACTGCGGTTGGTTACTGTTAACTGTGTCGTTCGATGAATGCTTGCGGGTGGGCCAAAAATTTGAAGATCCGCCACTGGATAGATTACGCGAGAAATGTTTGAAAACGTCTATGGAACAGTTTATAATTAATTAAAAATTTACTCTAAAAGCATGCATACGAAATACAATGCCAAGTTTTATAAATACAGCAGTAAATTGGAGTATAAAGTTTTATAACTATTATATTATTCAGTACATACAATGTGACCTTGACACACATCTGAATTTTTCACTTTATTATGTGTTTAACAGTTGGGAACGAAAGTCTGACAATGAGTTATGTTTCTTTTACACCATATAATTAAATGTATGTTTGGAAATCTCAGAAGTTCAGACAGGATTACTACAAATTGTTGTAGGTTATAAATAAAGAATTATGGCGACAAAACACGACGATCACATTTCCAAGGAATCACTTAAACATATTGGTTTCCTCCGAAAATGTAATGAAACGTTTTATTGTGCCTGCCATTCATTGCTGACAATCTTTTTACTTATCAACGGGCGGACCAAGTTCATTATTTATGTAAACTTACAGCTAATTGTAAGCACTTTCGTCGATGTGAAGGTTGTATAGAGACTTAAAAAAATTCATAAAACTTTTGTATTTAACATTTTTTGATATTTCTAATAATAAAATTTGTAGGTACCCTTCAAAATGTAACCGAGAAGCCTATACAATTTTTGATCATAATTTCACAAAAAAAGAAACAACGCGTAAGTAAATAAATGGCGTAGAATGCGAGAAAATATTAAAAAAATTCTACGGACTAGTTTGTAGGCAATTAAAAATTTAATTCAAAGCCGAACAAATTATTTCAAAGTTAAAATAATGTTTATGATGAATCGAGGAACGTATCGTCGTTTTGGGTATAATTTTTGATTAAACATTTCTCGGAAACTAAAGGATACAATTTTTTTTACATTTTTCCCATACTCTCAGATGTCGCTTTTCTTCGTGTGTTTTTGTTTTTTTGGCGGAACAATTGTCGGTGACACGGTATTTTAATTTATTAATTTATTCTTTCTTATCATTTACAAAGTTTTTTGTCCCTCGAATATCCTTAAAACAAATTAATTAAGGATTAACCTTGAACCATCTTCTTAAAATAAATTTATATAATTTACATTGAAAAAGCTGCTGACACGGAAACATAAGTATTCCAAGCGTTTTAAACGTGTGCAAAGAATTATTATTACTTGTAGATTTTTTCTTTTCCACTTTATTTATAAGTTGAGTATTAAAAGCAACAACACTGCTTATTATTAAAATATAGTTATAAAGAGTCCAATATTCGAAATATGAATTGATCTGCGTTAAACTCTTTTTCAATTAAGTTATGATGTGTTTAAATAATGTAGTTTACACATTTAGTTAATTATAAAACACATTTAGTTTTAATGGAAAATCCGTCTGCAATGCTTGTTAAACTCCTCATGCGATATACAATAATAATACTTGCAAATACATCAACAAACATGTGGCTTTTGTTAAAAAATCGCAAGAAATTCACTGCGTTTTATTTAATACGTAATTGAAATTCCTATGTTTGGAGTAGAAATGTTTTTTTATAGTAGTAGAACATTTATTTTATTTATTCATTAAAAACATTAAATTTTTAGATTAAACTACATACCTATACGGAACAATTTTTTTGTAGACGTATTTAAGTAGATTTACTAAAGTAATTCCTCGTTTGCGTTATATGATCACTGCTTAATTTTTATTTGCAAATGCATTAACATAATTAACATATTTTGTTTTATTTGTTTATTGTTTTGCAGTCGTTTGACCTGTCTTCCCAGTTTTTTATTCGGTACAGTCCTGACAAAACTGGAAAGAATTAAGTGACTTACGTAATTTGTCCACAAAAATATGCGGTTTTGTTGAAATATGCAAACGAATGAAAGGAAGATTAGTGGTTAGTTTTCCGTTAGACTGCCCGAATTTTATCTACTCAATATGAATTTGTAACACGACACAAAACGAGAGATTAAGAAGAAATTAAAAGAAAGAACAATAAATTAATGAATTAATTCAAATATTTTTAATCTGAATATAAGAAATTAACCGAATGCTTTTCAGTTACAGTCTTTTTGTTTGTTTTACTCAAGGATATAATTATCTGAATCATAATTATTGAATAAGTATGATTGCAATTTATTCATAATTTTATAAAAATAATTGTTTTTCTTTCTGCTTTATAAATAACTAAAATGGGTTTTATGAATAATGATTTTAAATAAGAATTCTTTATAAAATTGTATTCATTCAAAAAATGTTCCAGCTGTACATTAGAAGTTCAAAAATTTGAGTTTAATGCTGAATATTCTTTTTATTATTTATCTGCCGATAAAACTTGCATTTCAACAAGAAAAGAACTAATTGAAGAGTAAACCTTTCGATTGAAAAAAAAATGCGGTTAGTTTTTGTCACACCAATTAAATTTACAGATTTAATTTCCAATGAAAACCAGCGTGTAAAATAAATAAGGAAATTGACGCAATACAAATCTCATCTCGTCACCGTGACGAACGTATAAATTTAAATAAAAGGTTTCTACGTTAGTACCTGATAAATAGTGCAAGAATTGTGCAATGTATAAAACCGCAGAAAGAACAGAATTAAAAAAAATTCGCAAACAGAAAATCATGGATACGCGCCAATAAATTAAAAGAAAAAAGCAAACAAGCTGGCCCTATTTACTAATTTGTAAGTAAGTAAGTGGCCTTGATTGTGTTCATGTAGACGAGATAATATACTTTGGTTTTTAGAATTTTAGCTTTGTCATTGCGTTTTTGAACCTTGTTAATGCCAGCGTACCGTAATTACTTAATCCTTTAAAACCGAGATTTACTAAAAAGAGAAGGCCACAATTTACTGACGTCGGATACTTGCGAATTAAAAAAGTCAAAATCAAGTGTGAAGAAAATTTGTATCATTTATGGAAAAACTAAATTGAAGAAATAGAACATGTTCTACCTGCATTCCAAAAATTTCTTGTTTTATGTATTTATTACAGAAATTTAACAAATCTTGTACAAGAAATAGAGTAGTCCAAAAACGCCTTAATAATACATATTTGGAAAAGATATTTTTGACACAATTTATTTATTGTACAAATTAAGTTATTGAAGAAATGAAATAAAATTTTGTACAAAAAATAGAGTAGACTTAAATGGTCTTAAATTAAGAAAACAAAATATGATTTAAACTCAAATATTTATTCAAACATTACCTACTACTAGCCACGTATTAAAAAAAATTATTAAATATTTGTTATACAGAAATAAATACATCTTAAAGTTTCCGTGAAGATTTTCAAATATGTATTTTAAAAACGTCGCCTTAAAAAATTCCTTTTATTTTTCTTACTGCTTCGTTTACAAAAGGCAAATTAACGTCATTTATTATTGTTATTCGGTTAAAAGCTTCTGATTATGTATAGTCCCCAAATATACCTTCTGTTTACTAATTCATTATATAGATGACATGTATTTACCTGTTTGTCGTAGAAATGTTTACAGCACGGATAACTCATCAAATTAACGTTGAACTTTCTGAAAAGTAAATTCACCAAAACCACTTCTACAATTTATGCACAAATAAAGGCAACAAAACACCACTCAACTTTAGCAACGTGTTTCACAACTAATAATTAATAAAAATACGTTTATGTACATTAAAATTTGCGCTAGCGAACTGTGTCACGATTATATTCGACTAGTGTACGACTCACAACGCCGAGTAGATATATTTAAATAAATTTTAATGTGCGCTCTTTTTATTTATCGGCGACTGCCTAATGCGTGACGTCAGTAAATAAATGTTATTCACATCGACATAAATTCAACCAGACTTGAAATGGTTTGTTGAAAATTTGATTTACACCTGAAAAATATCGGATATTTTAGGAACTTGGTACAGCGTACACACTTTGTTTTGCTATTCAAATTTTACTGAAATATTTTTTTTGAAACGGTGCTGCACCTTATCATTAGTGTGAGTCACTTTTTCCAAATTAATACGACAAATGGTGACGCAAGACGAATTTTATATTTAAATTTCCGGTAAACTGTTGTGTACCGTCTACCTTATATTTCCTAAAATTCCACCTCTTGTACAAAACTTTTGATAAACTAATTGCAGGTATTAAGACTACTAACTGCTTATCTGTATAACATAATTTTTTTTAAACTTTGTTTTCTGTTAATAAAGAAAATAATACATATATACCCAAATTAATATTTTTCTTTTAGAATTCTTGTAGGACATACGGAAGAACCATTTCCTTTTATACAGGGTATCCCAAGTTGAGTGGCCTATTAAAAGTTTTCGGGGAAGGGAATATACAAATACTCTGAAAATTAGTATACTGCCCTAAGGGAAAACGATCTTTCAGATTAAAATATTTTCACTTTTCGCAGTTAATTTTCTTATTTTAAATGGAATGCTATACTTTTTATTACAAATTCTGATTCTACACATTATTTTAAATAAAAAATGTTAAGGCTTCCCTATACCTAAATATAACCGATTTTGAGATATCTTCAAATTTATTTAAAAAATTGTTTTGATGACCTTTCATTTAAGACAATGTATTTGCGCCAATTTCAAATTTAAAGTTTGAAGTGACATGTCGTTTAAAAGTATAATGTTGAGACTTTCAAATCATATCCTAATTATCTCTGAATAATTCCTAGGGTGGTCACAATATGGTGTCGAAGGTCATTATGTTTAACTGCCCAAAACTCAATTTTCGTAAATGGAACACCTGTATATTTTTATATCATGAGATATAGAACCAAATTCTACATCTATTCTACACTCCCTATACCGATATCTTTTAGTTTTCTTGTTATCATGATTGTTTATTTTATTCTGTTAATTAATGGAATGAATGCACTTATGTATTCGTAGCAAGCTTTGAAAAAAGAAGCAGATATTGAACTTTTACTTTTTAAAGCCTGTTTTAGACGGTCATATTTTTTGTACAAATTTGTGACAAAGTGAGAGAGATAAGCTACCACAGTGAATGTTGATTGGTTGAATTGGCACTTCTCACTCACTTCGTAACAAATTTGATACAAAAATATGACCGTGTAAAACAGGCATAAGAAATAAATAATTGCTAACCATAACATTATTTTGACGTACATTATACATAGAATAAAGCTATTAAGTAAATACCTACCGTAAGTTTACTATTTTCATAAACGAGCGTCTTTAAAAATTAAGCATGCTTTTAAAAACAATTTTTTTGTCAATTTAACGTTTTTATTAAACAACAAAAGCAATACTAACAATTGGTAAAGTAGTAAAAATAATAATGAATAATTTTATTTATTCTAATAAACAGTTTATTTTACATTCAAGGAGAGTGCAATGGTTACGAGAACGAGCAGAAAATTTAATGAAAAGTATCCGCAGTTACCGCCAATGATAGAAAAAAATTAAAGATTTGAACGTATTTTTTAAGAAGTGACCCAAAGTCTGACCAAAGAAAATTTCATCTGCTCCTGTAACTGGCAATGTAGCAAATGAAATTTCTGTATTAGCATTCGTCGAAACTTATTTATTTATTTCTGCTTAACTGTTAATGGTATAATTCAATAAATATTTTTATTTTGTCGACACTTACTGCCAAAAATTTCGATAATTCTAGCAAAATATGCCGTTGTAATAAAAAAATATTGATAACAAGGCAACTAGGTATAGGGAATGCTCATATCAATCGATGTAGAATTTGATTCTGTATCTCATGAAGTAAAAATATACAGGGTGTTCCATTTACGAAAATTAAGTTTTGGGCAGTTAAACATAATGACCATATTGTGATCGAGACCATATTGTGATCACCCTATGAATTTTTCAGGGATAATTAGGATATGATTTGAAAGTCTGAACATTATACTTTTAAACGACATGTCACTTCAATCTTTAAATTTGAAATTGGCGTACATACATTGAGCCAAATGAATAAAACGAAGCAAATGCTTTTACTTCTGTTACAATTTTTTTTTAAAGCTTAAATACATAGAAAAATTTCGATTGCAAATTATTATACGATTCTATTTATTAAAATTTATACTACGTTACAGGCAAAATTATTTAGAATTTCATTTTTTTTCAAATATTTGCAGTTTTCATTGAAAATTTTGAAGTAAAAGCATATGCTTCGTTTTATTCATCTGACCCATTGTCTTAAATGAAAGGTCACCAAAACAATTTTTTAAATAAATTTGAAGATATCTCAAAATCGGTTACATTTAGGTATATGGTAGCCTTAACATTTTTTATCTAGAATAAAGTGTAGAATCAGAATTTGTAATAAAAAGTACTGCATTCCATTTAAAATAAGAAAATTAATGGCAACTTCCGGTATAACCGGATGTGATATAAAAGTGAAAATATTTTCATATGAAAGATCGTTTTTCCTTAGGGCAGTATACTAATTTTCAGAGTATTTGCATATTCCCTTCCCCGAAAACTTTTAATAGGGCTCTCTGTTTGGGAGACCCTGTATAAAATTAAACAAATCACAATTGGCCACAATTAATTTTTTGTTTCTTTGTTCATACTATTCCTGTAACTAATCTTTTTTTTATATTCTGGATTTATGGATGATTAATCTAGGCTTCTGTTTCTAATATTACAAGAATAATGTTCTTTTGTGAAATCCAAGACATGGTAGTACAATACATAGCTACTCCGTTATGGAAAAAATTGGGTCCTTGAAGTGTGAATACTTTATGTAACAGACAGTGTTATGTATTCCGACAAAATAGTGTTAGGTATTCCATTAAAAAAAATTAAGGTCCTTGAAGTCTGCTCACTTTATGTAACAATGTTATGTAAAGGGTATTCCGAAGGTCGTAAGACTTAATGATTTTTTACATTAATTTTAAACAAATAACCCACATAATACAGATACTTAAATAATTGACAACAAAACTTTCCGGTTTTCGAATTATTGGTTTAATAATATAATTACTTGACTTTTTTATGATGATATTATGTTGCTTTTCTGTATTTCAGAATAAATAATTCAAAAGCTTCTCATAAAGGTATCTTAAGTATTAGTAGTAATTAATTAGGAACTAAGAAAATGTTTTAAATACTTATTTGGTTTTCTTGAACTCCATATCTGATTTTTCTTTCTGTGATTCTTGAAGGCTTTAGAATTAAAAATTGTCTTTGTTAGATTTAGAATATTTGAGATCACAATCCCAATATTATAAAATGTAAAATATTTTGGACTAAATTCTTTAAGAAAATCTTTTATCAAATGTTTTTTTAATTTCCTTACTGAAAATCTCCTTCTGAACAAGAAGACAAGAGAATCTAAATAAAATATAAACTATTAATTTGACATCTTTATTAAAAAAATATACCTATATGTTTTACAATTAATTTACACCAAATGCTTTATGTATAGCTTTTGCTTCTGCCCCGGTCATAGGTTTCAATCTGAACCCTTCAATTCCCGGTTGGTGTTCTAAGTCTCGCAATTTACCAACTTTATTCTTTATGCCTTCATATAGGTTTTCTATGTCCAGAGTAACTTTGTCCAACTCTAAAAAAAAATTATTATATTAAAGAAGTTTCTTTCGTTTTTTTTGTCATTAGGGTTACTAGGTCTATAAATGTACCTCTAGGATGGCTATTATTTTAAAAACTAAGATAATTTAAGTCCTTGAGACTAAAAGTTCAAAAATAGTGGTGTATCAAAAACTATCCAGGAAAACTAAGAGGTTTGACAACTCTGTTATATTTATAATATAGTTTAATGACATGATTTTTTTTAAATAATTCTTATAACACATTGGTTAGAGAAGGACGACACAACAATTTCGATTATTTCTTTTTTAAATTGAAAACAGCGTGTTTGCCCCAATTATTTCTTTGTGCATTTAAATCAGAAATAACTCGTGTCTAAATAAAAACCTGGTCAAGTAGGCTACATTTAGTAATTCTGCTATGTAAATGCAATGGATAAATTCTCAATCACAACCCACTTGACCAGGTTTTTATTTAGACGCTCGTTAGTTATTATAGTGTGTATCCTCCAAAAATTATAATTTTTGGTTCATTGGTAGCACTTGTAAATAATCAGCACAAATTATTTTATGTGTAATATGGTACCTACTGTATTAAATAATTTACCTTCTTTTAAAATGCTCTTGCACTCTTCTGTAGGAAACTGTATGTAAACAGTACCAACTTTTAACCAAGTCTGCCTATCAGTTGTTTGTTGTAAAGCACGGTGCGCTTCTCGAAATTTATTTTGTGCATTAGATAACTGTAATTTTCTCTCTTTGTCGGTTAATATGTCTTGTGCAAGTTCTTCAACTTCTGTTAGATATTTGATGGACTTCTGCATTTCAGTTTTTGTCTCCATTGCATTTCTTTGTGTTTCTGTGACATAAATAGATAATTTACTTTACATTGAATCTAATTCTGCAATAAAATTGGCTGATTATCGGTAAATTTCAGAATTATCGTCAAAACGAAATGGAAAACTTCAAACATAACCTAGAAATCATAACTTTTAAAAGGCGATAATACCGAAATTTACGGACAATCCGAAAATTTTATTGCAGAAATACGTTCAATGTAAGGTAAAATAACTATTTATGCAACAGGAAACGTTGAACGTTTATGGATATATTCTCCACCACTCTCGGCAGTCGTGTAATTTTCTTTCTGTAATTATTACCTCATAAACTGAAGAAGCAACAAACGTGCTATGAAACTTACCTATAGATTTCTAATAGACTGCAAGAAAAATAATCTAGTCTTTGTATTCTAAATTCATAATCACTCAATAAATTCTATTAACTTAAAAATTTCATTTTTAACCTATTTGTTACAGCAAGCAATTGCAACACAAACGTCGTTCTGTATTGTTATACGTATATTACTTTTAAATATTTTAGAATTACTTCTGTTAACTGCACAAGTTTTTAAGTACTTGTAACACACTTTTAACTTCACGTTCTACCATCACCAATATGTAATTGTCAAATGTGTTATTGCGACCTACTTTATCGACACCTATTTAATTGAAGTTTTTCATACTAATTGGCAACACTGATATAATTTAAAGCAGTTTTAGAGCAACCTGTAATTATAACATACATAACAAGTGTCTACATAAAAACCTGGTCAAGTGGGTTGTGATCGAGAATTTATCCATTGCATTTACATAGCAGAATTACTAAATGTAGCCTACTTGACCAGGTTTTTATTTAGACAGGAGTTATACCGAGTGACTTTTAATGATTGAAGCAAATTAGTATGTTGGGAACACTGAGGAATTGGCATTACTTGAAAGTTCGTTAATTTTGCGGGAATGCGTAGCTATAGGTTAGAGTTGATGTTTACATTGATGATGAAAACTGTTTAACAGATTATTATTATTATTCAAGACCTGGAAATGTTAGCCCCCTTTGCGTAAGCAGCACCGAATCCTTTGAGATAAGTTATTGAAGACATTATTAACGTTTTAGGTTGTCTGATATTTGCTCTTCAATTGCCAGCTGCACAATTCATCCAAATTGTTTAATACGTATTCTGAACATCACATTATTGAAATGAGGAAATAAGAAGTTCAAATTTAATTGAATATTAGAGCAAATCATCAAGCCCCATTTGCGTACGCAGTACCGAATCCTTTGAGATATGTTATTGAAGACATTATTAACGTTTTAGGTTGTCCGATATTTGCAGTTGCCTGCTGCAATTCTTCCAAATTGTTTAATACGTATTCTGAATACCAAATTATTGAAATAAGGAAGTAAGAAGTCCGGATTTAATTGAATATTAGAGCAATTAGGCCACCAACCATCACTGATTAAACATCCTGGGAAAAACTCCTCTAAATAATTTATTGTGGTTCGTGCTGTGTGAGCAGTGGCGGAATCTTGTTGAAAGTAGCCATTTGCTAATTCAGTGTCGTCTAACTGGTTTATAAATGTATCCAATATAAGTCTCTGATATCTATAGGGGTTGTTTCCCGGAAGAATATTGGTCCAATAATTCTCCAAGACATTGCCACCCAAACACCAATTTTAAGTGGATGTAGTGCCTTTACATCAATCACATTAAAGGGTTATGTTCCGACCAAGTCCTGAAATTTTGTGAATTGATAAACCCAGAGAGATGAAACCAGGCTTTATCAGCAAAGAAAGTTGTATCTTGTCGGTCACTATTACTTAGCAGATTATTGTTATACCACTGACAAAACTGAATTTATTGAAGAAAATCGAGTGGGTGAAGTTGTCAAACCATTGAAAATTTGTATGATTGGAAATGAAGGTGTTTTTTCAAGATCTTCCGAGTGGATTCGTATAGGAAACATGAGGATTCTGTTATGCAGTATCATTAACATTTTGTACAATATCGAGTGTTATTATAGTGGGGCGATCAGTGAATTTTCCTTTTTTTACATTACCGGTTTGCAAGAAACGTTCATTTATTAACCGATTTTGAACTGAACTGACTTTAAAGTGAATAGAGAGACTCATAAAAGGAATGATGTTTTGGAACTAAAATTAACATAACCTCAAAATACGTATGAAATCACATGAAACTGATAACTGATTTAGAAAACCAGCTTGATCAGTACGGTGTGCGGGAGGGGAAATTCAATCACTTCCTTATCACTGGTCGCCAACTGAATAACTAAATGGAATGCAATCAATGATTTTTAAGTGAATTTGAATCGATTCGTGTTTGTTGTAAATGGAGGACGGCTATTCTAAAACAGTGTTGTGAAAAAAGACTAAACTCAATTTGTTGTTCAGGGTATATTTCAATGAAATCGTCATAGGCATGCTGCTGTGAATAAATTCAATTACTATTGGGCTGATTCAGCAGAACATATCAGTAACAGTTCCTGATCCAACAGTTGAGACTGAACACTTATTTCTGCTGAATGAAGTTCACTCATCGTAACATGTTCCAGTCAGGTAGCGGAGAAGTTACGCTACAAAAAATGGCGAACCCTCCAACTCATCAACCTCATGAGGTCGCATTCAGCAGAAATTTGTTCAACAGTTACACAACTTTCGGGTCTGCTGAATGTGCCCATTTTCATTTTGTACTCCGCTTCGAAAATAAGCCATTACTAAAAATTTATTTTATTCTGTGCTCAAAACCATTTTGGTAATAAATTGTGATAATTAAATATCTTATTTATTTGGTTTTCTTGATTCGACAATAAACGAATTTATTTGAGTTTGACAATCTAGTGCACTAACCTAAATCTATATTTTGAATTTGAAAATCCAGCACACCAACATAAAAATTGAAAAGTGTTGCCAATCTAATAAAATAAGTCTCAATCATTAAAAGTCACTCGGTATGAAATAACAGTTATTTATGTCGATATTAAGAGCATAAAGCTAAGTTCACATGCATTGCGGATACGCAAAATTTTTATTGCGGATCGTTTCTAATTGGTTCAAAATTCAAAATGAACCAATTAGAAACGATCCGCAATAAAAATTTTGCGTATCCGCAATGCATGTGAACTTAGCTTATAGAAGGTTTTATGGCGTGAGACGTACCCGATGCGTTGGCTGAGGGCTAAAAACACGTCTCAGGCCATTAATATTATGTATAGTCGTGCGCAGCTTAAATGCTACAATTTGACAGTTCTGTGAGCCTTGTATCACAAGGTTTTAAGGGTGAGGTTTGCGTGCGGAAGGTGCATTTAAGGTGCGCGGGACTATACTACATAATTTAGTGGAATATCTTCTCAATAAAAAATTAAATCGCGGCCTAATCACTGCTATAGCGAGTATGCGGACAAGCACACACACAACGATTTCTTGTCGATATTTGCTAGGCCGCCTTCTTGTTATGGCGATCAAAATGGATCAAAACCACGCATTTACATTTATAGAGTAGATTTTACTTTTAATTCTGATTGTACATTTGTATTATTTGTATTATTATTATTATGTACATCACCACTTGACTGTTTTTTTATCATGAGATATTATGGATTATTGTTGTTGTTAATACCTATTCAGTAATAAAAAATGATAAAAAATATGACTAATTTCCCCTTTGACTTGTTATGTAAATTAGTAAATTGTTATTATTATTAGTATTGTATAAATGAATCTAGTCACATAATAATAGTTGTACCTACTCCGGCTGTATGTACATAATATTTTGTACAATACATATATTTTAATAATATATAACAATATATAACAATATATTTTAATATTTTGTTGTTGTGAGATGTCTAATTAAAAGTTGTAAATGTATAATATACCACCTGTCCACCGAGTGTGGTTTTCTTTTCTAGTGTCTAAACCATTTAATACAGAAAAAAATTTCAAACGCTATCATCCTCTAATAAAAAAACTCTATACGTTAAATTTATTTGCAATTACACAGGTTGTTCATTTTACAAGTGTCAGCAAGTACCTTTAATATTTCAAATAGAATACCCTATATGTATATTATTACGAATTTTGATAGACCTACTAATTTGGAAAATATTTTATTAACATATTTCTATACCTAAACCTACTATTTACCGAGATAAAAGCAGTCAACGAAGACGCATCTTAAATGCAGACCCTTACTAAATTGCTTTTAACTTTCGTAATTGAAGAGTCTTCATTATCAATTATCAGCGTGAAATTACACATGCTTTAAGCTAAGAAACACTATATTAAACAAACCTGAGGACTATAGTTGTTGCAGTTTGTTGGTGACAGGCAGTTCTTTCTGCTGAATTTAGAAGTGAAATATTTTAAGTTTCTCTTATGAAACACCCCATACCTATAATCATCAACCGATGTAGAATTAAATTTGCTATCTTTTTGCTAAACAAAGTCCTATACCTAAAACCTACGGTTTGTGAGATAATTCTGGTTTTCATTTTGCTTCATGATTTTTGTCATTTTTAGGGTGCCATGTAAGTTAATATTATTAGAAATAACATTTGCAACACTGCCTGTTCTTTCAAATCTTTCCTTTAATTTACGAAAAGTCTTTGTATTTGGCTGTCTTCTATCAGGAAATAGTTGAATATAAATTTTAGGGCCGGTACTTTGAACACCGATTAACTTTAACCTTTGGTTTATTCCCATAGAAACAATTGTCTCTACAATTGTAGCTATGGGAATAAACCAATGGTTAAAGTTAATCGGTGTTCAAAGTACCGGCCCTTAGTGTCCGTATTTTAGTTACTGATTAACTTTAATCTTTGGTTTATTCCCATAGAAACAATTGTCTTTACAATTGTAAGCATGGGCATAAACCAAAGGTTAAAGTTAATCAGTGACTAAAGTACCGGCTCTTAAAAGCTAAAAGGCAATTTTGTTGAGATTCATAGCACCCTAAAAATGACATAAATCATGAAGCAAAAAGAAAACCAGAATTGTCTCACAAACCATAGGTTTTAGGTATAGGACTTTGTTTGGAAAAAAGATAGAAAATTTAATTCTACATCGGTTGATGATTTTACTTATGGGGTGTTCCATAAGAAAAACTTGAAATATTTCACTTCTAAATTCAGCAGAAAGAACTACCAGCCACCAACAAACTGCGTAGTTTTCAGGTTTGTTTAATATAGTGTTACTTAGCTTAAAGCATGTGTAATTACACGTTAATAACTGATAATGAAGACTCTTCACTTAAACCTGTTAGAAGCAATTTAATAAGGGCCTGCATTTAAGATGTTTCTTCGTTGATGGCATTTATCTCGGTAAATACTAGGTTTAGGTATAGAAATATGTTAATAAAATATTTTCCAAATTGATAGATCTATCAAAAAACGTAATAAAATATAGCGCATTCGATTTGAAATATTAAAGATATTTGCTGACACTTGTAAAATGAATACCTGTGTAAGCGCAAATAAATTTAACGTATAGAGTTTTTTTTTATTACAGGATGATAGCGTTTGAAATTTTTTTCTATATTAAATGATTTAAACGCTACAAAAGAGAACCACACTCGGTGGGCACGTGGTACCTATTTAGATACAAATAAACGCTGAAGAAGTCTTACTGTCTGTCTGTCTAAAGACACGACATAGTTCTGACTGATTTCTTCATATTTTTAATGGTATGTACTTAAAAGACGGTGATAGATAGAATACCAGTTTGTCCTATACAGGCAGTTGCAAAATAAAAGGCAAATGGTTTTGTTTTCGTTGTAAGATCAACTACAATTATGACTGAACCTTGGTTTAAATCTTTTCCTAGAATATTCAGATCCTTCTTACACTTGTAAGGTTATAAGACTTATAAGCAGGCGGCGGGACACTTGTGGGGTTCAAAGTCTGAACGCCTGCTCAGCTGCGGTGCCCATTAGATCGTACATAAAATTACGTGTGGATATTTATTTCAGTTGGCGACATCCGCCACTAACACGTATTTTGTACAATTTTTGTCCTCTAATTAGGTCATTCACACTACTATCACACAAAGTTCCCTCGGCCTGCTTATAAGACACTTATAAGGTTAAGTCATTTCTTGTAAGTCGTCCTTTTAAATTTTAAAGCAATTCGAAATTCTAAACGTGCTTGTGGTGAGAAAGGGGACATTAATCGTATATTATTTTGGTAATGAAATCAACGGCCTAAGATTTTTTTTTTCAAGTACTATGCCAACTTTTACATAAAATTTCTTTTAATTAAGTTTAATAAGAAATGTTGGCCTTATTTTACTACCAACAAATGTTAGTGTCTGTACGATAAACTACATACATTAATTTAACAAAATAAATTATAGTTTACTTTAAAACTAGAATAGGTTATAGATAGATTCTCTAGATAGATTGATACTGTAAAACTAAATCAGAAATTAATTTGGACTTTTTATCAAGTTTATAAATTCTTTAAATAATCAGTTTAGCTCTAGCAACAGATTTGCTTATAAATTTAAAATTTTTTAAATTTAAATTGAAAGTTGGCTCCAAGTAGCCAATAACATAGAGCGAGCAAATTTAAATTATTCTTCCTGATTAAAAAAACAACCTAATATTAAACCAACGCTTCAACAAAAACATTTTATTTAAACAAAAAAATTTGCCATACAATTCTAATTTAACTTAAATTTAATTTACTTGCTAATTTGTTTTTCTTGTTGTGAACCAGAGTGTTAAGACACTTTGGATTTTTGTACACACATGTATCCATGAAAGAAATCGTAAGCAACAAAGCCTGCCCCAGTAAATGACGATTTGCAGAGGAATTACTTAAATAAGAGTTTATTAGCTCCTCGCTTACTGAAATTGGAGTGCAGGGTAGGAGCTGGTGGTTTGCAGGAATTAACAATTTGTTTATAATATCTGCGGATGACACTCGCTCATTGCCAACCAATATTTTAAATAATCTAAAACAATTCTTTCATTATATACACCTTACACTCTTGAATTAATTACCTTGCTGGCAAATAATGCCTTAAATAATAGACCTTATTGGTGTACTTTATTTCACTGTCTGCATTAATTTCTTTACATGAAGAGTTGTGCCTTTGACTGGTATTGATAAGGGCAATTAACATCGATGAAAATTCCAAGTGTTGAGTATAAGTTGGTATAATATTTGATTTCTTTTGGTTCTGTGGACTTTGTGGTGCTTCTAGTACATAAATATCACTTTTTGGAATGACATTTAATACCTTCACAGCCTAGAAAGAAAAGTTTTTAAAAATTAAAGAAAAAAATTGTGTTAACATTACCATATGGAATAAATCTATAGGAGTTACTTTCGTAGGCAGTGCTGTAAAATCATGAAAATTCCATTCACAAAGCTCATTGTCTTCTTGGCATATTTTTGCCCAGCTTATTCCTATGGGGTCTAACTGAAGCCCGACGGCTGTATTTATATTCTGAAGAAATGACATGCTTATCTGAGATTATAAGGCATAAATACATTCTACCTCAATTTGATTTTTTGTTAATGCAGGCACTATTAAATTTTTTAAACTTTTCTTGATTGATTTTGCATCTCTGATCAGTATTTTAGTGCACAATTCTTCTAGTACATCCTCACCTAGTCCTTCCACTTCCAGAATATCAGATAGTGTTCGGAAATATCCTTTCTTAGTTCGCCAATTTTCTAAATTTTTTATTCCTCCCTGACTAATATTGAATCTAGAATAAAACAACTTTGTAAATCACGACTAGATTAAGTTATTCTCTTTAGTGAGTTTCTTGTTCGTGAAAGTATATTAAAGTGTTAAGTGAACAATCCAGTTCTCAAAACATCAAGTATTTTAACAATATACCTTTGCTCGATCTAAAGTTGTTTTCTGTTTTGTAATATATTTACCTTGACAATTGATCTACATCGATTGTGTTTAGTGTATTCAAAATTTTCTCTTGTTCATCCTTCGTAAATTTAGGTTTGAAAACAGGATTTTCCAGATCAATATCCGTGCTCTTTGATTTTACATCTTGTAAAATGTGACTCTGAATTCTTCTAATTAACAAACAGTCCAAATGAATTAAGTTAGAAGTAAATGCAAAGGCTTTTCGGGTAATGAACATCTTAATTCCACAAAGAGAGTAAAACGATTGAACATTTTTTAAAGTAAACTTCTCATGTGTGGTTATGTGTGGTTATGTCATACTCATATCCAAGCTGCGTTCGCTTATTCAACTCCGTTCACTCTATTTACTCTTTTCTCACTTTTATCTCACTCTTATTTATATTAAAACTTATTCGCTCTCACTCTTTAGTGTAAATAGAGTGAACGGAGTTGAATAAACACAGCTCCAATGTGACCAATAAAAAGAGGTAAGAAATTTTCTAAAGAATCTTCAATTAAAAATATATGTATTTAGCCATGTATTTAATCAGTGAATTAGATAATTGTATTCACACAGTATTTTTATATATCTGTTTTTTCAACTATGAATATTGTGTTTGCGACACTGCACCTCTCGTCTAACAAAATGTAAAATGGCCACGCATCTTGTAATATTTCAGTCTTGATTTACCATTGTTACCAAAACGGATTATTAATTTAGATTTACTGTATTGTGAAGTTATAAATAAAAATCTATACACCACACATAACCTCTTACATGTTCTACGCCATATTTAATGTCATGCGCCTTGTTGTTCTCTTCTTAGTGTTACTGTATATTGTCACTGGATGGCGGTGGAGTGATGCTATTTTTTAATTATAAATGTTATGTGGAGAATGCGTTGGTTCCATATGTAAAAAATAAAAATAGAGAGTTAAAGCAAGTCCAAACCGTAAACAGTTATCCAATTTTTGTTTGTTTGTTGCTTTAGCAGTGACATTTGACAAGGAAAGGAACAAAGACTATCGATTAGTTATCATAGGTCTGTTCGATAGCTCTGCACTTTTCTACACTTTTTACACCAACCGGTTCTGAGAGAGAGTGAGATGTATATAATTAATGCGAATAGGAGTGAGAGAAATAGAGTAAAGGTGTTAAAAGTATAGAAAGTGTAGGGGCGTGTTCGAAAATACAGGGAGTAAGTATAAGAGTTATACCAACAGAGTGAATAAAGTGAAAAGCAAAATATACAAAAAGATTTATATGAGAGAAAAAGAATATTACCCAAGAGTAACTAGGAGAGTTTTCGAACACGCCCCAGAGCTATCGAACAGACCTAATATGAACAATGACTTGTCAACATGTAGAGGAATTCAGAGGTCGCAATAAGAAAAGGAATAAGTGTATGGCATGATAAAACATCATCAATTATTGTTAACAAGATATATAGTAGTAAGTTTTATTTGTCCACAAAACAGGAGATTCCACACAGTATAAAATTTGATGACAAAGACAGTTATGGAATTTCTTCTTTAATTCACAACTTGGAATTCTTTAAATAAATCCAATGCTGTAGTAGAGAGTATACATTTTATGCACTTTATCTCGAGCGCAAGCGCATAGAGCCGAACACATATTGCTGTGTTATTGCCGCCATGTTGGGCGCCAATTTTATGCAGTGATATGGTAACTCAGGGTATTTAACAATTTGTTTTTTAGAAATCTTTATTTGTTTATTTCTATTAGCTTTCGTACTTTGTTTTTTCGCGTAGGCTCCTGCTTCGATGATGGATTTTGCAGTGTATCTCGTGGACCAATTCTTACTCGTAGAGTGTATTTGTTGTGTGATAAATTTTGGTTGTAGATGGCATTCGCGAGCCTTCACATTCAAAATTATCTGTGTCAGTTGTGTGTGTGCGCGTGCCTGTGTGGGTGAATAATAAAGAAGATATTTCGTAGAATAAAACGCAAAAAGCGACAGTTTATTAGTTCAATTTCAAAGAGTTGCACAAACAAATTTATCCCGTAAAGAAGTTCGGAGTTTTAAAGAGAAGTTTAATACGTTTGGACGAGTTTTTCACAAAACCGCCCTTATATTTTACTTACATCAGGCTTCGAACCGCGTGCTTGACTTCCTCCGTGTTCCGGGCACCGCAGTTATAAAGCGCGACCGGGAACTTTCGCTTACGGTAAGTAAACATGGCGCCCTCACTTGTTGATTTTCCGAACTCCTTACTACTACCTACAGTTTCCTTCTAACAACCGGATTGTGATGACATTATTAAATTATAATTAAATAAATTTTTCTAATATTTACAATTTTAAACTTAATTCCTATGTATTTACATTTAAAAAATTCTAAATAATTTATTTATGATAAACATTTAATTTTAAATCGCCTATTTCTAAAAGTATTTACATAAAAATATTCTGAAAAACTCACTTGAATTCAATAATTTCACAAACAAATCCCATAAAACACATCTAATACATTACTCTCAATTATTTACTTTATAAATTCCAAAATTATTTCTTATGAAATAAAAAAAAAATACCTGCTGCTCATAAACACAGCAATATGAACTTTTCACTTGACCGACTAGCACACTGCATAAAATGTAGACTCTTTGATCATAAGTGAAATAAATGAATTCGTTCACATGACACAGTTGTAAATAAATATAAGTTAGGAAAATATACGACGCTGAATGAAGCCAAAATTTCTAAAGATAAAGAAATTAAATGGAAAAATAGGTTTACATTTTTTATTGGGAACAAAAAGTATTGAGGATTCCCTGTATAAAAAGTTGATAAAT
The DNA here is from genome assembly GCA_958336345.1 of Dorcus parallelipipedus. Taxonomy (NCBI): domain Eukaryota; kingdom Metazoa; phylum Arthropoda; class Insecta; order Coleoptera; family Lucanidae; genus Dorcus; species Dorcus parallelipipedus. The sequence goes on along the minus strand of OY284480.1, from coordinate 19,765,400 downwards.
TTTTTTCGTCTTATTTAAGGATAGATAAATTATGTTGTATATGAATGTATTAATATTCTTACTAGATTTTCCTTAAATAGGAGTATTATACGAGTATGTATGTATATTGGTTTACTAATCTACATACATATTTAGCAAATAAGAATAGGTATCTACACGTGTAAAGTGTACATGTCACATAATTAATTCGACACAGATTTGCAAATAAAGATCAGAAGCATTCAAACATTCATATTTTTTGGTTGATTGTCAGTAATAACACTTTTTAAAATGATTAACAATTCATATTGAATACAAACAAGATTATCATTTTTGTTATCATTCCTATGTGGTGTTGTTAAGAAATTATAATACCATTTGCTTGTCTTTGCAATACGATGCATTTTATTATAGCTCATTCTTTTAACGCGTGATCAATATCTTTTCTAATCAAGTGACTTATGGAAAAAAATTACGTCTTTGATTAGTTCATTATTTCAAATGCCATTTGAATTATTTTTATTGCATTCCTATCGTTTTGTATAGGAATGCAATATAAATATGTATGTAATTCAAGTGGCATTTGAAATAATGAACTATCAAAGGCATATGATTTTATTTTCCATTGATTAGAAAAGACATTGATCACCTGTTATATCAAAGTATAAATCAAAAAAGGAAAAAAAAATTATTAAAAGTTCCTACACTTTTTTAAAATAAAAATCAACAGTGTGAATACCAGTTGTATACCAATCTTGTATTATTGCTTTTTAATTTCATTTTAATTCATTCTGCAATTGAATTTACATTAAAAATAACCAGAAAATATTAAAGAGAGTCCTTTTTTACTCACACAAATTTTCAGAAATACTAGAAGAAAACTGAATGTAACATTTAGTAATTAAAAATCGATTTAATCCTGTTCATGTTCAATGATCTATCTTTTAATAACAAGAAAATTAAAGAAAAATAGAAAATTCCATCTGGGATCATCTTCGAATCTACTGCAGAACGGAATATAATTTGCATCAGTTGTGCCCCAATAACCAAATTAGGTATATATTGCTTGAATTGAACATGTTACTTATAGTATATGCAACTTAGCCAACCCAAGCCCTAAAAAACCTTAAATTCTTGTCCTTGGATGCAGGACCCCTCAAAAAAAAGTTGTGTCAGCGGATTACGAAGTGGGTATTGACCTTAGACGCGTCTGCGTCAAGACCTCGTGTATATATATGTAAGTAGTTGCGTTGCAGGATTTATGTACGGCGCTGTACAATCGTGCCGTAGATATGATTGAGCACGCTCTAATCGAGGACTTGGCAACAGTGTTTGATGCTGATTACGCCGTGTCATTTAATGATATGTCAACATTCAATTTTTTTTTTAATAAGTGATAGGTTCATTCCCATTATTTTTAGCAACTTGCGATGAACTATTGCACAAAATTTTGCATCTTACAAAATAATTAATAGGATATAATAAATACAAACAAATTCCACAAATAAAACGTATATATTTAGAAAGTATTTTGTGGGTATATCTTGAAATAGCGTAAAAGTATCCAATTCAAAATTATTCGCTTAGAACTCCTGCGGCGGTCAATAGGTAATATTGTAAATATGTATATTACCTATTTTTAATAAATTATCACTGATGATAGTGATCATAATTCGTTGGATGATAATTTATCACACGAGGCACTGTATAAGAGAATTAAAGCGGTAACACCCTATGATGTCCTGAAAGAAAATTTTCGGTCAGAAAAATGAGTTTTCTTTCGGAAAAGGGTATTTAATGAAAAAGAATAAAATCATAACGTTTCGGCTATGAAATACCATCAGAAAAGACGCGCAAGCGCGTTTTTTAAGCCTGGCACTTCGTAACTGTTCATTCGCTGCAGATCAGTTTATATTACAGTAGAGCGTCGAACGGGGAAAGCAAGTGGAACCGGGATTTGGCTTCTCCATTGTTGCCGTTGGTGAGTGAACCATTAGATGTAGTAAATTAAAACGACCGGATTGAAGATTTATCGTAATGAATTGCTCGTATGACTGATCATTACGTCCGTGTGCTGATTTCAGTCAAATCAGCGATTATACACTGTTGTCGGGTTTCTACAGACCTGCCGCGCTTTCTATTTGGGAGAGTCTCACCTTCCATAGAGGGTCAAAAGTTGATGATCCCTTCTAAAAACCGGTTATTTACCAAAATCGTTTGGAAAATTTTATTTTGCGTTGGAGATAAATCAGTTAATTTAGAGTTGGTTTTCATTTTTGTTTGACATTTTCCAAATAATTAATATTTTGAATGAAAAAATTAAAAATGAAATCAAATTTAGCGCAAACGTACATATGCCAAACCAGATCGGATTACCATGATATTCTGGTTTACCATTCCAAGGTTACGTGACAAAACGATTGTTCTATTTTACTTAAACTTAAACAAAATTCGTTAGTCAAAGTCATAATTAATTTTTGATTTTTGATTAATTTTTGATTTTGATTAATTTTTGATGCCTTCCGAAAATTGGCGTAAACGAAAATAATTATTTGATGCTTATACAGAGTGATACACGGTTCTACATTTTTAAAACGTTCTTATTAGTAGAAGTGGAGCAAAAAACGTATAAAGGCCGTTTTAGCTATTTCTTGTACAAGATTTGGTTCAATTTCTCAAACAATTTAACCTCTACATTAAAAAGCATCAAAATTTAATTTGAATTAAAAATTATCTGAAAAATAGAACATATAATACATATAATTGTATCTGCAACCCAAAAATTTTTTGTTTTAGACTTTTATTGTACAAATTGACCCAAATCTTGTACTACAAGAAATAGGGTAGTCTAAAACAGCCTTAAGAAAAGTTGCATTGAAATGTCAAGTGCTATAATTTTATTCATTTTATCCATTTTATTCATTTGACGTCCATTTTCAATTCTTCCTGTCCTTTTCCTTTGTTTTAAGAGAATGATATACCTTATACCTTATATGATATGTTTTAATAGATGCTTAACCTTATATTCTTTACAGCATATTATATCATCATAGATAACAAATAATAATTCGTAAAAATTGCAGAAAGTTATTACATTCTGGTAAGCCCTCTAAAGTACTAACAGTTAATAGTCTCTTTAGATATTTAAACTAAAAATGTCTCAAGTAACAATATCGAATTTATGATATACAAGACATAAATATTTTATTGTGCAGATAAGCAATCATTTGTGTTTAAGCAGTGGCAGATTTGCGTATGAGGATATAATATGTTACTTAAAAGTTTATACATGGTGTTCTTCAAGCTCATGCAAAAAATTAATGGCGTATTTGTTAACAGATATTCTCACGAATGCACCAAAATTAAAACGGAAAAGAATTAAAAAAATTCATATCGACATCCGGCAATTCCTTGTGAAATGTCTAGAACCGCTAGACGCAACGGACGGTGACCTTCACCCACAATAAGTGTTCGAAGTTCCCCCCCTGCACAAGACGTAAACACCGATTAAAGTGCCGTTTAACATACCTGCCCACACATGCATGCATTGATTCATCGGTGAAGATAATGTTATTAACAAAGTTCAGATCGTCCGTCTGTTCCCGGAGTAATCACCGACAAAATCGCATGCGTTGGAGGTAATCTGCGGGCATCAGAGCTTGCAATCTTTGAAAATGGAACGGGTAATTGTTCCTTATGAATAATTTGCCAAACAACAAACTGCACAACTGACACAAAGGATCTGCTATTTGCCAAGGGGCAATCTGCGTAACCCTGTGCATACAAACGTCTTGCAGCCAACGCAGTTTTACCACATTCGCCGTAAATTAAAATCGCATGCGTTGGAGGTAATCTGCGGGCATCAGAGCTTGCACTGTTTAAAATGGAACGGGTATAATTGTTCCTCACGAATAATTCGCCAAACAACAAATTTTCCGTTTCCCTTGCTCGCTGCGCAAGTAACACAAAGAATCTGCGCTATTTGGCAGATGGCGATCTGGGTAACGCTGTGCATACAAACGTCTTGCAGCCAACGCATTTTGACCACATTCGCTGTAAATTAAAATCATGTTCACAATAACACTATTGGAAAATTCGACCATGTTTTCAACACCGTTACCTGCGACGACGTGTACTTGAGAACTGACCCACTTTAACAGCCGATGCTGACACACCAGCATACTTCTCCGATTACGTATTAAAAATAAACCAGGGACTATCAAACTGTTTCATCGTTCGCCGAAAACATTTATTATCTCTAATATTTATTAATCAATTGTTTTACAAAAACTGCTTCGTTCTATCACTTTTAATGTCAACTTTCACTGGTTTCATTTTTTGCATGAACTTAAAAAAACAGTTTGTATTTCCACAGAGTACTAGCGAAATACCTATACGTATTGTATCAATAAGTTTGTAACAACGGTTTCTTCCGGGATATACCATGTGTTGACCTTGTTGTTTGGAGGTATATTCATCTGATTTAAGAATTGATCGATTTTTTCGCTGTTTAAAGTGAAAGGGTCATTAAATCTTTGAAAACTGACAGTATGTATAGTGAAACGTCAAACAGAAACTTGTTTTATTGGGAATTTGATTTTGTTTCATAGTTTCACATAAGTTACATCTAGAGCTGATCTTGAATATAAAAAGAAACTTCCTCAGAACCGCAGGTTTTAAATTATTCTACTATATTATTCATACATTCACGTGATATACTCTGCAAAAAATCTCCGAATTTCTCATAGATGGCGTTGAGATGCCTAACACTCACATAGAGAACACGTGACAGGAAAAGGCGCTTTTTCTTGTGGGGGTTTGTAAAAGATGTTAAGTATGTCCCATCACTTCAATTTGGAGGAATTAAGAAAACGCATTATCAATACTGTTCAATCTGTGACATAATATTCTTCAGTATGTGCTCACAGACTGTGGAGGACCAAACTCCTAATCCACTGTGTAGTTAAACGTTATATACCTATTCGTTATTCAAAATATGGCCATTTAAAATCATTTAGTTTTAGAGTGACCCCATATATTTCCATCTTTCTTAAGAAAATTATTGTTTTACATTTCTGTCGGATATACAGAAGTTTTTCTTTATCTGCAAATCTATGACTATAAGAATAAATTTTAGCTAGAATTTATTGTTTCACAATTAGTGGTCAGTAAGAGTCTTATTCCAAAACATCCTATATAGACATTAGCAATCGCCGATTTTTACATTTTGACAAACTTTTTAAATTTGGAAAAATAAATTGCAAGTACTTTTCAAAGTCTATCACAAAAAAGGTGTCATGTTGTTTAAAACAATGAAGAGTACGTGGATGTGTTGTAGCCATTAATAAAAATGTCCGTTCAACTTTTTTCCCTTATCTTTTTAATAATAACAAGAAAGTTATCTTAAAAACATTGAGCCGCGTGTCACCCTGTATAAGCTTTTAGTACTGCGATACTGAAAAAATATTTTAACAACGAAATACGATATATTTTAATTTATAAATTCATAGCTGAAGTTCTAACGTATAAAAAACATGATATTTTATCTGCAAATTGCTGAAAATTTTGAAATCCTTCTTTATTTCAGGAAATCACGGCCGTGAATGCCGGTCGTTTATTATTTTGATTATCTCCATCTGCATAGATCATTACGATAGGTAAGTCTTTTCATTAGTTTCATTTAGAGTTGTGAAAATATAATACTCTACGACTTATAACGTCGTCATTCGTCATTTTTGTAAAAGGAAACAACTTTAACCATTCATCACAAGTTTTTGGTAGCACCTGTTTTAATTATTATTCTTCAAGTATTGCAATCTTTTCACGATAAAGAATCACAATTTTTTAAACTGTTTATCAAGAAAGAAATGCTACTGGTGACCTCAAACTGAAAGACTTGAAGGGAATACAGAGGTTATTGTGTACGAAACAATACTGACTTTTAGTTTACGAACAAAGAAGTCTCTTGAAATTGATATATGTATTAATTTTTTATTTTAGTTGAAAATGGTTGAAACTCAAAATAGATTAAAAATGAAAATGTGCATCTATAACAATACTGGTATCACTAAGGGTCTTCTTCTTTATAACATACAGGGATTATTTTTTTGTCAATTTTTTTTCATCGAAAATATCTTTTTGAAATCGTACGCCTTAGACTTTTCAAAAACAAAAGGGAGGAATTCCTCCTCGAAGAATTCTCCGGCAGGACAGTAGATTGCCTTGCGCTTGCGTGCCTTCACCGCCATGTTGTGACACACTTGTATTTTAGTGCCCATAATACAGTGGCGGTGCGTTACAGCATTCTCATTAATTCCCGTGTTATTCCTACAACAGAGCGACCGTTAAATTTCAAAATCTTGACGTGTACATTGAGCAATGTGGGAGGTGAGTGAACTTGCGATTGTACAGGGGATGTCTGAAAAGATTTGAGATATTAACTGTCATAATTTCTCTCCTACTTAGAGACGGAGAAGGTATTGTTTCGAATTGAAGTTTCAAATGAAACTTCCCACATTTCATTGACTTCTATACTTGTGTGCACATGGGAATGCTGAATGCTTTTAGAAAGTATTTTTTAATAAAATTTAAAGTGCAAGTCTGAATATTAGATCTTGTTTAAATATGACATTTTTATGCAGTGCATAACAATAAATGACATGTCAATGTTATTACGTCACGAACAGAAACCCAATTGAGGCCTCACGTTCATTTTAGTCTTTGAAGAGGTCTACTTTGATTCAATAAAGTTATAAATACAACGGGTTGTAATGACTTACTTCTTGGTTTTAATAATAACTTTATTATAGTCAAAATTCATTCGTCTATTTTCTTGAAAAAATGTTAATTTATGTTCCTCTTTTTAGTTACGAGTTTGTATTTTAAGCAAATCCTGAAAAATAGTAGATTTTTGTGTGTTCTACCTATTTGTATGTATTTATACAGTCTGTACAATTATACAAAGCACCGTAGCTTTGTTTTTTTTTGTTGTTGGAAAGATTAAGAATTAATGACAGTCGGTTTGCGAACTGCTGATATGAGTTGAGAGTTCGTTTTTACGTGACTAAAGATAGCAGATGTGTAACTTCATGTGTATAGTCCAACTGAAGCGTAAATTTTGTGTTTGGTTGCCTAACTGATCAATTTAGCTTTAAAATATATCAGCAGTGCAGTGGTTATTTAAATAATTACTACGTATAACTGGTAGTCTTGCAGTAACTAGATTTTCACCGTCAGTATACGATGAGTTTAATGTAATTTACGAATGTGCCTTATTATGTGAAACGTATTGCAATGTACACAGTTTTTGTAGTTGTAATAAATTGTTAATTTTCTTGTAAATATGTTTAGGAAAGTAAGTAACTGCGGTGTAAATGTATGTATTTTGTGTGTTCAATTCGTTCTATATACGTCGAACGGTTCTTCGAATACATGCTCAACGTTAATGCCAGTGAAAACATATTTCTTCTTATTTAAATTCGTTATAATTTGAAACTTGTTTGTACACTTTAACACGAATAAAAGGTGCATAGAAATATTTTATACTACTCAAGAAATGAAAGTAGTCGTTCTTGTTTGTTGACATACAGGGCGACTGACAATTGTTTCGCAAAGAAAAGTGTAAGAGAAGTATAAAGTTTTAAGGTTATTATTATTATTGACTAAATGACTACACACAGTGTGAGCTTGGCACACAACAGAATTTCGTTTTATTACATGCTTAACAGCTGGGAACGAAAGTCTGAGTTATGTTTCTTTTGCGCAATATATTTAAGTGGATTGCTGTGGATGTTTGGAAATCTCAGAAGATCAGACGATCACGTTTCCAAGGAATCGCTTAAACGTATTGTTTTTTCCGAAAATATGAAATGCTTTATTATGTCTGCAATTCATCGCTTAATCATAAAACAATAAAACTTTGTCAGATACAGCTGCAGAATGCGCCCTTGATTTTCCGTACAATTTCTGATCATTACTTTCACAAAAAAATAAGCAACTCGTAAGTGAATGAATATCACAAATTATGAGAAAATATTTAAAAAGTTCTATGAAACAGTTTATAATTAATTAAAATTTTAATTGAAAATTGAGCAAATTATTCAAGGTGAAAGGAATGCTTATGGTGAAATGAGTGTAGTAGACCGTTGGTGCCTTAATTTATACAATTTGTATTGAATAATTTACTTCAGATGATTCGCATGCATTTGTTAATAATACCGGAGCTTGTATTTCAGCTGTTTAAAGGTCAAGTTTACGTCCGACGCCATAACAATCATAAAACTATAAAACACTTTTATGAGTGTAACCTGTTATTCAAAGAAAGTTTCATCAAGGTGTGCTATGATAAATAAAGATAGATATAACGGGCATGTCTAAGATACCACACTTTTTCACACATTTCAATATTATGGCTTTCACTGATCACCAGGAAAGCTGATTGTTAGAAATATACTTTAAAAACAGTGAGAAAATAGATGGTTTGTGGATTTATTCAATACGTAACGCATTTGAAGGTTTAGTATAGTTCCAACGTTCAAACTTTATGTTTAGACAAACGTAATTTTTTTCATAGCACACTTTGATGAAAGTTTTTTTGAATCGCTGGTTATTTATTTCGTTCATCTGCTACTCAGCAGCAACGTATCGTCGTTTTGGGTATAGTTTTGATTAATTTTATGAATCAAAAAATACATTTTTTAAAACATTTTTTCCTTACTCTTAGTTATCGCTTCTTTTCGTGCTTTTTTTTTGTGGAATTGTCAGTCACCCGGTATGTTTGGCAGAGCAGAAAATTTTTAAATATTAACTTGATTAAGGCCCGATTTTACAATGGTCGGATAAGCATTATTCTTAGAGTAACGTGACCTAGGTGTGACGTTGATAAAGAGGAACATTAAAGGATATTCGGGAACAGTTATTCCGTCCTTATTCCACGATTGTAAGACTGGGCCTAAGAGTAAATTAATATTGTACAAGAAAAGGAGTATTTTTAAACAAGTAATAGCTTTTTAAACAAGTAATAGCCTTTTAGATACATCAAGTCGCATATTAAGCCTTAATGAAAATATATTGACTACTGTACTTTTTGAACTGTGTATACATATTTACTGAGGGAGAGTGAACAGAGGGGGATAACTTCGTATTAATACTTGAGTCGGTTGATGGGCAATCGATTCAAAACCTGATTTACGAGTTTAACTTTTAGTTGATGGTGTTTTTTAAATTCAGTGATTTTGAAATTATGAATTTGTAAGCGGAAAGTGTTTTGGATTTTGTAATCAAATAACACCGTGATCAATATCTTTTCTAATCAAGTGACCTATGGAATGAAAATCGTGTGTCTTTGATTAATTCATTTTTTTCCAATGTCAATCCCATTTCAATTACTTATAACTGTCAGTAAGTTTAATGCATTAACAGAAGTTTTTGTTCATAAGGGTTTATTGTTACATTGCTAATAGTTAAGTAACAAACAATCCAGTAATCCTAACGAATGTTATTAACGATTTAAAACGCAGAATTCACTTGTGTTTACAAAAGAACGGCGAACATTTTACGCATCTTCCATGAACCAGTTTTTCGTTGCTCTTAGCGCGTGCTTCTTTTTCTGGGAAATGTGAACTTGGGATTTGATGTCCAAATTTATTAAAAAAATATAATACATAAAACAGCAGTTAGATTTTGTATAGGAATGCAATATAAATAATTTAAAAGGCATTATAACGAACTAATCAAAGACACACGATTTTATTTCCATAGGTCACTTGATTAAAAAGGATATTGATCACTCGTTACTTCAACTTGTTGAAAATCTTAATAGTGAATATACGTTTCCTTGTTTTGTTTTAAATAATAATAATAAATGCCGCATCCAAAGTAATAAATAATATATGTAGTACGTATCGTATTACATTACATATTTGATAATAAGCAAAAATACCAATATTTTTAAATTTTAATTAAAGTAGGTTTAATTTTTAACTCGAGTTGCGTGCGCATAGAATCGTAACAAACAGGAAAACGTATCACGTTGGTGCATTTCTGTTTATTTTTACAGGGATTTTATTTGGTGACGTTTAAGCTGTCACTGCCCAATTATCAATAAAAGTAGATTGATCTTAAAATTCACCAGGTGTGGCTATATTTACCTCCGCTGACTCGTCTCATAACTATTACAATTTAATGATCCGTCCTCCACTCAACGCCATCTCATCAGTATTTTAAGTGACGGCTGTAATGATTGCTAGACTTTGGTGATATTTAGGTAATCGGGAGATGATACTGTGTATGTATAAATGTATGTTTTTATTGTGATGCTTCACCCTGTATATTACTTGTCTTTTACAGTTATCATTAGGGCTTTCGGTTGAATCGCATCACTGTTTGTATTCATAAGAGAAGAGCTCTGCGTCATTGTCTGGTATTGCATCATCAGACTTATGAATCATAACTCCCTTCTTTTTTCTCATTCACTGTTAACAAAGAAATAATATTGAAATAATTGTCGGTTCTAACTTCGGCGATTGATTACGCAGAGCTCAAGTTCCTTGATTTTCATATTAGAAGAAAATAGTCGCAGGGTTCAACCGGAAACCCTCTAGGGAAGATGCACAATCGCTTATTTAAATTTTTTTGAAATTGAACAAAAAAAATTAAAAAAAGTTACCTACATGGCCCGTTTCATCATTTTGGAAATATTCCAAGAAACTTTTGGAAGTAGTTATCTCGATGTGAATTAGAAAACGAGTGTGTCTGCGCTTGCGTCTTGCACCGCCATGTTGTAGCTTGTAGCGTGCTTTTGTTTGCAGTTCATGTACTACAGTGGCGGTGCGTTACAGCGTTTTCTGAAATTTCAATGTTTCTGTAGGTCAGAACGGTCAATAAATTTTAAAAAGTTGGTGTATGACTGTTGGTAACCGAGGTGAGTTTCTCCTAGATACAATAGCGTTGCACTTTCGACTCGATCGTCGCCACGATCGGACATCCGACGTGGTTCTGGTTTGAACTTTGATTCATTGTATTAAAATTTTCATATTTTCTGTCAATATGACCTTGTAGAAGTAGAGGAGTGGGGGGAAATTTGAAGTTTTAATGATAAACGTGAAGTTGATGTATTTTTGCTTTGGCATTGATTTTTTAATATTAGAACGTTCGAGGAATTGATTAAAGGTTGACGTTTGGTTGAAAAAACGAAAGTATTCGATTCTTTGACATTGGCTTAAAAAAAATTAAACTTTCTTCCGTTACATTTTGCGCTTAGTTCATTGTTTTCTTGGATCACTACAATTTTTTCAATTTGAAATAATTTCATACATCCAACGGAAATTTACTATTTAAATTATTGTTACATTTGAAAGTGTCAGTATTACGATTAATTAATCTTCTTTCAACAGAAAGGATGCACATTATTTTTAAATACAGGAAGACTTCGAGTTAATTTTGACACCGATGGTGTTATAACTACCTTGAAATACAGGGTATTTCTCAAATTCATACAAAAAAATTCGAGGTGTGTTGTATATGCTACGATTTCATGAATGCACCAAAATTAAAACGAAAATAAAAAAAAATTCTTACCGAGAATCAATAATTCCGTGAGAAATGTTTGGAACCTTCGGGATAATGCCGGGCCTTCACTCATAATAAGTGTTCGAAGCCAACGCATTTTGCCAGACTTCGCCATAAATTAAAATCATATCCACAATTTCACTATTTACAAATTCTGCCATGTTTGTAAGACTAATTTACGTGTAACCCTATCAGCATACGTGCGGGTTAAAACTGAACGGGTAAACGCTCGATTACATAACAACTGATTAATAGCTGATGAAGCCTTTTTTCATAGACGATGTAAAAATAAGACGGGGACCAGCAAGCAAACTGTTTACCCTTTATGCAAGAAACATTTAGGCCCGGTATTTCAGTTACAGTTTAACTTTAATCTTCATCTACCCATAGAAACAATTGTTTTGATAATTGTTACTATGGGAATAAACTGAATATTAAAGTTATACTGTGACTAAAATGCTGATCCTTAATATCTTTAAATTCTGTGAACAAAATGTTATACAAAAAAGGGTTCATTGTGTTAATTTTCATTAGTTTCGTTTTTTTGTATGAAGTTGCGAAACACTGTGTATAATATTTTTGTATGCAGGGGCGTTAAAATTTTACTAGCTCGCAATTTCTAGGAGCGTTGGCGTTGCATTAAGGGTGCGTTACAGTCGCCGCCATGTTGTCATTTTCACGAAATTCACGAGTTACGCTAAAATTATTAATCTGACTAACAGTTTTAATATTTTCTTTTTGTTTTTAAATAAAGAATATCGGAATGTTATTTTTAATATTTTATAATGATTTTTATAATTTTCATTATTAATATACGTAGACTTTTAACTAAAAATTAACTTTCCGAGATAGAGCAACTAATTTTATAAAGATTCGTAACAAACACAACTTAATGGAGGCTATTATATTTAAATAAAACAAGAAGCTGTTGAATTATTATTTGCAAAATGCTGCCCTCTGTTGGAAGTATTCAGTCTCCAAATCTGGAACGCCATAGAAGGCGGAGCTTATTCTTAAACCAGATTTTACAAGAGTCTAGCCGTCAAATTCAGGGGAGCAGAAACGACTACACCCGACTTTTAACGAAAGTAAACTAACAGGTCCGTGGGTCCAAGTATTTCATTAATATTTTTAAAGTTTGATGTGTAAGTTATTTCAGATATTCACTTGCACTATAACAACAGTATTTTATAATTCATTAATTCTTATACTTTTTAAGTCCGGTTCGAAAATCACGCGTGTTAATAGTGTAGTAGGTGTTGTTCAAACGTTGAAGTGAATAATGGGTGGTTTAAAAAATAATAAGAAAGTCGTCTATCCCTCTCGTCGACGTAGTCGTAGAATGGCTCAATTGAGACGACAAACAAAAAACAAAAACGCGCCATCAATCTACGTAGAAAGTGAAACATCAACTGAAGCTCTTGTTAAAAATCAACAACCAGTACAATCAACAACTGTGTTAGTTGATAATGAAGTCGATTTTGGTAGGTAATACATACAATTAATATTGGGTGTTTCAATGAAGATGCACCAAACTCGGTATGTCGGTAGATATCGTGAAAAGAAATAAAAGTTTTCTATAATTTTTTTTTTCTTAAATGAATAAATTTCGAGAAAATCGAAGGGAAAGCAAAGTCTCATATTTTTAGGATGGACTTTAAATGAGAATGAATGGATTCTGACCGTCGACGGCTAATCAAGATAGACTGGTAATGCCACTGCAAAAATAATAATTAGTCGTTTATTTTCGATTCTCCATTTAATATGAATTTTCTAATTGTTAATTGAAGAATTTTAGGATTGTTCAAACATTTAGTAGTTTGCGCTTATTTAAAAATGCACATTCAATGATAAACCGTTTCATGAAATCGTTCCTAGAAATTTAGCGCCGAAGTGCCTGGGTGTTTGTTATCCAAAATATTTCGTTCGCCGCACTACCCCAATTAAGGACTTTATGGTATTTTTTGTGTGTACAGCAGGAAGGAGGCATTTTTGAATATTTCTTGTAACAATAATAACAACGTAATAAAAATAAATGTTTTTATTTTTAAGATTCGACAAATTTTATTTTAATAACAATTTTTATTGCGACAATGCATATTAAATGGACATTTTTGCATAGCCCCACATTTGTAATTTATTATTAAATTAAATAAGTTTAAATATCCACGCGATTTCACATCGCAGCTGCTACTGCAGTTGAATGACCGAACGAGTGAGTCTATCGGTCAAGGTCAAAACAAAATCTAGTCATAAATTTCTTCGCCATAACTTCATTGTCCCCCTGCAGCTGTGTTCCATTCATAAAGCAATTTAGATCGTCGGTTTTGTTTCACGGTTTGTTTTGATTCTGCGTGCTACAGAATTCCTAAAAACATCCAGTTATGCAAATTTCAACTTGCTCCGATTAAAAAAATTTATTAAGATATTTTGTTTGAAATAATGTCAGAAACGTGTCCCTCAAATTTGGTGCATCTTCAATGAAACACCCTGTATTACGTGTTTTTGAACTGAATTTTTTCAGATGTCAAAGCAAACATGAAAACGCATTTGTTTACACATCATTTTAAAGTCTCCTTTAAATTTCATTATAAAACTGGTCCTTAATTATTTAAGTCATTTAATTATTTATTTAAATTTATTAAAGGGTTAGATGATCGGACGAACCTAGTTCGTCATTCACGCATAACTGTACAACATTAAAACTGATCGTAAACACTTCGGCAGCGATGTGAAGGTGGTAATCTAAGGCATATAACAATAAAACTTTATTTTTTATTACATACAGCTGTGGAATGCATGAGTTTTCATTCAATGTAACACCAGTGCTGTTCTATGATGTTGGATTCAATTGTCAACTGCAATTTTCTCGAAACTATTAACTTTAGGTTAAGGATCGTTACCGTTTATGGTAAAAAATTATAAGTTTTAAGTTTTTCATAACTATTGAAGGCACTCTGTATAATATACTAATGGTTGTGATTTGATTCTAATGATTATCGTTGTTACCAAAAACGCTAATGGGATGGCGATGAGTGGAGTAGTTGTCAGTCGCATTGTACAGGGTAAATGACAATTGTACCGACAAAAAAAAACGCATAAGGGAATCGATGTCACAGATTACGGGAAACATGTTTAAAAAATTCTTGTGAATAGTTTATAATTAATTAAAAAATGACCCCAAAATTAAGCTCCGGCACTGCGTATGAATTACAGCGGCCACGTTCTGTAAATGCGGCAGTATAATGAGGACTATAAAAGTTTTTTATTGACTCTTGTTTGCACACAATGCGATCTTGACCCACATCTCAATTGATTTTATTACTCCTTTAACAGCTGGGAAAGGCAAGTTTCTTTTACGCGACGAAGTTATTAGTAATTTCTAAAACTGCGTGTGAAATACGAATAATAAATTGGCAAATAATTGTGTAAATAATTGTTTATTAATTCGTGCGGATTATTTACTAGAGCGGAATGTACCAATCGCTTCGTCCACAAAAAAGAAATCTGGTGATCACAAGGGTCAATAGCAAGGCTCGACAGGCAGCTGGTAGTAAAATGTTCGTCTCGTTATCGCATGGAGACGATAAAATTATTAGGATACAACTCTGTTGTTTTAAACGTCGCGTCGCTAGTATTATGCGTAATAATAATTGGTAATAAATAATTATTGCCACAAAAGAATGATTAGTTGATTACATTTGCAAAATATCGCTTAAACGGATCGGTTTTCTCCGAAAATGTGAAACGATTTATTAGACCTGAAGTTCATCGCCGACTATCAAAACTTTATTACTGGTTTAAACGACGTTGGTGATCTGCGTCCAGTTTCTAATTAAATAGCATACTGAATGAATGTAATAGATTACATTACGAATGATATTGCATGCATTATTTGTCAAGTAAATATTTTCGAATTCGTATTCACGTCGGGCGTTGAGCTAAAAACGGAGTTGTGAAATTCCACTTAAAGGTCAAGTTCACGAAGTCACGCTTCAGTATCATAAAACTATAAAAAACTTTTACGACAGCATTTATTTCGTTCATCTGCTCCTCGACTTTTTAACCAGGTGCGCTTCGTCATTTTGGGCTAATTTTGATTAATGATTTCTCGAAAACTAAAGTAGAAAGAATTTTTTAACATTTTTCCGAAACTCTTGGACGTCGGTTCTTATGGTTTCACCTTGTTGGTATAATTAACAGTTACCCTGTATATACAGACTGTCAGCGGTTATTATTTTAAGTAGCCATGAGCTGTGTTCTTTCGCTAACAACTTTAGATCGTGATTCGTCGATCACGATCAAGTAATCAAGATCTAAAATAAATTCGAAAGAACTGTCACATAACCAAATATGAAATCTCGATATAAATCACGATTGGTTAATCGAATCACAAAAATTCAATGATCCATATGGGCAAGGGAATTATGGATTATGATCCGTTTAAAACGAAAGAACACTACTTGATCCGATCAAACGCTTTTAGATTCAAATTTGATGTGCGAAAGAACACGGCTATGGTCATGTATAGACCATTTCATGATCGAAATAACTTGCAACCTGTTCAAACTTAGCGAATTTACCGAGACCAGCTTTGAAAGCACTAATTTAATTGATTTTTTGGGGTTCAGGTTTAATTAAAATGTGACGGGTTTCTTACTTTGTGAACTTTCACCAATTTATAAAAAAATGATAGGAGGAAAAGGTGTTTACGAAAATAACATACTTCCTAAGGTTTTAAGGCAGACGCATGGGACGATTAGGTTCTAGACCTAAATGCGCGTTGTCCTCGAATATGGGATCTCTGCACTTCTCCCTCTCCCGCGACCGGCCTTGTATATTGTGTACATGCCTGTCAAAATTTCATGTTTTCACATTAAAAAAATGTACAAAAAGACAAGATTCCTTTTCAAAATTTGGAAATATAAGTTTACTTATTTACTAGTTTTGACGAAACTGTGAAAATTACAATTACAAAGCACTTTAATGTCTGCGTCTGCGTTTTGCTCCGCCATGTTGTGACCTGTATGTGTTTGTTTGCAGTTCAAGTATGACAGTGGCGGTGCGTTACAGCATTTTCATAAATTTCAATGTTTTAGTAGGGTCACAACAGTCATTCAATTTAGAAAAAAAGACAACCGAGGTGAGTGTATCTTAGACAAAATAACATTTTAGGTTTGATCAGCGACTTTACGAACATGACGTTGTTTTTGTTCAAATTTTGTATATTTGTATTAACATGTTCACACTTTTATTCAATATGACCTTGTATAAGTAGTCAAGTGGAGGAGGGTTTGAACTGAAGTGATTAATGACATTTGAATTGAAGTTGGTAACACATTTTTGTGATAGTATTCGAGGTTTCAACGACGTAGATTAATGCTTCGTATTTTATATTGCGTTTTACAATTTAGAAAGTTATTGTTTTGAGTAGTTTCTTAAGTCGAATCGCTATTATAACGACTATTCGAAAACAAATAGTCAAGTTGGCTTTGAAATTTTGTTTCGAGTATATTATCATTTTACACATAACACATAACCTCATTTTCGAATTGAATTTATTAAGAGTGTTTAATTCCGTTGTGAAAATAACATTCCACGATTCTTTTGTTCCTTGTTTGTTTAATAAATAGGGATATTTGTAACCTGTGAGCAACTAAAAATCAGATTAGAGTCGGCGCTGCAAAGAAAATGTATGTCTGTGATTAACTGAATTAATTAATCTAATACATTCATGAACTGTCAGATCAGCCTAACGCCGCGTTAGTAACAGACATACTTTTTCTTTGCACCGCCGACTTTAATCTGATTTTTAGTTGCTCACAGGTTATAAGTTTGTCTTAATAGAAATAGCTTTTTTTTGGGTTTATTAACCGAGTTCGTCCTATTAACCTCAAAAATAGATTTTGATGTGTGTCTACAGGGTGACTGTTAATTATACCGACAAATTGAAACCACGATAAGAAGCGATGTCACGGCGGCCACGTTCTATAATTGCGGCAGGATAATAGCCTAATAATTTTTTTATTGACTCTCGCTTGCGCACAATGCGACCTTGACACATATCAATTGGTTTTATTACACTTATAACAGGTGGGGAAGGCAAGTTTCTTTTATGCCACGTAATTATTATTAATTTCTAAATTAACGGTATGACATACGAATAATATAAAATAATACAAAAATTTTAACCACATTACCGTGAGAGCACATAGAACACGGAAAAATGAAAAAAAAAAAAATTTTTTTTTCGTGACGGGGGAAAATTATTTTATCTGCCCCTTATACGACGGTCATGAAACAACAAAAAACTTACGGAACCTGCTTCGCTGATAGTAGGCAATAAACATCGCAGGCGTGACTAATATGCAAAGGCGCACTCACTCACCGAATAATATCTGTGTGGAGGAACACATTCAAACGTTCACTACAGTAATTTAGGAATGTTTATAACAACTGTTCAAAGTGGCATCCATCATTAGCGACACACACACGAAACGTTCCATAATCGCGTAAATGCTGGGAAATTAGCTGTAAATGTTCTTGCATTGATTTGGAAATGTGTTTCCATAAATCCGACGTGCTTCTTCAGCATTTCCTCGAGCTCCGCCGTAGATGAGGAGCATATCTGTTCTCTCGCCGTTCGTGAATTGCGGCATTTTAATAAGTAATAGGGGATAAATGGGGTAAGTGTGCGCACGGGGTATTTGTACGCACCCATTCATCTCAAAAAGTAATAGACAAGAAATTAGTGCTCATGAAATCTATGTTATCCACCCACAGCTCTAATTTTTGAAAGCCGTAATAGTATGTGCTTTACCAATCAAGTTCAATCAATCAACGGTTGGAACTAGGGGTTATCGGTTATCGATAATTTAAAAATATCGATATTTATTGATACACCGTTATTATCGCTATCATTAATATCGATATCTGAAATGGAAATATCGTATTTTCAAAGAATCTTATTTTTGTTGTATCACCCATACTTTTTATAACAAAATATGCATATAGTATGCTCTAGAAATATTTTATTTCAACATATTTTCAATATTAATACCTAAAAAGAGAAATATTCTACTGCACTAAGTTACCCCATACCCGCGTACAATTACCCCGTATGTATGGGGTATCTGTGCGCAGGAGCACTGTCATGAATTTTATTTTTTATTGTCCGTATTTTTTCCCTTTAAGATTTCTACTCTTTGAAATTTGTTCCGCAAATATCTGGAGCATTGTGTAAATAAAAATGATGGCACTATCTATATTATTTTTTATATTCTGGGGGTCTGAAGCAAAAATGCGCACAGTCACCCCAGTCTCCCCTACTAAGCACAAAAAATAGTAATCGTATTTAGCTTTAACTCGTTCAACCACTTTTCACAAACTAAACTGTTGATCCCAAAGGATACCGAGCAAATAAATTGTGTGTCATCATGATAAATGAAATAAAATGAAACAAATTGCTTGGTTACGATACGACTTACTGCGACGTGAAAAAAGTGCATTTATTGGCCGCCCGACTTCGGCAAAAGTCACTGGATCACTGCTCGATTGCAGTTCTGTTTTTTGTTCCCACAGATGCTTTCTGCGGTCGCAATACTCGCAATAAAATTTCCTTTTCTTGACCTACCTCAAAGACATACACGTGCGATTAATTCTTGCCCGATTTTCAACTGCGATTTTCTCGAAATGTGTAAAATTTTTGTTAATGACATATGAGTTCAATCGTTTCCATTTATGGTGATGCATTACAGGTTTAAATATTTGCATACAGTAAAAGAACATCCTGTATATTCGCAAATAATTGTGTAAATAATTGTTTGTTAATTCGTGCGGATTATTTATTAGAGGGGAATGTTCGCTTCGTACACAAAAAAACATTGCAAGGATTTAAATCTAGTAATGGGCAAGGGTCAAATGCATCGACCGGCAGGCAGCTGATAGTAAAATGTTCGCACGGAGACAATAAAATTATTATTGCTGTTGTTCTATGTCGCTAGTATTCTGCATAATACTAATTGGTAATAAATAATTATCGCCACAAAAGAATGTGAAACGATTTATTAGACCTAAAGTTCATCGCCGACTATAAAAATTGTACATCTGTTTTAAAGGACGGCGACGTGATATACGGCTAGTTTCTGAAGTTTCTGAATGAATGTAACAGATTTCAGGATCACGTTTAAACAGTTCTAAGGAATAGTTCATAATTAATTAAGAATCAAATGCGCCAGTGCGCCAAAAATAGAGTATGCTGAAGTTGTGAACGTTGGAATTTGTTAAAGTTTTAATAGATTTGTGTTAATAAATCCTCACACACAAAACGAAGTTACAATAATTAACATTCGAAACAGGTTACGCATGTGTTTACTGATTTATTTGTTTCAAAGTTTTGTTATTCTTTTCGTGAAATAATCTACTTCACGTAATTTGCTGCATGCATTATTTGTCACGTCGGGCGTTGACCTAAAAACGGAGTGAAATTCCACTTAAAGGTCAAGTTCATGAAGGCACGCTGCGCGCCGTATCATAAAACTATAAAATACTTTTACGACAGCATTTATTTCGTTCATCTGCTCCTCGACTTTTAACCAGGGGCCATATTCTCAACTCGTTCGAAAAGATTCGCATGCGAAAATGACGTACACTCTCGTACAAAACTATACAAATCGTTCGGAAAATACGTCATATTGACGTCATTTTCACATGCGAATCTTTTCGGACGAGTTGAGAATAGGGCCCCTGCGCATCGCCGTTTTGGGGCTAATTTTTGATTAATTATTACTCGAAAACTAAAGTAGAAAGAATTTTTTTAACATTTTTCCCATACTCTCGGCCATCGCTTCTTATCGTGGTTTCAATTTGTCGGTACAATTAACAGTCACCCTGTATAGTCGCACGCAATTTAAGTGCTACAACTTGACAATTCTGTGAGGCTTGTAGACTGGTGCTTAAAAGTATCCGCATGAAAAGCAATAAAACCGTTCGAATTTGACCCTTATGGTAAACTTCCATAGTGCCAAACATGAGTATGCCACAAGGTTTTAAGGGTGAGGCTTGGGTGCAGGTGCGCATGACTGTACGTCAAGGACATTATAAGAAGTAGGGAGAGAACGTATGTATACCACATGCAAATGAAGCTACGGTCGCCATTTTTGTACACTTTTAGTTTTTTCACATGTATTTAAATGTATGAACAATTTGCATTACTGGTATGGTTATTTATTAAAAATCATGGTTTTGTGTTCTGCAATGAACAGTTCTAATCAAACTTAATTTGTAGAGTAGGCGGTCCGCACATTCCCCTTACCCCACGCGACTGCACTTTACCGTGTCTACGAACTGGTTATATTCCCTCCCTGTTCCCTGTGTATTTTAACCTTCGTGGTATACGTACGTACAGTTGTGGACATTAAAATCATACACGCTAGCCTCGCCTATGTTGAGTGCAGTGGAAACAAAGGCTATCGTACGGCTGCGGCTATTGTCTCCCCACTCATATTGCCGCTAAGGGTTACGTATGCTGCGAATCGTGACGATTTACTTGGCCACGAGTGTGCAACGAAGCTATATACTTGAAATATTTTCGACGCTAATTTGACTAGAAATGTTTTTGAACATGTTTTATCTCATTTTGAAATAAATAATTGGTACTTGTTGGTTCATTTAAAAGTACGTGTACAAAATCTTTTTCTGTACAATGCAGTTAGTTATATTCAATATTAACTAAAATGAAAATTCCTAATTGGGTTGATTTTGACGATCCTGACAATGGTAAAGACATTGTTTGTGAAGCAAGCCAAGTAAGTACGAAACGGAGCAAAGCCTGCCCAAAGCAGCTCTCTCTTCTCAATTCGAGAACTTTTTTTCTGTCCACAAATAATAATTAAATCTTTTATAATGGTTCATGATCACAATCAGATGCAAAATGTTTTGCAGCTAAGTACATATTAAATTTCCGAAATTTAATTATGTAATTTCTTCTAAAAAGAAAAAAGTGAGAAATTGTTTAGAAAGACCCAATTACCATTTCATTATTTTGGAAATATTCTGAGAAACTCTTGTAGCTTTGGAAGAGTGAACCCCGACGTAGCTATGAGGTCATTACAAAATGAGAATGTCCGCGCCTGCGTTTTGCTTCACTCCGCCATGATGTGGTCCGTTTCCGTTGGCAGTTCATGTACGACAGTGGCGGTGCGTTACAGCATTTTCGCAAATTTCAATGTTTTTGTAGGTCAAAACGGTCAATTAATTTCCAGAAGCTGACGTACGTCTATTGGTAACCGTGGTGAGTGTACCGTAAATGAAATAGTATTCAATTTTAGATCCGGCCACGAGTATCGCGGTCGCCCGATGTTGCTTGTGTTTGAATTTTGTATGCCTGACATTTTTACGGTCTTGTATAAGAAATAGAGTGGGGGGTTTTGAATGTTTAAAATGACCAATGAGATAAGTTGTTGCAATCGTTTGACATATTTATAAAATAATGTTCATTTTTAGATACGGTTATTTGCGTTAGGTACATCTATTCGATGCTGCTGTTGTTTGAATTTTATATTTTTAAAATTTTCACATCTTTAATCAGTATAACCTTGTATAAGTAACGGAGCGGTGAGGGGGAGCGAGAGGAGGCGGATATTGAAGTGTTTAATAACCAATGAAATGAAGTTTCTGAATTTATCATACTTTTTGCATTGCCTTTTTTTGGAACATTCGAAGAATTATTTATTTTGCAATTTACAAGATTCTCGTTCTGAGTATTTTATTTTGTAAAATGCCTATACTTTTTATTATCTTTTTTCTTTAAATCACGTGATCTCAATAATAGGTAAGACAGGGATTCTCGAAATCGATTCCTTAGTGGTCGTTGAATCTATAGTAGGATGATGTCAGGTACCCGTTTATTTCCGGTTTCCCTTTATGAATACCCGGTACCCGATAACTACCCGATAATTACCTGATACTCGGTAAGCGCCCGACAACCAAGTGACCTTCATCATTTATTGTTAATAAAAATAAAGTTTCTTTTAAACTTAAATTACTAAATAAATGGATGGATTGTTATGGTTTTTTTTTATCATGTGAAGGATTATTTGGGGCATTTCGGATACTTTTATGATATAGATTTTCAGATTTTTATTCCATTCGGATACCCGAATATTACCCGGGTGTCAGTAACGGGTACCCGGATAGTAAAATTTTCTGGTATCGGTATTTCTAATCTCTAGGGATCGGTTGGGAGTCAATGCACCTTGGAGTTCAATGATCTATTAGTCGATTAAATAAGGTCTATTATTTAATTTCTAAGACAATGCTTCTTCTAAAAATCCTGTTTGAAGGGGGGCAGGGGGGTGAAAAATTTCTTTTTTTCTAAGAGGCCATGCTTAAAAAAATGATTGGGAATCCCTGAGCTAAGATGACAACTTTTTCCCTAAATGAGAATATTGATCAGTATCAATATCATCATCAGTATGATAATATGCTGGCCTTTGCGATGAAAATTGGTCAAATACGAAATGGAGCGTAAACAAGTCTGAAGCATTCCTCTCCCAACTTACAATTACATATTCGGAACTCTCCGGCTTCAAATACTTTGTGTTGCGAAGTTATCCAAATTTAATGTTTTCATTTTAATTAGTCATTTTGGTACTATTCTGAGAAACTCTTATAACTTTGAAAGAGTTAAACCCCGGCCGAAGTTGTGAGCTATTACAAAAGGAGAATGACCGCGCCTGCGTCTTGCGTCGCGTCGCATCGCCATGATATTGTGATATGGCCTGCTTGTATTTTCAGTTCATGAACGACAGTGGCGGTGCGTTACAGAATATTCACAAATTTCAATGTCTTTGTAGGTCACAACAGCTAGGTAATTTCAAAAAAGGACCATATGTAACCGAGGTGAGTGTACCTTACGTTTTAGACTCGTTCAGCGGTATCGGGGCTTTATGACGTAGCTTCTGTTTGAAGTCAGTCTGTAGTGATGACGTTTTCACATTTTTAGTCAATATGACCTTGTGTACATAGTAGAGTGGGGGGGGTTGTAGTGCAAATGTAATGACCAATTGGATGAAATTGTTGATATTTCTTTTTTAATTCGAATAACTGATTTAAACATCCACGTTAGATTGAGGTATTTATTTGACCTTGGTTAAAGGATGAATTCGTTGTAAACTTTGTGCCTTATTTTGATGAATCCGTTTTTGTAAATTTTTTGATCTTTTTCTGTCAAATTATTTCTCTCAGTATCAACTAAAATGAAAATACTTCTTTTTCTAAATGAAGATCTTAGCGTTGAGTTTGACAGTGACGCTGTATGACATTTTGGATACACCCCACTTTTTATCTAGAATGTCATTGTTCAATTTTTAACCATACTTTTACTGATAGTTATGTTTAAGTACTAGTCACGACGTTAGTAAATTAAAAAGGTAACATTAAGACTGAGTTGCACCAACGTCATTGTTGCAACATCGGTGCAACTCAGCCTAAGGGCCGGTATTTAAATTACTGGTTAATTTTAATCTTTGGTTTATTCCCATAGAAACAATAGTCTTTCTGTTGAATTCTCCAACGTTACTTAAATTTAACCAGCCCTTAGAAATAATTGTTGTTACAGTTTTAACAAATGTATCGACGGATTTAATTTAAATGAACAATGGTGAATTCGATCCTTTATATTGTAGACATGGGAATAAACCAAAGGTTTAATTAATAAGTGACTGAAATACCGACAACCTTAGACATGACTGTTAAACATGGACCAACGAAACCATCATAATTAATGAAATATTTAAGTTGAAAATAGCACTCTAATGAAGGGTTTGTTTATTAACGTGGTGATTGGTTGAGCATAGCTTTAAAGATGACAAGATATGAGATGAGATCATGGGCCATTGTCTTTTGCGTTTTAGTAGAAGTTGCAGCAAACACTAATACCCCGTTCACACTCACTTAACATAACGTAAATTAATAATTTGAATGCATTGTTTGTTAATGTAAACGAAGTAATTCTAAATTTAAATGATTTACTGTTCATAATTGAACACATTAATTACTTTCAGTTTAGAATTTTAGATATTTACATTAAAAGAAAACGCTTCAGACCTGTATTAAGAGATTAATTTTGTTACGTTAAGTCATTGTGAACGCTGTTTTAAGCTCAGCTTAACTTTAAACGACACTTAAGAGTATGACTACAAAGCGGAAGAACTTCGGTTTTTCTTTGTCATCCGCTCTTTACTTATCCTAGCTAAGGTCATCTATTCTAAACCATAACTATTGACTCAAAATTATTTTTTACGAAATCTAATGGCCAGTTGCTGAGCTTAAATTTAAGTGGTATATTGTCGCGTTAAAGATAAAAATAGATTTTTACGAATTAAATTATGAATAAGATACGGCAATGTCTTTAATTACTTTTTATTTAAACTAACTTATTTTAAATTATAAACTACTCTAAGAGTCTTTTTCATTAAACTTTTAAACTAATTTAAAATAATTCTAATCTTAGTTACCCAACTTTAATTATTTTAACTTTAATTACTTAACATTACTTGGGGGAGGGTCTGGCCCGAGCGGCCAGCCCTAGCTCGTAGAGTCACTCGCTTGGTTTTTCCTACGCACTTCTAATTTACTAATCACTATCCGACACTCACTCACTCACTATCCGACACTTATTCACTCACTATCCGACAATTACTATTCTTACACTGCTACCTACATGACTGCTCTTAATTAGTTGACTATCTATATGACTATATCTGCTTCTTGACTATTTATCGACTGTCACCTGCGAGTTGGTCTCTTATCTTTTATATATTTCTAAATCTACGTCACAATTGGTTCTCTTGTCCTGGTCGCTGGGGTTCGGTTCAAAGTACAAAGTTCTCAAGGTGTCAGCATCAATTAGCCCTTGCCAAATTTGTTTTTTACAAACGTTCTAATTGCCTCAATCTTAATTGGCACATACATGCTTACATTCCGCAGAGCTTGCATAAATGGAATGCGAGCATGTGTAACGCGGCTGTCCTACTAATTGTCAATAGGTGCTGATCCTGCATAATTTTGAAATGCACACAATTGCAATAATTACGAAACGAATTTTAATTTACTTATTTTCCCAGATAATGACATCGCGACAATATACACTGTCTTTCAAAAAGTGTGCTACAAATGGGATTTTTTTTTATTATCGATATTTTTATAAATTTATTGGCGCAGAACGCTTCTGCATCCCTTAAAGTCAAATTGAGAAATGTGAGATGAAATTTATCCTGAATGGTATACAGCATGGACACCGAGAAATCAAGATGGTTTAAGAGTAAAGTGCCCTTATTTTACAAGACACAAGAAAATATCATAAGAATAAGTTGTTCAGAATTAAAAGTTATAGCTAAATATGCATAAATTACAGCCTCCTATCTCAAAAATAAAAAAATCACATTTTATTGTGAATTACTCTTTATACACATTACATTAGGAAATACTCGTGGCATTAAAGTGTCCCCCAAAATAATTTGAATAGGAAAACACGAAATCTGTTTTTATTTCTCAATTATTTAATTTGGTTATGAGTGCGTTCCAAAACTTTATGCTTTCTTGTAGCACACTTTTTGAAAGACACTGTATATAATGTGTCTTTTAAGATTACCCAACATAGTGTAAGTTATATTGCCGCTTAAAGTTAAGTTAAACTTAAGTGTTTGGTGCAACTAGAAATGAAAGACTTATTTTTTATGTATGTACTTATCCATACTTATCCAATATTTTGTAAATGACATAATTCTTATAATTATGACTTACATATGGCCGTATGCACCGAACAAATAAATTCAACTTAACTTTAAGCGTCACTTGGGCCTAATTGTATCTACAATGCCAGTTTAAATTTAAGCTTAACAATTTTATTGTTGACATAATTGTTGTTAAGGGTTTAAGCTGGAATTGTATAATTGAGCCTTAGAATGTGACTTATAAAATATGTATTGTCAAACTTCAAGTGTCACATATAAACGTCACCAAATTGAGTTTATTTGTTCGATGCATACGGCCAATAATGTTGCGTAAGCATAACAATGTCACATTATAAACACCACTTAAATTTAAGCTCAGTTTGATGTAGCTGCAACTGGTCATAACTATGTCAAATTCTAACCATGTTCGAAGCAGTTTTCTCACAATTTGTAAGAATAATATTAAGAACTCAACCTTATCCTTTAAACAAAAAAAAGACAATTCTCCGGCATAAGAGCTGTATGCAAGTAATTTAATCCATTTAATCAAGTTTAATATTTTTAAATTGAAAAAAACAAAATTAAAAAGTTGTTCAGAAAAACATTTTCGAAACATCTTGAGAAATACTCGAAAAGAATTTTAAGCTACGAGATTTATAACAAAATGAGAATACCCGCGTCTGCGTTGTGCGTCGGCATCGTCATGATGTGACCTGTCTGTTCGTGTTTACAGTTCATGTTTGTAAGTACATACAACTACAGTGGCGGGTGCTTAACAACATTCTCCCAAATTTCATTGTTTTTGTAGGTCAAAACGGCCGATTACTTTAAAAAAGTTAACTTACGGTTCATGGTAATCGAGGTGAGTTTATCTTATTATTAGATTTTGTAACGGTTCATTTCAGCCTCGGTCAACGGCATTGCAAACATCCGACGTTATTAACATGACCTTGTATAAGTAATGGAGTGGGGGAGGGAGAAAGTTTGAAGTTATTAAAGACCAGACTTCGGACATTTCGAAGCGTTGTCATGGCTACGCAATGAATGGGCACTTTTCATTGGTCTTCGTATTGCGTAACCACGGCAACGCTCCGAAATGTCCGAAGTTTGTTAATGACCAATGACATACAGATAATTTTTTTTTACTACATGCCCATCGTATAAATCTGAGTTAAGAAAATATACGACGAAATGACGTGACATGACAAAAGCCGCAAGGCTGTTACACGAAAGTTAGAAGGAGATAACTACATAAAAGTTCTTTAATTTATCGATCGATCGGCTTATAGTAAAAAAATGTACTGGACATGAAGTTTCTGATTTAATTGAAAAATTTTTGATATTTTATATTAGAGCTGACTCATAGCGTTTTCGATTGACTGCACTAGTGTACACTCCTCATGGCGTATAGGCGTTTGATTTTAAGATCGCAGCGCTACCGCGAATGAATTTGAACCTCTGTAAACTATTCGGAATTTTTGTAATGCACGTGTTTAAGTGCGTACCAATACAAATGCACAAGTTGATTTAATGTAAATATCACATATAACACAATCCTGATACATCATATACTCAGAATCGACGCCAAAACACGAGATGTTATGTAGCATACAAGGGTTTGTTTAGTTGACACCAGGTGACGAACGCTTAGCTGCAAACTCCAATTATTATGTGAGGTTAAAACAAGAAGCAAATACTCTGAGTGAAACTAGTGCAGGTAGATCGAAAACGCTATTAAATGTACACATTGAAGTAAGCATTTAATTATTTGACCTTGGTATTAAAGGAGAATTCCTGTATTCATTAGTAATGGATCATTACATATTTTACGTTCGGCAATTTATCAGTTCAGAGTACTTTGTTTTGCCGAACGTTTTTTCAGTTGAAAAATGTAGGACATTTTTAATGTTTTCGTGTAAAACGCAGCTTTTTGGTCTCAGTTCAACCGAACAAACACTTGTTTCACTAAAAGATGACCTTAGAGTTGATTTACATAGATAGGGGCGATGATATGACATTTGCATTTTTGCAAAAACTTTGCGACTGAATTTGCCAAATATTAAACAGAGCATAACCTGCTCGAAACAGTTCTCTCGCAACTTGCATCCGATCGAACTCTCCGACCTCGGCTTTAAAAGCCATTTGCAAGTTGTTTAATCTTTTGTACTTCCTACGATCAGAAACAGTTTTCATACTAAATTTCTTCGTGTAGTATGACCAATTGCTATTTTATCATTTTGAAAACTCTTTTGAGCACTTACTCCTGGTGAAGCCACGAAGCCATTATAGAAAATGAGAGTATCTGCGCTTGCGTCTTTCGTCGCCATATTGTGGCATGCTTGTGTTTGCAGTTCATGTACGACATTGGCGGTGCGTTACTACATTTTCCCGAATTTCAATGTTTTCGAACGTCACGCCTGTCAATTTATTTCAAAAAGTTCACGTATTTTTTACATAGATAACTGAGGTGAGTGCAGTAACTTTTTTTTACACTTGTTTTGGCATTGAAGTCATTCTTTGTTGATTTCTGTACCTATATTTATATTGACATCTGTATTCAGTTTGACATTTGACCTCGTATAAGTAACAGAGTGGGGGGAGAGTTGATGTATTTAATAACCAATGAAATCAAATTGTTGATTTATTAGCACATTCCTTGATTCTTTTTACATTAAGGCCCGATTTATTCACCTCCGATTAAATTTATCTGGTGATTAATTCCCATAGTAACTATTGTGATCACAGTTGTTACTATGGGAATAAAGCACCAGATAAATTTAATTGGAGGTGAATAAATCGGGCCTAAATCATCAAAGGAGTTGATTTAGATGTATTTTTTAAAATTTATTACAGTAATTTAGAAGTTTATTGTTATAGTGGTACCACGCGATCAAAAATAAAATGATACAGAGTAGACCATGAATATTAAAAAAAAAAAGGTAATACTGAATATTCTGAATCATTTGATTTTCTATCGCGTGGTATTTTGTTTTGTTGGATCTTATAATGCCTTATTTCAAATTGGTATTTACTAATTCAATTATTGCTTCATTTTTGTTTTCAAAAACAGTTATTTTTTAAATCATTGTAAAGTTGGAGGAGGAGGAAGAGCTACAATATTAATAGATATTTAAATTTGAATGTTTTAATTGTTGTGTGAAATTGGTCTTGGAGCTTTTTTAATTTTTCGTTATTAATAATAAGACAACCTAACAAAACGTATTATAAGGTTTTAACATTTCATTGGTTTAATAATAAAGTTTTCTTCAAACAGAACAAACGATCATAGCCAAAAGATCGAACGACGTCATGAAAACGAATAATTATTATTTGATCTAAAGCAGTGGAACGATGTGGCAGGCACCGCCTTGTTTCAAGACATGCGCAATATCTTCTATTAATTCATTTCGATTAAATTTTCACTTAAATTATTATTGGTAGCCATTATTTCTTCTTCAATAATAATTAGAAATCCGTTGTCACGTTCAATTTTCAAAATATATTTCTCTTTTTTCCATTTTGTTTTACAAATCTCGCTGACAAAAAAAATTCTATGTGGATAAATATTTTGAACATCCAAACAATTAAATGACGGCACCAAAATAGTACTCGTTGTAAAAAAGGAATATAAATCGATAATTAGTAACCCCTGTGAGAGCTGGTAAAAGTACCAACGAAGTAGAACGAGAGCTTACGATGCTGCGCGATTGTTACTTTCCTCTTTTTATATTACCAAGACGTTGATATACATTATAGATACATTATTATGTACTTTGGATATTGAGTTTGTTGTACTACTTCAAAAGAATTACTCCTTGTTGTGACCCGTCCTCGAGAGAACGTTGATTTGATGTCTGACAACTAAGAAAATACCATTTGTTGCCATTCCACTTCCTTATTTCCACACCTGTCCATATACAGGTGGTTTATAGCTGACTAACACCTTTTAAATATGAAAATAGTAGAAGTATTGGGAAGATTCTTTCTTGAGATACCTATGCATATTCAACTCGTAAACGGGACCTTTGAATTTAGTTTTTTTTTATACTCTTCTATTTAAATACATCTGCTGCCATGCATAATTGAAGATAAACATTGTTTTTCTGAATTCCTACAAGTGTATTTCTCTTATATGTGCAGTGTTTAATTGTTATCGCGATCTGAAATATATATATCTTTAGGCCCTCCCCCCTAAACGAACGCAGGTTCTACGTGCTTTGATTAAGTGCGTAAATCAAGGACTGGGAACTATGTAAGGTCGCACATGAATCAAGCATGTGTACGACCTCGAGGAATTCACGATTTCTTTAAATATTTAAATCTTCATTAAAAATGCCCGAGGGAAAGATTGCTACCGTTTGAAAGAAAATACAATGTGACCACTTTACTTTGGCCTGATTTAGCCCTCTTCGCATTATACAGACAAAAACGATACATTTCATGATTGAAAGTGGAATGATATTTATACCCAAAAACATAAATCTTCCTCCAAACACACGAGAATTGTAGCTGGTGGAAAGATATTGGATTATTAGAATAAAGGCACTGTTAAGGAAAGTTGGCAAAACTGCAAGAACAATGGAAGAATTTAAAACATCTACTTGAAAACTTAAAGAATGTCGACGTAGCAGCTGTGCAAACTCTGATGGGAGGCGTCAAGGGACAACTTCGCATGTTTCAAAGAGGTCGCTTATTCGCTAGTCGGACTTTAGCAAATGTTTGTGTATAGTTATAATAACCAAAAGCTCAATTGAAATTAGTTAAATTAGTTTTGTTATTTTGGTGAGTTCGTTTAAAAACGTTTTCATACTTTTTAGTACAGTTCTTATGATATTGGTTATAGTTTTTGCTTGTTATCTGAATAGTTAGGTATTTTGAATTAGGTTCGATAATTAAAAAAAAGCAAAAAATGGTTACTATTTTGACTGGGTTCCAACAATTGTTTCAGTTATGAAACAAAAGAAATTCTTCGTTTTTGGTTTTAATTAGGTTGCTGTCATCATTAAAAGAAATTAATTTGTTTTTCTCTTTGAAGTATTTTTTATCTGTTACTTGTGCCCGCCCAAATTTAGGAGAAACGAAGGTCAGTGGCTCGTTGTCGAGCAAAGCGTTGCAGTTATAACAAAGCGTGGTTTTGCCGTTCCCTCCCATCTCACGTTCTCTCATTCTCTCCACCATGTAAAACACTCGTGCCTAGGATCTACAAGAAAAGCGCATGCGTTACATCATTGAAACAAGTCCTAATCGAACGAGGATTTTCACGTCAACATGTCAACTGCTTCCAAAAAAAAAGAAAAGAAATATAATGCTAATTTATTTTTCAATATTAGAGACAATTTTTTAAAATTCGTTACTCCTCATAGTTTGCTTCTTGGGAATCTTGAAAAAAATTCAAGTACTTCAATGCCTACATAGCTGAAGGTAATAGTCTATTGCTGGAACCTTTTCTCACCTTATAATTACACTGTATATTCATTTACTATTGTTTTTGCTTTGAAATCTAATTGTAGTCTTGAAGCTCAAAACGTGATAAGTATGTCAATGTTCTTGCAGACGAATCGCTTCTAATTGTAATTTTTAGCTAAAATCGTATCTTATTCGTTAGAAGTTGAGTATTTAGAGTAATTTACAACTAGCCATTGCTTACATCGATTGGAATGCAGACGTTTAGTGCTTTAAGCATCGTTATATTTGGTGTAATAGTTGGTGCTACGTAAATGTTGACGTGCGTGATAAATAGTGGAAATAATGAATACCAGTGATGTATATTAAATACAATACGGTTTGAAGTGATTTTCGTCAATATGTTATTTATACAGGCTGACTGAAATAATATCCGACAAAATAAAATTATGCAACGACACCTCCTGAGAAATACAAGCAGCATGACCCGACTCACTCCCACTTATTGCGTAGGTATCAGTTGATCCGGTAGAAAAAATCGATATTTTTTTGCAAATTGGTATTTGCTAGGAAATCATCGAGAATAATTTGTGATATCAGAACTTACAACCGATGGTAATAATCGTCTGTAGTACACATACTGATTGTAAAACCAATTTCTGTAATAAAGTATGAGCAAAACAAAGGAGGAGAAATACTACACAGGCTGTTTTTTAACTTCATACAAGAAATGAAACCAGTAAAAGATGACATTAAAAGTGATAGAATGAAGCAGTTTTTGTACAATTGATTAATAAATATTAGAGATAATAAATGTTTTCGGCGAACGATGAAACAGTTTTATAGTTCCTGGCTCATTTTTATTACGTAATTACGTAATCGGAGAAGTAGGTATGCGGGTGTCAGCATCGGCTGTTTAAGTGAGTCAGTTCTCAACTGCACTTCGTCGCGTCAACAGTGTTGAAAACATGGCCGAATTTTTCAATAGTGGATATGATTTTAATTTACGGCGAATGTGGTCAAAATGCGTTGGCTGCAAGACGTTTGTATGCACAGCGATACCCACTTTGCCAAGTAGCAGATCCTTTGTGTCAGTTGTGCAGCGAGCAAGGGATACGGAAAATTTGTTGTTTGGCGAATTATTCGTGAGGAACAATTATACCCGTTCCATTTTGAAAGAGTGCAAGCTCTGATGCCCGCAGGTTACCTCCAACGCATGCGATTTTGTCGGTGGTTACTCCGGGAACAGACGGACAATCCGAACTTTGTTAATAACATTCTCTTCACCGACGAATCAATGTTCACAAGGGATGGTATGTTTAATTTTCACAACATGCATGTGTGGGCAGAAGAAAATCCTCATGCAATGCGGCGCCGTAGTTTTCAACAACGCTTTTCGATCAATTTGTGGGCAGGTATGTTAAACGGTACTTTAATCGGTATGTTTACGTCTCGCGCAGGGGGGGGAACTTCGAACACTTATTGAGAGTGAAGGTCACCGTCCGTTGCGTCTAGCGATTCTAAACATTTCACAAGGAATTGCCGGATGTCGGTATGAATTTTTTGATTTTTTTTCGTTTTAATTTTGGTGCATTCGTGAGAATATCTATTACTAAATACGCCATAAATTTTTTTGTACGAACTTGAAGAACACCCTGTATTAAGTATGTTATTGATAAAGACTGTAAAAGAGCGGGGTCGCGCATTCCTTAAGTATGCGTACCAAGTTTACTAGAAGTAAAATATATTTCGTTCTTTGTAATGCACATTCTACAAATGACTATATTACATAAATCTCTTTTTAGGTAGTACATTGCAGCTTAAGTTATCGACTGTAGATATGTATTATAGTAGGCGTATGAGGTATATGGTATATGCACATTTTCCAGATTTTAGTGCAGCTATTGTCCAATAGATGGCGCTGTTAACTTCTCATAGAATAATGCTTTTTATGATTTGATCAGGTCAGGAAACTAGTAATATTCAGATTCGATGAATTCCTTGATGGTCTTTTGTATGTAGCATATTTCCAATCATACGGTTGAACGAATGAATATTTTGAATACGGCGTCTGACACCAATCAAGAAGATTTGGTATTACAAGTGAATGCGCAAGTCAAATTATGATTCTGTTTGGACTTGATTTTGAACATGGCAGATCAAAGCAGCTATGACGATAAAAGACATTGGCGCGTTTATTATTTTTTCCTTTCATTCGTTGTAGGCTTTGTAAATGCTTGTATAGTAAATACAATTCGGATTTAAGTCATGTTACATGTTTTGAATATCAGTTGGAAGCACAAAAATTTAGCGTAGTTGTTACTAAGAAGTGGTTCAGAAAAAAAGTAGCAGCGAAAGAATTTTATTACCCAAGCAGGCTGTGACAAAATACATTTGTAACTGTTTGACAACTGTCAAATTAGTAATCTCTGTTCTTCTAATGCAAGTTTTGTGATAAAATTTAATAAAAAAAAGCGCCATGTCAACGAATGAAGTTATTCGTCGTAAACTAATTGTGAACACCCATCTTGAAAATCCTCTCTGGAGTCAGATTAAGTTGGCAAAAGTTTTAAATATACCCAAATCTACGGTTGGAAAAGTTTTGCGAAGTTACAAGGAAAGACTTAATGTTGAAATAAAACCAGGTTCTGGAAGGAAAATGGGATTTCAGGATAAAAAATTAGTAACCAGAATTAAGGCTGCCTATAGGAACAATCCTAATTTGTCTGAGCGAACCCTGGCTGACAAATTGGGTACCACAAAATCTATGGTACATCGGGTTAAAGTAAATGCTAAGTTAAAAACTTACAAAGTTCAAAAAGTAGCTGACAGAACTCCAGAAAAAGAACGGACGGCTAAAGCACGAGCTCGCAAATTGTATACGGATTTCTTCACAAAATTTGATTGTTGCATAATGGACGATGAAACTTATTGTGTTGCTGATTTTAACCAAATTCCTGGACAAGAATTTTATGTTGCAACAGATAAGGACAATATGGCTTCTAAACATAAATTTCCACAAAAATTCATGATTTGGCAAGCTGTATGCACATGTGGCCTAAAAAGCGAGGAATTTGTTACAACTGGCTCTATGAATGGAGAAATTTATGTAGAGGAATGCCTGGAAAAACGTCTGCTACCACTAATACAACGGCATAATACTACTGTTTTCTTTTGGCCAGATTTGGCCACGTGTCACTATGGAAAAAAAGCTAAAGACTTTTATGCAACTAATAACGTAAACATCGTTCCAAAAGAAGCGAACCCGCCTGATTGTCCCGAACTTCGGCCAATTGAGCGTTACTGGGCTCACATGAAAAGAAACCTTAAAAAAACAAAATCTAAGGCAGCAAACATCACTGATTTTCGGAAAAAGTGGAGAAAGGAAGCTGAGAAATACAGTAATAATCATGTTCAAACTTTAATGAAGAGGGTAAAAGCAAAGGTTCGATACTTTTGGCACGGATAATTTAATTTTATTTATTTCTTATAATTTAATGAATAATAAGTTATGGTTTTCGTATATAAAGTATTAAGTTTGAAAAATCCATCTCTTTTATTTTTTATGTGGAATGAAGTAGTGCTACTTTTTTTCCAAACCACTTCTTAGTTAGTACATGGCGGTCTTTTTTGATGTGAAATAAGTACATCCAAATCAATACTGGTATAATATGCTACGACGTATGACAGGGGCATTCATACTGTTACAAGGCTTCCTTAACACTTGTATACTAAATACAATCCTGTTTTGGGTCATTGATATTGAATATCTGTATCAAATATAAAATATTAGTTTAGATATTATTCCTCTCTAGATGGCATCTTTTTTTGGTAAGAAATGATTCGAACAACCAATGTATACAATAACTGTCATCAACAGTGACACATAAACAATATAGTTTCTGCTCCCTCTCATTCGATACAGGTCACCTTAATATTTGTCTACCAAATATGAGTCATTCCGGGTCATTGTGAAACGCTCGTCGCTTGTACATTAGATATTTTTTGACTTAGATACTTTAGTAAAGTTTTTTTTGTATTTTCTACTAACTCAAGGGCTATTCTTCTATGTCTATTGTTGGCACATCTTCTATATATTAAATTGAATATCGTTTACCAAGTAATTGCAGATATACACTTTCAGTTTAGTGGCTAATAATCGGTAGACGGCCTCAACTTTTTTTTTATTAAAAAGTGGCAGTATCCAGAACTTTTATTTTACAATCGATGTTCTCATTAGTTATAGTTAACAGAGTAATTTTTTACTGTTAGTATAAGCATTAGCTAGCTAGTTAGCTTACTTAACAGATTATAGTTTCCGCTTTTATTCAGTAGAGGTTACCTTGATGCTTGTATACTAAAGACAACATAGTTTTGGACCTTTCTTTCTGCGTATTATACCAAGAGATCAAATTAATTTATAATCGGAGAAGGCTGTAACTATTATATTGTAGTTGGTGAACCACTGCCTGTCATCAAATTTCAATAACTGTCAATTTCATCCAAGCAATAAAGGAGCTATAATGCTTTATACGCACTATCACATTAAGATGCGTTTTTGTTGGTGCGACCAGTCGCTGCGACTGACTGCAGCGACTAGCCGCGTGACACACCTTCAATGGTATTTACTGTTAACGTTTTCTTTGCTACGGCGAGCCGCTGCGACTAGGAATCGAAACGGCTGCGGCTGCGATTCGACTGCTTCAGTAGCATTGCAATCGAAGTCGCGAATGAATTGACGACAAGTTTTAAATACGATATGCCTAAATTTGTAAAATTTACCAATGGCGAGGATGAAATTCTCACCTCCAACGTACAAAAGTTTCCTGCTGTGTGGGATGCTGGTAACAAAGACTACAAAAATACTAGGTTCTTGACGTGACTTAGTTAATTGTTCAATATCTTCCTCCTCATCTTCTAGGAGCAAAATTGCTGCTGCTAAACGTTGCTTTTTGGTACACATATCCACAATGTCCTCTCTTCCTCGTGACTTTTCATTCACTAATCGCAACAACGAAATCATGCCTAAGTTGCGAATACTTGTATTCGGTACGGCTAGTCGCTGCAGCCAACCACAGCGACTGGTCGCACCAACGAAACTCCACCTTTATGCATACACTCATTCCTACAATAAACTGTTGAAACTTCACGCTCACGTATGCTTTTATAATTGGATCCCTCGCGAATCAGAGACGAATTTCTCGAAGCTATTATCAGCAGTTATAAAAGGCCGTTTATAATCGAAGAAACGAAATCCGAACCGAACCGAATTTTTGCTGCCATCTTTGTGATTTGCTGAAATATTAATGCGTAGATCCTCATAGAAAAGATTATACGTGCTACCGCGTGATGTCAAAGTAACTACAACATATACTACGTTTCTCAAACGCTAACAAACCTATTCATTTGTGAGACACAGGCCGGCGCAAATCACATACACGCCTGCGCGGTCATATCGACTATTGCCCGAGTCAGTTTTGCATCTGCGCGGTCCTATTGACGCCGTAGGTTAACCTTGCGTTTGCGCATATCAGCTCAACGTCTGCACGCTGTACCTAGTACTACGTCTCACAGATTAACTGCGCGACACTGACGCAAAATCAGTTCCACGTTCCACTTCTGCTCTATCATATCGACGCTTGCGCAAATTAATTTCACTGCTGCGCGATCATATTGACGCCTCTGCATGTTAACCCTACGTTTACATACAAGCCCGACGCCTGCGAGCAGTACCTAGTACTGCGTCTCACAGATTAACTGCGCGTCACTGACGCAATATCAGTTCCACGTTCCACGCTTGCTTTATCATATCGACGCTTGCGCAAATTAGTTTCACTGCTACGCGATCATATTGACGCCTCCGCATGTTAACCCTAGGTTTGTGCATATAAGCTCGACGCCTGCGCACAGTACCTAGTATTACGTCTCACAGATTAACTGCGCGACACTGACGCAAAATCAGTTCCACGTTCCACGCCTGCTCTATCATATCGACGCTTGCGCAAATTAGTTTCGCTGCTGCACGATCATATTGACGCATCCGTAGGTTAAACCTACGTTTGTGCATATGAGTTCGATGTCTGCGCGCAGCACCTAGTAAAACGTCTCACTGACTGCGCGACACTGACTGACGCAATCAGTTTCACGCCTGCTCTACCATATCGACGCTTGCGCAAATTAATTTCACTGCTGCGTGATCATATCGACGCCTCCGGTTACACCAGCGTTTCTACGCATCAGCTCGACGCCTGCGCGCACTATGTCTCACAGATTAACAGCGCGATACTGACGCAAAATCTATTTCACGTCTGCACTACCATATCGACGCTTGCGCAAATTAGTTTTATTGCTGCACGATTATATGACGCTTGCGTAGGTTAGCCCTGCGTTTGCGCATGTCAGCTCAACGGCTGCGCGCAGTACTTAGTACTATCAAAATCAGTTCCACGCCTGCGCTATCACATCGACGCTTGCGCAAAGTAATTCCACCACTGCGCGATTTTATGACGCCTGTTTAAGTCAATTCGGTATACATACGCAAATCAAAATCAGTTCGACGCCTGCGCAAATCATTCCAAGAAGGATTTTGATGGAGAATAGAGTGCCAACGTCTTTTTCTTTTATGAGGTAATTTAATCAATAAGTTTTTGCTGAGGTGTGCCGTGGAAACAGTTCAGTGTGTCGTTTCTTGTTTTTCATGTTTTGAATTCATTCTTCTAAACTTCATCCACTTTTCTTCCATGTTTAAAATAACTTTTAATCAGATTCTTGACCGTGATTATTAATTATCGTGATCACTGAACCGTTACTTTACAATATCTTAAAATATCTCGTCAACATTTATTTCAAAACACAAATCACGAAACAAACGAAATTATTGCCGTGGCATTCTATGATAAAATCATTTGATTCAAAGGAAGTAAATGAATAATTTATAGGTACCTATAAAATTATAATACGTTGGTCATAAGTTTTCGATTTGACAACACTGTTTCGCAAATAAAAATGTTGATAACACAAAACAACAGATAAGATAGTAGTTCGGTTTCGAGTTCAGTTGAAACTTATTACAAAAAAAAACAAAATTGAAAATTTCGGGAAACGTATTAATTAAGAACAGTTTGTTTTTATTTTAGTAAAACGCCCGTGAAACATTTTGACCGCTTGTTTTTGTATGACTTTAAATAACTTATTTTTCGATCGGGCAAAAATTTCTCGACAAATCATAAATTTGAGAGAAAGGAAAAACTGTGATTTCCGATCAGTAAAAATGAATTTGGCGATGCGTTAAATCTTTATTCCTCTTTTAGGAAGAGGATGTTAATTTCTAGAATCGTTTGTAGGAAAAAGAGTGCATTTTTGGCCTTGTCGTGTGATATTGATTTTGGACTTCAACTGCAAAAGTTGAAAGGTTGATCCCATCTGAAACTCAAAACGGATGAGTTTATCTAAGACGGGTGCTATTAGGGTATGACGGCATAGTGTGCGCCTGCGTGTCCGCACCGCCATGTTGTCGAACACTTGTGTTTGCAGTCCATGCACGACAGTGGCGGTGCGTAACAGGATTCCCGTGAATTTCAATGTTTTTGTAGGACAGAACGGCCGTTGATTTTGAAAATTTGACGCAAGTCTGCATGTAGGCGAGGTAAGTGCAGGCGCGTGTATGGGGACCGCTAAAAAGTACGAACGACGCACTCCATTCGCGTTGTATGCTTTGTATGAATGTAGACGGCAGTTGTTTTTGGTTGATGATTGTATGACGCATATTTTAATCAACATGACATTGTTTTGTGGTGGGGGGAATTAATTATGTTTTGTGTTTTGTTAACCAATAGGATGATGTTGTTCATTAATTTGTCCCGGATTGGTGTTTTGATAAAGAAATTAGATTTTTTTTAATTGTACTCATATCAAACTAATATATATTAATATTTTATTTTTTATTTCAATTTAAATCAGTATGACATTCAAAATCGCTATAATAATTTAATTTTTAAAATACATATTACCTAACTACTAATCAAGAATTTTTAATTTTAATCGATACTTTTGGAATTCCAATGAAAATTTTTGAATGTTCTCAGCAAAATTCACTTCGTACCTAGCTATTTAAAACGCGTGGCTTAAATATCTAACTGTTTAAGTAGTGATAATTTAGTTATCGTTTATATTTTCAAGTTTAATTAATCTGTTAAATTTCCTTGATTTAAACAGAAATTATTTAATTTTTGAAAATTAATACAAACTCCAATGTATAACGCGAGTTCGAGTAAGCTGTATTTAGAAGCACATGAACCCATTGAAGGCCTCTTACTCTGCCATGCGCATTAGTGGGGGCATACCATTCTGTTCGATGTTATACTTTTAGCTTATAAAAGAGAAAAACACAACGATTTGACATGACAAATATGAAATACCATTTTGGTCTAAGGTCAAAGTTGACAG
Organism: Dorcus parallelipipedus; assembly: GCA_958336345.1. Taxonomy (NCBI): domain Eukaryota; kingdom Metazoa; phylum Arthropoda; class Insecta; order Coleoptera; family Lucanidae; genus Dorcus; species Dorcus parallelipipedus. Next base: position 19,725,270 of record OY284480.1, on the reverse strand, counting down.
AAATAAAGGAAATACTCAAGGATTTTTTTCACTTTGAAAAATATGCAAATCAAATTTGACAGTTTCAGCTTGCATTTGGTCAGCAAACCGGAAGCTCGAAATTGCAAATGTCAGAGTACGTCGCAAACAAATGAGACAGAAACAATCGATAAATTGTACCGGGACGACAGCAACTACACTTTACCCACCGTAATGGAGTGAGAGCGTGCGATGTTGCGCGATCGCCAAGTTGTGGAACTTTCCTTCGCTTGCCTCGCGTGAGCTCAGGGTTCAGTCAGAATTTTTAATTTTTGAAAACGCTGCCAGCTGTCGTTTCCTCAACTTACCAAGGGGGAAATTAATTTTAAATCGGGAAAGGCATACAAAAAATTATTGGTAATTACGGATAACCTTGACAACTTCACTCTTTGAACGCAGTTAATTATGACAACCCGTTCTTTGGTGTTTTCTGAGCTCGTTAAGGGAAAACAATTCTGTAAATTTTTTGTGGTTGTGGAAAATTTCAATGACTGCACAATTCAGAACATACAGTTTAGGGAATAAACATTTTTTTTGTTTTATTGTCTAATAGTTCATCGACTTCATAAGTTGCTTATCCTTATGGTGGACGCAAGAGCTGAAATCCGAAACGAACGGTAGGGGAAAAGAGACAGACGTGAGTCACGGAGAAGGTTTCTCATGTTTAATTGTCCTTTGTCCGGCGTCATCGCCACCAATTATATACTGATGTCATGAAATTAACATTTAAGAACCTCTTCTTTATCTATCTCTCTCGTCTACAGTAGCCACCATTATACTGTATTATTTATACAACCAGATGCTAGTGTCTATCTGGCAAACATTTAAAAAATCGTTATCTTATTCTGAACATTAGTGTTAATTTCCACTGATAACTGATAAGGAATACCTACTTTGCCAAAAAAATCTTTTGATCAGTGATTAAAAGTACACGCGTATATTGGCGAGATAAACATGTCGTATTTACAAATTGATTTGATTTTAATTAGTGTAGGACTCCAACCGTTTCTTTTTTGCTATTCATTAGTGGATTTCTTGTTTCAATATTACAACAAACACAAACGTAATTTATTCTTCTCTCTCATATCATACCCGTTTAAATTTGATTTAAGTCAAGTGTATTCAAAGTGTCATTTTTTTTTAATTATATGCCGGTCGTACAGATCTGAGTTAACAAAACGTACGACGAAATGACATGACATGACAAAAGGCTGTTTCACGAAAGTTAGAATGAGATAGCTATATACAAATTCTTTGACTTACCGATCGATCGGCATACATATAACAAAAAAATGAACTGTAGGTACAGGTGATCTTTCTGTGCAATATTTTGATAAATGTTGACTTCTTGTCAATCGTTAATTGGCTTATCTAATACAGTTTTGGAAGTAAGACCAACGTTAAAAAAATTGATACGTAAAGAAGTTGAAGCTCTTTTGCCCATCCAAAGTAAAATTTCCGTGAAGGTCGTTTCTTAATGGCAAAAATATGAAGATTATGGTAGTTTGAGATTCTTTTGGGAAAATTTTTCCGGGACGACTTTGCATCAAGGATTTTCGTTCAAAATAAATACAGCGATTAGATTTCGTGCGGCGTCGGTTCTCTTCGTGTGCCAACTTACACAGTGACGCCCTGAACATTATTGATTGTTGGCCTTTCATTTTTTTTTTTGATGAAAACCTGCCAAACTGACAGGGAATAATACAATTTTTTTTCCGTTTGCCTGCCTGGAAATGATCATGCAAACACTAGTATACAGTTTGATCGGCGAGCCAAGGTCAACTTGAATTAGGTTGAGGAGAAATTTGCTCTGAATGTTTTGTGCAAAACTAGAAAGTTTATATTGTAAGCAAATTCTTTTCCGAGTCTTGTTGCTGTAGGCGCAGGCGGGAGAGAGAGGAAAGTCGACTGTATACAGCTATAAATAGAATGTTGGGCGTGTTCTTCTACTTTACAGATTAATTCCCAAGTTGTATGTCTAGTGACCTAAAGGCTAGATTTAAATTAGTCTCGTTTGAAAATTCAAAAAAATACTAATTCTTAGAACCTATCTAAAATTCAGTCCAAGGATAAATTTTACATATTTTGAAGAAATATGTGGTGAAGGCAATAAGAAACTGACAAATGCAAAATTCTATAACAAGGCAAAACTTAATTCAATACGTCAAAAAACAAATATAAAATATTATTTGCAAGTCATTGTTGCTTCGTCTGAAGTATCTGAAACTTAATGCTTTGATTTTATACCTGTAAGGCTTTTTATTTTCGTATACATGTTATGTACAAATCCTTTTGTAATCTTATATTATCCAATATGCTCAGTTTGTATTCAAATTTGTATTTTACATATCCCATCTTATGACCTAATATTAAATGTACGGTGTGTTCTACTGGATATTGAAGCGTGCATATTCGCGTATTGCGTGTTGTATCAAAAAGTTCATCAACAACTTCTCGTTGTATGTATATACATCAATTGTACTTCGTTTACTGATATGCACGAGTAAATTTTTAATAATTATTTTGTTTTACTTGTGGACAATAATTCAAGAACGAAGTTCAACCTACACGATGATGCTCTCTGATATAGTGCTAAAGTTGGTTGCCTTCAAAAGTACACGCTCTTATAATGTTTGCTTGATTCCTTCCACCTTAATAAAATGATAACAAATAATCGTACAGTATTAGTAGATTAAACTGAAAGTAAAATACATTTGGTTTTAATTATAGTTACAGTATATGTATCGTAATTCTATTATAATTGTACTATTTTTGAACTACCATACCAAGTGCTCGATTTTGAATTAATTATTATTTAATAGATGTTACTTTTCACTTGGAATGAACACGCATGTGTAATTTTTATTTTTAATTCTATGACGTGACATCAAGGACATATTTAAAGATGACGTCATCGAGTTTCACTGCTGATGAATTCTGCTAATATAAAAGAAACGTGTTCAATTCGAAACTCAAATCATGAAATCCGAAAGAATTTTGGACTTTGCTTTTAAATACAATGACCTCTCCTCACATTGAATGTATTTGAGGTTAACGCATCGTTCACCTGCATTCTTTTCAATTCCGCGCATCATCCCCCTATTTTGAAAAATTTGCTTTCCAAAATCAATTTAGCCAAACAAAAAGTTAATTTTAGCAACGGTTTGTGCTCTTGGCGTGTGGGATGGCCTCGTGAAACTTCGCGCTCGTTCGACAAGAAACGTTTGACCTAACGCCATATGATAAAGTCTAAAAATTTTATCGAATGTAAATAAATAAAAATCATTTTCGTGATTCCCGAGTGGAACTTCGTCTTTTGGGGGTACTTAGGTATTTAGATCGCCGTCTGTCTTAAAGCCGCGGTGTTGCTTGGTTTCGTTTTCGAAGCAGATTTCGACCCGTTTTCCCCCTGTGTATTATCAGTACCGTCGGCATTTTGATTATTGCGCATTTGTTTTAGCGCGTTTGCATTTCTACAAGTTTGCTGGTTTGACGGCGTGGCAACCTCGCACATTCCGGACAAATTACGTTACGGTTCGGCCTGAAAACGTTGGCGTTGCGCATGCCGGCCAAACTTGTAACCTTGGGTTGACATATTGACTGCGTAGAAGAGAAACAATTGGAGATGATTTTGTTTCCTATTTCGTTTTTTCTTTTCTATTTTTGATTGATAAGACACGCCCTCATTTATTAAAATATCTCCTTGGGAGTTCCCTTTCGTTTGTCTATTGAAACAAGGATCTGATTTTGAAACTATTGATTTTGTATAGGTCATCTTTGGGAGCTGGGGAGGTTACGACATTAGGGGATGAAAAATCAGTTTATTTTTTCTTGAACATCCAGAGTTCCATTGCATTACTTATTTGCAATTTGAGGACGTTTTGCGTAAATCGTAAATTAATTAAGAATTATGACAAATTTTGATTTTTCTACAAAAATTTCTGGGGATATTAATTATTGGAAACAAATAGAAATTATGATTTTCCTTGAACCGTCATTCCTATTTTTTTTATAAGCAAAAGGTTTCGTAACCCCCCCAAAATATTTTTAAATTTAAGTATTGGGTATCATCATCAATTAATTATTCTTTTATTTATCACGATTAAAGCTATTTTCAATTACTGGCAGATTTATTAATTAGTTTCTCTCAGTAACTAGTGCCACTATGTTATTGTTTGTTGTAGGTTGAGAATGAAATTAATTTTTAATTAATTTATTTTACTTCGAAACTTTCATTTGGCGAACACTGAGATTTTCATCGCGGAGGTATTTAAAAAAAAACTTTCAATTGCTTAAATTAACAGTTTTTGCTGTTTACTAATATTTCTATGAAATTTGATGAAGTATGAGTTTGATGTTGCTTAAGCCTTGGTGTTCGATAAACGTCAAAATTTGATCAAACAAATCGAAATATTTGTTTTCAAGCAAAAGATCTTTGGCAGGAAACTGATTGCTTTTTAACAGTCGCCAAAAACATGAAGTGAATACATTTTGTTAAACTGATTTGTTTTATTCTTGATCTCAGAGTTTTTGTCAGTTCTTGGTATTTGTATTTTTACATTAGTGTAATCAACTCAGCACCCCCTTTTGGAATATTTTCTGATTTGTCCAATAGTAAACGCGATTGCAGTTTTTTTGATATATACAGTAAGATCTTTAGGGAGGTTTCCTCTTGAAGCATAATTTGATGTAATTTTTCTCTCTCCCCTCTCTTTCTCTCTCGTTTCTCAGCGACGCCCAACTTTGCAAAGAGCCGCAGAAAACCTTCCTTCCACGGACCTATCGATCGTCAGTGGTGTCCAGAACAACCACGGGTGCAGCCGATTTTGAGGGAGCCGAACCGCCTCCACCAGGGAGAACGGGTTCGGTTTTCAAGCAGGACTCTGCAGACTTCGCGCGATTATATCGCAACCTTTTGAAATGGGGCGACCACAATCGGACATGGTTGGAGTCGGTCGTTGAACCTCCGCTTTCTAGAGAGCGTTTAAGCACGCTCCATGTTGGTGAGAAGCGAAAAATGACATGGACGAGAAGGTGGGCTGCTTGACGTCTGTCTCATTTACATTTTGTTGGAGGATAGTGTATGCATATTTTAATTCGTTTCTGTTTACTGTATTGGTTTTGGCGAAAAACATAAAGTTCTGAAATGATTTTCCAAGTTTAGAGATAATTATCTTTAATGAATAGGTAGTAAACTTCGTTCCCAACATTTTAAATCATATTTTATTATTAGGTACTTGACTTTTTGACAGAAATTTAATTCTGTTTGATTTCTTTTATGAGACTATGAGAGGCAATTTTTATTGTCCGTTTTTCCAGTTTTACTTTACTGTATTTCTTTCTCTGCGATTCTATTTGCCCTCATCATTAAACAGTTCACTTTTTAAATAATCTTATCAAGCAATATCATGAAAACTCAGTTTGAACTGAGATAAAATTTATCTTAATAAACACTGCAAAGAGCATATGAATATATGTAATTATTAAACTCTGACGAACACCATGTGAATTAAATTATTTTAAGTTATGGAACTGTCAACGTACAGTATGACGATGCGATGCTAATTCATCAAAATTTACGTAAATTGAAATATACAATTATTATATGAATGTGAGTAACTTAGATGGTTGTAGTATGTATGTATGAGTGAAATATGTGTTGGTTTTTAGTTTTACCCTTTTGATAGTAGTGGAACTTTATAGAATATTATTAAAAAGATTTGTGTGATATAATATCTAATACAATTCATGTCAATGGAAGATAAGTCTACACTACAATGTTGTGTTAAAACACAACACAACATTGTAGTGTAGACATATCTTCCAAACTTAATTAAAAATTTTCACTACAAATATCATGGAGCCTTTCATTAACAATTCATGTTAACTGACTCTTCCAGCTTTATGATTTCTAATGTTAATGTAACTTTGTTCTTCAATTCAGCATTAGAATTGTTTAGAGCTTATGATTTAAGACTCCTTAAATTTACTATCTCGTTAAGGAGTATTATACTTATAGGTACTTCAATAAAATAAAATCATTAAGGATGTGTTGCATAAAAGATTTAAGCCAGGATTAAATTTAAGGCTGACTTAGAATGTGACATGCGAGATGTTGTACCTTTTAATGTATGTCACATTCTAACTTAGGCTTTAATTCAATCCTAGTTTAAATATTTTATGCATCCCAGTCTTAGTCGCTGTCGTAAGCATTACATGTTATATGACAGAAAAAAAAAAAAACATCAAATGTAACTCATTTTTTCTAGTGCTACATTACAAAACGAGGAGAAGAAACTGGGAATGTTTCAGAGAACAATTTAATAAAAGATATCAAACAAATAATCGAATTTTCTATAATAAAATAAACCATTAATTGGCAAGAGGCATCAGAGATTGTTTGAGAAATGAAATGAAATATAGATGTGTACAAAAGAAACTAGAAGTACAGAAGAATTATTTAAACTGCAGGAGAAGAAAACAGATGTAAAACTATAGAGGTAAAAGAAAGAGAAACTAAAAATACAGAGGAAGAGTTAATAAGGAAGTGATCACATGACTAAGGGATGAAAGATGTGGAGAAAGAAAAATAAATCAACCGATTTATTATTATTATTATTTGGAATACGGTGTGATAATACCGATTTATGTACAAAAAGGAAGAATAAGAACAATAGATTTGTTATCAACTGCTTTTAAAATTTACTCAAGAGCAATGTGAGTGAGGAAACAGTTAAAAACGAGGACGAACGAGTTACTTTCTAAAGAACAAAATAGACGAATTAAGTTTCAATCGGTGGATACCCGGTATATTACAAGAATCTAAAAACAATTTGAAAATGCTCTACTCATTTTAAACTCTTCAAACTTGGCGCTCACTTCGAGAACGAACTAGAAGTTTGATGGAATGTGATGGCAACTATTAACAAGCTATTCTTCTTAGTTTTATGGGTGGTCTATTAATCAGGATGAGCACTATAATAAAAAATCTTAGAAATATAATATGAGAAAAGGAAAAAACTTTACGTGCTGTTTATAGACTTAAAAGCAGCTTTTTACATCAATTCAGTATCTAAAAGATGCTAAGAACATTTGAAGTAAAATGAATAATGAAATTAGTATTTGAAGAAAAAAGCAGATGTACAAATAAAAGAAAACAGGTTACGAAGGTTTCTTGTAATGGTAGCTCAGGCCAAACTTTTTAATAATAATAATGAATTTACTATCAAAAAACCACAAGAGAAAATAAGATGATATCAAACCACCAAAGGATACAACTATGTAATTGATTTCAGTAAAAGCATTAACAGATATGTAGTACCAAAAAATAGAAAGACTTAGGCCCGATCTTTCCACCTCCTGATAAATTTATTTGACGAATAAATTTACGAATCACCATGGAAACCATACATAAAAATCAAGTTATTTGCCAAATAACGTTATCGGGAACTTTATTAGGAGGTGGAAAGATCGGGCCTAAAAGTGATAGTGAAGCAGAAAAATCATAAACTAAAAATAAAATACCAAGAACAAAGTGAGTTCCTGGGAAGTATAATCATCACAGATGACAAAATAGACTTTGATGCATACATATGCAAAATAAAGAAATAACTAAAATGTACTCTAAATAAAGCAATTTACGAAAAATAAAGAGATTGGTAAGAAGGACAAAAGAATATGCTGTACCAGCGTTAACGAACCGATGGGTATGGGTAATTCTCCAAAAATACGTAAAGCTACTAAATTCATGTGAAAAGAAGTGTTTAAGAAGAATTAACGAATAAAATAAGAAGCGAATATATTAGAATAAATCTAGAACAAGAGTAAATAATAATAAATATAGAAAAGAGACTATTGAATTGGTCCAGACACATTATGAGGATGAAAGAAGACAGACTAGTAAAAAAATAAGTAGAAATGGAGAGGAAAAAGGAAGGTTTAAAAGAAATATGAGAGAGTAGAAGAAGACAATTACAGAGATGCCGAAAGATAATACAGAAATGAATCCAATTAGGAAATCCATAGTCCAAGAGTATAATCAATATAAGTGAAAGAGGAAGATATTTATTATTAGTTTGAAATATTTTTATAAATTGATTTCTACGTCATATTCCAAATTACAATTCTTGGACTATCATTTATTACATTTTATAATGTCGTCAGTGACAAATATGTATGACAATATTTGTCCTTAGATAAACGTCATATGTCACTCTTTTTTTTCCCAGAAACATTCCTTATATGGCGACTTTTTAACTAGATTCTAAATTTGGTAAAAAAAAAAATTAAATTATTAACACAAACACATAAATGACGTCGTATTTTAACGTTTTACCGCTGTATTTTGTATTTTAAGAAGCTGTCGATGACATTGACAAACTTTTTTTGGAATTTGTCAGTATGAATTACCACACCTCAATAAGCACAGATAACTTGATTTAGTAATACATTAATCTATAGCTACTATATAGTATACAGCTGGTTCGTCGTCCCTTTTGGATCCAAATAGGTGCCAATACATTGACAGTCTATGACTGCGAAGGGATTTGCCTCTTGATAATACTGCTGGTTAATGTGTAACGCACACGCCAGGCTTTTCCATGCTGCTTATGGTCGACAAAGGGATTGGCGTGATGGGCCAGTACTGTCTGTCCAGTCCCGTCACTTCTGTCAAGCCAACCCCGTCAGTAATCCCGCGAATGTAGCGAGCCCGATTGTGAGGTTATGTAATTATATTATTTTTATGATGAGAAGAAATTACTTGCCTGATACTTTTGAAACCATCTTACATACACATATATACTGAGACCGAAAATGGCCGACGAGCCAGCTAGTATAATCTAGTAGCTGTACATTAATCAGTTACGTCATTTGTGATTTAATCAATTGTGTCATTTGTGATTACAACATGATGTCCATGATATCTATTACTTTGAATACTGTGTGAAATTAGCAGCAGAATTTCATATTACCAACATTTTCTTACTTTTAAACGGAGGTGTGCTGAACGTCAACTTCAATTTGGGATAGCAAGTGTGATCTATTAATTTTAAAATTTATATTTTTCTCTCATTTTAAATTTATTATTAATGATATCTGGTTTTACATATAAAGGATCACCATTTACGTAATCTACTTTATAATTAGAGAGGGGGAAGTCTTCAAATTTTCTGCCCTGATTGGTGTTGAGATCATCAGTTTTGCATTCACATTTGTCTAAGTTACATATGCATAAATAGTTAATCTTTTTTACACTTTTTGAAATTATCCGTTAAAATTTGATATTTATTTAATTAATTGCAACTAACATGAATCTGCCTTCATACTGTGACGTATGTCTTGCCTTCACTAATGTCATGTCATGTCATTAATGGACAACTACTGAACAACTCAGTTTCTTTCACATTATCATTCGTTTTTGTTTTATTGTTGTTGCAGGCAGCGAAATCATGGAAGAAATTGCTGTAATGAATCCCATAGGCATAGTCACTAACGATGAAATGTCTGACGAAAGTATAAGCTTGGATCTCCACGTTTCAGACACTGATGAATCGGAAGAATGTAACGTTAAAAGTAAGTTATTGTCACACATACAGTCTGTTGTATACCAGAGCAGACAGTGGCGTTAGTTTCATGTGTTTAAGACCCAGCTGTACAATTTCAGCCAAAGCTTAAACCTTTAACAACAATTGTTGAGCTTTTAAAGCTTCACCTGAAATTTAAACTGGCACTGTACCACTGGGCCTTAGTCAAAGTCAACATGGTGAGAGATTTACAAATTACTTCATCTCCGAGCTGTACGTCAATTCACATCATATTAGACATAAGCCTTTAACTTTCCGAACATTCCCTGTAAGTGTCGTTTTTTTTTTTTAGAAACTTAAATTCATTCTAAGACCCACAAATATCAAAGAAGTTTTTCGCTCTGGTATAATGTAACTCTGTATTTTTGGTCTTTGATTTTTCGAACAGTTTTTAATTTCTTTTTTTTTTTTGTTGAAGGATCCGATGGTGAAGACAAAGTTTTCAACAGGAGAATATCAGCGGAATCGGAAGAAGACATTTTAAATAAATACGTAACGGATAGCCCCCCGCTCCCGTCTGCAGACCTCGAAAGAAAAGTAGAAGATGATTCGTTGTTTCCGAATGAAAATGATGTTCTTCTACCGAAGAATCTTGAGGACGGTTTAGAAGAAATACCTCCTAATAAAGATTGCGATGAAGATGATATTTTGCCCGAAAAAGGAGAAAATATTTGCAATGGAGACGATGATGACATTAAGGAATTGGATGAGAGTGCAAACTTGCTTAAAACGACTGAAGAAAGTGCAGATACCAAAAATGATAAAGAGAAAGACGTTGTAGATGCAGACGTATGTGATGAAAATCTCGAAATCAAAGGGAAAGATATCATGTGTAATGGTTTTGAAGAAAACGAAGAGGAAGAAGATAAAAAAGATGAGTCCCTAACAACGTTGCACGCTAATAGTGAAGATGTTGAGTCGCATAAAAACAATAAACGTAAAAATGGAGCAGCTAAAGACCTCAGCTTGGAACAAAACTGTGAGCATAAAGACAACAAAGTGTGTAACGGTGAAGTGGACGAATTAAGTAGTGATAGTGTTGAGAAAGATAATAAAATACTTACGAGCAGTGATGACAAACTTCAAAGTTGTGATACAGAAAAACAGCGAGAAGAAAAGCTTGAAGAAACTGAAGATAATGAAGATTTGCTTCAAGTAATGGATGAGCAATCGGTAGATGACGCCGAACAGGAAATTAAAGATGACCACAGTTGCAGTTCGAGTGAGAAAGACGATGAGTCTGGAGATAATCCCGAGGAATTATCTAGAGATAATCATGAAGAAGGATCTGTTGATAATCATGAGGAAGGATCTGTTGATAATAACGATGAACTAAGGGAAAGTATTGAAGAAAGTTCCGTAGATAACACCGACGAGCCAAGAGAAAACAATGAAGTAGAATCGGTGGTCAACGAGAAAATTAAGGTCACTGTGGCGAACGGCCAACTAGTTGATGAAAATGAAGATGATAACCACGAATCTCAGATCGACGTTGACATGGAAGAAGGAGAATGTCCGATGGATATCGAGGAGAATGATATTGGGGCGATTTTTGTTGATCAAAGCAAAAGAAAAGAGGGCCTACAGAGGGAAAACAGTGTTAATATAGATATAGAAGATAACTCATTAAGCCAGCACGATAGAGAAGCAAATAAGGAGAACGAAGATACTGCAGAGAATAAAGAGAATGAGAAGCCAAAAGATAAAGAACCAGTTAAAACGAGTAATGTAGACACTGCCAGTAATATAGTAATTAATTCAATCTGTGATGAAGATGATGATGTAGACATGGATAATGAAAATGATAATAGTAAAGGTAAGATGTATCTCTTTTAATTCGTTTTTGAGTGCCCTAGTTGGGTTTTTGCTGAAGGAAATTTCAGAAAAAGAAAAACTCATGATCCATACAAAATAAAAAAATTAAAATGGAAACCATTATTACTAGACTTCGGACATTTCGGAGCGTTGCCATGGTTACTCACTACGAGGACCAATGAAAAGTGCCCATTCATCGCGTAGTCATGGCAACGCTCCGAAATGTCCGAAGTCTGATTGTTACTCAATTGGTAAATTATAAATTAATAAAAACTGTTTTGTTATCGAATAATGAGAATCATATTTTAATTACCGTATTAGGAGGGCACTAAATTTTTGATTGTAATTACCATATAAATCAATAATTACCGGCAACATTGCTTTGTTGGTGCGAATGCACCATGTACCTATGTTGCGCGTACACAAATAATTCGAAATTTAAATACAACTCAAATCAAATGATTGACATAAAGTATGCATTATTATTATTGTTATCTTCGCACATACCACATTTGACTTAGAGTTGCCAGATTGGGCAATACTCCGCCATTTGTTACTGCCTTCACGTAACGAGCGTTCTACAAAATTCAATCTCTAGCCATCCTTGAAAACAAAAGTACAATACTGACCAAAAATTTGAAACCATGAGTTGATACAAAGAAAATATATTAAAAACGTTATTTTGCTAAATGCATCCACTTTGACATAGTCAAGTTGCTGTAAGACAAATTTATTTTGACACTTAAGCTTTGGTTTATTTGACAGACGAACTCTACCAGCTGTGAAGATTAGTTTTCTATTAAATGAAGCAAAAGAGTAATTATTATTATGTCGACAGGCTTTATAATTTAATGTGTTTCGCCAATTAATAGCTTTATCAAATTTTTATGTATGTAGATATCAGCTGCCAATGTGATAAGTATTAAAGTCATTAAGTATTTTGAAAAATGTCACCTGTCAATATAAATACTTTTACCTATTATCTGTTTTTTATTTATTGACCATCGAAGTATGTCGTGAAAGTTTAGGGAAAAAGTGGTACTTATGCAAGTAACTAAACTTTGACAATGAAAGTCATTTTGATTTTGAGTTTAAGGTTACTGCGAATGAAGCGATGTTGCAATATTTTCTTTTCGTCACAAGGTGTATTCACGTCCAAATTCACGTACATAAATTGTAAAACGTTTCCTCTCACTTTTAATCTTGACTTGGTTACTTTTAAAATCTATTTCCATGATCTATCTGATTTGAAGTGTCACATTTTGGCATGTGTTATAATGACATGAAATTAATTTGTCTGATTTTACTATAATAGCCAACCTTATAAAATAAAATCACGACCTACCTGATGGTAAATAAAAAAAAAAACAGATAATACTTCATTAAATTTTCGACGAACCGAAAAATAATAACTGTTATTTTCACAGCCGTTAGCTGGCGCTGATGAATGCGAAAATGTCCGAAACTAGATTTACTTGGAATTATTTGGGCTAACCTGCAACGTTTTGCTTCATACTTAACGTTAAGAAATTTTCAATATTTTTGGATTTTGTCTGTGATAGCGGCTTGTTACTTCGATAGTTCAAAATATGGAACACAAATTACCGTCTCATACTTTTGGCCTGCAGTGTACGTATCATAGATTGAATTGTAAACATTTTTTCTCTATATGCCGATCGATCGATAGATAAGCCAAAGAATTTTTATGTAGCTCTCTCCTTCTAACTTTCGTGAAACAGCCTTGTGGCTTTTGTCAAGTCACGTCATTTCATCGTATATTTCTTTAACTTATATTTTGTACGATCGGCATACAGTAAAAAATAATCTGTAGGTGCTGTGATGATATGAACTTAGGTTATGTGAAGGAATTGAATTCAAATTATTTTAATGTATTCTTTCAAAACGAAGATACTGTCGAAAGCAAAAAAATAGTAGGCTAAAACAGTTCCCTGTACTTTCTCATTTCTTCATTTATAAAAGGCATTTTAAACGATTTTACAAAAATTTTAAGCTTGTCAAATTTGAAAGCTATCAAAATTTTTGTAAAGTCGTATTTAAACAATACCATTTTGAGAAAGAACAATTACAGGAAACTGTATCTTTTTGCATCCTCCACTCAAAGAATATGAAAATTCAAATACCAATGTAATTTTAAACTATCTTCTCTTTTTAATTTTCACATCTTACATAATGCTTATTTTACATTTAGGGCCAAATTCTAAAACATCACTCATACTCAACTCACACTCAAATTGACAGTTTGATGTTAATTTGAAATACTTTAATTTCCATTCTCATGACGTTTTGACTTTCTATTGTAAGGGCCATATGCACCAAGCACTTTAATCGAGCTGAAATTTGAGTGACGTTTATATTGTAACATTTGATGTTTCATAACATTGTGTAAGTCACATTCTAAGTGACGCTTAAAGTTAAGCTGAGTTAATTTGTTCGGTGCATACGATCATAAATCACTGATGATCAAAACGCCTATACTGACGATAAACTTGCCAAATGTCAAGTTTGAGTGTGAGTTGAGTATGAGTAATGGGAAAATTTGGTCCTTAAAGTTAATTATCGTTGGAAAAAAATTGGCACCTTTCGGCGACATTTTAGGTCTATTCGAACCGCCAGTTCTAACTAATTCCGAACCGTTCAAAACATGCATTCGTCAGAGTTGTACTCCTCAAAGGAGGTGTCAAAAATAATTCACTTCTTCGAAGGCCAACTGAATCGAACGGTTCTGAACTGGTCAGAACCTGCGGTTCGAACAAACCTTTTATAATCAAGTTGGCGACATTGCCTACAAAAATCTGGCAACTCTGTTTGACATCAACCATTAAAAACACGCGCACTCTGACAAACTCAACAAAGCATGGTAGCGGACAATAAAATCCGGGCACGTCATATTTTGTATACCGTAAAACTTTAATAGACACTTAGGACAGAGCTGTTTATCCGTATCCGTAGGACGTATACTTATTGTAATACGTTTAGCTCCTCCCACTTTCCGTATTTTTATTCGGACACGTTAACCTTGACAAATAAGGTACACCGACGTAAGAATTGTAGCGCTACGTTTGACTTAATGCGACTTGGTGTATGTCAGTCGGGATACGTCAATATTTTATACCTTTGATGAACCTGTTAAATATCCGACGTAAAACATTACCCAAACTCCATGGCCCTAACTAAACAGCTTAAAGCCGATCGTATTCGTAAACGTGCTACTGACACAGATTTATGTATAAGTAATACGAATACATATACGTAATACGAATACGTACACGTAATACGAATACGTATACGTAATACGAATGCGTATACGTAATACGAATACGTATACGTAATACAAATACGTATACGTAATACGAATACGTATACGTAATACGAATACGTATACGTGATACGAATACGTAATACGAATATGTATACGTAATACGAATACGTATGCGTAGTGTTTGTCCTAAGTGCCTAATATTTTTGACGTTTAATACATGTACAAAATGTCACTAGTAATTCTGACGTTTAATACAAATGTTATTATTAGCCGTCCTCCATGTACAGCCTATTTGAACGCGAATCGATTCAAATTCACTTAAAAATCACTGATTGAATTCCATTTGCTGTTATTCAATAGGCGATCAGTGATGAGGAAGTGATTGAGTTTCCCCTCCCGCACCTCGTATTGACACAGAATAATAAGCAACCAGAAGTACAACTGGCTGTCGGCACCTTTGATGTTTGTGTCCGCTGTTTGGCTTGGAATTATGGTGGGAGAGTGGTGACTGGTCCGCGCGAATTCAAAAATGACAACTTGGAAGAAAAATTAATCATTGGTTTTTCGTATGTTTCACAACATTGTGCTGTTCGAATAAGTTTGAATTTATTAAATCATAAAGAAAATTATTTATTTATAATGTAAATGGACAGAATTTCCATTATATTCTCAATTATTATAACAATTAATCGAAAAGAAAACTACATTCAAAGCTAAGCCTAGTTCATCGTAGAGACACAAGATGGCACTGCTTTCGTGCATGCACTAAGGTTACTGTATTTAGAAGGTACCGCCATTCATTTCCGCGGCTTCGTTCCCCAAATTAAAAAGGAAGCGATGAAACGCTAAAGAAGAAAAAGGATAGATACATAACAAGTTACTGTTGCTAAGGAGTTTATGAATGAATTTGATTAACCCCAAATTAAAAGAGATAGAAAGTTGGCGCTACCTTCTCGATACAGTAACCTTAGCATGCACTAGGCATGCACAGTATACTAAAGGCGAATTTACACTTGTACACTTTGGATGTGCATCGAGAGGGATTCATCCATAGTGAATGTGGAAGATGAAAACTAGGGTATTTAAACATTCATTGTTATTCAATTCATTCATCCCTCAAAAACGAATCTGCCTGTTTAAACCAAAATAAACGAGGAATGTACAGATCTTTACTTCCAGCTCCACTCTTTTCAGACTTCCTTATTTTTGCTAGCTCTGAACAGTAGCGAGTTTGAATTGTTTTTATTTTTGTTTTAATGTCGTTTACAGTTAAATTTGGTAAATTCAACTCACTAAATACAGATTTGTAAGCTTTATCGCGGATATTTATTTTATGATAATCCTCAGATTTATTGTTCCAAAGGCATTCATTACTTCGATATATCTCTAAAAAAGTTTCTGTGTTTATCTTTCCACGGAAAAGACATTTTCGTAGTTCAACGGAATACCAAATCAGCGTTTTCTGAGCGGCTATTAAATGTTCAATGTGCTACTAAGATGCACCTGTGCATACAATACAAGTTTAGACATGCTTTTATCGCTTCACTATGGATGAATCCTCCAGTCAATTCATCAAAAGTAGAGAGTGAGTCTACTTGGTTCACTGGTCACTTTCGATGTTCATTTTGGATGAAACGTAGATAAAAACGACCTTTACATCTTTCACTGCGAATGAATCATCGGGAATGAACATCCAAAGTGCAAAGTGTAAATTCGCCTTTATCAGTCAGTAGGGACAGTTCGTGTCGGCACCTTTGATGTTCATACTGGCGGGCTTTCATTTTATTGCTAGTAGATGTCACTGGTTGAAAAAACGGCACGGATAGAAATGATTGCAAGCTAATCATAGAATGCGATGTTATTTTACACAACTTTAGGCTTTCTACACAACATAAATTCATTATAATCTAACAAAGATGGTTTTTCGTTCAATCATTCTCTTCACTCCACATCCATCACACAAAATGCTGAATTAAAAAACGCTCACTTAAAAGCAGTTGATGAATTCACCGGTGCGCCACACGCGGCCGTTTGTGGAAAGTCCGCCAGTTTTCGCACGTGCGCATTCAGAAACTGTAGCAACGAAAACCCCAAGTTGTCCCTATTGATTGATGAATATACTGTGGTGCATGGCGTCATGCTTTATTCACGTGCAAATGCCAAGACACCAAGTTTACGCGTTCGTTTCTTCTGATGTTATAAAGTTTTTATCAATAATAACGTTTGCATTACTTCTGCAGCGGTCGTTACAAAAGTCCAGGGATGCGAACAGATATATTATATAACTGATAAATTCTATTTAAGACGTCTCAAAAAGTGTGATTGTGAACGTACCCTGACTATAATTTTGAAATCTGCGGACCAACTCACGCATGCGCAGTAAAAAATTTCAGACAGAACCACGCCTTAGTTAATCTTCTGGTCGTTTATTATTCTGTGGTACTGATCAAGCTGGTGTCCTAAATCAGTTATCGGTTTCATGTGATTTCATATATATTTTGAGGTTACGTTAATTTTAGTTCCAAAATATCATTTCTTTAAAAGTCTTCTGTTCACTTTAAAATCAGTTCACTTCAAAATCATATTGATTTGATTATGGGTGAAGTGAATGTAAATGGAGGACGGGCTTATGTATTTATTTTCACAGAAATATAACCTCAATAAAACCCTGATAGCGTTTTTTACTGAACCGCTCCAACTCTAGGGTGTTTTCGAAAATTGGAGCGGTATATAGGCGTTTGATATCTACCATGAACAAGAAGCGACACTTCCTATACTTGCTATGTAATTAATTTCAATGACCTTCAACAGAAATATCGACGACTATTGGTTAGTGTTGTAAAATAGCCAGCTATTTATATAAATAGCAAAAATAGCCGGATATTTTGCATTTGAAAATATCCTGCTATATATCAAGATAAATATCCGATATATATCTGGATAGATATCCGATATTTATTCGGATAAAAGAAAAACAAAAGTAGCAGATAAATAATATAATCGGCTATTTATTGACTTTTTATTCAATTTCGAGTACATTTATAACAGAAGAACCGGTTTTATTTGTTAATTTTTTTTTCTTTACAATAACACTAAAATAAAATTAGTTATGTGGTAGAAGCAAGTAAATTGTTTCATTAAATTAAATTTCTTTCTCTTTAGATTTAAAAAACCACATAGCAATGTTACGTTTAATTGCCAATTACTTTTGCAACTACTGGTACTGGCCACAAAAAGCCAACCTTAAATGAATTATTTGGCGGTAAATTTGAAATAATTAGCCACTCGGCTATTAATATTTATAGCCGTGGATATATATCCGGATAAATATCCGGATATTATAATGGCTATTTTTTTACTCACAACACTACTATTGGTTGACTTTGCGCATGTTCGCCAGAAATCTCAATAACACGTGTAATGTAGTTGAGAGTCGCTTGCTGTTACGTTTTTGAACATAACTTAAACACAACCTAAGGGCCAGTTTACAGAAAATTTAATTGCAATCAAATTTTAATGACGTTGTTAATTTGACAGTACGCAATGTAATTCTTATGGCAACTTAATCGTGATTAGTTTAATTCGAAATTAAATATTTGATTTGCTTTCTATAAACCCACCCTAAGTGTTCTACATAATAGCAGTAAATATTCGATTATTAAATATGAACAACAAAAGTGCAACAAACACTTGAATCACTGCCCACTGCTTTTGATTTTTGAAACCTCTGGTAAGCGTGCGCATTTAACTGGATTGCCCAAAGTAGTCAAGTGTCGCTTCTTGTTCATAGTAGATATTCTTTGGTTTGATTTTAAGATCGCAGCGCTCTCGCGGATAAATCTGAACCTCTGTAAGCTAAGTGGAATTTTTGTAATGCACGTGTTTAAGTGCGTACGAATCCAAATACACAAGTTGATTTAATTTGAATGTCACATATAACACAATCCTGATACATCATACACTCAGTATCGACGCCAAAACACGATATGTTATATAGCACAGTATAAGGGTTCCTAATACTGTGTTATATAGCATGCAAGGGTTTGTTTAGTTGACATCAGGTGGCGAACGCTTAGCTGCAAACTCCTTGCAAACCGATTAGTCTATTTTCTCACTCTTGCTTGTATTAAACGCCTTCGTTCTATCTCACTTTTCTACCTCGATCAATGTACCGCTTCAATTTTCAAAAATAAGAATATCAGATTGCTTAAAGATCCGAATGCGCTGACGTCATTGATCATACTAAAATTGCTCTGGAAGCGACACTCTCTTTTCGCACTTTTGTCTCACTCTTATTTGTAACTAAAACTTATTCGCTCTCACTCTTCAGAATGCGAATAAATAGAGTAAATAGAGTAAACGGAGTTGAATAAATAAGCGCAGTTTTAATGAACAACCGAACACGTTTGGTTACGAGTCTCTGCGGTATCGATATTTTGTAGGTTATGTTTACAACAACGAAAACCTGTTGGAGTAACCAAGGAACGGATTCCTAGATTAATGATTTTTATGATTAATGAAGAACAAAGTTGTTTAATGGTTTTTTATCCGGCTAGTCGTGTTCTTGGTTCAGGGCTATTTTTCTGTGCAAAAAAGAGGGAGCCAGATTCGACGCTAATAACTACTATATTTTTTATTTTTTTGTTACTTGTTTCGTTAATTTCTTCATCATAATTTCTTTATCATGTGATGAATCTGACGAAGAAAGAATTTCATATAGGATCCCTAATTCAATTTTCACAATTGAAGTTTATAGGTTATGTTTCCCGAATCGCTCGATGTTACACCGTCTCGCGACTTCGCGAGTCAAATCAAAGCAAACCTGGTTCCATTTGTTTTCTGAAAATAGAGATAAATGCCGAAATAAAAATTGACCCTTGCAGTAGTTCCGAGTTCTGGCATCGACGCCTAGGTAACTTTAGCTTTTGTTTTTCAACTTGTTTGTAAACTTGTTACTAGTTTACGGCAAACATGTCAGTTCACGAACATAATTTTATTTCTGAATTTTGTTCAAATTATGACGTTTCTGCCTACGAATTTCAGTTGTTAAGTAAATTAAATGCTAAGAAAATTTGCCTAAAACTGCAAGTCTACCGTCGATTATTGGAACTACGAGGTTGGTTAATTTTTACTAGACGCTTTTTCGATGCGGTACTCATTTGAGTAACTGATGTTTTACAATTTTATTCAAAAAATACTCTCAACACATTAATTTTATATTTTGCATTTTGTCTATAATACCTGTCAAATTGCTTTTGTTGTTGGTACCTGTTACCTGAATGTTAAGAAATTTCAAAAATTTCTGTTCTACATAGGCCCGGTATTTCAATTAGGGCCGCTATATAAAGCCAAGTTAGCTTTAACTATCGGTTTATTCCCATGGTAATAATTGTGGACACAATTGTTGTTATGGCAATAAACTGGGAGTTAATGTTAACTTGCTTTTATAATACTGGGCCTTATAGGTTAATTTTAATCTTCAGTTTATTCCCATAGAAACCATTGTTAAACTGTGACTGAAATACCGGACCAAGAGATAAAAGAAGGCTTCCAACAAAAACCCTAGAATTTTGGCACTGATAGGATATTATAGAAAAATAAAACTATTTATGCATTATTTTTGAATAATCAATACTGCCAACCTAACAACATGCGTACTAAAATGTATATTTATTTTTAGAGATATTAGATAAGACTGTAGCCGAAGAAGTCAAAAAAACTAATAAAAGACAATTAAGCGATGATTTTGCTGATGAAGGTGAAAGCTCAAAGAAGATGCGAATCGAAGAGCCCAATGAGGAGGCGGAGGAGGACGAGGAGAAGAAAAAGAAGGAAACCGAAAAGTATACAATAACACGACTGAACAATTTTAAGCAATTCATGTTAGATAAAAAACTCAAGAAGTTAACTCGGTTCGAACTGGAGGAGTTATGTATGCAAAAGATGTGCGAGTGCATAATTAATAAGAGCGAAATAGGCGAGCTGAGGCAAAAAATTAAAGTTCAAGAGCAGGCGATAGACACCTGGCGAAAAGAGGCTGTGGTTGTGGCTAAGCAGACACGTGATTTAAAAATTGTCCATGAAAGATTGATAGCGGATTTGAAAGTTATGAAGGAGCAGTCCGGGAAACCCCTGGTTCCAGTTAAAATCACCAGATCTGTTGGTTTGCAGGCTATTATTGAGAATACTACTCGGACAAGGCCTGTTGTAAATGGGATAACGACAACTCAGAGGGCTACATCTGTGACTACTCCTACTAAAACTATTACTACAACAGCAGCACGTCAACCAATTAAAAAGGTAATTAAGTAGTTTTACATACTTTACAATTAATAAATTTTTTCAATTTAGAATAGTCCTTCATTTGAAAGTTCTATACATGTTTAAGTATTCAATTCAAAATCAATTTTTTTATCTGCTATGATTAAGTTCTTTACAATTCCAAATTGGGTTTTCTCTAAGTAACTATATTTATTCAACTGTTATTAATTATTTAATATGACTTATGTATTTTTTTTTTACCAGGTCTTGCAGAGAACAACTAGTAAACCTCTTCAAGCAATTGGTCAAAATGAAGGCGGTGCAACTACACCAAAGCAAAGGCAAGTCCAACCATTGCAAGCGAAGAAAAATGCTGAGCCCAAAGCAGTTATCGATTTAACTGATGAGGATGAGAAAAATCAAACTTCGCAGACTTCGACTCCGATAAACACAGCCACCCCCACCATTAGAATAATCAATAAACCCTCGACAAATAACGCCGTTAGTAATAATAATACGAGTCCTAAATTAACCACGAATATCGTAACAAGTTCCTCTCCAAAAATCATGATCATGTCACCGAGTGTATTAACCAGACCTGGTGGAACCGTCATGTTGAAAGTTAATTCGAATAATTTAGTTAGTGAGTACTTTTTTATGCGCAAACAAAAAATTATTGTTTAACTCATATTTGATGTAGGTTCGGCAAATGGTATAATTCCAGCCGTTCAAAATGGGCAAGTTTCGGTTGTAGCTACCCAGCCTATAGTGAGATCTGTCCAGCAAGTTCGTGTTCCAATTTCATCTACCTCCATACGAACAGCCACGCCAGTGAAAACAGTTTATAAACATCCAGCACCACTTCCGGCACCTCCTGCAATGCAACAGAACATCGTAGCTAAGAAACCGATTCCACCGAGGCCTCATTTAAATTTGACACGTTCAAATTGTGGCACGGGCATAGTGTTGCAGTGGAAAATGCCTTATAAACTGGATATGTATGAAAGCATAGTTAGTTATCAACTCTATGCATATCAGGAAACAAAATCTCCTCCTAGAACTGACAACTGGGGTAAAATCGGTGATGTGAAAGCACTTGATTTGCCGATGGCGGTGACGTTGACGCAATTCGCCGTCGGAAATCGATACTTTTTCGCCGTTCGGGCTGTCGATGTACAAAAACGGTTGGGCCCATTTAGTGATCCGCAAACAATTTTGCTGTAAATCGATGTATATTATGATAGATATTGAGTGTAAGACTAAATGAATACTATTAGCAGAGTAATTTGTTTGTATTATTTAGTTTAAGCTATTTAATTTAATTAAATTTTATAATGTATTAAAAATCATGTAAAGAAAATAAACTTGTTTTAGTAACGCCCAATTTCACAGCATCATTTTAAATTGAGTACACCTGGAAGTGAACAATGTTGAACAAAAACAAGTTTGACATAATATTGTTCATTTTAAAGAGTACTTAATTAAATTGAACGTCGGTGAAAGTGAGCATAAGTTTCATAATGTTTGTTTTTTGAAAATGATTATTCCCTAAATGCAATATTTTTTTTATAATTGTTTTTGATGCAAATCGGTTCATAATTCAATTAATAGTGACATTATTGTTTATATTTGTCAAAAAGATCACGTGTTTTAGGAAACTTTTATTCTATTTAGTGTCTGGTTTAAAGATTTTGTGATACAATTTTCATCGGACAAGAAACAACTTTAAATATGAAACTTTTATTGTTATTATTGTTTGCAACCAGTCGTCTCCGCATAATTAAATGTGTAATAGTATACAATATTTAATATTAGTTGAGAATTAAACTTAAAATACTAAGAAAACGACATATTTCATGTAGGTAAACTAATTTAATTTATGATTTAACAATTGAACTGCTTAGATGTTTTTAAAAGCAGAAAGTCAATTCAAGTATGATATTTAAGAGGAAAAAAATTTAAAAACTTAATTTAAAGAACATTTAAAAACTTTGAATGCACCTGGAGTGCGTTCGGAAACTTTACCTCCGAGATCATCTTGGGCGTACAATCGCGTCTTTCTCACTCACGATTTTTAACATTTGGCATCTCGCTCATCCGTTTTAAAACGTCTTGTGTTTACACTATTTCCAGCGCCCTACTTACAAGTGGGATGTGAAAAGTGCGTTCGTTGTCATGGAAATAATGTAAACACAAAACGTTTTAGAACGGATAAGCGAGATGCAAAATATGCACAAAATCGTGAATGAGAAAGACGCGATGACACGCCCAAGACGCTCTCGAAGACTGAACGCACTCCTGAATTTCATTTTAGGTTTGTTCCATGAGGAGGTGCCGAATAGTTCGAAACCGTCAAAAGATGCATTCATCAAAGTCGTGCACTTGGTGGTGCTATTGAAATCGGTCATTACTTTGATGGGCAACTGATTTTGACGGTTCTGAACTAGTCAGAAACTGCTAATGGAACAAACCTAAGATAAAAGTCTCCAAATCAGTTAAGTAGTAAAATTTTGGAATCAGAATGGCGTATAATTCCTCACAGAGCCTAGATTTGAAAAAGGAAGTTCAAATATTCAAAATTCCACTGAAAAAGGTAAAATGTACAAAGGAAATTTGATGCAATGGCATAAAAAGGTAGGGCGATCATTTGTGAGGCTAGGTATTACGTTTACGTTGCTTTGCTAGCGCTAGTTTCAGCATTGTTGTTTGAGTTTATGTTTAAAACTGTAGCTTGTTCTTGTGTAAAAAGTGAAGGTAAAAAACTAAAAATTACAAAGGACATTTGATTCAATGGCGTAAAAGGGTAGGACGATAATTTGTGAGGTTAGGTATTACGGTTTACGTTGCTTTGCTATCGCTGGTTTCAGCGTTGTTGTTTGAGTTTATGTTTAAAACTATAGCTCGTTTTTAATTCTCGTGTAAGTATACAAAAATTTTGAATTTCATTCCTTTTCTTTTAAGGCAATTTTTCGCGACATACTGGTATCATTGTGTTACAACTAGTGTTGTAAAATAGCCAGCTATTTATATAAATAGCAAAAATAGCCGGATATTTTGCATTTGAAAATATCCTGCTATATATCAAGATAAATATCCGATATATATCTGGATAGATATCCGATATTTATTCGAATAAAAGAAAAACAAAAGTAGCAGATAAATAATATAATCGGCTATTTATTGACTTTTTATTCAATTTCGAGTACATTTATAACAGAAGAACCGGTTTTATTTGTTAATTTTTTTTTCTTTACAATAACACTAAAATAAAATTAGTTATGTGGTAGAAGCAAGTAAATTGTTTCATCATTAAATTAAATTTCTTTCTTCTTTAGATTTAAAAAACCACATAGCAATGTTACGTTTAATTGCCAATTACTTTTGCAACTACTGGTACTGGCCACAAAAAACTAACCTTAAATGAATTATTTGGCGGTAAATTTGAAATAATTAGCCACTCGGCTATTAATATTTATAGCCGTGGATATATATCCGGATAAATATCCGGATATTATAATGGCTATTTTTTTTACTCACAACACTAGTTACAACACTTTAACATACCGCTCCATTGTACCGAATGATACCACTGGAGGAGAGTATAGTATGACGTAGTTAAAATACTTACTGCATGTAACTGTAGGTAACCCAAAGCGCAAGCTGTTTTACCTACTGTACTATGTTATGTTACGTTATACATCTATAACTATAAATTTGTAACAAAATATGTAATTATTATAAATGATCGGAGAATTGTGGAAATCAAAAATCAACATTTCGCTGTACGTTGACAGTTGCCTCAGATTTCGTATTCTCATATAGTAACCGGATCTTTTTAGCGAGAAACACGGTATCATGTAGAATGTTTTAAAAATTAGAGTGGGATATAAAGCAACAAGGTAACAAAATGTAACCTAATTTAACCATACCGGTATGTTCTGGTATGTCGCGAAAAATCGCCTTTAATTAGAAATATTGTTTACAGTAAGCATTCCGCTCGCTTCGTAGCAGTAATGGAGAGTAACCGCTATTTTGCTAAACGCAGTCAAAAAATGTGAATTCGTACGTCACAATATACAAAGTGATCAAGAATAACTGTTTGAGTTGGCAATATAATTAAGAGTGCTTTTTTATTTTGCTATTTGCAACCCTGCAACCGGATATATGTTTTGTTGGTTTACTTGACATAACCTTGGACAGCAACAAGATTGTAGGTTATGTGAATAAAAATTAGCTTTCTAATTTGAATTTGAAACATCAAATAATACTTGAGAAGTGACGGCTGTCAGTGTCAAGCCGTTAACAACCGGAAGTTACTCCAAGTGTACCAATTAAAAATAAAATTCAGCACTGCAAACAGTGATTCTTGACTACTTTGTATTTACGATGTACGAAATGTAATTAAAGATTTTTTAATATTAACGTTAAAATTGCATTAAAGAAACTCATAAATTTTGGATTATTTCAAATTATGAACTTGAACTTTGAACTTGTTTGAGATTCCGAGATACTACCTACATACTAGATTCAAGATTTATTAAACATTTAATTGTAAAAAGTCATAATTTAACGAAGGAAAAGTTTCTGTGAAATTATAAAATAATCGACTTGTTTTGGTCAAATTTAGAAAATTTTGGCCAAAAGATGGCGCTCCAAGTCATTGATTAATTAAAATAATTGCATTTTGCATTTTTGGAGTTACAATAAATTGAGAAGCTTCATTTTAACTGCAGCTTCACGAATGTCCTACTTGAGAAAAAAAAACTTAGTAAATTAACTTTTACTGAAGTCGTAATTAGTAATTACTATTATTGGCCAAAAGATGGCGCTGCAGTGTTTCTTTTTTACAAATACTAATTTTCTGGTTATCTGAGCCATTAATTTTTAATTGAAATTCGCAGATTACATATTTTTTTAAATTACCAGTAAATTTATTATTCATCAGACAACTTATACACCGTGAGAAACAATGACTGAAGGTTTACGTCTCGTATACATAGTGATCAACAATGACCGAAGGTTTGCGTCTGGAATATTCAAGCAAAAGTTGATACAAGAAGTAATAAAATACACCAAACAATCCTAAGAGACAAGTAAATTAACGCACGGCGCTGTGTATTATTATTATTGTTATGTTGTTATGTATTATTATTAGTAGTGTTATTCTAATAGTATCTAGACACTTGTTGCGGAGTAAAAATTGATAGCATATTTGAAATATTTTAGGCGCAAACCTTCAATCATTGTTGATCACAGTGTATGTACCTATTAGCGTCTCATAAACTACGTTTCGCTGTATGTTGAAAATTTTCTCAACAAAAAATGTAGGATTTTCTAATTCCAGAAAATTTTCTACATTTAGCAAAAGGTTAATTATACGGTGTTATAAATTGTGTGAGTAATAATCGAAACAGGTTTGTTATCTTTATAATAAAACCATAAATTATATTGAGTTATTGATTAGAATATTACTACAGAAAACATAAATAAATAAAATGTTTGACTTTCATATCGTTAAAAATTTCACAGATTTGAAGCTATTAGCTAGAAGATGACGCTGCAATATAATAATTGTTAAAGTCCCTAGATAGATAAAGTACTGCAATTACCGCCATTTCAATTTAGTCAATCTAAACGCACAAATTTAAAATTGAACGTAACAGATGATGTCATTTCAAATTTGGCGCGCTAATTTTGACTCAAAATGGCGGTACTTTATCTAGGGACTTTAATAATTGTAATTTGTTACTGAAATTAGTCTATTCTTTAATTAAAATCAGTGAATGTCAATTTTTTCTTTAAACTGCAGGAAGCTTGCTTTTCTACTAAGTTACTATATTTTCGGAAAAAGTCCACAAACTTACATTAATTGATTTTTGTTATAATTACCCAAATTAGAAAATTAAATCATTGGCTTTTGTTTAGCGAATGGTATGATTGTTTTTCATTTGCTTTAATTGTAAATAATTTATTTAATCATGAATATTAAAATTTTGACCAGAGATGGCGCTTCACTTCACTACAACTAATTACAGTAGTTTTCAATTTTTGCAATCGAATAAAATGGGATTTTTTAATTAAAATAACACTTTTTTTGAAATTTTTTAAAATTAGTACAGAGTTGCTTTTATTTGATCAATTTTTGTTTTACTTTTGAATAAAACTTAGATTAATTCTTGCTCAATAATCTGAGTAATAAAAGCACCATTTGAAATAGTAAAAACAATTGATTCAACAAATTAAAATTACTTATTACTTACACATTAGGTACTTACTACCTTATTTAATGAATGGCGAAAACTATTTTATTTTAACTTTACCTAACGTAAATCAATTTTGTTGATATTGTTGGTGTTTACTGACGTATGATGATAAGATATATTAATTCTTGTATTAAAATTTGAAATTAAAAAAAAATTCTGGTACCTAGTATTCAACAGATGATTTTAAAACAGTGTATTCTTGGCCGAAATATAGTAGCTGTTGGGAGAAGGTTTTATTTATAAATAAAAAGAAACTCATTAGGGTTTAACAAATACATTCATATTTATTTATATGCAATACAAAGAGAATCAATTCATATATTTCTATTAGAATATATTTATAATATAAAACAATTCCGGTATCTATTATATTTACAGTATTTGTACTTTTGAGCAAATACTTGTATTGCATTGTTTGTGTGTTTAAAAAAAATAAGACTATTGTACATTGGTTGAGCATTAGTAACTGTATCATATGTAATGGCAACATTGAGGTGGCTGAGTGTGTTGTATTTGAATTGAAATGATTCTCTTGAAGTCATGCTGGACGCAAAAACAGTTTCGATTTTCTTTCTTTTTAAAACACATATATACCGTCGAATCAATTTGATCAGTAAAGTTGATGAGATTGTCTCACGAACATAAATTATCAGAGCATTTATATAAAACACTAAAAACGTCCAAAAATTCACAGATTCACACCGTTTCTAAACGCAAACATTTACAAGTCAGTTTTATTTAGTTAACCCTGTTCGATAATATCCCAGTCTTTTGGTTCATCGAATTTTATTTTCATATATATATATTTTAAGTTACTTTACAATTTCACATTCTTTCTTTGACCGTTCACCTTCGAGCGCACTTCGAAATCAACGCATCCGCCGCTAATAATAATTTATTGCTAATTTTGATTCGCTCAATAAATCCCCCAGACGATATAAATACACTAAATCGACGGGACGTGTACTTCGAAATTACATCTCGAATAACAATGCACGTTTATTTGTTCATTTCATTCCGCGCTATTATTTTACATGTGTATTGCGTATTTGTAAATACACCACGCCTCGAATTGGAAATTCATGTAATGCCGAGTCCGGTTATTACTAGAGATACAAATTCAGTTGAATGGGGAAAGTTTCTACACGAAACTTTAAATGATATACAAGTTCTA
Source organism: Dorcus parallelipipedus (assembly GCA_958336345.1). Taxonomy (NCBI): domain Eukaryota; kingdom Metazoa; phylum Arthropoda; class Insecta; order Coleoptera; family Lucanidae; genus Dorcus; species Dorcus parallelipipedus. The sequence goes on along the minus strand of OY284480.1, from coordinate 19,696,875 downwards.
CATATTTCTCTAATAATAATCGAAATAACAATACTTGCACCTTCAATTTGGGGGGACGCAATGTATTCGAAACGTGTACAAAATACATAAATGCAGTTGAAATTTTTTTTAACAAAATCCTTAGTTATTATTTAACTATGGCACTTATTGTTGAAAAGCCGTTTCGTCGTATTATTTCTGCGTGATAACAACAAACCAAAAACATTTTCATTATAATGCAGAAATACCCACTTCTAACTATGCACTTATATTGTATATATTTTTAGAGTAGTCAAACTACATTTATGAAATGGAAGATGATCAAAACGCGAACGTAATTTAGATTACGATTTCGACTAACGTAAATGCACTTTACACAGACGTGAATAGAATAAAAAAAGCATTTGAAAGACACTTTAATAATACATCATATGTATCGTTTGCAATTATTATTAGGTATTGCACAATTTCGTTTTCATACAACAGGCGAAATATTTCGTGTTCCGGTAAAAGTTTCAAATGCTGTGTGCTACAGTTTTCTCATGACATTAAATTTAAATAATAAATTACGATTATTACTAATAAAAAAAAATATATATATATCGGTTGTTTCATTGCAACTTGGAAAAAGGAGGAGCTCTTTTGCGACTCAAAACAACATACGACGTCTTCAAATATTATATACGCTTACTTTTCTCTTTATTTACTCGTACTTGTTATTTGAATTATTGAAATTAACGTTATTTGTATTGTTTTTTTATGTGTAAGGTATTTACAAGAAAACTGTGGCAGTAAATTTATTTAATGTGAAACTGAATAAACTAAAGACGAAAATGAGTAAAAACGTAATACTAGTACGATTAAAAAAGTTGCCCAACTGGGATATCACATCTGTCGCTTAAACCACTTACTCTCTATGTTATACATAAAGTGTAACATACTTACATTTTTTAAAAACTATTTAAATTGTAATTATATACACAAATTGGCTTACGAACTAATTAAATGCTATCACGTTTTATAAGTCTTGTAGCTCAACGAATTTTTTAGGCTGCTACAGCCGCTCCTCTTCACAAATCGAGTAATAATAACGATAATATTATAATAAAAAGAGGCCTGCACACCCAAACAAAACCATTACTTAATGTTTAATAGTATGAGAAAACTTTGGAAGCTTGGTCGTCGCTTTAAACTAAGTTGAAGTATTAGTTAGTCGTATACGAGTCTTGTAAAACAAACAATATACAAACAAATGTACAATTAAATAGAGATTTGGTTGATTATGGTATCATTTTTTCTTTTTGATGGGAAAACTCCGATATTAACGAACATATAAACAAATTACAAAAATGATACTAGAATTGCAATACCAAAATTTTCTTGTTTATTTTTTTTTTTGTTAATAAATCATAAGTGATAATGTTGAGTTGATTATTATGAGTTATTACTATCACATAAAAAAAATCTGAGTGATTCTCTGTGTAATTTATAAACAAAATATGCTTGAATAATATCATAGTGAATTTACCATAACAAAAAAAGGTTTTTAATAATTTTGACAGTGCAAAGAGAATGAGTAAAATTCTGTAAATATCTACAGGAAGCCCTGTTTGTATTAATTGAATCAAATTTATACTTGAAAATTATTGAAAATAATGCATACTCTTTTCTCAATGAAAGAATATACAAAAATATTTATTTAGTTTTTCGATGTAGTTTGCGTAAATTCACTTTGACTTGAGAAACCGCGAAATCCTTAACACATCGATAATATTAAAAAAAGTCTCACCATTTACGTCCATATTTATTTTTGTAAAAAGAAATGAGGAAAAATAGATATACTACTCGTATTCTAGAAAAATTAATTTCTTATTATGACAATCATTTTCGTTATTGTGATTTTTCTCATTCGTTAAAATTTCAAATTTAATAATAAAATCGAGACTACAATTAAAAATATCAGAGAATATTTAAATTTATTTAATAAAAATGAATATTTTTGGGGATTTTTGCTTTGCCTTTTCCTTTATTAAGTTCTTTAGTCTTCTGCAAAAAAATGGCGTGGTAGAAAGTGATTTTATATCAAATGAAACTGTGTGGATTAAAATATGAACTCCTTCAAAATATTTTTTTCATAGAAAAGTAACAAGTGATTCAAAAAAACTTTCATTAAAGTGTCATGAAAAAAATTACGTATACAGGGTGTCATGAATCTTGGTGAAACTTTTTATGTAGATCGACGGTAGAGGTGAATAGCACTCGATTTACAAAAAGAAAAAATATAATAAAAGTTTTTTTAATAAGGGAGATATGAATTTTTAAAATGTAAATCAACATTTATTAACATTGAAAATACCGTCCCTTCAATTAAATTCCTCATTAAGATGGGCTATGATTTCATTGTTTTTTTTTCCTAAAGATTTGTAGCACTGATATTTAATTAAACAAATGTCAAATTGACACTTTGTATTTTCATTTACAAAATGTTAGAATTACAGCACAAAATATTTATATTGTTGAAACTTATTTTCAAACCGGTAAATTAGAAAATGAACAGTTTGTTCATTCAATTCATCAGTGTGAACAGAATTTTCGACAACAGTTTCCTAATCTTGCAATTACTTATGAACAGCAATGAATTGAGTGTCGCCAACTTTATAAAAAAATCACAGCTTACTTTAATGAGGAATTTAATTGAAGGCACGGTTTATACATAATCATCTCTTTCCCAATTGATGCACATGCGCATGAGGTCACAAACCAGTATACTATCACTCTATATGGAAATAATTACCTAGTTAGATGACACCCATCTCCCTTATTAGAAATTTTTTTTTATTACATTTTCTTTTTGTAAATCGATAGTAATTTACCTATACAGTTATTCTATATGTATAAAAAGATTCGCCAAGATTAATGACACCCAGTATAAGTCTGAATTTAAAGTTTGAATGTTGGAACTACCAACTACTGAGTTATCCGAACTATTAATCCGAGAAAGTTGTAAAAAAGCGATCAGTTTAGAACTATTTTTTAAATATTTCTAACGTACAGAGTTTTTGGTGATTAGTGAATGCCATAACGTTGAAATGTGAGAGAATAAACTTAAATCTGACAGAACTGACAATTGTAATTTAAACGAAGAAATGTCACCGACTGTGCTACCTCAGACAAACGCGTTATATCTATCTTTATTTATCATGACACACTGTGATGAACGTTTTTTTTTAATCACAAGTTATAGTCAGACTGCGGATATTTCCGAGCGTTGCCATGGCTACGCACTTTTGATTGACCTTCGTATTGCGTAACCACAACAACGTTCCGAAATGTCCGAAATCTAGTTATAATTAGGGCTAGCGAAAAATGTAAAAATTCGCCCCACTACTGAACGAGAAACAGCCCAGCGGCGTGTGATGTTGTGTTTCTGAGCGCTACGCTGCCGCTAAGGCGGCAATATTTGCCCGTAACGAACCTGCACTGCGAGTCGTCTGTTTGGTGGGGGAACATTCGTGACGTTTTATACAAAGTCCGCGAGCCTTAGTTATAATTCAACTAGATTCTTGTCTTATTAACAATTATTTCTTTATGGGCCAGTTGTACAAAGGAGGTTTAAACTGACGCTCAACTGAACCAGGTTCAAAGTGAACAAAATCGCATCAAATTTTATTTATGAATGCATTAATTGCCATATGTCATTAAGATTCTATGCGAATTTGTTTACTTTGAACCTGGTTCAGTTGAGCGTCAGTTTAAACGCACTTTGTACAACTGGCCCTATAACTTATCAACATTATAAAAATCGTATAAATGTCATCGTTGACGGTTTCGTTAAACGATAGAGATTTATACGATTTTTATGCAGTTCACAGACAAGTTATACTTTTTTTATAACAAAATATGTAATTATAAATGAACAGGCAGTTGTAATTTTAAAGTCTACGTTTCGCTGTACGTTTGACAGCTTGTTCAGGAAATATCAACTTTAGAATTGATGTGATTGTCTATTCATTTATAATTACATACATATTTTATAGTAATTTTCAATGGATAAGAATTTTTATGTAGGTAAAAATATAAGTAGCAGGATTACACAACAGATTGTTGTTTTTTAACTGTCGATGGTTTTTAAAGTAAATAATCAAAGTGTTCATTTTGTTGTAAATTCAGTTTAGTTTCTTAAAATAAATTAAGATAAACAATGTGAGATATTTTATATTAAAAATGAAGTAAATGAGTATTATGTTCGTTGTATTAACGAATGAGATGAATCTTAAAGATGAGATTTAATTACTATTAAATTAAAGATGATTAAAATATGAATGTAAACGGCGTATCGCGGGTGTGTAGACCCTGTATAAAAAAGAGTATAACCTCTATAATATATGTATGTATTGTGTATATAGAATATATGTGTATAAAAACGGTAGATAATAAGAAAAAGTTGCTGCAACCGTGATTGCGAGATTACGTATATCAAAAATGCGGTCAAAAATATATTCGGAGGACACTGCGCAGAAGCGTTATTGCGATGAGAAATTAGTACAGAAACTGAAACCGCTTTTTTTTTTAATTTGAGCGCGCTTCGTGTACAGTGCCCTTTTTATGGAGATATAACCCGTCAAACGCATTCCATTCCCTTTCTTCACCAATTTACATTTAAGAGATCACATAGTTTATCTAACTACAACAATAATAATATAATATACTTATTAAAGTACTTTCTGATTAAAAGTATTGCCACTAAGTGAACAGGACACGTTTTGAATTGAATAAATTTTAAAATACTTTTACATTTTACATATATTTATAGTATGTATACTTAATCGTAATATGTTTACATCCCGTCTTAAAGCCTGTTACATCAACCATAGCGCGACGCATGGTTCTTCAGCACCACGTGAAAATCACTCAGCAAAATATCCAAAGATATTGAATATTCATCAATAAATAATTGCTAAGATTTCTTTTTTTAAGTCTTTAAGCAACAACTTAGTAACAACTCTAAGTCAGTCTGTTTATTGGAAGGCAATAGGTCACCCAATACAAGGACCTAATTGCCATCCGGCCGTTAGTCACTGGGCCGGAAGTCCGTTCGGCGGCTTAAATTCTGGAGCGGCAGTTGGAAACTGTGCAACACTCGTTGGTGGATTAAAGCTAGGGGCGTAACACTGGGGGAAATAAAGTTCCGGTTTGACAACCGTAGTCGGTGTTAAGCCCCTGGGCAGCATACCGTTCGTTGGATGTTTTCCTTCTGATCCCGTCGAATCTCGTCGGTTCTTCGCCGCGTGCGGATTCATGTGGTTATCTATGTGCTTCTTCACTTCCGGTTCCGTTGCAAACCTCCTTCTACAATTGGGCATCGGACAACAGAAAGGTCTATCCCCCTGATGCGTTCGAGTGTGCTGGTCCAAAATGGCCTTCTGCCTAAAGTCTTTACCGCACTGCGTGCATTTATACGGCTTCTCTCCCGTATGTATCCGTAAGTGTTGATTCAAAATGGTTCGTTGTCTGAAATTTCGGCCGCAATAAACGCATCCGTAAGGCTTTTCGTTCGTATGAATGCGAAGATGTTGTGTCAAATGTGATTGTTGTCGGAATCTCTTTCCGCATTCAGGACATGGATACGGTCGCGATTCGATATGTATACATCCATGCTGCAGTAACGTCGATTTCTGTTTGAATTCTTTCTGACAAATCGGACACCGAACGTACAGCGGCATACCAGCCGATCGACCGTGTTGTATGACGTCAGGAAGTTTACCGGGTCCTTGTTTCAGATACTGAAGTGCACCGAAATTCGCCGACGATCCGAACACAGAGTGGTTCATTCCCTTGTTATCCTTGAAATACGCAGGGTACTGCAGGTTACCTGCCACACTGTTCGGCGAGAAACAGGCGCCCCGATCGTTTTGTGACGCGTCGCCGTCGCCGTACGTCGACGTCACTTCCTCTTTGCCCTCGTCTGGCGGAAAAGGCACGTCCTGCGGCCATAGCGTCGGGTTAATGCCGTTCTTGAATACGAGATGGGGACTCACATCTGGAAAGACAGAGAAACTAATTGTTTTAACGAGAAATTTAATTGGATTAATAGGTTTTGATGGTTTAATAAATTTTAGTTTGTGCGTGACTTTGAATTTAACGCCGTTTTACACAATTTTTCATCGTGCTAATATTTTCAATGATAAAAAAATCAGAATCATATCATATCTGACCATTTTATTTTACTTGCTCTTCTAATATAATCGAATTGCAGAGAGATTTACTTTTCAGAATTTTCAATGAAGATTCCACAACCAGCACAACACGTTTTCGTTTTCTTAATTTTGATTTTTGGGTTCGAACAATACCGATTTATTTTTTAATTATTATTTTGTTATTGTGAGTATATTTAAAACTGAACAATGTGAGGGGTTTTGAAAAACGATCGGATTAACGAATTATTGGGAATATACAGGGTGTTACAAAGTCGTAAGAGAGTCTCACTTGATATCACACTGGGCTATTACTGTTTAAAATAAAATATGAAGCAGAGTCAAATGAAAACCTTAAAAGTGCCCTAAAAACTGTATCTAACAGAACCTTTCCTTACAAGTTGGCGGAAATATTATTAATAATTACTGTGCTTAATTTTATTGCGCAGAATAGTATACCTATATGAATTTAATCAAAAATAAACCAAAAGAAATCGTTGTATATCAACTTTATCAAAATTTATTTAGAAAGATATCGTTGGAAAAGTTTCTGGAGATCTTTGAAGTCTTAAATGCGACATGAGAGATATACTGTTTAAAAAATTAAAGTAACAAAAAACTGACTGAATCAGTTTGTCGAAAATTTTAAATAAGTAAATTAATTTTTGTACAAGTAAAGGGGTGTATCAAACAAGTATTGGCTTTACAGATATGCCAAGATTTACTTTAAAATTTTAAGTCTTAATGAAAATACGCGAGCAATGTAACTTTATTTTTTGAGCAGTGTAATTTAAGAAAACTGTGTATTTAAAGTGAAGTGTCACATTTACATAAATTCAATCTAAGACGTTGGGAGGAGGATGGGCAGTTATAACAAAATTTTATGTATTATTTTGGATATGTGATCTAAAATTATAAATAAAGTTGCTAGCATAAAGATTAATTAATAAACTAGTATAATTATGTATAAGATATTCGAACTCATATAAAATATTCCAGCTCAAACCCCAAAAAACTTTTGAGCTTATGATAACAATTGAAGAGTATAAGTAACGCGTATGTATAGTCGTGCGCAGCTAAATGCTACAATTTGACAGTTCTGTGACCTTTGTATCACAAGGTTTTAAGAGTGAGGTTTGCGTGCGGGAGGTACATTTAAGATGCGCGGAACTGTACTTTGAGTTTAAAGATTCTATAACAAAATATTTAGGTGTCAAAACATTGTAGTTTTATTTCAGTAATTGAGTTGACCTTTACAACTGTTTTACAGTTTCAGTTAACTTGGTAGGTACTTACATTCTTTGTTATTTACACTTTTCAAATTTTGATCGCGATTGAATCTGAATCACATCTTTATGGAAGTCTACAGATTTTTTTAAAAATATTTTTGCGCTGTATCTATAGGCTTTATTTTAGGAGCTATAGAAAAACTTTAGATATAAAAGTTTCTTACGTATCTCTTTTTTTTTAAACGAAACACCCACCACCCTATATATTGTTCCCTGAAATTAAAGGTATCTTTTTCCTGATACATATTTAATATTTGGATAAGCCGGATAAGCGTATTTAAATGATCAATAAAGTAGTATTTAAAAAATTAAGGCGGCCTGGAAAAATGCTTTATTTTTAATTCGTTGTAACTGCTCGTGTTTCAAAATGATTTTCATCTAGTTAACTTTTTTTCATGTAATTCTTTTTGTGCCACTCTACTTTATTTTGAACCAGGTAGTTCTGTCAATAGACTATCAGGGCCATTATAAACGGTTTTTCTTAGAAATCATCGGAACTCGGAACTTAAAAGAGAGGTTAGACGATGAGTTACTTTTATCTTTTCCTCCAACGATTTGTCCTCGTTGCCTACATTATAATTTAACCACTTTTGAAGAATATTTTGAGGTTATGTAACGTACCAAATATCCCTAATTCCCTATTTTCGTAAAGTGACATTTATTTATTTTGCATAGTCACAGATGACTAGAAGAAAATCATTTTGAAACACATTGTACCTTTTCAACATGGTTTCAAACATTCGACTTTAGTTTGTTATCTGCTAACTAAAGCGTTTTTTTCCAGGCCGCCTTAATTTTTTAAATGTTAAACTCAATTTGTGAAACGACTCATCCAAATACATATCAACATTATTATACATTATTATACATTTTTGAAAACAAGGAAAAGTAATCATTTATATATAGGATGTACCATATATATTTCCACTTTGCAATACTCGTTTGTTTTAGTGATTACTCTAATAAATACAGAGCGTTTATAAATGATTGAAAGGCGTTTGAATTTAGCGCGCAGTCGTGTTAGTAATTTTTATCTTATAACGTTGGTGCTTTTGCTCAATCTAAAGCATTTGACCGTTCACCAGTACCGGTGTTACTGTTTACATCGTGAATTCCATATTTTCGTTGTGTCGATAATAACTTTCATTGAAACCTAAAAACCTTTTTCCTTTCTTTCGGTATTAATTAGCATGAAATTTTTGTTAATGTTTAATACATAAAAATAATATTTAAATCTCTAGGGCGCTTAAGAAATTTCATTATTGCTGCTATATATCCTGGTTGTATACATATTAGACGCCAATTAAAAAATGCAAACAGGGTCAGACTAGCCTTAGGATGTAAACATAATATTAAAAAAAATACTCTAAATATCAGTGCAATTAAAAACGACAATAAACTTTTTAATAAATTATTCTATTAGTGATTCATTAAATTGTCTTTTGTATGTCCACGTGTGCCGTCTTTGATAAAAAAAAATGCAGTATGTCCTACCAACTTTTAAAAATAAGCTACTGAGCGGGAAGTTCAAATACCTTTCAATCATTTATGAACGCTCTGTATAATACCTTAAAACTTTTGTATTTAACGTTTTTCTCCAACTCCTAAAAGCCTCTAGATACAGTGCAAAATATAAATACATTAAAAAAGAATGAACGTTTGGTGGCGTCACCATTGCGATTTTCTCCTAACCATCCTCCTACGCGCTAAATTTAAAACTCTGATTATATGACTTTGTGTTAACTTTACATCATAAATATATCAGGTGTTCAATTGAATAGTTAATCAAGTTGCCTTTGAATTTTTCGTAACATTGTGAAGCAGGTCTCGAATTACAAAACTTTCAATTAAAAAAGTCGTACTTATGTTCCACAGCGAAAGCCATCGTTAAACAAAAAAATGATGTTCTGTTTAGCCCTGAAAATAGGTAATTTGTAATAACCTCACCGAAAGGGGAACTTAATTCATCACATGAAGTCACACAACAAATGAAATACGTTAAATAACTATTTGACAACTGTCATCCTTCACACGTCAACCATTTAGGAAGTCATCCTTTTTTCGTTCATAAAAAATCAAAACCAACTTGATGAATTTTTCAATTGAACACGAGTTATTTACTTACTTATAATAAGTAAAAATGGAAGAAATACCTAAATGATTTTTAAGGAAAATGTTTAAAAAAACGAAAACTTTAGTTTTATGTAACCTACTTGTAATGCTGAACCAAAATTTTAGCCAAATTTCCACTGAAATTATATTTTTAAATTAGTTATATTTGGCGAAAATATTTTTATAAAGCCAGATGGAATATTGTAACCATTGAAAATATGTTTTTATCAAGACAAGATACACTTGATGATTATTATTTTCTATACGTTTTGTTCAGAACGACTTCCTTTCCTTTGATCTTAAAAAAATTCATGCAGATTACAATATCGTACTAAATTTTGTTTTTTAATTAATTTAAAGTTATTTAATACTTATAAAAATGCAAATACATTGTAGTTTGTATAACGTGAACGCATGAATGATTTGTTGAAACTTGAGAAAGTGTCTAAATGCATTTATATCAGTGTTCAGTTTTAGAATATGTCATGTACGTTTTAGAACATGCAGAGTATCCAAAGTGATCATGTTATTTAAAGTTCACGTTATAGAGACTGCAATGAATAAACATCTTATTTTACGTTTAAGTTCTTATTTTCATATTTTATTAATACGCTCATAAAGTTTATTGTACTAGTATAGTATGATTACTCTACGGTAATATGAGAGGAATAAATGCAAATTATAATTAAGACTCAATGACTCATATGTAATGAATGTAAAAGAGTGAAATCTTAAATTGTAAATTTGTACTCACAAGACTACAACGGCTTAGTGTTTTGCAGAATTTGTTTCGTAAAAGTCACTGCTGTTAGTCTATCTATTAAACCATCTGGTATTTGTTTATTAAAAATGGCTTGTGTCTGACTGTAGAGTTGCGTGAAAGAACTTTATGAACACTACCAAAAAAATTAAGGTGAAAGTATAAACATTGGGAGTGCAGACCAACTCTAACCGCCCGTGCTGCACATACACGGGCTGCGAGAGTGGCCGCTCATTAGAGGAGGGGCGCTCGCCTTGGTGTGTGCGGACGTGCTGGTTGAGGATGGCCTTCTGACGGAAGTGCTTCCCGCACTCCGGGCACTCATATGGCTTCTCACCAGAGTGGATGCGCAGATGCTGATTGAGAATGGCCCTCTGCCGAAAGGTTCTCTCGCAGTATACACAGGCGTACGGCTTCTCGTTGGCGTGGATCCGAAGGTGCTGAGTTAGGTGAGACTGTTGCCGAAATCGTTTGCCGCACTCCGGACAACCGTACGGTCGGCTGTCTGTATGGATGCGTTCGTGCTGTAACAGCGTGGACTTCTGCTTGAAATCCTTGCCGCAAGTGAGGCACTTGAAGAGCCGCAGTTCTCCTCCAAGGGTACTTTTACTCTGCTTTAACCCGTTCTGCTGTTGCTGTTGGATGACGTCCGGAAGCGACGCCGATCGGAGGTCCTGCATATTATTCGCGTATTGGTCCAGCTGTCCAGCAGCGTCAGGACCGATCGATGTCAACATCATTCCGGGTTGTTTTAGATAATGCAATGCCGAGAAACTTCCGGCTCCCAGCATGTGAGGTGGAACAGGAGGAGGAGCAGCCGGGGGTGGTGCCCTGGCGTACTGCTGGTAGGGCTGTTGTTGTTGTTGAAGATCTGTTGGGAAACACTGAGATGCTGGTCGTGGTTCCAAATCCAACGTGGGCTGATCCGTGGGAATATCGTCATCACGAGGTTCTGCTTGCGTTGCTGGATAAGGCGAAGGTGCTGGTGATGGTAGGCTTTGATCACGAGGAGGCACTGCGTCCGCTTCCACGCCCAAAGGAACTGTGGGACCACATGCTTGCTGTGGGCTTCCCGCCCCTGACGTGCTTTGTTGTTGGGGCGTTGAGTATGGATCTTGACTACCCCATTGTGTTTGTCGTTCGATGCCATCTTTATATAATACGTATGGAGCTGAAGTATCTGAAACAAGGAAAAAAAAATTTTAACAATGTTTTCTTTTTTTTTTCTTAAAGATTTCGCGCAATGTTACAAAATTTAATTCCATGTTTAGAAGTAAAGAAAGTACATAATGTACCATTTATGGTCTGTTCATTGTCCGACAGTCAATCAGTGAATTGTCTAACAATTCATATTAATACATAATATTCATTTTTAATAGTCATTTTTCAGCAATAAATATGAAGAAAAATGACGCTGATTGAAGAAACAAAATGGCAATTTAACATATTACATTCCCTGCAGTTTTACCTTTTTTTAATAAAGAAAAATTAGTTACAAATCTTTTAATATACATACAATTATTTGTAGGGGTCGTTTTAAGATATATTCAAGATCTAGTTGCAAAAGAACTAGAGTTATAATCATATAGAGGAAAAATATTGAAAAATATGGCGAATGACTTAGCAAATTATTTTGTGGGTGAAATAAGGATAAAATGAATGTTGTGGAGGGAATGAAAATGTTTAAATTTACAGATTATAGTCATTTGATTAAATAGTAAAATTGTCGACAAAATTTAGTAATATGAAATATGAAGAGCATTGGACCCAAATATAACCTTGTGGGATCCTTATATTTATATTCACAGGTTGTTAATGTTTGTAGTGATTTTGAATTTAATATTTGTTAAAAAAAAGGCTGTAGAAGGTTGTCCAAGGATTTAGGAGAGGTAGGAGTACAACAAAATACTAATTGGCTTTATGTACGTGTATTTTGTAATCAGTTTGTTCACAATCAACACAGCACAATTAAAAAGTTAAAACTCGAAGCTTTCTTTTTGTTTTATAACAGATTAAAAAGTAATCAGTGATTAAGAACTGAAAAAAATTGTCTGTTCTGAATTTAGAAATAATTCTATAATTAAACTTTTGTATTATTAATTGAATAGTTTTATATTTGAGTTTGCTTTTTTTATCCAACTAAAAGATTATTGCTTCTAAGAACGACTTTGATTCTTTCTGTTTGGTACTCGTACATTAGTTAACTGCAGTAGCTAAAGTACAGTTACAAATTCCAATGAAAATATCTCAGGAGTCTTTACTTTGAGGAACACATACTCTTACACATTATCGAGTCGGAATTTAATAAGCTCTCCGATTAAGGTAAAATACCACGCGGAATTGTTTCACGGGACATAGAAAACGCATTATGAAATCTAATCATTTTATATTGTGTGCTAAATGTTTCATTAAAATGAAAAGCTCTTATTTTTCACCGCCGTCGCTACCCAAAGGAGATAATAAACCAAAGCAAAAACGTCTCCGTCTAGTATTTGTTTATGTAATCGCACTCTTTTCTCGATACAACAACTGACACATATATTATTAATTGCAAAATATTCAGGGGTTATCGCGGTTCTACCATATGTTGGATAACGCCGGCTAATCGCATATTTATACTTTTAGCACAATGTCGAAGCATTTGCATATCATGTCTTTACGTAACACTTAAAATGCAAGTCGCAAAACATTTCCATACATTTTTTTTCAGAAAGATTTATTACGTCTACTTACATCTGATGAATGTTGTTTAAATTTTATACAAAAGTAGAAATTCTAAATTGTAGTTTTCTGTAAATTGTTTTTTATTTTGTAAACTATAATTTATAGCGTTTAGTAAATACCTAAATACCCAGGCTAGAAGTGTGTGTGTGTGTAAAATGTCAACCTTTTTAACATTCTGTTAACAAATAGAAGAAACTGTAATACATTATTTTTATGAATAATCTGAATATTTAGTTTTTCTTTCTTTAGTTTATTCTTGGATATGCCATTTAAAAGGGATAGGAATAAAATTCAACTATACTTTGAATTTAATAAAAATAAAAACGATTCTTTAATTATACTTTAAATTTTGCTAATCTAATTTTTCCAAATTGTCAAAATAAATCAATTTCTTGAGTGTAAAAACCGCTTTTAAAAAGTAACATCAATTAATACTGAAGATAGCTTTCGCCGAGATAGATATTTTGTAAATAAATTATTTTAGGCTTCGCACTTTAATTACTTGCAGCAGTTTTGGATGATTTAATTACTTAAATATTTGTCGTAAGTAATCTGAAATTTATTTATAAATACGGTCCTTATCAATGACATTGGCATCATTTTTAAAAACGTGCAGTCGGATAACTTGGACTTATCGCAATGTAATTCGAGGACTAATGAAATAAGTGCACGTAGGCTATCTTGTCATTTTAGTTTTATGTTAGTCTATCAGGTATAAAGCTCGCATTTAATTCCATTTAAAAAATTAATTCTTGATTTAAAAAATTGTTGCCTCTTGTATTTTGTCTCACAGCGATCTCTTTCTGTTGTCTGGTTTTTGCTTTCTTTGTGTGTATATTCGATTGAAAACAGGTATACGACATTCCAATGCAATGATAAAGCTGTTTTACCCACCCGTGAATTTTAGTCGTAATTTTAATTAGTATAAATGTCTTGAATTGCGTGTTTTACAGCGATAAGACTGTTCTTGATATTCATTGAATTTGATACATTTAAAAGATGAAATCAAAAGTTCACAATATGTAGGTATAGAAAAAATAATTAGCAGAGAGATACACAATCAAATTAAACTTTTTATTTAATTAATTTTAAACGGTGACTTTTATTTACGAATAACATTTATAACAAATTTGTCAAAACCACCACTTTAAAGCGTAACTTGACTTCTTTTACTTTACATTTTATAATTCGCTATTTCTTTCACTTCAGTTTAAATTAAAAATATTCTATAGACCATTTGAATTGATAAAAATGTACTTAGTACCCGTTTGCCATGTTACATATTTATTATAATTAGCGGTTCGTAAATTACGGGCATTTATTTTGTTACATCATAAGTTTAACATAACTGAACGCCGCAGTTAAGAATGTTATAAATGAGTTTGCGTATGTTGACATTTAAATTTTTAGTAGATACTAAGTGTAATTGCTTTCATTGAAATAATTGTACTTCCTGTACGAACGGGGATAAGTATTTTCTAGATACTAGATTGGTGTAAAATAATTAAAACTCTCAAGATAAGTGGAGAAAATTCTTCTAATCAGATATTTCTTTGATTTTGAGAAGAACAATAATCATAATAAAGTTTGTTACTTAAAAAGAGTAAAATAAAATAAAATATTTTATATAGGTATCATTTAACTTATAAATAGATTTGCTTATTTGAATTAATTAAAGTAGTAAGTATTTTTAATTTTGGAATTTGGAATTTGGAACTCTCTATGACAAGACTTGAATTTTAATTTCATTTAATTTCTACAGTTAATAAAAGTTGAAATAGAACATGTCTCGCATTTACATCATTTGATGAGTTACACAACTAAAAATAATTTTACAATATACGGGGGGTGACTAGTAGGTAAAAGATTTCTAAATTCTCTTGCGTTTGTAAGTATAGGATTTATTACAAGAAACAGATTATTTAAGATACTTACTCTACAAACATTGAATATATCATTGTAAAACAATAGTGTTTCAATTAAAATATGTTCGATCGATCAGTTTTCTCCGAACAGTCAAAATTATGAAAATCGGGCAAAGTAACAAGTTTGCTTTCTTTCTGGCATTAATCTTGACATTGCAAGAAATTTCGATTTATGTAAATATGTAATAACATAAATTTCATTAATGACCCCCATAAATAACAGTCGCAATACTTTCATCCCAACAATTTGCATGTCCACTGCGTGCCTAATCAACCTCGACTCAGTTACAGTCTTGACCTTTACCCAAAATTAGATAAATTCGCTCCTCAAGATTACACAGCAGTCTGATTGCTCCTCATTAAAACGCAAATTTGCATACGTTAAGTTCCCTCGCCAGTGGTCCCAAAATCGGGTTCCCCCGTGCAAGCTGAATTTTACGCTCGTTATTGCCTTATTACTACTGCTGCCAATGAACTTTGCGATTTGCATTTTACGTCGCCTTCTTAAATAAATTGTGGCGGACGTGGAAATGGAAACGTCAGACATTTTATATATGTACATACATAGCTTGACACCCAACACTCAAGATTAAATTCCTCTAGGAAGACTACCGATTCATACACAGAACCGGATTAAGTGTGGTGCGTGCCGTTTGGTCTTTTTCATTTCTTTTACGAGACCTTAAGTGATGAAATGTTCGACCATAATACTTATAGGTATCTTAATTTCCCTCGGTAAATCACTAAAAAATACTACAAGCGGACCTAAAGAAAAAATCCTGCCATTCGAAGACCTGTTTTTTGATCGATAATTGTGATAATCATCGGTTCGAAAATTGTCTGTATTATCGAGAGGCCGTAGAACTGGTTTTTATGTGAAGTTACTCTCGCATTAAACTTACGCGTTTTTCCATGGACGGTCCCCGGCGTAAATTTAGATTAAGTAGCTTTGAATGAATTACGACCCATATTCGCCGCGATTTATGCACTTGGAGGAGCTTATTTACGATGTAGATTTCCGTTTAATTGCCCCGTTGTATTTCGTCGATAAGTTTATAATTTTTAAATTAATTAATACCTGACGTATTAATGTATGTGCTGTTAGAGATCGTAAATAAAGCGCGACGGATGTGGACGTTGCTAACGGTTTTGCAAAAGAATTTACCAGGAAAAAATCTTAATGGCAGAGATAGGAGGCATATTTTTAGTATTAAAAGGCAAATTAAAATGAAATAGCACGCTGTTAAGTCGATTAAATTAATAATTCATTGAAAACGAAAAAAAAAACTCATTACAATTAACCACTTCGTAAAGCATAGATAAATCTTGAGCCTTTTCAAATAGAAGCCGAAACACATGCAAACATGTTAATAGTTGAATATAAATAAGAGCGGGAACAGGCTTCGGGATCACACTCGACTACTTTGTATGTAGCTTCACTTTATCCTTCCATTTATCGAACATTATCTCCTTTACCGCGTACACTTACACACCTACGGATCGCGATAGCCTATTCGAAGCTATCGCTCTAACTGTAAGTCGGATTTTTTCGAATTCATTTGAAATTAGGAACGACGCGTTCCGCATTTGGTCGCAATTCAGTGAACAAAATAGATTTATCATTTTATATGGTTATTACATATATTGATTGTTTCATTGAAACTTGGAAAAAACTTTATTTTATAAAATAAAAATACATATAAAACGAAACTGTTCACTTGATGTTATGCTACGTCAACTTCGCTATGCAGACAACAAAACTCTGAAAATTGCAGATACCAAAGGTGAACTTTTTAGACAATAAAAAACGAAGCATGGTGCAAACTTACTATGCTATATTCCAATTTGGATTATTTACACAGTTCACTTTCGGTACCTTATATCCACAATTTTTTAGCCTTTTCTTATACATACGTAGTTTCCCATTCTTCTAATAAGTCGCTCACCGTTAATGACCCTGTATATTCCACGCAGGATTCACAGTAAACAAAACTAATTAAGACAAAAGTGTGCAAAATGTGCGAGTATATTTTTAACTTAAAATGAGACATATGGTATGTAAGTACTGTCTGTTCTAAAATCATGGTGCATCATTGGTATGGTTTTCTTCGATAGCTCTTTAACCATTAATCGTTAACGTTATAAAGGAAAATATCTGGTATAAAAGTTATCGGCTATAAAGAGCATGTTCCATAAGTGAGTTATCCACCAGAATTATATCTTTTTAAATGGAATGTACAAATTTTTATTCTACTTTACTAATTCTCATTATAACCGACTCCAGATAGCCAATGAGATAGGAACGAATGGACGCTTTAAAAATAGTTTGCGCAAACAAGTGACATCTATTGAGTATTCAACAAATTCGAAAACTAAGCATTTGTCACAAATCATTTGCTAATTCCGAAGCTCAATTTAGCTTATTTACCGCCAGATGTCTCTTTTAAATAAGAGAGAAATACGTGTAATGTGGGTCTAACGTGACGTACGGTTATAATATGCTGTTAATTCTCCTTTTAAACTTGCATCACACAACTTAGTTATAGAATTTGTTTACATGTTACTTATATTTACAGATTTCGTTTTTCCACTTTGCTATATTAACAGTAGCGCCATCACGTATTTGCTGAGCTGGCGCTAAACTAACACCGAGTCTGACTCCAAATTGAAGCGTCAGATTAAAACACTTGATGAGCTATCTGCTAAGCTCTATTATCTGTGATTTTATACAAGACATTTTTCTTTATAATTAATAGTTAAGGAGCTTTTGAAGATCCATACCAACGATGCACCCTGTATGTAGTTGCGAAACCTTATAATAGGCCACTTATCGTGAATGACCCTGTACATTCCTGGCAAGATTAAAAATATACAAAAACGATTTAGACAAAAGGATGCAGGTACATTTTAAATTTAAAATGAAGAAAATAAGGAACATGACTTTTTTTTAAATATTAATTAATACAAAAAAAGAACTATTCACTCTGAATAGGTTGGCCGTACGTCAGTTGGTGTACCTATTCATCAAGAAAATACATACATATATGAATTTGTTATAACATTAAAAATTATCTTGTCAAAATATAGTGAGTTGTTTGTAAATGATGAGAAAAATGTGGAATCTTTTCTATCGGGAACGTTCACTATATTTTGAAACAAACTGTAGATTTGTCGGCACTTTAATCTGCAAAGCGGATCGTTTTGTCTTGAATAATTTGCGTCGCCTTGCATAATTGCAGGATAAGATTATCATTTCAAAGCTACCGTCAAACGCATCTTGATCTTGAGGTGCGATCTATCGGTCTTTCTGTTGCACTCACAATAAGAAGAAGAAAATTAGAGCGTTTCTCATGAATAGAAACGTTGCAGTTCGATTTTTTTTTGTTAATTTTTGATTCTTCTAATTTCCAGGTCTTTAAAAACTACTTTTATTTTATAAAAATAATGAGAATTTAAACACTCCTATGACGTGTTAATTTTACACTTCGTACAAATTGTTTTCTAGCAATTGAGCGTTTCGGAGTTTCATATTTTATTCTTTCTAAGAAATGATGTTTAAAACAGAAGATGATGTTGTTTAAATAAGCAATTTCATAATTCTGTGGCGCAACAACTGTTTTAGCTGTTTGAATCGCAGAAAATTTTAATTTTAACCAAATTACTTTCTGCTAACGAATCAGAGGATTTTCCCATTTCAAAATTCATAGAAATATTCTCGAAATAAATTGAGAGGTGATAATGAAAATATATATTATTTTCTTCCAAAATGTAAGTATTTGCGGTTTACTTATACAAGGTGTAAATGAAATAAGTAATACCAAAAAGTGTAAGGCGCTAGAAATATTATTAGAATAAAAAAAATATTAACTTGAAACCTTTAATTTATTTATACTTTATATAAAAAAAATCTTTTTTTGTCGTCATATTCTCTGCAGAAATGCAGAGGTTATACATTGTGAGTTTATATTTTCTTGTATTTTTCTCTTTGTTAATTAAAAACGAGGATGCCTTGCTTGTTGAAAACGTAATAATTTGCTTAATCAAGCTCTACATCACAAATTAAAATTAACGCGAAAAATTAGGTCAAACCGCCGAGGTAGTATAATAAATTATTTGGAAAGTGTTATAAATCAATAATTTTCTACGGCGTGCTGTTCGTTAATCATTCGAGTGCAACTTAACCATTCGAGTTAATTATCGAAACAGATATTTATGTGGAAACGACGGCGTCCGTAATTTCTGCATTAGCGGCCGGAGCTCCGGAGGAAGGCTTAAATTACAAGTAGCGACGTTCTTTTCCATCTTAATTATGACGCTGCCTACCAAAGTACTCGCGCGTACAGTTAGACGAATAAATTATGCTGCGCCGGGGTAATTCAGATGTGTAATTTTATTTTTACAGTTCGGCCAAGATGTGTATTAATCAAATGAATATTGTGGTTGCATTCTTCGCTAATAGCGCCGGGCAAAAAAGTGGAACGCAATTACGTGTCCATTCCGTGAGATTGCTTTTTTTCTTGCAGTCATCGATCTGGTTTTAAAATATAGTCCGATAAGTGACGCCTGACTTGCTCAAGTTTTATTTCTTTTGCGCACATTCAAAGATAAGAGCACAATAATACAGAAAAATTCATAAAGATTGAATTTCAACTATCAAAGAGAAAACCTGGGAAAAGGGGGCCATCATCCAAGTATTTGCAGATCACAACTAATAAAAATAATATATATCAAGATATTTAATTAGTAGAAGAGGAAGAAAATAACTGTGATAACTGTAAATAATGACAGGAAATGCAATTAATACTCTTTAGAATATAAGTTATACGTATTAGTTACAAACGACATTAATTGAATAGAATGGGCATTTGGGGAGGTCTCTGTCAATTAAAGATAAAAATTAACTCGGGCTTATCAAAGAATAAAAAAGGAAAGGTGTCATTAAAAAGTACGCCTTCGAGGTTCTCGTTTTTTCCATTTTTATTTTGCCTTAATTCCATACTTCTTTACTCCTATCTTCAACTTCCTCCAGCCTTCTCTTCTAAGGTCTGCCTCTTTTTTCCTTTTTGTTTCCTGTATGGTAGTCTTTCTTCCAAAAGTCTTTCTATGTCCCAACCATCTGATTCTGTTGTATTCTTTGCTGTTAGTTCAGTTTAGCATAGATCTTTTCCAATCGCTTGTTCGTTATCTTCTTCCAAACATTGTTCTTTTTAGTTCCTCCATATGAACACTTTGCGTTCCCTTTTGCGCACGATTCTTTTGATTTTCTGAAAACTTCTTTACTCTTTAACAATCTATTCAGTATTCCTACTATTTTCTTCTCATTCGAAAGACTTGTCTTAGTCTCCTTGCCCATTTCATATCTTATTATTAGCTACTTTTAATTTTTCTTCAACATTATTCCTCTTCGTGTTTGTCTACGTATATTTGGTTTTCTCTCCGCTTATATGTATCTAATCTCATCCGTTCTGCTTCTCGTTTTAATCTTTTTGTTAACTTTTAAGTCTTCGTTTTAATTGTTACGTTATCGATGATATCGATTTTCAAGGCCAGATTAAATAGAGTTGTGGATGGAGGGTTCCCTAGCCTTAGTCTAGTTCTTATCTTGGTACTTGGCTTCTCCCATCCTAATCAGTTTGCGTTGTTTTCATTAGTTCTTTCCTGTTTATTGAATGTATGTGGAATATAAAATATATCAAGTTCCTTTTCGTAATGCTTAGCTTGAAATTTCTTTGAAGTCAAAATTTCACCTACTGTGGATCTGTTCTTTCTGAACGCTGTCTGGTGTTCACCCGCTTACTATGTTTTCCATTTTTCTCTCAGTTTTTGTTTTATTCAAGCTGTCGTTACTTTGTACACTATATCTACCAGTGCTATTTTTCGCATTTTAATCTGTCCATTTTTTATATATGGGACAAAGCACTGTTTCCTTCCATGCTTTGGTATTTTTTCTCGTCTCCGACGTTCCCCTCCCTACTTATTAGTTCCGTTCATATTTCATTATCCCCAGGGCTTGTACTATTTTTCTAATTGTTATTATCTGTTCCATTTCTGGTTTAAGTACATTATTTTGTTCTGTTTCGCCGTTTGGGTCCAAATTTTCAATTTTTCGTTTATATTCATCTCAATCTTTTCTCTTTTCGTCGTCATGTATCAGTTTCCTTTTTTATTGCAGACAGTACAGAGTTTGTTGACTAAACTTCTTTTTCTCTTTTTTAATGTTTTGGAAAAAAATCCTTGTTTCTTTCTTGTTGTATCTTCCATTTGCTGGTATATCATTTTATACCGGGTGTTCCGTGAGGAATCCCCAATGTTTGGAGAATGTATTCAGGGGGCGGAAATAAACAAAAAAAAAAGGGCTTATGAACAAAAGGTCAATTCTCTCTCTGAAAACCTCTCTGACCATACTCTCCAAATATTTGGGGACGCCTGTATCAAAGCTGACGGTGATATTTTTGAAAATTAATTAAATTTTCCTTTAACGTTTCACTTTATAATAGAAAATAATTACGTTTTTACTATTGCATTGCGTTCAATTAATTCAAGTGGTCAAAAGATATTTTCGTTAATATTTAGGTAACAGTTGAAATTTTTTTGTTTATTTTGGTCCCCTAAATGCATTACCCCAAATATTGCGATTTCCTCTCGGAATATACAGTATACAGAAAAATTTACATTAATTTAAAAATTCTTGTAACATTGAACTGCAGTGTTATATTTACTATAATTAATAAATATTGTGGTGTCACCTACTGATAATTGAAAATTGATTCCGTTTTAATAAATCCCATATTATTACTTATCTTAAGGCCCGGCCATATTTATACATATTGTTAGAAGTTGAACCCGATGAAATATGAATGTCAAGAATAACATTTAAAGGTAGCCGCTTCTGCGGTTTGACCACTTCATAAATGTAAATCGGATTATAATAATCAGCCAGCTCGGCAGGTCACTTAAGGTGCCCCCCTAATGTGTTTTTAATTGTCGCCCACCCAAAATTCTGGATTCCCTCGGACTCCACAATAAAAGGCGATTAGAACAGAAAATAAATACCAATTATCAAGAGGAGTCAAATGCCACCGCAATGAACAAACAAATGTCATCCTGGCATTAAAAAAAAGGAACCACTATTAAATCCCAAATCTTAAAAATGCGCTACCGTTCGGAATTTTTCTGCTCTCTTTTTTTTGTCATGGTCAAAAATTTTATTAGAAAAAAATAAAGCGCTGAACGGTAAGCCGTCACAGTAATTTCACGTTTTTGAAATATTAATATTTCATGCCACGCTCTTTTGAACGCTCGGAAAGCAAACAATGTCCTATAAAATGCGCAAACATCACGTATTAAGCGGTGAAAAAAAGCATTGCCAGTTATAAATTTATTGGATATTAAAAACCGTTAAACTTTTAATTCCGGCTTTTTTTTATTGAATAGAAACGGATTAACTCGCGGCCGGAGGCGAGAGACATGACAAAAAAATACACTTCGTAAAATATGTGTGCGTAACACAGTTTTGCTATTACTATTATTATGAGCTTTTTTTTATTTTTTGGAGGGAAATGGATCGAATTAAAATAGTTTTACGAATAACGTTACGCCTGTCAAAACGACCAGATGGTCAAATCGAAGTTTTATTTGATATTTAGTTGACAATGGACAACCTCAGACCAAAGAAAATTTGCTTGAAAGCATTTCCTAAGCGGGGCTTTAACGGCCTTTGAACATTCATAAATTGTATAGGAAGAGATTTTTCTATTTAAACTAGAAAGTAAGCAAGCACACATCATACACAATACACAATGCGATTACTACCTGAATTTTAACTAGATACGAAAAATTAAACCGCGAAAATTTTAAAATAAATCCTAAATACAATTTTCCTCTGTGTTGTTTCTTTCAAGAGTGGATGCCTTCCGAATTTAAAATTTCATGTATTAGAAATTATTAGTGTTTCTCTTAACATTGCAAATAAAATTTATTCTATGTTTGTGTTAGATGATTTATCAAGTGGTTCAATTATCAAAAGTGCTTTCACGTCATAAAGCAAGTCTAGTAAATAATTAGTTGAATAATGAATAACAATGGTACAAGCTTGGACATACAGGTCCGATGTGGGTACAACCTCCTCGTTTATTAAACCCTTTAGATTTTCATTTCTGAGATTACATAAAAGAAAAACTGTATTATCTTAAAGATCATAATCACCTGATACATCATAAATAAGTTTTTGAGCTGGAGAGTTTGTCAAATCCTAACATATTTTCAAGCTCTTGTAAATGTAAAGCTTGCATACAACGTGAAGACCTTTTCAAATATTCAATTATTTCTTTTTTACTTATTTTTTATCGTCAACTAAATTTAAGCGATTAATGACTTCAAACATAGTTTCTTTTTTTTATTATGAATGACGGTTTAATGAATGTTACGATTTTCTTAGCCTATATTATGTCGTGCCATTTTTGATTATTTATAAAACAATATATCGAGTGTTCAACAAAATCCTACCTCGAATCAGCCTTAGAAACAAAGGTACGTATCGTAAATTGAACTGTACAGGGTGTCCCAAACCTTCGAATTAGTACGAAAATGCCCTTATCTATACATTTTATCAAAAAAATTTCTGAATAAAAGTTGTTTAGGTTTCCATAGCGCATAATTTAAAATTATATCCAACTATTCAGGGTGGTTCATTTAAAATTTATGATTTCTTAAATGGAACACTATGTATTCTATTTCACTTTTGGTTAGCCCTTACGGAGCTAATGAAAACGATATTACTTTATATTTACTTATTTTGAGTATTTACCGAGTTATTTTTAGTTTTACGCAAAAATTGGGTCATGTTCGCTGGGTTGCCAAATTTGGACCAAAATTTTGGCCAAAATATTTCTACATATCTGTACTTTTAACATATTCAACATTTTTGAAAATCGAGCGACTATCAACTGCGGTATGGTTCAGTTCGGGTATTGCAAAATTAGCTAATTTTTTTGGTAAATGTATATTAACGTACTACATATATGTATAGACAATTTATCGCTAAAAATTGGCAAAATTTGTTACTTTGTAAATTAGTTATTTTTAAATACTTGGCTTTGAATTTTGGTAAATACATTATTTAACTGTTGGGAAACAGAAGGGCATTCTGACATCGATCGTTCATATCTTCGTTTTTCAAATTAAAAGTTTAAAAATTCCTACATCTTAAAAAAACATGCCGTTAGATACTTCAACAAAAGATGTTTAAGACCGTGTTAGTATATACAGGGCGTTCCATTTAAACATTTTTAGAAAAATGTTTTTTTTCCATTATGCATTACCCTGTATAAAATTTTAAAAGAAATTTTCAACTGAGAATGTCTCTCTGTTTCCCAACAGTTAAATAACGTATTTACCAAGATTCAAAACCAAATATTTCAAAATAACTAATAAATATTTCAAAATAACTAATTTACAGAGTAACAAATTTTGCCATTTTTTAGCGATAAATTGTCAATAACTCGAGAGCCATAAATCTTAGATCAATAAAACCCTATATTATTTTTATCCACTCATATTGAGCTATTTAATCGTGTAATACATTTAAAAAGTACAAGTTAGGGTTCTCACATTCTTACGAGTCACTCTGTATATGTCTAAATAATTTTAGATTGGCCATCTAACCGATATGTACCATAGTCGTATGCAGATTTTAAAAACATTCAATGGTAACGCCACCATCTTCCACCCACGCACTGTTGGCCTAACCTGTATACAGAAATATTTTTTTTGAACGCATCATCATTAAAAATGCCAATTTGGCAATTAATCGAATATGATCCAATTTTTGTATAAAAATAACTCGGTAAATACTCAAAACAATATAAGTTATATCATTTTCATTAGCTCTTCAAGAGCTAATCAAAACTGCAATAAAATATATAGTACAAAATATATAGTATAAAATACATAGTAACTATAAGTTAGGTCTGTAATTCAAGTGAACCGCCCTGTATAGTTGGAAATAATTTTAAATCATGCGGATTAGAAACCTACACAACTTTCATTCAGAGTTTTTTTTTTTTGATAAAATGTATTTACATAGAGGGGCATTTTTGGATTATTTTGAAGATTTGGGACACCCTGTACAGGAGATACCGTAAGTATTGTCAGAATAAAAAATGTAGGTTATGCGAAGGGACTGAATTCAGGCAATTTATTTTTTTACAAACGAAAATCTTACTTTCAAAACATCTTTTTGCAATGGTCACTTTCGCCAACGAATACATGTTGTCCAAGAACTGAAATTAACGAATGAAAGCTATATCTTCTCCGCATACATAAAATTTTGAGGTTAATCAAATATTTTGACATATGAGAAATGAATATGCATTATGCAAGCTACCACATACGATTTTTTTTCCAAGGCTAACTCGAGGTATTTTTTTGTTGAATACATGTTATATGGTATATTCCGATCTTTTGGTATTTTGTAAACAGTGCAGCTGTTTGCTGTTTCATAATGTTCATATTTTTTTGGGAAACCCCCATATACATATAAAACAGTCAGTGACCGCCAAAACCAATGGCAAAAATTGTTATTCTTCATTTTTTTAAGTTACTGCGTTAATAATTTGTGAAATTTGTGAAAATGATCCATTTGTGAAACAGATTATTTATTTGCGGTTTTAGGTATAATTAGATTATATATTTGCGACTAAAATTATTTACAAGATTACCAAAAAAATCAGATCTACAGATAATTTTTTTACTATGTATGTGCCAATCGTATAGATCTTATGCCGCATCCAGACGACATGGCCAACGTCAACCAACGTTGGTGAATGCATTGGCAACAAAATTTTTAACCAACGTTGGGCAAGTTTACCATTTGCACATTACCTGTCCAGATGATTGGATTTGCTTGTCAAACTTCAAAGATAAAAAAGTTCGGCCAATGTATAGCGAATAGCTACCAACATTTGTCAAATTAAAAAGATATGGGGAACGAAGAATATGATACGGTTGTTGCAAGTGCTTGTGTAGTTCTTTCGGATCCCAAATGACTGGATATTTTTCATAAAGCTGAGGAATTCCAAAATTAACGGGTTACCCCATTCGGTCTCTGATGACGACATTTTTCTGGTCAAATTTAATTAACAGTAAACCGAAAGCAGACCCACTTTGCCACCAAGTTAGTACAACGCAACGCGCATAATATACAAAAATAAATAATATTCCAGAAATATCGTGTGCAAATTGTTCAAGTCGTCTGGACGTAAAAACAAACATGATGGCATATGAAAGCCAACGTTGGTTAAACTCTTTGATGTGTGTCGAAAAAACCGCCCTCATAGCGAATGCATTCCAATGCCAACATTGGCGATTGGTTGGCGTTCATTGGCCATGTGTATTTCGTCCACACGGCATGGCAAACTACCCAATAGCCAACACTGGCTAACGTTGGCCATGTCGTCTGGATGGGGCTTTAGTTAAGAAATTATACGACGAAATGACATGATAAGAGCCGCAAGTATGTTTCACGAAAGTTAGAAGGAGGTAGGCTATACAAAAATTCTTTGACTTATCGATTGATCGATCGACACATCTTGGAAAAATGAACTATACATAAGATGTCCATAGGTAGATTAACAAATTTGGATGACTTTTCTTTTAATTACTGAAATTAATTTTCTTCTTATTCTACATTCTTAAATCTAAAGCCGGACTCAGACGACTGGTGTACTTGGTCAATATACCAATATTGGTATACTTGGCAAATGTACCAGCTCATAAAGGCCATTTTACGCAAAGGCGTTCACACGACGTGTACAATTTTTTTAAAAATACGCCAGCGAATTTATACAATGTTGGCGGAATAGATAGAAGAGTGCTGGCCATCATGGATAGCGGTCATTCTGAAAATGTTGTCCCTTGTGCAGCTTTTTAGTACTAATTTGTGGATATTATTTAAAAGTAAAAAAATCAAGAAATTCAAGTACCACTTCATTAGACCACTCCATTTAATTTTTTTATAATTATTAATAAACACTTTACCTTTTCTATCCGCTTATCAATACAGAACGAATAGTAGTTGCAAAGCAATACACAATCATATTAACAACTCGTGTGAGCGCAACTACAAGCATGAACTTGTCAAGTTAACCAATAATTGTGATTCCTTTGACTTGTGCAATTTTGACCGACAGACGATGGGAAATTGACTAGTACTCACCAGTGACAAATAATTGTACAAGTAAACCACTCACACGGCATGGCAAGTATACGCCATTAACAAATATTGGCCAAGTACACCAGTCGTCTGAGTCCGGCTTAAAAGCGCAAGTGTAAAATTTGAACAAATCGGGGCGTTAATATCATATTGCCACGTGTTCTCAATCGACTAATCAGAACTAAACGGCAAAAAATTACAAAAAAACAGTAAGCCTTTGTACTCGTTGTTTTGTTCGTTCCCCCCAACCTCGCGTTATCAGTGCGTGGCGTGGCGAGATCACGTTAATTTTCTCGATTTCAGTGGAATTTTGTGTAATTTCCAATAAATAAATTTCGGGCGCGACCTCGGTTAATCAAACTTGTGCTCAAGTGTCGGGGATCTTGTTCAGGATACGTTTTTTAAGGTAAAAAAATATTCTAAATATTTGCGTATTTTCGTTCACAACGCCAAATACCGTAGTCGGAAAATGGCAAAGAGCTATAGTTAGGTCCTATCTGGGGATGACTTTTTTAACCATACAATAGAAAAGATATTTTTTAAATTAACTGAATTAAATTTTGTTACATATAATAATTTTGCCAAAATAAGGTTTTCTATGTCAATTCAATAAAATACGGGCTGTTTCATGTAAAACAATAACTTTTTAGTATTTGAAAACGTGAATGTTAAATACTCTCTATATAATGGTGAGATTTTTTTTTTTTGATAGTTTTGAGTAACATAGACCTGGGCTACATGATTTTGATTACATGTTTCATAATTAAAAAAAAAACCTGTACAATCGACACATCTCCGTAACCCTTGACTTTTGAAAAAGGACAACTGTTACAGGTAAACATGTACCATGTGTTCAAAAAGTAAATACATAAGGTGTGGAATGCAAAAGTAATGCCTACTGCAAGCTTTAGAATTCAATAACTTCCTGTCATTACCATCATCACTTCTGTTCTCATAATTTTATTTTGAAAATTGAATTAAACTACAATTACAATGACTTTTACAATAGAACACAGTTTGCTGCAGACATAACATTTGCTTTCCACGGCCAAACTTTATATAAATGGGTAGAATTCAAAAATGAAATAAAAATAATTACATATAATTATAATTTCATATCTTTTGCTGTCGTATTGGCATAATCTTAAAAAATGTGTTTGTAGTACAAAAAAAGGCTTCAAAATAGTCTTAAAACGAATAGGTGTAAATAAATGTTATTGTAAATTAATCACTAATGGTCGTTTTGCACACATGAGTTATTTTATTTATTTTGAAGATTTTTAATAAATCGAGTCTGTTCTAAGCCAAGACACGAGTTATTCTTTGATTGCCACCCAAGATCTAAAACTCGTCCAATCATATGTTAGAAACATTTCATTTGAAACAAAAGAATTAATGGCGATTTCCGGTATAATCGGAAGTGATTTAAAATAAAAGTGTTTAATATTGAGTGCCCATTTTAAATCGTGACCCCTTAAAATTACAAAATACGCAACACATTCTACTTCCGTGATTTTGTACTTTCATTATGAAAACATGAAGTTATTTCCGATTTGATTGCAAGGTTGCTTAGTCTAAAATCTTCAGTGGGCGCCCCTTTGTAGGGGCTTCCTATAAGGGGAGCTTATAAAGGAACAAAGAATGGTTATTCTGAATGTGTCAAATTTTGAAAGCTTTTCTTTTAACTTTGAGACATACCTACTTTGAAAAAACAACTGAAAGGTAAATAAAAGAACTTTCAGATAAAATTATGACAGATAAAGATATACAGTCTGTTCAATTTGAACCGTTCACCATTGCTAACTTTTTTATTTTTAAAGATAGAAATTTGGTTAAATTATCAAATATTTTCTAGTTTTCATGTTAATTCTGAATTTCCAATCAAGAAAACAATTGCACTGCTAGTTGTCAAAATATTTATGCAACCGTATTTTTCTTGTAAATAGCAATGAAGTAATTTTTGTAATTCATTCGGTAGAGATTTTCTTTCTCTTGAGATAATTCAAGAAAATCAGTTTCGAATAAGTAGGTCATAGGTTCATGTTTAAAATCAAATTGCCTAAATAATTGACTAATGATATCTAGCTAATGTGAACGTAAACAAGAAATAAATGACAGAAAACATCATTGTTAATAATTTCCTTTGAATTGTATACGTAAATTTGTTGAATTTGTTTAGGAAATAATAACAATTAAAAAATCATGTCCAAGTGAGTAGGCCATGTTCCTGTATAAAATCAAGTTGTCTAAAGTTCAAATAATTAACCAATGATTCCACCTATGTACTTACATAGGTAAACGTCGTTGTTGGCAATTTTCTTTTCAAATTATATATTTGTATTAATTAAAATGAACAATTATATTAAAGAAAATGATGCAGATTAAAAAATAGGCATATTTTCAAATTAATAAACTACGCTTATGGTGGATTCGATATAACCAACTAAATTAATTTCCTAATACTATTTATTTGGTGGAATGCGATTTGGGATCTTTCAATGAAAACAGCACGTACAGCTTAAGCCATCAAATGGAATATTGTTCATTCTAATTAATATAAATTCAAAGAAAATTAATAACGCTGATGTTTTCTTTCATTTATTTGTTGTTTACATGGACATTTAATAAATGTCATTTTATCAGTTACCTAGGCAACTTGATTTTATACATAAACATGGCCTACTCATTAGAAAACTATTTTCTCGATTTATTTTGTTATTTTGTGAACCGATTTAAGAAATTTTGATGTCGCTATGAAAAGAAAGAAAGTCTCTACCGAACGAATTACAAAAATTACAACACTGCTATTTAAAAAAAGAGCGGTCGTACAAATATTTTGACAACTAGTAGTGCAATTGTTTCTTTGATTAGAAATTCATAATCAGCATGAAAGTTAGGCAATCTTTGCCCGTTTAACCGAATTTTTATCTTCAAGAATAAAAAAGTTAGCAATGGTGAACGTTTCAAATTGAACACCCGATATATTTATCAATCTGTTAAATTAATACCGGATGATTGTAAATCTGAATTTTTTCGTTTTATTGACAGAATGAGAAAGATCGATCCAATTATATCATAATTTATTTGAAAATTGAAGATATCATCTCATTTTTTAATAAATTTTTAATCGTATACAAATTATTGTTGGCCTATTTTTATCCCTTTTCTTGAGACTCTCTGGCTCATACATTTTTGCAGCGATTAAAGAAACTGTGTCTTTATTTATTAGCTGAGTTTTCGGTTGGCTACCGTCTATAAACATCTATTTTATCAAAGTATAGTTAATAAAAAAAAGAGATTGCAATTTCAACAATTAAAATGTTTCATTCCAAATAAATTTTATTTAACATTCAAAAATAAATTTGCATGGGTTTTAATAGCCGTTTTACGTTTTTTTTATGTCTTCTTATTGGAAGAGTCCTGGTTTGTGTATTAGGAAGTCCTTCAACTTACTTAAATTTTTATGTTTTGCCGTTGTACATATTAAAAATTTGCCTTTCTAGTCTACTTAACTTTTTACTGAAATTTAATATTTCATGTAATTTCATGAATATTTCATTTTCAAGAAACCAAAACCTACACTTAAATATACGAGTATTTCCTATTTTCTAAACGCTTTAAGAGTACAACAGTGCAAACAAAACTTCGCTTGGTATAGAAATATTGTTAAAGTGACTCGAATAAATTTAATGTAAACGAGGCCGCAGTTTTGCTTTTGCGCATGCAAATTAAGAAGAATGACTCACCGGTGTTTGAGGAAGAAACTGAATTTAAACAAATCATGTAAAAAAGACACCGCTTTGATTCTTTCTAATATTTATCAAAGTAAAATTGCTATTAAAATTGTTTTTAATTAAAATTAATATAAATTTATACTGTTCTTTCTTATTTTGAACATTTTGTTAAGTTTGACATTTTTAAAAAATTTTCTTCAGATTTATCGAGTTCTTATAAATACATAGTTATAAGCCTGTAATAACTCATTTTCTTTCAAAAGTTTCAGAAAACGTTTTCTATTTTTCCTACAAATTGTAGAGTTCACAATTTTCATGAAGCTTCTCGTGAGCGATAAAAGTATGTAAAGGTAAAATAGGGCAGGGATTTAAAAAGGACATAGGAACTGTATTTGCTGCATTCCATTAAATATTATTTTGAATAGATTTTAATTAAAATTTAGAAAAAGAAAATAGTTCTTTTATAATGACAAAATTATTCAATTTTAACTTCACAGAAAAAGAAAAATACGTTCGCAAGTTGTACAGTTTTGTTAGATAAAAAGAAACTGACGAATTGCAGAATGTAAAAACGAGCTCCTGCAAATTAAAATATGTATGTGACAGTCATGAAATGAACGCACGGCCACGTCAAGTCACTGACGAATTAACGGCACAAAAAATCTGACGCGTTTCTAATTTCGTTCGAATCAGAATTCTTGCCCGGTGGACCACATTTAATCGAAGAGGCAATTAAGGTCACCTAAAAATCGCCGTTGCTTCTAATTTCGGAAAACGGTTTCGCCGTTACGTGAATCTGCACTCTTTCATGTTACATACAACGCCTTTATCTATCGTTCTTGATTTGCACAACTCGCATGTTTTGACCGATGATGGAAGTTTTCGTCCGTTGTGCCCGGTTAGCATGTTTTCTTATCAATTGATTTGCAAAATTTGAATTCCATGCGAGAGATTAATGCAATCTGAGTGAGTCATGGATGTTAATGTGGTCCTTGGAATTTTTTTACATCTACTGTTGTCATAGTAATACGGTTAATTTTTATACACGACATAATTAAAATCTTAACTTTCAACTTAACAAAAATTGCTTATTAGAGCAATCGTAGATGTGTGCTTACTTTGACACTTGAAACCCAATACAAATTTATTAAACTAACATCACATTTTCTTCAAATGTCTGTGTCCTTTATTGTTTATACCCCTTCGAAATATGGAAGGTCTTCATGCTCCACCCTGTATATTGAGCCAAATGAATAAAACGAAGCAATTGCTTTTACTTCTTTTAGAATTTCTTTTAAAGCTTAAATAGGTACTTGAAAAAATTTCAATTGCAAATCATTATCAAATTCCTTTTATTAAAATTTTTAATATGTTAGGCCCGTGTGACACTATGATATTTCTTGTGCAAGATTTGTTACGAAGTGAGCGAGAAGTGCCAATTCAACCAATCAGAATTCACTGTGCTAGCTCATCTCCCTCACTTTGTAACAAAAATGTTATCAAATCTTGCATGGTGTCACACGGGCCTTACAGGAAGAATTATTTAGGATTTCATTTTTCTTCTTTATAGTTTTCATTGAAAAATTTATGTGAATGTGAAAAAACAATTGTATCGCAGCCATGTCAAAATCGTGTAGCTTTCAAGAACAGGCCATTAATCAATTAAAATTTCAATTAATTAATCAATAATGAAAAAAATACTCCTAGTTGATTAACTACAATTAAATTTACTTAACTTACTTGAATTGATTTTCAATTAAGTGGTTTAGTTACAGATCACAATTACATTTATTTATAATTAAATTTAATTACAACGTCCGTCGCAATTGACTATTTTTAAATGATTTAACACATTCTATGCTGTGATTATTCTATTTCACATTACGTATATTTTCAGTGAATTTTTTGGTTGAGCAGTTCTTCTTTGTGTAGATTGGTCAAATTTACCTGTGGAGTATAATGGGGGTTCATCTTAAGCTTTAAATGTTTAATCAATGGTAAGGTAGCAAAAATAAAACGAAATTGTTTTCACGTTCAACTTGGAAGTCACTTTTGCGGCTTCGGAGTTTCTCCACTACTCAAGGCAGTCGTTTTGTGTTTGTAACCACGTCGGTCACTCCAAGGACTTCGGACGACTTATGACGTCTACTTTCACTCAAAATTGCAAGATTTATAATCATTACATCTCGCTCGATTCCATTTATCATATAACTGAAAAAATACGTTTATTTCATACTCACACCAGAATGACACTTATAAATCGTGAAAGTGAGAGTTTCATTCTGCACATAATTGATTTGATTTAGGGACTGCAGAAAACCAAGTCTGAATTAAGTAATTAAGATAATATTGCCGATTTCATGTCTGTACGGTAAATAAATGAAAAAATTGAGCTACAAAATCATTATTACGTTGGCTTATCTACAGTATCTTTCAAAAAGTGTGCTACAAGAGAGCACAACGTTTCGGAACGCATTGAAATAATCACTCAGAACTAAATGAAATAATTGAGACACAAGAACAAATTTCGTGTGTTCGTACTCATATTATTTTGGTGGAGACTTTAATCCCACCAGTAATGTGTATAAAGAGTGATTTACAATATTTTTTTTTATTTTTAATAATTTGACAAAGAATTTGACTATCTTTATAAAAATCGATAATAAAAAAAATCCATTTGTAGCACACTTTTTGAAAGACGTGTATAATTAGTTGAGTAAAGAATATTTTTTGAGGAGGTGATAATTGAGTGTTATGCGCATTTAATTCAAATTAACAGGCAAGCAACAATAAAATAGCTATTACTGTTTAATTCATTATTTATGGTAATTTCATGCGCGTTCAAAGAATTATTGTTATGCTTAGTTAGATAACCGAAGTGTATGAATGAGATTTACATATTCGATATGTAGTAATTTTTTGAGTCATGCTTTAAACATTCCTTAGAAATGTATGCATGGAAAACTCCAAAATACTCTGCAATGTACAACTTCTCTTATTTATTCAAATATTTAAAAAATTCTGTAGAAATTGAAAAGACAAAACTTGCTTTTGTTGAAGAATTTTTGATAAGCTTTAGTAATTTTGAATTCTAAAATATTTCTTTCTTTTATACATAATTATGTAGATTTCGATGATCTTGCGAGAAAAGACATCTCATCAAAATTCTCAAACCGTGACCTTCCAAGGTTTGAAGGGATCATGTCCTCCCCGTTTATTTGCCCAAAAAATGGAACTTTTTGAATTTTGAAAGATCAAGATTTGAAACTTTTCCTTGCTCATCATTTAACATTCACGAAGATTTTGGGGGAAAATTCAAATGTGAAAGGGGATAGTGTCTCTTTGCAATCCAAATTGCTGTAATTTTTATTTTCCTGGATCTCTAATTTGGGTTTCATTTGTCTCATCGTCTGGATCTATTCGAAGCAGATGGAATTTTCAAACCTCGAAAGACCGAAGCTCTGATGACTTGAGGACTGATGTTTTTCGCTTGTTACTATTTCTCTTCCTTTCACCTTTTAGCAATTGCTAAATAATAGTAATAAAGGCATTGCACCACAACAGTTGAAAGTAAATACGAAGCTTATGACTTAAGTTTATCTTAATACCTCTTCGTTCTTTCTAAATTTTAATTTTCTGTCTTAAAATAAGTACAGTCAATTTTATATTATTATGACAAAAATCCAACTTTTTAAATCACATATGGAATCTGCACGTCAAATTTGTACAGATGAGTCAAAAATTTCAAAGGTATCAAAAAAAAGTAAAACATTGTCGATTATGTAATCTCTGAAGCAATTTGAACGTTTTGTTCGCATAAAAACTGTTGTTACTGTTATTGCTACATATTGATACACCTATAAAGAAGATATCAAACGATACCGAAACGTTGAAATAAAATAAAATTGTTATACAAATTTTTGGACAAGAATCTACTTGAATTATGAACATTTTCCATTAAAATTAACTACAGTACAGCGTTGATAATCCGGGTCAATTAAAACCTAGGTGATCCGAATTACCGAAAAATCCGGATTATTGGAACCTCTTTAATTAGATACGCAGAGAAGACGTAACAATTTATAACACCAACATCCTTCAAATCAATGTTTCAATGTGTTGGAAATGTCGCTATCTTCAAAAGGCAAGGTATGGAACAATAAGCTCTAAAGCTATGAGTGGACACTTGTGTCTAGAGCAGTGACTTTACTGTCCACACGTATCTACAGCAATTTTTTAAGATAGAGTAGTGTTGGACACTAGTTTCGGATTCAAGTGTCGGCAAAAAGTGTCGCGTTTGTCTACACCTCTCTACGATTTCGCTAGATTAGGAATTTCGTGGGTAGTGTTTTACTATGCAATTTTCTTGAATCAAACAATTGCTGAACAAATATTTGCTGCTGTGGTAGGTACTTGTATCACAATAAAAATAAAAAATCGTAGAAGACGAAGACGAAAGAGGAAGTTGTGGATAAAGGAGACGGTGAAAAATAATAAATTTTCTGTTGCTATAACACGTTATCCGTAAATTAAGACCTGGTGACGAAAAATTGTACAAGAATTTTCTTCGTACGTCAGTTACAGATTTTGCCCACTTATTGGAAGAAATTACATCAAAAATACAGAAAAGAGACACAGCATACCAACGGAAAAAAGATTAGCATTATCACTAAAATTTCTGCCAACAGGCCAGATATTTAAAAATATTTTTCCTAAAATTGTATTAAATTTTTGAGGCAATTCTTCAATTTATTGAAGCTGTCCGCTTTGACCGCAAACTCTTCCAAAAGAGATATCAAATTCTTTGCTTTTTCCTTGGTCCTGGTCCACTCGAACTTCGACATCTTTGCGACACTGATTAAAAATTTCCGAAAGATTTGAAACATGCTAGACCTCTTTTCGACACTCATTTTAACTTGTCCACGCGTGAATTGCAACGACACTAGCGACACTGCAATTCGCTCTAGCGACACCGATCTCAGATGCTGTACACACGCCAACACTCGGTGTATACACTCGATCTAGACACAAAAGTGTCGCTGTGTGTACATAGCTTTACGGTAATGAAATTTAGTTAGCCAGTTAGTTAGTTTAGTGTTTTTTCTTGTGCAGATTTCAATGGTGTTTCTTTAACGTAAAACGCCCATAGCAGTCACCATTGCAAATTTAGGGTTGCCAATAAACTTTCGTCCAAATCTCGACATAGTTTGTTCTAATAATAAAAAAATACGGCAAAAATTTCTCTAGAATAAATCTGAAATGCCCTTATACAAAGCAACGAAACAAATTTCCTATGATATTTAGTTTAGTGACGTGGGACTCGGAAATTGATGAAAGCACTGCATATAAATATTAGCAAAACAACAGTTTTACAAATATAAATTGAGATTGCGGATTACTTAAAAATGAATTAATATGTACATATTTTTAAAACATAAATTCTTATTTTATGTTTAAAATTGATTTCAGTTTACAAAATTCTGACAGGATGTCTTCGTTTGTCACTTTTTGTAAGTTAACTTTTCTGTTTAAGACAGTTTTATCACCCCAACAACATATGATTGTACCATGCATTCAGAAATAATTGAGAGCCACGTGACTGGCATGTATAGGCAACCAAACACACTCGTTCAAACAAAATTCTCAATCACAAGTGTCGTAGGAATTGGTAACATAATCTAAAAGTACAAAAGCAATTATACGTCAGGCTTTCGCAATACAAAAAATAACAAAGAAGTGAATCAGCACACAAACGAATCTTCTGGAGCACAAAGAGTTGGAAATTTATAACATTTACAGTGAGTCAGCCTGCATACTAATGCGTAAAAATAAAGTATCACCAAATATACCAACCAAAAGTCGTGTGGCTCTCAACTATTTCTGAAGACACTGTATATGAAATATGAGTATTTATAGTATCTCTAATGAAGATGACCATACGTCCCGCTTTTTAACAATTTGTCCCACGTAGTTTTAAAAAAGTCCTGCCTTTTGGAAAGAACTTTTTTGCCAGTTTACAGCGAACAATTAAAAGTTGTTTTAATTAACAATCCTAAACCTTCTAAAAAAATCACTCAAATGCAAAATATAATATGTTCAGAAATGTTTGAATTTCCCGCTTGCTAGATTATTTTTAAAAGTTGGCACTAAATTCTGTACTGTTTTATCACGGGCGTCTTATGGGATAATTTATTTATTATTTTATCATTTTTACATATTTATGTGATTCTTTTTTTCATTTACCACTGAAAATTATACGGCGAAATAAGTGGTAATACGAAATACCTTTTTTTATAATAATAATAGTAAATAGCAGGAACATAAACGTTGTAAGGTGAAAATTACTAATAAGACAGCGCGCTAAAATCAAATGCCCTTCAGTCGTTTCTGAACTCACTGTATAATCCGAATTTTTACATTTTTAATATCGTTAATTAAATTTTAAAGGTCATAATACCCCCCGCCCCCCGGTCGATTTTGTCCCGCCTTACCAAAACTAAAATCTGGTCACATTACTTACACGATGTGGACAACTTTGAAACTGATTGTCAGATACTGAACTTGTTTCATCAGTTAAAAATACAAGTTTCATATTGCTAATTCCATTTTCTTAAATCATTTACATTACGTAGTTTAAAAAATACAAAAAGTGCAAAGGGCCAAGTTTACACTATTGTGGAACACCAGGTTCTATGTTACTTAGTACATTCTTAGTTACAGTGAAATACACTTGAATATTATTCAAGTATTATAATTTTTTTGTGTTCCTTGATTTCTCAGAGAAACCAATTTTGATGATTTATTCTTATCACTTATCACCTCAGGAGTAAAAAAGTATTGTATTGAAAATGATATTTTTGAAAGAGACAAGTCTT
This sequence comes from Dorcus parallelipipedus, assembly GCA_958336345.1. NCBI lineage: Eukaryota > Metazoa > Arthropoda > Insecta > Coleoptera > Lucanidae > Dorcus > Dorcus parallelipipedus. Next base: position 19,659,072 of record OY284480.1, on the reverse strand, counting down.
GCCGTCAACAATGTTCTAAATGCAAGTTTGTATCCAGGCGGTTGTTGAATATTTTAAAGAGTTGATTTATTTTAATAGCTTCCTGTGTAGTTTTTAAGATGGCATATTTCAGAAGTAAACACGCAAGCTGGATGGATGGTAGAAAAAGTGTATTAGCGTGTCTTAACGCGTCTAAAATTTGTCGTTTTCTTGTTGCACTTCCACTGCGCTCGTCGTTAATTTAACGAGAACCTTGACCGGCTGCAGCAGGACTACTAGAAATTCCGCAATGATTGCCTAGAGCCGATTATTCCTAAGCGTTGGCGGCGGGCAATATGTGCAGTTTCGCATTAATCTGGTCTGGTGCTTGTAAATGCACAAAATAACGGGTTCAATTTCATGTTAATGGTATGGCATCGATCAAATATACCATTAGAGTTCTAGTTTTTAGATTTAAAACGTGCAATGTAAACACAAAGAACAATACATCGAAAATAGGGGGCTGCAGGGTTAGTTCATTTTGTTTATAAAATCTATGTTAATTATAAAGTAATATATAACAAAACCCGTAGTTGTTCTATTTGGATTATGTATTTTTGACTAATCTTCATTATTTTATCTACGTGTTTCCTTATATCAGTCATTATAACTGAATTTACTAATTTATTTTATTTTTAATTAAGAAGCACTTATCTATGGAGTGTTGTAATTGAAATTTTGAAGTAACTTCATCTCGTATGGAGATAAATCTAAAAAAAGATGCGAATTCAACAAAATACGTCGAAGTTTTTCATCGATATTTTAAGTATTTAGATTATGGTTTAGTTAACCCAAAATTTAACTCATGACTGAAATACCGGGTGTCAGTGAAGGAGACATGGCGGCAAAGGACTTTTTTTTAATTTAATAAAAAAAAACATCCCCATAGTTCGCGTTGCTATGTAATGGATTAAACATGATGTTAGTGACTAATTGAAATAAGAAAAATTTGGAAAAATGTATTTGCCTTAGGCTTAACTCACACGTACCACTTTTGTTGCGATTTTTGTGTGGTTATTGTGGTTCCTTGTGGTCGACATCAATTTCAAACGGAGTTGACACACCGTCGACAACTAACCACACAAAACCATACAAAAATCGTAGCAAAGTGGTACGTGTGAGTTAGCTTTAAATCACTATGAGCGCTGTCGTTGTAAACAACGATAATAGTAGAACGAGTTGCTTAGGATTTTTTTACATTATCCTGCACTATACAAGGTGATTCAGGAGGTAGTATAGACATTTTAGGGGGTGATAGTAACGTCTGTTTTGAGCAGGAAATTTCATATAAACAAGTATCCAATTCTCGATGGTTACGGAGGTACAGCTGTTTAAATGTTACCCGCCTTTATTGATTATTTATAATAAATAATAAAACACTCGAATAATTATTAGCAATAGTTCAAAGTTGATGTTCAAAAATCCCACCACTGGCACTGACTTCAATGCACTTTCGACTTCTCCTGACAATACTACGTGTAGCTCTTTTGAGGTTGCGCTTTTACGATGGCAGCAGCACTATTCCTAATGCACTCGAGCAATTCGTTTCAAGTTTTTATTTTTTTCTTTATAAACGTCGCTTTTCACACACTCATAGAGCGCGCGCTAAATTTAAATAGCTGTACCTCCGTGACCATTGAGAATTGGACACATGTTTATATGAACTTTTTTGCTCAAACTAGCAATTACTACCACTCCCCAAAATATTTACAATTTCTCCCGAATCACCCTGTGCACAAATGCTAACTTTCTTGAACGTTTTCATTGCATGAGTTAGTCTAGTTTCGAGGAGGAGCGTTTTTTTTTATTCGAGTTTGGAAGTAAATTTGTAAAAAAAAATATGTTAAGGTTTTCGGCATGACGAAGGATGGGGCTGAGTGTAAAGAATTTCTGAACGTGCCTCTGCGTTTAATCGATTTTGCTTGACTTCGTATAAGATGGCTATCACTTCTCCTAGGATCTCAATCTTGATCCGCTCTTCTGGATTCGAGAAATTAACATCTTCTTTTTCCTTCTCTATCTTTATCATTAAAGCATTTTCTTGTTCCATGAAAATTATCACAAAATATGTAAATACAGCTAGCTTCTTCAGGATAAGTTTTTATTATATCCTGAAGAAGATGTCAACGTACAACCACATGTCGAATGTTTCCTGAAGAAGCTGTCAATGTACAGCGAGACCTTTAAACTATATTTAAAATTTTGACTTTATTTTTATGGTAAAAATCTAATGTGCATTTAGAAACATTTTTCTGACAATAATATTTGCAAATGTATGCAAATAATATTCCGCTTATTTTCGAATGTTTTTCGATTAGATTGGCGCTTCTGTCTTGAATTTTGTAGAAGATGGCTTCCGGTTGGAACCGCGTCACGTTGACTTCTACTGCCGACGTTTCGTTCTTTCTTGCAGAAGAACTTCTTCAGGGCTGCTGCTACTGGTGGTGTTGCTGCTGCTTCTGGTTAGTCGTTGAGACTAGTCTAGAGACTAGAACTAGGGTTCCAACCGGAAGCCAATTCAAACATGGACGATGGCCGCGGAAGCCTTCAAGTTAAATTTTGTAGAAGATTTCGTAATTGTGATTTTTTTAATCTGTTAACACTTTCTGGTTTCAATTTCTGATATAAGTTAAATAAGTTGTCATTTTCTTAATTAATGTTAACAAATCTTAAACTTTAAATCAAATTGTATGTAAACGAAACCACTGAACAAGATTGAAACAATTCAAAAAGTCGAGTTTTCAGGCCAAATATTTTATTTGCATTCATTTATTTCTTTAATTGAAATTTAGCTGTGGTAGTGTTTAGTGTAGAAGCTGTTATTTTATATATGTAAATACAATGAATTTTATAGGAGGCTTACTTAACTTAAATAATTTTCTTAATAATATTGTAAAGATCATTTTTTTGATTAATTTTAAGCTATACCTACAAATTAACACATTTACACTTTGATATTAGTTTGTTTTTCTGCCAGTGTTATGATAATGTCTATAACGCTATTTAATTTATATTCTTCAAAGATGGTCATTCGGTTAAATAAATTTTAGGCGGAATCTACTGTACACTGTGTTCTGAATTGATACAGTTGAATTTTCAGTTTAATAAGAAAATTAAAATTTATTTAATTTGTCTCTGCAAAATGTACCCTTCTAATAACATAATATATTTTGGATTATAAATAGTAAATATTTGTGAAAAAAAACACAAGAATTAAAATTATCTTTGTCAATGAAGCAAATGATTTATGACTTGTCTTTTAAGTGAAACAAAATAAGTTCAAGTTTCAGCAGGCATTTAAGAAAATGACATGTTCTTGGCCAAATAAAATATTTACATAACTGGTATTACGTCTTATGTTTGTATTTACGGTAGTGCATTGAAAACATTGTTGTCAATACACACAAGAGAGTCTGTACATGAAGAATGTGACGTTTTAAAATGTGGCCCGCCGACGTTATAATTTACATTAAAAAGTTAGCCAAAGTTTGGCGACCTTTTTTCGCGAGAGAAAGTGAAAATTAATTAATTTTATCCTTTTACTTCGTAAAATTTTAATTATTTCATGTTTACATAGGTGTTGGTTTTGTTCAAACACTTTCAAATCATGACACTAATAAATTTATCTAAACGTTTCCCTAAGGACATTGTAATTATTAGTCAAAGTGACAGAAAATATTTAAAAATAGATTAACCTCGAAACTATGTATAATCAAAATTCAATAAAAATTAAATTCAGTTTTCATTTTTTTAATAATTTATCTCAGTAAAAAGCAGTATAAAAAATTAACAATATTATTTTGAACTGTCACTAATAGTGATCGTGATGAAATAATTATTTAAATTTTTTTTCTCTATAAACAAATAAATCACTTCGCATTGACAAAGAAGGGAATAAAATAAACAAACGTCAAAAACAATAAGTTTTTAGTGAAGCTTTAACTTACATTTGTCAAAGCTCTAAAACTGATGTGTTAACACGTATAGAGAGGTATATGTTTTATGGATGTGGCCCATTTATCGAATAGGGTCTCGAGCACCTTCGGAAATCCGCCTCTGAACACACATGCTCTGTTATAATAACAATAATAATAGTAATAAGAAAAAATAATGCCTGGTAAAGAGCAAAAAACACAGAAAGTTTGAAAGGAAAACAGTGCCACCTTTTTCAATATTTATTGGTTTTTGCCACGCAATATGTAAACACCGTCGGGAAGTAATAAACCCTTTGTTTTATTTTCAGAATTGAAAATTACTTTTGAACCAAAATTTTAACACTTTTGTGTAATGTTAATTATAATAGCCAAAGCGCGAAATACTTTTAATTCGGGCCAAAATAACCAAAAAAAAAAATCGCTTCAAATCCGTTTTCGACTCTCAGTCACGTCCGCAACGTGTTAAAATCAGATACCATTTAAATCGGACAGACAGACAGACACGTACAGTTTTTTTTTACTTTCCAAAAAATAAATGTCCCGTAAAAGCTGTATTTTGTAACAAAGGAACGTTTTCGTAAGAAAAACGATGGCATGTTATACGGACATTTTTCGTTCAAATCTGCAAGTACGTGTTCAACATACAACAAAAAAATAACATAAAAAGGGCAAAAAACTCAATTTTATGAATTTATTTCATAAAAATGTAAATGTAATGAGATTTTTTTTATTTATTGAAGTAATGCAATGCACAGTTTTTTATTGAAAGGATTAATTTTCATGCCATACTCATTTTGGATTAATTTACAATCATATTCATAGCTAATAGGAAGACCAAAAGAACGCACAATAAAAATTGCACGACCAAACATAATACAACCTCTATCCCCTCTATTATGTTATAGATTGGTGTAAAACTCTTAATTATGATCCGTTGTTAGAAACAATAAATTTTGATTGGCTTATGCTAATTATTTTATGAAGTACTTATTGTCATTTTTAAATAAAGACGAAACAAAATGAATTCACATAACAGAGGCAATAAAGCAAAAGAATTTGTTAATATCACTACATAAAATATTTAGTTTGATTTAATTGAAATAGGAATTAACTTAAATAAACGTTGATACGTAATACTACAAGATAAAAAACTTGTTTTTTTAATGCAGTGCATAATTTTAATATATTTGCTGAGTGAACTTTAACTCTGATTTGGCAACAATAATAAAAGACGTACTACTAAACGAACAAAGGAATATTTCAGTGATTCCACGGTTAAGTGAATAAATTCATCAAATAATTTGCTAATTTGAATTAGTTCAACGTGAACTCAATTCCATTACTGCGAAATCCCATTGGCAAGTGAACACATTCATTAAAATAATCTCCATCGATGAATCTAGTATGTGTGGAGCTCTAAGATGTAATTAGAATTTGGCAAAGAATAGACAAAGTTAATGTAACTCATCGAGCTAAAAGCGGGGCCACATTGATACGTTTGAAGTCGAAAAGAATTTCCACAGGAAAAATCGAGCGCGAGACGAATGCATTTAAGTGCAGCAGGTTCGTGTTGTGCTCCAGGATTTCAACGGGCGACGAACGCGTTAGCTGCTCCCACGGAATCGGGGGAGAAAGAAAAGGACGGCGAATTTTCGATGTTTGAAACGAAATATCAGTGAAGATTAGACTTATTTTTTTAATTTTTTAATAAAAGCGTTAATTTCTTTGACGCATTTAATAAAGGAAGAGTGAAGAATTCTTGTTTGAGAAACGTTTAGAAAATGATATTATATATTTTTTTTTGGAAAGTTTGAATGAATTGCATTAAATGCAACTATTACATTATTTTTTTGAGGCAGAAAATTTTTGATTTGGGTTGTCGTGGTCTCGTGCGTAAGTTGTCGCACTTCTGTCTGCGGATTTAATGTTGTTTGAACACGTGCGTGTTTGGTTGTTTGGTTTGGAGTTTTGTTTTTTTGGTTTTGCGCGCGGGTGGTTTTGGTTGTTTTTGTCGCAGGATGTTGTTGAGGAGTCCTACCTTGAGATATGCAGTACATGATTTGTCGAGGAACTTTGAGTCCTGCGGCCAGACAGGCCGCAAAAGAAGCGGAAAAGTTGATGGCCATCTCTGCGGTGGTGCATACGAACGGCGCGCAAATTGTCAATGTCACTAGTACAGGGGCGGTGTAGGGGGTTGCCGCGGCGTCACTTCACGCACCACATGGCACTCGCACTGGGAACACTGGCCGTCCGGGCGCGCTGCACTCGCGGATGCAGTCTCCATTTAGGACGCAACGTTCGCCGATCGCTGCATACAATTTTGCTTAAGTTTTTGTTCGGTGGCGGGGATCGCACTGGTTCCCGCTCCCGGCTCGACAAGCGACGACCTCATGTTCCGCCGAGACTCGCTCCGATCTCGCGAGATGAAGCGCTGTTGCCGGCCCGTTCGTCTGGCTGCACCGGCTTCTCGCCCCCGCCACCACCCACCGCATGCACGTGCATCGCGCCGGCCCGCTGCACCCGAATCAATATCACACATTATCACAAAAAACCGACCCGACTCTAGGAGCTTTGCACCTCACGAGCTCGGGCCCCAGCCCTAGACGTCGACAGCTAACGGCTGCTGACCTACGCACTACTTGCGAAACTTTGACACAATTCCTAACATAGGCGTGCTCTTCGCCGCTTTCCGATGCTTTGTTGCACTAATAACTGCCTGCGACTCCATGGAACTCTTCCAACTTCTGCTAATCATTTGTTGACAACAACAAACTTTCAAGGCGAACACGACGTCGCTTCTTTCTTCTTCGCTTCGCACTTGGATACGCGTTTTACATCAAACACACCTCGCTCTTCTGCGTGCAAATCATTCTCAGTCAATTCGAAAACTTTTTATCAGCGCGATCCACTTATACTCAAAAAGAGACGAAATAACCGTTCAAAATACACTATGTAAACGGAGCTTTGCATAAACCAATTTTATATCAACACGAACCTTTTTAGAATCGCCGAAGAATTTAAAAATTCCTATGTTTTAAGATGTTAAAATAAATAACAGGTTCAATTGCATTTCATAAACGAAGTAATTATTTCGATTAATTTTAACATGAATACTTTTAGAATCGTAAGTTTAGCCTTTAGAATCCTTATTCATAATCATATCAATCTGAATCTTTTCATTGAGAATTTAAACATTCTCTCTAGACTTAATATGTTCAAAGATATAAGGCATTTCAAAAACAAAATATTCGTTCTTTATCACCGAAGAATTTGAAAACAAATTTGTAATTCTTATTCTTCTTATTAATACCAACCTTTTTAGAATCATGGTAGGATTCAGAAATTCCGACGAATTTAAGACGCTCAAATAAAAAAGGGGATTCAATTTGCACTTCAAGAACGAAATATTCGTTCTTTATTAGACGTCTAATTTTTACATGAATACTTTTAGAATCTTTATTAAAAAAAGTTTGCCTTAGAAAACTCATGACTTGTATTCTTACTTATGTCAAGACGAATATTTTTAGAAGCACTAAAGAATTTCAAAATTCCGACTCTCTCAAATAAATGACGGATTCAATTTGCATTTCCGAAACGAAATATTCGTTCTCAATTAGAGGTCTAATTTTCACATGAATATTTTTAGAATCGTTATTCAAAAAAAAAGTACTTTAAAGAACTTAAAAATACATATTCGAAACCTGTAAGTTTTTAGAATTCTTATTTATGTCGAGATGAATATTTTTAGAATCACTCAAGTATTTAAAAAATCCGATGAATTTAAGACACTCAAATAAATAAGGGATTCAATTTGATATCAAGAACGAAATATTCGTTCTTTATTAGAGGGCCTAATTTTTACATGAGTACTTTTAGAATCGTTTTTAAAGAAAAGGATCTTAGAAAACTTACAGATATTCGAAACTTGTAAGGTTTTTAGAATTCTTATTTATGTCAAGACGAATATTTTTAGAATCACTGAAGAACTTAAAAATTCCGTTGAATTTATAACGCTCAAATAAATAAAGGATTCAGAAGCGAAATATTCGTTCTTTATTAGAGGTCTAATTTTCACACGAATACTTTTAGGATCGTTATTACAAAAAGCATCTTAGAAAACTTCAAAATATGTATTCGAAACTTGTAAGGTTTTTGGAATTCTTATTCCTCAAGATGAATATTTTTAGAATCAATGTAGAATTTAAAAATTCCGATTAATTTAAGACGCTCAAATAAATAAGGAATTCAATATGCATTTCAAGAACTTTATTAGAGGTCTAATACTTTTAGATTCGTTTCTTAAAAATAGTATTTTAGAAAACATAAAAATATTCGAAACTTGTAAGTTTTTTAGAATTCTGATTTATGTAAAGACTAATATTTTTTAATCACCGAAAAACTCCTATGAATTTAAGACGCTCAAATAAATTTGAATTTCAGAAACGAAATATTCGTTCTTTATTAGAGGTCTAATTTTTACATGAATACTTTTAGAATCGTTATTAAAAAGAAAGTATCTTAAGCCGGACCAGACAACTGGTGTACTTGGCCAATATTTGTTGATGGCGTATACTTGCCATGCCGTGTGAGTGGTTTACTTGTACAATTATTTGTCACTGGTGAGTACTGGTCAATTTCCCATCGTCTGTTGGTAAAAATGGCACAAGTCAAAGGGATCACAATTATTGGTCGACTTGACAAGTTCATACTTGTGGTTGCGCTCACACGAGTTGTTAATACAATTGTGTATTGCTTTGGAACTACTATTCATTCTGTATTGATGAGCGGATGGAAAAGGTAAAGTGTTTATTAATAATTATAAAAAAATTAAATGAAGTGGTCAAATGAAGTGGAACTTGAATTTCTTGTTTTATACCATCTCCCACCTTTTATTAATTTTTTTTCTTTTTTTTACTTTTAAATAATATAATAATAATAATAATAATAATAATATCATCCACAAATTACCACTAAAAAAGCTGCACAAGCGACAACGTTTTCAGAAGGACCGCTATCCATGATGGCCAGCACTCCTCTATCTATCCCGCCATCATTGTGTAAATTCCTTGGCGTATTTAGAAAAAAAATGTACACGTCATGTGAGCGCCTTTGCCTTTATGAGCTAGTACATTTGCCAAGTATACCAATATTGGTATATTGGCCAAGTACACCAGTCGTCTGAGCCCGGCTTTAGAAAAAATCTTAAGATATTCGAAACTAGTAGAATTCTCATTGATGTCGAGACGAATATTTTTAGAATCACTGAAGAATTTTAAAATTTTAGTATCACTGAAAATTTAAAACTTCTTATAGATTTAAGTAATGAAGGATACAATTGTATTTCAAAAACGAAATATTCGTTCCTTATCCCTGAAGAATTTGAAAAGAGTCTATGCAAGTTTTTTTAGAATTCTTATTCTTCTTATTAATACGAACATTTTTAGGATCACCGAAGAATTTAAAAATTCCGACGAATTTAAGATGTTGAAGCAAATAAGCGATACAGTTCCATTTCATAATCGAAATATTCGTTCTTTATTAGACCGATTAATTTTTTCATGAATATTGTAGAATCATTATTAAAAAATAAAATTGAGTGGATTAGATACCTACCCTAGAAAACTTTAAAATATTTGGTAAAAAGTCTAATAGCATTTTCGATTGACTGCTCTAAAGCACTCTCAGATTATCTCCATCCTTTACTATTACATGAGGTTAAAATAAGATGACAGTAGTCTCAGAGTACTCTAGAGCAGTTAATCGAAAACGCTATATGTAAGCTTTTTAGAATTCTTATTCATGTCATTTTTAGAATTACTAATGAATTTAAAAATTTCAATGAATGTATGATGCTCATGTGACGCTCAGTGATTCAATTTGCATTTCAAAAATGAAAACTCGTCCTATATTCCAGGTTTAATTTTTACATGAATACTTTTAGAATCGTTATTGAAGAATAAAGTGGATTAGATCTTTTACGTAAGCTTTTTAGAAGTCTTCTTCATATCACTGTAGAATTTTTAAATTCCGACGAATTTAAGTTGTTTAAGCAATTTCATAATCGAAATACAGCGAAAGCTCTCCTTACGGACAGCTCCCATAAGCAGACATCTCTCTTGACCGGACAAATTTTCTGGAACCAAAATTAAATTTATCTAGCTTAAAGCTCTCTTATAAGCGGACAGCTCCCACAAACGGACAAAAAAGTTGGAACCGTCGGTGTCCGCTTATGAGAGCTTTCACTGTATTCATTCTTTGTTAGACCGATTAATTTTTACATGAACACTTTTAGAATCGTTGTTAAAGAATGAAGTCGAGTGAATAATAGAAAACTTAAAAATATTCGATAAAAAAGTCTATGTAAGCTTTTTAGAATTTTTATTCATATCAAACGAACCTTTTTAGAATCCAGCGAATTTAAGATGCTCAAATAAATAAGGGATTCAATTTGTATTTCAAAAATAAAATATTCGTCCTTTGTTAGACCGAATATATTTTTGCGTAAATACTTTTAGAATCGTTAATAAAAAACAAAAATTCAATGAATTAGATACTTTGGAAACTTGTGGTAAGGTTTTTAGAATTCTTAAAGAATGAATTAAATCCCACATCTACTTGCTGCATAATATTTACGTAAACCGATTCAACTTCTTACGTGAACCTTTTTAGAATCATTAAAGATTAAGCTGGCACGTTCGGTTAATTAGATTTCTTAGAAAACTCGAGAGGATTGGAAAAACTCCATGTAAACTAGTTTTTTTTTTTAATTCTGAAAAAATTATGAAATTCCGATGAAATTAAAGTTTTACGTAATCTGAATACATGAATCCTTAAAAATATGAATCTTCTGTAAAATTGAGATGTTCAATCGGTTAACTTTTTTGACAACGTAAAAGAAGGAAGTCTGTGTAATTCAGATTTCTTTTTTGTTTGTTTTATAATTAAGAAATACCAATGAAGTTGAGATATTCAGTGACTTATATTTTTTTTACCGAACTCAAGAGGAGAGGAAATGTAAATTTGTTTTTTTTTATTCTGAAAAATATGAGATTCCGATGAAATTAAGATGCTCAAGTAAATGAGGCATAAACTTCATTATTACGTACATCAAATAAATGAATCCTTAAAATCATGACACTTCTGTAAAGTAGCGAAAATTAATCTCAAAATGTTGGTTCAATGGTAATTATCAAAGCAAGAAAGTTGCATCTACTTTGTTTTTTAATAAAAAAAAAAACTAATGTTCTACAAACACTAAAGAAGAGTGTGAAAATGTTATTTCTTCTTCTACTGTTATCGGTATTAAATGAAATTAATTCTTTTAACATCCTTAAAGATAAGTAAAGTTGAGATGTACAGTGAGTTGAGATCTAAAATTTTAAATTCATGTCGAAAAGGCGCCATGTGAAAGAGCTTTTTAGAATTCTCCAAGAATTATGCTCAGGAAATTTGAAACTAGCGGACTTAATTAATCAACTTGAAGTATTGGTTTTATAAATTTGATATAAATTAGTTTTGCAAATCAGTTTCATTTCATCCGATTTTTTTAGAACACTTAAAGAATCTTCGAATCTCAATGAAGGTATGATGTTCACTGAATATATTCTTGGGCGTTCGTTGATCCTTGTCTTGTCTTCATGGATTTCATTTTGGTGTCTTTTTCTATTCCTTTGGTCTGACGAACATTTTTTCTTTTTCTCGTCTCGACCGGTTTCGGTTTTCTAGTGACTGAGGATATCTTGAAAATGGCGAAGGCCGAATCGATCGAGATGAAAAGAAAAAATGTTTATCAAAACAAAGGAACGAAAAAATACCAAAATGACATTCAATGAGTATGTTTTGAGAAAACTTAGAAATCTCTTGCCTTTGCATATTAAGAGGCGCACAAGTGCCAGTTTTTTTTTAATTCTTGCCGTCATTTTACTTTGCAATATAAATAGGATTTCCTAATGGAGGAGAGAGGAAGGTTTAAATCCAAATAATCCCCTACTTTCTTGCGCCAACATTGACAGAGTTTGTACATGTATTCAATGCTCGTTATCAAAAGAAAGTAGTACGAACATTATGGATACTTAGGCAATTCCTTTTTCCAAAGAATGAATATATCAAAACTAGAATTGATTCTACAAAATTTTACAGACACCCAGCTTTAATTTTCTTCCTTATTTTTTGCTTTGTCCTTCCTTTTTTCTCTCTAATCTTCTGCTCAGTGTTTATTCAAGTCATATTTATGGGCTTCCATTTTTTTCTTAGTTTTCCTGTGCCTATTTATATCATCATCTTCATGTAATGTCCTTTTTATATTTATGTTATTTTCCACGCGTTTTTTGCCCTAGCGTCCGTTGCTTTATACTACTCATTTTTTACTTGCCTATCATTATTCTTGGTCGACCGTTTGTTTCTACTAATTCCTTATTTGTTCTTCTTTTCTTCTCTTTTCGTGTTACTTTCATCTGCTTTTACTCCATCAAGAATTCTCCTCACTGTTTTACCTTGACGTTAACTTGAAGTTTAAAGGAATTATTAAAAAAATAAATTAATTTGTATTGAAAAATAATTTTCTTCTTTTTCTCGCTCTTTTAACTAAAGTTCGAAACTGTTCACCACCAATCATTTCATTTTGTTTCTAATGTAAGTAATGTAACATCTTTTCAGTGATCTTTCTTTTTCTCTGCACTGAATTGTCATCTTTTAGTCTTTTTTGATCAATTAGCCATTTTTTTTTCATGGTTGTTTTGCCGTATGTTGTCCTTCGGTTTACTTCTTTGCTTTTTATTGTTTTCCCACAAATAATTTGTAATACGAGTATGTCTTTTATGTTATACTTGTTATATGTTTTATGTTATATATGACGTTTATGTTATACTTGCGAATAATGTACTCCTGATAAATAAATAAAAAATAAAATAAATATCTTCAAAGGTGTTTATAAATTGTATTTACTCTGGTCTTCAAAAATGCTATGTTATTATTGGTTTCATTGAATTTTGTAAATATTCGTGTTATGTTGTTTTAACTTCATCGCAGATCATTGTCATTTCTTTCCATAATAGTTGAATCTTGGCACCTCCTCCACCTATTCTCTATTTCGGATTTATATCTAATAGAGTTCTGTTAATATAATCATAACTTTTTTACTAATATGTATTTACTTGTCTAAGACTTTGGAGGTTGTTTATGTATTAGAAATAAGTGAGTGTTGTTGTTCGACTCCCGATGCCTTCAGTTATTCTAGTCTTTTTCATTTATTTTACTCTATCATACAATTTACAGTTTAGTTCCTGCCTCATTGTATTTGATGTGGAAAAAAGCACTTTATTATTTATCTGATAAGTTTAGTCCTACAAATTGTTTGTTGAGTCTACAAAATATAAAAACAGCAGTTTATTACACTCGGAGGATTTCTCTACGAGCTCTTTTAAAATATTTGTTGCTTCTGTTGTGGATCGATTCTATCTAAAATTTCATTGCTCTTCTTTGATTAGTTTAGAATGAATGAATTTTACAAACGCTTTAACAATGTTGATGCAGGAAGGTTATACCTTATACACCTCTGCTTCCTCGTTTTTTTAAATGTAGGCCTATTGAAATGATACTTTCTGCTAAACGGTATATTTCCGTAACTTACAAGCTTTCAGGTTTTAATAGTTTGGAAGGAATTGTAAATGTCAATTACTTCTTTCTTCCTTCAACATCAAAAATATTAATTGATTTGGTTAAAGATTTTTTCTTAGTACGAATGCGCTTCAGGCGATTTAAACTCTTACGAAACGCCACGCAAAAGACGAAGAGAGAACATAAAGTTTACAATAACTCGCAACGTTATCACACAGTATTACAGTCATAGTTCTTTGCAACTTGAGACCGTAATTATAAGTATTTAATTTCTCTCCAATGTTATTCGATATTTTTAGCTCCTTTGATTATATTGTTTGTACTTGCATGTCACTTGAAGAAATTCACATTCACAATGTTCATTTAATGATCCTAGATACTGTTTAATGATTTGTTAAGCGATTCTCTAAGTGTATAATAGCCTCTTATTATGAAAATTACAAAGCGAAAATGTTTTGTAAAGTTACGACCAGTAAATATTAATGGCGAAGTGAATTTAACTTCATCGTGCTATTCCTGTCACGAAGAAAAAGTAATTTTTATATAATTTTTTTTTCGTGATGTGATAAATTCAATTCAACCCGTTCGATTATAATTATTATAGTTGCCTTCCTTATTGTTGTTGCGATTACAGTCGCACTGATTTTCGATCTATTTATAATTAATCTAGTACGCACGAGAATACAATGCTCTTGATTGCGTAATTCAAGAAAGGATACATTGCACGTAGCCGTAATTTACATAACGTTTATTACAGTAAAAGTAACTTTCGACGAAAAAACGGTGAGCATTAAACGTTTTCTTGTGTGTTAAACGATCACGTTCGTTCCTTTTTTTTTCTGGGTGATCGCTTTACTGGTTTCGTTGAGAACGCTTTTTAGTTAACATAAATCAATTAATGTATTTCAGCTGCAGAAAATTAAAAGTTTCGAATAGATACCCGACATGGAAATAGTAACCAGAAGTAAAAACTAAATGGAGCTCGCACGAAACTTAAAAATTATTACCACGTTCTATTAGATTAAACAAATTAATCGCTTCTCATTTTTTTGGATATAATTTTGCTTTGATATTTCCGATTAAAGGCATTTAAATGTTTTCTGTTTTGCTTGTGTACTATTAACACCATGTTACTTAACGGTATACGTCAATGTCTTATTTCTTTTTTTGTTTTAATTTTGAGATTAATTTTATGGAGTTCTTTTGATGTGAAGGGGTCTCTGTCTCTTGCTTTATTTTATTTTATTTTTTCCCCTTATTTTTGATTAAAGAATTTAATTGTGGATTTATTCTAAGCTCTAATTACTTGCCAATTTTAGTCCTTTTTATTTGATTTATTTCTTTAAGAAAACGAATAATCTATATTATTTATTTGTTTTCATACGATTTGCATAATTGCAATACTTTAGCATTGATTTATGAGGCACAAAAAGCAGCTAAGACGTGACTTGAAAATTGTCTTAATTACGATATTCCCTTTTCAGGCAGGCGATAGACCTATCTACCTAACAGGCTATTTCCTTCTCTTACTCTTTAAAATATGTATATTTTTTTCTTTACTTTTGAAATAATAATATCAATAAAAAATCCATTAATCTCGTAGGCACAAGAGAAAAGGTGTGCTGCAAAATATGTAAGTACGAGGAAAAAACTTCGTTAAGCTGGTATTCTCTTACTTAAAGAGTAAATACCGAGTTACAAGTCACTATTCGTTTTTTGTGCTTCATGAATTGGACATTAAAGCGATTATGCAAATCGGTCAAAATAAATGAAATCAAATTTAACTTGCTATGCCGGGAAGACTCGAACGGTGTGAATCTTACTTTACCTCATACAAGTGTTAAGTGAGACTAAAAAGCTTGCAAATTTTTGTTTTCAAATGCTTTATTAATTTATTTTTGCACCTTTAATGTTAAACGTTTGGTTAGGTGGGCCTAAAATTGTGTGACAATTGTCAAATAGTCAACCAATTTGCTGCAAACCTTGTTAAATATTAAAAAATAATGGCCCTGAACACGATTTTGATTTTGTTTTAATTCTTCGATATATTTATTTCGTTCCACTTCACAAAAGATGGCTTCTAGAGTTTAAATGTTATTGTTCCTGGAGTATCACGAAGCGCATCCAAGTTAGTAAGGTGTTGTGTGTGCACACAAAAGTCGTGATAAAAAGTTTTTATGGACAAAAATAAGGTGACAACAAAGAGAAAATCAGTCTTTTTCAATATATCTTTCTAAAGCTATGGCAGCAAATGGGATTTTTTTGTTATCGATTTTAGAAAACATAAAAAGCTTTTGCAAGGTTTCAAATTCAATTGGGATTTAATAAGACGAAATTTAACTTCTACCGCATACAGAGTGGACGTCGAAATTGAAAACGTTTCAAAGGAAAATGGCCCTTATTTTACAAGGTTCAGGTAAACGTTTAGAATTGAAGGTTATTATTATTATTATTATTATTATTATTATTATTATTATTTATTTCCATCCAAAGATCTCAAAGGACGGCATCGTCAATTTGTATTTGTACATATAGTAACTAGAATTAGAATAAATAAATTCCTTAAAATCATAGAAACAACGTTCCAATAAAAATGCTTTTAGTTTTTGTTTAAACCTAGTAAGCGGTTCTAATAGACTTACTGAAGTAGGCAGCTTATTGTCTACTTGTATTGCCTTGTAATAGGTACAAGGCGCTATGTTTGGGAATTGTTAGACTGTCACAGTGTCTAGTTTGCATTGATAAGCTGGTTCCATAGCTTTAGTATTTAGTATTTATAATTCGGAAAAAGATTTAGATTGGTCTTAGCAAAGATTGCTAAGTTGTAAATGTACAGGCAAGGTAATGGTAAAATTTTTAACAATTGAAAAAGAGATTTACAAGAATCACTAGACTTCTTACTTAAAATCGTTCGTATAATAGATTTCTGGGAAATGAAAACCTCCTGCACGTTTGGTGATCCTCCCCAAATTATTAACTCATACGATAATGTAGACTGTACAAAGAACATCACATATATTATATTATAGTACATTACTAATATATTCAGTGTGACTTAATTTCTAAAATTTCTTATAACATAACAAAACTGGGATAGTTTTGAACAAACAAAATCAATATGAGCATTAAACTTTAATGTAGCATCGATGTTTAAGTCATTATCTACCACTGGTACAGATTTACCATTAAACTTAATAAGAACATTAGATTGTAGCGGATCATTTTTAAATTGAAATGGAACAGTTTTATTTGAGTTTAATATAAGGTGATTGGTTTCACACCAATTGGACATTTGGGGAATTGTGAATGAAGCAAGTTCTGAGCATGAAGAGCCTGAGAATCACCAGTTACTATACAAGACGTATCATCGGCGTACTGACTGACTGACGCAAAAGGAAATTGTTGTCCTAAATTATTAACATGTATTATAAATAACAAAGGACCAAGAATTGAGCCTTGGGGTACGCCTTTATTAATTGCTTTGGGGTCAGATAGAATTTCTCCAATTTTACCTTGCTTCATATGCCTAATGCATACTTGCTGAGGCCTTCCACAAAGATAAGAACGAAATAGGTCTAGTGTAATTCCTTTGACGCCAATATTATATAATTTGGACAGCAAGATTTCGTGATCCAAAGTGTCAAAGGCTCTAGATAGGTCAAGATATAATCCAACAGGCGACTTACCATTATCTAGACAAGAAGTTATGTAATTTAGACATTAAAAAATAGCAGCAACCTCTAGTGAAACCATGCTGATATTTTGACAGAATATTAAAACGTACCGGTACGAATACAATCTATTATAAATGAGCCTTTCATATAATTTAGAAAAGATCTGGAAGTTTAAAAGATATTGTCTCCTTGACATCGGCAGGAATGGTACCTGGAATTCCATCACAGCCTGGCACCTTTTTGATAATAACTTCTTGAAAATGTTTTCAACTTCCATATGGCCAGTAGAAAATAGAAAAAAGTTTGACCCTAGATTTAAACTATATAGAATATATTTCTGTATTGTCTGTATGCATAGATTGATGATCCGGGATGAAGTGTTCGTTGAAAAGATTTGCTACAGTATAAGGATCCGTCGTAGATACACCATTAACTGTCAATTCAATGTTAAAAAATTGTTGCTGTGTAGAAGACTCCTTGATGATGGTCCACATAGTTTTACTTCTATTTGATGAAGAGCTATTAAAAATTTTGTTGTTATGTGCTATTCTAGTATCCTTTATAAGCTGCTGATATTCTCTCGTTTTTACCTGATATACTCGTAGATCATTTAAAAAATTGTTAGCTAGAGTTTTGCACATGTAATATAAGTCTTTGAGAGAATCACCTTTTTTTAAGGATTTCGCTCGTTATAACTGACTGTTATTAGTAAATATAGAGTCACAGTTTTTAATGTTTATAATTTCTTCATTTAATTATGTATTTAGTTTTCCATTAAGTGTTTTTGTGGAAACAACGAATTTAAAGTAGTAATTTTTGCTTGTTGTTTTCTAAATGCCATTATCACTTCGTCTCTGCTTTAGTTTTTATTTTACGATGTCTATAATTTAACAAAAAAGGGGGCCCATGTTCTGCAAGGTAAAAATTGGCGAAAGACACAAAATTAACTAAAAAATAAAATTGGTTAAAAACACAAGGCAATCAGTTCGCAATATAGGTAAGATAAGGGAGAAAGTACATAAATCGGAGTAAATGTGGTAAAGAAAAAGACAGTAACAACTAGACTGACACATTGCAATAAGTTTCCTCTTTTGCAGACTGTTACGTTACATAAAATAATTTACACATTGTATATAATGATAATTTTTTATGAAAAGTTTTAATCGCGACATCCTAGGATCGCTTTTCGACCTAAAGATACGCACACAAAGAAAACGGATTGCCTGCTTTCCGGCAATCGGCACCGATGCGCATTTATAAACTTTTAAAATAAACGCATATTTTTTAAATAAGTTATAACTAGGCGGCGGACGGCCGTTGGGCAGGCGAGATTGGGCTCGTGTCGAACGGGCGAAAAATACATCGCCTCTACTAGTTTATGTATTTTTCGCCCGATCGACACGTCCCCCACTCTCGCCTGCCCAACGGCCATCCGCTGCTTAGTTATAACACAATGAAAGTAGGTCATTTTCCTGATTTTTCTCAATAGATATCTGTTTTTATCGGCTTTCACTCTGTATCCGTATGGGCGAAAAACTTGAACCTATCGGCGCCGATTGCCAGTAAGCAGGCAATCTGCTTTCTTTGTGTGGCTACCTTAACATTGTATTAGGATTGCTGATGAGGTACCAAATAGGGCAGAAACAGCTCTACAGAGAATGCTCGAGGAATCCGCCGCAATTAAAAACAACTTGCTACAAAGTCGATAAATTCTTACTGATATTGATTGTATAAATAGTATCAGAAAATCTTTAAACCGGACACTAAATAGCGCACAAAACACTTAACGTTTCGCCGTCGTTCGACAGCTTCGTCAGAAGCTATTTAGTGTCGGATTTAAAGATTTTGTGATACAATTTTCAACGGACAAGAACCAACTTTAAATATGTATAAATAGTGTTGACATTTTGTAACAAATGTTAATTGGAACCATTTTTTGTAAAATTAAAATATCTAAATTAAATTAAACTAAAGTAACAGTCAAAAACAAAATCAACCTTATTTTTGTGACTTTATATTTCTTATTGTGTAATTTGAAATTAATTGTGTTTATTTCAATTTTATTTTCAATAACGATGAGATACAGAGTGTTTCAGATCAATAGTGCCAGTCCTGTTTTTAAAAAATACGAAAATATAATTAGAAAAATATGTAATAACAATGGAGATCAATCGATAATAAATAGAATTGTCTTTGAAATTTTAAATGAGAACACAGTTCGGTGCAAAGCTTAATTAAATATATTATTTTTTATTTCTCTTGTAAATTGAAAAAATTATGTCATGTTGTATTGGACGGCGGAACAAAAAAACTAAAACGTCAAAGAACTTAATGTAGAAATTTACCAATATAAACGTGGTTCAGTACCTCATAGAAATTATACAGAAAATTTATAACCCAATGGTTGTTTGAACGTTCAATTATTTCACATTTCCAAAAAACAGAGCTGACATCTGTAATATGGTTTATGCGTAACTGAAACGATGTACAGGGTGAACGTGCAGAAAAAGTTAGTCTTTCTTCAAAGGTGTAATAGATTTGAGAAAATTCCATTTATGTTACTGTGAAAATAAAATTATTTGTTATGGCTAGACTGTGATGACGATTGCATATTTGTTAATTAATTTTGTTATCAATGTCGGTGTAAACAAATTAACTTCATTGGACGATTGCCCTATTGATGAAGTGCGGCAAATATTACGAATATTTTACGTAAAGAAAACTGTACAATTAGTTAATTCGTTAGTTTAGTTTAGTTTAGTTAGTTTTAAATAGGTAAAGTTTTTCTAGGAAAATTTAAAAATACACTGTAATTTACACCGCCGACACATAGACAAACAAAAACCTACCTAAATTATCCTCATTTACTGCACATCCTCGGTTTCGTATTATTTATTTTTTTTTACCGCTTCGTTTCGATACTGTTTGTCGCCTTGTTTCTATCTAATTTGGCAACACAATATTTACGTAGCCGGTCCGTAATAGTTACTAAGAATGAAAAAGAAAATAAAAACGCGGTGGACACAAAACATCTGCCGCTTAGTTTATTACGAGCTGCATTAGCGTGTGTTATTTTGAATTTTGTTTTCGAATGTTATTTACGATTAGTTATACCAAAAAGAGAGAGACAAAAATGTTGTGCTAAAAGTATCAAATTTGTCGTTGTTGTTTATGATGTTATATCCGATCTACGAAATCTTTTTCTGAGAGGAAGACAGACACGGTCACCTTTTTAACACATTCACATAGAACTTTCAACGCACGTGACACATTAAAGGTAATAAGAAAATGATAATATTTTGTATAAACATAAGGCACAGACTGCGTCTGGTTTTCATGTCTAATCATGGGATTAGTCACCGTAGCATATTCATCATAATCATAACAAGCATATACTGTTGAAGGACTTAATTTGTTTTCAACTTGAAAGTGGGATTGCATTTGATATTTTTATTTATTTAAATTAAAAATTAATTATTAATTTGAAAGCAGAATTTTGTTAAATAGGAAAACATATAAATTTAGCAACGTGCAGAAAACGGTGATTAAAAAGTTAAAAAAAACATCATTAATGAACTACGAGAGTACTACTCAATTTTATGATAAAATTTCCTGTTTTAGAAACGGTAATTTGCAAATTTTTATTCTGCTTAGCCATGAAAACCAGCGCTTCTCAAACTTTTTGGTTTTCAGAACACTTTGTCCTTTCAAGGACACTTTGGTTTTTCATTTGCTTTCGTATGACATCTCTTATTTACATTTAATCAGCGATTTATCTTGAGTCTAATGATTCTGCTCGAATTGTGTTTATATTAGAATTAAAAAAAAAACTTTAGGTGGCTTCATTAACCTGGCTCTTTCTTTGCTCTCATTTATTATTTGTAGCAAGTGATTATGTCTACTTTTGCTCTTCATTATCCTTGCTGTTACATTCTGACGTTCTATTGTTTTTAGTACACGCATCAAGTTTTACTTCCAATTATCATCAAAGACTATGTACTTAAGTTTAAATATTTCATGATGATTTGATTAGTGTGGCACTTTTAGGCCTGATTTTGCAATCGTCGGATAAACTTGAGTATAACTCTCTTCTTGGAATAATGTGATGTAGATATGGAAGAATGTGAAAGGATATTCGACGAATAATTATTATTCAGCGAATAGTCCTTATTCCACGATTGTAAAACTGGGTCTTAAAGTTACAAATAACTGGAAATTTAGTTTTTGTTTGAAATTATCCTTACTCTTCCTTGTTGTGCTTCATTTCTTTCTAGTACGTTTATATTACTTCCAATTAAAAAGTGAGTACCTTGAGCATAAGAGATTTTTTTTAGAATTAAAAAAGAAACTTTAAATGTGCTACATTATTCTTCTTCTTTTTTTCTTCGAATTTTTAGTTAGTTTTCATACCTGATTTTCTTATCAATCAGGGACAGTCTTTTTCTGTTAATGTAATTATAATTTTATTAGAATTCCTTTTTTTTAGAATTTAGAAACATATGTATTTCAATTTGAAACCCAACTTCATATTTTCATGTTCTACGTTTTGTTTTTATTTTATTATTACGATATGTCTTAAGTCTATAATAATTACATAAAAATGTTCTCAAAATTCGTTCCAAAATTGATGCAACGTTTTAGAATAAATTTGAAAATTATGGCAGACTTAGATTACCTGCCATGCGAAAATGACAAGAATTTCAAAATTATTAAGAAGAAGAAAACAGAAAATAAAAGTAAAATTTCAAAACATCGTTCATGGTTAACGTCAGTGGCGTACGGAGTAAGGGGTTATAGGGGTTAAAACACCCCCCAAATCAACCGAATGTTACCAGTTTATTCATATGAAAAATCGCAACATTTCTGTATTAAATCGCTCATTATGTTTATTTTATACGGGTAGATAAAAAATTTTAGTCGCTAAATTAAAAAATAAAAGTCGCCCACCAATGCATTTTATATGAACAAACAAATTTTTTTGGTCGTCGAATGTTACCTAAAAATCGCCCAATTTGGCAACACTGACGCGACCAGTCACTGCCTTCGGCTTCGACCATAAAAGTATAAAAGATATAGACGAAGAACACCGATGTTTTGTTTGTAAGCGTAGTTTGTAAGCATGATGTGCAGTTGCAGGGGAGTGCAGGATTCGGTGCGAAAGTGAACCTTATGTACCCCCTCACCTGATTGGTTCCTTTCATCTAACAAGATCTAACCCACCACATGCAACATCGAGTCTATTATATTTCGACGTCGTTGGTCACTGCACACAATATTGGTAATTGAACATGCGCGAAATATGACCCAACCCAACCCAACCCCTCCCATTCACCAATCCTGCGTACGCCACTGGTTAACGACATTGAGCCAACACAAGAAACACAACAATTGATTGAAGGATTAGAGGGATAAACACCTGAAATGCAAAAGGGTTTTAGTCATTTAAAAATTTATTGAACATTTTAGAATTTGTGAACCATGGTAGTTGACATTATTAAATTTCATCAGTAAAAGTAAAATAAAATAAAATAAAACACAGAACTGCTATTAAAGTAAAATCTACATTTCAAAATGCTGTGAAAAAATCATCAAACGAACACAAGAACTGAGTCAAATCTTTTAGGCTTGATTGGACGATGAAGGACAGTTTCCTTAAAATGCAAAAGGACCTTTGAGGGGGTGGTCCATGTGTAGTGATAATTCTCTCTGCTTTTGCTAAGAGGAGCAAAGACATAGATGATCAGATTGAACAGCTTTAAAACAAAGCCACTCGTCAACGGAATAATACTTGTAAAAAGCCGAGTTTTTAATAACTCTTGATTGTAAGAGCGAAATGCCTGAAGATAATAACTGGCCAATGAAACGCTTAAAAAAATAATAAACTCCATTTTTTATCTCAGCCCTACAGGCTAACTTTGTAAATTTTTAGCATGCAAAAGGAAAGCGTTTCCTGTAAGTAACTCTCTTCTTAAAATAAATTACAACCAGAGATTAATATTTAATTACAATCGAAAATTTTGAAAAATGATGCGGCGGAGAGTTTGTAGAAATCTTTTGAATGTTGTAGCGATTTAGAAATACAAACGTTTCGCTAAAACTTGACAGCTTCTTCAGGATACAAAAAAGAGAAATTTATTTAGACCAGTGGTTCCCTATGTGGTTCCTAGGGGATTCGTAGGACCAATTTGTTTTATTTATATTTTATTTTTACGGTATCATTCACCATTCAAGACATCCAAGTTAAATTTGTAATTTTGCTATTATTCACTTGGGGGTTCATGGTCAGGCTTTTGCTATGAAAAAGGATCCGTGGGCATAATTAGTTTGGTAACCACTGATTTAGATGAAGTATCAAATTATTTTAAATTTATATTTATTTCTATTTTTCTTTTTTAATTTTCGTTTTTGTCAAGAAAATTGTTTTAATATTCTCAACTATCGATTTACGTTTTAGGATTCTATTGAGTAACATTTAGAGAATTATTTTTGTTTTTTGTTAGAAAACATTTCTGCTGTGTACTGGGGAATATTTCATTCGCATTTTTTTGGTGTCTACTCTGATTATACCAGGAGATCAAATAAATTTATAATTAAAATATGTAGTTATTGTTGCAACACAGCTTGTCACATTGATTAACATCAAATTTAAACAACTGTCAAACTCATACAATTTTTAAACTTCTACGACTTGGAACATAAAATCTATGTCATTAAAAGTGAAGTGATGATGTTATTCCACACTTTACATATAACCTCAAAATGCACATATCTTCTTTATATTATCAAAATCTTCATTTATTCTTCAATGTTACCAACTTTTTAACATTTAATATTTTAACTCCAATTATAAATTCGGTTGATTTCATGGTATTAAGTTTTAACTGTTATTTAATCAAATAAAAATCAATGATTAAAAAAAAATCACATTAAATATTGATCTGGGTGTGACTTAATTGATATTCAATTTTTTTAATGCACATTGTGTTTCTAAGAAGTCCCTACATAGTGAAGAACAGCAGTGATTACCTTCTGGTAAAATTTACGAATATTCTAAAAAATGAGAAACAAGAAAGAAATAAGCAAAGAAATGCTCAATTTTAGGAAAGCACTTTGTTTAATTTCCATGAAACAACCCAGTCATTTATGGCAAATCATAAATCTTGAAAGTGAGTTCTTTGTTACCACGCGAGCATAACGAAGCATAGCGTTAAATACTGTTGGATATAAAGATGTACATACGTACACATCTACAGCCTTCAGATGAAAGCATTGGTTTGAACGTTAACCTGCGAATTGACATGTGTTATTTGAAGCAGGATAAAAATAGACGTAATATGTAAGCGGGTATTAAACAGGAATACCGAGAATTAATAATAATGACAACGACATTAACAACAATTGATCTTCACATATACCTACACACGAAGACCAGAGAGAGAAGGTTAAATTGAGACCAGCACAAAAATTAATTCACTTCGATCAATTCACGGGAAAAAATTTCAACGATTGCACATTTTTAAAATGACAGGAAGAACTTCAATCAAATTGTTTAAGTTGGCAGTCGAATGAGATATGTAAATTGATGATGCTTTTTTTATATGAAATTGAAACATCACATAGAATATAAAATTAGTTCCCAGAATATAATTTTGTTGGAATTTTAAAGAATATAATTCACGAGAGTTTATTTGTCTTTTGAAGTACACGAATGTGAGATGTTTGGATTCAAAATTAGATGAGAAATACAGGATCGCAATTGCTTAAACCTCGAAAGTTAACTTTGTTTTGTTTTAAATATTGAACTTTTCTTTTAATTAAACATTCAGAGAAGCGCAGCATAGGGGTAATGAATAGCAGAAGTGTTTGAACTAAGTCCAGTCGTGGAAGGAAAAACAATAAAACTGTAACAAATTCGATTTTGTCTCTGTGCATTCTTGAGAATTCTCTTTTAACTGTCCACCATGACTGTATACAGAATCGAAAATTTGGCAAGTTTGCTTCGATTCGGTTCGCGGAGAACTAATTGCAAATGACTCGACGGGGCGGGCGGTGGCCGGTATCGAAAACAAATGGGCGTGATTATTCAAACTTCTGTCTTTATTTTCTAGTGCATTCCTGTCGGACGCGTTATAACAGGGTGTCCAGTTGAACATTTACCGAATCTGTATAACTCATTAAAAAATAAAAGCTTCCAAAACAAAAATAATTGAAATTCGTTCAAGGAAACCATCAAGTTTGAAAGTATAACGATCCAACTATTTCACAAACAACAGCCAGTTCTTAAGAATTCATCGATGAGCCAGCTCGTAAGAATTTGCGCAAAAAATCCCTTTCGAGTCTGTTCTTCGCACACTATTAACTGCAGAAACACGCAGATGCACCAACGTAAATAATTATTTCGCGTCTAATTTTAACTTCGAATAAAGATGTCCGCGGCGGACTCCACAGTCTTGCTACGTTCTTCAGTGTTTGTCTGAATTATGGACTGCATTAACAAGCAGCGACAGTCACTTATGATTTCAAACATAAATTTTCGCTTAAACGTGGCGGAGGCAACGGGCGTAGCACGTCTATATTTAATTTGCAAAAATTCCCTTCCATTGGCTTTCGGACTTTTTCCATCTGTCAACGTTTCATCCTCAATTGTGCGAGACATATTCAGGACTCCACCACCCCAGTTCCAACTTAAAAACCAAGTAGTACTAATTAAGAAGTTTCTTGTTCGATTTTTATTATTTTTTTTCTGTCTTTTGTTCAGGAAAATGTGATTTTTCTTTCCAACTCAACTCAAACCAAGAAGCATTTCCTTTTTCGATTCTTGTTCTTTTTTTCCGAAAAATATTTTGGTTTCCAAGGAAGTCAATCCAGTACAAATTTTACTATTCAAGAGAAGTGTGAAAATTGCTTTAAAGTTTCGCACGATGCACGATCGTGTTTTAATATATAACGAGGTGTGTTAGTTTTAACTAAAGGTGCAATATTTTAACGGGGAACTTGATGGATGATCCGCAGAGCGGAAAATCTACGGAATAAGTGTAAAATGGGGCAAGGCGTCATAATCTATAAAATATTACAGTCCAGATATATATCAGAGGCGGCAGTATAAATAATGGTCACATATTTCTCGCCACAATTAAACTTTTTTATTGCCACCGCCGATGTGAACTGGAGTTATTGAGATTTAGTAACAGGGCTATCTGTTAATTAGTTTAGGGGTGAATCGATTTCACAATCGAATTTCCCTTGAAGTGCCATAAATATTTATATTTTAACAGAAATCAGAAACATTAAGGGCTTATCATATTCTAGAAAAAAATAACGAAATATTATGTACTCAGTTGCAAATATATGTATGTATCTTTCAGTTATACATAGACTTTATTGAAAAGAACTATAAATTAGAACAATAAAGAAATTTTCATCAATAAGGTATGTATACTCCAGTGATCCTTCTTAGGACCTCTTTTTGTGTAATCTCTATGTTCAAGACTTAGCTTGTAATCTGAGGCTTTAATAACTGGTCGCTTATATACTCGTACTTATAAACAAAAACAAACTGTATGTATATCTTTTAAATCTCAACATTATGACTGAAAATGATAAACTAAAAAGAAAAATAGCGAAATGTTTATTCAAATTCTTTCTTCGGTGAAGTTATTAAATAAGGTTTTTTGAATAAACCAAATAATTTTGGCTTATAGTTAATAAAAGACTCTTAATTTCTTTGATCAGTAGTATTAATTTTTGTGTTAGTTGAAATCATTATATCAAATCATATTGGTTCACATTGTAAATAGTAATTTACAATGTGAACGGATATGTTTTGATAATTTTTTTTATGTTTATTCGTAAAGTTTTCTAGTACGTGGTCCGTTGTTATTGATTGTTATTAGCATTGCTTACGTATATGTATGTATGAGGTACGATATTTGTGATCGGCTCAACGACAGGTACTAGTGCATATAATCGAGCTATGCAATCTCACCGCGACCTTCTCAAGGGTTTCGAGTTCCTCCTTGGTCGAGAGCAGTCGCGGCCCCACACGCCCCCCCCGCTTCACTTGCCGACGACCGCGCTCGCCCAATATCAACTTCGTGATGCAGCCGGTCCATTGCAACAGTGGATCGTGTTTTTCTCTTAAATTATCTAAATTTAGTTTCTGCCTTTATTTAATGCTTGTATGTATGTAGGTATATTGCAGAAGACGCACCTTGACAAATTGATTTTTTGATCGGTAATTGCCCGAAAATTTGTTTTTATTGGCCATTACCCGCTAACTTCTTAATTTCAGTTTTATAAATAAATATTTATGAGACATTACCAGCAACACCCGAATTAATGCCCCGTGTTCTTGTTGCGATAATTACGGGGCGCCTTTTTTCGTTTTTATTTGCAATTTACACTCCGCACGTAGTATGCAAATATGCTCCATCACGGCGAGAACACCAAAAAGTAGAAGGACTATTAGCCGAAGCAAAAGATAAAAGCGATGTGGGGAATAAGAGTTGAACGGACTTCGTTCGTTCCCTTGCTTCTTTGGCGTCGCGTCGTGGTGGAATTGCTGCGAAAACGGGAAATTACCATGACGTCATTTTCTTTGCTAACTAGTTGCACAACTGGGCAGGAAAGACGTATCAAATTGGTATTTATTGCGTGAACGTTGAAAAAACCCAAAAACTTGCAAAGCATGTTTGACTTTTCAGGAAACATGCGCTAATCAAAATTAAAAAAAAAAAACTTGTTTATTAATTTTATGCTACTAATTTTAATCTCTATGTATTAATATTGGTTCAGTAAAATTATTGATTAAATACATACAAGTTTGTAGCCATAGTAACTTCCAATTCACTATCTGCAAAATCCAAAATGACTTTTGCTTAAGCTTAATTTCTGGTTCTCTATCTTTGTTATAAGGTGTGTTTGATCCGCGAGTTCTGACTAATTCCGAACCGTTCAAAACATGCACTCATCAGTGTTGTACTTCTCAAAGGAGGTGTCAAAATAATTCACTACATCGAAGGCGAACTGATTCGAATGGTTCTGACCAACTCAGAACCGTTCGAATCAGTTGGCCTTCGATGTAGTGAATTATTTTGACACCTCCTTTGAGATGTACAACATTCTGACCAACTCAGAACCGGCAGTTCGAACAAATCTATAATCATGGAAGAACGTTCTAAAAAGTATTCAGGCGTAGCCTTAAAAAAATTGGAGAAACAGTGGAAGTAGGAACCCTTTTAGAGAGGGCTAGCTATACTCTCCAATCAATTTAAAAAAATGATTCTAGAAGGTTTCCGGGATTTTGATTTTTTCTTTACATCCTAGTGTTTTGTTGCAATTATATTTTGACGTAAAAACAATTTCAGCAAAAAAAATGTTTCTTCTTCATTTCTCTGTGTGCATATTTATCAAATTATATAAAAATGGAATGATCCCAATCAATAACGAAGCACAAAATCGAAATGCCACTGATCCACTAAATAAATGCTTACGCTATTATACTTATATGCTACATGCAAGACCATTTTATCTGGGTGTATTGTACAGTTGTAGTCGGTTAAAATAGAGAGTAGAGAAAGAGTGGAAATTAGCTTAGCTAATGGCCGGTATTACCAACATTTTAAAGAGAGCTTAAATTTAAGTCGTATTTAGATGTGACATTTATCCATGGTTTGTTTAATATCAGTCACATTTTGACTGACAACTTCAATTTAAATGACAATTAGATTGTCATTGATATTTTGTAAAACCTGAAAGAGTTTAAAGAAAGTACTGCTCTTTATAATAGCCGTTCATGATAAGTAGTACCTCGGCCAGTGTGAATTGAGTTGAATTTTAATTGTTTTTCTGAGTTAATTTTTGAGTTTTTTTTAAATTTTAATTTTTGACTTGGTTTACTGGATTTGAGTTCGTTTAAGTTGAGTTTGCTTGTGTTTGGCTTAATTCCAAAACTGAGCAATAATAATTGTTTTAATAATGGATTGTCCATGATGTTTGTGACTGATTGAATTAAAATTTGGAAAACGACGTGCCAAGGTCACAAAAAATTTCGTCTGTCAGACTGGGAAAAACAGATTCCAACTTTGCTTTACATCTAATTGATTCAGGACACTATCCAGACCCTGTTTTCACTGTTAAACTACTTCATCAATTACCTAAAGGTTTAAAACTTAATATCGCGGAATCCCTAGAAATTTTTCTGTCAAAAAAGAATGATGGTGTTAACCTCTTGAATGACCAAATCATCTTTCCTCACTTTAACTTTTTCGAATCTATAAATTGGAAACATTCTTAGCTGTCTGTTTGGCTTTATAAAAAAAAAAAATTTAGTTTTTTGATCAATTTTGACCCTTAAGTGGTATTTATATTATCTTGCCATCAGCTTTCAAACTGATTGTTACCCTAAGTGGTATTTATTGTTACTAGTGTTAATCTGCTTTCAGCTTTCTCTGTTTTACGTTTAGATTGTGAACTTGCCTTCAGCTGTCAAAGTGATTTGTTGTAGATTTAGATTTAATGGTCACCTTGTAGTGTTTAAATTACGCGCCAATTTGCTGTAATTCAATTTTTAAGTTGGTACTGTTAGGAATTTTTGTTCGCTAGAGAATTTTAGATTCATGCACTGTTTGTCTTTCATTTAAGTTAAAATGTAAATCCAAGTTAGTTTCAACATTTTATTACTTTTAACTACTATGTTTAAGCACAAATTCATCAATTGTAGATTTGAGAATGGTCGTTGAACCGAAACATGTCATCTTATTTATCATTGTACCAATGAGGAAAATATAACTCAATATTTCCAACGAAGTTTTTTGTGACCTTGGCACGTCGTTTTCCAAATTTTAAATAATTTTTTTCTTGGATTTTGAGTTTTATTTTTCTAATTCTTGAGTTTTTTATTTTTTGGATTTTAAATTTTGTTTTGTTTTGAATTGAATTCGTTTGGGTTGAGTTGACTTTGGTTTGGTTTAATAATTGTTTTAATTCCAACTGAGCACTAATTGTTTTCTTGGGTTTTGAGTTTAACTTTTTTAATTCTTGAGTTTCAGTTTTTTTTGCTTGAGTTGATTTGAGTCAAGTTCGTTTCATTCCAAAATTGAATTTTAATGGTTTTTTGAATTTGAGTTTTATTTTTTTGCAAAGATTGATCTGGGTAGAGTTCTCTGGGGTTGAACTTAATTCCAGAATTGAATTTTAATAAAGAATAGATTCTTTAGTGACCTTGACATTTCTTTGAAATTTTTCATTATTTATTCCTGGTCACTATACTATCAAAAGGAGCAACTCACCGATATGAATTTTAATTGTTTTCCTCAGTTTTAATTTTCTGAGTTTTTTTTAATTTTTGGATTAAAATTTTTATCTTGTTTACTGGATTGAGTTCGCTTGGATTTGGCTTAAATCTAAAATGCAGTATTAATTGTTTTCTTAGGGTTTGAGTTTTATCTTTTTAATTCTTGAGTTTAAATTTTTTGCTTGAGTTCATTTGAATCGAGTTCATTTAAATCAAGTTCGCTTAATTCCAACTTTGAATTTTAATTGTTTTTTGAGTATGAGTTACTTTTTTGCAAGGATTGATCAGAGTTCAGTTCTCTGGAGTTGGGCTTAATTCCAGAATTAAATTTTAATAGTTTTTCCGAGTTTTATTTTTTAAGTTTTTTTTTTAAATTTTTTATGTTTACTGGATTCAGTTCGCTTGGGTTTGTCTTAATTCCAAAATTGAGCATTAATTGTTTTCTTGGACTTTTATTTTTTAATATTTGAGTTTCAATTTTTTTCCTTGAGTTCATTTGATCGATCAATCGAGTTCGCTTAATTTCAACTTTGAATTTTAATTGTTTGTCCTTTTTTGCAAGAATTGATCTGGTCGAGTTCTCTGTGGTTGGGCTTAATTCCTGAATTGAATTTTAATTGTTTTTCTGAATTTTAATTTAATTTTTTTGTAATTGTTGGATTTTAATTTTTGTCTCGTTTTTTTAGACAGACTTCGTTTAGATTAGATTTAATTCCAAAATAGAGTTTTAAATTATTTCCTTGGCTTGAGCATTAGTTTTAAGTTTTGAGTTTCAATTTTTTGCTTGGGTTGATTTGAATCGAGTTCGTTTAATTTCAAAATCGAATTTTAATTATATTTTGAGTTCGACTTTTATTTTTTACAAGGATTGATCTGGAGCTGAGCTTAATTCCAAAATGTAATACTAATTGCTTTTTTTGACTTTATTTGTATTTGAATTCTATTTTCTGCACAGGTTGAATTCATTTGAGTTGGTTTTGCTTAGAGTGAGCTTAATTTCAATTGAGTTACATTTCTTTTTGAGTTTCCAGTTCTTACTAATTTAATTTTTCGCATGAGTTGAACAAAAGTATATTTCTTATGAGAACTCTACTTTATAAACTAACTTGTTCAATTTTTTGTATTATTATTATGTTATTATTTTGTAGCTAGAAAAGTCTTAATCTTTACCTAATTTATAGAAAGAATTTTTCCTTTCTAAGGCTTTTGCAGGCTTGCTATTCTTTTAACTTTTTTGAAATATGTAATAAGTAACACCTCAGAAAAATGTTAAACTGTACCTGAAAGTCTAAATTGTTGCATTTTTTTAAATTTAACAATGAATCCGAACAAATCGGAAAGGAGAGAAGAAAACTTAAACTATTCAAAAGCTTCTGTGTATCTTTCTTTAAAGTTTTCACAAATTAGAAAATTCGCTGGATTAATATTATTTTTTGCACGACCTCTATATGTCGCAATGTGCAATTTTACTCCATAATTTGAGGAAATAAAGTGTCTGTTTTACTCACTTGGGCAAACTGGCTTTCAAAGTGACATTAAATTAAAGTACCTATTCTTTAAATTCCATTATGAAACTGGTCCTTAGTCTCAATTGCCCTCCTCTTCTTTAGGTGTCAAATCCATTTTCTAAACAAATGAAGAAGTCAGTTAATTGATTGAAAAAATAAAGTAAACCTTCAAATGGAAACAGAAAGTAACAATGCAATTATTTGATAAAGAAGAAAAGAAGAAAATAAAATGAACTGTTTTATAATCAATAAAGATGAAATTGTGCACTTTTTGAATAATGGAAAATTCAAGCAAATTTATGAATTTTTACTGGTTAGATACTTGTTGTTTTCTATCAAAATTTTAAAATTTTAGTTATTTTCAAAAGTATTAAGTATTAAGTATTAAGTATTTTTGCATTCTCTTTTTGATAAACAATCTATTTAAAAAATTTAATTGGTAGAGGATTTGATTAACTTGTTCTTAATTTTTTCGTTCATTTTCCTGTCTGCATATTTTTAATTCAAATGTTGAATTTTTGTATTCTTCCTTGTACTTTCTCGCAAGCGTCGAAAATCTAAGTTCTCCATACTCGTGAGGTTTTGAAAGCATTGAAAATTCGCTGACTTTTGCGTAACGTCAGCCGCACTTTCATCGACGAACGATATTTACCTATCTCTTCCTACATCAGAACCAGAGGAGAAAAAACGAGGAAAGAAAAGCGGTCGGATAAATTAAATGCAAGAAAACCACAGGCACACGATTATTAAACGTTCGAATGAATATGGCAAATGATGTGAATCAACGCATTCCGTTTTGCTTCGCGCATTTTTGCAGCAGGAAGTGCTGAGCTGAAGAAATGTGAAAAATTTCAGTTTTTTTTTTTTAATTTTTAACCGGTGGAAATGTAGGAAGCGAATTCGGTTTTTATGAACAGTGAATTGTTAAGTCAGAAATAAATTTTATTTAGAAAACTAGCTGAGGAATGAAATACTTCAAGCGATAAATTAAAAATACAAACTTTTCTGAATAAAAAAAAAATCTCACCGTATTCTACAAATTACTTTGATTAATTTACAGTCACATACAGGCTGTCCCATATATAAGAGACCATAGTGCAAGGGCTAACACCATGATACATATAGAGTCCGCGAATGTAAATGAAAATGGTCTGCTTCGGTAATTTCTTTTGTGAAAATTTTCGGAGAAATTACGGTCCTGTTTGCTTATAAATTCTATGCGTCGTTGGCACACAGATGTAACGTAAAACGATAATAAAACTGACCTGCTCAACATAAAGACACGCATTGCCGCGGTCTTTGGACTCCGATCGTTATGTCATTACTTACCGCGATGTTTACAGCAAATGTTCGAAATGCATCCGTTGGCATCCATACGAAGACGAAAATTTACTTGCACTAAAGTTTGCTGCAACCAGTTCATTGCGTCCTCTGCCCAAAAACGCATCGCTGATGGTAATCCTCTTCCAACGTTGTACGTGATAGAAATGTAACAAATTTTCTCTTAGGATACAGTGCACAACAGTACGTGGCATGCTAATTTCACGCCCTCGATTATTATTATACATTAGAACCATATTCGCATATTCTAGAGTCATAAACATGCTGTGATAAGTACATCAACACAATGTCACAAATTAACGTTTGTGATTTATTGAAAGCTTTCGCCTTGCAGCACAATATGGGTCGGGTCAGGGAAGGCAGGTACGGACTTTGTATTATACTTTAGCTTATTTCTCAAACGATGCCGCTTTCGTAATTTTGTTACAGGAAAGAAGTTTTATATATAGTCACTTATCTACTGCTGTCTTATTTATGGGACAGCCTGTATAATTTGACTAAACTTTAGGAAAATTTCTTTAAAGGATCATTAAATTGGGAATGACATAGATTGACTGGATATATTTAAATTCAAATCAGTTATCTTTTCAGTGCTTTCTCCTTCTGGTCTGATTCACTTCGAGCATTTGAATAATAACCTCAATATACTGACTATTTCAGCTTTAAGCTAAAAGTTTTTGGAAAATTATGTCTGTGGACTTCATTGTTCACTTCATACATTATGTGGTGGAATGGAAACTTGTATAGCGAAAATTCAATACAAAATGTAATACCTACTGATTTTTACGTACATGCAAAAAGATAATAAATTGGTTTTAATCTAAAATCAAATTAGCATACGTTTATTCTCAAATAAATTCGGGCAATACGTAGGTGAATCAAAAATACGAAGACATGAACTGTAAGTCTAGGAATTAGAAACAGTTATTAGGTTGATTAAAAAAAAAAAGAAGAATCTGTGTTGGTGTTTGGCCTAGTTTATATTTTTTTGCAACAAGCTATTCACTTTGGAAATAAATAGAAAATATGTTTTGAAAAGGAGTGGGCAAGATTACAAAGAATTTTTTTCACTCCGTATGATTTGGTCGTCGGGTTAACGTCGAAGAAAGAAAATTCCAGAGCCAACTAATAATGGTACAAGAAAGAGACCAAAACGACCGTTAATCAAATACGTATACATGAAAAATGCGCGTATTGAAGTCGAACACGTAAAATAATTTACGTACAAGAAGAATCGCCTCCATCTCTCGCGTATGTCAGTTTAATTAATCATAAGTTTGACAGCTTCTTCGAGTGCGCGCGGTATCAGCGGGAGAATATACCCGACTTCAATTATCTTTTTCTTTGTTGGGCTATTAGATACGGCACTGCGTGGAAGGGTTGCGAGAGGGAGAGAGACGGAAAAAGAGCGCGAGAGAGGAGCGGGTAAAGTCGTGCATCCCGCGCCAGACCTGCAGTAGTAGCCAATCACAACAATGTACATCTTGGCAACACCGGACAGTTTGTTATTTCTTTTTTTTTGTTATTGTTAGTCTGCGAGGGCGACACACCAAATACAGAGCAAGAGAGTAGCATGTTGGCCACATGCACACTCTCCGTCAACTGATTCAGAGATGCGATTCGTTTATTTTGGGTTGCGTACGCGATATTGGACTCACTCACTAGGCCATTCTTAATTGAAATAAGTCCGGAGCATTTCGTAGAAATTTATTTCTGACCTAATAAAGAAGTTTTATCTGTCGCTTTTATATTCAAAACGCGCACGTTTATGCGACTCTGTTATTTACGTTGGTTTATCGGTCTTTCTTTTAATGGCTCGTTATGTTCGCGATGAGCGTACATGATCTTAAATTACATTGCGATTCTTTAAGCGCCTCGTCATTACATTGCTAAAAGTGAATATAAAAGGAACGCAAGGCGGATTTTTATTAATTTTCATTTTATGTCTTACATTTGTTACGCTTTGTATTGG
Source organism: Dorcus parallelipipedus (assembly GCA_958336345.1). Lineage (NCBI taxonomy): Eukaryota > Metazoa > Arthropoda > Insecta > Coleoptera > Lucanidae > Dorcus > Dorcus parallelipipedus. The sequence continues at coordinate 19,623,715 of OY284480.1, read as the reverse complement.
TAATTTATTGATCACTGAACGATCATTATCTAATTTCTTTTTTCCAAGAAACTTTATTGCATTACACTCATGTATAGTTATGGCTAATTAAAAGAGAATTTGCTTAGCACCAATGGCATAGAAATAATCGTTCTGTTTTAATTATACAGTGACATTATGTATCGAGTCTTCAACAAAAACCTACCTCGAGTTAACCTTGGAAACAAAAGTAGCTGTCGTAGATTGAACTATACAGGTGTCGTGAGATAGAATAACTGTCAAAATATAAACTTTAGGTTATGCGAAGGGACTAAATTCAGACAATTATTTTAATGCATTGGTCAGTTCCACCAACGAATGAATGTGTCGACCAATAACGGAAATTAACGAGTAAAAGCTAGATCTATCTGTCGACATACAAACATTTTGAGAATTTTTTTAAGGCTAACTCGAGGTACTTTTTTGTTGAAAATCCGATATCTTTTTCAGATATTCAATATAATAATATTGAATATCTGACAAGGTTAAATTAAGTTTTACTCAGATTACAAAAATCGCCTTTTAGACAAGTTTGAACCCTTGTAAAAAATACCACATAATAACACTATCCTGTATTTTGTAAACGATTGATTTTTCCCTTAAACGGATGGTGATACGTTCAATAAAAAAAACGGTCTAGTAGGCTATAACACGCTTTAATTTTTGTAAAATATTTTGTAAATTAGTAATAAACGTTTATTTTTGAATGTCTTCTTCTAACATCACTCCAACTCATAAGACACATTGCAAAAATAAATGTTTATTACTAATTTATTAAACTTTTTACAAAAATTACAGCCTACTTGACCGTTTTTTTTTTATTGAACGCACGTTGTCATATCTTTAAGGCCGTTTTACACTACCCTATTTCTTATATAAGATTTGATTCAATTTCTCAATCAATTTAATTTGTGCAGTAAATTGAATCAAAATTTAAATTGTATCCAAAACTATCTGGAAAAGTAGAATGTGTTCTATTTCTGCAGCCCACACATTTCTTATTCTAAATTTTTATTTCAGAAATTGAACCAAATCTTGTATGTACAAGAAACAGAGTAGCCTATAAACCACCTTTACATGAGTTTGTTTTAAATTTGTTATTCGAAATAATTTCATAAGTAAATCAAGATACACATTTCCAAATCTATTCACAAAGAAAGAGTTATTGGCAATTTTAGTTTCGACTTTTGAAATTTTATTATTGTGAAGGAGTTTGTGGTATTCCTGTAGTACGTCAACATCTGCACAAAACCTAATTTAGAAACATTGTTTTTATGTAAATTAATGTCGTAGAATTCAGAAATTTCTAAAAAGTTTCCAAAAGTTGACTGTTGCAGGCCTCTACAGCTGACCAGTGGTCATAGTTTAATCTAAGGTAACATAATCTACACTGCGATTTCTATTTTCAAAGAGATTCAGATAATGAATTGTGGCCCCAGGTGCAACATGGCTCTGAATTATGTATAGCTGCTAAAGTACGCTCATCACGACTGAGGCCAAAATCTTGTATTCCATCAAACCGTTTCAATTAAAATCAAACATCCAAGGGTTGCAAAAAAATTCATTTGCAGTGCGTGCCCTGTTCGCTTGCAAACAGCGATTTCGCTTGTACTTTTGGGCGACTTCGCATCAGACTTTTGACAATTTGGACAAACCTCACCTCATCCACTCTTTTGATGAGCATCATTTATACTCTGTTTTTTAATTCGAATTTGAAATTTTGGTGCCAAAAACGAGCTTTGTCATTGGTAGTTACCGGCCAAATACCAATGACAAAGCTCGTTTTTGGCACTAAAATTTCAAAGTATTCCTCCGAATTAAAAAACAGACTATAGTCATTATGCCAGTCAATAATTGTGTGCTCATCACGACGGAGGGCGTGTCTTCTATTCCATCTAGTCATTTCAAATAAGACCAAACGTCCAAGGGTTGCCATAATTTGGATTAGCAGTACGTGCCCTGTTCCCTTGCAAAAAGCGATCTCGCTTGTACTTCTGGGCGACTTCACATCAGCCTTTTATGAATTTGGACAACCTCATCTCATCTACTCTTTGGGGAGCATCATTCAATATCCATAAGACACCTTACACAAATAGTAACATCAGTGTTGTGTACTGATTTAAAACTATGTCTCCAACCAAATCCAATCATTGATTTAAGGACTTTTTTTTGCCCAGAGGTAAATGATGGTCAAGGTAGCTCTGATTGTCAAGAAATATTCACAGTTGCAAAATTGATCGCAACACAATTTCGTCCCAATAAACTGCGTTTTTTGCGCTTCTGTATTTTTTGCAATCGTTAATAAAACATGATAATTTTTAAAGTTAGAGTACGTCCAAAATTAGGTAAATAATGTAATTGTGTAATAAAAAGTACTTTCTAATTGTGTACAAATTTAATCTAGCTACCGGTTTCGATAAGTTATCTTATCTTCATCAGGCAACTAACGTCTAAATGTTAAATTCCTTTTTCTTCTCTCCAATGATGGTGTTTTCAAAATCAAATTTAACATTTAGACGTTAGCTAGATTAAATTCGTACACAATTAGGAAATACTTTTTATTACCAACTTACATACATCATAATTTTTATTTTTTGCTGCATTATGAATTTTAGTACTATTTAACTGGCCAGTGCATCCCGGTGTCCCTAATTCAGTAAATTTTTGGATTTGGTAAACCCTATATGTCAAAAAGGAGAAAAAGTTACGAGGAACGCCAAACACTTAATTTAACTTCTGTTCAATTTTAACCGTTCCCATCTTTTTGTATCCTGCAGCATATTTCTTTGTCTTGTCTTTACGATTTTTTGTTTGCATTATTGAGTCAAAGATAACAAGTGTCTAAATAAAAACTTGATCAAGTAGGCTACATTTAGTAATTCTGTTATGTAAATGCAATGGAAAATTCTCGATCACAACCTACTTGACCAGGTTTTTATTTAGACACTCGTCATAATGATACGTCCTTGCTTCAGTATTATTTATACATTTACTTCTGCATTTCTCTCAATTTGATTTTTGTTCTGCACGTGGACTCTAATGTTTTCTATAAATTTCTCTCGCTTATAATCATGTCAAAATATTTGTTCTTACTTCTTCGAAAACTTTATTCATATTCGCGAAGTATGTACATATTTATTAGTTTGTTCTTGTGGCCTTTCCAATTAGTAGGATGATGACTGTATTTTTCTTAATTTCCTCTCTATATTAATATTCTCTATTCTTGTATACATTTTCTCTAAGGAACTAAAAAGGGTTATTCCAAAGTAGCATTCCTTGCTATCCCTTTTTATATATCGAGTTTCACATTCCTTTGTTACGATTAAAGCCCGCCTAAAATTTTATTTAACAAAAAACATAGTCGTTTAAGTTTTAAACATTTAGCCCTGGTATTATAAAAGCAAGTTAACTGTAACTCCCAGTTTATTGCCATAACAACAATTGTGTCCACAATTGTTACCATGGGAATAAACCGATAGTTAGCTAATTTGCCTTTATAATACCGGCCCTTAGATTACAATTTTAATTAGAATGAGATGTATATTTTCTCGTGCCTTAGCGCCTACTTTTACACTATTTTTATTCAAATTGTCATTTTTGCTTCTTCTTTAACTTTATCATCGACCCCTTTTTGCGAGTGGCTATTGCAATTTAAATATTCCTGGTGTGGGTGATAGTGTACGAAAAGAAGATCCTTCGCCTATAACTCCATAGAAAAATAGAAAAGCCCTAAAAGGGAAAGCTGTAAAGAGGTAATTTGTTAGTGAGTCCTCGAACTAGTCGATCAGGAAACCATCTTAGGTACTGTCTGGATTTTTTGACTTAAACGCTGATTTATGGTCCCTATTTAAAGTGTGTTTTTACAATATATCCCTTACGGCGAATTATGTTATAATCCACTTGTACAGTTCCATAAGTCCCTAAGAACCTCTTTCCGATTTTTTAATAAATGACCATGTAACTAGAATAAGCATTTATGGTATTTATTTATTACAAAACGACGAAAGTGGAGAAAATATTAAACGCCTAATTTTTTTTAGGCTGCCTAAAAGTGCGTCTATTTCTTAGACGTTAACTGCCTATTTGCTTGCCTAATTCAGTCTTTTTAAGTGCCTAAAAATCCGGGCTTTAGTTATGAATGTTATGATGTACACTCTTAACTTACAGTCGAAGTAATAATCAAACAGTCCTTGCCTTTCGTTTTTATTTAGTTATTGCGTGAAGTTTCTCGTCAAAAAATTTCCAAATTAACAGTTTATTATTTATCTGGTTATCTTGCTGGAGTGTCATTTACTGGGGCGCGATGGCTCTTGGTTCCACGATTTTTTGGCTTTTTTATACTCAGCTCTAGTATTATAGCTATTGCATCTATTGTATTTTTCTTGTTTTCTATCTTCCTTTTCTTTGTCTACTCTCTCTTGTGTCACTGGTCTTCTTTTTAGATTTTCTTTTTCAAATATTCCTTTCATTGTTCTTTTCTAATTCATTTCCATATTATTTCTTACCATTGTTATTCTTTCTTCTTCAATTTTTCCAAACTTTCTTTTTCTTGTCTCACTCTTACACTTGCATTTCTTAATCTATCCCACTATCTTTCTCGCTGTTTTTGTTAAACATTTCATTTCCCTTGCGTTGATCATGTTGACTATAAGCCTTGTAGAATCATATTGATTTTTATGATTTCCGAATAGGTATTTGAAATGGTGGGATAGGCTTTGTCTGCACTGTACATTTATTTCATTTAAGTTGCTTATATAATTTTAGAAACATTTCTTTATTACTGTTTGATTCTAATTAATTGGTTACGATCAACCAAACTGATCGAGCGTTTCCAAACAGGCTATAAATCCCTTTTCCGCCGCAAGCAAATGTGAAACGCATTGTTTTGATTTATCAAATTAGATGCACGCTTCCAATTAAGCGCGAGTTAGCTGAGCGACGTCTATGACGCCGTTATATTTAGCCAGGGCAGTAACTCGGGGTCGACACTCTTTCGAGAATATCGCAGGATGGGATTCTTGTCTGTCATGCATTTCGAAAATACACATATTAACTACTGCGTCACAAATAACTCACTTGGACGAACAGCACTTGGAGATTGCTCCCGAAGGTGCACGTCTCTCTCTCTCTCTCTCTCCCCGAAAAGTGTTTACTTTCGACGTAATAAGTTTTATTGGAGTTAATTATCAGCAATGACGTCATTTATTCGTCAGGCAATGTGTTGCTGGTTTATGTTAAGCGAAATATTAAATTGAAAATTATATTGCCACGCGCATTTTTGGGGAAAGTCAGTTCCTAATCAATTTTCCGAAAGCTGTAAAATATTTCTAATTTAAGGATAATGAATTCAAAATTGTGCAACAAGAATGTACAAGCAAGGATGGGAAATGAAAGTATTGAGAAAGAACAAGAAAAACAAGGAGCGGGGAAAGAATGGAGAAATAGAACAAAGGAAGAAGTGAAAAAAGTCTGTAAGGAGAACCACTTATAATAGCAGATATTAAATCACATAGTTGATAAGATAGCAGTGATTGAATCACGTAGAGAGGGAAAGATGCCAAAGAAGATAATATAAAACGAACCCGTTGGGAAAAAACGAAGAGAACGACTAAAGACACGTTGGGCTCTATGGAGTGGTGAAGGAATTGAAGAAGTTGAAGGAGGTGCTGGAAAGGAAATGCGAAAGTGAAGTCCTTCCAAACTAAAATAACTAATACAGAAGCTAAACCTCAAAGAATTTATAAAATTCTGCAGGGTCTTCTCTTCCCCCAAAAAGATTGTCTTTCATTATTGTTTTTCTTTTCATTGCGAATTAAAAATTGAAATTAAAGTCCTTCATTAGTTTCACGCTATTGGTTCATAGGCTCTTTTCCTCTTTTTTCTTTGGAGATCGTTTTCCATGTATGTATCTGCTGTGACTTTGCTTAATATTCTCTATTCGGTTGATTTGCGTAGATAACTGATGATTCCTGTTTTTCGAACCAATCCAGAATAGGAATGGTACAACAAACTTTTATCACGCCTAATCACTGCCGCATCAAGATTCAAACGAAGTCGTTCCTATTAATTAACTCCGAACAGTCGGCGATTGCATTAATTAGGCAATATTTGCGGCGATTGCATGTTACACCGACAGTAAATTTGTACCTGCGGTCTTCCATTTTTAGAAAGGCGCGCCTTATTCCGATGCACATTTTTTCCCAGTATCCACCAGTACCGCGAATGCGAATTGGCTTCCTTTATTGAGGCGCGCGGCTCTCCTTAACTTATTACGAATGACTTGCTCTTTTTAGCTAATCTCACACACGTAACAGCCCACGTTGCATGTTAGAACGTTATAAATTTAATAATAATTTTAATACATATTAATACGCTCACTTTCCAAATAACTGTGATAATCCTGATTTCAATATCAGGAAACGAAAGCTCGCGCGCTTCCTACGTGACAGAATTAACATGTATGTACACGGGTGTAATTACGTACCACATAAAAAAGCCACCCGATCTTATTGATTAGTTAGTAAACACCCTTTCACTATTTATTATGTATTTTACTTGTTAATTAATAATAATCTGCCCGGACAAAACAATGACGATCGGACTTGTTAATTACGGAAAGGAAACGACGAATGTTTTGCTAAAAAGTGAAAATAGTATGCATGTGTCGCTAATTGGTATTGACACAGGTGGTAAACAAATACAGAAACGAATTCTAGCGACTGCATGCGTAATATCAACAGATGTTCTCGAATGAGATATTTTCCTTTAATGTTTACTTTGCAAACAGAATCGTACTGGTTCTATTAAAAAGAGCCCGAAAATATTTTAAAGATACAAACGTACTGATCACAAAAGTAAATTTATATTGTGTTTCATTGAAAAAATAAACTAATTTACTTAACATAGATGTATCAAACTAAACATGTATAGTAGCCTATCGTGACTTTTGCTGGGCGTTGGCGGTGGCATGTCATGGTTCGCTGTAGAATGAATAAGTTGCCTAAATCCAAGGCGTAAGGACTTTAAAACAGGGAAATTTAAAACAGCTAGCAGTTTATAAAGAACAGATAAAAGCACAAAGCAGCTTTCAAATAATAGATACCAGTTTATAAATAATAGGTAGCAGTGATAAATGATAGGTAGCAGTTTTCAAATAACAGGTAGCTATATGAGGTCTTTGAGGTTCTTCGTATTTCGAAGTCTCTGCGCCCTGCACTTAGGCAACTTCTTCATCATACGTCATTCTCTATGACATGAACACGCCTAGTAACAGTCATAGTAGGCAACCATACATGCCATAAGGAAGTAGCGTCGAACCTCCATGTATATCCACTCGAACACTCTTTCATTCTTTTGAAACCTTTGTTCGACCATCATCATATCTATCAGAAAATTTTTCCTCAAATTCTGTAACTCAAGAGAAGCTTTCTGTTTAATGTCGTCAACAAATTATTGGTGTGGATTTTTTGTTGTAAAGTACATTTATGCGATAATAAGTAAAAGATCTAAGCCAATAAGGGAGTTACATTGTATAGATTACATATTATAAAAGAGAATATTACTATACATGGACGACAATTTCCGTTGAAATTTCTTCACCATGAATACAAGAACAAATTACAATTTGAACTGCAAGAACTTTAGATCGCAAGATATAAGCTGCTGTAATATCCATACATGTCGCAGTGTATTATAGACTCCATCGTCACTTTCAAACCCGAACAAATAAACAAGCTGCAAGTTGGTACTCTTCTCATTAGCTTCGCGAATGCTCAAACATTTGTTTTATTATCACATCAACCACAACTATCGATACTTGCGTTTTATGTTCCACCTTTTTTTTTCTCCTCCGGCATTTAATATGATGCACCCGTCCTTTCATTGCTACTCCCGTGGTCGCGTATAAAATAATTTTATTGCGGAGATAACGGAACGTAAATAACTCGAATCAATAAATTTTTTTCCGCAGTCGCTCGTTTTGTAATGGCCGTTTTGGTTATTCAAACAATTGTACCGCAACTGTGCCCGCGAAACCGCAAGTGTCTGCCAAACACAGCTTCTTGATGACAAGTTAAAATTGATTTCTTTTTGTTTGACTTCACAAATTATTTCAAATTAATTTAGAAAAAGAATAATTTTAAATAAATTCGATTTGGATTAAGTAATTTCAGGCATGGGTTCCTTAGTTGGACTATTTTTTATTTGACTTTGCAAACCTGATTTTTTTAAAATTTAACAATAGAATTTTTACGTCACTTATATTTTTATCGAATTTTTTTTTTGTTTTCACATGGGTATAAGTAATTTGCATAATTGCAGTATTTCTCATTTTATGGGGCCAATCAAAAAGCAGCGAAAACATGACTTGAAAAATATCTTAATTATAATACTCCCTCTCGATCCTCTTTTAATAATACATTTATATTTTTTCGAAATAACATTCCCCGAAAAAATGCATTAATTCGTAGACACAAAAGAGATGCGCTGCAAAATACATAAAAATAAAAAATCTTGTTAAGCAGAATAAACATCCAATTAAAGCCATTTTTACAAGTCACTTTTCATTTTTTGTGTTCCGATAAAGCGATTATGCAAATCAGTCGGCTATAAAATCTTAAATTATCCGGAAAATAAATAAAATAATACTGTTTTGTTGCAAAGGGCGGGCGTAGTGTTTAATGAAGATATTCTGAAAGAAAAGAAGAAATAATCTTGTTAATCAAAACGTGGGAAATTTATTCTGTCATGCCTGTTCAGAATCATAATTCATTCGTTTTTTTTTTAACTTTCCATTCTTAATAATTTTGCAAATAATCGTTTTGTGAAATCCTATTAAAACATTTCGTCCTCTAGCAGAGCTCCTTACCCTACACCCTACACAACTTCTACATTTATGTATTTTATTTTTATAGAAAAACAACAAGCGATCGAAAGATGTCGCTATTTAAATGTCCTTTATTTTTATAGATTAATTTGTAGCCCTCAAAATTAGCAAAGTGATTCAAATTCAAAAAATTCTAAACACATACAAGTTGTTGAATCAAACTGAGATCATGGAAATTCAATAAGAACAATGAGCGCAGATAAATGAAGATTGAAATTTATGAAGTGCGAACGAGATGGAATTACGTTATGAGTAGGGAAGCGCCACGCCTCCACAAAGGCCTGCTTGTCTATATTGCTTTCTATCTTTTGTAATTTTGTAATTCTTATGTTCTCACTTTACAATAACGACCGGTATAAACGCAACAGTTTAGCATTTACATAATCTCAATTTCGCTTTGACAACCAGTATCATTGGTGATGTGAACTAAAAGTAGGAATAACAAAATTAATAAACAATAACACAAAGTAATTTCTAGTCATCTTGCCATCATTATCTAAAAGCCTTCTAGAATATTGTTAGTAAAATTTAACAACAAAATGATGCACATTTTTAACTGATTAATTCACAATAAAAAAATAGTGCCTTACAAAATTACTTTTTTTTAATGAATCTTCAATTACGTTAGTAATTTTTGAAATAAATTAAGAATTTGTCGACAGAGGTAATTTACGGTTAATAAAATTACCTAAACGTTAGGAGGATCATTTTTAAAATAATTAGGCAATAACTATCTTCTCAGAAATACATAATTCCGTCGAAATAACTGTGTTCCTTTCGCACACGCAATAAATTTGTGACGTTTGATGTCACGCAAGCGAAATTTGTGTTCGTGTATACTTGAAAAATTTGAAATTAGATACTACGAGTAAGATAAGAAACATGTTTGGAAATAAATATTTGAACATCGAATTTAATTGTCAGTGTATATGTATGTTATAGTAAGAAACGCAAAATTGTAACAGTAACACTTAAATAAAGAAGTGGATATTTCTTTAAAGCCTGGTTTTGAGTCAGTCTACGTATACAAAACAAATTTTAATTTATATGCAAACTCAAAATTATAAGGCAAAAGAGTTTGATTTTTACCAACTTCTACATTAATTATTTTATGTTTGAATCTTAAGCTGGATTTACACCGGAGGTAAAATTGATAATAACAGTGTTAATAACTTTGCTTTTGCTAATAACAATGCTTTTAACAAATCTTAAAAATTGTGCCAAGAAATGTTAGAAACATCAACATTGTTGACAGTATTTACGATTAACATGTGAAGAAATATCGAAAAAATGTTAGTAACGTATTGAAAATATTTTATGTTAATGACATGCTGTTAACATTTATTATTTTTTCCATTAACTTGTCGATAACTTCATAACTTTGTTAATAGCAAATATGATCGGTGTGGAGGCGATCTAGATCAAAGAGTGTGCTAGCAAAATGTTATTGACATGTTATATTTACAAACAAAATGTTAGTAACATTCGTTACTTTACGAGAGATTAAATGCGTGTCAACTTTATTGTGATTTATAGTTTTGAACGCAACTCCCTAATTTATTAGTCTTGTTTCTCTGAGTTTAGTATTCACACTTTTCAAAGCTTCAAGATGGAATGGTTTAAGGAAAAGAGTATTAAATTATAGAAGAGTAGGTGCCCTAAGCATGAATGTTTATGGAACCACCAGGTTTCAATTTACAAGAACAGACAAATTTACTAATATGTTCATAACTTGCAGTAACATTGTTGATAGCAATATCAGTAATATTGTTAATAACTGTATAAATAGCATTGTTATCCCACAATGTTAATGACATTGTTACACATCCTTAAAATTCAATACAGCTTTTTGCTAGCAACAATGTTAGTAACAATATTAATAGCTAAGTTAATGTCAAATTGTTAACTACGTTTCCAGTGCCAATCAAACTAATGTTATTCATATATTTGGTACTAGAATTTTTGTTGTTAACATGTTTTTGTTATTGTTTTGGTAAATAGGAATCTTTAGGAACAAAAAAGTGTTTCTTGTTCCGGACATTTTCGATCAATAATTTCTACTTTATTCTGTTTTCAGCTTCTCTTTAACATCCTCAGTCGTTTCACTTTCTTAATGTTGTTAATACAACACCCAAGTACATGTTATAATAAAAAAGAAATTGTATCTGAATTTGGAAGAAATTGAGTGCATTATACAGGCTGTTACAAATTCGAGGCTCACCATTGGGATCTCGGAAACGGTAAGAGATACGAAGTCGGTTAAATTGGGGCAAAGTTGCGTATTTTGGTGCAGATTAATAATCTGTTCTGAAAAATCTTCTACGATTTGTAGTTTTTGAAATATTTCCAAAAAACAAGAAAACGTAATTTTCTTTTTTATTTTTTTCTGAAGTTATTATTGCAGGGATTATAACAAAATTAATACATTCTACAGGCACTTTTTAAGCTGTTTCCTGGAACTTAATTAAAATTTAATTAATTTTAATTAATGTCAGAAAAAAATATAGGCACTTTAACATCTGTTCAACCCAAAACTTTATGAAAACTCCTTATTAATAAATGTAAAGAATTTATTATAAATCTACTAACAATAACGTACAAAATTAATTGCTTTTAATTTCTGTGCGTTAAGTTTTCATACCTCAGTCATTAAAAATCACACTGTAGTTTCATTCATTTGTCTACAAGGTGTAAGCGCCCTTTGTAAATGTCACTTTTTTATTATATGCCGATCAATTGATAATTTTAGGAAGTTCTTTATAGCTACCTCCTGTTAGCTTTTGTTAGCAGCTTTGTCGCTTGGAGTTGGAGGTTACGTTATATTTTTAACTCAGACTGATCCGATCGGCATATAATAAAAAAAATGACGTTTAGGTCATGTATTTTGTCTTCTTTTTTTCTCTCAACCTTCTACTATTCAGATATTTTCTTAAAGCATAACGAAGAAAGACATACTGCTCTGTACCTCTGTAATTATCACATCAGTTGAGCTGCATTTTTATACCGTATTTTCAACAATTTCTGAGTCCCACATGACCAAATTAACTAACTACTTTTCTTAGAAAACTTGTTTCGTGCAGATTGGCGACACTGTAAGATGGCGTGTCACTATAAGAAAGTAAACATAGGTACGTGTGGTTCGTGGTTTGTAATCACGACGTTCAAAATGTATTCTAACATTAAATTATTTCACATCGATGAATTTTTATACATATTATTTATAATAAATTTTCAGACATTAAAATAAAACTTTATTTTTACATTTGCTGATGAAGTTAATTTTGTTGCGCTCTATTCTTATACATAATTGGAGTAAATTATTTTAAGTGTAAATTTAGTTGTGTGATCACGTGGGACTCGAGAATAGTTGAAAGCACGGTATGTCGATATTATAAGATTATTTTCTCAGTGTTTCTTTATTCTTTCTTATTTAACGGGCGACGCATCGAAGATTGTGGAATAGTGATGGGCGAAATTAGTATTCGAATAAAAATGTAGTCGTATGAAAATACAAAGTGGCCAAGAATAACTGTTTGAGTTGGCAATACAATTAATACAATTTTTTTATTCGGCTATTTGCAACACTGCAACCCGATATATGTTTTGTTGGTTTACTTGACGTAATCAGAACAGCGACAAGATTGTAAGTTAAGGGCCAGTTTACAGAAAATTTAATTACAATCAAATTTTAATGACGTTGTTAATTTGACAGTTCGCAATGTAATTCTTATGGCAACTTAATCGTGGTTAGTTTAATTCGAAATTAAATATTTGATTTGCTTTCTGTAAACCTACCCTATGTGAATAAAAGTAAGCGTTTTAATTTGAATTAGAAAAGTCAAATGACAGTGATGGCTGTCAGTACCAAGCCGTCAACAAACTTACTCTAGTTGTACCATTTAAAAATAAAATTCAGCGCTGCCAACTCAAACAGAGATTCTTGACGGCTTTGTAGTATTCGAATGAAAATAGTAGGTAGTCGAATGAAGACAATATTCGAATGAAAATAGTATTCGAATGAAAATAGCAGTCGAATATATTAGTTCCCACACAACCGAATAATTTTATTTATGACAGCTGTAGTTCTTGCCAAATGAAATTGTAATTAAATTGATTTGTTTAATTGGCAGTGTTAGAGAAATAGAATATCTTATAAATCACGTGAATTATTTCAGCCTGATTGGGCCTCATCAGAGATATGTACTAAAAAATTACTTTTTGAAAGGATAATAATTAAATTATACACTTACATATTTTTGAATTTCCAATAACCCAAAAACAAACCCTGAAAGAAAACTTTTTGAAAAACCGTCTATTATCTTGCAAAATTGAAAGGAACAGTTACGTTTCATCATTCAAAAGGCAAAATGTGACAGTAAAATAAATAACGTAAGTAACTATGGAAACATTGAGTGAAATTAATGACAGCTGTAGTTCTTGCCAAATGAAATTGTAATTAAATTGATTTGTTTAATTGGCAGTATTAGAGAAATAGAATATCTTATAAATCACGTGAATTTCACTCAATGTTTCCATAGTTACTTACGTTATTTATTTTACTGTCACATTTTGCCTTTTGAATGATGAAACGTAACTGTTCCTTTCAATTTTGAAAGATAATAGACGGTTTTTCAAAAAGTTTTCTTTCAGGGTTTGTTTTTGGGTTATTGGAAATTCAAAAATATGTAAGTGTATAATTTAATTATTATCCTTTCAAAAAGTAATTTTTTAGTACATATCTCTGATGAGGCCCAATCAGGCTGAAATAATTCACGTGATTTATAAGATATTCTATTTCTCTAATACTGCCAATTAAACAAATCAATTTAATTACATTTTATTTATAACACTTATAAACATTTTTAATAGCCACAAAATAAATCAGAAGTGCCAAACACCAAAAAATTCAAAGACTAAACAATAATACATTAATATTATTTTCAACTTTCTTCAGTGGTTTGATAATTTCGCAATTATTAATATTTCTGAAGAAATACGTTTTTAAATTAATTAATTGTTCTTTCTAAGTTCATACAAAATCTGCATACTAATTATATGACTCAGGACATAATAATATTTTGAATTTGAATTTAATTTCTGTATGTACTGATGATATTATAATCAGCGTGTACCTGTCCAAAATTTTTATTAGCATTATAAGAACAAATTGTTAATACATTTTGGAAATTGAGGAAAAATAATTTACAATCGAAATCAAATATATTGTATTGTATTCGGCGTATAAATTAATTTTCAAAATTGTTATTTACGTTTGCTGTAATTTCGTAATAGTAATACATATTTACTTGCTTGGTATATCAATTTAATTGAAACTTATATTTTAATATTAACATTGTTCTAAAGTTACATGTACTCGAATATTTTCAGTCGTAACTATTTACAGTTTGTTACTATTTTTATTCTACAACTTTTATATGTAGTAATTTAATATAATGCACACCTAGTCATTAATATTTTCATTCGATTACTATTTTCATTCAAATACTATTTTATTCAACGACTGTTTTTATTCGAATACTGTCTATTCGAATACTATTCTATTCGAATACTACATATTTTCGCCCATCACTATTATGGAATACTCCTCGAACCTTTAGGCGTCAAATACTGTGGTCATATTGCCAATCCTGCTACAATTTAGCCGAACTTGGAAGAATTCCATCCCCGATAGAGATTTTTAAAGTGCTAAGCATCATGTTAACACGGGACCTACTGTTCTATTTCCTATTCGAGAAGACGGCATGTTTTTGACTTTGACAATTGAAAAACTGGGATTTGAACCACGTCATTCGGATCCGAAAGCAAACATTGGCAAACATGCAAACCTGTGAACCATCCGGTCGTCTACTTTTCTAGTCCTTTGGTATTTTCTGAAATCGTGTTTTCAAAATATTAACACTTACATTTTGCCGAAACTACGGAAATTCTTACAGAATTGTTTATTTAAATTGTCTGATTCCAAGTTTTTTTCTAGTTTTTAATTTAACTTTTGATTTGTAACTACGAAATAATATTCTAAGTGAATCCTTTGAAACTGACAAATCTGATAGGACAAAGCGAAAACAAAATTGGACTTACGATTCCTAAAGAATGTCATAATGTCATATTTATTTTTCAACATCCTATATATTTATTATTATTTTTAAATGAATAGGTTTGAGATAGAAACCACCCATCGCATTTTCAGACAGATAATGTTTTCGTTATCGGAGCTTTCATTTTAAAACGTTCCGTTTCATTACTGACAATAATATTTGGAACGTATTGATTGTACAAGCAACTACTGTATCTTTCACAACAACCGGCAAAAATTGTCTATTATCATCTAAATGAAAAAGTAGAGATTCTATCTTTTCTGTTAATTAAAAAAATGGTTGTATTTCTGTTATAAATCATGAGCAATTAATTTTTATTGCTGGCTCTTTAAGAAGTAATTAGAAAATAGAACAAAAAATGAATGCGTTCGCTTGCATCTGAGAAAAATAATTTCGACCAGTGGTGAATTTTAGAGAAATTCGCAAGGGGGTTAAATGATTGATAGCGGAGTATAAAGTTCGAAAGTCAATGCATAATTATAAGGGGCGATAATGTTCTTTGACGCGAAATGGAGAAGACGACTTGGACGCACGGCGTCGTCAATGGAGGAGCGGCGCGGCGGGGACTGAGTCGGGTGCATCGGGCGAAGCGCACCCGGGCCAGACTGGAAAAGTTCGCGCTGCAGTGTTCCCATATCGACACCAGACGCAGTCTTCACCTCGTAAAAATCGATCAGCCTCAGTATTCCGGCAACGTTGCATCGAGGTAACGTCCCATCCTAGGCTAGGAATGAAAAATTATCGTGCAAGCGAAAAAACTACTGTCACTACATGCTATATATCGACCGGCGCTAGGAGGTGGGGCGGTGCAGTCTAGAACGCGGCGCGGCGCCCGACAGGAAACTCTCTGAACCGGGCACGATGTCCGCGAGCGCTGCAACTTATGTACGTCCGGGTTCAGGAGAGAGGCAATGTTTGCTTCTGTATATCTGTTAAAAATGATGGCTCTAAATCGCAAATCGAGCGTTTCGGGCTGCCAGTTGTATGCATGGCCCGCGGCGCTCAGGTGTCGATGACCGGCCAGTGTGCGCTGCTGACGTCACTTGCCGCCGGGATAGCCTCGGGCTCCCACCGCACGCATAGACATGACGCTGACATGCTTCGTCACGCCACAAAGGCTCTCATTCAGCTATCTTCCCGCTCCTTCGGCGCTCTGTCCCTGGCCGCCACGGACGATCGACGGTCGCGCCTCGTAGGATAAATCGGCGTACGTGGTGGCTTTGCAACGCTCACGAACTTTTTCATCCATCCACCAACAAACCGATCGGCTACCGGTCTACCACAAACAATCGCAATTATACACGTTTTAAGACCGACGACGTGTCATCGCCATACTTACTTTAACATTATTTCAACGACCTTCTAGAAATCACACGAACATCCTTTTTTGCAGCATTACTCTTGTATATGTATTTATCAGTCAATAACGATAACAATATCGGTATATCGATTTTCAGTGCTGTTTTACTTGTAAGAGCCGTAATACACTATGATAATTTTTACGACGAAGTGAGTTAGTGAAGTGCCAATTCAACCAATCAGAATTAATTCACTGTGGTAGCTTATCTCTCACACTTTGTAACAAAAGTGTTATCAAATTTAGTGTAAAACGGCCTTAAGTACATTGTAATTCTGACAGCCTGATACCGGGCTTCGATATTATTTAATAAAAATATGTAAAATGTCTGTTGAATATGTGTGCAAGGCAACCATCATTTTCTTGTTACTTTTCACAGAATGTTTGGAAAAAGTGGATAAAACACTTGGTATTGTTTCACTTATTGTTTAATATACAGTGTGACAATATTAAAAGTTCCAATCGGCTACATCTTAAAAATGGGAAAAAAATATTTAGGCCCAGTTTACAATCGTGGAATAAGGACTATTCGCTGAATAATAACTATTCGCCGAATAGCCTTTAACATTCTTCCATATCTACGTCACGTTATTCCAAGAATAGTATTATACTACTCAGTTTAATCGACGCTTGTAATATCAGGCTTAACAATCGCTCAAAGCCGTTTAGGTGGCTCGAAAGCGAAACCCAAATAACATAATAAATGGCGCATCCCCATCTACAATCCAAAATACAACCACCCCAACTTGAAAATTTTAAATAGCGTTCCCCTACTTGCGATACATCAATGAAAAGCTCATTAAAAGCACTTTTTATGCTGTATTTGTGTTTAGAAAACAGCGGAAACCATTTCCAACATTTAATATAAGGTCTAATAAAAATGAAGAATTTAAAAATTAACTTGTTTCAATTCTTTATTCCACAGATGCTTTTTTGTCCCTATGTCACCTTCTGATTTCAGAAACGAACTCAATACTATTTTACAAATAGCTTACAATAATCATTTTCCTCTCAACACTATTCAAAACATATTTTTCAAAATTAGGAACAAACTCATCAACCAAAACTTTTTATAACCCTAATCTAACAATACCTTTAACGTCTACCCAAAAACCCCGTACCTTACGTCGGTCAAGTTTCCCATAAAATTGAACAATGTTTTTCCAAAAACAAAACATAATTACCGGGCACGGTAACACATAATTTTGTAATTTTATTTTCTCAATGTTACACACCTTGCTATAATTTCAATTTGCCGCCATTGTCGTTATTACTCCTTACCTTTGTGCAGCTAATTCTGCTTTAAACTGTCTAAGTTTCTAGTTACATTTCGGCAAATTTAAATTTAATAAAAATTTTTTAAATGTTTGTGTTGTGCCTTTTTACATTAATTTTAATATTCTTACATTAATCAATTGACCATGATAACATTTTTTATCTAGTTTACATTAATCCATGTATTTCCTCCTGAGGTAGGTTTTGTACATCTTTATTTTATAATTGCGCCACATTATTTCCTTTTTATTGTAGCTTCGTCCTGCAGATTATTACATTCTTGTAATCGAAACATGTCTGCCAAATAATTAATGTTCCGCTGAACCTCTTCGTCCTTATGTATATTAACCTACGACACGTCAAAAATGTTGTTAAGTTAACTTCTTGGTTACTAACATCATTATGGAGCTCTTCACCGGGAATTTAAAAATGTTTGTCCTTTCTTTTTCAACTATTCAAGAACTGTTCAACCAAATTATTCCAAATTATTATCGTTGGAAAGCTTGCTTCAAGATCTTTCTGTGAAAAGTCTAAGGGGTACCATTTGAAATTTCAAATTTGGGGTAGATCAACCGAGGGAGTAGATCAGAGTGTATTGTTCTCTACATTATTCTAGTCCCCTTATCAGACCATCTAAACGGTTTTGAGTAATTATTAATATCTTTTGCGTTTTTAAGATATGTTCATACATCGGATCGCAACTTTTAAAATTGTCACACTGTATGTAGTTCTTTGTGTGCAGGGTATCAATGCCATCCCCCTTTAACTTATTTTAGAATTAAAAAAAAGTGTTTAATACAAAACTTATAGGGACTAATTCAAAGTTTTTATAGATGATAACAAAAAAAACAACTGAACATCGCAAGAGTACTAGTTCTAGCAGGGGTGCAAGTGCTAGCTGCAGTTTTTTTTTTTTCTTTTTTATAATCCATTCGGTAGAATTTTTTTCTCTTTACGGACTGCTGTCCTACCTTTGCCGTTTTTTTCAAGTTTCAGTAAAACAATCGGTCTATTTTTTTTGTTCGTATAATATACAGGGTGAATGACAATCGTTCCACAAAAAAAAAAACGCGTAAGAGAATCGATGTCACAGATTACGGGAAAAATGTTAAAAACATTTCTTTTGAACAGTTTATAATTAATTAGAAAATTACGGCGCCATTACGTACGAAATACGGCGCCACTTTTTGTAAACACAGCAGTATAATTGGACTATAAATTTTATGATTATTATTTTATTGACTTCTTGCCTGCATACAAAGCGACCTTGGCACTTATCTCAATTTCGATTTATTGAACGTTTGACAGATGGGAATGGAAGTCTGAGTTGTTTCTTTTACGCGACGAACTTATGAGTAATTTCTAAAATAACTGGAATTGCGCATGAAATAAGCGTAACAAATTCGTAAAGAATTGTATAAATAATTGTTTGTTAATTCATGTGGATTACTTACTATAGTGGATTATACCAACTGCTTCGACCACAAAAAAAAAATCGCAAGGATTGAAATCTAGCGATCGTCGCGATCAAGGCATGGCCCGACAGGTAGCTGATAGTAAAATCCATGGCCTTCTAAATCAAAAGCGAGTTCTAACTGGCCTGGGCGTTTTGAAAAATTTACATTGAATTTTTGTGCTCGAGAAAACGCCAAAAGTCGACACTTTGGCGCTGGTTATGGGGCACTGACGGCAATGAGTGAAGTGCACTGTCACTAGTGTCAATCAAAGTGAGTTCACGCAAAATTAATTAATATTGTAATTACCGTAATACAAGATAATTTATGTGGTATAACCTTTATAGATTCATGCACAAATCATTTGATCTCATCGGAGTGAAGTAGGCTTGCGCAATAAAGAAAGACTAATGCGCAATAAAGAAAGCTTTCGTGTTATGAATAGGTAATTACAACAAGTTTCTACTTTTGATAATGTGAAACGTATTAAAAAAGGCGTTGATAATTACGCACAATGCGAAAAGAAGCTTTATTATACATGTTGTAGCTTACCACAGAAATTCTGAGTATATGCAGGTAAGATTTTCACCTAAAACCGTAATAGTTTAATGCTAAATTAAGTTGTCGAAATTGGACATAAATACTCCACCTTATTCCAACGTAAATAATATCCAGTATGCTCAAATTTTTATAACAATAACATTAATTGTTCTTACACGAACTCATTTTTGCGCAGGCCAGATAGAACTCGCTTTTCATTTAGAAGGCCATGGTAAAATCTTTCGTATCATTATCGCATGGAGACAATAAAACTATTAGGATACAGTTGTTTTAAACGTCGCTAGTTTATTTTTGATCCAATCGCGTACGTGAATACATGTCACAGTTTACTAGAACATGTATAAAACATTCTGTGGAACATTTTGTAATTAATTAATTATAAATTTACCTAAAAAGTAAGTATGTTTGGACTAAAACACCAAATTCACAGCGTTCGTATGTCATAAACGTTTTACGATATTTACTCAGAATAAAACTTGTAAAACTTGACCTTCCATAGCAGACGTGTTAAACTGCATACAGACAGCATGCCTCGGGATGCGCGGCGTACGACCTCGAGTCGATCCACATGCTATTGGTGCTCAGTAAGTAATATTTTATATTCAAATTTGTTTACTGACGACTTCGAACAGCTGGATCAACGGGGAACGCTCTCCTACGTCCACGTTCGAAAGTTTACGAGAGCGCGGCGAGGTAATTCGCGTCCTTTGTCAAGTCTGTACACAGCTTTAACCAATTTGACGAAATAAAGGCGCTAAAAACACGGGATATGGAATTGCAATGCGTCTAGAATTTGTTAAACTTTTTAATAGCTTTGTGTTAATAATTCGTCACACAAAACGAAATTATAATAATTCACAATCGAAACAAATTACGAATGAGTTTACTGATTATAATTCTTTAAATTCTGGCCATGAAGGACACGTTTCTTGTGGAAATAAACTTTATTTATAATACAATTTAAATTAAAATGGAAGAAAAATACTTGGAATTCTTAACACGGAGATTTAAATTGTTTCTCATGTTTTATTTGTTTACCTGTCAAAGCAGGTGTTAAAAGTGGGGCCAATGTGATCTATGGCATGGAATAATCTGCTTCAGATTATTTGCATGCATTTGTCAAGTAAATATTTTGTAATTCATATTTCAGGGCGATGGGAGTTGACGTGAAATTCCACTTAAAGGTCAAGTTCACGATCAATGCAACGCCGCCGTGCCTACCATAAAACTTTCATGAGGGCATTTATCTTGTTCATTTGCTCCTCCATTTTTTAACCAGAGGCACATCGTCGTTTGGGGCTAATTTTGATTAATTATTTCTCGAAAACTAAAGTAGAAAGAATTTGTTTAACATTTTTCCCATACCCTCGAATATCGCTTCTTATCGTGATTTCATTTTGTCGGGTTAATTAACAGTCACCCTATATTATGCAATGAATACGAGTATGTTTGGCAATGAATAAGACGATATTAAAATTCCAAAAATTTCACTCAGTTTTACATTGTTGTACAGAATGACCCGCAATTAACTTTACAAATCAAGAAAACGTGTTCTGCGATAAAATTAAGCAGACATTTTCAAATTCAAAAACAAAAGCTGACATAAAATAGAGAAAACTTTATTTTTGTTTAATTATTAACTATGTTAAATATAACTTGTTTTTTTGGCTCGATCGATTTCGGAAATACGTCCTCTTAGTATGGTATGTATACCTATGTACAGGGTATAATCCATTAAGTTTCACTTATTAATATTATAAGTTCCTCAGCATATAAGAGAATTAATTCTGCAAATATTACGGATCTAGCTCTAAAATAAAAAAAAACCTGAAATACCACAAGAGTAAGCGCATCGTCGAGACATAATTAATTATAAGCCAAATGTTACATATTGTTAATAGAGTTTATAATTGCTGCTTATAAAAGTGCAGCAATTTATGTCAATAAAACAAAGTATTGCAACCTTCGAGCGTCTGTTTTATTAATTACAATACAATAATTACATCGTGATCTTCCATACTTTGTAAACAAATAATACACTATGTGATTTAATTTGTTAAATTATTGAATGGTGACTAGATGAAAAGGGGGTTGAAAAAATAAATAAGTATATTTTACACGAAATTTCTTTATTAGTCGTAAACGTAATATAGATTTATCTATTTTTTCAACCCCCTTTTCATAAATGTTATTGTTAGGCCCGGTTTTTCGATCTCAGTTTAACTTTAAACTTCAGTTTATTCTCATTGCTTCTACAGGAATAAACTGAAGTTTAAACTTAAACTGAGATCGAAAAACCGGGCCTAAGTTAGTTTGCATTACAACTCTGCATACTCAGAAAATAAAATGCATTAAAAACAATCAATATATTTTTACTTATTACTCCTATTAGGTATGATTCATGATTACTGTTTTAATTTAATTCTTTTAGGCCCAGTTTTACAGTCGTGGAATAATGACGGAATATCTGTTCGCCGAATATCCTTTAACGTTCCTCCATATCTATGTGACACCTACCACGTTATTCTAAGAATAATGCTTATCCGACGATTGTAAAATCGGACCTAAGTTAATGAATTAAGGAAATAAATTAATGTATTTATGTACTTACTTATGTACTTATTATGTAAGAATTATTTTGGGGAATATTTGACATTTGCCCAATACGTATGTCATAACTTCGCTTTTCTTGTACATTTATAGTGGTTACAGCAAGTGAAACTTATTCGATTATACACTGTATAATGAAATTAAACAGACCTGAAATTATATTCTTCACAGACCATGGTAACTCGAAGAAATGTGTTTTTTTTAAATAATTCTTCAGAATATCTGTATTCTTTTAAACTGGCATCTTTCAACAATTATTTTACGTACAGGAGGTGCTTAATGCAGTGTGAAGTAAATAGTTATTTACGAATGAGTTATACTTGAATTGACTTGTGATGGCTCGTTAATGATTACATAAGTAAATTGTTAATTACCGAATCGGTTACTACTTTATGAGTAAACGACAACGAACCTTAACACATAGGTATAATGATTTGCAAAAGCCAACTTAAAAGCAACATTAAAGAAATTGCAACATGTGCAATAATTTATCTCAATTTTTCTGAAATTGTATGAAAGAAATAGATTAACAACTTTAGAAGTAGATATTGCATAGAATTGAAAAATTCACATGTAATGTGCTGTTAACAGCGTGAAAGTTCACATAAAGTAAAATTGTTTTCCGTAAAATCGCACACGCAACAGAGCCTGTTCGCTTGAAATCATCCTGTTCGGTGCGATTAGTTTTTTCATCGCTATTATAGGAGCGCCCGTAGATCAGCGATTAGATATAATAAGCTCGCGCAAAACGTAAAGTGCCCTGAATAGTAAACGGGTGTTTTTACGCGCTCCGCTGGGCATTCTCAACTAATTATACATACACTTGTTTACTAAAACTTTTTTCCGAAAAACGAATTACACTACGGCCACAAAAAGCGCTCTGAATACTTCAAACCAGCCGTAACATAACGTATGTTACTTCTTGTGGGCATCGGGACGGACACAAAAACCATTTTATACAGTTAGTGCGCATGATTACTTTCTAATGAAGTTTAAATCTGCATGCTGCCTGGAATCGGTAGAAATATTATTATCTTTAAATTAGAACTGGGACTAATAATCTTCATGGTTAATGCGATTAAGCATTCTTTCGTATTAGAATTTACCAAATGACAGGGTATCCAAGACTTATTACATTTTAATGAGAATGTACCTCTTCATATGTTGTACTCTTCTATTAGATTAATCTACTTAAATAATTATACATTCTTACATAAACGAGATTTTCCGTTTGAAATTAAAGTTGCATTAGTATTATTAAGACACTTTTAAATACACCTTTATAACTTTAATTATTTTTGAATACTTCTCATTATTATTATAATACATTAAATGTTTAAGAGAGAAACCTTTCTTAATTCCAGACGAACTCGTACATTTAAATGGAATATAAAATTTCAAACGTCACCAAAAACATAGGGCTTAACGAGACAAAATAAATGCTGAAAATGCTGTTTCTAATTGTTTTCAAAAAAAGGTGCTTTTGTTGGAACCGAACTATAACAATTCACATTTTCCTGTCTCCGTTTGTTCGACCGGAACCCGGATTCTCCCGGAGTCGAATTTTATTTCACAAAAGCGTAAATTTTCGCGAGAACAATAAAAAACGTTAAGTTGGGGTTTTCACAGTTCGGTTTGTTCATTTGATAACATCCACAATTTCAAAAAAGAACACCTATAAGTATCGAAGTTTACTAAATTCATTTTTAAAAAAATTTAAACACTAAATATAATGTAATTACTAGTGACCGGAATTATATATTTTGACGTCATCATATGTGTTATCATGATGCACTACGAAGATCTGACATAAGCCAATTTGGAAGTCGGGGCGTTCCCCAAATCAATTAATTTGATTAAAACGAATTAAAAATTATTTTGTGTTTTTCTTCACAAAGGAATCACTCATTCTCTTATTGATGGCATCAAAATATATGATTCCGATCTCTAGTAATTACACACTCGGGGAAAGCCTGAAAACAATTATACACCTCTCTTCGACCAAATAACTAAATTAAATCTGAGTGATGCCGGAAAGTAAAACTTCTACAGAGAGAATTCCCTTCAGTGTGCTGTAAACTTAGGTGCTTGAATAATTTCGTTAGGTTTCAAGTTTATTTTTCTGTTGCGTCGAATTTCTAAAATTAAAAATGAGGTCGCTACGTCCTAAATTTCTCCACAACAAACAAATCAGCTAACATCTTCCCCGTATAACACGCAAGCGCACGGATGCTTTATTTGGGATAAATTTAGTAAATCTCAAAACACATCCCTTTGTATTTTTTTATATCTACAACAACAATTTGATTTAGGCAGGCAATGTTTTGGAAACAGTTCGATATAGAGAAAAATAGAAAATGTTTTAATTACAAACTGTTAGTTTCAAATAGGGAAGAAAATCTGAAATATGGAGAAAAAGAAACTCTTGTGTACCATGTAACTAACTGATATTTATTTATTAGTCCTATGTATAAAGGACACTTCAGGATCCAATAAGAATTGACGCTTCATTGGTACTGTTTTAAGCCCGATTAATTACTTTATGTTTGTTATTGTTAATTAATTCTAAATTTTGTTAGTGTTTTGTAGTAAATGTACTTGTAACTCGTAAGTAGTTATTCAACGACTTTTTCAATGTATCGTTTTATTATTGCTTAAGTAGAAGTATGTCGTTTGCTCGAAGATCGTTCTGCAAACAAATTTCACTTGGCCTGTACTCGAAGATCATTTTGAACGATTCTCCGTACACAACAGTCATGTCGATATCTTCCGAATTCGTAATACACTTCATTTAAATACAGAATTACATGCGGCAATCTATTGAGACATTTAATTTAAAAAAAAGCTTAATTCTAAGTGATTCAAATCCAAATATGTTCCTTATTTGTTATCCTGTGTAATGTATATCTTCAGGTTACTGTATTATTAATATCTAAATGTGTTCTAATTCTAATTTCTCACTGAACAAGTGAAACAATTTTGATTAAAATGTTAGTTGGGAGGAGCGCTGAACTAGTGGTACCCTCCTAGCTGGCGCCTAGACACTTATAAAAAAAGTGTATCGATTAAAACGCGAGTAACTTTCTTTTGCTGTGTAAGTTTGCTTGAATGAGCCTCCGTGCGGCGAGTTTATTTTTCTGCCGTGTCGAAATCGAATTTCTAAAATTAAAAATTAGGTCGCCTCGTCCCAAATTTCGACGACAACAAACAAATCAGTCGGGACCCTCCGTGCAGATTATTCTGTAGTATGGAGGCGAGGAACGTGTCAGACGAGCGGATGACTAAGACCTGCACGGTAAGTTGCAACGTATGCAATATAAAATTTGAATACTCGGATGAATGCGGCGAGCAGTATATCGTGAAGGTCACGCAGATCGACTGCATGTTCTGCACGGCCTGATTTATCGCTTGCATCGCGCCACAGTCAGAAGTGCTAGAGAACGGAGCAGCGGTCAGTCTGCCCACGTCCCACGGATCATCCTCCCACTTCGTCCCCGACGCCGCCGTTCCGTTTCGTTTGGGGCTCGTTATATTTTTGCGAAAGTCCGGCCTTTCCACTTGAGGCAATAAGGTCAATGTTAATTGCTCCGATGCGGACAACACAACCAATCGGGTTCTTATTATCGTCTTTATGCATCGCAGCTTTTATTGTTTTCTTTTAATCTTCTGTGTGCATCTAACGCAGCGTTTATTTTTTTTTTACCAACGCACTCTGTATGATTACGCGCAAATATTTCATGTTTATTGGCAGTGAATACGGTGGAGGCTCCGGGCGCATTATCTAATCGATTACTCGTCTCTACGATCATAGTTATTTACAATATATTAGCTCTTTTATTATTGTATTTACAATGCACATAATCATTAGCTACTTAAACTTTCAACTTTTACTTCAATTCTAGGAAGGGAGGAAGTCAAGTATAATCAATAAAATTGAAACTAATATGCATAGAAGGCTTGGAATCGCAAAGTATCAGATGCTCCCGACACTATCTAATCGATGACTTTGTCTATCTGGTTCAGTTAGAACTTATAACGAATGCCCTTTATTGTTGCGTTTTTAATACATATAACTCGCCGCTTACTAAACTTTTTAAAAACTTTTCTTTCATAAAAACTTTCAAAAAATAAGAACGGATAGAAATGATTTGCGGATAAAATTTGTAATACTGGTAACAGAATGCAGCTAGAGTTGCCAAAATCTGGTATTTTTGCTCACGTGGAAAAAAATTAACATTTCACCATCAATTGAGGAGGTGACAAGCAAAAACCATTTCTGCATAAAAATATGTTTTACCTACATGGTTTCCGGTAAATTGAATAATGCTCTATCGATATCTAAGGTCGGTTTTACACAAAGTCGATATTTTCCATTTCAAATTACCTGAAAATTGAAACAATTCTTGCAAAACCCAAAAATGTACAAAATCTTAACATATTTATATCATTCAAAGAAAAACTTTACTGTGTTTGTTTTAAGATTTTATTAGAAATAAGAATAATAATAATGTTTTCAGTTATGCTTTTACTCTACAAGTACAAAAACAATCGTTTTTTTTTCAAGTTCATGTATTGTAATACCAAGTTAAAAACAATTTGAAACATGAATATGAAATATGATGTTTCAACTAATTTTCATGCAAGAACCGAAACATTTTTCATAAAAAGAGC
Organism: Dorcus parallelipipedus; assembly: GCA_958336345.1. NCBI lineage: Eukaryota > Metazoa > Arthropoda > Insecta > Coleoptera > Lucanidae > Dorcus > Dorcus parallelipipedus. The sequence goes on along the minus strand of OY284480.1, from coordinate 19,596,769 downwards.
AAAGACATTGTTTACCAAAAACAAGATTTGAATATCTTTAAACGACTGCAAATTTTGAAAATTGGATTTATCAGTTTTTGCATGTCGCGCTCCTCAGTTGTGATGTGCTATACAGGATGTTGCATTATGGATGTAACAGTCTGATGCATTAATGGATGTACGCCTGAACGGTCCAGTGGTAAGAGGACCGGCCTTGCAATCGCATGATCGTCGGTTCGAATCGCACTCGGGATTTTTGTCGGGGGTGGTCGGTATCGACTTTAGGCACCCTTCAGTGTTGAGGATAAAATTCGACACTGCTTCCCCTTAAACGGCGAGAAGGTTGGAAGTAACAAAGCCATGGAACACTTTACACACATTCAAATGCACTCCCGCTCCTGAGGTTCTGACAAGTCTTTGAATTGGGATCCCGTTGGGCAACCACCACAGATAAAAAAAAAACACAAGAAAGTTTCAGTTTCAATCCTTTCTTCGTTTTACTCATATTGATTGTTCTTACCGATCTACTTTTGGTTGCCTATTTTTTTCTAAGTATCATAACCACCGGAGTTTTTCAGTTTTTTTTTTAATTATTTGTGTTATGTTAAATTCTTTCGCCGTTTTAAATTCTTTGTATAGAATTCTTCTTTACACAGGTCTTTTCTTTGACCATTTTTTGCTCCGCGATTTCATTAGGTTATACAGGGTTCTCCAACCCTATTTTCATGAGGCTGAAAAAAACATAATTAAAGGGCAAAATGAAATAACTCTGCAATATTTAAAAACGACATATAATGGTAATGCAATTTTACACCTAAAAATAACATCAGATAAATGACTACCCTTGGCTGTTAAGCATTGCCCCAAACGATTTTTGAAATTTTCCATAATTTTTCCACTAGCAATTCGTTCGGAACACTATTGATTTCTTGAGAAATATTGTCTTTCATTAAACCTACTCTTAACGTCGCCCAACGTGTTAAAATCATTCACCCAGCGCAAAATTGTTTTCCTTGATGGTACTCTTCCATGCCGTTCAACATCAAAATGACGACGGAAACTTCTCTGCACTAATGCAACTGAGTTTGTTTTAACAAATTCTGTTGCCACAAAAACGCGTTGATGATGTGGAAATCTATCCACCTTATAAGAAATTGCATGTATCAAGTGGCTGACAAGTAGCAGCTATTGTTTCATTTTCCGTGGCAATCTATTAAAAGTGGATCATACCTGTTAGAGAACCCAGTATAATCGTTTTGTACAATCTTACCTTAACTCTGAAAATTTGTAATATTTTATTATCTGTGGAGAACGTGAATGCTTCTATTTTCCACCATTACTCTCTGGATTTTGTCTGGGGCCCAATTCTTGAAATCACTTATGTCGACAAATGTCGTATGACGACATGACTCTCATACAAAACTCTACAAATCGTTCGGGAATTGCGTCATTTTGACGTCGCATACGACATGATGTCGAATGATTTCAAAAATTGGGCCCCTAGTTTTCAAACTGCTATCCTGCTGTAGAAAACTGACACACTGGTGCTTATGTTCGCAGTCACGATCGGAAACACTTTTAATAATTTTTTTATCAGTTCCAGGTGTATGTAAAGGACACTTCAGGATCAAATAACAATGGCATTACCATAATACAAATGAAAATTTTCAATGAACTACAAACAATAAAATATCACAATGCTATGTACAGTCGCGGCAAAAATCAATCGTCAATTTTATAATACTAATGTTGGGTTTCATAAAGGTCGATTAAATTTAATCATTGATTCAGGCTGGATTTCTCAGTCCTAGTTTAACTTTAAACTCCTGTTTTTTTTTCCATAGGAACAATTGTTTTTATAAATCATTCCTATACCTTCAGCACATGTAACCATAGCAACGTTTATTTTTAACGCTTGATTAAATTTAAGTAACGTTTGTGAAATCCACCATAAAACTTTTGCTAGGTGGTGGTAATTATAAATTGATATTTACGAATTACAAATAATAATTATTACTGATTGTCAACCGTAAGTATCAATTTGATCATGGACGACACAGTGGGTGGTATGCATAAAACGAAGTAGATGCTAATACTTCTCAAATTAGTATTTTCTTCGAAGTATCTTCTATTACATAAAGTACCTACAACAACTCTGAAGCATATACTATGAAAGCAAAGTTTGTACTACAGCATGTAGTATATACTACACTGTAATAGTACTTACTATTAAAATGAATTATCTACTACTGACGTGACCAACGAGAGTAATTGACTTCTCTGTCTGTGTATTTTTGCAACAATCAATATATTAGTTAATTACTTTATAATTACAAATTATGTCACTTTACCTGAGTAACTTGCAGATATATCATCAGTATATTTTCTCATTTCTGTATACACCTTCCGTTTACGCATATTCATAAAAGCAGCCATAATATTTTATTATAATTCATATCGCGTGTTCAAGATGTTTACTAAATAGCAGCTTCACTAAATTCAAGTAGATACTACGCGGCATCCGAATTTTGAGGATGTTGAAGTAGATACTACAAATTTATAGTAGGTACTTCTATGGCGAAGTAGAAACTTCTATGTACTTTTGTACATAGTAGTACCTACTAGATAGTAAATACTACGCCAATATAATAAGTACCTACTTTATTTTCGAAGTAAATGCTTCAAGCATCAGCATGTACTACGTTTTATGTGTACCACCGAATAAATTTATTGTGCAGCTACATGAAAACTATCGCTAACCTAGAAATATTTTTATGCATTTCTGCGAATTTATGTGACTCTTTAATAATGAAAAGTGTATCTACAGCGAGCGGTAAATGTGATAATAAAAGAAACCTTGTTTGATAATAATAATAAAATAAGGAAATCAAAATGTAAATAACGACACGCCACTGTTGAAATTTAGATCATACTCCGCAGAAATACCAACGTTGTAAGGTGAAAGTCACTAATACGACAGCGCGCTAAATTCAAGCGCCCTTCAACCATTTCAGAACACACTGTATACACATACAGTGACCTCAGCGTCATTGTTTTTTCAAAAAACCTTTTACGGCAATAATTTAAAAAAACTTATTTAGCCCCTATCAGGTAAACCTAGTGATTTTTACTTAGTCAAAAAATGACATTCTTCGAAATTATCGAAATCCTCCAATTGTCATCTTTCGGAAATTAATTAAGATATCAATGAGAATGAGGTATTTCATCGTGTGTTAGTTATTGTTTACCGAACAATCTCAAGATCAGAAAACAACATTTTGAACATTGAACTTTCAATTTTTGGCAGATTTTCAAAAATTTTACATACCAAAACTTAATTTCAAAACTTAAATTTTTTTGAGCGAAAACTTCAAAGAAAAATAAATAGGAATGAATGAGAAAAAAGGATGGAGTTATGCTTCTTAAGTCTGATGATGCAACACCAGACGCATTTTATTTACGATGCAGAGCTCTTCTCTTATGAAAACAACTTCATCGGTCTCTAACGAAGAGTAATTCTAACCTCAGTGGAGTTTTAATGCCATTTTCGACATTTACTTTGAAAGAATATAATTTAATGTAAATTTCATCAAATCCATTTTAATACTATCCCCGTTTAACAAAAAATAAGACTTCTAGGTAAAATGCAGTTGAAGTTACAGTAGATCCAACACGTTTTAGCGTCAACGATTTGATGACTATTTCTATCATGATCATTTGTTACCGGAGCGGTAATAACCGGTAACTCGCCAAAATATCTCTTAATTCAAAATCTGCTTCACAGTGTTATAAAAAATTTAATGAATCCCGGATGTACCTTTCAACTGAACGTCTGATACTCTGATTCTTTTTCTAGTACTGTGATATTATTCAGTTCGAAATAAAATTATTGCTGTACCAATACCAAAAAAGTAATAGATATAAAAGTAGGTATTTGTAAAATAATTTATAAATGTAAATAAATCAAAAGTTGATATTTCAGACAATATATCGTTAATTATTTATTTACTCTTCTGCATTTTTAGTGATAGGCGCCATGTTCAAATAATTTTACGCGAAAACTATGTGGAGTATTAGCTCTCTTCCATTTGACAGAATTTCAAGTTCTCAACCATTCAAATCATGCGCAGTATGAAATTTATATCTAATTTTCTACACTGCTCATGCTCAGTAAGATTTTGAACTCGAAATCCTGACGAATGGAACGGACCTATTGTCATATTACAATAATTAGAATTATATTATACGTACCATAAAACTACTGAATTTGAAATATTTAAAAAACCGGAAGGCCCTCTTCTATTTTGAAGGTTTTCTTAGGTCATATTAAGTATCCACAATGTTCCATGTATTTTCTGAATTTTTTGAAATATTTCAAAAAAAATTAACTGAACACTGGGGGCCCATTTTCTCCTAATTTTGGTAGTCAATATTTATAAGTTCTCTTAGTTGTTATTTTTTTCTTATTAAATATTTACAAGGATTAATGAGAAGAGTACTTGAGGCAACTATCGTCATAATAAAGATTAAAATTGAAAACACATTCATTGTTTTTAGTTTTAATTTTTGTTATGACAATGAGCCAAATGAATAAAACGATGCAAATGCTTTTACTTCTGTTATAATTTTTTTTAAAAGCTTAAATACGTGGAAAAATTTCGAATGCAAATCATTATACGATTCTATTTATTAAAATTTTTACTATGTTACAGGCAGAATTATTTAGAATTTCATTTTTCTTCAAATATTCGCAGTTTTCATTGAAAAATTTGAAGTAAAAGCATATGCTTCGTTTTATTCATCTGGCCCAATAGCTCTGTTAAGAAGATACACTTATCGAAATCGGTAGCTAAATTAAACTTTCAAATTAGGAAGTACCTACTCTTCGCTTTAATTTAACAATTTTACCTAATTACGGACAATCAACAAAATTCACAAGAATGTTCTAATTATTTCCTTTTTTTGCATTTTATTATGGTTATGAAGAACAGGATTGTTTTTATTCATAGAGTCGCTTTCTGAAGCCGTCTAGAAGAATCCAAGAGCTTCTGGAAATATGTGGATTGTTCTAGACAACTCATCGCCCTGTTGCCTATCATCAGAGATAACAGTACAATAATTGCAGTCTTTGATTGATTCACAAGAATATTACCAAAAAAATTGTGAACTTCGCAGCTATCATGTAGGATGCACATGATAACTTGCTTCATTCTCTACTGCTAAGAAGAATGATTTTAGAATATGTTAGAAAATACTACACGCTTTTCAAAAGGCTTATTTGGCTAGTTATACACTGCCCACTATGTCACTTGCGATCACTTACTACTTGTTTTCTATTCTTTTGGCTTTCAAAAGGCTTATTTTGGCTAGTTATTTATATACTGTTTGTTGTAAACTTTTTCTTTTTCCTAAATCAAAAATGATGATTTTGCATCTGAAAATCAATAATTACAAATCTCTAAACTCTTGAGATTTTACGTGTTTATTTTAAATTCGCCTTCGTATTAATTAATGCTCAGTGTTTTTCTAGTCTTCTGCATCCTGCAATTTTTTCATCAATTTAACAATTTTCTGCCCTCTAAAGATTATAAGTAAATACCGATTAGCATAATAAGTTATTTATTCCGTGCAATTATTTCGAGCGTTATGCAAATCAACCGGCAATAGAATGTTTAAGTAGGTACGCCGTTAATAACGCGGAGAACATTTTTCAGCCGTTTAATCAATACTGTAATTATTTGGGCCGTAATTAATTATTATGTTATTAGCGGTCATTCAATTATGTGTGTGCATGCACGCAATTTAAAGCGGAAAATCTAGATAAATACAATGGTCGAGATCAAAATTTCCATTACCGTGATAATGCTTTAGATACCGAGTCGATTACGGGCATTATTTCCTTATTTTTACTCCTCAGTTTTCTTTATGTAAATGATACTGCGTACCTGACAAAAAAATTGCCATTTAATTGCTAGAGTTGACAGTATCTTTTACATTAATAAACGAGTTACGTTATTGTAACATAAAGACAACTTAATTTTTAAATTATGTAGAAAGAATATGCTAGCGTGTTCTCATTGGTGAATGTTCCAACTTATTTTAATATATGGACGGGTCTCATAAATTGTACATTTTTGTAAGTTGCACAATAATTTCAATTTTATGAGTATGATGTTACCAGTGTGTGCAATGTGTAAAAGGATTTGTGTGACATAGTAGCTTGCATGATGGGCAAGGCAAAGGAGTAAATGTACAAGAGGTTCCATCTTTGTAATAATAGTTGACTTTGACAAATCCTATTTTGTCTTTAAGTAAAAGGTTGAGGAAGATTTATTTACAAATTAAATTGAATTTTCGTTACAGTTTGGATTAATTTGTGGGCAATTATAAGATGTAATTTAGGGCATCTTTTTAATGAAAATGTAAATCTTACTGCAACACTATACTTTCACATGTTGCTTCAGCTTCATAAAGGAACTTTATATTTATAAACCAATTACTTCTTGAAAGAGATCGTTGACCAATCACTGCGTAATCTCCAGGAGCTGCAATAAATGCGCGCACACACACGACTAAAAAGTGCAAAAATAATTACTTGATTAGACCGAGGCATTTTGAAATAAACAGTAAAATTTCGGTATGTTCGCAATTTGTTCCGGAATATGATTTCAGTTCGAATGCAGATTGCCGCAGAAGTAATTGTTTGTGATCATTTCGTAGCAGCTTAAGCACCAACGAGGACTGTAATTAAATGAATTAGCCGTTATGCAGTCGGCAAAAAAATGTAAAAGAAATCAACTTATAGGAAAATATTTTTTTGTCGATTCGATTACAAATTTAAATTTATAATGTCGAACGTAAAACGTAATTATCGGCAATGTGTAATAAAACATAATTTATGCTATGTAACGAAGTGGCCGGCGCATAAAAATGTTTAATATGTTCGATCAGATGAGGAAATTCAACTAACTACTTATTAGTTTTCGAACAAACATGCAAGTCACATGCACGTTATTTATAAAACTTCTGTAATCTCACAAATTATTTTTTTTAATTAAGACTAATAATCTGCTATCGACGGATAAATAATAATCTAGAGTTTAATTTGCTTATAACTGTGCATAAACCGAGTTTTAAAAAATCCACTCTTTCACATCCTGTCAAGATCAGAGGCATCATTAACGACAGAACGACTACTAAAAGAGAAGCCAGAGACAGTGCCTCGCATTATTTATGGACTCGACCAATGAAACTCGAGTACCGACACATCTTAACCGTGTTCTTAAGTCACCGCATCACATCTCTATCACATATCAAGCGGAATGCTACCAGCTAACATGAATTTCTTCTGTCGAATTACCGTTAATTGCAGATAATATTAAGTTATCTCCTTTCTTCTATCCTCACTTATCGCGCAGACCTCTTCGAGGTTTCTTACACCGACAATTTACATATCTATGCGCAGTTTATTGGCGGGCATTTTTGCCCAACGCAAGGAACAACCGATCATTATGCAGAGCCGCAAATACAGCGAAATTTGTAATTATTTACCTGCCAACTATTCGTATCTCCCACTTTAAATAACGAGGAAAGCCTGAAACAGTAGCTGCTCCCTACACTTTATTACAGTTATTTCATACCTCGATGGATATTAATTTTAAATCACTCACACTGGATTACTGTGGTAAACTCTTCCCGATATAATCAACGATGATTTCAATTCGATTTTTTGTATTTTAATTAAAAAATATCTACGCAGTTTGATTTCTAACTATTACCAAGAGCCATTAGCCAAAGAAGAATTTACATACATATAACAAAGTAAACTGCAACTGTAAATGACTTTGGTAAATAATATATTAAGTACCTAACTATATTTGATTAAAATTCACGAAATTAATTGAATTCATAGGTTCTTTATTTAAATAGGAAAAATAATTTCAAATTTGTCCGCCAAGAAATTCTCAAAGTTTCCTCTACAGTGTCCTTTACACAGTGAATTATTGACGTCAAACAAATTATCCTAATATTTACAATTCTAACTTAATTTCTACGTACTTATACTTTAAAAAATCTAAATAATTTATCTAAAATACATAGTTAATTTTAAATTCATTATTTCTAAAAATATTTACTTACAATTACAATTAAGAAATTTGGAAGAACAACTTGAATTAAATTATTTTTTAAACAAATCTGATAAAATACGTTCAATACACTATCCTATAATTTATTTTATTTATTATTTTCAAAATTGTCTCTTATGAAATTTTCAAAGAAACACGTACTGTTCATAAACACCAGTATGTCGCAGTGTTAAAATTGAACATAACCTGACTTTTAAACATCAGAATGACATAAATCATAAAATAATTAAGTTATTTATTATATAAGATTCACAGAAAGACAATCTCTGTATTGGATCACTGGACAGTAATTTCATGTGGTAAAGATAGAGCTGAACATCTTTACGTAACAATTTGTGGCACGTTCCCACAGAAAGCACAATCTGTTGTGATAATTGGCGGATAGGTAACATTTTCGAGGTTGATCTGTTGTTTTTCTTTGGAGAAGAAATTCAATTTCACGAAACAACTGTACACATCATTGTAGGTTATCTTCGCGTGTTTTGTGCTCAAGAATAACATCGGGAAATTCACCTGTAAACTCTTCCAAACAGTTTCGTAGTCAGTATGCCCATTCCCCATCGATTTTTGAACCATTACGAAAATAACTTTCAATCACAAATGCTTTCTGTTCTAATGTAAACGCCATTTTATAACGCGATAAATGTAAAGTAAATATATCCTGAAAATAACTATTTTTGTATAAAACAAACAAACAACGCAAACAAACACGAAAACACTTACTCAACAGCTGACAGGACAAATGACACTAGTGACAATTTTGTTCGCGGCGAGCTTAATCTACGACATGCCTTTACGAAAACAAAATATTTCCATAGCTAATGCTACCGGAATATTAAATGAACACAAAATACAATGTTATACAGTTTCATGAGAATTGTAATCAAGAGCTGCACTTAGTAACTGACTTTTGCAATAATGAAGGAATGTGCACTTAGACTTATTTATCAACCTCTGTACACTGTTGAAAATCGCATTCATCGGTGTGAAAGCGACGCAACACAATGAATGTGTAAATTGTGACAAATGTGACACTAAAGGTCTGTGTTAGTTTTCACACAAAAGTCGGTGTGGACCGCAAATGACACTGCGATTGTGTGGATTTTGGCACCGACTTTTCAACAGTGTATGTTCAATTCTAAAAATGTTCCTAACTAGAGTAATCACAAACAAAATCGTATTTACAATTTATAATACAGAATGTCCATTAAATAAGCCGACAGATTTTCAGGCATATCTTATGGTTCAAAATAAGAACGTGTCACACATTTTACATAAGTCATACACGTCCACAAATACATATTTATGGCCGCATGCACCGAACGAATTAACTCAGCTTAACTTTAAGCGTCACTAGAATGTGACTTACACAATGTTATGAAACTTCAAATGTCATAATATATACGTCACTCAAATTTAAGCTCGATTAAAGTGTTTGGTGCATATGGCCCTTAGGCCCAGTTGTACAATTCCAGCTTAAACTCTTAACAACAGTTTTTAAAGTAATCGTTGTTATGGGTTTAAGCTTAGGCTTGAATTTAAACTGGCATTGTACAACTTGGCCTTACCGAGATAATAGGCGGTATGGTTTAAATATTTACTTTTTATTCGAAGGTACGTGATTGATTAAAAAAATCACTTGATTTTATAATTTTTGTAGTAATTTTCTGAAATTTTGGTGATCAAAGAAAATATGTCCACTTGTTTAATGGACGCTCTCTGTACAGCTTTGGCGATTGTTCTACCTATTTTGTCTGAACATAAATTATTTCAGAAATACTCTATTACCACGACTTTTATTCATTTTATTACAATAGAAAAATGAAACATGAATCTGTTTACCACTAAATTATCATATCATGCAAATACCCTGTTTTTGCCAACAAATTACTCGCGAATACTTTCTTGTTTTCTAGACTCAAATGATATTAATTATCTTTGATAAATACGGTTTTTGCTGACGTTTTTCTTCATTCTTCTCGACATTAGACGAACAAAAAATTGATCAATATGAACTGAAAGCAAAAAAATAGACGCGAACAGAGCGCAATTAAAAACAAAACTTCTTTCTTACTTAGGAATTAATTTAAAATAATTAATTCATAATATTCGTAGAATGTCATCCGCGCAAAACTTAACTAAAAAATTGACACAATGAAAGAAATTTATTTTTATTTGGTCTGGAATTAATTAATAATTTTTATACATATGCTGTATACATAACTTTATTCAGTTAAATTGAAAAAAGATTTTTTTAAATTTCTTTTTTGGTTATTATGGACTACTTTTGTACAAAGGCGCTTCTAAATGCATGCTAATCCTAAGTAATAATAACTGGAGTTAATAGGTTTATACTAAAAATGAAAACACGAAATTTCACTTTACGTTTTTGTTTGTAACTTGCTGAAGTATTAGGAAATGTTTGAGGAGAATTTTTTAAGGAGTGGCCATTAAATTACGCGGTTACTCAGGATGTAAAATTATGTATTTTCATTTTTGATTTACATAATAACGTAATGATAGCATTTACATTATTAATAAATTTAGTTTGCTTTTTCTTCGTCGAAATGTTGAGCACTTTTAATTTCACAGAACATAATTTTCAGACACGCTCTATTTTACTCAGACCCCTGCACAATTCAACTGTTATTTTTTAATAACCCCCCCGGGCTTGTAGTTAATATATCTTCGGCGTCGTCAACAGGAAAACAATATTGTAAAACGTGCAAAAAAAGTTTTCTATGAATACGAAAAGGTAGGAGATAGAGACACTTCAATACAGTCATTAAATAAATACAGTACCGCAATCCACATGCTTAATGTGTAAGACAAAGAAACCACATTTTTGCACTAAAATGGTCGACTTCTCTAGGGATTTTCTTTCCGGTAAGTTTAAATGGCCGACATTTCTAGTGATTTTCTTTCCGGCAAATTTAATCAAATTTAACGCCTGTCAAATAAAGTGCCCGAGTGTGTCGTTGTGAGCGTTAGATATTTAAATTTCCCGCCAATATTTTGCACTAAAATGGCGGCTGATTGCGATACTGTAGTTATTTAGTGACGGTAACACTAATAATCTGCGGCGCCATCTGTTGGTCAGTAAACAAACTTGAGCTTAAAGCTCATATTTGTTTACTAGACTTGTAAGACTTTGTAAGACTTTATTTATATTTCATATCATAGCTTTCAATAAGGTAAAGAGGAGAAGATAAAAAACTTCAATAACCTAATAACCTAATAATTTCTAGAATAGTTATGCGTAACGCCATTTAGTGGCCGTCGGCGAAAGAAATCTTATTAGTGATTTACGCAATGCAATGGTTTAGTTTTCAGATGTACTGCCATTTCCAAACATTTCCAAAATATCTTTCATTCCGCAACAGCTATTTACTATCTATAAGGATATTAATAATATTTTCTACCCAAAACGCCGTGCGGGTTATAAAAAAAATATTGTCGGTGTCACATTTAATCAATGTTGTTGATCAGTGTATAAATTTTAAAAAAATTTTAACATGACTTTCGTTAATGAAAATCTAGAGAAAACAAACTTATTAGCACTTTTAATGTACCGGATGATTTTTTAATCTTTTCATCAACTCTTGCCAAGGAATTTCGACAGCATGTCTTAGCTTTACCATAAAACAGCTTCAAGGAGTGCAATGCCGTATTGTTCACTTAAGCTAAGACGTGCCATCCAGATTTCATGGCAATTTGAAAAATCACTCGGTATTATAAGCAACGCCATCTAGTGATTACCAGCGCAAAGATTTTGTTTTCGTATGCACCGCCATCTTTCAAAAAACTGTATGTTATGATGTTACTTTTGCTTTTTAATTTGTTAAATTTTACAAGAATGTAGATATTAAATTTTAAACGCACAGTACGGATAAAGGATTTGTAATGAAGACTCTTTCTAGAGTGCCACCTTCCGGTCTGTTTATTCAAAACAATTTCATTCAAACACGATTGACTTCATCTTGGTGAATCATAAAACATCTTCGAGTTCTACAAATAACGATCAAACAATTCTCAGTTTGAAGTGCGCCATCTTTGGAGTAATAGTGACAGTTTTTTTATACGTATTGGAAGAAAATTTTTTAAAATAGAATAATTTTGGGCCACATTTAAAATAAATAAAAATAAATGAGGACATCTGAGGTATTTCTTTGTACATAAAGAGATGGTATTCCACACAGTTTCACAATTTCTTGTTTTTATTATAAAGCTACGGAAATCGTTGTTAAAATTACAAAAATTTCTGTTAAATTACGTGAGGCATCTCGACTCATTCGTTTTAAATACGCGACTTTTAAAAATGATTTAAAAAATCACACCGTCACCTTTTATCGGTAAACGAAAGCATTAGGTTCCGAGTAGGAAAAAGACATATATTCGCAAGGGGCTAGAACGTACAAAGGCCTATGTTCTCATTTAAGACAATTAACTGTATGTAGCATTTTTTATAATGTCGTCATAACATGTTGAGTTTTTCGTTATTTTTTTTAATGGCGTAAAAGAAAAACGCGTTCATTGCTCTGTAATTATAGGTAAACTTTTTCGTATTTATTTAATTTGGTTAATTAGAAACTAGCATAGTAATCATAATCATTTCGGAACCGATGTTGACCTATCCAAAAATAAACATGAATAATTAATTCCCGGCCGTCAGACATCGTCGAATTATCCGTCCATAATTTCACGGAATGCATTCTTGATTCGACGACGTTTGGCAGTTGACATTCCATCCTTGCCCGCGGGGGCCCCCTTTCATTCGGCAACATTTGAACCGGTCTTCGTCGATCATGAATTTCTAACTGTAATTACAAATGACAATTCAATAGCCTCCGAATATTTTTCCGGAGGAAATTTGTCAGCGTTATTAAATTAAGGCGCGACGGAATTTCGTCGATTTCGTTCGTAATTTCACATGAGTTGTAATTATTTTGATTATTCCTGCAATGCGGTCGAGGATAATTATTCTATTTTGTATGTTGGCTTTTTCGATTTTTAACCGAGTACGAGGCAAAAGAACTTATTAAGTGAATCTGTGTTTTCAATCTTAATAATTATGGATTAAGATGGAATAAAAATTTTCTCTTTATCTATCGCGTTAATGCATTTCCTTTTTTTGCCTTTTTGTCAACCTTTTAGAAGTTTGCCGCAAATTGGCTAGACGCAAAAACACAATTTCCTAGAAGTCGTGCTACTTTGCGCGCATATATGTAGAATATATTAGTTGTAAATCATTATGGCAATTATCTGCTGCTAATAATTGCGTATCCTCTAGTAACAGTCCGTGCTTATCATTAAATCTTATAATAAATGAACTATTATGATCGTGTTTCCTTGCCGCTAATGTTCTCACAGTTTTTTAGAATAATAGCTCTAAATACTGGGCAACATTAAAAAAAAAACATTAATTTTCTATCTGTACTTTTTCTTTTGCCATTGATGTTCTATTAGTACAGCGCTTCTTCTAAGTACTTGCATTTTTAGTTAATTTACTAATTAAGAACAGAATTGCTTTAGAATCCTACCCAGTTAGATTATTTTTACTGTTTTCTTGTTACTATAATAGAAAATTAAGAAAGTTTTTACATGAAATAATTGCGTTATTCAAAATCTTGTAACGCAGAAAATTGTGTTATTGTTTCATTGGTAACTATATGATAATGTGAAGATTAACCTTATCTTATAAAGTATATATTTCTTTATTCAGATGAAAATGTCGATTCATAATTTTGTCAAAATTAATTTAGATAATTTTTGTACTCAAAGTATATTTGTATATACAAGTTGTTGTCTTATCTTAAGAAGTTTTTTGTGTATAGAACGACGATCTTTGTAAATTATAATCGATTTACAAAAGGAAAGTAATAAAAGTTTTTTAATAAGGGAGAGATAGGCGTTATCTATTTTTGGGCTTATTTCCAAACAAAGTAATAGTGCACTGGCTCGTGACCTTGTGTACAATCGCAATAATGTTGACGCTTACAGAAAGCTTACAGGACATCGGATCCATTTCCTTAAAAATTATGAACGACGAATGCATCCAAATCTTACTATTTTTTGCTTAGAAACCACAAATAAAGGTTCCGCCCTGACTAATTATTGTGACTGTACATACACATGCACCAGTTGGGAAAGAGATTTAAGAAACTATACAGTCTGTGGCATTTAACCGGGTTTTTTCATTAACGCCGTTCCTATTGAAAATATGGAAAAATGTTTTATACTAAAGTTTCATCCTTTCAAGCTTCGCATAATTTAAAGTTATTTTCGAATATACAGGATGTCCCAGTTTGGCTGTACGATGTGTTACTTCGTTAGTTTAAATGGAACATCCTATATTTTGTAACGAATTTGAGCTTATCAGGTTATTTTAGGGTATGTTTGATAAGGGTTCTCTATACCTAAGTCCTATGGTCTTTAAGATATTAAGCTTTGTTTTTGGTTTTTGGAAAATACGGATATAACTTTTACAATTAATGTCTCATTAGCGAAGATAGTCAGAAAGCAGATATTGTGGAGGTGTTACAAGCTAAGTGGAAGGTATCTATAGCAGTAACAGTACTTTTTATTAAACAGGGATCTAGTAAAACTATTTCCATTTCGACAACAATTGAAGGGCAATAACTTGTTTTTTTAATGGAACGGTGTTATTTTTATATCATCGTTAGATGCTCCATAAAATTATCTTTCAATTAGCTGTACACTTCCCTATACCAATTACTGACGGTTCAGGAGATATTTAATATTATTTCATAATTTCTACATTCGTTATAAAATATAGGGTGTTCCATTTAAAATAACGAAGTAGTACATCGTACAGCCAAACTGGGACATCCTGTATATTCGAAAATAATTTTAAATTATGCGGAGCTCGAAAGGATGATACTTTTGTATAAAACATTTTTCCATATTTTCAATAGGAACGGCGTTAATGAAGAAACCTGGTTTAATGCCACACCCTGTATATCCCTTATTAAAAACTTTTATATTTTTCTTTTGTAAATCGATTACAATTTACCTATACTCTCGGTCTGTTTCTGTATAAAAGACTTCTCAATATAAATGACACCCTGTAGACGTATTCAAAAGTATAATAATTTCAATTATTCAAAAGTACATACGAGTAGGTAATTGGAAAAGGAAACTTTTAAAGGAATCTCTGCAAGAAGATAGAATTTCGTTTCAGGACTTTCATTGCTCATTTAATATTATAGTTTTGATAATTCTGTGTATACACGGTGTCCCAGCTAAAACTCTCCACCCTCAAACATTTTGGAAGCAAACGTTTTGTGAAAATGCGTCAAACTCGGTTTCAAAGAGGACACATTTTTAATTACGTATAAAAGGAGGGGGAAAGATATTTCTGTTTATATGTAACCTACTTCAAACATTTAGGCAGGCATTTTCAAATGGCAAGGGGTCAATTGACACACAGTTTGAAATATCTTGCGGTTTTTGTATAACCATGTAATTTGCTTTTATTGTTATCTCTGCTTGAAGAATACACCGTTGATTAAACAAAAAGAGCATTGCAAATTACTTTACAAATTAAATTAATGAGAACTAAAATTTTGGAATAGAATAAATAGAACGATTCTAGAAACAAAAAATGAGAATTCTTGATCGTCAACAAAACTATACAATTATGAGTTAGTTAAATAATTGCCGTGAATACGATTTAAAAGTTTGCACTTTCTATCAGCATAAATAAATAAAATAGTAAAGTGTGGAAATAAACAAACAAATGATATTTGCAGGACTAAGCAAAATGGAACGATTTTCAAACAAAATCTAAACGAACAATCATGGCAATTAAAAAGAATGAAATGCGAAAAGCAAAATTTATGACACCTTATTACCATCGCATTTTTTAATGCAAAAGATTATTGTATTTTAATAATTAACATTGATATTTGATATACCGTCTATAAACGGTTTTGTGATACATAGTAAATTATGACAAAGGAGGAAATATTTTATATTAATAACAAAGACTGCAATACAGTGGGATCGGCTCGCACGTCACGAATCCCCACAGCTAGTTGTTTGAGTCTTTGCTCTCGCAGGTTGTATGTATATCTACTTTAAAAATAAAATTCAGGTTTGACTTGAACCTCCCACGTATATTACTTTTTAATTAAGATTTTTAATAAAACTCCAAGCTGATACATTAAAAAAATGTATTCAAAGTTGAGGAAGTCTATCATTTCTACTTTTTCCACTGTAACCTACAGAATATCCCAAATGTAAAGAAGCGAACGTCTTCTATAGGCAAAAAAAAACACTAAATTGCTAAAGAGAGAAACAGAAAGTTAAAATAGATGAGGATAATAACACCAACAAAAATAAATAGCGAAAAATACTGATTAAAGGAAGGAGGAAGCAAAGCCCATGATGAACAAACAAACAAACAAATTTTGGTACTTGGAATTTAATAACCTAAACGGAAGTAAAAGGAGAACCCTGGGTGAGTTGAAGCACATGATACATGGACTGGTCTTGTTTTTTCGGTAATATTGCCTTTCTTTTATTTTATTGATTTTGATCAACGTTTTGGACCTTTGTTTACTAGCTCACAAACTTTTGAACTAACATGTATAACCTTTTTTTTACATACAAGAACACTGTCTAAAGATTACAGTTACTTATGGGAGAGCTTGTTTATTTTTGAATGTAAAATTCTTGTTTCAAATTTTTGGTTCATCTGCATTCAATTTTGTCTTCAAAATAGAGTATATTAATGAGTTTTTTTTTTGCAGTTGGTAAAGTAAATGCACTAATTCTTAGTATTTACTACAAGCAAACGAGTGAATTCAAGACTTTTTGCACTTTGTTTGTTTGAGATGTTTTAAATACGTGATACGAAAACGATTTTCCCCGATTTAAAATTCAAAACGAAAGTGGAGAGCAAAAAGCTGACCGCGAACAGCACTTCCCGTGTCCAGTTTTCTTGTTCGCGTTGCAAAAGTAAAAAAAGGAGCAAAAATGGCATTTATATGCAGTACGAGCGCAAGTATTAATTGTATTAGATGGCCGTGGTGATTGGTGTTGGTTGTAAACGTAATGTGTATAAGTGCCGGGAGAGGAGCAACCGCAAGTCCGCCTGAACTTGATTAAGGTCGCCCCCCAACCCCGCGCTTGCATTCATCTGCATTAACACCTGCAGCTACACGCCGCATTTTTTCTACTTGGCCCGCCCCAGGGCCCAAATACAGGATCTGCAGCCTAACTCCGCGATGCTGCCCTGCCGAGAACGACGCCGCAGATCTCCGCACGCCGATTATTACTGCTATTCTAAAGACCATTACTGGCTAATATTCGGGATAATAGAACGCGGCTATAACTTATTCTATTATGACTTCCAATGTATTTTATATTACACATTCAATTACATTTATAGGTTACCCTGTGTTGTGCGTGAAAAGGAATTTATTTAACGGGAAATAAATTAAGATTACCGGCTCAAGATGATTAGGAATCATTTTCGAACATATTGTAGTTGCCTTACAAATCGTATTTGGAATATTAATCATAGATATGATTAATAACGTCTACCTCTGCCGTGCCTGTGTACGTAAATTACTTTTCAAAATATTGGTTCTGCGCTCCTCAATCATTAACATTGCAACAGTGTGATAGCAAATCAATGCTCGAGGAATATCAATTTCGTCTAAAAATTTTTAAATGTTTATATCGAGAATTTTACATAAAAATATAATATAAACGGTGAGCAAATAAAAATCAGATTAGAGTAGGCGGTGCAAAGAAAATGTATGTCTGTGATTATATAAAAAGTAAAAATTTGACAGTCCATTAACGTGTTACATGAATCAATTCAGTTAATCACAGATATCACAGCCTACTCTAATCTGATTTTTTTTTGCTCACTTTTTATAATCCATTCAGGATTTTTTCATATTCAGAGTAGGCCAAAGTAACGATTGTGATCACAATTGTTGCTATGGGAATTAATCGTCAGATAAAGTTAATTTTAGATGAAAAGACCGGGCCTTAATGTTATTATTTTATTTTCTTCATATTATCGAATCACACAATTAGCTTGATCGCGTGGTTAACTACGTTTTATGAAACTGAACCTAAATGTTAGAACGTCGAAGTGTAATAAAATGTTTGACTAAAGAAGGTAATACTTCTAAAAATATCCACGGCAGTGTATAACCACATTTCCAAGTCAAATTTTGATCAAATCAGTTTCGTTGGAGTAGAGAATCCATTCAGTACGATCCAAGAAGTGGAAGGTCTTTAGAAGTTTGAAATACAGAAGTGATGAAGGACCAGCGTCTGAAAGTGTCATCGATTGCTAGAAGTTGGAATATCTGAAGCTTCAGTTTTAAGAATATCGCACTTAGCACTGCAAATCTATTTTTACAAATGGTCACTGACTTTGAAACTTGGATACATATGTGAGATCCAGAAACAAACAAGAATATATTGCAAAGAAAGGTTCTGCACCTCCGAAAAAGGCACGGCTACAAAGTTCTGCACGAAAATTGATGGCTACGACAAGCTCAACAATTGATGCAGAAGCTCACCGAAGGACACTTCAGGAAAGGCTCTTGAATAAAAGCGACCTCATAAGCTCTGCAAAGATACACAACAATTGCAAGGTGCATAAAGCAAAAGAAAGAAATTCATCGACGCCATTGGCTTTATTGAACTAGGTCATCTTTTATATAGTCCAGAACTGGCGCCCTCCCACTATTACCTATTTGAACAACTTATAAAGGTCCTGCGAGAAAGGCGATTTTTTTCAGATCAGGGATCTAGAAGATGCTGTAGACAATTTTTTGCATAGCTTCCAAAAGAATTTTTTTCAAGTCGGTTAGAGCATTTTATTTAAAAGAGGATGAAGTTCTTTCAATTGACCTCACATCTTTTACCGTTTATGAATTGTTATGTACCGGCAATTTCTCAAAACCGATTAAAACGTATCGCGGAAACTTTCTCGCACAGAAAAAACCTCCTCCGTTTCGTGCAAGATACGGACGCAAAACAAAGAGAACTAAAGCGTAAAATTTCACAAAATTAGATGCTGTTTTCTACCGCACTTTCTTCACAATGACATTCTTTCGCCCCAGAAAAAAAAAAGTAATCACACAATAGCTCACGTTTTCGATCACACCACCAATTCAGACCTAAAATTCGGGTACATGACTGCAGCAAATCGAATGCGATCGAAATTATTTTATCGCGCGCGAGCTGCGTCACTTTCTCCGCCTTTGCTCTCGCCTATTTTTTCCCCCCGAGTTGGCAAGTTGAGTTTCTTTCACCGCGCAGAATAAATCGATTTGGCACACGACCGCAAAAATTTAATTCTAATAAATAGCGTGTAATGGTCACATAAATAAAATGTAACGTCTTATGTAAATTCGACTTTTTTCCGACGTTAAACAATGGAACAACGAGAACGTGACATGTTTTAATTTCTAATTTTGTATGGTCGCAGAGCAAGAAATTAAATTAAGTCTTTGTTAAATTGGAAAATATTCAGACAAAATAAAGAATAACGCAGAATCTGAACTGAAGACAATTTTGTTGAAATCAGTCCGAACAATGGACACCTACTTACCTACTAGAAAATAAAAATTTCTTACAATAATTTAAAAAGGGTATTGTAAAAACTGTATCTTTTACAAGGTGAAACTACTAATTGTTGGCAACTATATTGTCATTCACGTTTTATTTAGATGTAAAACATTTAATGGGAATTGTTAGCTTTAGTGATGCTTATATTACAGTTATAAAGAAGTTAATGACCAAGGGAAATGATGTACATAGTTATTTGCTGTCTTGTTTTGCAAATGAAAATGACTGGAAAGCTGCACATTTCCAGAGTCAAAATTACTTTTAAATTTAATTAATTTAAAATTTGAAGTCAATGACCACGTAAGAAGGGAAAGCTCTTATATTTTTAATTAAACTACGTAACATATACTGTCCCTTCTGAAGTACCCATGCTTTACTAGCGCCAAAATCAAATAAAACATTTATAATAAAATACAGGGTGTAAGTTTCACTTAAGTTCTTCATTACATAAGGGAATTCATTCTGCAAATCAATAGTCCAGCTCAAAAATAAAAAAAAAAACTGACCTACTTACTACAAGAGCACATAGTCTTTTGTTTGAAAACCTCTGCTCGTTAGTGGGATATACGTGCGTTTGCGGTTTCTATAAAAAATAAAGCTCTAGCAAAATCCACGATCACTCGATCAATGTCGCCCATAGGCAATTCTATAACTAAAGAAAATTCTAAATATCTACTGAATTAATTAATTATAAGCCAATTTGTACATACAATGTGTTTCATTTCTCATCTACACACCCCTATGGTTTTTATATTCATTAACGGATCGATTTCAAATTTTCGCCAGATGAACATCCTCTTAAAACACGCATTTTTCAAATTTGTATTAGTTTCTATTAAATCGCAGTAGGTCATGGCTTGCAATACAAAAGGTTTCAAATTTGAAAAATGTGTGTTTTAAGAGGATGTTCATCTGGCGAAAATTTGAAATCGATCCGTTAATAAATATAAAAACTACAGGGGTGTGTAGATGAGAAATGAAACACATTTTATAATTAATAATAACTTGCTGCTTATAAAAGTGTAGCAATTTACATCAATACAACAAAATATTGTAATCTGCGACCCTCTATCTCATTAGATAGTCGACAATAATTACATCATGATCAGAGAGATGCGGAAAATAGTTATCACCTCCCACTACATTTACATGCGACAGTAGCGCGGTCTTCATTCGAGCCGTGTAGACTTCGCAGTATTGCTAATATATTGAAGAGGATCGTTTGAGTTTGAAATTACACTTGCAGGCGCATAAAAAGCTATTGTTTTGTAGGCGTATAATTTTGTTAACTGCAAAACAAACAAATCTTACCCAAGAAAATCTAAAAACACTACTTACTTATGCAAGTATATAGTTCACTTGTGTTAGAGTCGGATACCTAAAAATTATTTTCAACTTTTTTAGCGCGATTTATTATAAACAGTCATATTCTCGCAAAATTTCATTGCAGTGATTTCAAGCCGAATATTAAGGCAGAGTAATTGAATAAAGCATATCTACGTATTAAAATCAAGGGTAATAATTTATTAAAGAAACATTTTAAATAAATCAAAAATATTAGGTCGTTCGGAAAAAATGTCGTTTTATGTCTAGAATTTTTTTATTCCAGAAAAGTTGGGTGATATCGTAGAATACAACTGCTAGCAGAAAGATGGCAGAAGGTCATCGATCCAAATGGTGATTATATAATTTAATCAAAATTTATATACTTATGTATATAAACATTCTGAATTAAAAAGAAAACGACATTTTTTTCCGAACAACCTAATAAAATTCATACTTTCAGCGTAAAACTTAACCGTGCGATATTTTTAAGTCGCGGTTAGTAGCTACGTTGTTGCACTGCGAACTCGATTTGTGATCTGGAGGGAGGTGTTCCGTGACGTTTCAATTTTTTTAGCATCTCTCTAATCATTATATTCCATACTTAGTAAACAAATAACACACTGTGTGATTTAATTTGTTAAAGAAAAGAAAATGCATTAAATACAATCAGTGCATTTATTTGTTTCTTTCAATGAATAGTCGTTAATCCGCACAATATTTCGTAATTTAATAAAATAACGAAATAAAGTAATAAAATCATAAATTAAGGGATGACGAGTATATCAACAATACTTTTAATATGTGACCTCTATTGTATTAATTATTATTATATTTTTTACTTAGTTTTAGTCTGCGTTTCTATTAATTAAATACTAATACAAAATTAGAATGTAAATGTTTCATCATTATTTTTCTATTGCTTACGTATCACTAACTGCTAATCTCCGTATTCTTTCGTACGAAAATCATAAGTGACCTACCTCAACGTTTATTGTTTTACATATGCGGGTTTAGTTTTAGTTTTAGTTTTAGTTTAGCTTCGCTTAACTGGGGCTTTTCATTCACATCCAGTTCTTCTCAAACGTATTTTGTAAAAAGTAAACGTAGACTTTTTCCGGAGTTAATATTGACATTTGTCATAACTTCTTAACTAAAATAAATATGTTTTCTATTGAAAATTGTGATATTACAAATGCTGCTTTTTTATTTTTTATTGTATTAGTTGTCTAATAATACCGTTATGTTATTTATTTAATTTAATTTTGCGCACATCACACTATCCAATGCAAGACAGCATTGACAAGTTACATACATGGCGTATTCATAACAAGCTGGAAATTAACGTTGGTAAATGTAAAAAAATGTCCTTTAATAGAAAGAATGATGTTATTGACTTTTTCTACAATTTAAATGGCACTTTACTGACTTTCTTGTGATGAAATCTCTGATGTAGGGGTAAATCTTTAACCTTTATACCACATATTTTGCACATTACGAATGTATCTTTAAAATTGTTAGGTTTTATTATCAGAAATACGAAAGATTTCACAAATGTCTTAGCTGTTAAGTCACTTTTCTACGCTCTTGTTAGATCTAGATTAGTTAATATAGTCTATATCACTCTATATCTATATCTATATAGTCTATATCACTCTCCTGGAAAATATGCTTAGAAAATTAGCAAGTATTACAATTGTTATCCGCCTTGGCACCAAGACCAGAATATCCTGCTATCCGCAGTCAACGAAAATTTCTTAATATCTAAAAGAAATTTTAATTCCTTAACAGTTTAACAAATTTTTTTGCATGTGGAGATCTCTTGCCCTTCATTACTAAGAGATATTAAGTTGGTTGTTCCACGAATCGCAAGAGGATGTCCTGTTACCTTCTATTATGATATCCCAAACACTTTTCATCATTTAAATTCTCCTCTGATTACTTGTTTTAGACTTTACAATGGCATTTGCGCAGATCCTGCTTTTGACATATTTCATGAAAAGTTCAGATGTGCTTCAACGAAAAGGAAACTACTTGCAAAATAATGTTTAACGTAACTATGCCTGTCTTTATTCTAAATTGTTATCTTGTTAGTTTTACTGTCTTAAATTTTTTCTTGTTTGCTATATGTATTGTAATTAAATGTATTAATTGTCCATTAGAGACTTGTACTGTCTGTTGGAAATATAATTATTATTATTATTATAACTTCGCGTCTTGAAATGAAACTTATTCGATAACACACTGTATATCCGAAAGTGTATCAACTCAAAAATAAGTGTAGATTAAATACTAAAGCATTTATTAACATTTAAACAATAATTTAGTATGTAATTTTATGTTAAAAAACACATAAGATTTTAAAAATTACTAACTTTTTACTAACACCTGGTTGGTAGGTACGTGGAAAAATTAACAATACCTACAATAACCTGAAACTGAAACTTTATTTCACAATGTAGTAACTAGCTAGCATGATACGCATCATTATATTTTCTATCTTAGACTTAATTAAGCTCCCCAGAATTTAAATTAAATGAAAATAACCCACACACATACCTAATTCTTCGAATCGCGACAAGCACGATAAACCAACAACCAAGTGCGTGTTTACTGAGGAGGACGAACAGACATGAGCACCTGCAACGTTTATTTTAATTGGCATTTTCATAAAAAAGGAAATATATAATTAATTAATTTAGGTGAAACACATACAGTCACACTTTTACATGATCATATCACTGGTTGAACCAAAAAAAAAAAAAAAACCAATTCAAATACAGGATGTCTTCAGCAACTGTCACTTACTAAAAATATTTGATCTTACTTAAATGTCTACATTTAATTGAAAGAGAATTAAGTTCAAGATCTTTTTATCACTTTCGTAATGAAACTGATTAAGACCGAAAACAGTTTACTTAAAAACATTTCTTATTATCAAAGAAGTTCTAATTTTAAATATCACTGATTGCGTTAGCATCTAATTGATTGATTTGCCAATAAAGGAAACAAACAGAACAAAAAAGTAAACGAAAGAATAGGAAAGACAAATATTTATTACATTCAAGAGAATAAACGTTGTAGTAGATTTGACTATGTCTAAAGCCGCATCCAGACGACATGGCCAACGTCAGCCAACGTTGGTGAATGCTGGTATTTTTACTGGGTATTTTTCATAAAGCTGAGGAATTCCAAAATTAAGGGGTAATTCCATTCGGTCTCTGAAGACGACATTTTTCTGGAGAAATTAAAAAAAAAACAGTAAACCGAAAGCAAGTTAGTACAGCTTAACGCGCACAATACACAAAAATAAATAATATCCTAGAAATCTCATGTGCAAACTATTAAAATCGTCTGGACGTAAAAACAAACGTGATGGCATATGAAGGCCAACGTTGGTTAATTGGTTAAACTCTTTGATGTGTGTCGAAAAAATCGCCCTTATAGTGAATGCATTCCAATGCCAACATTGGCGATTGGTTGGCATTCATTGGCCATGTGTATTTCGTCCACACGGCAAGGCAAACCACCCGATAGCCAACACTGGCTAAAGTGTAAAGCCATGTCGTCTGGATGCGGCTTAAGTTGAACTGGCCATCAGTGCAAACTGGGTCAACATGTTGGATTATTAAATTTGAAGTCATTTTACTTACGTCCAACAGTGTACATGTAAAAAAATTTCATTGCAAAGTGTATACCTACATATGATAAAAAAAAGAACAATACTGATACAGACGGCGTATGTGCATTATGTATGTACGCATTGGTTGTATTGGTAATAGTCGGTTGTATGTATAAGGCGAAGTTGCGGCATTGACATTTTACTCCGGCATTGAGTCGGTGTGTGTCGCAACTGTAAACAATTGGGAGCTAGGTCTAGGTCAGTTAGCATAAGTGAGACGTATTAATACATTGATGCAGTCTGGACTATTGCCTCACCCGCCTCCCGCCGCCGTCCTCACCTCACACCAAATGCATTTATTTATTTAAGTTGTTACAACAACATTTTGAAAGTTGTATAACGCGCAGAAAAACTCGTCCGGTATTTTTATTCTATTGGCCTAGGTCAGTTCGTCCTTATCGTCTCTTTTTTGCCGTCCGCCTACGGTGACCTTTGCTTTCGCCAGACAATAATTGTTATTTTTGCGGCAAAACCGACGCAAAAAACCTGTTTGTTTATGTTTCACGCGGATCGAAGTGAGCAAAATATTTGTGTTTTCCTAATGCCATAAGGATTATGCTGTGTGGAAGTGGGAGCGGTAAAAAGTGGGTTATTTTCAATTGCACTCTTTAGTGGCGACTATTTTGGGAGTCCCACAGTCTGTCTAATTTGGATTTTATTTTATTTTCAAGGACCGGTCGCACTTTTGCAATTAAAATTGCTCACTTATTCACGGTTACAAATTAAAGTAAATGAAAGTTTGGAACGTAAAAGCCATGAGACGTAATTTAGATCTTTGTCTGGTTTTTTCTTGGACCAATCATTTTAGTACCTACTTACAATTTGCAGACGAAATGTCTAGACAAGAAAAATACAATAATATTTAATAACCTTGACAAAATATTTTTCTGAGTTCAAGCCATTATCTTAATCTACATAAATAATATTTATTATTGGATGAATAACTTGTTAATATTAATCATTTTAAACCACCAACACCATAATCTTCTTCCAAAAAGAAAGTTTGTTTCATGGGTAACAATCAGTAAACTGATTTACCATTGTAATTCATTAACAGGTAGCATGGCCGGCCTTCTTTCTAAATAACGGGGCCCGGGTGCAGTAAGAATTGTTGGGCCATTTTTTTAAAGCACAGTATTATGGTATGGCGTACTAGAGCCAGGACCGTAACTAGGAGGTAACGAAGGTGGGCACTTGCCACAGGCGCAAGCGAAACAGGGGCGCCTAGTGGATTTCAGTGAATTTCATTTTAAAATTTGTTTCGGCTTCTTGAATCAAATCCTTTAAGCACAGGCGTTACTTTTGAGACAACCTGTACATTCGTTTTCTTATTTATACAGGGTGTTTAAAAACATGTTTGGAAATTTTACCCAGTCATAGATTACATCAATGTAAACACAAAAGTCTTAATGAACGTAAGTCCGGAAATCTACCGTTTCCAAGATTTTTTGAATTTTTCAAATGAAACTTATTTACGCGCTGCGTTGAGTTTTGGTAGTAATGACGTGTGCTATGAGAGTGGTTTAAAATACAATTGGTTTCATTTTTATGCAGATGAGCATGCGTAGAATGGAATGGGAACATTACAACATTGTAAGTGATTTTAATCGAGATTTTTTTAACACTACTAACGACTGTTCAATTGAAAAGTTCATCAAGTTGGTTTAGTTTTTTTTTTTTTTATAAAAGAATAGAGAGCGAAAAAGGGATGACTGCCCAACCAATTGACGTTTCACGGATGATAGTTGTCCAACAGTTCTAGTGTTTTGCATATAATCTAACGTGACATAAGGTAAAGTAGCATTTCGCATCAATCTAATCCAAGACCTGTTTCACAATGTTCTGAAACATTCAAAGGCTACTTGATGAACAAATGAACACTGGATACTAGTTTAAATTTAAAAGTCACTAAACGGTTAACAAGCAAAATTTATTTTTTTCGGAGTCAATTATAACTCGGAAACGATGTATCTGTGTACGACTTTGTAATAATGATTATCTATAACTGGGTAAAATATCCGAACATATTTTTTAAACACCCTGTATATATTTAGATCTGTTTTTGTGGAGTGTCTAATTGGGATTTTGACAAATGTGTATATTTTTGCGAAGAAGATAGGGCGTTAGGTAGAGTCTTGCCACTGGCGCTAGATTGTCTAGTTACGGACCTGATGGGGGCTCCTGTATGGTCCAGGGCCCGAGTGTTTTGGATCTGGTATGCCCCCTTGTGGCCGGCCCTGACAGATAGTAGTTTTTAAATTTTTGAAACTAACTGTACATACATAAAATACGCGACGGTACTGACTGTAAAAGAGTATCACGCAGAAGTATTAAAATTGTGTGCGTTTTAGATTAGTTCAAGAATAAATTAACTGTAATATCATTTGCTTTTTCGTGAATAAATTGACGTCAATAAATTTAGCAATTTATTCCTGAATTTATTGTAGTACATTGTTTATGTATTAACATATTCAAGGTGACAAAATTCATCAATTTCTTTGACCATATAAAAGAGCTATAAACGACCCCAAATATTGTAAACAATTTACCCCTCAACTCAATCTAAAACGCTCGCAATTTTAATATTTCTGCGGTGTTATACACATTAATTATTTTAACCCTGCCTTATGTACAGGGTGACTGACAATTGTTACTAAAAAGGAAAGTGTTGTATTCTTCAATAAGTAGGAAGTTTTTAAATAACTTTATTGTACACTACTTTTTATACAGAATAAACACAATATGCAGAATATTACAATTTTGACAAAACGATAACTTTGCGTGAGATAACACGACTAACTTACAAGTTAAGAATGGATTTTAAATATGAATGAATGTGAATTATTTCCATACGTTTATATACACAAAATTATTAAGAGAATGCGGCGGTCATTTGATAACAATTTGGCGTGAAAGCGGTGTGAAAGTTAAATAAAAGCGCACTAGGGATTGATAACGACTCCAATGAAAAACAAATAAGAAACAGTTTAAACTGATAACAAATCCTATTATTGAATTTTAATGTTTGTGAAAGTGAATGATTTCTAAATATTTAGTACATTACCAATAAAAAATGCAAAAATATTCCAACAAAAGTGTAAGGGAATGAACGTTATAGATTACGGGAAAAACGTTCTACGCTCACATAATTTATAATTAATTAAAAATTCACCCTAAAAGCTTGCTGCGGCACTGCATACGAACTACAAAGCCACGTTTTATAAACGCAGCAGTAAATCGAAGTATAAAGTTTTGTGATTATTGTTTTATTGACTACACACAATGTGACCTTGACACACATCTGAATATCGTTTTATTACATGTTTAACAGCTAGGAACATCTTGAGTTATGTTACTTTATAAAATGACTAAGTAATAATTAACATACTGTTACATTCTGAGAAGGAAATTCTATTTCTTATACTGGTCGACCCACCTGTGACGCAGACAAGATTCTAATATATTCTAGACCCACACCGAATTTACTGGAAAAATCTAGCATTATTCGTCGTCATTCTCGAAACAGCGCAGGCTGTTATAAAACCCAGAGCAAGCGCGATTTTCAAATCAGTCTTATTTAGAAAGCGATGTGTAGTAAGTGAATTTATTAACGTTTAAGTGTTATTTTGTCAGATAAGTGTACGGCTCGATATTATTGTACTTTTATTGTGTGTAATGATCGTAGACATTAAAGTGTTTTAAAATAAATAAATAACGTTTTAATTTGTGAACCCGAAGTCGTAACAATACCAAACAGATTGCGAATGTGCATTCATTTCGTGTTTTTGCAGAACAATTGTCAGTCACCCGTTATGTAGAGAGCCGTATTCGAGATTTTTTTTTTGTTAATTGCGTTTAAGATTAATATATTCGCATTATATCTTTAGAAATTTTCGGTCAACTTTAGCTTTAATTCCGCCGGCAAAATTTCGGCTAATTAAGACGGGATTTCGGGGGTAATATTAATGCGGCCTTATTTTTGAGACGGCGTAATTAGATTCATGCGATGCCCGTCCGGAATTTCTGCAAAAACTAGTTTCAATTTTGCGTTATAAATGGGCGCAATTTTCTTAGAGAGCGAGATTAAACATGGTATTTTCTGCGCTAATGACGCGAATCTATTAACCCTTCTCTATCCGTAGAATCCGCTTGGACGAAGTCGAAAATACTTTGCGTTGTTGCTGTTGCTGCTTCACCAACAGTTCTAAACTCGTTCACCACGAATGTTTATTATTGCACTACATGTTGCAGAAATTTTCTCAAACTCTCTAAATTGAATTTGAATTGAAATTGAATTGAACATGAAACTTTTTTTTTTTCATTAAATTGTTTTTTCAAGTCATTGCCAGAACAACAATATTGTTACGACAACTTTAACAGACTAGACTAATTGTGTGTATTTAAAGAGCGACTGATTTTTCTTTTACCTTATAATAGATTTTAATAAATCTTACTTTAAAAACACTACGCTCTCATTATTGTCACATTACGATGTGTTATTCCCACCACAACTTCATCCTAATTTGCGCGACGTTTCAGGAAAAAAAAAACATCATTACTTAGCTGTGATGAGCAACGCATGCATTGCTGCATTATTACAAAAACAAACGAATTATAAAGGCAACTCGGCCGTAATTAATTACTTCTATAAACAAAACGAATGCGCCTCGTGAAATAAAAACCAAACGCAGTAACGAGACTATCTGTTTTCGTTCGGGGCCTTTTTATTGCTATAATTAGCGAACTACAATTACGCCTGAATATGTGTATTGTCTGGAATCATTTCAACGGCAGATGCTGGAATATTTTGGAAATTACATGTATTAAATATTATATTTATTTTTTTTATTTGGGTATTTTGAAAATTGCATTAAAACATTTTTTCCTTTCATTTCATTTAATGAAACTATAGGAACTGTCATCAGCAGATTACGGACATTTCGGAGCGATGCCATGGTTGCGCAATACGAGGACCCATTCATTGCGTAGTCATGGCAACGTTCCGAATTGTCCGAAGTCTGGTCATCAGTCCCATTAATAATTTTTTCACACAAAGTGAAATAACATAGAACAAATCAACCCCGTTACTGAAGCTGTCATTATTTTTATTTAGTGAATGTACAAGTGAGAATTGCTGGGCAAAAATAATGGGGCGTATGTAGTCTCACACCCGCAGCGTACTATAAACGAAATTGATGTCTTTTGATTTCCTTCATTCTCAATACTCATTTTATTCTATACAAATCTTGCCGCATACATACATATATCTATATGTAGATCATTAAATGTTTAGCTTAGTTAAATTGAAACAGACACTATAGAAATTCTTCTTCTTTCATTCATTTCGCGTTTGGAGTTAAGGCTATTTAAACAACCCAAGTATAAAAGTGGAGTGCAACGCAAAATGTGATGACGTTAATGCAAACTCTCCCTGAAAATGAGAATAAATAGTATTTTTTTCGCTTGACAATGCTTGAAGTAGGTAACCAAGAAATATACGATGATATTTTTCCTCAGGACACATTTAGCCTTCTCGGTGGCTGACTCGACCGCAACAAGACACGTAAAATATGGCGGGCATTTTAACCGCGGCGAGGTAAAATAAATAAGTTTAGCGGTGGTTATAAAATGCTGGCTGCACCGGTCGTAGTGCAGATGCAGAAAGAACAGGCAGACTAATAGACTCCTACAAAGCTCGTAGAAAATTACACTACTTAATCAATTACAAGCTGACTATCGATCAATCTCTGCCTCCGTCTCAAAGAGGCAGTGTGCGGTTCCAGCAGAGACTTCGTTACGTATCTGGAGTCCTGATCATGATGAAACGTCTCCTTACCCGACGGTTATACATCAGAGACCGATTCCTTCACTGTTTATATCCTGTTAACTGACTTTTTCCTCTCTGATTACTATCAATCAGAATGCTAAGAGGTAAACGTTAAACATCATTAATTCGCTGGGAAAAATTATTACATGCTTTCGTCTACATTAATTTTACTACTTTGAAAAAACGTTGTTCCTACAGATAGATAGATATATGATCAAACTTTTTCATTCCTTTCCGTTCAAACCATTCTTGTTTACTACCTTCTACCATGAGTTATAAAGGAACCTAAGACAAAACCAGTTATTTCATGAATGTTCCTACTCAAAGTTTGAAGAGGGAAAGATTAGCGAATCATCATTCATTATTATGATTGGGAATACTCTCATAAAAGAATTTTGGACTGTCGCTTACAAAAAAGGCTTATTTCTTCTTCTCGATGGCGTGACTCTTACAGATTTTTGTGTGATGTGCTTTTTCACCGTTGACCAAAAGAGATGACAGTGCCATGATAGATAAATCCACGAGATAGTCAATTAATAAGACAGTAAGGACATCGGCGAAGAAAATAAAGAGATGGTGAAAGAAACACATTGAGAAATGAGAAAGAACAGGATAGCAAAAATAGCCATAATACAGAAATTAAATTACCGGAAGGTGAAAGTTGGACATTAACCTCGATTAACGATTGTTTGTTTTCAAGGTGTTTTCCTTATGTAAGAAAACGAAGAAGAGAGCTTTTGGTACCAAATAACTATAGGATGCATCCCCACAAAGAAGACGATTAGGGCACAAATTCTTCTTAATATTTCTGGAATTAGTTAACCCTCTCTTTCTCTCGAGGATCCAATCTAACCCCTAAAGATTCCAACTAAAGACGAGTGGATGTTTTCCTCAAATAAGAAGACGAGGCAGAGAACTTTTCATTTCAAAATGACTGTAGAGGAAATCATTTTGAAGTTCGGAAGAGCTACATTAAATAGCAGATATAAAAAATGAGGAAATTAAAACATGTTTACGAGTTATATTTCTGGAATAAAAAAGTACGAGTAATATCACTGGAATAATGGAGGAAGGGTGATATGGTGAAAGAGAAAACGAGGAAGACCCAGACGAAATGGAACAGAAAAGCTTTAAAATTACTTAGGGTGAAGGAAAATCGATCGTCAGCTTCTTCTTCTTCTTCCAGTGTAGATGGATCCATTCAACTTACATTTGGATACGTTAGACGTAGCTGTTTAAAACTAATATAAAATGATGTTTTTGGAGATTAAGTAAAAATTCATTTTTGGGGTCATTTTAGAATCGCTCATAACGAATAGGTTTTTTTTAAGTAAAAATAACTGTAGCACAAATGAATGTAATTAACCTGACCTAACAACAAGGTCTTGGCATCCCCAAGAAAATCATCCTGGAATTGGTGAACCTTTAGAATCCATTCCTTTCATTCCATTCACAAAAGACACAATGAAAACATACATATATATTTTGACAAAGCACCTTTCTTCTTCACATTCTCACTAGCAAACTGAAGTCAACTTGGTCCTTCTTAGTCTGATTATAGTTAATCACGTCAATTAACAAATTCTATATTCCTTTAATTTTTAATTTTTGTCGTCGTCCCTTGTTTGATTGATACAAAAAGAATTTTTTCTTTCTTTAACACGTTTCAAATCTACATTACATTTTCATTAACTTTGTCATGAACTGTCGTTCAAGAAATATTCTGTACGGTAATCCTATTAAACAAACTAATGCCGTTAGGCTTCATAGAACATGCGAGTTTGCAACGTCATCAAGGTCATTTAAAATATTAACTCCTGAAAACCATTAGATCGTAATTTATGTAAACCTTCACAATGAAGAAAATGCTTTTCATATATGCCCGCATAATTAAGCGCAAAAATCCAGAGCAATATGCATACAAGGCATTCGATATTTGCATGTTGCTGCTGATGGCTGAAGGTGATTGATTATGGCCGACATTAAATTACGGGCGAACGCCGAGGAATTATCGCGTTTTATTATTTTAAAATTGTGTTAAATAATGTGCAGACACAAACGCGCGATCGCCGACTTAGATTAAGTCGCATTTGCATTTTAAGCAGATCTTTAGTTTGGGCCCACTTTCTATTTGCCCGAATCAATTTTGCAAATATTATTATAATTATTGCCGCTGTTGCATAATGCATTTGCGTTTTATCGGAATATTTATTACCATAGTAAGTATTTCGTGTTTTCATTCGAACAATTTTTTACCTGATACGGTTGTTTTAAATTAAATGTATTTAGATTAACGTTTTGCAGAAATAAAATACATTTGTTATTTGTTATTTGTCATCTGTTAACTTCAGCAATTACTTAATTAACAGTCTCATCTTAAAAACAGACTGACGTTTCTCGTTTTGTTTACCTTTTCCATTATCGAAGTTATTTCCACATGTAAATTCATTATTTAAACAAAACTGTTAAAACATCAAGAGATTAACTTAAGGAATTGAATTTAAATAGTAATCATGAATCACACTTAACAATAAGTAAAAAATTAAATTAAATTAAAAGTATTGTTGAAAAAGCACGCCGATACTCGTCATCCCTGAATTTATAATTTTATTACTTTATCACGTTCAGACTGTAGTCTGTTTGTGTACAAACAAAATTCCGAAATTTCATACGTACTTGTGTGTCATTGATGATACAAACCGCTACGTCGTCTTTCTTCTATGAAATGACGTAAAACAGGCGGCGGTATATTTGTTTAAGCAAATAAATTCTTCGAGAAATTACTATAAACTCATTGGAACTTGAGGTAGGCAGGCTTTAGTCAATCAAATTCAAACGACATTTAAAATTAGAGTGAGCTTTAAGAATTTCTTAGAAGAATTTCTCTGGGGCGTATCTGTTTTATTAACATTTTCAATAATTTATAGAAAAAAGGTTGACATCTACATTCGAAATCGTTAGCGCCTAAGTAGTTGTAAACACGAGCTGGAGATTTGCCTCGGAGCGTCGACAAAAAGCAAACAGCGTGTACTAATTATGTGTTATTTGTGTTTCTCTAAGTCGAGATCGTTGTCCACTAGAAAGCTAATATCACTAACGACCGAACAATCGCACAATGAACGGCTTAGTCGAAAGTGGAGGACGAGCCTAGCAGCCGGAGAAGACAACCCTTGCCACTGATTACAGTCCACCGTCTAGCGGGTGAGGCATGGACCGGCTCTAATGACGGCTCTGGCAACCGCCAGCATCGGTCCAAGGCCGCCAGTCACTGGACCTGCCGAGAACGAAATTCCTTGCTCGGTATGCCTATTATCAAACTGCTCGTTTTGTTTTCTTATAGCCTGGCCAGTGATGATTTGCTGTTATTTTAGGAAATTTCCGGTTAAATATTTTGAAAAAAGAATTTAATTTATGACAACCTACACAAAGTGAAATTTACAAAAATAACATGTACTAAAAATTCCTGAGAAAAATATCATTAAGGCCCAATTGTGCAATTCCAGCTTAACTTAAAGCCAAAGCTTAAACCCAAAACAATTATTTCAACTATTGTTGTTAAGAGTTTAAGCTTTGGCTTAAAGTTAAACTGAAATTGTACAACTAGGTCTAAATGGGCTTCAATATTTCATTGATTCTTAATCAGTGCGTGTTTAACAATTTCGAATTGCATCTACATACATTCAGTTTAAAACCTAACAACTTTATTTTGTTGGCGCAAGCCCATTAATGACATGGATTTAGTTAGTTTTATTTTATTCACCTAAAAGTGAATAGTCGAAGCTTTTTATGTAGAGTATCCCTCTGGTGGACAATAGCTAAAGATTATTGTATACTGCGCGGTTAATTTCTCGACTAAATGCAAAATTCGTTTACCAGAAAACAAGCCACCTATTTCCTGAGAGACATGTCAGTGGCTCTTGCTGTTTAAAAATATCTCATTCAGTGCTGCCAACCTCGCCCGCTACACCTCCGTACGACTGAAATTGAAATAGTGGCGACTGACGATCTTTAGGTCTGTTCGTTTGTATTGCTCGGAGTTACTCTAAAAGTTGTCAGATGTAGTTTTCAGTCGAATTCTAAGTTTTTTCGACGCGAGAGAAACGAATTTGACTAAAAACTACATCTGACAACTTTTAGAGTAACTCCGAGCAATACAAACGAACAGACTTTTTGAAACACACCAGCATCAACGCAGCGCAGATGAGAGGGTGATGTAGCGGAAGTTTTACAACCCGGTTGGCAACACTGCATTAACTGACTATATGTGGACTATATTGAACCATGCTGGTCTGCTTCTCAGCTAATACACGTGTTCAGTAGAGAAACAAACCATAGTCCCTATAGCGGACCGTATCTGAAGCTTGCTATTATTGCACAATTTGTTTCTCGGCTAAATATCCCACTCGTTTAGCAGATAAATAAACCGTAATACAGTGGAAGCTTGTAAACGGTGAACAAAAAGAAATCAGATTAGAGTAGTCGGTGCAAAGTAAATACATGCCCGTGATTAAATAAAAAGTCAATAAATTTGACGGTTCATGAATATATTACATTGATGGCGGATTTCACAAACGTTACTTAAATTTAATCATCCGTTAAAAGTAAACGTTGCCATGGTTACATGTGTTGAAGGTATAGGTATGATTATTCTTAATCGATGATTAAAGATTAACGTTTGTGAAATCCATCATCTCCAATTAACTTTATCTGGCGATTAATTCCCATAGTAACGATTGTGATCACAATTGTTACCATGGGAATAAACTGTCACATAAAGATAACTGGAGGTGAAAAAACCGGGCCTAATAATTTATTTAGTTAATCACAGATATAAGTTTTCTTTGCACCGCCTACTCTAATCTGATTTTTTTGCTCACTTTTTATATGTGAATAAACAGTTTTCTGTATTTTACGTCCGTTTCTTAGATAAGAAGCAAACTTACTTAGTAGAGAATCGAACCAACTTTACTCTTCCAAAAATTTGTTAAAGCTTGTTACATAAATATATATATAAATAGTGGATTGTAACTGAAGTTTGTTGCATATTAGGTGGTGTATTTTTTAACTAATTGTCTAATTTGTTTAACAGATAAACAAACCACTAAATAATATACTGCAACTTCAACTAACATACAATAGAGAATAACTTTGTTACTATCTACCATAAGATCTCTTTGTTTGTATAGCTCGGAGTTACTCTAAAAGCTATCATATGTATAGTTTTCAGACAGATTCGATTATCTCATGTTGAAAAACCTTCGAATTTGACTGAAAACTACGCATGATAGCTTTTAGAGTAACTTCGAGCGATACAAACCAACAGACTTACAGAAAATGTGTATCCAAATCGAACTCCTAGCCGCGAAATAAACCATGCTATACTACGGCCCAGTTTCATAAAACGTAGTTAACCTCTCGATCAAGTTAATTGTGTGATAAAGCAATATCATTGGTGGAAATTTAAACTTTCCTCCTTTCCTTGCTTAATCACACAATTAACTTGATCGAGTAGTTAACTAAATTTTATGAAACTGGGCCTATATATAGGTGGTTTATTTCTCGACTAATTGCCTAATGTTGCTTAGTAGTCCAGTCAATGAATGCCCAAATGGGGGTTGTAGAGGACATGGAGGGGGGGGGGAGAATTTTTCTCTTCAGGAATGTGTTGGGGGCAGTTAGGAAGTAAACATACTAAAAGTCCCCACCCCTACCCCTACCGGGGGCGGAGAAGCTCCTTTTTTTTCGGTTTTTCGCTTATAACCCGTCGTACGAAAAACATATTCATTACAAAATTAAAGATAATTAAATTTCCTAGAAAAAAGTCAATATTCATTTTCTTCCTATGTGTTATAGTTTCCGAGATATTCGCCAGCGAAAATCGATAATTTTCGAAAAACTTTTTTTTGCCTCACGTTTTTCGTCAATCTTGTCTTTCTAATTCCTCAGCCTTTTGTTTTACAGATTAGTCGTCAAAAAGAAAGT
Source organism: Dorcus parallelipipedus (assembly GCA_958336345.1). NCBI lineage: Eukaryota > Metazoa > Arthropoda > Insecta > Coleoptera > Lucanidae > Dorcus > Dorcus parallelipipedus. The sequence goes on along the minus strand of OY284480.1, from coordinate 19,560,207 downwards.
TGTAGAGCATTAAGTTTTTCGAAAATTATCGATTTTTGCTGGCGAATATCTCGGAAACTATAACACATAGGAAGAAAATGAATAGATATTCTTGTAGGAAATTTAATCATCTTTAATTTTGTAATGTAAAAACAACTGTGAAAATACATTTGTTTACACATCTGAATGTGACTTTAATTTTAAAGTCTCCTTTAAATTCGATTATGAAACTGGCCCTGTGTTAGTTGATAATGAAATCACTAAATGTATAGCAAACTTAAACCACCGTCCAATAGGGAATAGCTTTAGGTAACTGCTATCTACCAGGGAAATTGTAAGTTGTTACTTTGCTATACAATTCGAGCTTTAAGTGGATAAATAAACCATGCAATACACTTATGGTGTATTTCATAAACGTTAATTAAATTTAATCATCCGTTAAAAGTAAACGTTGCTTTGGTTACATGTGCTAAAGATATAGGAATGATTATTCTTAACCAAATAATTAGATTTAATTGACTTTTATGAAACCCAGCATCAGAAGTTCAGTTATCGCCCACCTGGAGGAGTAATTGGTTTATATCTCTGCTAAATATTTTACATTCTTAGCAGAAAAATAAACCTCGCAATAAACAGCGAATTTAAGTTACTATCCGTCGAACGAAATATTTATAAAGCAAATTTCAACGGATTTCTATAAGGGGGCAAAATCGCGCAAATTTCTTTTGTCGGACGAAAGCTGCTTTACAAAACATTCCTCTGATAGAGAGTAACTAAAACTTGCTCTATATCTCTGTGGTAGAAAGTCAAAAGGGCATAAGTCACATTTTCTGCAAAACGGAGTTATGTACTTTGACTGTATTCAAAAATGAAATTTGTGAATATTTCGTCCGTTTTGATCGCCCGAATGTGAAATTATAAATTTGAATGCGCTAATAAATTATTTGGGAAAGCCAGAATGAAAACATCCCTTACTAAAATCATCAACTATAGTTAGTTGAAGTTAGGTAACATGAATACACATCCCGGCACTGCTTTACTGGCTACAAAGTTGAGGAATAACTGACCCCACTGTCTGCATTCGCAAGTGTGACGATATTCCTTCACGATAATAAATTGACTTCATTGCATATTCGTAACGCAAACATTTCGGGACCGTAATTAACACCGCTTTCGTTAAGTAGTTTCTTTGTTCTTCTGTTTATTTTTAATCAGTTTCCAGACGCTAATTTAAATTTATCCTGAACAATCAACACAAATCTAGTAGGCAAAGAAATACTGCAGATCTTACTCGCACTTACTAGGTACACTAAGGACCAACATAAATGCGACTTACAAGTGAGAGTGCTTTGATTTTTACGTTTGTATAAATAAGCAGAATGCCTAAAGTTAATAAATTACACGCTGAAAAAAGAAGGTGGTAGGATATGTGTCCCCCGAATCAGTATCAATATTTATTAGGCACCCGAGTATCTTATCCAAGTTCGTTAGTCATTGAAGTGAAAAGTGCCGAGTTCATTGCAGGTGCATAGAAGTCATGATTAAGCAGCAGCGTCTCCTCCCATTGTCTCAAGCTCGTCACCGGATGCTGCTGCATCCAGACATCTAAAATTATAAATACGAAATAAGAACGGTGCTTCCTGTTCGCCATCGCGCGACACACACGCTCCACTAAATTACGCGTCTCAAAGGAGATTTTATTTACGAAATACTTAAAAAAATGACGGTAGAGATTACGGGGGCAAGCGTTTCCTTGAAAACAGGCGTTTAAAAAGAAGTTTACAACTTGTGGAAGTGAAGCAGCGTCCCATTACCGGGATTAAAGTTCAAAAGTTTACTTTGACTAGTTATACTCGCCCTTTAAGTAATTGTTCCGTTTAGAACTTTAAAATGTAACCAAATAATTAAAGAAAATCCAAATTTACATCAGCGGTGGTTCCTAATGTTTCATAAATTTATTTTTAATACCTACTAAGGAAACAAATCACAAATTTTGAGTTTTTCGTCACACTGTTGATAAATGTACATCAAAAACAAAAGTAATGTCTCCCTTATAAATGTTAAATTGCGACCTAATCCCGTACCGAGTCGCCGAATTTTTCAATTTGAAAAGGAAACGAATTAAGATTATGAGAAAAGCCGTTCTTCCTTAAATTAAATGGAGGGCGAATTTGTCGCGCACTAAAAATTATGTTATTACATTAAGGGTGGGTTTGCAGAAGAAAATCAAACATTTAATTACTGATTTCCTTCCTGTAAATTCACTCTAAATTTAAAATCGATGGTCTTTGGTTTTAATTTATTTTCATATTTAATCACCCAAGTAAGTCTGAATTCGAATTGAAATCTTCACTGTATAATGATTCTAAATACGGTCCTGCTTTAATTTGTCCGCTCGCTCTTCTCAAATCAATTTACAACAATAAAAAGTTTTATGGACCATTGCGTAAAGCTGAGTGAAACATTCCTCGAATGCAAAAGCTCCGAGTTCTTTCTTCATCGACTTATTCAAGAGAAGCAACAATTAACCGTGGATACGTCAGTAGGTATCATTATACAAGTTAATCAAATATAATAATTTGCATTCGCGGCTATTACGAATGCGAATGCGCACAAAAGTACGCCGTTAACAAATACTATTAATTAAGCTAAATGGCTATTAACTGTATTAATTACAGTGCTGGCTGGAATTTTCCTTATTTTTTTTTATTTACTTTTATTTAGTTCGTTAATTTTCATTCCATTCCCATTTCTTCATTCCTAATTAGCAAACGATTATTAATTTAGTTTTTAGGATAAAGTATTAATAGATTTGTAACTGTGTTTCGTCTTAATCTTATTCGATAAGACAAAGGTAAAAAATTTTACACATTTCCTTAATAAATACCAGGATTTTGGAATATTAATGAAGATGATTTCAATTAGTTATTTGTTTCTTGTTACGTGCAACTTAAAGAATTTCTTACGGGTAAATTAGTTTGAGGTTAAATTAAATTCTGTTGTAGAGTCTGAATTTAATTCTTGGTGTAGCGGTGTAAGTACAGTCACAGAATGTGTTGCATTACTTTTGTTCTCTGCTCTACATAAAATTAAAAAATTATCTAAATCTATTTTATTTCTAGCATTCACTAAAGTATTATTTTTTCTCAAAACTAATTTATAATTACTATTTTTATTTTGAGTGTCGTATTTTTAGCCGTACTTATTTTGTTGGCTTTTAACATTTTTGCGTAACCTGTTCTTCTTTATAAAAATGACGTAGATCCTTTACTTCATTACTTTCCTTGATAACGACATGAGTTATTAAGGGTGTGGATTTATTAGAACTTTTCTTGTTTCAATGTCCTTGTTCAATGTAAAGATGGACGAATTGGCAATGAACTACCTTTCTCGATGGCATCCTTGAAGACGACTGTAGACGGTTGGGTGCCGAAACGTCAGATCATATCCAAATGGCCCAAGAAACAACTTGACCAAATTAAAGAAATATTTGTACATTTTTCCTTTTGTTTCAGTAGTTGTTGACCCAAGTCAATTGTGTTTGATTTTTCCACTTTTTTTTTCAATTCTGAAAAGTTAGTACCGCGATTTGAAAACCTTCTTTTAAACAAGCATACAATACATCTTGTTGTTGAGTACTTATGTATATTAAATTTATTTGAATATTTTCTTTTTTTCAGTGAAAGTTTAATCACTTCAATGAAATTTTCTGCAATAAAAAACTTTTAATTATTTAACTGTGCAATTTATCTAATGAACTTTCAGAACTGAATATCAAATTAGTAATGAAAAGATACGATAAGAAGAGAAAAGCTGTATTAACTTTAAAAAAGAACAAACAAGGAACAATTTTACGGACGAGGGAAATATGTAAGTACTTCTAATCGTAAATGAAAATAACCCCAAATCAAACTAATAAAGAGGTGTCAAGTCATATAGCAACCGATTGACATTGTTATTAACCATAATCGGAGAACATAAATTAGAACAAATGTGGAGAGATCAGACAAAAGCAGATAAATCCACTTTAAACAGTTTCGAGTTATTAATGATAAACCTTTATCTAACATGCCCGAAAGTTGTGATGAGAAATTCTATGAAGCTTGGCCATTATACAGCTAAAACATATGTCTTAATTTTTTCAACTCATTTAGTACGAGTTATCAATAAAATTAAAATGGATTTATCTTGTTTTGCTTGGTTGAAATGGATATGTTACCGGCCAAACCCGATTTCAGGATAAACTAGTTTTTCCTAGGCCGTATTAGTTTATCCGAAAGATTAACTAGTTAGGCCTAGGATAAGTTAGTTTGTCCTGATATGAAAACTCACACTTCAGGACAAACTGACATGGCCTAGTCTAAAGACTGTTTTAGAATAATTTATCAAAATAATTTATTCAAGACATGCAGACTTTTTCCGCTGCCTACTTGCCCAGTTTTTTTAATTTTATTTAGGCACATTAATATAGAAGGTTTGTTTCACTGATCCTGGTATAACTTTGAATGACATAGTACAGCAACTGTCTGAATAAGATTGTTCGCATGTGTGAACTCGGAATTCTTTATCAATTCCTAGTAAAAGGTAAGAACTGCTATAACTGTTCTATGTAGAATAATTCCGATATAGTTCCAGAAATTAACTAATAAGCCAAGTAAATTGTTGTTAGTTTGGAACTGATTCTGACCGAACCAAAACACTAAAAACATTATACGCATGCGCGAACAGTTTCAAAACAGTTCCAAGTTACAACCAAAACGTAGCCATTGTTTTGTTTACGACGGCGTTGTATCGTTGTGTTTATTACCATTATGGATCAGCCTTCGTGTAGTAGACAGACTGATTAAATGTAGCGGACAGAGAAGTTTTTGACGGAAAGTTTGCAAAGTGAAAATGAAAAATCGTCCCATTTTAATGTATTAACAAAAAACAAATATTTAGAACTTGTTGTACAAGTGGAGGAGGCTGAAAAGACGGAAAAAAAGACATCATTACAACAAAGAAGAGTGAAAAGATTTCCTGTGCTGAACATTTTAGATGTAAAAGAGCTTATTGCACGGAATGAAGAAACCCTAAGGTATTATCTCCCAGCTGATGAACTGTATGATGTGATTGATGCGGCTCATGTGACTGTCGGTCATGGTGGCCGTGACAGAATGTTAGCCGAGACATCGAAAAAAATATGCTAATGTCACAAAGGAAATGATAACCCTTTATTTGTCTATATGTGGAATATGTCAACAAAAGAAAACAAAAAAGAAGAGTTTCAAAGCCGATTCTACATTCTGAAATGAACAGTAGGTGCCAAGTAGATCTTATTGATTTTCAGACACAGATGGAAAATTGAAATTTATTAAGGTCTACCAAGACCATCTGACAAAATTTGTTTTGCTTCATGCGTTGGAATCTAAGAGAGCGGCAGAGGTGGCCTACCACTTAAATGACGTATTTATAACTATAGGGGCACCATGTATCCTACAATCAGATAGATAATGGGAGAGAATTCGTCAACCATGTTATAAGTGAACTCACTAGTCTTTGTCTAGAACTTAAACTTGTGCACGGAAAACTAAGACATAGTCAGAGTCAGGGTTCCGTAGAACATGCCAACCAAGATATCGAGAATATGATTGGTTCTTGGTTGAATGATAACAAATCAACCAAATGGTCCGAGGGGTTGATGTATGTCCAATTTATGAAAAACAGGGCATTTCATTCGGGAATAAAGCAATCGCCTTACAAGGCAATGTTTGGGACTGAACCTAGAGTAGGACTTTCAACGACATCATTGCCATCCGAATTAATAAAAGATATTCACGACGAGGATGACCTTCGGAAACTTATCGAAGATGGTGAAGAAATTGACTTGACCAGAGATAATGATAAAGCTGATGTTGACAACACTTCAGGAAATGACGATGGCGACGATGAAATATCTTCAGTTGAAAATGACATTCAAAAGGCTAGAAAAAGGGCTGCTAAAAATCTTGAAAAACAGGCTAAAAGAATGAAAGCTATTTCAGACAAATCGCATCCGCCAGTTCAAATTGGAAACAATGTGACCATACCAATTCCGGACGTAGACAAGGGCAAGGGAGATCTAAGAATAGTATATTACATAACGAGAGTTGTAAATAACAAATTACGCACGGGGAAAAGTTGCGCATGAGCCGCGCAGCGGCGAATGCAAGTAATTCCATATCATATCATACCTGAAGTGTGAGTTTTCATATCAGGACAAACTAATTTATCCTAGGCCTAACTAGTTAATCCTAACGCGCTTCGGATAATATCTGATATCTGATTTTGGTCGAAATAGAACAAGAAAATTATTTTTATTGCTGTTACTTGAAATAGGAAAGTAAAATAACAAGTGTCTAAATAAAAACCTGGTCAAGTAGGCTGCATTTAGTTATTCTGTTATGTAAATACAATGGATAAATTCTTGATCACAACCTACTTAACCAAGTTTTTATTTAGACGCTCGTTACATTTAGTTTCTAACCAGGTAAGTGATATACACTGTTTGGTTGTTTGTTGTTTTGGTTGAATCATAAATTTAAAATACTGTTGCTTTGGATTTATCTGCTTTTGTTTGATTCACCAGATTTTGAACACTTCTCAATAGAACTAATCTTGTTTAGCTTTTATACTGACTTCACCAATGGATTTATTTCACTCCTATTACTATGAAACTATATATAACTTATTTTTCATGAAAAATGCATTTATCTGCTTTTGTCCGATCGCTCCATAAATAAGAACTGCAAATATTGAAGAAGCCATCAAAAGCCTAGTTAGCTGCTGGACAAGATGAAATTACGCCAGAAATGATTAAATTTGCAATGACAAAAGTCTTGTGCTATATACAGAATGTTCATAGAACGGTTACCAGTTGAAAGTATTATTAAATACGAAGGATACACTAAGAAATAAAAATGTTAAAAACTTAGAGTGATGAACCCCTTTATTCTATATCCTCATAATGACAATGTTTAAGTGACCAATCAGTGCATAGAAATCACTAAACGACTGTCGTTATTTAACGATATTGTTATGAGTTACAGAATAACAAGATTAGAGAATGTCATATCGTTAAAATAAAGCCTTTATTTTCCTTACAAAAGTACATAAAAAATGATTAAATTTGTAGTGACAAAAGCATGGATGTATTGCGCTATATACTGGATGTTTACAGACCGGTAGGCAGTTGAAAGTATTAAATTATGAAGGACAGGCACTAAGAAATAAAATTTAAAAAACTTCTAATGGAAATATATCATATTACATCATATAACATATCATTGAAATAAAGCCTTTATTGTCCTTATGCATTATAATGTTATTATGGCAAGGATCTTGGAAGTCATGAAGTGAAGTAACTTATAAACTACAAGGAGATTTAAATTTTATTAGTGGTATGTGAATGTCTTCATATTTTCCCTCAACGATACATTCATAAACACACTCTGAGTTTCCTACATTCCCTCGCAAACTAATCACAATTCGCACTTTTATTTACCTACATACTTGCAAAAATATTTATGATTTAAGATAAATTCATACGTTTCAATAATTTCATGACTAGAGATCGGAATTTTATATTTTATACTTCACACTGACCAGTTACCAGATTTAGTACATCGATGCGTTATAACTTCATATGCGTAGATGAAAAAAAAATTGTACAATGCGCATGTCGTTTTTTAATTTTTAAATTTTGGATGTGACATTGACAGTCATATTTGTAATCTATTTTCGGAATAAAACAAAAGCTAAAAATTATTTAAAGGGGCTATCATCCATTATTCTCCAAACATAATTGCACAGAATACGTCATATTTTGAGTAACACGGATAAGCATTTTAGTGTACGTCAGTGTGACATTTGTTAAATATTTTTAAGATGAGACGTACGAGGGGTCATCTTTGACTATTTTTTTATTCGAAATGTGAAGAACACAAGTACTTGCATTCTCCATTGGCATGATGACGTCAAAATATGTTATCCCGGACTCTATTCATAACAAATGTTTCTCATACTAATGTAAAACATGAACATTATTTTTATGTGATTGTGTATGACATATGCACGTATGTAAACGCAAAGTAATTTTTCTTATGTTCAAATATAAACGTGTGTACTTATTAAGTTGCCACGATCTGTCAGAAGCAAGTTTGTTAAATTAAATTTGCAACAAATCTCGTCAGTTTTTTTTAACGTTACGTAACACCGTGCGCAATTTAATCAGATTTCTATCGGTAATTTATGCAAAGACTATGCCAATTATTCTCCGTTTTTAATAATCAACATATTAGTTCACGCTTCCTGGTGGATGCAAGCGGTGCGCGGTAATTGACAATTTTAAAATCGTTTTTGCCGCACCAGAAAACATTAGCGAGCGTGATTACTTCAGATTAACCATTCCTTAATTAGTACATATGCATTATACGTGTGGCTTTAATTATACTAATAAAATACGATTTTTCTCTTCCACCGGCGGAAAAAACAAGGAAAATGATTCGGTTTCCTTTCGTAACCGTCCGTCAAAGCGATACTTTCTTTAAAATTTCTTGTAACGCGTTGTTTTCAATTAATTGAGCGTTAGGCAACATGAATCTTATGTATTTTCTTTCGCCGAACACAATGCAATTATCCATTTTTCTGGTGTGAATAAAACGCCGCAACATTTACGCAATAAATTATTTATTAGCTTTCGTTTAACAGCAGCTACCGAATCCTAGTTAGATTTCCTGCTTCAGTCGGTATAAGAGAATGGGCACACTTTAATGTTCTCAACGGTTAATAAATAATTTACATGTTGATACGGCTGAATAAATAATAACACAATAATTAATTTATTTTTAAAAAAAGTACATACTATTCGTACATAGCATAATATAAGAAACAACATTTTTAATTATACATAAAATCAGCGGAAGGAAATCTTAAGAATTTAGTTTTTTAATAACATCAGCCCTTTTCGAAACATAAACTTTCCCCCCACGCCTACCACTCAATAAAAAATTAAACATAAACGAGGAGGATATGTGGTTTTTAACGAAACATAAACTTTCCCCCCACGCCTACCACTCAATAAAAAATTAAACATAAACGAGGAGGATATGTGGTTTTTAACGAGTTGCCCTCAAGAAAGACAATCGATGTTTTCAAATTATACCAGATGCTATGATTAATGACATTCGGGTAGGTAGGGACATATCTGTTTGGGTCAAAATAACCTTCGCATAAGCTGTATGGGATTCACCCACACACCCTCGCGAGATACCGCGATGGCGATTGTTGTGCGCCACTTTGATACACACAGCAGGACCTGTTGCATTAAATGCATAGACAAGATGTGTGGTAATTACGTTTTAGATAATGCTTATGGTGTACGCGTTACAACCGACGTTATTGTAATGGAGCTTTGCTAGAAAATGAATAGAATTTTAAATGATGCAGTATTACCTTGATGGCCTCTTCTTCTTCAGATCTGGACGCATAAGAGTGTAAACCTAATGCAAGAGCAAAGTTATTAAGAGTTAGTGTGTTGTATTGTAAATGTTGCAATGCATAATCTATGCAGAAATTAACGAAACAAATGTACATACATTGTTCAGTATGTTAACCAATTTCAGTTATGTGCATATGTATGTAATGCTAACTTTGCTCTTTGAATACCAGGTAGCTGCATTGTACTCGGTCAAAATTAATGATTAATTAGTTCGTTTTAGTAAATAACGTAGTTTTGTAAAAATTATTTAATTATATGTACAGTACAACATCAATAAATTCAATTGTAATCGGCAGTTGAAGAGTTCTGGCGAATTTAAATCTGAAATAATAAGAATAATACGTTTTTCTAGAAAATAATGAAGAAAAAATCGTTTTAAAGCTAGTTAAGGCATTTTATAATATTACATAAATTGAAAAGTGAATCTAAGAATGCCTACCTACATTTTGGAAAATTATCAAAACAGTTTCGAAACTCTCAAACGAAAACAAAACGTTGACTTTTAAATTAATTTTACAACACAAATCTAATTTTTAAAAGACAAGAAAATGCTTTAGTTATTTGCCTTAACATTTTTAATAATATAAAAGTTAAAATTATTTTCCAAAGTTAATTGCAATGTTATTGACAATTATTATCAAAAATATTGTTACTATATAACAGTCTTGTAAAAGAAGTAATAACATGTTGTTAATTCGGATATTTCACTGTTGTTTTGTTGTAGGCTCTTTAAAACAGATCGTACTAAAAGAACTAACAAAATGTTGCTAACAAGTTAAAGAAAAAATTTAATAAATGTTGAAACTATTTTCAAAAACTAATAACAATGTCACTCAATTGTTATCAAAACAATACCGTTATTAACAATCTATAAAAAAAGTAATAACGTGTTGTTCTTCAAGTTAAATAAACTATTTTCCAAAACTAATAACAATGTTATTCAATTGCTATCAAAATAATGTTGTTATAAATGTATTAAAAAAAGTAGTAACATTTTGTTAATTCGAATATTCCTCTGCTGTTTTATTCTAGGCCGCTTTAAAGCCGAATGTATTAACAGAGTTAACAATACGTTATTAACAAGTTGTAGGGAAAAAATAAGTAAGTGTTGAAAGTAAAATTCTAAAATTAATAGCAATGTTTTTATCAAACAATATTGCTACTAACAATCTTTAAAGAAATTAATAACATGTTGTTTATTTTATTTTAGACCGCTTTAAAATCGATCGTAAAATATTTGCTTCCAACAGAGCTAATAATATGTTTCTAACAAGTTAAAGAAAAAAATTAAATAAGCATCTTAGAAAGAAGTAATAACATGTTGTTAATGTAGTTATTTCATTGCTATTTTGTTCTAAACCATTTGCTAGGAATAGAATTAACACATGTTACTAACAAGTTAAAGAAAAAAACTAAAAAATTAATGACATTGTCGTTGAATTGTTATCAAAACATTCGCCAATTACAGAGCTAACAACATGTTACTAACAAGTTTAAGAAAATATTAAATAAACGTTTAAATTATTTTCCAAAACTAATAATAATATCATTGAATTATTATTAAAACAATATTGTTACTAACAGTCTATAAAAAAAGTAATAACATGTTGTTAATTAAAATATTTCTCTGCTATATTGTTCTGGACTGCATTAAAGCCGATCGTCCTAAAGAGCTAACAACACGTTATTATCAAATTAAAGAAAAAAATTTAAAGTGCTGAAACTGTTTTCTAAAATTAACAGCAATATTAATGAATTGCTATTAAACACTATTACTACTAGCAATCTTTAAAGAAAGTAATAACATTCTTTGGATATTTCACTGTTGTTTTATTCTAGACCGCTTCAAAACCGATCATAAAACATTTGCTACCAACAGAGCTAATAATATGTTACTAATAGGTAGAGGTCGGCTTTTAGATGAAATGCCTTTATGTAGTTTTTAAATTTTTTAAGATTTTTTAAAGATATCTCTTCGTTTCGACTCTTTCGAGTCACTTGACTCTATTTTTAATGAAACGAAGAGATATATCTTTAAAAAATCTTTAAAATCTTAAGAATTGAACAAAGGAATTTTACCTGAAATCCGGCCTCTACTAATAAGTTAAAGAAAAAATTAAATAAACGTCTTAGAAACAAGTAATAACATGTTTGTTCAAAAACATTTGCTAGGAACAATTAACATATTTTACTAGCAAGTTAAAGAGAAAAACTATTTTCTAAAATGAAATGAAATTAAACTAAAAAATAAATATTCTAAAAGAAAACATTTGCCACTTACATGTTACCAATAAGTTAAAGAAAGAATTAAATAAATGTTGAAATTGTTATCAAAACAATATTGTTATAAATTTATTTAAAAAAAGTAGTAACATGTTGTTAATTCGGATATTTCTCTGGCTGTTTTGTTCTAGATCGCTTTAAAGCCGATCGTATTAACAGAGCTAACAACATGTTATTAACAAGTTAAAGAAAAAAGACTTAATGTTGAAACTATTTTCTATAATTAATAGCGATGTTATTGAATTGTTATTAAACAATATTACTAATAAAATGCAAGAAAATGTTGCTCATTTGAATATTTCACTGCTATTTTATTCTATACCGCTTTAAAGTCGATCGTAAAACAAAATGAAAAAATTAAATAAAAGTTTAAATTATTTTCCAAAATTAACAACAGTGTTATTGAACTGTTATCAGGGCAATTTTGTTATTAACAATCTTTAAAAAAGTAATAACATATTGTTAATTCTATTTTATTAAAACGTTTGCTACTAACAGAACTAACATGTTACTACTAAGTTAAAAAAATTAAATATGTAATGTTAAAACCAATTTCTAAAATTAATAACCATGTTATTGAATTGCTATCAAAACTGTTGAAATCTTTGTCCAGTGGCAGATAGTAAAAGAGTAAAAATGGAAATATGCCGAGAAGAAGATTCTGTTGTAAACTTTTATTAACAGTGTTTACATCTATATTACTTCATTTTTTTTTATTTCATTGCTAACTACAATTAATATCTTAACACTCCCACTTTAATTGTTAGTGATATCTTCAATGTTGGCATAAATCTCTCATTCCTAACAGCCATCTAAGTTTGTTAAACTTGACCGGTGTTAATATTTTTGTAAATATGTCAGCAATTTGTTCCTCAGTTCCTACATACTTGATGTCCATTAAGCCTTCTCGATATTTTTCCCTAATGAAGTGATACTTTATTTCAATATGCTTTGTACGTCTGTGAAACTCAGAATTTTTAATCAACCGTATTGCACTTTGATTATCAATGTACAAAGTTGGTTTCTCTTCACATTTGCATAACTCCTTCAATAGACGTTGAAGCCATACCAATTCCATGACTGTAGTACAAGCAGCAACATATTCCGCTTCAGTAGTTGACAGCGACACCGATGTTTGTCTTCTAGAGCACCAACTTATGGCAAACATGAATACGTATCCTGTAGTTGATTTCCTACTATCAGCGTCACCCGCAAAATCTGCATCACTGTATCCATGAAAATTAGTTTCATTATTACACTGAAATAAAATTCCATAGTTCAAAGTTCCATTTAAATACTTGAAAATCCTTTTCACTGCTTTCCAATGAACTTGTAATGGATTTTCTAGAAAACGACTTGCTGCATTTACGGCAAACGTTATATCTGGCCTTGTAGCTACATTTAAATACATTAGACTTCCTACAGCTTCTCTGTAAGGCATCTTTTCCTTTCTTATTTCAGAATGTAGATTTCTACACAATATTTGATCTGCAGGAGTTGATACTTGTTTGGATTCTAACATCTGAAACTTGCTTAAAATTCTTTTAGTAAAGCCGGACTGATGTAAAAATATTGAACCGTCTAATTCTTGTACAATTTCAAGTCCAAGAAAATTGTTTAAATAACAATGTTTAATTTCAAACTCATTGTGCAAATAAACTAGTAAATCATCAATATCATTTTGTTTCTGTGCAGCAATAATTCCATCATCTACGTATATTGCCACAATAAGTTTAAAATTCTTATCATTGCTTAAAAATACACATTCATCAGCAGTACTACTTTTAAGATTATATGTTTTTAAGTAATTAATAAACCTGTTGTTCCAGCAACGTGGAGCCTGTTTCAATCCATACAAACTTCTATTCAGTTTACATACCATATCCGAACTATCTTCAAAACCAGCAGGTTGATTCATGTAAATCTCTTCATTCAAATAACCGTACAAGAACGCAGTTTTTACGTCAAATTGCATCAATTTTAACTTTTGTTTTGCTGCAACTGCTAAAATCATACGGATTGAATCATATTTAACAACTGGACTAAATGTTTCTTTATAATCAATCCCAAATTTTTGTGTATAACCTTTAGCTACAAGTCTGGCCTTAAATCTATCAATTTCTCCATTTGCCTTTCTTTTAATTTTGAAAACCCATTTATTTGAGATTGCCACCTTACCTGATGGTAATGCGATCAAAGTCCAAGTATTATTCTTCTTTAGTGATTCTAATTCTTCTTCCATGGCTTGCTTCCACTCTTTAGCATGCTTGCTTGTAACTGCTTCTTGGAAAGTAATAGGTTCACAGTCTTCTGCTATTAAAGCAATACTTTCAGCTAAACTTGCGTATCTATCGGATTGTTTTAACGCATCCCTATTTCTCAAATTGTATCTTGTTTCGGTTTCTTCATTTTCTTCAAAATGTTCAGGTTCTGTTAACTTTGTAACTTCTTCTACTCTCTCATATTTGTTTTCTTTATGGTCAGCTTCTTCAATGTCACATTTTCTTTCTTCTTCTAAAATTATTTCTTTTGCAAAAACTACATCTCTACTTACATCAATGATATTCTCCGTTGGAAGCCATACTCTGTATGCTTTTACATTTTCCTTATATCCCACAAATACTCCTTTTTTACTTTTAGCATCGAATTTCTTACGTTTTTCTTTAGGAATGTGGACAAATACTTCAGTTCCAAATACTTTCAAGTGACTGATTTTTGGTTTCTCACCATACCATAGTTCATAAGGCGTTGAATGAAACCTTGAGCTCTCTCCTGTTCTATTTATTACGTAAACTGCCGTATTAACTGCTTCAGCCCATAACTTCAGTGGAAGGCCTTTAGAGTAAAGTAGTGTTCTTGCAGATTCAACAATGGTCCGCATATCTCTTTCTGCGGCACCATTTTGTTGTGGTGAATATGGCACTGTCAACTGATGACGTATACCACGAAATTTTAGAATGCTATCAACGTTCTTGTTTACAAATTCACCTCCATTGTCCAATCTAATGACTTTCACTTCAGATCCTGTGACATTTTTGACAACTGTCAGATATTCAACCAATTTTTCTTTTACTTCGCTTTTGTTACGCAAAAAGTAGACATGTCTAAAACTTGAAAAATCATCTTTAAATAAGAGAAAATAATACGAACCTCCAAGTGAGACATTTTGCATAGGACCACATAAATCTGCATGTATCAATTGACCACATTTTTCTGTTTTTGTCAAACTAGAATGAAAGGGTTGGCGGTGTTGCTTTCCATACATGCATGCTTCACAAAATATGTTTTTATTCAAATCTGGTACATTCACGTTCAAATTTTGTAGAACTTTTCTTACATGACTAACATTCTGATGACCTAAGCGTTCATGCCAAAGTTGCAGTGATTCCTTAACAACGACATTCGTTTCAGATTTTCCTTCAGGTAAAATAACTTTAAACAGAAGTTGATATAAACGCTTGTTTCGTACTCCCACTGCTACAATACGACCATTACTTTTAATGTGACATTTCTTCTCATCAGAATATAATGTATATCCTTTATCCAAAGCTGTACCAGTTGAAAACAGATTCAATTTAATTTCCGGAACGAACAATACATTTTTTAAAAGTTTCTCCGTCCATTTACCTTCTGCAAATGCCGAAATTCTTATGTCACCTTTACCATGAGCACTTATTTTTGACCCATTTCCAATTCTGACAGGTATCGGACTGTCAAAGGGAACATAATTATCAAACCACTCGAACCTTTTCGACATATGATCGCTGGCTCCTGAATCCATAAACCACATATCCTCTTCATGATCTTCAGCTAACATGGCGTCCAAAATAAAAGCTTCTTTTTCTGAAGTTGAAGCATGAATATTGGTATTTCCTCTATCTTCTCCATTTTCTTCTTTCTGTTTCCTATTTCTACATTCTCTTTTCCAATGACCTGGTTTATTACAATAAAAGCATTTTCCTGGTTTCTTATTTTTGTACTTGTTGAAAATTTTCTTGTTTTCTTCTTGCTTTCTTCCTGTCTTCATCGTCAAAGCATTTACTGATTCTTCATTTTTAACTTGACCACTAATTCGTGCCTCTTCTATTAATAACCTTGTTGTGAGATTACTAATATTTTTCTTCTCCTCTGGCATTGACTCCCACGCACTATGAAAATGATTATAACTCGCCGGTAATGTCATTAAAATTTTTGTTATCATCATTGACTCTCATATTGGTTCACCCAGCTGCTTAAGCTGATGTCCTATTTCTTCTAACTTGGAAATATGCAAGGCAATGTTATCATTTGGATCCATAACGTACCTGTAGAATTTTTGTTGCACCAGATGTAAACTTGCATCAGATTTTTGTTCGAAAACACTGTGCAATTTTTCCCACATCTCTTTTGCAGTTTCACAGGTCATTATATATAATAGCGGCTGACGATCCACCGTTGACACTATTATTTTCTGAGCTTTACTATCCGCTCGCACCCACTTTTGAAGTTCCATTTCAAAAGTCCTTCTGCCTTTAGCATCAGTGTCATAACTTGACATTACAGGTTTTTCAAATTCTCCACTCACTACTCCAAATAAGTCGCTGGATTTTAAGTGTACCTTTATCACAAATTTCCACTGCGCCCAATTATTCTCATTTTTCAGTTTATCAGTTTTCAAAAGTTCACTATCCATTATCTTTACTTAATGTTTTCTTAACAAATTTACTATCTTCGGCGATAACTGGGCCCGTAACCTGTTGAAATCTTTGTCCAGTGGCAGATAGTAAAAGAGTAAAAATGGAAATATGCCGAGAAGAAGATTCTGTTGTAAACTTTTATTAACAGTGTTTACATCTATATTACTTCATTTTTTTTTATTTCATTGCTAACTACAATTAATATCTTAACAAAAACAACATTGTTACTAAACAACGCCTGAACGGTCCAGTGGTAAGGGACCGGCCTTGCAGTCGCAATGTTGTCGGCGAGAAGGTTGGAAGTAACAAAGCCATGGAACACTTTATACACACTCAAATACACTCCCATTCCTAAGGTCCTGACAAGTCTTTGACTTAGGACCTCGTTGGGTAACCACCACAGATTAAAAAAATCTTAGAAACAAGTAATAATATGTTATTAATGCGGTTATTTCATTGCTATTTTGTACTAGAACATTCGCTAGAAACAGAGTTCATACATATTTCTAAAAAGTTACTATTTTCCAAAGTTAATAACAATGTTATTGAATTCTTATCGAAACAATAATGTTACTAACAATCTTAGAAAGAATTAGGTATAACATGTTGCTAATTCGGATATTTCACTGCTATTTTATTCTAGACCGTTTTAAAGTCGATTGTAAAACATTTGCTACTAATAAAGCTGACAACACATTACTAACTAACAAATTAGAGAAAAAAAATGTCGAAACTATTTTCTGAAATAGTGTTATTGAATTGTTATCAAACAAATTATTCTTAGGCCCGATCTTTCCATCTCCTGATAAATTTATTCGTCAAATAACTTTACGAATCACCATGGAAACCATTCATAAAAATCAAGTTATTTGCCAAATAATGTTATCGGGAACTCTATTAGGAGGTGGAAAGATCGGGCCTTATTAGCATTTTTTGAAATACTTGTTACTGACTGAGGAAACAACATTTTACTAACTAGTTAAAGAAAAATAAGTAAATGTTGTTAATTAACTGCTATTTTGTTCTGTAGTTTATTTTTAAACTAGGAGGAGTAACAGTTGTCGGCCTGTTGAAGGCAGATTGACACTGTAATACTAAATCAGAAATAAATTTGGCTTGCTTAGGAAGTTTACACGATCTTCAAATAATCAGTTGTAGCAACAAGTTTGCTTACAAGTTTAAAACTGACTGAAATTGACACATGAATGTTAAATTTTATGTTTAAATTGAAGGCTTCTGTAACACCGGTTGTCAAACAGCCAGTAACTTTGCGAGTTTTTGAAATTATATACAAATGTTTTTAACAAAAGATACCTATCTACAATATGATAATAGATTTCTACATGTTAACAGCGAATGTTAAAAA
This sequence comes from Dorcus parallelipipedus, assembly GCA_958336345.1. Lineage (NCBI taxonomy): Eukaryota > Metazoa > Arthropoda > Insecta > Coleoptera > Lucanidae > Dorcus > Dorcus parallelipipedus. Next base: position 19,542,386 of record OY284480.1, on the reverse strand, counting down.
TTTGGTCCAGTTATCTAAATTTTCAACAAGTTTGCTATTAACAATTTTTACTTAGGTGTAGCGCAGGCTCTAAATATTAAAACATTTTTAACAGTTTTTAATAACCAAGAAATAATAGATAGTACTGCCAAAAAAAAAGACAAAATATGATGTGTAATTACGAACTAAATTTTAAAATCAATATTTGAAAATAATTAAAGAATGTTGAAGAAAGTTAAATAAATAAAATTGAATTAAAAAATACTGAACGATAGGCAAGGAACCACCCAAATTTCGACTAAGAAAGATGAAGATCCTAGGAAATAAATAATATAAATCCATTAACAAATAATAATTATACAAAAAATTAAATAAAATATCAATAAATAACATTTAGAAAATAATAAAATCAACAGAATTTTTGAAAATTAAAAAAATTATAGGTAAGCGATTTACATTTTCTGAAGAAACCGATGTGTTTGAGGGATTCCTTGTAAATGTGAACATCGCGTCCTATGACGATTATCAAAATATCCCCAGCAAACGAAACGCCATCGTTTCTGGTACATATAATTAGTGGTTTTATCTTAATTCTTGTTTCCAAATAATTGAATTGTTGTGTTTAAGAAATCGTTTAATTATTTATTCCTTCATAAAATTTGAGTTCAGTAATAAAATAACAAATACAAAATAATCAAGCGCACTTTAGGCGATTTCACTACTTTTAAGATTAGATAGTTTATGCGCTTCTTGACACACATCTGTCAGTTGTAAATTCTGATATCACTATTCTCTTTGATTTCCTAGCGAATACGTGCTAATTTGCGTAAAAATATCGGTTTTATTTTTCCGGACCAGTTGATACTTCACGTAATAAGAACTGGCGGTGAGTCTAAGCCACGCGCTGCTCTGGACGAAAATTTGTAATTTACAGCTTTACAATCGCATTGTATTTCACAACATGATTTTAGAATAAATCAATTAAATTTATTAATTCAAATTTTTCCCGTAATCTCGTAATCGATTTTCTCTCGCTTATTTTATCTTGTCGTGTATTATTTCAGTCACCCTGTATATAGGTAGAATGAGATGAGAAAATGCTTCGCAAAAAGAGAAACGAAAAGTAATAATAACATCAATAAAAATCCATTTTTACCATCTGCTTGCTTATTCGCTGGCTGAGTCGTGTGTAATTACGCAATAAAAATCGCATGCATTAAAGTACATTCCGCTAATTTTATTCCTAGTAAGCAAAATTTTAATTACATTCCTTACATTTTGATACACGCCTTGATTGCGCATCTAACCAACCAGCTTCTACATAACACATCATTTTGATGCTTTTAAGTCTTGTATTTCTAGCCATCTTAATGTCTGACTGGTGCTTGATTAAGTAGTATCATGCATATTAACGCAGCTTGACTTAATTCAACTACAGTTGCTCAAGATTTGTATCTTAACAAGCGTAAATTTATTTCCGAGACGAATTTACTCGGAAACGTCAGGCGTCTCCTGCCTACCGAAAAAGGAGCTGCGATTTTAATTAATGCAATCATAAAAACTGATCCTCGCAATTAACAAAAAATACAAATGTACAGGGAGAATTTACACGAACCGAAATTAATTTTTTCCTTTCGATTTTAATTACTTATTGTCAGTCAATGGCCGCAAAGAGATGGAGTAGTCGCGAAAAAATAATTTTACAGTGTGTCCCTGTCGTATTCGATGGGGCATGAGAAACGCGATTGAACTCACAAATTCTGACAGAACGAGAATGGTCAGACGCAGAATGCAGAACGGTCAGACATCACCAATGGACCATATATCATCAACAACCGCAGACACTCGAGGATACTACATACTTAATTTACTTTTGTTTAATGATTTTCAAGTAAATCTGCGTGCTGCTCACCCGACGGTTAATAATAAATTTCATGTGTCAGGTCCACGTTAGAGCAGCCTCCAGAATTAACGCGTCAGTAAATTCTGCAAGTGTTTGCGCCGAGGTTTTAACCAAGTAACCAGTTCGTTTTATTTTTGTGTCGTTGTTGTTACTATAATTTTCTGCGTGATTCTGTTTTACTTATGCATGAAAGCTCGCGACACCTGATTAAAATCGATATCAAGGATCACTGTCAGATTCTAAACGATGGCGAAGCAAATGAACTACTAAGTAATGAGCAATTAAAAAAGGACGAAGGTATTAAAAGAAGTTTTAATGCACATTGGATCTTTTTCCAAAATTGGTTAACACAGGCCTCAAAACTTACTATTAAATTTTTTAGTTTATTCCCATAGTAACAATTGTAAAAATAATTGTTCCTATGGAAATAAACTAAGGCTTAAAGTTAAACCATGATTGAAATATCGGGCCTGACTATCATTAAAACGGCTTCTGATCGCGGCAGCTAACTCGTGTGTCAGTCAGTTCTAGCAGGATAACAGTCAACTGCTATCCTGCTAGAATGACATTCGGCGTAAAATTATGACATGTTTCGTATTCTTTCTTATTTTTACGAGACTATTAGTTTCTAATTAAAATCGATTCAAAATGTTATTGTTAAGAGACCTTAAACTCATTGCTTTGTGATAGTCTTCAATCTCTTGCTTTGCTTTCCTAATTTTTTTTACTTTTTCCTTTTTTTTAAGTCTTTCATAATCGTTTCCTTCCGTTTTTATCAAGGATTTCTCTTTTTTCCTTTTGCCTTTTGGTATTTTACAAGATATATTTTCAGATATCCAAAAAATATTTTTTAAAAATAGTTATTATTATCAAAGAGCTAGGTCTTCGCTACCAGAAGTAGGCAATTTGCCTTGAATAAGTCATTTACAAGATGTTGAATGACTGTGAATATAAATATACAAAACTTCGTAAAAATAATTTTGATTTATGCTTGATTGCACCGCATTTTTAATCATTGATTAAATTTAAGACGTGTTTAGAATGTGACAATCGTGAATACATGACAGTATAATGTCAATCGCTATCTAATTGACACTTAAACTTCAACTTAAGTGTCAGTTAGAATGCGTCTGACATTATGATGGATCTACGTTAAATATCATATTCTAAACACGACTTAAATTTAATCAATGATTAAAAATGCGGTGCAAGTGGGCATTAATGGTTATGATTAAGTAAAACCTAATGTTATCCGCTCTCTGGTTATTATGCAGTGATAGCTTGAAAGAATCTTAGTTGGACAAATTAATAAGAACCAAAAATTTTAAACTGTAAAATAAGCTTAACGTAACAATGAATGACCTAGTAAATAGTAAGTTGCAGAAATGAATAAGAAAACAATCCTTCGACAATAAAAGAGAAAAGAACTAAAATTCATAACAAAAATAGTGATGGAATGAAATTAATATATCAGTGAAAGATATGAGTAAATTTATAAACCGAATCAAACAAAAAGAATAGAAAAATTAATGTAGTGAAAGCAAAAGATGTTCGATACGTTTAAACCTAATAAAGTAAATAAAATAAAATTTTCTTGAAGAATCAGATACTATAATGTATACAAACAAAAAGATCCTTCCTTATTTATTTATTTTCAAATTATTTATTGTTTTCTTCATTGAATTTTGCATTAAATTTAGTTTTGGATCGGTGCCCTTTTTTTTTTCTTTTACATTTTATTATCTTTAGTTCTTTTTTTCTTAGAATGTTCTTATTGATTGTTTTATTTTTCCTAGAAAGTTCTTATGGAATTATTTCTTTCCAAGAATCTAATATAATTCATTATTTTCGTGATGCAATTTTGGTTTAAATTTGAATTTATCGGCTGCATTTGATTTTCCATTCCTTCTTTTTTTAATTACTTTTGCAAGATTTCAATATTCTATCTTAGTTGTAGTTTCAGTATGTGAGATTTATTTTGTTTTATTTTTTAAATTTACTTGTTTGTATTTTGCATTAATTTCAATTTATACGTTTTCTCGAAAGACCTCCTCACTCTTAAAAACATTGCAAATTTTTTCTGTTATAATTTCATCCTATTTTTATTTATTTTGTTATATTTTCCCATATTTGTCAACAGAAGTAAGTTTTTTTTTACAATTGTCAAATTGACAATTTAGAAAGAAAAAAGAAGAATTTACTTGATTTTGTTACTTTTTATACTACTATAAATTCCAGATTCGTCCTTAATTTTTCCTTTTCTTTTTCTTTTCATTTTTTCTTAGGAGAGCTCTTAGCGTCGAATTGCATTTGCAGTTACTGCTAAAAATCTAATATTTTTCAACATTTTCTCTGTTTAGTTTGATTTCTCGTGGGTTGACTTTGTTTTTTATTTTTTATTATCTATTTTTCTTGCACGCAACTTCTTAGTTTTAAAACATTCTGATTTCTTTGTAAAATCACTAAGTTTAAACTTTTCATTGTTTTCTTCGGTTTTGCATAAATTTTTATTTTTAATCGACCACTTTATTATTCAACAGTTTCTCTGTTTGTTTTTCTTTTTAATCAAGTGGCTTTTGTTTTTTCACTTTTTGTTCTCATTTTTTCCTTTTTCTTACACGAAACTCTTTACTTTAAAATGTGTATTCTGATTCCTTTGTAAAAACTCTAACACTTCATTATTTTCTTCATTCTCTTTTATTAATATTTATTTTTACTCTTTATTTTAACGAAATTGCTTTCTTACTGAAAAAAACCTTGCGATCTTTTTCGTCATTGTTATACTGTTTTCATGTTTCATTTCAAATTAATATTTTTTTTTAGTTTTTCTATTCACATCCGTTTTTCCTTTATCGTTTGAAATTTGTTAAAGCTAAATTATTTTTATTGATTGCAATAATCCAAGTTTTATTTTCTGGATTCATCTGATTCTGGAAAAACGGACGTGAACGGAATAATTAAAATAATTACCAATTTGAAATGAATGTTTTTCGAAAACAAATACATACATATTCATAAATATTCTATTTTTCCTAGAACAATTCAGGAATGGGATTAATTTAAATGAAACAAATTTGATAAAATTAATAGAAAATTGTGCAAAGAAATGAATAGTTAAAACGTAAACTTAATAATAATTTTTTTTTAATAATAATTTAATTAATTCCATTCCTCAGAGTACAATATAATAGGTATTAACAATGGTAAAGATTAAACTAATTGTAATGCTAACAATGCTCATAATAATCCTTTAACAATAAACAAAATGAAATAAAAACAAACAAAATTAATACCAGAATTGATACCAAAATTAAAGCCCAGATTCATAAAATTGATTGATTCGCTTCACACCACTAAGCCTAAAGCTTGTCAGCGGTATGTGCAGTATAATAATAATAGTAATAATAAAAATCTTTATTTGCATAATATTAAAACAGTTTAGTTATCTTTTTACAACGTCAAGAAAATAATGAATACTACACAATTTGGTTAAAAATAAAGTCAAATAATGTCAAGTCAAATAATCGCATCCAAATATTCTTTGATAGTGTAAGGACACAGATCAATTATAATGTCTCTGATCGTCCCTTTAAATTTATTTAAAGGTAAATTTTTTATGTCTTAGGGAAGATGATGAAAACTCTTTATTCCTAAATTAATAAATCTTTTATGTACCAAATTTAATCTATGTTTAGGATATATCAAGGATTCTTTACCTCTAGTATCGAAATGGTGACTGTCCGTATGTTTAGGAAAACATTTTTCGTTTTCTTTAATATAACGCGTGATCAATATCTTTTCTAATTAAGAGACCTATGGATAAAAAATCGTATGTCTTTGATTAATTCATTTTTTTCAAACGTCAATCTCATTTCAATGATTTATAACTGTTATGGTGGATTTCACAAACGTTACTTAAATTTAATCATCCGTTAAATGACTATTCTTAATCGATGATTAAAGTTAAGTGACGTTTGTGAAATCCAGCGTTAGTAAGTTTAATTCATTAACAGGTTCATAAGAGTTTATTGTTACATTGCGAACAGTTAAATAAAAATCCAGTGATCTTAGCGAATGTTATTAACAATTTAAAACACAGAATTCCCTTGTGCTTACAAGGACATTTTACGCACCTTCTATGAACCAGTTTTTCGTTGCTCTTGGCGCCTGCTTTCATTTTGTGGGTAATGTGAACCTCAAATCTAAATTTATAAAAAAAAAACATGTAATACATAAGGGTAGTTAGATTTTGTGTAGGAATGCAATATAAACAATCCAAATGGTATTTGACATAATAAACTAATCAAAGACACACGATTTTATTTCCATAGGTCACTTGATTAGAAAAGATATTGATCACTCGTTATAATATACATTGATAAATAAAAAGACCCTGTATTGTAAACAATCTTAAATCTTTAAATAGTTTTCTGCACGATTCGTTCCGTTGGGGCACTCCTAGCTCGCTACGCTTCGCTAGTCGTACCCCAACCCCACTCGTGTTACAATAAGCCTTCTTGTGAAACTTGTATAATAATATACTATTGTGCTACTCCTCTCATACGATAATAATGCAGTTTGTTTATCAAGATCTTATGAGAAACACAATTCGAGAGATCACCAAACGCGGGAGATTGAACGGGAACATCCGAACTGCGGTCATAATTGAAACAGGTAAGAATGTCATTAAGGAGGTTGTTTTCGCGACTGAACTGTGGTCAGGCCCTAAATCCCGGGACGGGGGTCTTAATGCTTTAATATTTCTGTCGTCAAAATTATATTTTAATCGATACCAAATATAAAATTATATTAAATTTCTACCTAAATTCTATTAATCCTTAATGTTGCCCACATTGAAATTCTGACCGCAGTTCGGACAAGAATTACATCCTGCCCCGTACATAGAGATGTTTTGACCGCAATTCGGTCACTTTCGAAAAACGGACCGCAGTTCGGTTGCACCGGATTGAACATCACCTCTCTCAAAGGATTCTGTTATTGTTTTTAAAAGTTGAATAATAGTTTGTTTGATAGATACATGTGTGTGTTTACGAAAACCGTATTGATTTGAAGATAATAAGTAATTATTTTCTAGAAATTTGTAGAACCTATTTTTAAAAGTGATTTCGATTGGTTCTGAGATAATAGGAATAATTGATATCGGCCGATAAATAATTTGTATCGCCTTTTTTATTATACTTCGTTTCCTAGTTTCCTTCACTTTACATTAATTCCTGCGATTGCTAATCGATGATCGCGTTTTAAAAATAATATATACCCAATTAAGGATGCTTTCACTTTCATAAATTTCAATTACAGATTTAGTTTTACTTTCAGCTAAATGGCTCACATCCTTAAAAATCCACAAACTGTTTATATAAACCAATTATGGTGTTTTTAGTAATTGAGCTTTCATATGTAGATTTACATGTAGATTGAAAGGATTGGGAGCAGGAGGAGCGTGTCTTTTAGTTTTGTTATTCATAATTAATCTAAGTAAAACTTTCTAAAAACAAGTGCATATTGTTAAGAGAACCATTAGTTATTAGCATGCTGCAACAGGAGCATCGGAGGCATCATTACCGGGGGCTGCATTATCCGGCCGAAGAACGCGGCGCAGTTGTTATCGCGACCGGGATCAGCTGCGGGGGTCGGGGCGTCTGTCTGTGCCGTGATGATGATGAATGTGCCTGTCGCACATACTCCAGACTCCTTGGCCGTGCTGCAATGCCCCATCAGCCGTGCACTTGCACAAAGTTCGCCGCATGTAAACAGGATTAGTATGCACAAACCCATTGTTCATATTTTGCTGATTCTCGCTTTGATGGATCTCTCTGCATGTTTGCTGCATCATCCTTCATAAATCTTTTCATTTTACCCCACCGTTTGAAAACGGGGTTTCTTTTAGAACTCTTTCATATTGGATAACTGGCCGATAAACTTCTAAGCTATGGGAAAGTAAAAACACTAAACATTTTCTTAACTAAATGGTTGGCTAAAGCGTGGAAATCTTTCTTATCAGACCTTCATTTAATCTCGTAACCCCCACGTGACCCGTGATGTATGTAACCAACTGTCTAATAGTTGGCTAGAATGACAGCACACAACCAATTGCAGTGACGAAAACCTAAAGGAAAGAAACTCTATTTAAAATTTGCGTCGAAACAGTTTTGAAAATATAAAGACGTTAATTTGAGAGAATGGAATACATTTGAAAGAAAAGATGTTACTACATTTACAATTGAAGACAATGCAGCTTATACAGTCAGAAAATTGCAATAAAAATATAAAAAATAGGGACCACAAATGAAGCTACAAATAATAAAGGAGTGTAAGGTTGACTAGGCATATTCTGGTTTCCGTTTGTACCGCATCACAATTCTCCTTGATTTCCGACGTTTCGTCCTTTCTTACAAAAGAACTTCCTCAAGGCTACTGCTCATGCTGTTCTTCTTATCGCTGTTGTTTTTGTTCTTGCTGCTGCTACAATGACAGCGGCCACGGAAGGCAGTAAAAGAAACGAACTTATAGGGTCCTTGAACTATATTATCCTCTGTTGAGATAAAAACAATAATAAGAAAACATAGAACAGAATAACCAAGTTAATATAAATCTGTACCTGAGAGGTAAATAACAATTACCTAACTTCTGGATTATTTTATTAAGTAATTTAACTAACATGTTTTACATTACAACTGGCAGTAACATGCTCTACCGGATAAGAAATATGTAAAGGCATTTAACCAAAACCTGGAGATGCGATTCTTTACCTCTAAGTATGTATTAAGTATGTACTATTTCAAGCACAGATAGAATCCGAAATAAACATGTAATAGAGATAATGGGAAAGCAATAAATTATTACAAATAAAATAGAAAGAAAACTATTAATATAGGTATGCACATAAACACAATAGAAACAAAAGGAATTCTGGATTACGCTTAGCACATTCAGAAGAAAGAAGAAGTATGTTGGAAAACGGAAAGAAATGATAGCTTCATATAACGATGAAGAATTATATAAAAACAAATATCTATACGAGATGTGATTGGAAAGTTTGAAGACTGGGCTCGTAATTTAAAAATGGCGGTACTTATAGGCTATTGTGATGGATCTCCTTCAAAGTAGCCCTCCTCTGATTGTACGCACCGACTCCAATGATGTTTCCACTTTTGGAAGCATTCCTGAAAATCTTCTTTCTTAACTGTATTAAGGATCGTCTCCGTATTTGTCTCCGTCTCTTCAATTGAGTCAAATCTCTTTCCTTTCAAGGAAAATTTCAATTTAGAAAAAGGCAAAAGTCGGCAGGAGCTATATCAGGGGAATAGGCGGGTTCTTGAAGCACAGGAATGTTGAATTTGGCCAAAAACTCTGTGATTGAGAACGCACGGCGAGCCAGTGCGTTATCGTAATGGAGGACTCAATTCTTGTCTCGCCATTTTCGCGTAAACGCTGAATGACACTTTTATTGGTTGACTGTTTGCCCCCTAGGGGACTCGTGGAATCGAAAAAAAAACCACCAACATTGTCTTGACTTTTGATGTGGAAGACCGACCGAACGACTGATTCGCGGCCATCTTTGAATCCGTTGAATAAGATAAAAACGGCTCAGACATTTATCCCCGAAAGCTGTTTTTAAGGATCATGAGTCTTCGAAGATGATTTCCCGGTTTTAAAACAAAACTTGAAACAAACACGTTGCTCCATTTGATCATCCATTTTACTAAATCAAAAATCCACCAAGAACCCAAAACCCGCCTTCACTCACCAAGACGTCACTTTCTACTGAACAAAGATATGGCGGAGATCTTTTGAAAATGTTTCAAGGACGAAACAAGCCCCCCTTTCCACACCTGCGGGCAAACCTAGCCCCGCCTGTTGAGTAGTGGCACCACCTGTGTTAAAACTTTCCAATCACACCTCGTATACTTATCACCATTCCACACCCTTCTTGAAATGTCTTTTTATCTTTGGAGATTTCGTCAAATTATATAATGGGATGTTGATTTTGATTTTTTGATGAAAGAAGCATAATGAATGACTTCTTAAACTGATTGAAATTCTGTCGAAGAACCGTAGCACAGATTAATATTATAGCATCTCTTTGTCGGCACTTTTGATGTTGCGGGGTTTAATTTTTGTGACCTCCTACCATTTTGTAAAAGGTGTTGCTAACTTCTCTATAGTGAGGCAAGAAAAAACTGTATAAATTCTATTTTAAAAGCGTACAAATTAAATTTATTTTAATTAAATTATTTCGAGTGTATACAATAACAAATGAGATTACTACAAAACTAGAATATGAAGCATTTAAAAAAATGTTTGAGTCGTTATAAATCAAAACCACAAAACAACTTCCCGTTTACTTTCTGAAAAACTAAACTAAGTACAATGAAAGGAATTCGCAATATTTTTTTTTAATTTCAGACTGAACATCGATATTGTCACCTAAATTATTTCTTTCATTCCGAAGAATTTTTTCGCACAAAACTGTCGAATTTAATAATGAGTCATCTAGCAACCCAGCTAACCGCATCCTCTTTTGGTGGTTGACAATGGTTAAACAGGAGCGGGCGAAAAACTCCTAATAGCTGTGTCATCGATTAAGTGTAAAAATAATATATTTCATTTCACAGTTATTGGTGCATAAAAATTCCACAAAATCCACCGTCCATCCATCGTGCGGGCGAGCGCGGGTTATATCTATCAGGGGGGAGCAAACAAAAAAAGGCGACGTTTATTAACTGAAACGAGAGACGCGGTTATTTGCTCCCGTAAATTACAATCGGGGCGACACATAGATCTTTAAAATCACATTAATTAGATTCATCTTTTTCAACATGTGTAAATATAGCGCAGACAAGGATGTATTTTTTATTATCGAGTGTGTGGGGCCAAGGAACGCACCTGCTGTGGCGTGAGAACATCGGCGGCTGCGATGCAAGGGTTGGTTGTCCGACCCCATGATCACCATCACCGACACACATCATCATACATGCCTGCCGTACGAGAGAGAGTCGGGATAATGTATTGAATCCTGCACGCTTCATTATTATTTATTTCAGATACACGTTTTGCCAGTAAAGCCATTTATTATTGTTACGAACAATACCCGAATTGTTTTTTTTTTTTGCTTTAGCGCAATGCACGTTTATTACAGCAGAATGCAATTATCGATTTAAATCTACGATAACAAAACGAAAAATGTAATTCCATATACAAAACAATTAAATTATGGCATCAACACGATCCGCTAAGAAGCAGACAGCAAGAGAAGCAACCACAAACGATGGTCAAAAGGGCTCTAAAAAAGGCCAAAAATAGTAGTTATATAAGTCTAACTTTTGAAGATTGTGATAATAACAAAAATAAAGAAACTCACGACGCAACTACGCTGCTAAGAAATAAACTCGCCGAATGCGATAATTTAAATATTACGCTGAAGGAAGAAAATGATACTCTTAAAAATCAAATAAAAACACTACAAATGCAATTAGATAGTTGCAAATTGGTAATGGAAAATCAAACTAAAATTATTGAGAAAATATCTTCATACAATTTAATTCGTACAGAAGTGGCTACTCAAACCGATGAGCCAAAATTATCTAATAACGAGTCGCAAACTACTGATAATAATCCTAAGGAAACTACACTAGAAGAAACACAGGCAGAAACCATTAGTACCTCAATTTTAACGGTACAGGAGGATCAAAGACTAAAGAACACATCTAACAGAATATTATTACTGACCGACAGTCATGGCAGACATATGAGTTCAATAATGCGCGAAATTATGCCAAATGTTTCAATTACCGGCTTGGTTAAACCGAACGCCAAATTGAAGAGCATATCTGAAAATCTAGTCAAATGAATAGAGGATTATAACAAATCTGATTGTATATATCTGGCAGGGGGTTCAAATGATGCCTACGAATGCTATGATAGCGACACTATTTGAACACTTATGAAAGAATTCGAATATGTATTAAATATGACGAGTCATACTAATATTGTTATACCTACTATACCTTTCCGGTGTAACAACATGAAGCTAAATAATATCATTGAACACATAAACTACAGCATTTACAACCTAGCATCTAAATTTGAACATGCAAAAGTTTTTTGCCTTAACACTGTGATCACGATTGATGATTATGCATTTGACGGTGTTCATCTGAATTTGCGAGCAAAGCGAAGGACATGTCATCTACTAAACAACTTCATTTCCCCAGAAAACTTCTCTTCAAGGATACCCGAAACACTAGAAAATCTACATGCGTACTCGCAAGTCGAACTAGTCAATCACAACGATTTTTTAAGCGTGTGAAAAATATTGATAAGCACATCGTAGACAACATACTGTACCAAAATGACGAATCTCTCAGTAAAAAGATAGATGAAGTAGAAGTCTCCCAAAATGACTGTAGCTCCACCAACCCCCTTCATGTCTTCAACAAATCAAAAAATTATGATTACTCTTTACTCCATTTAAATGTCCAATCACTTAAAAATAAATTAAATCAGCTTGAAGTTATAACTTCATCAAATCAACCATCCTTTTTATGTTTCACTGAGCATTGGTGCAAGGCGGATGAGATAGACATTATGAATCTCCCAGGTTACAATATAGTTTCTCATTATTGTAGACTGAAATTCGAATGTGGTGGCGTTGTTATTTATGCTAAAGATGATCAGCATCCAACTGCTATATATAGGATATACCAATGAAGGTCACATTGAAGTGTGCGCCATGTCTTCTTGCACACCAAAAGGAAATTCAGTAGTGATTATTTTAATTTATCGACCACCCAAAGGTAACTTTGATTGCTTCATATACAAAATATATACTACTCAAAAAGTTTGAATCCAAAAAGATTATTCTTTGTGGGGATTTTAACGTTGATTCATTAAGAGATACTAAAAACTCAAGAATTTTATTTGATGTGTTTGATTCTTTCAATCTTCATTCGAAAGTTTTCGGACCCACACGTATATTTACATACGCCAAAGGGCAAACATCACAATCATCCATCGACTATGTGGTAACTAACTTACCTAATGAGGACTGTTACACTAGGATCTACAATCTAAACATCGCTGACCACCTGGCCCAAGAATTCCAGTTTGATATTTCTCCCGATTCTAAAGTCAACAAAAGCTACTATTTTATCACAAAACACATATCTAAAACTCAAATGGCGACCATCAAAGGTCTTCTACAAACAGAAAAGTGGGATGTTGTTTTAATGCTCACTGATGACAATGAAGCTTTTCTAAAATTTAATCACATTTTACAAGATTCAATGAATCGAGTTGGACACCAACACTCTGTGAGGTCAACCAAAAAGAACGAAGTCAAAAATTGGATTACTGAAGATATCAGGAGACAAAGCAAGACGCTGAGAGACTTGTATTGGCTCAAAAATGCAGTTCCTTCAAAAGAGCTTAACGATTTATATAAGAATCTAAAACTACATTATCGTAAAATGCTAACACGTGCTAAACGTGATTACTACTGTAGAATTTTGAGAAACAGTTCAAACATTCAGAAAAGTGCTTGGAATATAATAAACACAGAACTAGGCAGGAAAACTAAGAAAAGTATCGACATTAGGTTGAAACTGAATGACATTGATACAACGACAGATATAAAACTTATTACGGAAGCCTTTGCTATACACTTTTCTGAAGGTCCAAAAAACAAGATTATTTCAACGTTAGGTAACCTTGACTTGAATCCCGGATATGCTTATGCTCACTATCCAAATTCTTTAGTATTGCTTGAAACAGACACAACTGAAGTTAAAAGATCTCTAGACAACATCAAATCAATTACTACTGGTAGTGATGACGTTCCGCCACTTCTAGTAAAACAGTGCAGTAATGAAATTAGTGCCTATCCTTACACATTTAATTAATTTATCTCTAAAAACTGGTGTTTTTCCTAATATACTAAAAACAGGCATGGTAATTCCAATATTCAAAAAAGGTGACTCTATGTGTGTTGAAAACTATAGATCCATAACAATTGTTAGTGTATTCTCCAAGATTATTGAGAAAATAGTCCATTCTAGAGTGACAGACTACTTATACAAATTCAACATTATCTCTGATCAACAACACGGCTTCTTACGCAGTAGGTCAACTGAGACGGCAACAGCTAGCTTCTTCGATCATATACATCGGGAAATCGATGCAGGAAATTACGTCGCTGGTGTATTTTTTGATTTGTGCAAAGCCTTTGATACGATAGACATAGATATTTTATGTTCTAAATTGTTCGGGTATGGTATTAGGGGCTTGCCTCTGAAATGGATTGAATCTTTTCTCCGTGAAAGACAACTTTTTGTTAAATTAAATTATCAACGGTCTTCTGTTCACGGCATAAATTTGGGGGTTCCTCAGGGTTCGGTGCTGGGACCACTCTTGTTCCTATTATTCATCAATGATCTACCAACTTACATTAAATCAGGTTTCTCCTATCTCTTTGCAGACGACACGTCTATTGTGGTTACAGCGCCCACTCCTGATGAACTCATCCATAACATTAAGGCAGTTATCTCTGAAATGTCAAATTGGTGCACTGAAAACCGATTAATCCTGAATGTAGACAAAACTAAGATTGTCAACTTCCATAACAAAAAATGCCTAGCAAATGTTAACACAATTGACCCCTCAATTACATTTTCTGAAGTTACTCAATTTCTTGGTCTTATACTAGATAACAGGCTAAGCTGGCAAAACAACATTGATGTTATATGTAAAAAACTTAACAAAGCGCATTTTGCTATATTAAGACTTAAATCATATTTAGACTTAAGTCAACTTATTAATATGTATTATTCTCTCGCTTATTGTCACTTTCAATACAACATTGTAGTTTGGGGCTCCTCGTCCTCTTATTCTAGATTGTTTATAGCACAAAAAAGAATTATTCGTCTTATATTTAATATTTCACCAACTCAGTCTTGTAAGCCACTTTTCATAAAGTACAAAATTCTTTGCTTACCTTGCATTTTCATCTACAAAAGTGCTATATTTGTAAGATTCCATTATAATAAATTTCAGACTGTAGGTAGTCTGCATAGTTATGATACACGTAATGGTTATAAACTGCGACTTGATTTGCACAATACTTCGATGTATGAAAAAAGACCCAATTACCTGTGTGCTAAAATTTATAATCATTTACCAAGCAGTTTAAAAATTTCAATGCCCATGAACATATTTAAGAAAACTTTAAAAACATTTTTAATAAACAACTGCTTTTACAATTTAAATGAATACTTTATGTACACATCGATTTAGGTACTGTGAGCTTAGTCTAGTCCCATGAATATTGTATTTTGTATTTCATTGTACTTTGTCTTATTTTATATGTTTGTATTTTAGTTTATCTCATACTTTTCTAAACTACAATTTTAATATGTTTTACTTAAAGTCTTACTTATTTATACATGTGTTTTGACAAAAATTTCATGTAGTCTGCTGTATTCAATCCGCTACATCTGACTTATCCTATGCATTATGAATGTCACAAGGATGAATAAATTATTATTATTATTATTATTATTATTATTATTATTATTATTATTATTATTATTATTATTAAATATAATTAAAAAAATATTCGTTTTTGTAGATAAATAAATGATTAACAGAGAACGGATGACCTTAGGTTTTACCTGTAGCAAATCAAAATTATTTTTAAGGAATCTTTTATCTTTTATTTTATATTTACTTATTCACGCTCATTCAACGTCTTGTAAATGATTTATTCAAGGCACAAATCTAAAACTGGCCGCTCTCTGATGATTACAATACAGCTAACTAACAAACTAAATTGTTGTACAGACTGATCCAAGTTGGTATTCGCATCCTTGTAACATTTTTAGTTTATAACATTTTTAGCTTATATCTGAGTCGACTTTCGACAAAGGCGTAGTATAGAGAAATAAGTTGATCGGTTGTAAGAATATGTCAGAGTTTTAAATAAGTAACAGAGACAATTAAGTTTTGAAACCAAAGCAGTACAATGCTTCAACCAATTTAAATTCTTATCGAGATGTACTCCAAGAAATACTACACTGTCCTCGCTACTAATTATTGTGTTACTTATTTTAATTCTAATTCTACTTGCGTTACTCACAAACAGCATGTGTTTTCTCTAAATTAAAATGCAATTTCTTAGTAATGAACCAATTGTGTAGTTTGTCAAGAAAATTGTTACATTTAGCTTCAAGAATACTTTTGGATACGTCTGATAGAACTGCAGTAGTATCATCAGCATGAAGTGTAAGATCTATGCTGGAATCAATGGAAATGATATCATTAATATAGAGCGTAAATAAAATGGGACCCAAGACCGACCCTTGGGGAACGACAGTGTTAATGTCTTGTTAGAATTAAATTTAGTAATACCGTTACTATTCTTGAATACCAAGCTAACATACTTCGAGCATGAAGATAAGAATGACTTAATCCAGTCATAGGAAGAGCCCCTCAGGCCATAAAGGATTAGGTTTTCCAATAATATATGGTGATCAACACAGTCGAATGCCTTGCTGAGATCACAAAAGATACTCGCCTGCTTCCACATAGGAAGCAATGGAATTATAATAGGATGAAATTGCAGTATTAGTGCTTTTACTTTGAGTGAACCCATGTTGAGAATCGGCCACAATTTCGTAGCTTTTGGGAAACGGGATTAGTCGATTCAAAAAAGCATGCTCACAACTCTTTGAAAATGACGAGGTCATAGATATTGCCCTATAATTATCACAAGATTGATTATTACCTTTTTTTATGTATCGGAAGTACCTTACTTACCTTTAAAACTGACGGAAAACTGCCCAATTCAAAAGACAAATTAATTAAAACACGTAATGGGTAAATAATCGTTGATATTAATTTTTTAATAATAAAAGAATGAACATCATCGGGTCCAGACGACCATTTGTTTATTAGCTTCTTTGAAATAAGATCCAACAATTCATTTTCATTGTAGGGTATTAAAAACAATGAGCCTGGAGGAGAATTCAAGTGACAAGAAAATTGATCACTATCCATACTTCTGGAATGGTCTACTTTATTGGAGATATTCATAGGCGCATCTTTGAAATGCTTATTAAAACAATTTACTATTATCAGATTATCAGATAAAAGTATTTTATTTTGGAAAGATTCCTTTTTAGTTGACGAACAAGCATCATGTGCTCATTTTTAGCTATCTTATAGTCATTCGACAGGAAAGGATACTTCTTTATTAATTTGCATAAATGATGATTATTAGATGAATCCTTAACCGATTTATTAACCCAGTTTTTGTTGATTCTTGAACTTTTTCCATTTAATAAAGTTGTTATTAAAATAAATAGAAACAAATTATGAAAACAATCAAAAGAACTATTTAATGTGTTACATCTAGCAATAATATTCCAGTCAACACCTTGAGGTCATTTTCAAGACTACTGAACTGTAATAAACAGGAAACATTAAGAAGATCGACGAATCTGACCGGAAATTAATGTTAGCTAAAAACAAACAGACTGCAAAAATCATTAATGAAATAATGAAAAACAAAAAAAATAATGGCATATTAAGAAACCAAAGAAAACACAAATAAAAAACACTGAAACACGAAGAAGACGACTAAAAATTAAAAAAAATAAATAAAGAAGCCAAGTATTAAAAAAATATCAACAAATTAAGCGTATCACGATGCATATCGTACCATATAAGCAACAGCCAAAAAACAGGAACTGGTGGGATGAAGAATGCGTAAAGGAAACAGAGCTAAGAGAGAGACTGAGAATCAAAGCGCTTCAAACAAATCAAGAAAGAGGTAAAGAGATATATAACAAACCACGGGCAAAAGTTAAGAGAATCGACAAGCAAAAAAAAGAGAGCTATGAACGAACGCAAAGTTAAAAAAGTAGAAGATTTCTACCAGAGGAAAGAAATAAGGAATTTTTATAGGGAAATGAAAAACAAAAACATAAACGCATGGTGTATATCAAAGATAAGAAAGAAGAGACAATTGAAGAAGAAGAGAGAACAAGGGACAGATGGAAAGAATATTTTTACGAAATACTTAATGAAGGAGCAGCTGAAGAGGAACGGAAAGACGAAGATGATGTGCAAGTAATTATAAGAAAAGAAAATGAAAATGTAAATAGTGAGCCAACAAGAGAAGAATTTGATGAAGTGTTAAAAAATTTGAAAAACAACAAGAGTCCGAGTCAGAACAAAATCGTAGCAGAAAATATAAAATATGCAGGTGAAATTATAAAAAGTAAACTTTGGGATCTATTAAAGGCGATTTGGAAAGAAGATGCCGAAACGCTGGAAAATAGTGCCTCTATTTAAAAAAAGGCGATGGCATCAGTGTACTAATTATAGAGGCATATCTATATTAGATGTAGCTTACAAAATTGCGGCAAATGTAATTTATAAAAAGGCTTGAGGCATCAGTGGAAGGGCTGATAGGAGAATACCAAGCTGGATTTAGGAAGGGAAGGGAAACCATAGACCAACTCTTCACACTGAAAGAAGCACTAACCACATGTTACGAATGTGTAATTCCAGCAGTAATACTCTTCATAGATTTTAAAAAAGTCTATGATTCTGTAAAAAGATCAAATCTGATTAAAATTCCGAACGAACTAGAAGTACCAGAGAAGTTGGTAAGATTGGTGAATATGACGCTTATGAACACGACAAGTAATGCCATATAAGGACAAACAACAGAAGATTTTGAAGTACGGATAGACCTTAGGCAAGGGGACCCGCTCTCGACTCTGCTTTTCAATATAGCTTTGGAGAATATAGTAAGAGAGTTAAACAGAGAAGGGAAATGTTACATAAAAGTTATCAGTTGATTGGGTTGGATTGGGTATGCCGATGATGTTGCCATAATGGCTAGAAGCAAGAAAGAAATAAAGGGAATAGTGGAACGATTAGTAAAGGCGGCGTACACATAAATCAAGAAAAAGTAAAGTGATGAAAATTGGGGGAAGTGACGAAGCAAATGTTTTTTAATAAATAAATGTTTTTTGAACAAGTGGATCACTTCGAATACTTAGGAGCACTCATAACAAATAAGTGTAGTGAGGAAGAGGAAATTCAAGCAAGAATAAATAAAGCAAGATGAATTATTTACTACGCGCGAGAGAACTGTCGAGGAGTACGAAAATCAGAATTCACAAAACTATATTAAGACCAACCGTATTGTCATGGGTGTTGAATAAAAAGACGCAAGAAATGTTGATAAGATGGGAAAAAAAATAATCAGAAGGATAGTAGGAGGGAAAAAAACCGAATATGAAAGAAGAACAAACTAGGAGATTTATGATATATTACAAAGCGCCGAAAATAGATATGGTAGTAAAAACAAGAAGATTACAAAAAAGATTTAAAAAAAAAACAAGTAATGAATAATTTGCTTTCATGAGAAAAATTATTAAAATAAATAAATTTTAAAACCAAATATCAAAATTAAAAGCTCAAAAGAATGAAATATGAGATATTTTGAAAAAACGTGTTATTCACAAAAACAAATTAGTATCTCAAGTAATAAATTAAAAAAAACGCGATTCATACAACCATTTCTACCGAGTTCCAGGAATTAACACCCAATGATTGTCATTTACAGGCGTTTTTGCAACGAGGAAATTCCATTTAAAGCGTTGACGAATCTTTTTTTAAATATGTATATAATAATAATAATAATTTCGCGGTTGAATAAACAAACGTAGATTACTCTCTAAATACTGATATTATTAACATTAATGATAGCTTTAATGTTTCTTCTGATTTCTTAAGCCTCACATTAGGATATACGCTTTTAAGAACGCACCATTCTATTTATATTTTTAATTCCTCTCATTTTGTTAGATCACTGTTATAAATAAAACCAGCTAACAATAAATATTTTAAACTGCAGAAACTGAAATGAAATAGATTAATAATATTAAAAAAAGAGATAATTAAATATTTTATTCAATTAATAAATGAATGAAATCTTGAAATTCCCCTGTATATGTAGTTACATCAAACACACTCCCTTAGAAATATTCAAATTAAAGTTTATTTCATAGGTTCTACCATTTGTACAATGAACTTAAATCCGATAATATATTTGACATCTATGTTTTACACCCACCTTTAACAATAATAATTTGTCCCGTTGTAAACAGTAATTCTCCAATTGGACGTGCTCCATTGATGCAGCAAATGAAATTGTTTAATTAAATAAATTAAATTTGCAAAAACAAATATCGCGGTGTTAACGTGTCCAATAAAGCTTGCCCACCTTTTACAGCATTTTTTTTATTCGATCATAAAGTTTTTCTTTTGCCTGAATAAAACGATCCAATCCATTAAATTCGTTATTTAACAAAAATTTTTGCTTATATAAAGTCGACAAGTAAAGTATCTACTCTAATCCAAAAATACATATATTGTACGAAATGGATATGAATAATTAATTAATTAGGAGATGTTGCAAGTAACTGTGCAACAAAAATGCATATTGCATCATGAATAATGATTAATATAAATAAATCAGAATAATTATTTTTAGTTCATTGACGTAGACGTAGACAGATTAATTAAATAATTAAATGCTTATGTGTGGCCTTGCATGTTAGCAAAACCTAAGATTATCCATTTTACGAGTGCACCCTAATCAAAAGAGTAAAATTAATTTTTTTTTGAAAATTATTAACATCTGTTAGTAATTTCTTTTCTGTTGTAAATTTATCGAATAAATTTTTAATGATTATATACAAAGTATTAAGTATGTAATTATTTTGTAGGTCCTTTTGGCGATAAAATTGCAAACGTGGCATTATTGCAGCTTTGCATTTTACTCTGCCACATTCAATAACTGTTTAACTTCGAATTAAAAAACGAAGGAAAAAAACGAGACGCCAGGCAAATTACAACACGAACAAACACACACGCTGCATGTCATTCTTCAGGAGAGGTAAGAAAAAAAAAAGAGGAAAAAACATGAACATAAAATATTTAGAGCAACTAGCGCATGAAACGTATTAAATAATTATTAAAGCTAAACTAACATCATATACTAAGCGCGATGAAATAACTTTAATTAAGCGTTATTAATGACCGTCGAACGCAATAAAACAATAATTTACACACGGGATTTTTGTGCTCCGAGACACAACTAATTAAGGCCGTAATAAGGATGAAATTGTTAATGATTAAGGCAGCTTGAAGGGTGATTTTTCCGGTCGGTGTTTCAAGTGTTTTATTTACGCAGACCTCTGGATGTATCGACGTTTTTGTCGCAGACGGTGAAGGCCTGTGAGCGTGAAAACGCGCTTCTTTGACTGTAGAGGCGGCGATTTACATTTCCGGTTGCTATTAATATGTAGAATTGCCCCCCTTTATTTTTAACTTACTTTTTCCTAATCACCTTCCTGAAATATGTATGAATATAAAATAAATATATTATTATAACGGTTTCTAAAAATATTAATTTATTATGTATTACCAATTAAAATGAAAAAGTGCAACGTTTATATATTTGTTTCTCTACTTTACGATATGCATAATATTGAAACAAGAAATTGTACTTGAAATTAAGAAGTTTTCAGAAAGAAGAGAATACAGTGTATAATCGAATAAGTTTCGAAGACCCTGAAATTCTGTATAGAAAAATTAAGTAAAAATGAGCAAACAGAGCAAAAAAGGTAGAGGCAGACCAAGAAAAAAATGGTTAGACCAGATAAAGGATCTTGGAAGGATAAAAGGTTAAACAAAGGAAGAGGTGAGAATCCTAGCAAAAGAGCAGAGGTTTTCAAACAAAAGACGATGCGATGCGCTCTTGTGGTAAATCTTTTTGTTTTTATTTTGAACTAAACCATTGATAATTTTGGCAGAATTAATTATCTTATGTGAAGCTTGATCGATTACACTCTCTTTGCAATTAAAAAACTATTTTAAGACTTTTCCTAATGATTACCAATACCAATACAACTATATAGATGATGTTTGTATAACTAAAAAAAAAAATAATTAATTTCTTTTGATACTTATTGGTTGTAAAGTTTTTTTCGTGTTCTTGAAATAACGAAAGCCTAGGTAAACACAATTACTGTTTAACATTAAAAAAAAAAACTGCTTTGTAAAAATGTTCTTATAATCTTAATTTCGTTCGAGCAAACGAGCATGAAATCTGTGATTTCTGGAATCGCCAGGTAATTTACTTTTATAGGTGTTCTCGGGAAACTCGTCGATCGTTTAAACAAAGTTTTTTTTCAACATTTCGAGATGTTCCCGGCCGGCGGCGAAGGCATTTGATTAATCGGAAACTAGCGTGCTCTACGTTTTTCTAGCCTGTTCCAATTAAATTACCATAAAAGCCTGTTACAGTTAAGTAAATATTGACGCATTTGAATACGTTTTTCGGAGCTGCGCCGGACTTTTTTGCGCTTCTTTGTCAACCGCAAGGTAATCTGGAGGATAAAACACACTTTAGACGCAATAAAGCGTCCATTCCGGGAAACTGCCGCACTTATTGGATCGTTTCGGTAAATTCGGTGAACGCGTCCGCCTTGTGTCGAAACTAATGGTGTAATTTATTAATAAAATCAATTTATTTTTTTTTGTCTTCCTTTTCTTCTTCTTGTCATCCGGTGTGAAACTGAAACTACACAGAACGAGTAAAAAATTAAAAGTTTTCTTTATAACCACTATTTCAATTGTACCTACCTACCTTATTAGATTACATTTCATTCAAATTTAAACAGAATTATATTAAAATAGTAATTAAATCCTGTATACAATTTCACACACATAATATAGGTATCTCAGGCTTCATTTACTTTTCCACGAAAAAAAATACTATCTAGAAAAAGCATAATCGGTAATGAAGACATAAACTTTCAAAAAAAGATTCATGCCTAATGAAGACTTTCAAGATTAAGAGAAAAATAACAATAATAAATAAAGCAGGCAAAACAAAGAAAGATAACGCAGGGGATATGAAAATGAAACATTTAAAGTAATTAAAAGGGTATCTTTTGAGTCAAATTAAAAGGAAAACAAAAAAGAACTATAAATGAAAAAAATTGGATAGATTTTGGCAATAAACTCACTAAGACGTATAATGAAAACCAGAAACTGTTTTACAATACAATGAAACAAATGAGTAAACTTAAAATGAATAGGCTGCAAAATCTAAGGGACAAAAACTGGATTATTCTAATGCAGGAAACAAATATCATGGAAAAATGGAAAGAATCTTTTAGTAGAAAATGAAAACGAAGAAAAAGAAGAGGAGGAAAGTGAACATACGACGCACCTGACGCAAGAAGGAAACCAAACACAAGAAGAAGAAATATCATGGGGGGAACTCAATGAAGCAATAGGAAAAATAGAGCTGGAAAAGCTCCAGGAATGACGAAATAACATTAGAAATGCTTAAATATACAAACACGGTGAAAAAGAAAAAGAACTCCTAACCATATTTACTCAAGCAATGAAAGAAAGAAAGACCCCACATAACTGGCAATTAGGTATTATCACGCCCATATACAAAAAGGAGACAGTAAAGAATCTTCAAACTACAGAGGCATTACGTTGGGGAACACGGTAGGAAAACTGTACGGGAGGATTCTAGAAAACAAAACAAGGGGATAATTAGAACACACCATAAACGAAAGCCAAAGCGGGTTTAGAAAAAATAGAGGTACAGTAGATCAAATCTTCATAGTAAGACAAATCTGTGAAAAAGTTAACAAAAAGGGAAGACAAATTCATGTATGTTTCATAGACATGGAAAAGTCATTTGACAGCATACAAAGGAAAGACGTTTAACAGATTAAAAAAGAAAGGCCTAGAACATATCTTATCGAGTGTATAAAAAGGCTATACAAGCAAACAGATAACTACGTAAGAGTAAGAAATGAAACATTGAGTATTTTCACCAGCAAAATAGACCTCAGGCAGGGATGTATATTAAGTCCTTTGTTATTTAACCTAGTGTTGGATGAGGTAATCAAGACATGTAAAGAAAAATTTAAAAAGTACAGAATAGGATTTCGGAAAATAAAAATAGTAACTATAACTGAACTATGCTACGCAGACGACATGATAATTATGGGAGAATCATAACGATAATTGCAAAATACAGTGGAACCTCCATAACTCGAATCTCAAGAGCCCGGAAAATTACTTCGAGTTATATAAATTTCGAGTTAAAGAAAGAGATTTCAATTATACACAATGTGCAGGGACATCAGTAAATTTCGACTTACAGAGAGTTTCGAGTTGTAGAGGTTCGAGTTATGGAGGTGCGGCTGTAATTTAAACGACTAAAAAAAAACATGTAGATTAACATACAGAAGACTAAATCCATGGTAATCGGAAGAAAAGAAGAGAAACACAACATAGATTTGGATGGAAAACGGGTAGAACAAGTTAAAAGCTATAAGTACTTAGGAGTAATGATCAATAGTAAAGGGAATTTAGAGGACGAAATAATTGAGAGAGTAGTGAAAACAGGTACAGACTATTCAACGGTATTAAGACAACTTTCCTGGATAAGAAAGAAATTCCAACCAATATAAAAACTGTAATAATAAGAAAAATATCATGAAACCAGTTCTAACTTATGGGAGTAAGACATGGACAAGAAATAAGAAACAAATAAGTAATCTAACGGGTACGGAAATGAGATTTCTTCGAAAAATAGAAGGGAAGACTAGAACAGATAAATACGAAACGAAACATTTAGGAAAAATTTGGACATTGTATCGGTAGAGACCTCAATAGAAGAAGCACAACTTAGATCGTTAGGACATATAATGACAATGGGAGAAGACAGATTAGTGAAAGAAGTGTTTGAAACTAAGGAAACAGGAAAAAGACAAAGAGGCCGGCCTAGAAAACTCTGGAAGGAGGAAGTACGCTTAGCTGCAAAGAATAGAAGAGTAAAATTGGAGAGAATAAAGGAGCTAGCAACAGACAGAAAGGGGTGGAGGAAGATATGGAAGAGAAGAGCCCTCGAATAGTCGACTCCAACATAGCTTTACACCGAAAGGTAGGAAAGTTGAAGATTAAGTAGGTAAGTAAGTAAGTAAATGAAAAAAAATTAAAGCAAACACAAATTAGGAATAAGGAAAAAAGAAGACAAAACGAATAGAGAAACGCAACGAGAAGGTAAATAGAAGTTTAAAAAATAAAGATAGAAAGAATATGAGGAAAATAAACTGAAACCAGAAATGATAAAATGGATCGGATAGAAGAGAAAAAGAATGGAGTGAAAAAATTGCACAGATTCAAAAAGTAAAAAGTTTGGGGAAATAACAGAAAATGAAACAGAGAATGAACATCAGACATTTAAATCTAACAAATAGACTTAAGTAAATAAGGAATTTAAAAGAAAGCAAAATATCTATTTAAAAAATGATGAATTATTAACAATAGGGAACTAAAAGGAGACTTGACATGCTGATGAAAGAAAACAAACTAGAAAGAGTAGAACTGCATGAATACTTAGGAAATATAATACCAGAAGATGGAATAATTTAAGCGGAGTTAACTAAGTAAACGAAAAAGAAGGAAAATTTGCTTTACGGCGTCTCGCGGTATATTCAATTCAGAACTACAGATCACGTTTTTACTGAAGTGTATACCGATCATATTAAACTGAATTAAGAAAATATACGACGAATTGACGCGACATGACAAAAGCCGAAAGACTGTTTCGCGAAAGTTAGAAGGAGATAGCTACATAAAAGTTCTTTGACTTACAGTAAAAAAATGGTTAGATTTTTTCGGCATTTGTTTTTAGTGAAATTTTTAGTGAATTCATATCTGTTTCTAGTGACTAAGCTAAATATTCAGATTCTATTGGTAACTTTAGTTTCAGCAGCATCTTCATACTGCTACTTATTTTTTTGCTGTCGAATATAGTCAATAAGGGCAATCAACAAACAAATCGATTGATTACAATCATTCATTAAAATACTGAACGGCGGCGTGACCGGTATAACCCTATTTTCTTTTCAACAATAGCAATGTCACAATATTTGCAGTACGGTTAAGTTATTTCTCATATAAATCCCTGAAATAAACAATACACTGTTTTAAACAACTCGTACACATGACATAAACCGCAATGCCATATTTAATCGCAGTTGAATCGTAAAATATTTACGATGGACAATTTCGCGATCGATGATGATCGATTCAATTGCATTGAACGCTAGACAGTATGCAATCATAAGTCAAATTTCAAATTACTTCCCCCAATTAAAAACAATGAAAAATTAAAACCTGTGGTCTTAAAGAATAAACCAAATTTGGTGTTTAACGTTTATTAATGTCAAATTGATAAAAAAGGTGAATTATATTGAAACATTTCTGACCGCCATGCCATCCATGGCTCAGAATTGAAAATAATGAAGTCACAATTCTTTTCAGAAAAGCCAATAAATAAACGGAGCAGTGTGATTAAGAGCGCTAATGATGGATATTCCAACTCATCTTAACGACATTCTTTCCGCTGTTAATTGATATAGCAACTAATAGAACATGCCCATCTAAACCATCTATATTTGGTTAGGCGATATTTACTGGTTTTTTCTTGTGGCTCGTTATTTTGTGGAATGAAGTTAGCCGCGGCACTATAAACTTATATCAATGTTTTAATTGGATATTACTTACCTCGCCATTAACTTGACGATTATAGGAATTGCTAATCGAAGATTTTCAGGTTTTCTCATGCTTTATATGCGTTTTGCCGTATCATTAAGAAATTCATTAATGTAATATATGTATTTAAAAAACGGAGAAATTGCTAAGCTGGCGTACAGCATTTTCCCTCCGCAGGCCTTCAACAGCAACAAATCAAGCGGAGAGCGTTCACAAAAAATTCGGTTTAAGACTCTATTAAAATTTATGCGAACTCATTTGCGTTTCTGAAAAATCAGGCGGATTTATAATTGGTACGATAACTGTATAATCTCCTTTACTATATTTAAATCTCGTCCTGTTTATTTGAGCGTAACATGTTCAAGATTGGAAAACAAAATTCGTGTTCAACTTTAAATTTATTCCACAGTGATTCCACATCGTTAATTAATCAACGCTCCAATAAAACTGGAAGGCGAATACTTTATGCATTTTTCAATCCAGGAACTTGTGCAATTTTTAGGCAAATTTAATTAAAATCTGAAAATCAATTTCGCCTTAAATAAAGAATATATGTATTGAAAAAGGAATTTGTGCACTTTTCGTTATTCCTGCAAACAATATTAAAACCACAATAATATTCAAAAGTGGAAGTTGCTGGTTAAATTTAAGAAAAATTAAAAATCAATAATCAGTTTTATTAATTTATTTATTATTAGTAAAATTATTCGCAAGCATTTTTATTAGAAAGTACAGGGTGGCCCAACTACTTAATAATTGCATGCTTTTAACCCCGAACATCCTCTGGACAACTGTTTCGGTCCTATTTGGGGTCTTGTCAGTAAAAAAGGAGCTCATTGCAATCAAAACCGTTATACCTAAGAGTCGCTTTGTGTGGAATGATTTATTTTACAACTTATTTCTATTTGTTATTTCGCACACAATTTTAGGTCAAAAATCGGCCACAAGATATCGTGACCTAAATCGTTAAAACATTTTTGCTCAAAAGGTGTCTGTTCTTTTTTAAGAATACAAATACGAATACGAATATTTTTTAAATTAATGGAGCGATTCTGTTCACATCCGTAGCAACCGTAAGATCTGTAAGCCTGTAAGTCAATTCCTAAAAGGTGGAATTTTGAAGTTCTCAGTATGATATGTAAGTCTATAAGATAATACCATAGAGAGTTACGAGTAATCCTACAGACCTAGAAGAAATCATACCTTCCCCAGAACTCCAAAATTCCATATTTTAATAACTGAGTTACAGGTTTACAGATCTTACAGTTGCTACAGATTCGAGCAGAATAGCTCCATAAATTTCGCTCATTCTGATTCCATAAATGTGGTGATTGTGTATATAAAACGTTGTATTGCAAGCGTGTTTTAGATGCATTTTATCCAGTTAAGAAAATTAAACGCGAGAACGTAGTTCAAGCGTTTAATATTTGTATTCGTAAAATGAAACGTGATATGCTTTGTCATACCTACTGGCTGCTATGGTACGTTGTTTATTATTATCCACTAGTGGAATAACAGTATATTGATTTATAAGTTTAGAAAAGTGATAGTTTTCCAGTGAGTGTAAATGTTTGAATTCACGAGTGAACGTTAGCTCACGAGTGGATCAAATTTACACGAACATGGAAATTCACTTTTCTAACGTGTAGATCATGCTATTTTTTCGTGTAGTTGACGAAAATAACGCTAACATTATGAGAGTGTCGAAGAATAATAATATATCAAAAAAGTGTTGCTAGCTGAAATCGTGAAGAAAATGAGACAAGTCCCACTTTTCTTCACGATTTTTGATTAAACATTGTGTCACTTTTCTGTCAACTACACGAAAAAGTAATTTTATTCTACTAGTGGTCGCTTCATAAGTGTGAATAAAAATCCAATTATAATGTGATAGTGGATAAATTATTTTTAGATCTAGTATCAAAGTTATGGAGGTCTTTATTTAACAGAAAACGGGACTTATTTTGAAAAACAAAAATACAAAGTTCCAAGATAAATATGGAGGTAACAGTTAAGATATTATGTGTACGAAATTGTTCTGTACAGCTGAAGTCGAAAGGTAATAATATCAGAAACAATTAAGGACGTGTCACCCGCCTAGAGAGTCAAGTGAGTGTCTGATAGAGAGAGATCATTCATATAAAATATAAACAGAATGGGACCCAAAATGGAGCCTTGGGGTACACCAGAGTAAATATATTCAGAAGGTGAAGAAACACTACCCAAGATATTGTTAGCACAAGAGATACTAACGAATTGACCTCTGTCCTTAAGATAAAAAGAAATCCAATTCAGGGCAATCCCTCTAATACCATATCTAAACAGCTTGATTAAAAGGATTTGGTGATTGACCCTCTCAAAGGCTTTGGAAAGGTCACATAGAATTCCCACCTTCATCAAGAGCCTTAATTAATCAGACATTAAAGGAGAACATAGCAGTGGTGGTCGAACGACCATTACGAAAGCCATACTGGTTATCATTGATGATGTTATTCGCGTACAGAAATCTAAGCAACCTATCCTGAAGACAATACTCAAAGGCCTTGGACAAGGAAGAGTTAACTGTTAGAGGTCTATAATTAGCAACATCTCTTCTTCGGAAAAAGCAGAACCAAAAACAAAAGACGATCGATTTCACAACGAATTTCGACTCTGTTCTTTTTCCACAAATAATATTCTTCACATCCTTTTTTTGAGAAGAAACTAACGAAAATTATTTGTATTTTGCATATCTTCATCCTTCCTAAATAGAGTAGAACAAAAGGTGATAGAGGGTGTAAATTTTAATTTTATTTTGCTTTTATTTATTTATGCTGGGTATTAAAAAGAGGTTGTCGGATATTTTACCCAATTATAGTACTGATGGAAGCACTCAAAAAAGTCTTAGTGAACATGAGTCCACAACTCACCTCAGAGGACTCCAGGAATTCTCGAAAGGGCGCGCCGTTCATTCATAAGGATATGTGAAACGTGCTTAGAAATGAACGGTGGACATGTAGAGAATTTACTTTAGTTTTCCTTATCTTTTGTTTTATGCACACTGTCATCAGAATTTATTTGTAATAAGACAATATAAAATCGACTATATCTCAGAAAGAGCTGAGTTAGGGACTCATGTTGACTCAGACTTTTTTCTTTGTTTCCATCAGTACTATAATAATTGGGTAAAATATCCGACAAGCTTTTTTTAACTCCCAGTATAGTAACTATGTATTTTATAATTACTATGTATTTTATAATTCACTTGTTATTATTATACATATTGCAGTGTTATAGTAACCTAGGGTATTTTGGGCGACAATTTTATGCTGTTATATGCACTTATTTTGTGTATTAACGTAATGCTCTGTTCTCTCAGGGTATTTTGCAATTTTTCTGTTTTCTTATTATGTTTATCTTTATTTTTAATTGCTTTCTTATTTCGTTGTTTTAGTCGCGTAGGCTCCTGCTTTGATGATGGATTTTGCAGTGTATCTCGTAGACCAGTTCTTGCTTGTAGAGTGCATTTATTTTGCAGTGTATCTCGTAGACCAATTCTTGCTTGTAGAGTGTATTTATTGTATGATAAATTTTGGATGTAGATGGCACTTGCGAGCCTTCACGTTCAAAATTATCAAATGGCAGTATGTGCGTCTGTGTGTGTGTGCGTGTGGGGGTGAATAATAAAGAAAATATTTTCTAGAGCAAAACATGAAACGATAATTAATTATATTAATTTAAAAACTTTCACAAACAAATTTATTATGTCACGTAAATAAGTTCGGGTGTTCGGAGTTTTTAAAAGAAATTTAATTTATTTGAACGGGTTTTTCACAAAACCCGCTCTTATAACTTACTTACTTAATGTTCCCGCAACGGTTGCTTGACTGCCTCGTGCTCCGCGCCTCGCGGTTTTAAAGAGTGACCGGTAACTTTTAATACGGAAGCTAACACAGCGCCCTCACTTGTTTCCGAACTCCTTACTACTACCTACAGTTTCCTTCTATCATACCGGATTATCATTCCTTACATAAATTATTCTATATTTACAATTCTAAGCTTAATTCCTACGTATTTACATTTCAAAAATTCTAAATAATTTATTTATAACAAACAGTTAATTTTAAATTGTCTATTTCTAAAAATATTTACGTAAAATTAATTATATTCGAAAAACCAGTAAGTTTTGGCTGATCGATTTTATTGATTACTAATCGATTGAACTTAGTTAATGTCACTCACTTAAAAGATGCCAAATACAATAGTGCATAACTTTTTGTATAAATGTTGCAATTTTAGAAAAATACAAAAGAGAACATTCAAATCTATTGCTTTATGCTCTTTCTGCTCTTTCTTATTGATTATCCATTGAAAACGGGCGTTCCGAGAATTTCAGATATTCAAGACAGCGCCAGCGTTAACTATAAATGCACGTAACTTTTTCAGCAATTGCTGCACAAACGAATTTCTTGGAAAATATGAAAGAAAACAATCAAATCTATTGATTTATGCTATCTCTAAGTTTTGGCCGATCGATTTTATTGATTAATTATCGATTAAAAACGGGCGTTCCCACGGCTTTAGATATTCAACACAACGTGAACTATAAATGCACATAACTTTTTATGCAAATGTTGCACAAACTAATTTCTTGCAAACTATGAAACTATACTTTCAATTTTAATCTTTCTAACGTATGATGATGTTTGGATACAGGAAAGTGTCCCTCTTGGATTAAAAAGCGACGTGTTTTAGGGTTTCTCCTGGAAGATATACAGTCTATTTCGTTTTCGGTAACCCATCCGGTATAATGACTTAACTTTTCGAATTATTTCGCTCTCTAAAGATTCATTCTGAATCACTGCGTTACTGATGAATTTAATAAATAAAGTAGTAATTTAAAATTTGAAGAATACCAGAGAAGAAAAACCTAGTGGACTGACTGCCTAAGAGATAAATCACCGACATAACCAATTTGTAAACGCGTGCAATAAATGTCACTAAACGTCAGCAACGTCTGCCCCGTCGTATAAACTCTTGCGAGCACCTCGGATCCGATGGAACTTGGTTAGTTTCATTAAATTTACATTACGGAACATTAATTTTAACCGGTCACGAAGTTTTACACCTTGAAACGGCATCCGTTTTAACGTCATTAGCCGGACGGAGAGAAAGGGCTGAGAGCCGCCCACTGGCCCGAAGAAGTGGAGCGATTCCTGCCAATCGGTCAACAATCCTTGTTTGTCATTAACTAGCCTTGTTAAATGCACTATTTCACTGATTAGCCGCACACATTCATTACGTACGGCTATTTACATGTCAAACGCCGCTGCTTTTCAAAGTTGCAATAAACAATTTCCTCGAAATTAACAAAGTAATTATAATTAATAATAAATTTCTCTAACTTACTTCTGCAGCACATCACGTCACAACCGCTGTTGAAAATCTTAAACTGTTTCAAAATATTAAGAGCAAAATTTTGCATTTAATATTCTTTTGAAGAATAATACTTTCGTGTCAATTAGTATTTTTATGAAAAGCTCTGACGAACGTCTTAAATGGTAGTAAAGGCTGAAGAACATGAATTTCACATCAATAATCCGCAACTCCATCCGTCATATTTAATATTTAAATAGTTAGCCATTAACTTACACATACATATTTGTTTCAGTTATTAATTGCTCTGTATAATTAATAAACCTAATGGGATATGGAAGTCGCGGGGAAGTTTTTCAACCGATTATATTAATTACTACCGATAGGAGAGGCTAAAATAAATAATTGCATCCTCGGATTTTTCTTCCGCTGAAAAATATACATACGGACAGATTTCCTCAACTCTTTCAACTCCCCCTTTAAAAATATGCTAATTAAAATACAAAATCATAAGTGATGAGTCACTTCTTACAGCCAGTTCTTCGCCTACGTGAAAACCGAAACAACTTGAAACAATGCCGGTGTTTTTGGTCGCGGACGGAAAATTACTTTTGAGAAACGGCACGGATGGACGGACGAAGAAATGAAGCAAGGCAGAGAGAGTTTGTTCTTGCTTCTTGCAGTTAGATGATCTGCTCCCGTGACTCACGACTGCATCATTCGAAATGCGA
This sequence comes from Dorcus parallelipipedus, assembly GCA_958336345.1. Lineage (NCBI taxonomy): Eukaryota > Metazoa > Arthropoda > Insecta > Coleoptera > Lucanidae > Dorcus > Dorcus parallelipipedus. The sequence goes on along the minus strand of OY284480.1, from coordinate 19,509,728 downwards.
TATCGCCGACCTTGAAACAAGGGGCAAGGAGTACGAAATGTGAACCTATCAATCGGTTACTAACCGGACATTTGATATTACGTTTAATTTTGGCTAATTATTATTTTTAATGCTCATTACGCTCGTTTTTTGTGGATTAAAATATATTCTGGTTGCATAATCGGAAATACAGAATACTTTCTAGGAATAACCTTTGTGAGGTCTCGGTTTCTTTTTTTATTCCTTTATTTGTTGTTACCACTACAGTTTATTTAAAAAAAATCAATAGAAAGAACATAAAATATTCTTTCTAACGAGAAGGTACCGACTGATTTCTTTTAGTAGTAATTTTCATCAATTCTTGCCGTTATTGTAAAATAAATTCACGTTCATATTTCACAGCAAGAATTGATAAAAATTGTATTACATTTAGGTCCGGTTTTTCAATCACAAGTTAACTTTAACTTTCGGTTTATTCTCATAGTAACAATTATAAAAACAATTGTTTCTATAGCAATAAACTTAAAGTTAACTTGTGATTGAAAAACCGCCTCTTACATTAGCATTCAATTAAATAGTACCATTAAAAAACTGTGTTTCATGTAGCTAATCAATTGTTTAATTAATTACGATTATGAGAACAAAATACGGCTAAAGTTTTTGCGTGTACCAGAGGAGATTCAATAATTATCTTCCTAGCCATGAAGCAAAAGAGCTACGTTGTTCATTTTTTACAGTTATTAGTTGACAAGTTTTTGGCACATCTGTGTAAAAATATAATTAATTTGTTCAAAGAGAAATTGGAGTTATTAAACTTTTAAAAGTGGAAAATGAGTGATTTAAAGTTATTTTAATATATAGGAGTGTAAATAAAATTGTTGAATAAAGAAGAGAATACTCCTAAAAGTATCCATGAGGCGATGTATAACCATGATCGCCCATCATATTTCCAAGTCAAATTTCAATCAAAGCAGTTTCGTTGGTAAAAAAATCCATTCAGGATGTTCCCAGAGGTGCAGGACCCTTAGAAGCTCGAAATACAGAAATGGTAGAAAAAAAGTTGAGGATTTAGCTATAAAGGACCGACGTCTGAAAGTGTTATCAAAGTTGGAAAAGTTGGAATATTTGAAGTTTCAGTTTTAAGAAGCACTTAGATTTAGGCCTTAGCGAAGTATCTGCACGTTGGGTTCCTAGGCTGTTGATGCCAGAATTGTGCCGCAAGAAAATTTCAGTCTTTTTAGAGGCAAATCCAAAGCTATTTTCACAAATTATCACTGGCGATGAATTTTGGGTATATTTTTAGGATTTAGAGACAAAATAAGAATCTATGCAATGAATGCTTAAAGGTTCTCTATTTTGATTAATTTTTGTTTGTAAAAAATAGTGTGTATACGTAAATATATTTTTTTAATTTATGGAAAAGCTACAGTAGGAACAATTTATTTAATTTATGAGTAAGTTTTACAGAAAAATTCTTCGAAATTTCGTGGAGATTTCTATGCAGCGTCAGAACACGAACTCGAAAACCTAGTGCATAATGCAATTGTAGAAGATTTAGCAATTGTTATTGATTTATTACGTTTAAAGAAAAACCCTAATCCATCCATTCACACTCACATCATAAAGAGCAAGTTTTCCAGGATTTTTAGTTTATTTTTGCGCACATAATCATCTCCAGATATTTAGAGTCATCCAATATTTTGTAAAATTTATTGTTAATTATTTTTGGGTTCACTCTAAAGTTTCTCTTGAAGTAGGTACCGATTTCCTAATCCTTCTTCTTTTCGTTCTGCGTAATGCGAAATATCGCACACACTTAACAGACCAACTGGCTCTTAAAAAATTCAAATAGGAACGGCATTATTTGAAAGTTCTCTTTCATAACTGCAAAATTTATTATTTTATATACATACAAAGGGGTTTACAACATTCTACATCTTCTGATACCAAAGATCCTCTACTAATTCTCTTATTTTTTCAGGAATACCACTTTGCCAACGTTTTCTATTTCTACCCTGTTTTCTCGTTCCTCCCGGCTTCCACTTTAATTTTATTATTAGTATTTGAACATGTCCAAATTATAATACATAAATACAAATTCGAAGTTCGTTCATGGCAGAGTAACCACGTGCGTTTGCACTGCTCCCTTATTTAGTGTGTTTTTCATAGTCAGATTAGCGTTGTTTAAATCCTATTTCCGTCACTAAATAGTGGAAGTGTTCTGTTATAATATTGAGAAAAATGGATCGTAATACCCGTTCAATCTCGGAGAAAAAAGAGATAATTAAAGAATGCGTTTGCGAGCTATTGCAAGACACGAAATTTATGGACGTGTTGCTACAAAAACTCACCGCTGAATTGGATATCTGGTTTGATAAAAAGATTGATGTTTATGAACGGAAAATACAATCTCTCGAGGAGGAGAATAAATTATTAAATCAAAAATGTGACACCTTGGAACAGTACTCCAGACGCAATAACGTAAGAATACTCGGAATTGCGCCGGTGGCTTCGGTGGATGCTGAGGTTCAGGCCATCAAGATTTTTAAAGAAAAAATGGGCGTCGCTATTACATCTGAGGATATCGAACGATGTCATCCTGTTGGGCCAGTTAAAAAACACAAGCAAGCCTTAATTGTTAAGTTCAGATGCTACAAAAGTCGTCAAGCTGTACTTAAACAGCGCAAATCACTAAAGGGTACGGGTATTTTCGTAGTGGAAGATTTAACAAGCGCCAGGCGTCTGCTCCATAAAACGACAGAAGCGGATTTTGGACGTCGAAATGTGTGGCTGCGTGATGGCTCCATTAATGTTAAAATAAATGGCAATAGACACATTATAAGAAGTGAGGCTGACTTAGAGGAGCTTCGTCGTAAGTTAAAAATGACATTAAATAATTCTACTTCTTAAGTCTAATTCAAATGCTTGCATACGATATGTTACAGCTATCTGTTACTTTTGCCAGAGTGGATGTTTTCCTTTGCTAGGAGTCTCTTTTTTTATATAATTTCTCAATTTTGGAATTACTTTGTTTTAAACAATCTGATATGAATATACTACAGAATTTGCATTCCTTTTTTCCGTTTTGGAGCAGTGTGTTGCAACTTTAAGCTCTACTTAGTTGCGTGTAAAACGTATCCAATCAATTTAGATTGTAGTCGTAGCATTGTAGTTAATCTAGTGTTTCTATATTACTTTGTTTTCAGTTATTACTTGATTTTCAAACCTTATAAATTCGGTTTTATTTAGTACATTTTTAAACGCTTAAAACGAACTTTTGTTCAACGTTAATCACTATTTTGGCATTAACACAAAGTGTTTTGTTGTTATATAACTCATTATAGTAAATCACACGTATTATTTTGATTTCTTATTTCACTGTGTTTGTTTAGCCTAAACACATATGTACTTTTATACTTAAATGTAACTATGATGACATCTGAGACATTGAAAATATCTCATCTTAATGCTCGTTCGTTAACTAGTCAGTTTAATGCATTCGCCGATTTGACTTCAAATTTAAATTACGATATCATGACAATCACGGAAACCTGGCTGACTGAGAACGTTCCAGATGAAGTTGTAAATATTCCCAGCTATAGAATTATACGTAGGGATCGCGACAGTAGAGGAGGAGGCGTTGCTATTTATCTGAAGCAAGATATTTCTTTTAAAATTATAAAATCTGAATCATTTGCGTTTATAGAACATCTATGGATAAATATTAATTATAACAAAACAAATATTTATATCGGTGTACTATATCGGCCACCAAATTCCAGATTAAACGACTTCTTATCATACTGTGATGAACTTTTATGCGATTTTAGTGTAATGTGCGATACAATTATTTGCCTTGGGGATATTAATGTTAATTTATTAACCTGTTCCAATGATAGTATTTCTTTTCTTTCAATTTTGAAATCTTTAAACTTAAAACAAGTAATTGATAGCCCGACTCGGGTTACTCGAAATTCCTTTTCTCTAATTGATGTGATTGTAACCAATGAAAATACGATTGTTGCCGATAGTGGTGTGCTAGATGTTCACGAATTATCGGATCACAATTTAATATATTGCAGTATTAGATGTAATATTTGTAAAAATGTCCCAGTTTACCGTACATATCGTTCTTTCAAATATTTTAATCATGAATTGTTTGTTCATGATTTAATGTCTCTTCCTTGGTGGACTGTTACTCAATTCGATAATGTAAATGAGAAAGTCGATTTTTTGAATTTTAATTTAACAAAATTATTCGACCTGCATGCACCATGGACAACGTCAAGTTTTAATAAGCCAAAAGTTGGCTGGTTGACTGACAATGTTAAACTCATGATGAAATTACGTGATAATGCGTTAAAAAGGTTTAAACGAAGTAAGGTGCAGTCTCATTGGAATTATTATAAACAATTGAGAAATTTTACCTCCAGTGCTATTAAATCGGAAAAAAAGGCGTACTTGGAACATAGCTTTCGCAACTCGAATAAAAAAGTATTTTGGAGGAATTTGAAAGAGTTTAACATTGTCAGCCGAACAACTCCTGTAATACCTCAACATCTTAAAGATGTGAATGCTATTAATAACTATTTTAATTCTATAACCGGCTCTCTAAACACTCCTGACGTAAATGTATTAAATTTTTATAGTAACAATGTTAGCTCAAAAGCTTCTAGTTTTTGTTTTAAAGAAGTATCAGAGGATCAGGTGGCAACGTTTATTGGCGAAATTACTTCTAAATCAACGGGTTTTGATGGCATTTCAATTACTATGATTAATCTTTGCTGTCCGTATCTAGTTCCAATTTTTACACATATATTTAATTTTTGTATTACTACAAATAATTTCCCCGATCAGTGGAAAGAAGCAAAAATAATATCTTTACCCAAAATTAGCAAGGTTGAGAACTTTAAGGACTTACGGCCGATTAGCATCCTGGCTACACTATCGAAGGTCTTGGAAAAGATAATGGATGATCAGTTAAGAAGTTATTTAACATCATGTTCTTTAATACCCATAACACAGTCTGGCTTTCGACCTGGCTATAGTTGTACTACGACTTTATCGCATATTGTTGATGATATTATCAAGGCTACCGATGAAAATAAACTTAGTCTTTTGGTTACTCTTGATTATTCTAAAGCCTTTGACAGAATAAATCATGAGCTCTTATTAGCTATTTTACATTATATTGGCTTAGATTTAGCCTCTGTTACTTTATTTCGTAATTATCTTAACCGAAGAACACAAACAGTTGTCCTTGATAATCGTCATTCAGATACTGTACTACTTAGATCAGGAGTACCGCAAGGATCCATCCTTGGACCTTTGCTTTATTCAATCTATACCTCTAATTTTTTCTCGTTCGGTAAAATTAAATCTAATCACCACATGTACGCCGACGATACACAACTGTATACATCATTTGATTTTCCCGATCTTGATACAGCTGTCCATGATATTAATACTGACCTGAGTAAATTAGTTGATATTTCGGCAAAACACTGTTTAGAGATCAATCCTAATAAATCATACTATTCTTTGTTTGGAAGAGAAGTTTCTCGTAATTCCGCTTTGCCACTGATCGTAATCACCATTAACAACTCTAGGTTGAAGCACTGTGATTCTATAAAGAATTTAGGTCTAATAATTGACGTAAAACTACGCTTTAAAGAACATGTAACAGCATGCATGAGAAAAGCTTTTTGTAATCTTAAACTATTGTACCCTAGTAGACATCTTCTAACAACGGCAGCAAAAATTACATTATGCGAAACCATGGTATTGTCACACTTCAGCTTTTGTGACGTTGTTTATGGTCCATGTTTAGATTTCAGAGATATTAAGCGTATTCAGATTATGCAAAATAGTTGTCTTAGATTTATTTACGGCATCCCGAGACGGCAGCATATCTCTTACAAATTACAGGTAGCAGAATGGCTTAATATGAAGGACAGACGTTTTCTCCATTTCGCCTGTTTTGCTCACAAGATTATAGTATATGGGACCCCTCCTTATCTACTGACGAAAATTAGGCATCGCACTGATGTACATAGTATAAATATAAGACGTAAAAACTTCATTGACGTTCCCAAACATAAAACAACATTGTTCAGGAGATCATTCACTTATAACGTCGCGCATTGTTTAAATAGCCTCGATTTTGCTCTAAAACAATTATCCCCTAAACAATTTAAGAGACATTTGAAGCTGTACCTGTTGACCAGACGAGTATTGACATGAGATGTTTAATGTAATTTAATGTAATATAACGTAATGTAAAATATATAACATCACTATTTTTTTTTTTTAAGTCAACTAAGATTGTCTTTCCATTTGTAGGTCTGCCATGTATTATAAAAGTTTTTTTTTTGTTTCGTATTTATGTAGTATATAAGTTAGTTAAGTTCTGGGTTGGCAGGTAGAACAGTCTGCTGCATCTGCTGCAGTAAACTGATGCCAATCCTATTGGATCTTGGAACTAGTATACCAGTAATACCAGTACTGTACTGTATTCATTCTTTTTATATGTACTGCAATGATCCAATAAATTTATTATTATTATTATTATTATTAAATATGTATGTATTATAGTGTGGTTTACAACCATAATATATTTAATTCCATTATTCATTATTCTTTCCATTTTCGATGTGCCTACCACCCTCCTCCAGAAATCCATTTCCATAGCTATTAACATCTTCACAGTTTTTTCTTTGTTGTCCAAACTTGTCTTTAGAAATGTCCTTATACCAGAGAATACCTTTTAGTATAGCATTAGTACGTTTCGTTCTCGAACTGCTTCATCAAGTATCTCATTCTGTAGCAATTCTATTCCCAGATATTCCCAAACTTATATAGCCTTTTCTTCCTATTTTCATAGTTTTTTTTAAATAGTCAGTCTAGATTGTTCGTTTAATTCTTCTTGCTACATTTTTATGTACGTTTACCTCACTTTATACTCGTTGTTTCTTTCACCTTCCCATCGTGCATCGTGCTATAATTGTTTAATGTCTGCCTTGTCAATCTCCCATCCAAGCAGACCGACAAGGCATGACTATTTCCTCCCTACTCTACACACTCCTTCGAAAATTTCAAATTACAGAACGGCTCAACTGAAATGGTCTTTTGAATCTCAGGACAATCATGTAATTTGTTTTCACTTTTGCTTATGCGTTCCAAAAAAAAAACCTAGTGATGTAATTTAGCCGGCTAAAAATGTTTTTAACTGACAGCGGTTTTTTAGCCCGGCAAAAAAACGGTCAAAAATGGTAAAATATATTTTTTTGTTTTTTAATGTGATTTTCGTATTGCAATACTTATTCTGATCATTTTAATACCAAATACTTAGGTCTTCGTTCAAGTTTTAATAAAAATAAGTAAGATAATGTCTTTTTTTAATTTAAATATTTTAAAAATTTCGTTGCAAGTATTTGTGCCTTCGTCAGCAGAAAGTGATGAAAATTAGCAGTCAGGATGCCAGTAGAATCACACATCCGACAGTAGAATCACAACATCAGAATCATAATGCGACCCAAAACCCAAAACATAAATTAGCGGCAACAAGCGGGATTTTCAAACTTTTTTTAGCCGGCTAAAAAACATATTTTACTTAGCCAGTTTTTTAGCATAATTTACATTTTTTACTTCGGTAAGAAAAACCACCTGACATCACTAAAAGAAACCTATTGCTACCATTCGCCATTAAGCTGTCCATTAAAAACTAATTTACCTATATTTTGCGTTCAGTTCTGCTTTTATAGAGGTTCCCTCCTTCGAGAATGCTGTGCAATCACCAATCAATGAAGAACTTTCTCATACAATGTTAGTAGCAATATGGCGCGCATAGCATCGAGAAGAAATTTGTCGACGGCATAGGATGTAACAATATATTTTTAAAAAATTTGAAAATACACAGGGTGTCCTATAAACAAGGGACCATAATGACATAATGAAAACACGATGATACATACATATAGAGTCCGCGAATGTAAATGAAAATGGTAGATTTTAGTTGTGAAAATTTTTGGGGCAATTACGAACGGAATACGGTCCTGTTTGCTTATAAATCCTATGGTCACTGGCACGCAGATATGATGTAAAACGATAATAAAACTGACCTGCTCAACATAGTGACACGTATTGCTGGATTCTGTGGACTCTTATCATTATTTACCGCGAAGTTCACAACAAGTGTTCGAAACACCCTCCGTTGGCGTCCATATAGCAACGAAAATTTACTTGCACTGCAGTTTGTTGCTGCCAGTTCTTGTTGTTACACCCACTAGTAAAAAATACGTCGCTGATGGTAATCCTCTTCTATCAAGTGTTGCACACGTTGCACGTGATAGGGATGTAATAAATTTTCTCTCAGAATACAGTGTACATGGATTATTATTCTTATTATTATTCATTACAAACATATCGCATCTTCTGCAGTCGTAAACATGTGATAAGTGCTTCTACATCAACACGACGTCACAAATGAACTGATTAACCTTTTACAATTCACTGAAAGCTTTCGCCTTGCGGCACAATAGAGGTCAAGTTGCGCAGGTCAGGGAAGCCAGGTTCGGACTCAATATTATACTTTAGCATATCACCTAAACGATGGCGTTTTCGTAATTTTGTTAGAGGAAAAAAGTTTTTATATATGTTCACCTATCCACTACTGCCGTATGATTCCTTATGTATGGGACATCCTGTTTGTTTTCTCTCACTTATCGCACTGATTTTTAATGAATTATCGAAATTGCATGTCAATAATCCTTTTAATTTTAGAACTCTTCTATAAAAAAATAAAAAATAGAGGAAACATGAGATAAAAGAAAAATTAACAGAATTTTTTTCTGCTTAATAATGAGGTCCTCTTTGACAGTGGCCCTTGTAAACAACATATTTCCTTTGATATTTAAACACTTTAAGCAAGATACTGCCTGGCTACATTAAACAATGGCACAAAAAATCTAAACTCCTTCTTCGTTTGTTATTAATATTAAATTAGATGCTGTTAATTTAATATAGCTCGAAGGTTTCCGACCTCATTGTTTATTTAACGATAATTATGAATACAGAATCAAACTTTGCTCTAGTCTAGGATGTTAAGGTATTACAAAAAACAACACTAATATATTCAATTTGTTTAAAACTGATTTAGAATTTTGTGACCAATCGAAACACTTGCTCGTGTTAAATTTAAGTGATCAACATGCGATGCAATACTAATTTTTCTCTACAGGGTGCGATGATAAACGCTTATTTCAATTATCATTTATGTCCTGTAACAGGCGTGTAATGCGAATGCTTACATGCTCGTTAACATGTACGCGAATTAATCATGAATTTTACAATTAATCGCTCATGCTAATTTTAAACGCGTGTATCCTGGCCCTATCTGTGACACCCGTATTCATTTTATTTTTGATAGTTGTTGTAGGTGTTTCATAGAAAATATAAATACAGAAATTGAATATAAGTACTTAAGTAAATTCATATTTCTAACGAAAAGAGGATGACATTTTAAGACTGCTAATTTGCTGCATTCGAATTCAAAGTGAAAAGTGAAATTTCCTCATATTTTTGAAAAGTTGAAAGGCCTATGTCCTTAATAGTTCAAATAGTCATTAGTAATTTTCTTTAACTTGATCACAAAAATTCATTCTCTTCAGAAACTATTAGGTTAATTAATTGATTTTTCATTTCATTTTGTGTTTCTTTTTTGAGTACTTGTTTTTGTTTAACATTTCTTACATGGTCCAAATTAAAGATATAATTATAATAACAAGAATTCGCTGTAATAAATTTAACTTTTTGTTTATAATTAATTAAAATTACTTGCATTAGTTTATGCAAAACGCGTGCTTTGCATGCGTTAAAAGAATCTTCTTTTAAAAACTTGCGCAAGTACTTAAAAAAGTAGATGAACGTAAAACAGAGCTAAAACGTACGAAATAAAACGACGAAAGAACTTCATCTGGGTCATGAAAAATCAATAACACGAAACGAAAAAAAAAAAAAAAAACGGAGCTGCTGCAGCGGCAGCAGCAATGCAACAAAGATGGGCTTATTCGTGTCGGAATGTTTATTGAAGTCTTCCTTTTGTTTGTAATAGTAGCAATAAAGGCATCAAAACAGTTCATTCATCGGCCGGGGAGCAAATAGATAACTAAAACAACATGGAGTTGTGAAACTCGAGTGGTAAAAAGAGCAAATAACTTAGGTGGAGTTCTCGGCGGCAGATCGGACAGGCGCGAGACCCTCTCTGTACGGGACTTCCCCAAGTTCAGTCACGATCCCCGGTCTGGAGAAGATTCACCGCCTTTTATTCTAAAAAACTCCCCCATAAATATTAATAAATAGGTGCTTGAAAGCAAGTACAAGACCCAGACGAGACGCTTTAACAGTTTCGACAAACAAGACGTTTAACCGACCGCAAGGTGATAATTTGCCTCAATGCACTTCATTAAATAAATAATTAGTAATGTTGACGTAATGAATGCATATTTAGACTCTTTTTTTCGTGTTTACCGGCGAGCAATGTCGTTACTGACCTTCACAACATTTTATTACGTTTTAAAAATGTTGTTTTGCGCGTCACGTGGCCGCTCAAAGTAACAGTAATTCGGCTCTCTTTTTTTCTTCTTCTTATTTTACACTTTTTTTATATTAAAGTATGACAGCATCAGGTTTTATATTATTTGTTGTTTACCTTGATTTAAACCATATTGTTCGTTACAAATGTTTTATTTTTGAGAATTAACAACGACCTGAACAGCGTCAAATACAAAAACAAAATTAAACACAAAAGTTAAAAACAAAATATAAAAGTAATAATAATAAGAAAATCTAAAACAAAATCAAATCGAAAAACAAAAACAAGTGACGCTCGACAGAATGACAGACAAAGTCTGAAGCAAAATGATCGTCTTCACTGTACATCAGTAAATAAAAATCGCGAAGAAATATGGAAAATACACAGTGATCAATAATGATTGAAATTTTACGTCTGATTTTTTTAGCAACGGATGTTTACTATTAAGATATCAATAATAACTAGGAGTACTATTCAACGACGTGTTTTATTACTCCTTATATCAACTCATATCTGTATATTCCAGGCATAAACCTTTGGTCATCGTTGATCACAATTATTATACCGGGTGTTTCAGATCACCCATCATAGCTCTTTTTGTCGAAATTATGAAGTAGTAGAAAGTTGCAAAAAAATATTAATAACAAAAGGGTATGTGACGCATTTAATGTCGAAAAAATTTACTTTCGAGGTCAACCGGAAGTGCAACAGAGATCAACTTTGAAATCTTAAAGGGAACATATTGCTATGTTATTTTAGTTTTGAAGTTTTAAAATTATTGTAACAATATTATTTGTATTTATGATTTTGATGTATTAATTATTGTAATTTAGTTCGTGATTCATCATACATCAATTACTTACTTATTTAATCCTTTGCCTCTTCTACCGGCAGTGCCAGTGTCGAGGTTTCTGCTATTTACACTGATTCTACTTCTCTCCTCCCAGTTATGCATCTTCTCCAGGTCTTTCTGTCTCGTTCCATTCCATCTTCATCTCCTTCAAATACTTTCTCACTTCGTCATTCCACTTTCTGCGCGACCTACCTCTTCCCTTTTTCTTCGGTCTTCCCAACTTCCAGATTTTCCTTGTTAACCTTCCTGGGCTCATCCTCATTAGGTGTCCATACCAACGCATCGGTTTTACTCTTAATCTTTCTCTAATTTCTTCGTTTCTTACTTTATCTAGCAGTCTTATTATACCCGCAATTTTTCTCAGGTTCCTCATTTCTCTTGCCTGTAGTCTCCTTCTCTGTTCCTTCGACAACACCCATAGTTCCGATCCATATGTTAGTGTGGGGATAGCGCATTATGTATTCTTATTTTGGTGTTTATTGATAGCTCTTTTCTCTCGGAAATGTTTTTCCTCAAATGGTAGTATAATTTAGTTGTAGCTTTCATTCGCTCCTCCACTTTCTCTTCGATTTTTCCGTCTTCCGACAATGTGACTCCTAAGTATTTGAATTTGGTAACTTGCTCAATCGCGCTATTTTTTAAACTTAACTTTATTTGTGTCTTGTATTTCGCAATTCCTATCGTTTTTGTTTTTTCCAGGTTGATGTACAGTTCTTTTTTCTTTAGCTCTTCGTTCCATATTATCACGTTCCACTCTACGTCTTGCTTGTTCTTTGCAATCAACACGATATCATCTGCGAAAAGTAACTCATTGACTGCTATTTTTTCTAAGTTATAGTATCCCCAGTAAGTTTTTCTTGTTTTCTGTCTGCAGATTTTTGCTATATCATCCATAATTAGGATGAGCAGATATAGGCTCAGTGTGCCTCCTTGCATGACTCCAGTTTTGGTAATAGTGTTGTTGATTTTCACGTAGTTCGTACATTTGTATACGCTTCTGATATTGTCGATGAGCTTTCTGTTTACATGTTTTTTCTCGAGGGTTTTGTATATAAGTTCTGTTCACCGAGTCGAACGCCTTCTTAAGGTCTATGAAGCACATGTTAGTTCTTCTCCCGCGTCTATTATTCTTTCTACTAATTGTTTTAACACGCATACCGCATCAGTTACACCTCTGCTCGCTCTGAAACCATTCTTCTCTTCGATCAATTGTCCTTCAGTCGCGCTTTTCAGCTTTTCAGTCAGAATGCTTTCATACCTTTTCCTTGCTGTACTTAGTAAGTAGTTATTTCGCGTCTTAGCATCACCTTTTTTTGTGGATCGGTAGTATCACTGCAAGTTGCTAGTCCTCCGGGATTTCATTATCTCTTGTTGTTTTTTCCAGAAGTTGCAGGAATACCCACTTTCCCCTATACCACATGTATTTTAACATTTGAGTTTCCTCAGACTTGTTATATTAAACTCATCTTCGTCTACGTCCGTCGCATGGTCTCTGTTCTGTGGGTTCTCCTTCAGCAACTCTTCCTCTTTCCCCTGCACTGTCAGTAGTTCTTGGAAGTATTGTTTTTCATCTCTCCATAATTTGTCTCTCGTTTGTAATCATTTGGTTGTTTCTGTCGTTTATGTACCCAGTTCCACTTCGTTTATACTTTCTTAAGTTACGCACCACTAGGTAGAATAGCTTCTGGTTTTCCTTTAAATGTCTCTCCATTTTTATGCCAAATTTCTCCTATGCTTCCCTTTTTGCAGAAACAACTCTTTCTTTCACTCGTTTTCTTGCGTTTTTATAGCATTCATATGTTTCTACTGTTCGTTCTTGCAGGTGTCTTCTCCATGTTTTTTCCTTGATTTATATGCACTGCTTTATTCCGTGCATGCTCTTAGTTTTTTGCTCCTAATTTCGGTTGTTCTTCCGCAGACTTATCCTGCGCTTTCTAACAATGTTGTCTTAAGCATCTTCCACAGCTCTTCCACTCCCAGTGCTTTTGTTTCTAGTACCAATTCTTCGAGCTTTTTCTGAACAGTTTCTCTGAATTTTTCCTTTATGATATCTTCTCTCAGCCTGTGGGATTATATTTTCTGTATCTTCTTGTTCCTCCCTCTCCTTTCGTTAGCGTCTCTCTCAATTCCATTTATTACAAATGTAGCTACCACCAGATAATGGTCACTTCCTATTTCATAACTCCTTTTCACTCTCGTGTCCCTGGCTCTCTTCATTAGGCTTTTTGAAACGATTACATCTCTCCTCCTTGCTGTTTAATACTCTTATATATTTATGTATATCTTTGTGTTCAAATCTTGTGTTGGTAATAATCATTTCGTTGTCCTTACACACATCCAGTAATCTTCTTCCATTATGTTGTTATATTGTTCTCCAAATCTTCCTCTGTATGGTGCGTATCTATTTATGTTTTTCCCATACATCAATTAAGTTTTACACATTAAAGAATTTGTGTTTGTGTATTTTCAAAATTACCAAACTTTAAAGAAAAAGTTTTAATTTCTTACACAATACAATACCACGCATATGCACTTTTAATGTCTGTTTCTATTTCTAAAACCCCAAAAATCTTGATGAATGAATCAATGAACTAAAAACTTCATCTATTAAGAACATCTACAGCAAGATCAAAAAAATAAAATAAAAGAAAATAAAACCTTAAAACTTCTTTAAGTGCAAATATGAATTCATGTTAATGCAATAGCAATTAATAACACTTGAGAAGACCTGCTGAATCAGGGTTTTTATAAATTAAACAGCGAGATGGAAAAATTAAAAGCACGCATCAGAATAAGAAAACAGTTCGTATAAAAATGAACTAAAATGAAGACAAACTTTAAAAAAATACTTATACAGGCTGTCCACCGAGTGCCGCGGTCTTCTCTACTGTCTACAGTTTATAAGATAGGAAAAAAAATCAAACGAGCTAAGATGTAACTCAGTCAGCTCTATTTTATAAAATTATTTTTGTGTATACAGAGTGTTCAGTAACTGAGAGCCATACCAAAGTTATATTTTTTTTTAAATGGAACACCCAGTATATTTTTATATATTTCGAAAGTACGCCTAACGTTTAGGTAATAACCAAAAATTTAGGAAGTTTTACATAAGAGTTTGTAAGATATTGATGTTTAAGTGTAAAAAAATTGCCATAATATGAACTGTCAAACTTTTGTTCACAACAAAAGAACGTTTTATTTTTCCAAAGCAGTCTTCGCAAAAAATGAAAAATTGGATTTTTGGCAAAAATGTGATATTGGACCACCATGTGTGATACCATGTGTGATGTTGATCGTTGTAAAGAGAAAAAAGAACGTTATCTCAAAATGTTGAAATCCAAAATGGCGTCCATAAGAAAAAATGAAGTTGCCAGGTGTTTCTCCGTCATCTTGAAAATTATTGAAAGGGGGATGCCATATTCGAATTCTCCATAAAAAAGTGCCTGAATAATGTCTTGGTTAGAAATGTCTAGTACGATTAGTTTATCGTGAACAAATTAAAAACGAAAATCAGAAATTTTCGTTTTTTTGCAATATTTTCAAAACTATTGAAAATATTACAAATTTCTTTTCAGATTATTATTCAGCACGAAAATGCGCAACTTTGCCCTAACCAACTTCGTATCTCTTAAGATAAGCGAGAGGCTGTTTCAAATTCGACCCTCACCATTGGGATCTCGCTTATTTGAAGAGATAGACGGTAGGTTTAAATTTGGTAAAGTTGCTAAATGTTATGAGCATTAATAATCCGCAGAGAAATAACTTCTATGTTAGCTCTTATTCGAAATAATTGTAAAAAATCAAAAATTGTCATTTTCTTATTTCTCCTCTATCTTCTTTATTTGAAGAGATATCAAAAAAATAAAAGTACTTTCTTAAGACATTTTTGAATTTTCTACACACTGATGAATACCATTTTGCTGTAACACGTTTCATCAAATTGGTATCATCATCGAGTTCATTTTTTCTTATGGGCGCCATAATGAAATTTGATCCCAAAAGAATCTACTGTTCCTGCTGATTACGGCAATATGGCACATATTATTAAAATTATTTAAAATAATGCCAAAATTAAGAATGTTTGATAAATGATATAAGAAAAGTGTAGTAGTTAACAGAAGGTAACTTTGTGGTTAACAGAAGATAACTTTGGAGTAAAATTAAAAGTAATTTATTTGATGTAGCCACTAGTTTAATAAATATTACCGGCACAGCAATAAGATAAGAGAAACAGAATATGTATGTTACGTGTGTTTTATTCTTATAACAAAAAAGCAAAAACAGCAAGTGAACTGTAGGTACTTTTGAACCTACTCGGAGAACAAACAGCTTAGAACAATGCTTATACAATTAGACAAAAATATTGAAGAGCAGGAATCATTTGGTAAAATACGTACCTACTCTTTACAGTAACAAAAATTTAGAACGAAATTGAAGAAATAATAATAACATAAATAAATAAAGGCTCTCAAAATAAGATATTTACATTAATGTTTAAACATATATCCACTTTAATTTATACATAATTGCGATCGTTTGCTTAAACTTAATGCAGCTCATCGAATGTTCAAAATACAATTCACTCGCAGTTTTCGTGTGTGGCACGAATACAAGGCACGTAACATCACGTTTTTCTTCATTTCTAAATATTATGCTATTGTTATTATGATAATATTTAGCAACAAGTATGTATTAAAATGGCAGATTATACTGTTTTTTATTTGAATCCAAAGCCAGGCTTCCATTAATTGCCCAATTGTCTTACCTAAAAAAAATAAATTTTAATTTTGACCTTATTTTAAATAATTTTGATAACATGTGCTATATTGGCGTAATCAGCAGAAAGAGTAGATTATTTTGCGACCAAATTTCAATATGGCGCCCATAAGAAAAAATGAACTTGATGATGATATCAATTTGACGAAACATGTTATAGCAAAATGGTATTCATCAGTGTCTAGAGAATTCAAAAGTGTCTTAAGAAAGTACTTTTATTTTTTTGATATCTCTTCAAATAAATAAGATAGAGGAAAAATAAGAAAATGACAATTTTTCATTTTTTACAATTATTTCGAATAAGAGTTAACATAGAAGTTATTTCTCTGCGGATTATTACTGCTCATAAAATTTAGCAACTTTGCCAAATTTAAAGCTACCGTCTATCTCTTCAAATAAGCGAGATCCCAATGGTGAGGGTCGAATTTGAAACAGTCTGTATATATACATTTTTAATCCAAGTCGAGATCCGGATAGAGATCTCCCATGGAACATCTAACAAAGATGAAACATCCAGTTAGTATTAAAAGATAAACAAAGAACACCATAGCAGAGGAAAAGACGGCTTATTTATTTACATCTCACTTGGTAATCTACTTTTATATATTCTGTACTTTTCCTACTCACAAGTCAGATTTTTTTTATAAACTGAAATAATGGATGTAGGTATCTTTGTTGTGTTAATCGACTGATTATTATTATTATTTGGTTCGTTCATCTATAGTCTTTTAGTTCTATTTTATATATTTTTTTCTTTCCTCTTTATTATTTTTAAAATTTTCTGTACGTACACTTTATTTGGCTTCGTTTGAATTGTTGCATGTCAAGCAGAACAAAGATGTAAATATACTTCAAAAAATTTGGATACTACAAATAAAAATTAATTAAAAATAAAAAGTATAGTGTGTATCGTAACGTCCGGCAAATATTAACATTACTCAATTCTACGTTAAAACAAAAAGTTATATGTAATTTCACTTTCCTTTAAACTCTCTGGTTATGAAGCTATTGAGAGTTAAAAATTGTTTCTTGATTTAGTAGGGTGCGATAAATACTACATGTCATAAAAGATACATAAAACATACAATAGATTTACTAGTTAAGTAAATAATATTTTCGAATTTTTCTTTCGGTTTGCTTCTAATATGTATATATTTTATTAAAGCAATTTAAAATTAAAGAGGATGTTGCAAGTCTCTAGGTAACTTGAAAATTCGTAATATCTGTGAATGTCATTAGTGATAAATAAGTGTCATTAGTGACAGATTTGCCAAATTTTAAAAACGTTAATCTGCTGTAATTTGAAACTGTACGTTTTAAAAAATATGTTATTATATTTGTCGATGCAGAGAATCACCTGGTGTGAATATTTATCGTTAGTTATAATACTCCCTGTATTATGTATTAAAAAATATACAGAGCAAAAGACGATCTCCAGTAAATATTCATTACGTTAAGATCTGTGCAGACATTTATTATACCATTTTCCTTTTAACCCTCTTGTTATGAGTGTAAAATTGATGCTAATTTCATAAGGTGTTGTAAAAATTACTCGACGTCGTCAAAATTATACCGAGTGTTAATTAAAAAAAGACCCTGCACACGTTAACAGGTGATAGTAGAGACCGAAACAAGAAAAGAATTCTTTTGAAATTTTGAATTTGAATGAATGAAACTTGCTTACTAATAAGGAATTTTACTGTCAATATTTGTTACAACAGGAAAACTCTTGTTTTACCATATTTTGATTTTAATAGATTAATTCAAATTCAAAATTTCAAAATCCCATATCTCGAAAACCATTGAGAATTGGACATGGGTTTATTATAATTTTTTTCTTGTTTTAGTCTTTACTATTACCTCTCAACTTATCTTTTAGGATTTTTTTTATTAACACCATGTATAAAACAAGTAATAGATTAATTAACTAAATAGTGTTTTCTCCTTCACTTTTTTCTCGGTTAATTTATAATTTACATTTTACTGAAGCAAATTCTTTACATTTTATAATTTGAGTGTGTAAAAATCTATCCAGGGGACTTAGGGAACCACGTGGCATGACTATTTACCAGTAGTAGTTTATAATACACCTTGTATAAGTACTTAGCAAAAAATATTTATTTATGTTTTTTGAGCTTACTTCTCTATGATTTAACAAAAATATTCAAAAATATTCCTTTGACTGTAAATAATCTGTCAGATTTTAAGCAATCATAAATACTATTAAATCAAATGAAATCACTTATTTGACCGTTGGTGTAACGTTAGGATTTTAAAAAAGTTAAAATTAAAAGTATGTTTATATGTAAAAATATTGCATTAAATATGATTTAAAAATATAACTTTTTGGATTGATAAAAAAAAAACAACATTAATCTTTGTATGCAGACTTTCCACGTGCCACGTCTATAATAACAGATTTTTATGACTTAATTGATTAAAATCCAGCGTAGCAATTTCTTTCAATTTTTTTTTTTTAGTTCGAAAGTCGTTCGCCGTAGTCATCATTACGCATTTTACATAACCCAAGGCGCGCTTTCTTGTTAATATACACCTTGATGATCCACATTAAAAGATCAACCGAACGGACGAAAGGCGACGAGATTTCACTGTTGTCCTTTTTTCTCTACGAACGGCTCGGTTCGTTGTATAATTAAGGTCCTCTTGCGTTTTATTCTGCTCCACTCTTCGCGTTCTACGTGTTATAATAGGAAGGAAAGTGGAATAAATTTTCGCGCAACTCCAAACTTCAAGCGTGAAATTTTCGGTGATTGTTTTGCCTGACTAAAGGTTGGACGGTTTAAGAGAACCTATTTTAAGGATGGAACGGTGAAAGTTTTGTTGGTAAACAAAAAGCAGATTTTGAAACTCGTGCTTTTTTTTAGTTTGTTAATAATAATTAAGATTTGAAATTCTTTTAAAATATGTTACTTAAAAGAAAGTGATAATATTGTTTTATATTATAAATTACGTTTTGCAAAACTAAAAAAATAGTTCTACATTTCTCAATTTTTGTTTACGTATACACAGTAGCTTCCATATTTTCAACATCTTAAGATTTGTTCTAGTTTTCTCTGCTTAATAATTACATACTACGTCATACTATACCGAAGAAACCGATAAACATCTAAATATACAATTTTTGGGGATTATATACCGTCAGTAAGAATTTCTTTTTATTTAATATACAGTTGCAGTCAAGAAAAGTGGACACTTTTTTTGACGTTAATTTTATAGTATAAAACTTTTGCTGGGTGTTTGTAATTATGAGCAGATACTTACGGATGACAAACAGTAATATTTATTGTTTGTCATCCGTAAGTATCAGCTCATAATTATAAACACCCAGCAAAACTTTTATGTTGTAAAAAAAGTGTCCACTTTTCAGTCCTCTTTTATATTTTTAATTTATTTCTGTTTTTGCTTTATTGCTCCAAATTTATTTCTGTTTATACAGCGTTTTTTTTTAGTATCTGTCAGTACAGCCTGTTAGATACAGATTTCGATTTTAGTTCTGTTTACCAAAATTTTATAAAGTCGTATTTAAGGCCACTTTACAAGACGCAATTTTTCTTGCAGCGTCTTGCAGCAAGACGCATTTTTTATTATGCGCATGCTCATCGCCAATGTGTCAATCGTCATTTAACCTCAACAAGACCACTCAAATGTAAGACATTTACATAAGATATTTACATTCAGAAATCGGTACCTTTCATTGCAATTACTCAGAAATTTCTTAAATATAAAATCAACCGCTGATGTGTGCAATTTTCATTGCATTACATTGCATACGTATAAAGCGGCTGGAACCTTTAGACATTATTTATTATTGATGTTAATAAATTGCAATAGGTACACTGATGAACAAAAGTTATGAGCAACGATAATTGATCTAACAGACATTACTATTTCAGTTCTTTACGATTATTATTTTCTTTCATGTTTCATGTGTAGAAAATAATGACGTTGACGCTTTAGCATTATTACGCCCTCGTTAAGCCACATTTTTCGCCCATCACTATACATACACAACTTCATTCCAATCGCATCTTCCGTCGTGTTCAATTAACTCAAAATAGAAAACATAGTCTTCAGCAAGTCATCATCATATTTGTTGCAACTAGCCCAACAAAGCAGATTATCACCGCAGACGTTCCGTCCGTCCGTCTGTTTGAATAACTTAACGTTATAGAATTGCATTGTGAGGTCGTTAGTGCGATCGTTAGAGGAGCCGTCCGAATGCAATCAGAATTACGAGGCGTCGGTTTGTTTTTGTCGGAGCCGTGACGGTCTAAGAATAATTTAACCCTGTCGCGTGCAGTTCAAGGCATGAAAATTTGCAGCACGCCAACGAATTCCAGCCCGCATCGAAATCTACTTTGGTCGCCGCGGCGAGAGCATTGACCGTCTAAAAACAACTGAATAATGCGCGCTGAATCAACAAGATATTTATAGATAAGAAGTTTTTACGCTGGTCGCTCGCGCTAAGGGTTGTTGCTGTTGCATTCGATGCACTTCTCCATGAAAGTCTGCATGCGCATCTGATAGAGCTGAAAAATCAAAGTGGCGCCCTCTTCAGTTTGATGTATGCGCAAGTTGTAATCCTTCGGTACAACTGTTTCTGGAAACATACAGTTGAGGTTGCAGAATTTACTACCTTTACCGTAACTAATGCTAAAACTCGTTCTCTCATCGGACTATTGATTGGTTGCTAGAGCAGATTTAATTACAAGAACCAATCAGCAATCAGATTTTGCACGTTACCTAAGGCTACGCTAAACCAAAGTTCTACAGCTGCTTTTAGTTCTCGAATTTTTTAAATTTGCAGGTGTCGCATTAATTAATGAAAATAAATTCTTGGGAGTTCTAGAAGTACGATAACTGTTACTGTTGCGATGGTACCTAAAGTAGTCTTAACGTCAGCAGCAGTAATTACAGTTTGTTTTTAAAGTAGCCAATCAACAGAAATGGTAGTTGCCAACTGTTATTCCTAACGCTACGTCAAATTTTGTTTTGCAGGTAACTGTAATTATAATCCCGTTTGGTGCTGTTACAAGTTATTTTCATTATTTAAAACTAAAACTTTCTGTCTACATTTTACATTTCTAATAATAGATAGATTTCTAATAATTAATCCTAAATTGACCTCATATGTTTTTTTTAATTTTTTTTTCTTTTGTTGTTATGAATTCTCTTTTTCTTTTCTCAAATTCTTTATCGTCATCGTATTTTTTTTGTTTTCACTTAATCTCGATTGTCGCTTACCTTTTTCATCGTAATATGGAATTTTGAATTTTTTAAGATCATCTTTTTATTATTTTTTCAATCGTTGTCTCGTGTTTTGAAACTTCACAATCGTATCTGATTTTCTTGCTCTTTTTTTAATTCTCTTCTTAACCGCGCCTCCTTTGATACAATTAAAGTTTTGTCTTTTATATTTTGAAACTCTTTATTTTTAATTACACCCTATATAGGGTGTAATCGATTAAATTTAATTTATTAACATTGGAAATTCTTTACCACTTGGTTGGTTTTCATAAAAAATTTAAGGGTCGGTCTTTCCACACCTTGATGACGGATAACTACCACGGAAACAATTCATAAAAATCAATCAACCATTCATAGAAATCAAGTTATTCACCGAATAACTTTAACGGGAAGATGAAAAGACCGGCCCTAAGTCAGGATTAAATTGAATAATGAGTTAGAATGTGACACATTCTAACATACCATTAAATTTTATCCTGACTTAAATCTTTTACGAAACCCAGCCTTAAGATAATTAATTCTACATACCAATGGCCTAGTCCAAAAAATTAAAAACTGACCTACCACGAGAACGCGTCGTCTTTTACTTGAAAACTTCTACTCGTTCGTGAGATATACGTGCGTCTTTGGTTTCTATAAACACATTGTAAAAGAATAAAGCTCCAGCAAAATTCACTCGATCAATGTCGCCCATGTGCAATTCGATATGGGAAGAAAATTCTAAATATCGCGTTAATTATTGAATTAACTAATTATAAGTGATTTTTTTTACGTATTGTTAATACAATTTCTAACTGCCGCTCATAAAAGTGCAGCAATTTCACAGCAATAGAACAAAATGTTGTAATCTGTTTAGATTACTAATTAGATAATCCACAATAATTATAACATGATATTCCATACTTTGTAAACAAATCACACAATATGTGATTTAATTTGTTAAATGAATGTTGTTAAATGAGTGTTGCATTACATCACTGAGCGCCTTTTATACTCGGAAAAGAAAACGCATTAAATACAATCAATGCATTTTTTTAATTTCTTTGAATGAATACATACGTATCTGCACAATCTTTCGGAATTTTGTTTGTGGAATTTAAACGTAATAATAATAAAGCAATAAAATCATAAATTAAGAGATGATGAGTATCGGCGTGATTTCTCTCCAATAATACTTTCAGAATGTGACCTCTATTGAATTAATTATTATCTATCTAATATTTTACTTGTTGTTAGTTGTGATTAATGATTACTCTTTTAATTTCTTAATTTAATTCTATTACTAACTGCGGATTTACTGCTCTATTATTTATTACATACAATAGTAAACTTCGCCGAGCCGGAGCATTTAATCCACATCCAGTGCTATTCAAACGTAGAGTTATTATTGACCTTTGTAAAGTACGTTAAAAAAACATTATCAAGTAGGCTTATGTCAAATGCAAATTTTGCAATGTCACGTCGTAACCATACGATTATTACAAACGTAACCCAACGTTTTATATCCATTTAATTACGATTTTCTACAAAATGGATAATAAAACGCAATTAATAAAATAAAACAGTTATTTTAATACAAATATGTACCTCGCAGATGTAAAAAAAAACCTTTGACAGTTGACGCTGTTGACAGCTCGTAGTTATTCAAAGTTGCAACATACGTACTAAGCCACGACGTGTCGTCATAAAATAAAAGCAAGTTCAAAGTCATCTCGATAACGGATTTTTTTGAAAGCACGTTATTGATAGTGTTTATAGTAAGTAAAACTTATTCGATTGCACACTGTATATTTAAATTAAAAAAAAAAACAAATTGTAATTAAATTGAATATTATTTTTTGTTATGCTAAAAGCCACAGGTTCATGCCCCTTAAAATGATGGTGGGCGTCCGTCAAGTAGTTTTAAAAAAAATTAGGCGCACGTAAATATTTTTTTTATTAATCGTACAACGTATAAGTCATTTATATTTTATATGTACTACGTTTTATAAATGTATAAATATATTTCTGTGATTCGGTTAACATAGAAAGTTAAAGCTATATTACATTACGTTATTAATATAAAATAAATTATTAATAAAATACAGAAAGTCGCAGAATGAACAAGTTTTTCTTCACTATTAAAAAGTAATAATAATAATGCATTTTGTCCAGTATTTACCTAGTAGAAATTTGTCGATTTATTTTAACTGGAAAATAAATCAAAATTCATTTTTGCTTGTAGTTGGTCCAGAAACTACTTACTGCAAATTTTAATGCAACACAATTTTTTTTAAGTTTATTTATTATTTAAAGTAGGTCTAGTTACATAGTTCTTTGCTTGTTCATCCTGCTGAACATTTTCTTCACTGGTAATATAAATTCTGGTAGAACGTCGGTTACTTATGGTTAATAACATAAGTATATTATTTAATGTTACACAAAGAGTAAGGCGTAGTTTTCTTTATCGTGGTACTGGTTTGACACGAATGAAACGAAATTTGTTTATGTACCCTTCAGGATTTTTATTTATATTTTGAACATAATAGACATATTAAAAAATGTTAAATGCAAAAATTTTAACGATTTACTTGAACCGCCAGAATTTCATAAAACGAAAGCAAATGACGATCTGAAGCCTAACAAATGAGTATCAACCTTGTTATTTTAAATGGAACACTCTGTATATTTTCTCTAATTAAGAAAGATATTTTCTTCCTCATTCCAAAAATATGTAGTTTGCCTTACATTTACATTACAACTATTGTATTTAACATTTTTTGATATGTCTAATAATAAAATGTGTAGATACTGTACAAAATATTTAAAAAAACCTGTACATACGTTAAAGAAACTTGCGTATGTAAACAATAGTTCACAAATATTTATAATTGCACAAGTGTGTACACGTCTACGAATATTTCGTTTCATCTATGACGAACTTCAGAAAAAAGAAGTTATGCACCCTGGCAACCGATTTCTATAACATAGAAGTTTGACAATGAACAAAGAGGAAACATTGAACAGAGAGGTCGGCTTGCGTTGCAATCTTTGTCTTTACCACGTTTACTCCAAATACAGGGTGCTGAAAAATTGGCGGATTTACATATCAGTGCACTATCCATTGAGTTTGAGAAAAATGCAAAAATGTTTAGACATCTGCAACGAATCAACAGGTCAGCCGATTTTACAGCATTCTGTATTTCCTCCTTTGTATTGGCCATCGCGCAAACGACTTTGTCGCATTAATCTGTTTACATATGGTATACAGTAGGGCCTTTTAATGTTAAGTCGTAGATTATATTGCACTTTAAATTTGTAGACCTAGTGACATCATAATTAAATCTGTTTTTTCTTGGAATAATATTAACATTATGATCGCCAATGATTGCTCTTGCCACTATACAGTAGTGTGTTATCCGCTGAAGGCTATATAAAATTATTTTTCTACTTTGCGTTCACAATGAACTCATTGTGACACCAAAAACAGTTTCACAATGAAGCTCATTGTGACACTGTTTTTGGGGAAATTTTAGTCATTTTTAATTGAAAATATGTAATAGGTTTTACAAAATAACTCAATATTTATTTGTTACTTAACAATATACTCACAATGAAGCTGGATAAGAAAAATTAATAACTTGTTAATGTGACTTTTGATTAAAGCGAAAGGTTTTCAGTGTTGCCACGCATTACAACTAAAATTCCCCATATACTAAGAAGATCCAATATTTTTCATATTTTTGTTCAATACGTGACGCAAAGTAGAAAAAATAGTATATTATACACGTTTCACAAGAGGCATTGTAACACTCGTTCCGTTGGGGCACGACTAGCGAAGCGTAGCACTCGTAACACTCGTGTTACAATAAGCCTTCTTGTGAAACTTGTATAATAATATACTATTTTGATATTTTTGATATCACTAAAAAATGAAAGATTGATAATATATCAGACATATTCCAGACACGAAAACCTCCCATTTTCATTGAGCACTCTGTAGATACCGCTTATGACGTCCGCAGCTATGGACGCTACACACCAACGACGTCTTTTATGGTCGAAGCTACACAATGAACCCATCCCCAATATTTGTTGTGTGTCAGAAAAATCATCAATCAAAATGATTCATTTTTTTGAGTTTCAATTTGAATTCAATGTTTCGGATTTCATTTGATTACCAAAGCTTGATTTTCGTATAGTACGAATAAAAAATTAAACTCGACTTACGCTGTCATCTCTTAAGAAAGAATGGAACTATTTTGACTGCATATTTATTATGTTTAAGAAAGAAGTCCGTCAATAAGCCGTTGTGATAAAAAAAAATTACAAAACAAGCAACTTGCAGATATCTTTAAATAAGGTTTCTAAGTTTCCATCTTTTGTTAAACAACAAAGGGTTTTTTGAACCTAAATATTGCATTTTCGTGATTTCGTATGTATACAAAAATTTTATTTTTGCAAATTGAAACAGAAACCTTTCATTTTCCAGTTCACACCATTACCTCGAATATATTTTCGCCATACACTGTGATCAATTATGATCGAAGATTTGCAACTCGAATATTTCGTTCCGCAACAACTATTTACTATCTTTAAGAATATCAATAATAATTTCTATACAACGACGTCCGGACAATAAACAATTAGAATAAATTCAATCACAATAATACACTCCGATAAAGTGTATTATTTTGATTGCAAGGGTTGAGTTAACTTGAGTTTAAAGAAAGTTGTTTTTTTTATCAACAAGCCATTTGCGTAAGGAAGATATACGCAATTCTTAAATGGCCCAACTTACGGATAATTAAAGAAAACTTTGTGTAATATCATATCCGAAATTTAAAAAAAAAATTCTTCAGTAACTTTTTATTTGAAAAGTGTCTTCTATCGATTCAAACAAAAGCTACTTTATCATAAAACCTTATTTTCGAATTTCAAACTAAATACATTAAAAAAAAACTGTAAAAATAGCAGGAATTAAAGAACATTTTATTCTATATCTATCGACTACTAGCGAAAGTTATTTTGTCACGATGCCCTTTTTAATTAATTTCAAAGTAAGAAACATTCACTTTCAGAAAACTGTTAGAAAACTACAGGAATCAATTTAGTTTACAGAAAAGATAATGCTAATTTATTTTGAAGTAGCTTTGAGTTATAGAAACACTATCATTTGGCCAATATCATAACTTTACGATTTTTTAATTGACATAATTTAAATTAAAAAAAATAAAGATTTAAACAAGATTTTTTTGGCGACTTTCATTAAATTTTAAAACTTTAAAAAATCAAATAACAATTTACACATTGATAAATAAATAACCTATTCCTAAAAAATTTGGTAGTTTTAACAGATACCATAGTTAACGTTAATCGACCAATGCCTTAATTCTTTTATCTTTTAATTTTTTTTTTTTGTCGCAAAGAGATTTTATTTTCTGCTCTACACAAATACATTTAGGCAGTGTATAATGAAGAATATGAGCTGAACTTTGATTGGATATTTAATTATGGAATTAATTAAGTTTGTGTGGAATCTTTGAAGAAATTATCACCATGATGTCACTACGCCCACACTTTTTAGTTATAAAATTAAATGATAACGATTACTTAAATGTTATTATCACTCTCTGAATTACTTCAATATTTTATGGTGATAATTAGTAGGTATTTAATTTTCGAAATTAATATCTACCATTGCGATCGGAATATTTCCCCGATAATTTACTGACAGAGTACCTATCGCTATATCGATCGTCGGCATACTTCTCTTCCGTCTTGTAATGAATTTCCGGTGACCCTATATTCTTCTGCCAGTGATGAGTCCAATACAGGTCTTCGGGATGTACGTCTTTCGGATGCTTAAAGTCTCTACACACGATAACACAGTAAATTAAACTACCGATGAGCGTCAAGAAGCCGAATATTAAGAATACGATGCCCAGAATCCTACAAAAGAAAACGGAAGCTTTCAATTTAGTTTTTCTCTTAAGAATGGGGAAAAAATTGCTTACCAGACGTAGATGGGGTCGTAAAACTGAATGACTATCACAAATCCCAGAGTGACGAGGATGATACCTAGATTAAGCAGCAACATGAGACAGCACATGCCTTTTATGTTCGGGCAGAATGGGTTTGGGGCCGCCATCGTTTCGACGGTTACACCACCTTTCCTGGACGTTCTCGTTTTTGCGGTACTGGCGACTGATGGTGCGGCACCGCTCCTATAGGAATAGTGACTGGGTGCACCCCCTGCACGAGAACCTCGGCTAATAACAAACAATTAATTTTCAAAGTATAAAAAAACACAAGAGAGCTTGAACCCAGACCGTGATGGAACTCATAATTCCCCTTCAATGATTTTGATTTTCCACCACGGTGCAGATTAAATATTAAAAAAAGAAAATTTCACACCTTATTTCAGATGGCGCTTTGTAGGCCCCACTCGTTACGTATATGTCTGAACCGTTATCATAACCACTGCCCCTACTCATCGCTGAAGGCGCACGTGGTGAACTTCTTGATTGGTATCTTCGCCCATCTCGTTCGTGTACTATTGTGTATGGCTGTAAAAAAATATTTATTTCAATTTCTTTTGTCAATGTAACTTTGTCAATGATTTTTCCAAACTTACCACTGTGAATTCAGATAGTGTTCTCTCTGAGGGCGCCCTCTGGCTCTCTTCTCCATCCGAATAGGCGTTTCTGGGTACGTGAACGGGGATCGGAGATCCTGTCTGTCTGTTGGCCACATAGTGGTTCTTGTGTATTCGTTTCGCCATTGTTTTCTCTCGAAATTTACATCTGCAATTGAATCATTTTAAAATGCACTCCCGTACTACCATAAGTTAATGATTTTGTTAATTTTACAAAATTGAAATAATTTTTTTTTTTTTTTAATTAAATTGGTTATCAAAGTTTCAGCTCACATGCTTCATTATGATGAATGAGAGTACCGGGTGATTTCTTAAATTTTTTATCATCTCTTGCCATGAAATTTGGACGATTGTCTCAGCTTAACCGAAATACAAGATTTCTTGAGGTTATTTTACAGTCAAGCTAAGACATATCGTTCAAATTTCATGGCAAGAGTTGATAAAAAGAAATTAATAACCATTCGGTACTTAGCAATAATTTCCGATTTGACCAAATGATATTATTTTTTTGGAAATATTTTGGAGTGAAATTTTGTTAGAATATTAGTGCAAAATCTAAGAGGTAAGTAAAAAGAGAGCTTTCAGAGTTTGGCGCTCCATGCAGCACAGATTATTCTGTTGTATTTTTCTTTCTATAATTTTATGAATATTTTGAATAGATAAATCACTTTTTTAAGTAAATATATTTGGTGTATTTTAAAATTTATACATTCAGCGTCTGCGCGATTGTTTAAAACAGGTTTTTTTGTTACTACTTTGCTTTTGCTACTAACAGGTTTTTTTTTTGTTAGCGGAGAAAATTGCAAAAAAAAATTCAGAAAAGGGAATGTGTTGAGGAGATAATCGCCTAAAGGTGGCATTGCTTCAAACTACATTTAATAATACTCAATAACTCAAGTTCCATTCTTAAACTTATCTTTCAGGTGGTTTTATTGAAAACTACATTGAAAGATGCATATCTGATTTTAACTTGAGTGTCTGGGGTTCTATTGACTTAATTAACATTTGACCAAAGTAATTATTAACATAATTGATTCAAGTTTCTAGATTAAGAAAGTAGCGCAATATATAAGCACTTTGGAACAAAATTGGCGGTATCATTGTGAATTGTGATGAGGTTTTAGCAATTTTTTATCATTAGAGTTGTCACAGAATGCAATAGATGTTCACTGTTCACTTTAGTAAACGAATTTTAATATTATTAAAGCAAAACTAAGTTTTGGAAAACCTTTTTCTTTAATTATTTAAATGATTGTGGAATAATTCTTCATAATTTCAAACATCAAGTTGTATTCATTCGAGAACTAGCAGAAGCAGAGTGAATTTTTGCCGTGTTTAGGACTCGGAAAGATAAAAATGTCTATAGCTCAGATGACATGGGACACCCGGTATATGTCTTTATCACAATCATGATTGCGCCATCGTATTATAGACAATATGTATAGGAAATTACAATATTTCGCTTTGCACAGTTTTTTTTCCTTATTTTAAATTTCTATCAATCAAAATTTTAATTGCATTTAATTGCAACGAATTTACGTGTCATTTTGAGTAATAGATGGCACCAAATCAAGCAAGTTGAAACTTATCGATCATAAGAAAAATAAAAAACTCAAAACGTACCAGAATTTCGTAAATAGTAATTGATTTATTACGAAAATAATAACAATAATAAATTAAACTGATCCTTTGAGTTTACTTTATAAAGAGGAAGAACTGAAAAAATAATTTTTGAATGTTAGTTGTTTTATTGATTGAATTCTCCATGCTGTTTATAGATTCTGTTATAAATATTTCATGACATTTTACAAGAAATACATACATCTCTATCTATCCATTTTCTTCTTAGCGTTTCATCGCGTCCTTTTTAATTTGAGGGACGAATACAGAATTTAATTATTTATTTTTTAATAAAAACAGATAATTTGGCAACATTTTTTATTGTTTATAATCCGCAAAGTACAAATCTGAAAATGTGTTTGAAAATCATTTCTATTTGAAGCGCCTTAGTTACTCTATTTTTCTCATTTTTAAGGGCCTAAATGTTCTCCCTCACAGTATAAGCATTGCTTATATATGTCTAGTTAGTCAACCGACGGAAATTAATTTTAGTTCTGGACCAAGATTGATAGGGGGCGATGGACTAGAAGTGTAGCACTCCAGCAGACGTTAACAGGTTTGAATCTCCACTCATCAACTGTTTCCAATAAATGCCGTCTTGTTTTGTTTGCGCTGTGTTGCACTGTGGTGTTGCCGTGTATTTCACCGAGTTTCGTTATAGTTGTGAACATAATACTTAAATTAGTCACATTTTCTTCAAATTTCTCGTCGAATTTTTTAGGATGTCGGGGAACAAATGTAGTTATTTTATGTGCGAAAAGAGCCTGAGAAGAAACCCTGGACTTAGAAAATTAATTTTTCCCATTCATTACGATGTACGATGTAAAAAATGGATTATAAATTCAGGTTAACGAACATTGCCGCTAACAAGGGAAAGTCCCCAACCCGAAAATTCAAAAAAACTGAAACTTTGTGGGTTAGTAGTTCACCCTACGGTGAACACGGAATTATTTTACCTGCCCAAAAAAGCCCTAAGTGAGCAACAACACCCTTTGAAATTTCTGCGATTTTCGGTTTTCTGCAAATAACTCGGCAACCGAGAGATAAAATTAAAATTATATGACAAAATATTTACAACACAACAAAAGCAAATGAAAATTTAAAAAAATTATTGGTGGACACTGGAACCATTTGGATCCTATTTCCATTGCGGCACTCTACATGTTTTAAATGGAACACTCTATGCTCGATATTTTGCTGGAAAATTCATTTTTTTTGCTTAATTAATACTTTTCAAATTTCATGTAAATAGATTTAAAAATAAAAATTCTGGAATTCACATGTCGAGGGACTCTCAA
Source organism: Dorcus parallelipipedus (assembly GCA_958336345.1). Lineage (NCBI taxonomy): Eukaryota > Metazoa > Arthropoda > Insecta > Coleoptera > Lucanidae > Dorcus > Dorcus parallelipipedus. Next base: position 19,478,706 of record OY284480.1, on the reverse strand, counting down.
TATATTTATACACACTCTTAAAAATAGTTTGTGACGGAGAAATAAGAAAATTTAATTAAAAATTTTTTCACGGAAAGTTAACAAAAAAATAGAATCTTGTAATGAATTTTCCTTTAAATAAATGTAAAACGATAAATAAAAATAAAACAAAATGCAGGCGATTTTGATATTTTTTTAAATATACAATCGCGTACAAAAAAGTGGACTGTTTTACGTCAATTTTATAATATAAAACTTTTGCCTGGTGGTTGTAATTATGAACTGAAACTTATGGATTACAATCAGTAATATTAATTTTTTGTCATCCGTAAATATCAGCTCATAATTACAACAACCTAGCAAAAATTTTATATTATAAAATTGGCTTAAAAAAGTAAACTTTTTTTGTCCGCGACTGTAGTACGATATTTTTGTAAATTTTAGTGTGATAACAAATAAAACAAAAGTGTCAAATGTTCCAAAACTAAAGTAATTAAACACAGGCTCTCGTTTTCCTGCAGATACAGGGTAGACCAACGAAAACGAAACAAACTGAATATCTCCCAAGAAAATTTTTGTTTGAAAAAACGCAAAAATAGGTCGATTTATAATCCCAGAGAGACACTTTTCTATCCTATACCGAACCGTCATACGTCATCCCCCTCCCTTCCAGCTCTCTGACCAATAGAATTTAAATAGGAAATGTACCACGAATGGCATCTCATTGAAAAGGTAATTTTATATAGTAATGTGAATATGAATGTCCAAAAACTTGATTTTAGCGCCCTCTTTCGGGGAAAAAATTGTTACAATTTAATTAAATTTGATTAAATTTAAGTAACGTTTGTGAAATCCGCCATTAGTCAGTTTTCAATATTTTTACGTAATTTCAATTCGCGCAGTGAATTACTATTAAAATTAGTTTTCATATGAGTTATCACACACTTTGGATTATTTAACAATTTTTTTCCCGAAAGAGGGCGCTAAAATAAAATTTTCGGATATGCATATTCACATTACTGAATTCTCTCTAAAATTCCCTTTTCAATGACATGCCATTCATGGTACATTCCCTATTTAAATTCCATTGGTTAGAGAGCTGGAAGGGAGGGGGATCACGTATGACAGTTCGGTATAGGACAGAAAAGTGTCCCCTTGGGGTTATAACATATGTCCAAATAAATTTCTGATAAAGGTAGGCCATGGAAGATAAATTATTACGTTATTTACATTAAAATATTGTCCAGTTCTTGAGTAGTTAAGTAAAATTTAAGTTTAATTCGCCATATCTTACAGCTTGATATGTCACAAGGGAGGAAGGATCTGACAAATGCATTGTAAATGTTCAGTTAGGTACCTTATATCTAAGTTTCAAATATTAGTTTGATAACTTAAAGGATTCAGAAGATGTTGCCAAAAGAAAAATAAGTTTCATCCCTCTTTCAGGGAATTATAATTCCCTTATTATTGACTTTTGGAAGAAAAGTATTGAAAAAAGTTGTTTCTTTTGCGCCTCTCTATATACTGTTTCAGTCTCAAACGAGGGTTGGGACATCCTGTATAATCCATGTTAAAGTAATTAGATATTTCTGTCTGGAAGGTAGAAAAGTACAGAGATTGGATGAGAGACCACATACTGTAATTAATTTTATTCATGATAAGACGGTCGAAAGAATTTTAAAAATTACTACAGGAGAGAATAATTGCCATATAACAAAAATTATAAATCATCACAGAGCATCGTTAACTTTTGATTGCAATATCAATCAAATCAATATTAACACGTATCAGTTCAATACCAAAGAAAAATTTTATATTGTTATAAGAAACAAATATGTTGTAAATTAATGTCAGTATTGCAAAATGTGAGTACAAACCCATTTTGTAAACATATTCACTCTCTTGTTGAGAACATCACTAGGGATAATACTTACGAAAAAAATAATTATGGTAATGAAAATGAGCAACCAGAAACATATTTGCTGTCTGCACCTATTACATCAAGTATAAAAAATAACATATGCAATAAGGTTAAAAATAAAAGTGATAAATTAATAAATAATTTGAAAGATGTATTTTTTTAAAGAAGATCAACAATCACTTTCTGAAATATACCGAAAATTGAAGGAAACAATACCACTTTCAATATTATTAAAAGGCCCCATGTAGGTGTGAGTAGATATGAAGGAACATTAAAGGATATTCGGCGAACAGTTATTCAACGATTGTAAAACTAGACCTTAGTAATATCAGTTACAGAATCAGCAAATAAAAATAGCAATGTCTTTCCATAGTACTAAAATAAAAAGGCAAACCACAGAGAAAGAACTAAAAAAAAAACAGGTAGACAGAAATTGAGAACTTGAACATTATAAGTTATTTGTAATGTTTTTCATAATGTAATATTTTTTGTAATAACATATAAATAAATATTTGAATTTTTCAGTATGTTATAATGAAATATTTTATGCCCTTAAATTAAACAATATTTTAAGTAATTTTGAAATGAACTTGGTTCAATATATTAATTTTTGTGGAAAATTTTAGCCTAATCAATCAATTTATTTTTTAATTTAAATTCTTCAGTGTCTTTTCTAACTACTCTTATGATCAAATATGTATTTAAGAGCTTCCGAAATCCTAACTTCCGTAGGCACAATTCAAATTAACCGCTAATTCTCTCCCACCACAAGATGTCGTGCGGAGATTTTAGCCGCTCGTTAGGGTAGGCGCGCACTGGCAACTTTTTGTTGCGCAACTATTTTGTCTTTGTCGCTCTCCTGTTGCTTCCGTTTTAAAGAGCGCGCACACTATGAGCAACTGTTTCCTGATCGCGGGTTCATTAGGGCATTAACCTACACATACCCTCCCCCTCCCCTCGAACATCGAATACCGCCAAATCATGTATAAATATATGATTTGTTTTCAATTTTGTTTCGCTTTTTTTAATTTGTTTTCTTTCTAATCTTTTTGAATGGTGTTTTGAATTCTATTTTTTTTTCTTATTTATAACTGTATTTTCGATTGTCCTGCAGCCCGAGAGGGGACAAACTAATCCAGTCATCCATCAAATAATTTTTCCAAGAGAGATCGAGACACGGAGAGAGAGAGAGAGAAGAAGGGAGGTAGAGTGAGTGAGATAATGAAAACAAAAGAGAATGAGAACAAAAATGTAATAGCACAACTCGTTGCATGTACATACGTCAAGTTTGAAAATCGTCATTTGTCTTTTATTATAATTTTTTTGCTTTTTTCCGTCGGTTTTGTTTTTATCAGATATTTTACTAATTTTTTTTAAATAAGTCATATTTTTTTTCCTTTAAATTTCTGGTATACCACCAGACTACTTTGTGAGATCTTCGCTTCAAAAAACTGGTGTACCTCAAGGCATCTTCTTGGAACCTTCACTTTTTCTTACAAACGAAATAGAAATTTGTAGACCCCAGTCGATTTTGTTGTTAAATTTTATTTTTATTTTATTTCGAAGACAATTAATGATCTAATGTCATCGTTGTCAGAAACTGAAAAGGAAAAGCAGAAAATTTTACCGACGTCAATATTTCAATAATGGTTGAATTTTGACATAATATATTATGGTGATTTATGTGAAAAGTTTCTAACATTTTTCCGTTAGAAAAAACACTTTCACACACACTTCTTCCCACAATTTTCCTTTCAAATTCACGTCTGAGTACTCCTAAAGTTTTATTATAAACGGTGTTTTTTTTTTATCTGACGTCGAAGTTAGCCATGAACATTTTATTGTGAACCATCAAAATATCAAAATGACGAAAAAACGATTTTATTCGAAAAGAAATCCAATTTTATTTTCAAAACAAAGCACCAGACAGTGACAGAGGTTTCAAAACTTGTGGTATGTGCAGAAAAATACTTTGATATGGCCAACTTCGACGTTAGATTTAAAAAAACACTCGATACAATGCTGGCCTCGTGTCCACTTCTTGTATCTCGTTATCAATGGGCGCATTCAGGGACGCTCAGCGGCTTAGCTAAGCTGTAATTTAGTCAGCGTTTTCTAAGTGTCAGCACACAGAGATTCCCTGAACGAAGTTCTGAATGGCAGCTGTCTCACATGCTTGGCTTACTACATGGGCGAGTTAAATAAACGGTCAATCCCGTCAATCTGCACAAAATCGTCAAGTCAACGGTCAGAATAAACTGCCTGACCAATCATCGACTGGAAAAATTGAATACAGACACAACAAATAAATTTAAATTATGCCCCCACCATTTTTTTTTTCACAGCGCTGAGGAACTCAGCCTACAATTTGTGCGCTGAGTAAATATCTCAGCGGCTTTTTTTCAGCGGTCTGTCAGCTTGTCCATTCAGGGAAATTGCTTACTTAGCCTCTCAGCCGCTGAGCGTCCCTGAATGCGCCCAATGTCTTCATCTCTCACTACATCCATTTTTTCTACAGATATGAGCTTCAACAGACTAGCGAGCAAAATGAGAGGGCAGCAAACCGGCAACTAAAATGTCGCCCGTCTGCGCATTGTACTAATAAAACAATAGGTACGAAGACAGTTTCGTCGGTCTGCTGTCGGCGTCCGAGGGAACTAAAATGTCGCTTTGCTGTCGCGTCGCTATGTGCGCGCACCCACATATGATTGTACAGACTTCGTACGAGAGACAAAATAGTTGCGCAACAAAAAGTCACCAGTGCGCGCCTGCCCTTAGATTTCAGTGACAGTAGATAAAATAATTTTTCTTTCAGCCGAGTTTCAAACTTTATAGACACATGCCGTTCATGTATTTTGTTTTAACCAACAGTTATTAGATGGCAGCACATTCTGAAGACTAGGTTGACTAACTATTAATACATAAACAATGGTATAAGTAATTACCCAGTAGCGATACTTAAACGTCATTGTCAAAAAAGCCGCCATACTGTTTGATACCTACATACATGCAAATTGATGCAAATGTAATGTAATATGCTTTAATTTGCAAATCAGTAGGTATCGAACAAAATGGCAAATGTGACAGTTATACTCGAATGTTGCTACTATATAGATTTTTAATTATACTGTTTCTACTCCAGGGGTGCGTTTAGAAAAGCGGTAGAGTATTGTTAGAGTGTACGCAAACCGTTTATAAAAGGAGATTAATAATTACCGGTTAGATTTGTTTCACATTTCTAAACACCGGAGCGTGCACTTTGTATAAATCGAAGTTCCCGTGCTCTGAGACCATCTGAGACTGCGGGAAAAGTCACCTTGTGAGGTTAGGTTTGTTTTCAAATCTGAAAGTAGTGTTTACACATCTGGAATTATACAAATTAAAATGAATAGTGACAAAAATGTAATTGTAACTTCGTGTAGTCATAATTTATTGACCGATGAAAACGGAGAAATCATAATTCACAACAAAATACTGTTGTGTAATAGAAAAAGTAAGATAAAAAAAATCAGTTTTAAAATCTATTTAACAAAAGTAATGTACGTTTTAGCACTAGCTTGCGTGTAGGTGCCCGCAACTGAAAACATTATAAAAATATTCGGAATTTTCCCCTAATCTAACGTCCATCGTTTAAAAACTCAATGAAGGTAATCGTCACGTGATCTCCCCTCACGCTCCCTCTGTCGACTTTTTCTAAACGTACTCCAGTTATATTCCGAACGAATTTTCAAAAACGCCATTAAAGTGTTTGACGAATGTTATTTGTCAAAAGTCTATGTGTCAATCAAGGAAGTTGATTTCTAATACGAGCCCCGTCAACAATAGGTTCGGACACTACGGTTTCAGTTATTTCTTGGGTAAAATGAACCGTATGATTTTTTAAATTTTAGATAAAGGGAGGCCGTGAAAGCAAAACGTATGGCATAAATTAGCAAATACAACAATTTATTGAAAATGATATTTACAAAACTTCAAAAGGCATTCATAATTAAAACATATTTTCGCAGTGGTGTTAACCAAAACTTACGTATGAGTTAATTTAAGGTATATATTTTCCTCTTCACGGTCTCCCTTGATCAAAAATTTTAAAAATCATACGGTATTATAACTACTGAAAGCAAATATATTTATTATTAAATAAGAAATGTCATCGTATACCTTCATCTTTACATAATTTTATTCTTCTCTGGACTGATTGCAAAACATTCTTTAGTATCCTTGTTATCCTAGCTACCCTTTGCTTAACATTGTCCATGTCATACCATACATAGTTGGTAATAGGGCAAAATAGTTTTTAAAAACCAAAAATTATTACTATTATTATTATATTTATAATTTATTGTTATTATTTCTTGAGTAAAATGTATTATAGCTACTGAAACCAAATTTAGTTTCCTTTTTAATAATTTTTCTGTTGTAACGTACTTATATGATGTATACTTCCAATAGCATGTTAATACATATTTTCATTTTATCAAGAACTTGGCCAGTTACGTAACAAAAAGACAAAAAGTTAAAATGTCCGAACCTATAGTTGACGGGGCTCGTACTTACTGGCTACCTTCTTTCATCAAAAAATCGGCTCGATGAACTTTTCAATTGAACACTCGTTAGTTTTCATTAAAAATTACATCAAATATAGTCGTCCAAGTTTTCTATCGGTTTTATAGTCTTGCTATGAAAAACAACTTCAAAGAGACCGGCCTGCGGTCGCCTTTCTGTCGCTTTCTTTTTGGCAAGGCCATAAAACCGGTACCAAACTGGGACGACTATAACTACAATAAAGATTTAAGGAGATACTATTGCGACCGAGAAAATGGAAACACCTGTTTTTCTGCTTTACAATGTTGGTTTTTCAAGCTAACCAAATGCGTGTAATTAGATTTCACTGCAAAGTACTACTATTTATCACTTTGACAAGAGTTTATTTCGAAATTATAACATGCTAAACGAGAAAGGAAAATTCAGAGCATGTTATGTTAATTAGAATAAATGCGGCGATCTCTCTGTCCTCGCAGTGAAATGTCACCCGTGACATTAAAGCCATAGTCACAATATCTAAAATAAAAACTAGTCACTAAATTTACTTTGGTGTTTCCATTTTTTCGGCCGCAATAGTAGCTACAGTCACGAGCATTAAATTTTGATCGTCACTGTGAATCAAAACGTCAGTTTTAATTCCAGAAATTAAAACATATCTTTTACTAGAAAAGTATCGAGAATAAATTAAATTTTTAAGAGATTACTTGTGTCTAACAGAATCCAGCCTTTGAAGCGGCTGCATGTTTTTTTACAGCGTTGACGTTAGACGACAGCGCTGCATACAGCGGCTGCATAAAGCTGACTGTTTTTAAAGCGCTTTCGAGGAACAAAATTGTAGGTTATATTTTTAAATACGTTTCGTATCAGAGTGTTGTTTAGAATCGCAGGTCTTTTATATGTGTAGGTACTGAAAATTAGTTAGAAGTTGCTATTTTTTGAAATCCGCATTTATTGAAACTTCAGATTAATCTGATAAGGTTAGAGTGACGTCAGCGTTCACTTAAACCGTCTAATACGTTTGCAGCAAGTCATTTGGCGCTTGAAGTCACATTGCTGAAACGCTGAATCCTGTTAGACACAAGTATTGTTCCCAGTAATCAAAATTAAGACATCAACCTTCTTATTTTTATTGAAATATAAGTCTGGTACAAATCTTTGACAATCAATGGCGATTCGCGATTGTACAATATTAAGTTGTAATTCGAATATAGCAAAATGTCAAATCTAAAATATACATTGTTCACAAATTATGTTGGTATAAAACATAAGTCCCCTATAAAACATTATCAAAATAGCCAGGTTGGCAAGGTATTTGAAGTTTCATGTCAAAGTCATTTGTCAAATCAATTTTATGTTTGTTTACATTTATATTCATTTTAACAAATGCCTCGAAAGCAGAAAAATATTTTAAATGCCAAAATGTTACCAAATTTCTAACTAGGACACTGTTGCCGGTTGTACTTTTCACAAGGCAACATCGCCAGTGGTCTTTTAATTTGTGAACAAAGTTTATTAATATAAGAATAAATTATTTGCGATTTGATATAATAATTAACATGTAATTATTTTCAGTATAGTGGATTTAAAATGTCAATAAGAACTCATAAACGAAGTTTTAGAAAGTTAAGCACAATGACCGCAGTTCGTCACAAAATTTTGGTAATCTAGGGATTTTATAAATGGTATCGGCACAGCGTTTATTTAATAAAAAGTTGACATTTTTTAAAAAGTAGTTTCTTTGTTTATTATTTCTGAAATAAGACGTCCAAATTTCGACTTGTATTGAGGAGTCTACCACCATTTCAAATTTCTTTCCCACATTTTCAGTTTTGCTTCTTTGGTTTCGATGGATTCCAAGGCATTAAAAAAATCGAGGCACACTTTATTTTACCATTTATTTTTTCATTTCCATTTCTTTTGCAATTAAGTCGAAATTAAATTGGTAGAAATTTCCGTTGTTAAGAATATTTTTATTTGTTTGCCAAATTTTAAGACTTGAGATGATCTAAATAAAATATCTCAACAAAATAAGACGTGAAAAATCAGTGTGTACCTACATATTAATCAGATTTGAAAGTCCGCAGAAACAAACAAAGAATTACCAGTCAACGACACTTGCAAAAGCCGACAGTCACCTGAAAGCCAATCGCGCGAGCAATAATTAGATACAATGTAAGTACATGCAACGGCCTAGTTTTGTACTGAATTAATCGTTAATAATAACCTTCTGTCACGTTCTTATCTTGTCGAATCGTAAACGGTTAAAGGCGAAATTGTCTTGGTGTTCGAAGGTACCGTTGAATTATCCGCGAGCTAGAAAAGTGCAGTTCCAGATATTTGCAGAGAGTGGCACTTTGTGGGGATAAATATTTCAAGAATTAAATACTACCCATCTACAGTTAATTTTTTTATTATATGCCGATCGATGGCTCTTCTGCTTTCAGCTCTCCATCATCTGTACTAGGTACTTCAATTTCTTTTTCATCTTTCGTTTAGTCTTTCTTGACATCGAAATTGTGGTTTTGGTTCAGTAGTTTTCATTATTCTTTGCTTTTCCTTTTCATTTTCCGCTTTTAGATCCCCATCAACAATTTTATTTTCTTTCTTTTTCTTAACTGGACTATTAATTAATTATTTTGTTTATATCTTTTTATTTTATCTTCCAACTCCGTTGTTGTTCATTTATTATCTTCTTCATCAATTTTAACAATCGTCTCTGATTTTTATTCTTCGACAAAAAAAGAATGTTAGTTTAACTAGCTTCAGATTTGGCCTACAAACAATTTTTACAAAATCTAGAGTGCCAAAATTTACAAGAAAAGAAGTGTGTGAAAAGGTTGGACTATTGAAATGACCAGATTTTTTCTGTTCTGGTGTATTATAGTTTGTTTACATATTTTAAAAAAATCCAGGCATTTAAATTGCTCTCGTAACGCACGTATCTGGTATGATATAATTGGAGAAACTTGTATGTAATTGTGCTGCAAGGGAAAGAAAGAACAATAGGATTTTGCATGAGAAACGGCGCTAATGCACGCGCACACACGCATTAGCACTTGCCGGTTGGCCACAGAGAAAGTTCTGCATTATGCAATACCGTTTTGCGTTTTTTTGTTTGGTTTCTCACATACTTATCCGTTGGTGGCGATTGTATATACATAAATTATCTTTCTTTTAACAGCCGGTTTTATTAAAGGTGTAGTAACAATCGGTTTAATGACCGATCTGGAATCATATGTATGTAACTTTCTATTGACGTCCGACATGAATTAAAACATGAAGATAAATTGGAGAAAAACAGGCACGAATTTAGTTTAAAATTAGATAGGTATGTAAAATCAAAATTCTTAACTTTTTTGTTTATTGCATTCGTAATTATTAAATAATTCAGTGAAAGTAAATGATAAATGGGAAACCACTGGAAGTCTTCGGAGTATAAGCTTTCTCGAATTTTCTAAGAGAAATTTACTGTTATAATTATTACAAATTATAATAAATACTTTACTTAACCTTTATCTCTTAGATTCTCCGGACACTTTTTAAATCATTCTGTAATCGACGTTGCGTTATATGGTTTGCCTTTTCAATTGTGTGTAATGTAATATCGCAAACCTCTCCAACAAATTAACGATATCTTGCGAATTTTGGTGAGTGTCTTCATTTCTTCTTGGCACTGCACCATTCGGTACTGATATGGGAGGCTTCTCCAGAAAAAATCTTTAAAACTAAAGAGTTGATGTCTTTCAAGTCATCATGAGAAGTACACTTCTTCTTAAGCCAAACTTCAGAAAGAAGGCAAGAGATATGAAAACACTTGAAATTCTTTCTTAATGTTACAAGTACATCTTTTTCTGGAACTTTCATTGGGAGTTACGAAGAAATGAATCTGTGAATACCAAAGACATCTGCCTCCTATAAAAATCTGCATTCAGTTACTCCTCTGCTTCTATTTGCTTCTTTTATGTTGAAAATTGAATAAATTGCGTAATATGTGAAAGTTCCTTTTAATTGCTCATTCTCCTACGCAAAACTCTTTCGGTTCTTATCCCTTCTCATTACCTTTCACTCTTTTTCTTCCTTTCCTTCTTCTGTCTCTCTGCATTCTCTTTTGGTTTGCCTACATTTCAATATACAATTTTAGTCACTTTGAGTTTTAATGGTTGTTTCTTCTTCTTCTACGCAAACCTTCTTCGATTCTTATCCCTAAATATTGTGTTAATTTTTGCGATTCGCTTCTTCAGAAGTAAACGAATCGAGAAGGAATATTCTAAAGATGTCTCCAACTACTTGTCTAATTTATTTATTTTCCTCCACTTGTAGAGCAATTTTACTTCGATACCTAACCTCTCACATCTGCCTTCAATGCTCTTATTTTCCTAACATCTTTGTCTTCCAAGTTTCGATTCCTAGCCTTGGCTGCATTTAGCTTTGCTTTTCCTATCCTGTTATTTTCCTAACAACTTCTTTTTCTATAAACATTCTTTTGCAATGTATACTGTCAAAGGGTGCAACCCTCTCTTACTCCAACTATGAAATGAGACTTCCGGATTTAATTTAATTTTTTTTTTAATAGAATTTAAATGATCGTCAATTTTTTTTGTGCATACTGTAATTAGTATCAGAAGCACCGTATCCACTTTATTACAGTTCCAAATTAGCAAGCACGAGATTTTCTTCCTTATTTGAATAATCTACAAACGAACCCAACTCTGGCTTTTACGTGCTAATCAAAAACCAGCTCACCTCAATTATACAAAATTGTGTGTGGGCTACTAAACAGATTATTATTTAGAGCGTTAAACTAATTGCTTATCTAAATAAGCGAACAGCGTTAGTGACCTTTTTAAAACCTATAAATAATAAATCAGTTTAATGAAGTGCAACAAAGTTAAAATCCCGTTAATTTTCCTTACCTAGTTTTTATTTGAGCTTTATTTAATTTCAGAACTAAATATTTATGTATGTAAATATTTCCACGTCAGTATGAAAGTGTGTGCTCGTTAACATTTCCAACTGGATCGAATACTTAAAAGATGACATCAGAGTATTTTTTCAAACAGTACAGTGCAAAGATCTACTTATTCAAATAAGTGGACGTGCGCAATTAAACGACTAAATAGAAATCTCTGGCAAAGTGAATTAATCCAAAAATGGCGAATGCTCGTCCTTGAAAAGTCTGCGTTTCACTCTCTCCCACACAAGTAAGGAAGAACGTGATTTAAAATTCAATTAACTTACATGTAAAAGTTAGTGGGTTTCAAATTGATTATTTTGTTCATGTATATACAAAGAATGCAAATTTACATTTTTAATTGGCTTTGAAATCTGATGAAAAGTGAAAAGAAATTGATGATGGACACTGCAAGTGAATCTTTTCTTGATTTCTTCTTGAAGAGGCCAGTTCTTCTCTCGTTCTATTTTAACCGAGGTCAAAAGCTAACAACATTGCCAATATAAAAGGATACACTTGGTGATCGATTAAAAGAAAAAATATAACTTGAAAAGAAAACTACTGTTACAATTACCATATAGAACAAGAATATTTAAAATTATTGGAATTATCTATAGATTACAGTTAAACTGACAACAATAGCAGCGTTAGTCTTCAGAAATCATAATCATATGCATGCAAGTGTGTTATATTTATTTATTACACAGCCCAACACACATTTTGGTGCCTGGGATTTTGCAAATGTTTTTAGATAATGTGCTGCAAAATTGAAAAATGCCGTCAGATTTGGTCTAACAGGTCTAGTTTCCGAGATACGACATATTCACCCTAGTTACTACGTTTCGCATAAACGTTCTAATTTTTTAGATAATAGGAAGTTTTTGGAAACCTACTTTAAATTAAAAGTACTAATTGCCGTGTCCGAGGAGTATTTTTGCAATCAGAAAATATTTAGGGTATTCCAAACTTTTTGTCCATAATGTATATTCCACTACAATCGTTCCAAAGTCGCTCAGAATATTCCCGTCTAGCAGATTTTATCAAATTTCCATAAATTAGGAAAAACGTAGGTAAATATGTTAACGTCGCACCCCTATATGGTTTATAACAATGGGTTAAATGGTAAAAATGTTTTTAAGTTAGTGGTGTTGTATCTAAAAAAGTATAGCTGATTGAAAAAAACTCATTTCATTTTTGGAATCAGCACACCAAATACTGTCAACATCAGGTCTAACATTCCAGGCACCAGACTAAAATTTTTTATTTGTAGGGCTGTGTTATAAATGAACATCTTTTTTTAAATAAGAAAAATCATTCCGTCGTTTAATAAGTGATATTTATCAAGTGATGAAATAATTAAAAGGAAATTTTAGAAATAGAAATATAAAAGCACTGATACGTAATCTTTACTTATCATATTTCACAAACCTTCTGATGACTGTAAGTAGGCATACCTATAGTGTTCAAGACGGTTACTTTGAAGTAGAGCTTGGAAAATATGCAAAATGCATGTTTAGTGCATATTTGCATGTTTATGACTTTTAAATAAAATGCATATGCAAAAATGAAAATGCATATGCAAAAATATAAAGGCATATAATGGAGGATTTTGACCAAACGGGAATAAATTGCACCAAATTTTACTTTATTTATCAATAATGAATAAATTCTCGAATAAAATAATGTTTTGAATTTGTGGAAAGTAATAAAAAAAATTCAAAAAAAGAGACTCGAACCCGTGTACTCTTTCGTGCTAGTCAACCTTTAAAAACAGTTGCCTACCGAAGTAATGACCGATTTTAACGCTGCCGTCAAATGTACAATTTTGATGACTGCATGCTTTTGACGGTTTCGAACAGTGCTGCCAACTGCAGGTATTTATCCCTTTTGCCAGGTATTTTTGTAATTAAACGGGAAAAGGTATTATCTAATATCATTGAATTTAAACCTAACATAGAACGGCAACGCAATGCTTAAAACTGGCAGCCAGAAATTGGAGGTTTACGCGATTAACTGATGCATTATTTAGTAAATAATCCGGTTGTAGGATAATTTGCAAAGGTCTAGAGTCTCTATATTACTATACCTACACCTACACCTTTGCAAATTATCCTACAACCGGATTATTTACTAAATAATGCATCAGTTAATCGCGTAAACCTCCAATTTCTAGATGCCAGTTTTAAGCATTGCGTTGCCGTTCTATGTTAGGTTTAAATTCAATGCTAATATGTAGATATTCACTCTTTCTTTTTCTTCCATTGTAGTTCACTTAGTTCCGTCTTTGTTTACCGCTAGCGCACCTGCACAGTGTTGCCAGTACTTCTAAGTTTAACTAATAGCGTTTTCTTTTGACCGCACTCGTGCGCACTCAGAATATCTTCATCTCGTGTTATTACATGAGGTTAGAAGAAGATGCAAATACACTGAGTGCAACCAGTGCATGTGAATCGAAAACGCTATAACTGTCAACACTGCACCAAAATTTCTGAAAAAGTATAACATTTTATAGGAAATTGAAAAAGTAAATGGAAATTGTTTTTTGTTATAACTACACAACCGATAACAAAAATCGAAGTTAACTTTAACTTTAATTTACAATTTAATTACAATTTAATTTAATTTATAAATTTATAAACTTTAATTAGTTAACGTTAATTTACTACTTAGTAAATTGAAAATAAAATGAATAACGTACAGTTGTCACAAATTAAAAATATATTTTAGTCCTATTGTGGCATGTGCTGGATTTGAAAAAAAAATTTATAAATAGAGCTGATATGACACATGTCGCTTTGCAAATGTTATGATTTATGACAATCACAACCAATTAACAATAATACACTTGACAATGTGTTAAAGAAAGACATTGCCGACCAATCTTTTTTTTTGCGCGCGACTGCAGTACCTACCATCGTACCGTAACATTATTAATTGCACCACAAATGGTATGGTGTGATATAGTAAACTTGTACCACAGTTGGTAACACTGATCCTGTATTTTGGACTGTTTATATCTTCGCCCTCCTACACGTGTGGTTAGCTTTTAATGAGCTGGTTCTACACGATTTAATTCGACAAAAATTGCTAAGAAACTGATCAATCGTCAATTTGCGACAGCTCTACAGGAAACACGTTTTTTTTTTCTTGTAAATTTAATGACAGGGAATGTCTTGTTTGTTTGTTTTGCTTTGCGCAGCAATGCTGCAATTATTGTCTTTCGGCATATAAGCCATTCCAGACATTCACGAAGATTTTTATAGCTGGGTCAAAGTCATTAAACACCACAAACATCCATGGTTAATAGCAGGATTCGAACCTGCGCCGCCGAGAGACACGACTTGCAAAGTCGGCTAGGCTACCGCTGCGCCAATCGGCGACCCCAGGGAATGTCTTAAAATGGTACTTTTAAGTTCCCAAAAGGGAAATCGAAGTCTAATGAGTTGGCAGCACTGGGTTCGAACTAGTTATACGAACTGTTGCTGGAATAAACCTATTGCGATTTTCTTGTTCTTATGTTGTCTTACGAAAGCGATTAGTATTGCATTTGTTAATCAAATTATCGTTTGTCACAATTTAGTTGTCAATTGCAAAATGCAATTTTCAAAAATGATCCGGAAATCCATTACGAAACAAACAAAGAACCACATTTAAGTATAATACATTCAATAAAATGAAACCAACATAACCTGAAAATAAAAGTCCCATTTACAAGATACGACAACTTCAACGATAAAAGTTACTAAATTGTGTAACTCTAGTTACAAAAGAAACTAAAGATAAAGTACTGCAATTACAGTCATTTTGGCAAAATGGCGGTAATTGCGGTACTTTACCTATCTAGGTACTTTAAAAAACAACAGAATAGAGCGCCATCTCTTGGCCGACGATTTTGTCTTAGAAAAATGATTCGTTGAATTTTAAGAGAAAATTTGCGAGAATACTGTAAAATAATTCTAATAGAATGTCGTTTACTTACAAGTAA
The DNA here is from genome assembly GCA_958336345.1 of Dorcus parallelipipedus. Lineage (NCBI taxonomy): Eukaryota > Metazoa > Arthropoda > Insecta > Coleoptera > Lucanidae > Dorcus > Dorcus parallelipipedus. Next base: position 19,463,328 of record OY284480.1, on the reverse strand, counting down.
CGAAAAATTACAAATAAATAATTTACAGGAATAGTACCTATCTTTTCGCCAACAATCACAATTTGTTACCTCGATACCTTTATTACAAATTCTTTTTTTCTTTACTCCGCACTTAAACATAAGATTTGCTTACAACTCAGACAATTTCTAACAGTGCCATTTTTTGGACAACAATTTTGTCAATAATTAAATTACCCTTTTTTATTAATGAAAATATCTTCTGCCTCTTCACCACAAAATCAACCAGTTCTCAAGAATTTAATAATCAAGAATTTAATAATGAAGGCGACTTTAATTTAATTTAAGAGAAACCAAATTATTTTGGAAGAATATTTCGTCGAATTTTGAGACGGAATTTCCGAGTTTTACAATTAAAACAACTCACAGAAAATATGGTTTATAATAATACAAAATGAGAGCGCCATCTTTTGATCAACAACCATAGTTTGTTACCTCGATTTTCATAAAATTATATTTTTATTACAAATTCTTATCTTCTTAACTCTGCACGTAACAAACGTATACCAAAAGTTAAATCTGGAGGTGGGCAAAACTGTGACTGTGACTACGGTGTCACAGAACCAATTGTAGTTGTCACTGCCCCCCTCCCAAATAGCAGTTTTAATTTACCTAAAATTTAAGTTTATTTACGTGAAAACATTATTTTTTTTTCAAATATTTCTTCATTGCACTTTCATTTCTCCTGTAATTTTGAAATACCATGACATATTTGGATATTGCATGAGAAAAAGGAAAAAGCTCCTCCTTGTTGGAAATTAGATTTCCTCCTCCTCCTCCTATTTCCTAATTGAGAAAATCAAATCGAGGTAACCAAAAACGCGTCGTCACTTTCACTGATTCTCATTTCCATTAATCCAAACTTGGCGCTTTTGATTCACCAGCGCCGAACGGTCCACATATTACATATAAACAATTTTTTATTAACCGAACCTGTTCACATTTACAGTCTGCACCAAAAGTAGGTAAGTACAATTGAATTCTTTAAGTTAAGAAAAACAAGCGGACGAATGATGTCATCTTACACTTATGGAATTGTTATTAAATGTTAAACGAGAAAGGGGAAGCGCGACTAAGGTACGGTATGGAACGGGACTTTTACGTAGAGCGCCATAACAACAAAAAAAAACGCCTTACCATTTAATTACAAGAAGAGCGCCGCCCGATTGGTGATGGCAAAAAAGTGTGGGCTATCTTCTTGTATCCATGGTCGATCGAACACTGCACTCTCACTTTTAAAACTGACCCAGAACCAATCCTAAAATGTGCATACACCAACAATGATTATACGTGTCACCCAACAAAGTGGTCTTGAAATGCGACGGTACCTTGGTGGACCGCGGAGCAGAGGAGGTTTTACCTGTACACCGCGTGGGGAAAACGCTGTTACGTCACCTCACGAAGGCTGCCTAGTGAATCTTATTATTGCGACTTCGTTATGCTTGCCTTATCCCAAAAGTTTAGGAGAAGCCCAGTCAGAAAAATAAATCACGTGATTATAATTTTACAATCGTAAATATTTCTTGAGGTCAAGCATCACATCCTATATGTAAACATTACAACCTTATTAGTCACGTAAATTACTCGTTACTTACATACATATGCAGATACAAATAAAGTGGTAATTCCTCCTGTACACGTGCGGACAAGCTCATAGGTTTGTTTGTGGACCGTTGGACTTCTTGCTTTACATCGGTAAGGATAACTATGATTTTATATTCCTAAAGTTGCGTTCTACAATTCAAAACTTTTTGGTCTTTCATTGTATGAAGCTTTTAAATTTTGTGCAAACATTCTTCGAGCAAATCTAGAAGTATGACTGCGTGTATGTAGAGGCCTTTCTAATTAGTTCACTGGTGACACTGCGTGAGTGTTATGCAAGTTTAAATAATGCTCAGCTATTATAAAAGCATTTGTGATAAACGTTTGTTTACTTTTATTGGTATGCGAACGCGAACGGAATGCGAAACACCTATCATTTCGTATGTAGATGCACACGAACGAATGCAAATCCAGCGCGCACTTTAACGGAAAACCTCCCGAAAAAACGCTTTAGATGAGAATTTGATTTCGTTTTCGTGACCGATTACAATCCGACTGACGGAGATTTCAATGAGCGATTAGGAAAGTAACCCCCGAGCGTTTGTACATACCATCACTCATCATTAACAATCATTATCAACCAACATTGTGTTCTTCAGGTAAGGGAAAACTAATTCATTTAAATTAATTGCTAACTGGTTTTCTACAGTAATGATAGAAGCATTATATTATATAGAAAACGTAACACCTGTTTTATTGATAGTGATTTAATATGAGGTATTATTCTGTTTTTTTTTTAATTCTAGCTAAATGATTTCTTTTTATAAAAATGTGTGTTTACTACTAAGAGTGATTCATAAGAGTAAACTCTTCGTCACTGTAAAGAAGATAACAGTTAAAATCGCGACATTGCTGCGACATTTGACCTAAAATCTTGTGAGAAATAAAAATTGCAACCAGTTTGCTGACTAATAAGCAGGGAGTCTAAAATAAAATCAGTTTTTTTATGTGCGTTAGTCGACCAAGCGGAGACGGCATATCTTTTCCGCGAGCTTCGATGCAGTAACGCATTGTTCGGCTCCGTGCACTCGCAGCATCGTCGAGCTCGCCCACTGTTATCTATGCATCGTATACTGATTACGACCCCACTCTTTCCAAGCGTACGCTCGTGATAAATCAAACTGATTAAAACCTAGACTCTCTGCTAATAAGTCAGCCCACACAAAGCGGTCAAATAATGCTTTAGTAGAGAAGATAATTCGCTGTTCGTTTACTCGTATGAGCGAGACTTCAAATCGTAAACAAATAAATAACAAATGTACTCCACCGGGTGTTCGTTCGCTCAGTGTACGCGGCTTTACATTAAACTATTTTTTTTAGTCTCACATTTCCTCAGACATACTAAATCAAACTTTATCTTTTTCAGATCTTGCACAAGCTACAACCACTGGACGCCAATATGAATCAACTTCGTTCGGTTACATCGGAGGACTACCTAAGTCCATATTACAAAACCAAAAGGGCTCTTTTTAGGGCTGTTAAATTCTTCTACTGAGAATTTGCTGCTCCTACAGATACAAATCAGCCAACATTACCCTAATCAACAAATGCCTGCGGATAAAATTATTTCCAAAATTAATACTGGATGTCTCATAACGTAGGGAGGAGATTGAAAGGGTGAACATCAAAAAATAAGGTAACCTTTTCATATAGATTTTTTTCCAAAAGTCAATAATAAGGGAGTTATAATTCCCTGAAAGAGGGATGAAACGTATTTTTCTTTTGGCAACATCTTCTGAATCCTTTAAGTTATCAAGCTAAATATTTGAAACTCAGATATAAGGCACCTAACTGAACATTTACAACGCGTTTGTCAGATCTTTCCTCCCTTCTAATGGGTAGTTTGAGGGGATTACTTTCAGTATTTTATGGTAACAAAATGTTAGGTTTTAAGCCACAATTACTCGAAAACGGTTCAGTTTATCGAAATGCAACAAGAGAGACTTCTTGTGCGAAATAAAGTAAAGAATATTTATTATCTTCATAAATTTTTGATGAAATATGTAAAAATAAAAAGTTAGGAATGAAATACTGAAAAGTCACCCCCTAAAACTACTCTTTAAAAAGGAGGGAGGATCTAACAAATACGTTGTAAATGCGAAGTTAGGTGCCTTATTCCTGAATTTAAAATGTTAGTTTCATAACTTCAAGGATCCAGAAGATATTGCCAAAAGAACTATATTTTCCGCCCCTCTTTCAGGGCTTATAATTCGTTTATTATTGACTTTAGAAAAAAAAATTATATGAAAAGGTTACCTTATTTTTTGATGTTCCATTCACCCTTTCAATCTCTTTCATACGTTATGAGACACCCAGTATAGTCGAGTGTCGAAACATTAAAAAAATTAAAATCTCAATATTAATTTAAATTAATTTATTTAAATCCGCCAGTACAATACTTGCATATAAAAAAAATACGATTTGGTGGATGCGCCGATATAAACACCAAGAAATTTGCAATGCATATTACAGAACTTTTAGAGTGTGGCGCCACCTATTACTCAATAGTCAAACTTCGAATTTACAGAATTCTGTAAAGTGCGAACATAGGTTCAATATTTAAATTTTTATTTTCACATCACGATTTAGCGGATCCGCCAATGGAATATTTACTCATACAAAAAAATGTACATATTACAATTTGGTGGCTGCGCCGGTATGAATTTTTCGCAATAAAAATTAACAGTATTCGTTGTGTGCAGCGCCATCTAGTACTCAATAGTCGAACTTTGAATTTACAGAAATCTATAAATTACAGAAATCTGTAAGATTGCTAAAGTACATACAAAATTCAAATATTTATCGCTACATCAAAACTTAAAGATTTTTATTTTCCCAAAGGGATTTCTTTCCCCGGGGGAACTTCCCTCCCCCTAACAATTTTATTAAAAGAATGTCAGTCTTAAACTTTATATCATGATTTTTCAACGTAAGGCTCAAATCGACGTAAACTTGTACCCCAACCACCTCCCCCACCCGTCCATCCCTAGTGCTTGCCGGGCTTATATAGGCTCTTAGGTATGTAGTTGTAGTGAGAGGTTTGACGTCATATTTACGTAATCACAATGAATACTTCGGTTTACTGCCGCTTCCAAACCATAATTTTTTTTCGAAATTTATTATCGTTATTTTTTTATTAAATAAACTTTATATTTATGAAAATTTTTGTGCATTGGGATCATTTATTATGTGGCGAACTGGCTTCAATTTGTCAATCCTACAAAATAAGTTAAAAATCGTGAGAGAAAGACGAGATCATACGCTCCAGATGTATAATTTTCGAACGCAGCATACAAGTTAACGTTGCCAACAGGGTTGTAAAAATTCCGCTACATGTCCCTCCAATTTAAACAACATAGAGCGTCAATTAATTGCCGCTATTTCAATTTCAATCGAACGGAGGTGTACGAAGAGTGACTGGTGGGTACTTTCTCTTCATGATAAAAAAACATGTAAATCCTCTGTAAAGCAAAAGCATTGCGTAATTTCGAGGTAGAAAACAAGACCTGTAAATTACTTCTAAAACTTTCACATTATAGTTTTGGCCACACTGGCCGACTGACAAGGCAAGTCAATTGGTAGCACTGCTTTACTCATCCTGTTCCATGTGTCAAAACGATAATTTCTTGAAATATTACATATTTAAGGCGAAATGACTACAAAAACTAAATTAATAGAGAAAAATGGAGTTTCTAAACTAACAGAGAATTGTTCCGTTTGGGCAAGAGCGTTTACGTCAAACGCCGAGTGGCCTGATAAGGTTAGTTAAAGTTAACCTAAAATAATTTAATTAAATTATCACCTTGGGCTAAATAGTTAAGTGAACGGTCGAACTGCACAAAATCGTCAAGTCAACGATAAGACTACATCACCTAATTAATCAGCGATTGGGAAAATTGAACACGTGGTTTGGTCCGACCCGTTTGACCGTACACTTACTGCAACCCTTGGTTCTTTTAGAAGAAAAATTACCTTCTTTCTTCTGTTTTTAATCTTCGGAATCTTAGCTCTTAATTTCATTTGCAGGAGGAATTCCTCGATGTCGTGTACTGGATGAGACAAGCCATTGGTATTCTCATCGGTGTCTTATGGGGATTAATTCCATTGAAAGGATTTTTAGGACTTGCACTGTTTATGCTAGTGAATGCTGCTACAATGTATTTTTACTGTACAAACTTCCAGAACGTGAACGAAGACGAGTACGGAGGGACCTGGGAGTTGACCAAGGAAGGTTTTATGACTTCCTTCGCCGGATTTCTAGTGACGTGGATTATAATTTACTCGGGTCTATATTACGAGTGATTATTTTAGATTTATATAGTTGTTACGAATTCGCATTTTTTATTTTACATTTTACTTACTTCCTATGTACAAACCATGCCCATCATTAATATATCATTGCCAAAACGTTTCACGTTTTATTTCATCAGACTTGTGCAGCAATTGTTCCGAATGAATACAATTATTACACTACTTAATAAGTAGTAATTTTTATTTGAATATAAAAAGATAATACACAAATGGAAGCGGTACATATATAAAAAAATATGATTACATATGTTTGAAATACAATAAAAATATTAACAAAACTTAGAACTTTTTTTTTAATATCTAGGATCTGATTTACATATCACTGAATAAAATTTCAGTAGATTTTGTATAAACATAGTTTGTAACTAAGCGTGAAGCTCAACTTATTTAAATTATTGTACTTAATTAAAATTATGAATGCTAATAATTGGACAATAGAGGCAAATTGTATCATTCAATATCAGAAAAATTCACAAGTCAATTAATGACTGGAAGAAAAGAGTTTTGAATGCTGTGCGTTTATTATTTACAATAAGTTCAGTCATTAAACAATTATTATTTCTAACACAATAATCAATGAGATCTAAATCAAACCTACGAATTCCTAGCAGGATTTGGCAGAATACACTCATCTCCTGATAAACTTGACTAGAAATCGATTTATGAAAGTGACAAAACAAGGTTTAAAAAAAGTACCAAATCCGTAATTTCTGAATAAATTTTTTTAAATAAAATCAGTAAGGAACATGTTAATATTTTTATTACGACTACACTTTAATGCTATGTATGTTTCACCTAATATAATATTATGTACTGGCTTCGTTTATTTCCTTTTTTAAGTTGAACTGATATCACATAAATGCAAGAAATATGTACTGCGAAATAAATGCTCTCTGCTTGTGCTTAGCGCCGCTTAAAACGAAAGAGTTTATTTAAAATAAATGCACGTCTCGTGTCTAATAAGTTAAAATATATCGTAGATGTTGATTCTACTTTTCATTTTTTTATTTCAAGTTTATGACTAATAGATGGAAAAGAAATAGACAGAGGGTAGGAGGGGCAAGTTTTATAAATTATTATCTGCTTATGTGGGCGTCCTCCGTCTCCTTGCAGTTGTAATTGTTATCTCGTCTCCTATTGATGTTATTCGAAGACAGTAAATGAACTGGACGCTCACCCGTTATCACCTGCATAAATACACAATTTTTTTATAACATTAAACAAGTTCATCTAAAATACAAGTCTCTCTTTTGCTTTTATTGATTAAACTTGAATTTTAGACTCTCTTCTTGTGTGTAATACATTTAAGAAAGCAATCCTCAACCAATGAAGTATGATATCTTATATACAGTGGTTTAAAAATATTGAATTTCGAAAACTATTGCAAATTAGGACATCGATAATACGCAAAAAAAAAGGAAAAAAAACAATAAGTACCTTGCTTCGTGATAATAACTTGATATCACCACGTTCAGGAAAGTAGCTCTGCAATAAGCCTTTTATACAGAGAAAAAAAAAACAAAAATTATCCATCGAGTAAATAAATTAAAGTAACATAAAGCCAATGAAAAACTCATGATTGTAGAGCTCCCAAAATTCTGAATCCTTTTTATGTAAGACGTTAGAAAAAAAAGAAATGCTTGATGATAATGAGAAACCCAAAAGCAAAGAGCAAACTAAAAAAAATGTAAAAAACAAGCAGACGAGAGCATGAAACAAGCATAATACACGAAACACATCTTAAGTTATTCATAGATACCTGTCTTCTTTGCCTTTAAATCTTTGGTAATACGTTTATCAATGGAAGACGACTCAGAACTATCGAGAGCATCACCAGAATCAGGAGTGTTTCCTGTGGAAGTAATCGGCGAAGAACCGTCGCTTAATAAAGATAAATCACCTGATTTGTGCTCGGAACTGACCATGGACCAAGGCCTTGGCTTCGTCGCAGGTGTGGGGGTTGATTTCAGCTTCAGCTGTTTTAAGGAATCCGTTTCATCTGGAAGCCCGTAAGTATGCAATTTACATCAACACAACGCCACAATCGATGACTTACCGGCTTTAGAACCGTCTGTCGAAAACCCTTTAGCAATGGAACTCGAAGAAGAGGAATGTTCCATGGGAATGTTAGTTTCCGTAGTTATACTACCATCACTACTTCCTTGCGATAGCAAACTCTCTCCAGTTAATCTTCGAGTGAGCGGGGATGCATCGGATACATTTCTACGTCCGATTGTGGGTGAATACTTTTCCAAGTTATCACTAGATCTTGATCTCGGAGTCGGATTTAAAAGACCTGTTGATGCAATGATTAGACATTTTCGGAGAAAAAAAAATCTAATCTAACTTTGATGTACCTCTAAACAAAGGGGAATTTTTACTGAGCTTAGAAGTCTTTCTGTCCTCACTTAAAACAGGAGAAGCATAATCATGATTAGGGCTGCCTTCGGCTTGAAACGAATTGCAATCATCTGAAGTGGGCGTAACAGAGCCAGGCCTAAAGAATGTTTCCAGGCCTTCCCCCAAATCTTGACTCGTTGAGTCCGTTGCGTCGACGGCTTTTAACAAAGGTCTAGTCGGAGCTCTTGTTTTAGCTCTTCGTGGTCGACCTGAAAGCAAAATAAATTTTTTGTTCTAATAATTCAAAGTACCTAAACATAAGCCGATTTTAAGCGCATAACCGGTAATTACCGGTTAAAAATATTTTTAACTAAATGCTTTCCAAATGCACAGATACTACTCGGAGTTATTCCAGAGCTGCTCCAAGTAGCTCCGAGTAACTCATCCGTGCAATTGGAAAGCTCCTCATGTAGATTAAACACATTTAGTTAAAAATATTGACAATATCGATTCAAAAATCGACGACAATTACCTTTGACAAGATGTTGTAATTGATGTGTTGCATTTGGCAGTTCCGTAACGGAATCCTCTTCCTCTGAGTTACGTGGGAGGGTTGGCATGAGACTAGGGATATCATCAGCAGACAATCCCTCCACACTGTCCACGACAGATTTCGGCCTAAGCTTCCTACCGTGTAAACTTTTTCTTTTAATAGATAAATGAGGTGTCGCCTAAAAAAATAAAAATAAAAAGGACAAAAATAGTACGAGGTACCCAGCAAACGTTTCCACACAAATCAAAGTTAAATACTCACGAGATTTAAATATTCCAACTTCTGCGTGTACGAAAGAATAATAACAATTATTTTTACAGCACAGTGTCTACTTTTTAAAATAAAGAAAGATAAGATTTAATTGCGTACCAATGGCGAATGATCTGATTGGTGACTACTGTCGGTTATTGATATATCACTTGTACCATGTCGAGAACTATCCGAACTACTCAACCTCGATCTACGGATGGGAGAATCAATACGTAAACCGCTGGAGTCCCCAAGTAAAATTTTGTAGCTCCTCATGAGGGCCTCATATACTTCATCGGTCACTTGCTCGGATATAAACGAGGCAATAATCAGGTTTAATTCACTAAAAAAAATAATAAATAATTAACAAACTTGGATTTGACTACAAACTTAAATTTACCCTAATTTATTCATGATGTCAGTTCCAGCTTGATGCTTGATGCAGTTAACAACGAATTCTAGGGGAATTTGCTTTTTGTTTTTACAGTCTTTTTTTATATCTTGTATAGCATGATTGTCGTTTAAAACGTATGGGCAGAGGTCCTTGCTTGATTTCAACATTTTATCCGTTGTTGTCTATAAAAAGAAATCATTTTTAGAAATTTTCATTACACGGAGTCATTCTACAACTTCAGACAAGTTCAAATGCGTTTAAACCAAACTGTAATACAGAGTGTTTTCTAGATTCCATGCAGTAACACCTCTTGAGTGTGAGTTTATATGCATTTGCTATCGCTATCCCTACAGGTGGCGCTGCAATTGCTGCTATTATGGCCGCTCAAAGTAAGGACATTAATCAGTTAATGACAATTATACAGTACAGATACACGTAACAAAGTAATTACGTAAGTAAAGTAAGTGTTACATATGTGGCGTATTTAACCCAAACAAGAATATTCTGAAGAATAACATCTGACTTTTAAGCCCTACTTTGAGCTTTGAGTAGTTCTGTTGTATCACGCAGCGCGGCGTAACGATCGCCGGCGCTAGTGGATACTTTTTAGACTTTAATTAATAATAAAATTACAAACTATTTCGTATGTAGCAATTGGTGTCGTTTAATGAAAATATTGACTACACATAATTTTTTTTTATATGCCGGTCAATTAATACGTAATTTTAAGAATTTTTATATAGCTGTCTTCTTCTAACTTTCATGAAACAGCTTTGCCGCTCGCAGTCGGAGGTAACATTGTATTCTTAACCCAGACTAATCCGACTGGTATTATAATAAAAAATGATCTGAAGGTAACTTTTTTTCTAAGGGGCTCATTAAAGCATCCGAAATTTTGTTTTGTTGGGTTGGTGACAACACATGTTAATCACTGTTGCCGAAGTCAGTACTAATGTTCAATCAAAAGTACGTCAGTATTTTTATGATTATTTTCAGTACATTTTTCTCAAACATGGAAATGTAGAAAATATTCACTTAGTACTTTTAGCTTATTCTTTTTGTATTTTCAGTGTTGGGCAATATTGCCTGTTTCTGTTGAAATTTCCACGACCTACTAGATTTCATAAAGGAGAGCTTTTATCCAGCCCGCGCAAATTTTCTCCATTTTGGTGCTAGTTACCCGACCAAGAAACACTATAAATAACTAAAGAAAAAATCACAAGGAAACTATAATATTTATAATTGAGTTAGAAATTGCTACAGCAATATAAACCGCGGGAACTTGACATTAATTGAAAATGACGTTCCGGATATAATCTGCTTCTGATTTTTTGGGTAAGTGGCACCAGCGGAGAAACACTTGCACTAATAAATTGCGCAGGCCGGATAAAGGCACACTGTCTCGTGAAATCTAGTAGGTCGTGGAAATTTCAAATAACTTCCAGTGAGTTCAGACTGGTTCAGACATATCAAAAATTTAGTGATATCATTTAGTGACAAATCTACTGATTTCATTTGAAAATAATTTTAACCAAACCTCTCAAGGTTTAATATCCTTATAAAATAAATAGTTGTTTCTCCTTCATATTAACTTTGAAACAAAATAAGATAGGAAGTTTGCACAAAAACCAAATCAAAGTACATAAAAAGTCCAGACATGGCCAGCTACATTAAACATTCACTGACGTGTATGTATGGCCGTTTCAATTCGACTTTTAAAAATTTTGACCGGTACTCCTCTCAGCGTCTCTTGTGAGTTTTAATTGCCATTAAGTTACTGCAATTACTTGAAAACTCACAAGAGGCGCTGAGTGGAGTAGCCGTCAAATTTTTAAAAGTCAAATTGAAACGGCCATACACACACGTCAATGAATGATAATGTAGCTGGCCATGGTCCAGAGATATAATTACATAAGAAGATACAATAGGTGGCGCTGTGCGCGCTTTGAATTTTAAAATTTTAAATAGCAGGATGGTTTAAGTGACATATTATTTGAAAAGAATTTCAGTTTTACGACTAATAACCAGTTTTCAGTTTCTAGGATTTGTTTTTACAATAGTAGAAAATAATAATAAAAACGAAATGAAAGCAGATTAACAACACGTATTTACAAAAAATATTCAATGTCTACCCTCTAATTCCTAACATTAAAAACATTTTATTACAAAACTTGTCACGTACAGTAGTGGACAATAAAATCCGGGCAAGAATTTGACATGACATGTCATTGAGGTTATATTTCTGTCAAAATAAGAAAATAAACTTTGTATTAAACGTCAAAATTACTAGTGTCATTAAAAGTCAAAAATGTTAAGGTGAGATTTACATTGTACAAATGACATGCCCGGATTTTATTGTCCGCTACTGTACATTTTGAAAAATGTTATTATTTTTATTATTGTTATGATTATTGACAGTAGTATTTTTTAGTTAATAGCTTTTCAGTTACAATAGCAAAGAAATACGATGATTGTTGTCTTATAATGTTACAAATTTAAAAACAAATGCTAGAAACTGAAAACTGATAACTGGTAATGTCATTGGTTGCAAAATTGAAGTTATTTTCAAATAATAAGTCGCTTAAACGACCCAGCTATTTAAAATTTAGAAATTCATTGCGCGCACAACGCCATCCAGTACATCTTCTAATGTAATTATATCTCTAGACTTAGTACTTTTTATGTATTGGGTTTTGTTCTAAGTTCCTATCTTATTTTGTTTGAAAGTTAACATGGAGGAGAAACGACTTTAGACAAGTACAAGTTTTTTGTCATTATCTCAAAAATAAATTAACATCATCATTGGATGTAGAATTAAAATTCCTTTAAAATGATATACCACTCAAGCCATCTTGCCATTTCAAATTTTGAAGTTCATGGTGCACATAGCACCACCTAGCGGATATTCTAAAGTACTTAAGTCTCAAAAATTAGTATTTTTTTATGTACATTGATTTGATTTTTCTCTGAACTTTCTATCTTATTTGGTTCCAAAATTAACAGGGGGGGGGGGACTTTTGTCTAGCACTGTATAATTATTTCAATTGATTGTTATTGTCATTTTGCGATGATTTCTGAGGTGCATTCTAGCAAAGCAGGCCATGTCCAACTTTGACTTGTAACACGCCGAGGTGCTACTATTGTTTGTTGTCTTTATGGACAACTAAATAAGTAATAAAATGAATCCAAACAGATAAACAAATTTAATTTATTAGCAAGTTAATTTACAGGCAACTGAAAGATTATCGTCTGCAAGAATTTAACGCGTATTTATTCTCGGGGTAACTCCGGCAAATTTCCAGGAAGGCAAAGAAGGTTAGTTCTATTGTTCCAGACACTCTGGCCAGACGAATTGCTACCTGCGATTACGGGGACCCTATACCATGCAATAATAACTACAATAAATTTATGCCAGGCGCCAGCCTTCAAGGAAATCTTCCGGGTTACTTTTGTTGATATTTCTGAACTATTTTCAAGAATTAAAAATGGCTCGTGATCTCTAATTTGAACGGACCCACTTGTGCCCCGTTCTTTGGTCCCGGTGCAGCGGATATAAATATGAGATAGCAGGAATTGGATACTTAACATAAAAATAAAAATGCGGACTTAACTTTAATTAATTTATTTATTGCAAATTAAAGGGAAAAACTCCGTTTTTCAGGCGCTATGCAGCCTGAAAATCTGAGTATAAAAAACCCCGTTTTTTATATTAACATCCAAGGAAACACCAAAAAATTTACACTCGTATAAGAAATACAGTAGAATTCGTTTAACGGTTTTCTCGTTCGGATATCGTGACGAACTACCTAATTCCCATTACACAACTGGTGGGTTGTTTTTATGCTTGTCCCAAACAATATTTGTGTACTGACTATTCAATTTAAATGAATAATTAATTTGTTTCCAAAATTACGTTATCTTGGTACTCGTGTTTAACACTTTAATCGTACTCTAAGACCCGCTCTGTATATCAACCAGTGTACAGCGGCGTTGTGCCTACAGTGTACTTACTTAATGAATGTAGGGGATTAATTAATCAGATACTGGGGAAGTATGTGATACAAAATGCAACCCAGGCGATCGATCTGTGAGAAAATAAATAGCAATCGCTCGTTTTTCAGGGGAGCCTCCCTTGGAGGCGGGAACCCGATTTTGATAACCTACTAACGCTACGAAGTGGGGAGACTAGCTCAACCGCTACTTTCGCTATTTTGAGGTGCAGGGTCAATGCCTCTGGCTTTATTAATTAACCTCTGATTGCGTTGTTCGACGAAGATCTAACCTGTACGCGATGGAATATTTTGACCGTTTTTTTATGACACTCTACTATGTGTAGTTATGGCCTTACGGTCTCGCAGCAGATTCCTTCTAATTAACTACAGATCTCCCGACAAAGACTACACCTTGGTCCACACACAGAGTGTGATGGAAACTCGGCTGAGAAGGTGGCTCTGATTACGTGATTCAGAATTGGTTTGACCTCTTAATTTTACTGCCCTAGTAATACAACTGATTGGCCTTGATTTAGGTAATTAATCTGTGCTGGTCACACTGGGTTTTAGTGGCAGATCTGAACTTGCCTTAGACCAGTGGTATGAAACAATCGATTTCACTGCGCAAATCGAAAAACACGTTGCTTGCGTGTTTCCAATTTGCCAGAGAATACCGAAAAGGATTCACTAATTTTACAAAGTACCCTGTATATGAATTGCACGATAAATTGGAAACGTCGGCTGACTGCCCTGGTCGATTTAAATTACAGAAACGCCAACAAACTAGTTAATAATTTATATAACAATGGTCAAGCAATGCCACTACAGTGGATGCCACTGATTTACTTTGACTTTGGTTCGGATGCAAATTAAGACTAAGAATAAATTTCCCAAACCAAGTAAGTACTGAAATTTATAGATTATGAAAATTTAATCATCTAATACCACCAATTATGTAACGAATAAGATACAAATTAGAGCAAATTACCTAGCTCCGTGCCGCGGAATAACAATCCAGATTCACGCACAACACCTTATTTTAGATTCACTTCGCGGATTAGATTTCGCGCCAAAACCGTGATATTTTAATTTTATTTTAATTGCCTCTCAAAAATCACTGGTAATTTTAACCGGACGGATTAATTAATTTATACCCTCTAGTGAAAATAATTAAAGAAATCAGTAAGTAACTCAAAGCAAGTTGCCCCGCAAAATAGATACGACTGACCGTCTTGAAAGCGCGTGGCTATCTCCTTCTCATTTTCAAATTCATCTTCCAACTGCCCCTAATTACTGCCCCTTCCTTTGACCCGAAAACAAATGCAAAACATACTTTGACCAATCGGATCGCGTCCTGTGTTTAGAAGAAACACGCCTCCGCGTTTCACGAAGTGTTTTTCTAACTTTCCAAAACATGCCCCCCTGAAGGGCTCCGCGTCTTTAACGTCTGCTTCTACTAAATTTCGACATAGTTGACGTTTTTATTATTTCCTGCCTTTTGCAAGTGTCCCTTTCAATGTTGTATTATCTTACGTTTACTTATGCGTATCGAATTGCAACTTTTAAAGAATAGCAGACTCGTACCCGAAACTTTCGTGGCCCAAAATTTATGTGACAATCCTTTCAAAGTCCAATGAACGATCTCAAGTGCGATAGGATTTATGGCCTTTCGTGCTTGTTAAATGGTCATTGAATGATCCTACGCCTTCTTTCCGGCCGGCAACTTGCCTTCAGTTTCAAATAGATGTACATTTGTTTGTGATTTATCATTTTCAAAACAATTTTCGACTACCGTGACAATAACCTTAATTGCAAGTATGCGTAACAATTTTAGTTACATCAATAACATGCTTATTTGTTTTATATACAAATTCGCGACCGTTTCACTCGCCCCCGCTGGAAATTAGCGCAATTGCTCCGTCGAAATGAGCATTTTCCAGCTTTCCCTTGATATGGGAGCGCCCACGAACACTTGGCACCCCCTCGCCAGGGCAGAAATACACCGGCGTACCGCGGAACGCTAACCGATCGAACTCGTCTTGGCCAATGAAAACCAACCTCAACTAACAATTTCCTCCAAACCACTAAGGACCACCCCACTTCAACACTCTAAAGGAAAGGAGAGGAAAAGAACAAGAAAAATCCCGAGCTTATGCAATCCCAACACTTCCGTGTTCCAGACGCCCCCAGTTGTTGAACCAGCTAGACCGGTGGACACTCTAACGGAACATATATACTGCTCTTACTTAAACGAAGCCACTTGACATTCCACTGTCACCTACTGATTAATAACTACCTTGATAATCACTTCTTATTAATCACCAACTCGCACCTACGCTAAATCCTAATTAATTCAACACCCACGGACTCTTTAATCACACCTTAATCGCTAACTATCCCTTCAATACCTGGCTAATTTGCTCACTCACTTCCGCACTCACTATTTAGTTTGCTAATTCCGTATACGGCCTAAAAAAACCTTCGTGTCGATGTCACTCACTAAACTTCCACTAAGATTCCCTAAGTTTTAATTATTCCACCCCAACACCTTGAGTTGATAACTCACCGCCACTAATCACGTGTAATATCTCATGACACTAATTCCCGCTAGCGCATTAGCATGCCACGGTAAAGCCACCTTAACTTCCCGGAATTACATCCTTAATAACATTGTCGCATTAATAATTCCGCACGCACCTGACCTTGACACCGTCAAATTGAAGCGCCCCGAGAAAACCCATGGACACCGTTAACTAAATTAATCCATCACTACCACTAAAATTTTCCTTAATTAATTAATCTCACACAATAATTCATTTAATATCACACCATAATTCACCGTTAAACTAAATATATATGCACCATTCGGGAACGCTTGTAAAATCTCCCATCACTAATTAGCTCATAAATTACCCCGGTATCCATTGAAGTAATTTCGCAACAACACCCCCGACTAATCCGATACCTGTTAATGCAACACTCTTTAATCACGTACAAATATTTCCACTCACTTAATACTCGAGTTCGCTGTTTGCCGTTTCATAATAATCAGATGATAATGACGTATTATCCGTACCCTCATAAATACCAGACGGCTGGGCCAGTTACCCCGCCATAAACCTTCCCAGAAACCCCAGACAGTGTGTCAATAGCAGTCTGTGCCACTGACCGTAATTATCCGTGGGTCGATGACTTCCTGCAATCCCATATAAACACTTTCACTTGTTGTTACGAAATTTTAGGGTCCCCATCCGTAACAGTGGTGTTTGCTCATTAACCCTTTAATCTAGTCCGGTATATGTGTAGTATGGTCGGAGGCTAGACGCGTTAAAAATTCCCCGTCGGACGCCGGCGTGGTTCTCGAGCAGATAGGCGTTGATATGTATTTTCCGTCGGATAACATATGGACCCTCATAGAGGTTACAGAACTTTTGACTTATCCGGTCGGCGAGCACGGAAATGGGGTTAGTTCGAATTAGCACAAAGTCGCCTTCGTCGAATGGCTGTTGGAAACTCGTTTGCTGCCGCCCCCGCAGTTGCGCCATATGCCGTGTGTTTTGTTTAACTATCTCACGCACGCGATGTATATCCTGATTTAAAACAAATGGGTTAATCCGGCGGATTACCGCTCTATAGGGTAACTCTGGTTCTTCCCCGAATGCAATTGTTACAGGTGCAAATCCCGTGGAATCGTGTGGTAGCGAATTCAAACACGTTTGTAATTTTTCTAAGTGATCAATCCAACCTGTATGTCTTCTTGAGCAAAATGCCCGGAAAAACCGTCCAATCTCCCTCATAACACGCTCGACTGGATTTGAAGCTGGATGTCTGACGGATGTATATTGTACTCGAATTCCAGCTGCGGCCATCCTTTGTTTCCACAGCCGCGAAGTAAATTGAGTACCATTATCACTAAGAATACGTTCTGGCCTAATTCGGGATTCCTCTAAGATTTTACGTGCAGCCGTGCTTGCATTCGCCCTCTTCATAGCATATAATTGGACAAATTTGGAGAATACGTCAATCGTCACCAACAGATACACCGCCCCGGCACGCGCTCGTGGCAATGGCCCGTAGAAATCGACTGACATCAATTCACCGACTCGTTCTGCAATTATTGGCTGGAATTCCCCCGCAAAATTTTTATTCAGGTGTTTATTCCGCTGGCAGTTGTCACAGCTTCGCAGAACTTTCCTGATTGAGTGCCGCATTTTCCTCCAGAAAAACAATGTACGCATTGCATGAAATACTTTCCCGGGTCCGAAATGCCCATACGCTTCATGAAAGTGTTGTACTAACTCGACAATCAAACTTCGCGGCACCGCCACTAATTTCGCCTGCGTAAACCGACAGTTGTACAGTAGAACCCCGTCGTACATTTCATATCCTGCCTTTCTTTCTTCGTCATCTTGTACATAAATTTCCCCGAGATATTCATCGTTCGCCTGTAACTCTCCGATATTCATTAATCTTCTCCGTAGCTCTGGCTTTTCAGTAGTCGCCAGTGTCGCAATTATTGGCGCCGGATGTCCTTGTTCACCTGCTGTTGAGGGCCCAATCGGAAACCGCGACAAGGTATCCGCTACAACATTTTCTTGTCCTTTGATGTGGCGCACTTCGAAATCAAAAGCTTGCAGCATCAGTACCCATCTTGTCAAACGCTCACTCAACAAACGGCACTGTTTTAGAAACTGTAATGCGTGATGGTCACTATAAATAATCACCCTCGCGTTCATTAAGTACGTGCGGAACTTCTGTAAAGAAAAAATTATCGCTAGCAGTTCCTTCTCTGTCGTGGTATAGTTCACTTCCGCTGTATTCAGGGATCGGCTGGCGAAAGCGATGACCCCCAGCTCTCCTCCGTCCTTTTCCTGGCATAATGCGCTACCTATTCCAAATCCGGAACTATCCGTCTGTAAAATAAACGGTTGATCCCATCTCGGGTGCCGCAACATTACGCAATGTAAAAACAACTCCTTGATGTGTTGAAAATTAGACTCTTCTTCGCTTCCCCACTTCCATCTGACTCCTGTCTTCAATAGCTGTCTTATAGGCCGCGTATGCTCGCTATAATCTCGCTGGAATTGTCGATAGTAATTGCATAATCCTAGGAACGCTCGTAGCTGCTTAACACGTGTCGGCGCTGGGAATTTCAGAATTGCTTCGATTTTCTCTGGATCCGGCCGTATTCCGTTTGTTGATAAATTGTGCCCTAGAAACTTGATCTCTTTTTGTATAAAACACGACTTTCCTAAGTTCACTGTTAAATTAGCATCTCGCAGCTTTGTCAAGACTGCCCGCAAGTGTTCTAAATGTGTTCTAAAGTCCGGTGACGCTATCAATAAATCATCCACGTAATTCACCGTGAACTCCCTTACTTCCGGCCCTAAAACCAAATCCATGCAGCGACTGAAACTGGCGACCGCTGTCTTTAATCCGAATGGCAATACCCTGAACGTGTAGCTCCTTCCGTTATAGAGGAAAGCCGTGTACTTCCTACTGTTTGCATGCAACGGTATCTGCCAATAAGACGAGCGCAAATCTAATGACGAAAAACATCTCACATTGTTAAAACGGCGTATTAACTCTTCACTTGGAGTAGGACTTTCGCGATCTGCCACCATCTTCTCATTTAACTGTCTTGCATCTAGACAAAGTCGCACCGTGGAGTCCTTTTTCTTTACGACAACAATCGGACTCGAATAAGGTGATGCTTCACGTTGTATAATTTGTAGCTCTAACATCTTCTTAATTTCATCGTCTACAGCTGGCCTTAACGCGTATGGTACGGGATACGAGCGCTTCATGAAGGGCGTCTCGTCCTGCATTAAGATCTCGTGCGTATACAAGTGCGTCAGCCCTGGTATTTTTGCAAAGACCGAATTAAATTCTAAAAGCAAGCAGCTTAACTGATTTTTCTCGGTTTCCGCTAGAATACAATCCTTTATCTTGTCCTGTATAACCTCGTTGCCTTCGTAGTGTTCCTCTGCAACCAGCATTACATTCGCGTCAATACGTTCTCCCTCCGGTTCGCAGGGGTCGCCACACGCCCCCGCTCTTTCAACCACCTCTATACGCTCAGTGAGCTGTACTTGATGTCGGCGTTCTTCGTATGTAAATTCAAATACGCCTTCTTCGAAATCAACCTTCGCTTTGTGGCGGTTCAGCCAATCATCGCCGATGATCATCTGTTTGATCAAATTCTTAACAACCAAACAAGCCGTTCGTATTTCGGTTCCACTAATATCCAAGGAGATAAGCGCTTGCACGTTGACGCGAATACTTCTCTGTCCAACTGCCCCCTTTAATTGTGTTGCTTTTACAGGTAGTATTGGGACGGTAACCCCTGCCTTGATGAGTTTATCGTAGGTTTCTTCAGAGACACAGGTGACCTCGCTTCCGGTGTCAATTAGCGCCACGATTTCGACTCCTCCGTTGGCCTTGATAGTGATCGCTGGGATGACCCTATGATTTTCTTCCTCTCCGCTAGAAATAAACCGTGGCCCACGCTGTAACGACAAAATCTGGAAACAATCTGCGCCCGTGGCTTCCAACGGTTCACCTGACCTAATTAATTCACTGTAACGCAATAATTCGCAACCCGAATCGCCTGAAAAACCAACACCCTGTAAATGTGTTTGCCCTGCTTGTATAATTGGTGCTATGATTCCCTGATGATATTTCCCTAGTCCTTGGAACGGTTTCCAGCCTAATTTCACGAGTAATTCAAAGCCCTTGTTAATCCCGTTTGACTCGCCTTTCCTTGTCACGTGATTCACTTCCACAACAGCGGCCTTCCTTGCGTCATCTACGGCGAAGCGATCGGCCTTTCGACTCGCCTTGCTCAGTTTTCCTGATCGGGTTCATCGTCTCCGTACGGCGTGTAACGCCAATTCGCTCGCGCTCCTCGTCCTCGATATCTTCTCTCCTCTCTTGTAGGCCCCCCTGTTGATCCTAATTGTGCCAGTAAATCATCCTGTCTTCTCAGGAACTCGGCTGCTTCCTGTATGGTGTTCCTGCCGCTCATCTGCCAAAGAGATTGCAGTGTGTGGGGAAAGTGGCGCATTAAATCGTTCACCAATACTGTCTCCGCTCGCTGTGTCGTTAAAAGTTTTGCCTGGCTTACGTAATACGAGAAATGTTCTAACATCGTATATATCCCGCGAGGTTCCCATTGGGCGCTGATTATTTCGCGTAGGACCTCGAGTTGCTTCTGTTCGGACCAATACGTTTTTAGGAAGTCCGTTTTAAAATCCGCGTAATTTTGCCACTTCCCTTTGTAAATTTGGCTCCAGTAATAAGCCGATCCTAGTAAACTTTCTTCTGCGGTTATTAGTTTTTCTCCCTCGGGGATTCCTACTCTTCGAAAATAGCCCTCTAATTGCCGTAAAAATCTGTATGGATCCGCATTCGCTTCCCCTTTGAAAATCGGCTTCCTAATAGTTAATTGAAGCAACGACCTTGATTGTACCCCTGAAATTGCGCATGGCCCCGACGAGTTCGACACGGCTTCGATCGTATCCCGACAGCCCACAGGTACATTTCTTACCCGACTTGACGCTGAAGAACCGCGCTCTTGAACCGTCGAGACTTCGGACGTGGAGCTGCTCGCCGCTGATGATGTCGTCTCTCCTGGCTGCCGCTCGCTGACGATGCTCTGCAAGGCCGCCAAAACTCCCGACATTAGTTCCTGTTGTTGTTCCGTCCAACTGGTGAACCATCGTGGCATCTGTTCCGTTGTCCCTTCGTAACGCTGCATAGTGTCAGGCGTCGCGACGCTCGTCCCCGGTGCATCGATTTCGGCGCCGGCACTACTCGTTTGCTTCGCGGTTTCGCGATCCGTACCGGTCTTTTCCGCGACCGCCCGCGCGCGACTTCCTCTACTGTATATCTTTTTTCCGCGTCCCGTCATTTCCCACTATCTCAAAGTTATTACTCCGTCTACTTTAAATCAAAACCGGAATCCTGGTCGTCGGCAACAAAATTTTACTTATTATGTAACACGCCGAGGTGCTACTATTGTTTGTTGTCTTTATGGACAACTAAATAAGTAATAAAATGAATCCAAACAGATAAACAAATTTAATTTATTAGCAAGTTAATTTACAGGCAACTGAAAGATTATCGTCTGCAAGAATTTAACGCGTATTTATTCTCGGGGTAACTCCGGCAAATTTCCAGGAAGGCAAAGAAGGTTAGTTCTATTGTTCCAGACACTCTGGCCAGACGAATTGCTACCTGCGATTACGGGGACCCTATACCATGCAATAATAACTACAATAAATTTATGCCAGGCGCCAGCCTTCAAGGAAATCTTCCGGGTTACTTTTGTTGATATTTCTGAACTATTTTCAAGAATTAAAAATGGCTCGTGATCTCTAATTTGAACGGACCCACTTGTGCCCCGTTCTTTGGTCCCGGTGCAGCGGATATAAATATGAGATAGCAGGAATTGGATACTTAACATAAAAATAAAAATGCGGACTTAACTTTAATTAATTTATTTATTGCAAATTAAAGGGAAAAACTCCGTTTTTCAGGCGCTATGCAGCCTGAAAATCTGAGTATAAAAAACCCCGTTTTTTATATTAACATCCAAGGAAACACCAAAAAATTTACACTCGTATAAGAAATACAGTAGAATTCGTTTAACGGTTTTCTCGTTCGGATATCGTGACGAACTACCTAATTCCCATTACACAACTGGTGGGTTGTTTTTATGCTTGTCCCAAACAATATTTGTGTACTGACTATTCAATTTAAATGAATAATTAATTTGTTTCCAAAATTACGTTATCTTGGTACTCGTGTTTAACACTTTAATCGTACTCTAAGACCCGCTCTGTATATCAACCAGTGTACAGCGGCGTTGTGCCTACAGTGTACTTACTTAATGAATGTAGGGGATTAATTAATCAGATACTGGGGAAGTATGTGATACAAAATGCAACCCAGGCGATCGATCTGTGAGAAAATAAATAGCAATCGCTCGTTTTTCAGGGGAGCCTCCCTTGGAGGCGGGAACCCGATTTTGATAACCTACTAACGCTACGAAGTGGGGAGACTAGCTCAACCGCTACTTTCGCTATTTTGAGGTGCAGGGTCAATGCCTCTGGCTTTATTAATTAACCTCTGATTGCGTTGTTCGACGAAGATCTAACCTGTACGCGATGGAATATTTTGACCGTTTTTTTATGACACTCTACTATGTGTAGTTATGGCCTTACGGTCTCGCAGCAGATTCCTTCTAATTAACTACAGATCTCCCGACAAAGACTACACCTTGGTCCACACACAGAGTGTGATGGAAACTCGGCTGAGAAGGTGGCTCTGATTACGTGATTCAGAATTGGTTTGACCTCTTAATTTTACTGCCCTAGTAATACAACTGATTGGCCTTGATTTAGGTAATTAATCTGTGCTGGTCACACTGGGTTTTAGTGGCAGATCTGAACTTGCCTTAGACCAGTGGTATGAAACAATCGATTTCACTGCGCAAATCGAAAAACACGTTGCTTGCGTGTTTCCAATTTGCCAGAGAATACCGAAAAGGATTCACTAATTTTACAAAGTACCCTGTATATGAATTGCACGATAAATTGGAAACGTCGGCTGACTGCCCTGGTCGATTTAAATTACAGAAACGCCAACAAACTAGTTAATAATTTATATAACAATGGTCAAGCAATGCCACTACAGTGGATGCCACTGATTTACTTTGACTTTGGTTCGGATGCAAATTAAGACTAAGAATAAATTTCCCAAACCAAGTAAGTACTGAAATTTATAGATTATGAAAATTTAATCATCTAATACCACCAATTATGTAACGAATAAGATACAAATTAGAGCAAATTACCTAGCTCCGTGCCGCGGAATAACAATCCAGATTCACGCACAACACCTTATTTTAGATTCACTTCGCGGATTAGATTTCGCGCCAAAACCGTGATATTTTAATTTTATTTTAATTGCCTCTCAAAAATCACTGGTAATTTTAACCGGACGGATTAATTAATTTATACCCTCTAGTGAAAATAATTAAAGAAATCAGTAAGTAACTCAAAGCAAGTTGCCCCGCAAAATAGATACGACTGACCGTCTTGAAAGCGCGTGGCTATCTCCTTCTCATTTTCAAATTCATCTTCCAACTGCCCCTAATTACTGCCCCTTCCTTTGACCCGAAAACAAATGCAAAACATACTTTGACCAATCGGATCGCGTCCTGTGTTTAGAAGAAACACGCCTCCGCGTTTCACGAAGTGTTTTTCTAACTTTCCAAAACATGCCCCCCTGAAGGGCTCCGCGTCTTTAACGTCTGCTTCTACTAAATTTCGACATAGTTGACGTTTTTATTATTTCCTGCCTTTTGCAAGTGTCCCTTTCAATGTTGTATTATCTTACGTTTACTTATGCGTATCGAATTGCAACTTTTAAAGAATAGCAGACTCGTACCCGAAACTTTCGTGGCCCAAAATTTATGTGACAATCCTTTCAAAGTCCAATGAACGATCTCAAGTGCGATAGGATTTATGGCCTTTCGTGCTTGTTAAATGGTCATTGAATGATCCTACGCCTTCTTTCCGGCCGGCAACTTGCCTTCAGTTTCAAATAGATGTACATTTGTTTGTGATTTATCATTTTCAAAACAATTTTCGACTACCGTGACAATAACCTTAATTGCAAGTATGCGTAACAATTTTAGTTACATCAATAACATGCTTATTTGTTTTATATACAAATTCGCGACCGTTTCAGACTGGACACCAAAATTACATTTCAGAGTTAGAATTTGTCAAATTTTGATTGAACAGCCTAACTTTCTACGCATTTAAAACAACGTATCATGAATTTGAATTGCTTACATCTACATATTTTATTTAAACCAGTAAATTCTTGACTACGGACCACTAAAATATCACTTTTCATATAAAATGGACCATAATGGACATGTTCTGTTTTGCTAGGATTTGAAATATCAAATGATGCTTAATGAAGTGACGGCTGTCAATGTCAAGCCGTCAGCAACCCGATGTTACTCCAATTGTACCACTTAAAAATAAAATTCAGCACTGCCAACTCAAACAGTAATTCTTGACCACTTTGTATAAGCAATGCAATTGTACAAAAAAAAATATGAAGAGAGTCTTAAAAAAATCAATTTGTTTAAATTATAATATTTAAATGTATAACTTGCCTACCAACTGATAGGCCCGTCAATAAATAAATACATTCCCTTACCTGCAAATATTCATTAATAGTATTGTGTATCTCGATCGACGACTGTTGCAATTTAACTTTAACAGGATGGACCTCGTCTTTTTGCTGTGCGACCTCCTGCAACCTCGTCAATAGCTGCTTGGAATTTTCAGCGTCCTGAATGACACCCGTAGCATGATTTATATCGTTATTGGACGCAATGGATTCAGCTGCCAAATTTTTTATAATATCCTGAGTTTGCAGCACCAATCGATCGACCGAGTGCTGCTTTGAGCTTAACAAAAATCCGGGTTGCAAAGACAGATGCCTCTGGGTATCGTGTTTCCTCGGCGATACGTTCCTGTTGAGCAAATCCTGAATCCTCCTCATTACAGTGTCTGCCTTCTCAGCCGACGCTTTCATGCACGGTGTTATATCGAAGATGGGGAAGGGCATGTATTGCACAGTGTGGTTGCTTTCTAGGGCGTAAGCCAAATCGCTGTAACCTTGCAGCGATATATTATTTCTGTCGTAGATTATGGTTTTGAGCTTGGTGTTAATCTGCAGGGCTTTCGCCAGCAGTCGAGCACCGGAATCTCCGATTATATTACCACTGATGTCTATTGTTTCTAGACACTTGTTATCACCTAATGCGTTTAAAAAATTGTGTATATCTGACTTGAGCTTGCAATCCGGAAGAAGCAGGGTTTTTAGAAGACATTCCTCATCCTGTATTACCTGCACCACAGAGTCCATCACGGTTGCAATGTGCTTAACCTTCATGTTCGTCATGTTGCGCCCCATACTTAAATGTTTTAGAGACTTATTTTTACTTATTGCTATCACTACTGAACCTAAGTCTATGTCCATATCTGAAATTAAGTACAAATGGTTTGTTGTGGATGGTGTAATGTGTTATACTTACTATTATCTGTTATATCTAGACTAGAAATACAGCGTACTCCATGAACACATGATTCCAGAACATGAGCTCCGTGATTACCCAAGGAATTGCTACTAATATCTAAGGTTATTTCCTTGGTGAATTCATTACACGCTAAACCAAGTAATAAATTCCTATAATAAAAATTATTACAAAAATGAGAACTAATTTATTATTAAAAGCCATGTTACTTACTTGAGTGGTTCTTGTGGCAATTTACACTGTGACATGTTGAGATATTTCAAATTCATGGTGGTACTAAAAAACTGCTTAAATGGTAAAGGAGCCTCCTTATTTTTCTTACTACTAAACGGGTTTCTCGATATATTTAAATGAACTAGATTTGTTGTACAGCCCTTAACTAAAGCACCAAAAAGCTAAAAAAATACAATAAACTCTAAACCAAATTCGAGCTAAACGAGTCAGTACTTACGTTTTCTAAAATAATATCTGTAGAAGAAATATCAAGATGACTAACGGCATTAGGATGTGCCAAGAAAGTATGTAAATGCTAGAAAAGTGAATGCATCACATTTTTTCGAAATTAAATATGCAATAAAATACTCACACTGATGTCATCTTTCAAACTATTGCCACTAAGATTAAGGTATGTGAGCGTAGTGTACAGGCTACTTTTGTTTATGAACGAGTGAGCCAATTGGTTGACGCCTTTCGATGTAATACCACAGTGTGATACATTCAAATGTACCAAACCCTTATTTAACTTACTTATACAACCCGTTAAATTATTAGCACCTAAAAAACTATATCAACAAAACTGCACGGACACATAAAACTTCGACAAATACCTTTATCTTCTATTGCATTATTTGAAAGATCTATAGTATGCAGAGGTATGATGGCATTAGATTTAATAGCATTCGTTAACTTATTAACGAAGTCAGCCTTTAAAGCTAAACTGTCCAGACAAACTTCCTCGAGACTTAAAGACTTGCGTATCACCTGCAGGACCTTTTCGATGTTGTCATGAGACAAACGCACGTGACTTGCTTTCAATTTCGTGAACCACGTGTTATATTCTAAAGCGCTAATAATTGGCACCAAATCTCTAAAAAACGCGAGGCATTTAAAGTTGTAGAAATTGACTCGCGACTTACTTCTGGTCTAAATAATCGAAATCCCTAAGGCAGAGCTCTCTAGTGTTTAGAGACGAATATATGTTATCCACATCCCACGCAACTTCCTCTCTATAAGGCATATTATGGTAATTGCACATGCACTCGTACTGATTAGAAAAGCCACCGCAAGGTCCCACACCTCTTATATTACTACCGACTGCTTCGATATCCCTTAACACTTGAAGACGTGAGCTCGGAATTACTTCGATCTACAAGTAGTATAAATGTATTGTACTACTTTGTTTATTCGTATGAATTAATTTTTACTTTTCTTATGATATACTGAAGGGGCACAGTTGGAAAAATATTCCTAATCGCTGTGGCCAACGCTGAAATCATGTCGTCTACTTCTGCACTACATGTTGAATCTTCGCTGGTTAAAAACGAGTATGTTTTGTCGTTGAACATCAGACTCAACTGATTTCCCCTTTTGCTTTCCAGAGCTTGTATTTCCAAATAATGAAAGTGACAGTCCACCTACAATAATATTTTTTAAATACAATAATACCATTCAAGATGGCATTGTAGTAAACGTACTCTTGTGGGAACTTTTGCAGTGAGAAGCAGTATTCGGTACGGTGAAAACACCTAGAAGGAAAAAAATGCTAGATTACAATTACATGGCAACGAATTTTTAGTATTTTTTGCAAATCAAATTCTAAGAAAATTCTTAGAATTTGCAAAATTGCAAGTTTCAATTGTCTGTATATTTTTTAATATTTTTTTATCATCCTTTCTTTAATTTATTCATATGAAATAATGTCACAGTTTCTATGATTAATAACAACCATCAAGCAAGCAATAAATGTTAAATACACAGTGTGGAAAAAAGTAAGGAACAAATTCGATAAAAAATAAACTATTGAGTCGTAACAACAATCCAAAAATAGGTCAATTTTTGTTTTAAATTTCCCGTTTTTTGACATTGAACTTAAGTATGCAGGACGATACATGCAAAAGCTATATCATCCAAATTTCTTTTCTAAATGAGAACCCTTTATTTTTTGTTGATATTTTAGTAGGTCATGTATCTGTCAAAATTGCCGTGTACAGATTTTTAGTTCTTGCATAAGAAAATTTTTGAGAAAATTTATTTTGAAATCCAAAAATACTTTAAAAAATAAAAATTTTATTTTACAAAATTCAAGTTCACCTCAGAACAATTTATTCGATTCCACTCACACATTTTACACTTTATTTCTTAAATAATAGTTTCTTTATGGATTTCTTATAAAAATAAAACAATAAAAAGTCTAAATATAATCAACAATTAAAATCATATAATTTATTATATGAAATTAATACATGTGAACACAAATATAATTTTAATCTTCATTTAATTTACTAATGTCCTCATAATCAACATGCTTCACTTTACGTCCTTGCAGAACTCCCGACGCGATTTCTATATCAACACAATAGTTCTTTTCATCTAATACTAACAAAGTAGCAGTCTGCCCCCTATAAGCACCGTTCACAACTTTAACCAATCGACCAACTGCCGGTATTACAGTTTCTAAGTGCGCTTGATCCAACTTCAATTTTTTCCCCGATTCCAACAACTTAACTATCGCTGTAAATTTATCTTTCACCTCAACAATAACACCCTTCTGTTTATAAAAATCATCCCCTAGTGATTTTGTTATTACTTTAACGACAATGCCAGAGGTAATCCAATTGTCTTTACGATTCGTTTTTTCTTTAATACTTTCTTCTTTAGCCATTATTTCATCCAGAGCGGATCTCTTCTTGCCACCTTCAGATTTGAATGATTTTACTGATTTGGTGTCTGAAATAGATGCATCATCGCTTGGTTTCTTCAATAACTTGGTTAAAGGTACTGGTGTTGGAATTGGTTTCGGTTTTGTTTGCAATTTAATTTCAAGACTCAATTTTTCTTCCTCGTTTTCCCTCGTTAATTCAGTATAAACAGGCTCATCTTTACTCACTGAATTTTCTAACCCGAACTTTACTTGCTTTTCTATAAATTCCAGTGTCCTTTCTTCATCATCTTTGTCCATCTTCAACTTTTTATTTCTGCGTTCCTCTTTTGCGATCGTTTCAGGATCACGATCTACATATGTAATGAACCAACCCTTTTCTGTCTCGTCTACAATGCATTTGCCCGTTCGACCCAGCCACTTCACAAAACCGGTTAATGTTACCCATCTTGTTGCGTTCATGTGCAAGTGGTTTCTGTCTGTGATGTACTCTTGGTAAACTCTGTTTGCTGCTACACGCTTAGTTCCAAATTGTCTTCTCAATATGTCTAAGTACCCCTTTGCGAATTCATAAGAAAACTCGTCCATGTACTTCTTGGCATTGTCTGCGAAGAGTAGCAGTTGACGTTGATGAGATTCAGACATCGTGTGACACTTGAAACCGTTTTCATCTCGACACTGTTTCTGACACATCTGACAGTACCATCTCAGCTTCTGCAGGCCTTTCGCCTTCATTTTATTGGCAATGTACTTCGGAGTACCTACCTCGGCCCTCGGCATTTTGGATCAGTTAATTCGTACTTAATTACAAAAAAAATTATTATTTTGCATATATTTTAATACTTTAAGCAAGTATACAAGCCAATAACTGCTTGTAACAAACTGTTTGTAGAAAAAAATTGCGACTACTGACAATTCACTTTGACGGATTAGACTGAAGTTAGCGACACAATACCAGGTTATAGTTGCCAACATACTTTCTTTTCCTTTTCTCCACTAATTTTATTCGATAATCCCGAACGATTTCTAACATTTTAGAAATATTAAAAACGATTCAAAAATACGTTTGCGAAAAACAAAAATTCCGAATTTTGTTCAAATTTTAAGTTGTTCAGGTTATAATTAGAATCCATTCCGGATAAGTTCGGGATTAGCTCCGCGAACAAAGCTATAATGTTATCCAATTTTCTTTTAAAAAAGTAAAATATAAAATTTAACAGATCTGTTATTAAACTGATTATTCGGTGAATTTATAAACTTTTTAAAGAAAAACATGTTAAATTAATTTCTTGTGAATTTTATTCATATAAACTTACCTGGCAACTTTTATACCGGATGATTTTTAAAAATTTTTATCAACTCTTGCCATGGAATTTGGACGGCATGTCTTAGCTTTACTGTGAAACAGCATGAGTGCAATGACATACTTTTCACTTAAGCTAAGACATGCCGTCCAGATTTCATGGCAAGAGTTGATAAAAAATAACTCGGTAGAACATTTAATTTTATTGGAAAATCGATCTTGGGATCATTTAACAAACTGTATGTAAACATTAAATTTAAATAAATTAAACATATTCAAAAACATTGTAGGAAAGATCTTTGTCAAACATCTTTTATAACGTAATACCGGCCTTAGTTTTTTTTAATTTGAAGTGACACTGACAGTTATAGTCAGTCTTGAAATTGAATTTGAAGAAAATAAAGAAAGAGATACAAACGAAAAAGCAAAGTGCATTTTTTAAAGAAGATTTATTTTCTAAACTAACTGTATGTACACGATGCTTCATATTTTGAGTAACAGGGACAAGCATTTTAGTATATGTCAATTTGACATTTGTTAAGATTAGATGTGCGGCTCATGGCCAGCTTTGACTAATTTTTATTCGATCGCATTCGCATTGTAGAAGAAGGGACAGGTATTTATCCCTTTTGAGAGTATTTTTTTTTTAATTAAAAGGGAAGAAGATAGTTTTGTTGAAAAAAAAAGTATTTTATTTTATAGTAATTCAGTGTTTAAGAAAATATCGCTTACATAGTATGTATTAGAGACCTGCACGAGTAAGTACAGAATCGTCCGAGTACAGATACGAATACTCGTTTGACGATTACAACGATGCGTATCGCAATACGCATAATCGTATACGTTCGTGACGAGTATAGGTAATCGGCATCGTGGCATCGTTGTGATTAGTAATCGGCATCGTCAGGAGCAGAATTGCCAGTTGGGCAAACTGTATTGGAATGCACGAATACTAAACATAATTACAAATCGTGAAAACAAATCACAAATAACAATTACACTTGCACCAGTTTCAAAATTATTTTTATTAATAAAGATGGTTATCGTAAAATATTTTCAATATGAAAAATCTTACAAGAAACGATCTGTTGAATTATTACGTCCAAAATAATCAACTTCTAGGCTTTGTGGAAGGATGAAAATCATTAATTTTAACAGTAAAACTACCGCCAATGAAAAAAAAACACAAATACAAAAAAGGTCGAGGAAGAAAGGCAAACAGAGAAGGAACGTAATAGAAAATTTAGCGCCATCGTTTAGGATTATGTTCTAAGAGTCCATGATGGATACTTATGAGAATCGATGAATGGCATTTGTCCATGAGAAAAACTACATACAGGATGATTTTTTAAAAACGATCCACCTGAAATATTTCATAAATGAAAAGGAAAATAAAAATTTCCAAAAACATGTCTGCTTTTATTCTAAAGGGGACATGTTTTGACCCATGAATCACACTTTTGAACTTTACTCCCGAGCCCCCACCAATACCCCCCAAAAATTTGTAATAGAATGATCCATCGTGTAGTATCTGAAATGAAAGCTTATCCTCCAAAGAATGCGCCAATGTACCTGTCTTTTAGAAAAAAATTAATTACAAACAGAAAAATTAATGGTGACGTCTACCCGGATATGTTGGAGAATATCAATAATCATCCAATAATTGAGGAAATTGAAAATTAGCTTGATGAAGAAGGTAATTCAATGCTCGACGAACATAAACTTTCCTTCCAGCAGATTGGTTGTTTATTCTGAAATAAAATGTCACTAAAATACTGTTATTTCCAACGCCTAGTGAAATGTTTAAGGATTTGGTACCAGTATCGTAATGTAGACTAAAGTGTTAATTTTTCAGTTTGAAATTAATATTTTTTCTAAAAGACAGATACATTGGCACATTCTTTGGAGGATATACTTTCATTTGAGTTACCACACAATGGGAGAGAAACTGCAGACACATTTCACTGGGAGGGGCCAAATTAACCGTACCCCCCCCCCGTGAAAATTTTCCAAGTTTTTTGGTGCACCTTATTTGCACCCCTAATACACCCTTATGCACCACCTTTTTTAACTTTTGCACCGCTCAAATACATAGCTGAGGAAAAAATTAACTGAAATAACTTTCTATTTTATTTCTTTTCTCAGCTATTTGAGCGGTGCAAAAGTTAAAAGAGGTGGTGCATAAGGGTGCATTAGGAGTGCAACAAGGTGCACTAACGAAACTTTGAAAATTTTCACTGGGAGGAGCTACGGTTAACTTGGCCCCTCCCAGTGAAATGTGCCTGCAGCTTCTCTCCTGAAGGGGTGCAAAAATTTATTTTGGTGGTGCATAAGGGTGCAATCATCTGGTGCAAGAAAACTTTGAAAAACGTTACGTTACGTTACGGGGGGGGGGGATTCCAACACATGCCTCGAATGAATCTGATGTATTAATCCAGCGTCACACATTATTAGTTATAATTTTTATAGTATATCAATTTTGATATTTTTACTTCAAGAAAAAGAACGTTTGTGTGATATTAACAATAGTATATTATTTTACGAGTTTCACAAGAAGGCTTATTGTAACACGAGTGGGGTTGGGGTACGACGAGCGAAGCGTAGCAAGCTCGGAGTGCCCCAACGGAACGAGAATAGGGCCCCAGGGGGTCGATTCTCGAATTACGAGACATGACGTCAAAATGACGCAATTCCCGAACTATACAGGGATATTCACATAAACCGTTCGTTAAAAGTTTTCAAGGTTGCAGTTCACGTAGATATTTGAAATTTAAGGAGCAAGGATTTTCCGTGGAGATCTCTTTAAATAAAATAAAATTGCCTTTGTATCACTTCCGGTTGTACCGGAAGTGATACAAAGGCAATTTTATTTTATTTAAAGAGATCTCCACGGAAAATCCTTGCTCCTTAAATTTCAAATATCTACGTGAACTGCAACCTTGAAAACTTTTAACGAACGGTTTATGTGAATATCCCTGTATAGTTCGGGAATTGCGTCATTTTGACGTCATGTCTCGTAATTCGAGAATCGACCCCCTGAAATGTAAAAAAAATAATCACTCTCTTTTTTTCTCCCATTATAGTTGCTTAGTTTCGTCTTTATTCACCGACAGCGCATTCATGTGCAGTGTTGTCAGTAGTTCTAAATTTAAGTACCAAGCAACTGTTAGAACTGGTTCAAAATTTCTGAAAACTTCAAATTTCATACGAAACTGAAAAAGTGAATGAAAACGACTTTTGACAACTACACAATTAATAATAGAATTTGCATTAATTTTTAGTGTTATGTAAACGTATCAAAAGCCAAAATGAATACCGTACAGTCGCGAGCATAAGTTGCTAAAAAATTGATCAATCCTCAATTTGCGACAGCTCTACACAAAATATGATAACTATATTTTTTTTATTTTAAAGACAGGAATTTGTAAAAATTGGTGCTTTTTTAGCTCCCAAGAGGATTCTAAATCTAATGAGTTGGTAGCACTGGTAAAGAGCACAAATATTGACATTTGACAACTGTCATAATTGCAAGGTTAAGTTTATAAATAAATAATTGCTTTGTTAGGAATACGATCAGGAATTATTTTGACGCCAAATAATTTTAAAGGCCCAAACAAAATTCTGTTTGAGCCTTAAAAAACCTAAGACAAAAACGCGATTTTAACCATAATCCAAAAAGCAGATGTGACGCCCTTGCAATATTCACAGTTCTCCTGGGTTGTGTTCATAAATTACACTCTAGGGTCACTCTCGGGTAATATTGTGATCTCTCTCGCATAAATGTATTTATACATTTTGCTTCTCACATAAGAATCATAAAGTACTAAATCAGGCGTGTGTTTCCATAGCAACAAACACATTTTAAAAGTGGGACGTGAAAAGTGATCTCGTTGTCATGGAAATCATGTAAACACTAGACTTCTTAAAACTAATGAGCGAGACGCAAAATAACTAAAAACTTGTGAGTGAGAAAGATGCGATTATACACCCAGGGTGCACTCGAAGGTGTAGTTTATGAACACAACCTTGTTGTTTTTGAAGAGTGAGGGGAGAAGGTGACTTTGAAACGTGAATCTTGAAGTCCCTAGACAGCTGTAAGGCGCGATTCACACGAACAAGTTTTGTTTTGAAGCGGCTTTAAATGTGGCGTTAAAAGTAGACGTACGTAAATGCACAAGAGTTTTTTTTGTGAATTCTTTTGCTTGTGCAAAACTGTCAACTTTAAAATGAATGTAAATATAAACATGATACGAACCAAATAAAAACATAACCCTTGAAAGTGTATTTCTGCAGCCATACCTACCTGGGGCGTGTTCGAAAACACAGGGAGTAAGAGTATTAAGAGTTATACCAACAGAATGAATAAAGTGAAAAGCAAAATATACAAAATGATTTACATATATGAGAGAGAAAAGAATATTACGCAAGAGTAACGCTCTGGGTTTTCGAACACGCCCCCGGGTTGCGTTCACACAGTGGCGCAGCCAGAAATTTGTTTTGGAGGGGGCTTAAAAATAATAATAATTGTAAGAATCACGTAAGAGTATACAAGGACATATTAAATAGTAAAGATACATAATATGAATTTATACCGAACTAACGTTACCAAACGAAATTAAACGGCGTACTCTTTTTTGCAATACTTAAATTATATTATCAAATTCTAGTACCACATAGCTGACTCTGGGGGGAGCTTCAGCCCCCGTGAGTGCGCCACTGCTTTCACAAAATAGTTGTGCTATAGAGCTCCGAGAGCGTCTTGGCGTGTAATTGCGTCTTTCTCACTCACGATTTTTAACACATTTTGCATTTCGTCCATCTGTTTCAAGACGCTTGTGTTTAAGGGATGTGAGAAGTGCGCTCGTTGTCATGGAAATAATGCAAACAAAAGTCGTTTTGAAACAGATGAGCGAGACGCAAAATGTGTTAAAAGTCGTGAGTGAAAAAGACGTCCAAGACGGTCTCGGAGCTGTAGTTTGTAAACTAATGCCGTGTTCCAAATGCTGTTCTGAATCGTTTAGTATGTACTACTTGTTAGCATGCATACCCCCACCAAATATACAAGTGTGCAAAAGGTGGTGCAAAGTATGAGGCTATAGGTTTGTTCCAGCAATAGTTCGTAACTAGTTCGAAACCGTCAAAAGCATGCAGTCATCAAAATTGTACATTTGACGGCGCCGCGCCGTTAAAATCGGTCATTACTTTGGTGGGCAACTGTTTTCAACGGTTCCGAACTAGTTCCGAACTGTTGCTAGAACAAAGCTTATAGCTTTGTTCCAACCACACTCTGTGACGGTTTCGAAACCGTCATAATCAGTTGCCCACAGAAATAATGATCGATTTTGACAACTTTGTCAAGTGTAAAACTTTGATGAGTGCATGCTTCTGACAGTTTCGAAACCGTCACAAAGCGTGGTTGGAACAGACCTTATATGTTCCAAATGAACGATAGTGGTGCTTTCTCAGGAGAAAGTATTGAAATATGAGTAATTGGCAGTCATGTAGATCACTGTAAATGCATATGCTGACTTCATCAACTGGGAATATTGGGGTTAGTAAATTAATATTATTGATTGTTCATTATTCTAAAGTGGTGTTTATGGATTATGCACATAATAGAAAGGCAAGGGGATATAAATCTTCCCAATGTGCTTTTCGAGATTTGAGTAATTCAATTGTTGAATTTTCTGTATCTAGATATACGGTGTATTTTTTTAAAAATGCCATAAAGGTTGGCCATGAAAATTAAAACTCATGTCGTAGCTTGGCATGTAAATGAATGGAGCTAAGACATGAATTTTCTTTTCCACAGCCACCCCTTATGGCATTTTAAAAAAAACCCATAGTATATGCAGCTATATAAATATTTGTCCACTCCTACAACATATTGTGTTAATTAATTCGTATAAATTACAATTAAAATAGGTGATGTTTTACGTTATACACTATTCTAAAGTGGTGTTTATGGATTATGCACATAATAGAAAGGCAAGGGGATATAAATCTTCCCAATGTGCTTTTCGAGATTTGAGTAATTCAATTGTTGAATTTTCTGTATCTAGATATACGGTGTATTTTTTTAAAAATGCCATAAAGGTTGGCCATGAAAATTAAAACTCATGTCGTAGCTTGGCATGTAAATGAATGGAGCTAAGACATGAATTTTCTTTTCCACAGCCACCCCTTATGGCATTTTAAAAAAAACACATAGTATATGCAGCTATATAAATATTTGTCCACTCCTACAACATATTGTGTTAATTAATTCGTATAAATTACAATTAAAATAGGTGATGTTTTACGTTATACACTTACATTTAAATGTTTAATTTATTTCTGTATTTTCTGTCATTATTTCTACTGCTGTAAAAGACCACACTCTGTGATTCACGGAAAAAACTGACATAAATTGACACTTACAATATGCTTACAATCACCGATTATGCCAACTGATATGTGTTGCTGTTGTTTATAAAATTGGCAGCACGGGGAAGTACGCATTCTAGTCTGCCTTTTCGTTTACTAGCTTTAAGTACGCTTTTAAGATCGTATTCAAGCACAAATCACTTATATCTGTAGATGCTTAACGCACATAGTAGGCGGCTGGATTTGTTACTCTGGTGCTATGCTCTGGTGGTTGGAAGCGAAAGTATGGACTTAGCGCGCGAAATTTAAATTTCAGCTTTCTTTGTATGTAGGTTTAATTGTTCAAACGTTCATAAAAATAATCATTCGTTAACAGAAAAGTAAGTCATTTTGTCAAATAACTTGATGGTTTGTTAAAAATCATTGTCTTTGATGAATTTTTGTGTCACGTTTTGGCATTACTACCTAAAAGCCGTAAAAGACGATCATAAATTAGATGTATGTAATTTATATGTATCTTTTGACAAAACATAAATTTGAACGTTTTTCTTTGTTGTATAAGAAAGAAATTCATTAAATTTTACACGTAAAAACACTTCATGTGCTTTCTTATCATAAAAATATACGTTTCAATTTACGTTTTGTCAAAAACTACATGTAAATTAGATCTATTTTATGATTGTCCATTACGACCTTTATGAGTTATTAAAAGCAGAAGACTAATCAAATAACTAAAACGTAATAACACGGAAACAAAGAAAATACCGAGAACACATTTACCTTTATATTTAGCTAAATAATTGCGTCTTATTTGATGTCTAATAACTTTGACCCAAGACTTTGACACAGATTCACAAATTTTATTTGAAATTTTCCATGGAAACGGAATAAAACAAGATCGTTTACCGTACTACCAACTTTACATTAATTGTGAATTGAGGTAAAAACTATCACACTGACATCTCGTGTTTGGAAGCGTAGTAATTTCCTAGTCCGTGAGTCTGTCATTTAACTTAAACATCTATATATAGTAACTTAGTGGTTTGTGGTAAGGCACTCGATCTCTGTCTATCTGTGTATTTTTCTGTAGGTGGGGATACTCGACCTAAAATCTAGTACGCATTGATCTGTCAAATGTGCATTTGGAACACGGCATAAACCCTGCGTGTAATGTGCTACCTAACGTCATTTTTAACGTCTAATTTGACATTAAGTAATAAGTGGCTACACTAAAAGAGCGATTTACACGAAGAAGTTTTTCTTTTGAAGCGGATTTAAAAGTGACGTTAAAAGTATATCTGCCTGTACAAGTTTTTCTTGTAAATTCTCTTGCTTGTGCAAAACTGCCAACTTTAAAACGAGTGTAAATATAAACATGATAAGAACCAAATAAGAACATAATCTTTGAAAGTGGAAGGGACAGGAAGTCTTCCACTGCCGCATTTTGTTTCACAAACAATAAAGACACAAACTTCTAATTGTCGGAAATAAAGGTAATAATTAGGTTTGTTCCAGCAACAGTTCGTAACCAGTTCGAAACCGTCAAAAGCATGCAGTCATCAAAATTGTATATTTGACGGCGCTGTTAAAATCGGTCATTACTTCGATGGGCAACTGTTTTTAATGGTTACGAACTAGTCAGAAACAGCTGCTGGAACAAACCTAATGAATCATACGTTGTAAAGTTAAGGGTACGTTCCACTTAAGACCCAAAACGATCGCGCTCGAGGTGTTGTGAGCGACCGTTCCACTTATGTTTAATGTCATGATCGAGAATGACAAGTGGAACGCTATTGCAAATAACATTGCCGGTAGAGGCGCTAAAGTTTCCGAAAAAATGGCGGTGCAGACGTGATCAACAAGCGTCGTTTAATTACTTACTTCTTCATAGAAATTAGGTTTCATAGATTTTTTTTTATCGGAAACGACATTTTATAATAATTGATGCGTATCTAACGATGCTAACACGACTTAAATGATCACAGTCGATCACGTCTACTCTAGTACTCACTTCTCCACCAGGCGCCAACACTTGTCATGAAAATTCCCAATTATAGACCGTAATTGGGAATTTTCATATAGGCGAAAAAATTGAGAATATTATACTTCAACGTTTAATAACAAATAAATATTCAGATAATGATAGTAACTCCAGTTCAGATGATGAGTGGGAATTGATTTATAAAGCACGGAAGAAACAATGTAACTTTTTCAATTTTCGCGGTTTAAATTTTTTAGGTTAAAATCTGTCAAAATGTAAACGCTCACGCCGACCCATGTCTGTATTGCGGTCATTGTGATCGTTCAATCTAATCTCGCACAGGGTACCATTCGCTCATTCCCGTAACAACGTGGTCGTTATGTGGAACATCAAGGTGAGCAATTTTATCGTTGTGAACGTTAAGTGGAACGTACTCTAAGTTGGTATATCGTGAAATCGGTAGATTGCGCTTGCGCAACCCGTTAACGTTTACAGAAACTTATAGGAAATAGCGTTTGTTTCAATTTTTCTGTAAAAGTTTTCTTGTACAAGTAAACTTTTAAGCAGTTAGCTGTTTCTTTCTAATGCATGCAAATATTAGAGAGAGAAAACTTTTAATGTCACTTGCAAAGAAAAACAAACTAAAGTGAACAAAGGCGGACGTTCCAAATTCATTCTAGAGTTTGTGCTATAAATTTTATTTACTATTTTAATAAATTATACAAAGATTTGGACGTAAGTAATAACATGTAAGGTTATGTTTGTTGCTTTTATGTTTAATTTGTAGGGTTACGCCACTAAATATCCTATTGTTGTATATTTTATTATAAGTATAATGGCCAATTGCACAAAACACTTAAGCTGAACTTAAATTGAAGCATCGTTTATAATGAGACATTTGAGGTTATACAACATTGTGAAGGTCATATTCTAAGTGACGTTTAAAGTTAAGCAGAGTTAACGTAGTTAACCACTCGATCAAGTTAAATGTGTAATTAAGCAATATCATTGGTGTTAATTTAAACTTTCCTCCAATGATATTGCTTAATCACACAACTAACTTGATCGAGGGGTTAACTATGTTTCATGAAACTGTGTTTGGTGCAACTGGTTTACCATTAACTATACTCTTTTAATCATTGGTATTACTATAAGTGTGAGTGTGGTTGCCTAATTTGAGTGATCACATGGGGCTTGGGAATAATTGAAAACACGGTAGGTACTTAATACACAAGCAGTGCCTTACGTATACAGGATGTTTCAAAAAAAGTTATGCCCCCTTGTTTGTGTGATATTAAGTAAAACATCAAAGTCGAGCAACTTTTTCTCATTACCAGTGCACCGATGTTAATGCAAACGAAGATATTAAAATTTCTCACAATGTAACAGTTCTGTTTAAAAAATATTAAATGTTCTTTAATTTTAAAAAAATGGCTGTTTGTTTTGCCTTCAAGATAATGTCTTTTTCACAATTTTGTAACACTTATAGTATACAATAAGTCATTATTTGTTAATTGTGTCACCTTTTGTCCTGGTAAATAGTGTATATGTTTGCAAACGCGTCACGTATTTGTTCAATCAATATTGAAATCGCGTAAATTAACGCGTGGAATTTTTCGGCCGTGAAGACACAAGAATTTTGTTTATTTTTGTGGTATACGAGCATTTACTTTATCTCTTTATTATTAATTTAATGCTCTAATGACTAGATGAGTACGGAATAAAACATTAATTAATGTTAAATTGTTTAAACTGTAATATTACATAATGGCACACACACACAGTTGACAAAATAATTTTACGGAAACACACCTCATCTATGTATGTATGTAAGTTAATAAAGAGGCCTGCATCCACATAATTAAACTCATTGAACAAAGAACAAGGTCAATTGATAGGGCGTTCTAAATTACGCCACTTTTGTCTCCTTAAATAATTTTGTAAGCGTTTGTTCTTTCCCGCTTTGGCAATCGACACTGTCGGAAACTCGGAAGACACAGATTTCTTATCAGTGACTAAATTGTTTGCACGAACAAACAACAACAAAGTCCGTGTAGAAACTTATGTAGAAATCGGTTCCCGGTCGTGACTAAGCTTTCTACAAAAATCATTTGCATAACAATCTAAATTCATGGACGGAAGATGTGCGACATTCGTTGACAATGAAAATTCTTTTATGAAGTCACTGGAAAGTGTGTTAAAAATTTCGCTACGCTGCGGTTTTAAACAATAAGTATTAAATGAGAAGACACAAAAAATAATACACAGAGAGAAAACATTGGAAAATACATACTGTAAATAAATTTAATGAAAGCAATTGTTGAACTTTGATAAAATATTAACTCAATATCTTAACTATTTATTGATAAGGTATCAACGTTGCATCTGCATTTTTTATTTGATTTTATAGAGAGGTCTTTGTACTTAATACAAGAATTTGTATTTGCTCTATTATGTAAATGAATGTTAACACTGAATTATTTTGTTTT
Organism: Dorcus parallelipipedus; assembly: GCA_958336345.1. Taxonomy (NCBI): domain Eukaryota; kingdom Metazoa; phylum Arthropoda; class Insecta; order Coleoptera; family Lucanidae; genus Dorcus; species Dorcus parallelipipedus. The sequence continues at coordinate 19,422,728 of OY284480.1, read as the reverse complement.
CAATGCAAATATGTACATAATTAATTTTGCAGCATAGTATTGAAGTAGTATTAGTATAGCAGTAGATAGTATTTTTTCTTTTTTTTTAGAAAATTAAATAACTTGTGAAAGAAACAATCAGAAATCGATGACTTCAAGAATAAAAATTTAAAAAATATATTTCTTTAAAAAACTATCTAACAGTAACATGGAAATAGGTACATTTCAGTACTGTATACAAATTTCAAATATCCTTTCATTAAATTGTTCATTAGTGGTAGGTATAAATGTATGTGTTTTAAACCTTCAAAAAAACCTTATTTTTTAGTTGCACTTCGTGACAGTTGTTCTATAAAAGGCAAAGCTCTATCTTGAAGGATAATCTTAATGCCAATCAATTTTTAATCATTCTTTTATCTTTCGCAGAAGAAAAACAATTTCTTTTTGATACTTTATTCTCTAAACATGAAATTGTAGTTGTATCTATGGCCCGTGTGACACTATTATATTTCATGTGCAAGATTTGTTACGCAGTGAGCGAGAAGTGCCAATTCAACCAATCAGAATTCACTGTGGTAGCTCATCTTCCTCACTTTGTAACAAAAATGTTATCAAATCTTGCATGGTGTCACACGGGCCTACAGTACAATTTGTTAATGTGTCATTAAAATAAAAGCTTTCATCTCTATTTTTCTGTTATCAAGAGTATAAAAAGAACTGAAAAGAAAGTGTTTACAGCAGTTTTGTTATGGAACATTTTGTCTTTATCTTCAGAAGATAAAATAAAAATAACTTCCAGTTTTTATCTATTCAACTTAATTATTATATCATTCATTTACTGTGATTAATGAATAATACATATTACGAAAGATAGAAATCACAACAGATAACATCATGTGGTCAGTGATGCATAATATTGCATATTCCAATGCAGTTTACAACACACTCATCAAAACTAAACTGTGACTCATAAATATACAACAGAATTCTAATGAGGTCTCGTTTTATTCTTCGTCTCGTTTAAAAATAGCTTGCAGAATATTTATCAAAAAATTAATAAAAGATACTGAAAATTTCAATACTCTACTCACCAATACCCTGTTGTCAGTTTTGTCACTCTTTGTTTCCAATCTAACCACATTTTTAAAAAGAATTTTTACTTGTTTCCCCAATAACGTCTTGATGCTCTCTGGAAATACGAAAACAAAACCAATTAATTTACATTAGAACAATAACGCACACATAACAAAACTGGTTAATTACAAAAAAAAAATAAAAATAAAAAATTATAATTCGAATGAAAAAAATATTGTGAATTTCAAAAACGGAAGCCCCAACCGATTTTTGCCGCAATCAGAGCGACACTCCCCTTTTCGATGTATTGTAAACATTGGCTTTTCCCGAAAGTTTTCTGTGCACAACGCCGGTGCAAGTACTCACCGTTTAAATCTTTCGTCAACTGTGACCTGGTAGACATAATTTAAAACAACGCCCGGCACTAACGAGTATTCGAAGTCAATAACGGATCATTTTTGTCAAAATTGTTTAATTAGTTTAACGTAAAAAAAGAAATAATTGTAGTTGTCACTCTTGTCACTGTCATTTTCTCGGGTTATTTACGTGTTAGTAACTTTCGAGGCGCAGTTGCAGACCGACGCTAAAGTTGGTAGCGCACTGTTTTAAACACAAATCGAATTCAAAATAAGAAATTAACATTAGTTTTAAGATCCACACACATAAAGAAGTATATAAGACAATAAATTGTAGATATAAATGAAAAGTGACAAACAAGAATAAAGGACTTCGGGAGTTACGGTTGGCAACTGCGTGAAGTTGCAAGTAATGCAATGAAATGTTGCTTTAATTTCTAAGTAAATGAATTAATACTTATTTCAAATATACACACATATATACTTACTGCAGAAATATAAAGTACAGTAAATTATAAGAATATTGAAAGGGACTTCCAAGAAAATATCATGTACAATATTGCCAACGTAAGGGATAATTTTCTTTTTAAGGTATTTTTTCAAATCTTTAGGGATTAGGGATTTCTTTTCTGAAAAAGAGATTTTCAAGTTTATTTCGTAAAAAGAAACTGAGAGTTGAAAGCTCCTAGAAAATTCAAAGTTGCTCGTTTATGTATTAGCATTGCTTATATATGATATTAATACATAAACAATGGTATTAGGAAACCCACTTATCTAACAATTTGCATATGTTACAGAGAAAAGAAATGACGTTATGCACGAACTTAAATTTTTTTACGTTGTAGGGATTTTAGGTATTTTTCTATGTTAAAAGGAATTTTTTTGGTAACACTTCAGGGATTTCTGCGTTTTACGCGTTGGCAACACTGTTCATATATGGTGTGAAGTTGTAAATAATGTAATGGAATGTTGCTGTAATTTCCAAGTGAATTTTTTTGGTAACACTTCAGGGATTTCTGCGTTTTACGCGTTGGCAACACTGTTCATATATGGTGTGAAGTTGTAAATAATGTAATGGAATGTTGCTGTAATTTCCAAGTGAATTTCAAGTTCAATTTCCAAGTGCAACAGTTGTAATGTCGTTAATAGCTCTCTTTTCCGGCCTCCGTTTTAATATAAAACGTAAGTGTTGCGCCTCCTCCTTTTTATATTGCGTATTTATAGGCATAACCAAAAAACTATCTCGGCCTTCAATTTAATTTTCTCAAGTCAGGAGCAAATTGCACACTAATAATCTTATTATAATAAGAAATACTAACATTATTAATTAGATAACACCTACGAAAAATGCTAATCAGAATGACTGATAATGTCATAATTATTTGCAATATATTTTATGGGTAATTAAAGTTTTGTGCGAACTTCCAGAGAATTAACATCGCACAATTATCATTTCCAGCAGTTGGAATGAGAAACTAATCAGGGCAACGCAGAAACAATGTCGGAAGCATTCGTAGAAAAACTACAGAATTTATTGCTGGAGCGAAACATACCCTCCATCATCGAGCTCGTTAATAACGATGAAAACACCCCGAAATTCCAAGACAATCCCTGGGAAACCATCCCCTCTATTACTAAGCACCTGAATGAAAGCGTGAAGAAACAAGACTCCCAGTTTTTCGAAACTTGCAAAAATATCTTAGACAGCATTACCCAGAAATTACAGCCCGACGACGTCTTGCTAATCATTATTAAAGACGTAGAATCTGCGTCAGATGATTTAATGTTTGTTACTTTACTTCAGCCCTTGCAGAGGGCAGTTTTGCAGTTACTTCCAAAAAATCGGGTCAATTATTTGGCTTGGTGTTTCAATTCCATTCAAACGTACATCAATGAATTACCATTACCGGAAAATCTAAATTTAGATGGGCAAGAGAAACTTCTCATGGATGCTGACGGTGCTGTCTCGAGAATTTCAACATTATACTCTGAATTCCTTCCATTTTACGATCCAATAATACAAGAAATACTGAAATTAAATTCACAACATGAGCTCAAAACACTAACAACCAAATTTTTGTTACAACTCCTAAGCAAACCCCTCGCATATTTAGATATGGATTGCGAAAATAAACCGAAAAGTAAAGCTAGAAGGGTAGGTGAAGATTTAGCATCGAAAATTATAAGCCTGTGTTCAGATGTCTATCGATTTTTGGATGTGGATTTCAACAATGAAACAGACGACATAAAAGTTAACAACTTGGCTTTTGGGGTTTTCTTTTATTTGCTTCTAAGCGAACAGGTGAATTTAGAAAAGTGCCCGAAAGTCTACGATTCAGTATACGTGTTTCAAAACTGCTTGAAATTCGCAGTGGAACTTTTTAACCATGAAAATCAATTCGTTACAGAAAAGGCCATCCGACTTTCCACCGCTTTGTTGTCAATGGTACACGGAAATAAATTATCTTATCACCTGCTAGATTCAGACGTGCATTGTAAATTTTGCAAGGGTTTGACTAACGTAATGATATACAGCCCAGTGGAAACATACCGCAAATCAACATTAGAAATATTTCGCACTTACCTATATCATTTTGACACTCGAGGGCGGTATTTGTTAATTTATAACATAACAAGCACTTTTAATCACACTGCTCTTACATCGTACCTAATCACTCAGTACAAGGAGATGCTGGTCGAAGAATTTGATAAGAATAGTATTGTGTCAGAGTATTTCTGTGGAACAAAATTGTTGGATCTCCTCAACATGTTCTGCAAGTTACCGGAGGGGGCCGAATCTGACTTGATGAAGCTAGCCGATCAGATCATCGCTTCCATTAATTTGTTACGTTATTTGGCAATACGGGACAAACAAAATGTGACGAGAATCTGGGGGCACTTCGGCAGTCTCGAAAAGAATTACCTGGAACCTTTGTTGAAAGGACTCATGCTGTCTAAGGCCCATTACAACTTGAAAGTGAAGGAAGTTTTGACCGAGAATGCGCATGGTGATAAAGGAGAGAACAAATCAACAGTGTCTGTTACGATCGGTGGACATAACTTGCCCGAGTTATCAACAACTGAAAAATTACAGGTGCTTAACTCTTCTATTACGGCTTTCGACGTAATGGAGAGTTTGTTGTGCAGGTTAAATGAGTGTATACAAAGTGGGTTTAATTTACTAAGAATTTAAGTGTACTTACAAGAAAAAAAGTTAAATTTCAAATAAATGTTTTTTTTTTCTAGATTTACTAATTTACTTGTACTCCATAAAAATTTAAATCAAATAAATGCGTTTTTTTTACTAATTTTATTGATTTTTGATACCTCCTGTATCTACTATCATTGTCTTTAATCAATGAAAAATTGCAATTATGTAAATAATATAATAATAAGTAATGTGTATAGGCAGAACATGTTTTACTTATTAAAATAAAGAACTAAAAATTGCAGTAAACTTTTTGAAGTTTTTACTCATTAAATGGAAATATCAATTTATAGTAATCAATTAATCCAAAAAGTCATCAAAAGCAAATGGTTTGTTTTTTTATTACATATTTTATGTGCACTGATAACTTTTAAATTACATTTCAAGGTCTAATGGGCCCCATACACGATCAAACAATTTGCGCAACAGGGTCTTGTGCAAACATTTTGATCGTGTATGTTCTCGTTTGAGTTGTTGTGCAACAGTTAAGTGCAAAACACAGTTGTTGTACAACAGAAGTTTGCGTAAATTGTTTGACCGTGTATGGATCCCTAGTAAAAAGCTGCAAATGAAATAAATTTTAATAAACTTTCTAGATTCAGTGGCAGTGTGGATATCACCGAGGCAACAACATTTTCCCCATTTTTCGACAGAGTCCAACCCCGAAAGTGACAAGTATGAAGAAGACATAAAAAACAAAATTTTAAAAGCGTCACTACCGTTCGTAAGCAAGCTAGGATGGTCCAAAGATGCTCTCTCTGCTGGTGCAGAACAAGTCGGGTACCCTGGTATTATACACGGAATGTTTACAAGAGGGGGTGGAGATCTAGTTAATTATTTTCAGAAAACGTCGAACGAAGAACTAGTCAATTACATGAAGAAAGTTAGTTAGTGTCCAGGTGATTAGAGATTTTGTTATCTTTGATTTTTATTACAGCAGAAAGAGAATGATATTAGAATAGCACCGGTCGATTTTGTTGAAGACGCAGTGAAAATACGATTGCAGATGATAATTCCGTATTTATCCAAGTGGCCGCAAGCAATTGCAATTATGGCTTTACCACCTAACATGCCAACTGCTCTTGCTTCACAGTTGACTTTAGTAGACGATATTTGTTACTATGCCGGAGATCGTTCTGTTGATGTAAGCTAAGGCAACGCACTTTTTATTTCAAACACCCGCACTTTCATTGTCGTTATAGTTCAGTTGGTATGCTCGCAGAATAGCTTTGGCCGCAATATACAAGGCCACTGAATTATACATGTTGCAAGATAAATCACTGGATTTCACTCATTCATGGAGGTTCTTAAACAACAGGTTAACCGAGGCTGTGCAACTACAAGACCTATTAATAAGCTCAGAAACTCCCGGTAAGAGATCCAATGATGCTCTTGCAGCTGCTTTCATCACAGTTAGTTTCGTCAAACACAACATTTGAAGTTTTTTTTAATCGATTCTGTTTTTAGGCAAGAAATATTCTCGGCATGAACAATAGATAACAAAATGGGATAATTGTTTAGTTCAATTTTGTAACGGGGAGAGCAAAAGGAACCTTATTTTTTTATATATCTAAATACCGACTGTGTTGGAAAAATGTATTATTAGTCTTTAAACTAATTAAATGTCAGCTTATTGTTACCAAATAAATAAATGGAAATAATCAACGTACGTATTATATAAATTAAGAATGTAGGTGGCTGTAAATAAGGTTTGTATTAATTTAAGGATAAGATCAAATATATGCCGGACAGTTAGTTTGCTGCAAACATTTGTATTTATCACAATATAAATATATCATATACATATTACAAACTAACAATCCTATAAAATATGTACAAAAATAAAACAGAACACTATAAATTATTGCTTGAAATATAGAACAAACAGTTCACAAACTGTCATCCTTATGATATAATAATGATGCAAAAAAAAATAAGTTGTGAGCATTAAATTTGTAAATTTAATTTAATTTCCACATTTACATTTCAGTATTCAAATTATTCCATGAATTTACAACACATTAAAAGCAATGCAAATCATTGTAACTAAAAATAAACTTTTATATAATCAATAAATTCAGACTAAAATTTAGTTAGTTGAAGCCAATTTGAGCTTGATGTATTTATTAGTATGATTTCATAATTCGTAACCTGCCTGTACTCATCAAATAGCTACACAATTTTTTTTTTTTTAATGTAAGACCAAATTTACAAAACTAAATCTAAAGCAAAAACATTCAAGTTATTACTGTAAAGGACAAATTGATATTTTAACCAACAAACCCTCCATTTTTAAGTATAAAATTACAAGACAAATTGATATTACCCCTGTTAGGTAAAAATTTATGAAGACAAATTAATATTTGGACTGTATGATATTTAAATATGGGAGTATTTTGATTAAAATAAAAATTTGTCCTATAATTTATATTTAAAGTTGGTTCTTGTCCGATGAAATTTGTATCACAAAATCTGACGAAGCTGTCGAACGACGGTGAAACGTTAAGTGTATACAGTGTGTCCCAGATTGAATAGGCTACCATGGGTAACTTTCTTATTAGTGAAGATAGAGATTTGGTTAAATGGGCAATATTTTGCAGTTTTATGTGCTGATTCAGATTCCGTTGAGAAAATTTGAAAATTCCGAATAGTTCAGATATTATCGCAGAAAAACTGAAAATCGCTATTTTCTTTAATGTCCAATAACTTCGCAATTATAAAAATATGAAAAAATGTTTCATATAAAAGTTACTATGTTTGATAAAATACAGCTGAAAATAGAGTCAAAATAAAATTCAAGATGGCGGCTGTCAAGATATTGATAGCAACTTTCTTATTTTAAATGGACGCCATATTGAATTTTTGTACGATTAAATAGCATTTTTTTTTCTCGTTTCAACCGTGTATCACAACCCATATCTAAAAAAAAAATTATTAAAAAATTTAATATTTTTTTTTTGAATCAAGTAAGCGGGTTGCCTTTACTTATTACTAATCAAGTAAAGGCAACCCGCTTACTTGATTAGTAATAAGTAAAGGCAACCCGCTTACTTGATTTAAAAAAAAAATATTAAATTTTTTAATAATTTTTTTTTTAGATATGGGTTGTGATACACGGTTGAAACGAGAAAAAAAAATGCTATTTAATCGTACAAAAATTCAATATGGCGTCCATTTAAAATAAGAAAGTTGCTATCAATATCTTGACAGCCGCCATCTTGAATTTTATTTTGACTCTATTTTCAGCTGTATTTTATCAAACATAGTAACTTTTATATGAAACATTTTTTCATATTTTTATAATTGCGAAGTTATTGGACATTAAAGAAAATAGCGATTTTCAGTTTTTCTGCGATAATATCTGAACTATTTGGAATTTTCAAATTTTCTCAACGGAATCTGAATCAGCACATAAAACTGCAAAATATTGCCCATTTAACCAAATCGCTATCTTCACTAATAAGAAAGTTACCCATGGTAGCCTACTCAATCTGGGACACACTGTAGTGCGAGATTTAGTATCCGGTTAAAAGATTTTGTGATACTATAATTTATAGTTAAAAATGGTGCTATTTTGATTCAAATATCAATTTGTCCCATGTAGTAATCAATTTGTAAGAAAAATACAAAGAAAATAACAGCTATATACCAACAAAATTCAACTTATCACTCAAACAAAACAAAATTAACAATCACAGAGCACATAATTATCACTAAAATGAAAAAAAAATCCAAAATCAGAAATATCCATCTTCTTTTAAATAATCTTTAATTACGACCGGTAAGGGTAATTTATCGATGTCATTAATGGTGACACATTCTCTAATAACGTACCTACATTTGTGCTTCAATGAATGCAACTTGGTGAGTCGTGACAGGGGGGAGGTGAGACGAACCGGATAAACTGGATCAGTGGGAGTTCTTGATCTCGAATAACAATACACGGAATTATTAGAACTGTTCATCACCTGTTCAATTAGCTCCACGATTGTTTTATAACCGTCCTGATCACAAATCGAATAGGTCCCGCCTGTGTATTCGATTCGGGAATGCAGAGTTTTGCCCCAGCTACGGAATGTAAGGCTGAACAAGTGATTATCTGAGGACGAATCTCGAATAAGGAAGGTTCCATCCGGCTGATTGCTGAGTTTGTCTTCGGCTTCTAGACGAGATATAGGACCCCAGTAATAACCGTGTCTTTTCAAACTCGAATAATCTGATCCAAAGGTATTACTTCTTAAATTTTTCGAGGATGAAGATGGTGAATTTCCTGCCATTGCATCAGTTCTTTGACTTTCAATCAAGTCCTGTAAGATGGATATTATTACATGTATTTTTTGTTAGGCACATCAAATATACTTAATGCCCCAAAGCATGGAGAGTAAAAATGCAGATTTAGATTTACAGAAATGACATTAAATTTAATATTTCAAATGAAATACCCTATTAGTTATTACTTGATTTAATCACACAAAAATAAAATCATTTACTTACATTTGAAGCATTACATTCTTGTATACATGCAATATTCATTGAATGACTTGATGTAATGGACGGAAGGAAGTCTTCACTTTCTACAGAATCATTCATAAGATTTACTTGACGAGATGAAATATCAACACTATATCGCAACTGTGCTGTACATGAATTCCTCGATAGTGCAGTTGATGTCACGAGAAAATCATCATTAATATCATGATTATTCAGCCTCGCTGAAGCACACACGATCAAAGAACTATTGCACTGATTAGATGGCTCTGATGCATGCGAGTTACTTCCGTTTGACTCTATCCAAAGCATTTGCCTAGGAGGCACTGGAGGGTAATAAACCTGTGAATTCACCTCTCCTACAGAAAACACCAATTCGGGAGAAACGAAACCCATTTGAGTACACTTATTTTCGGTTGCGGTTACTTTCTGCTTTGACTTACATAGCACACTCTTGAACTTTTTCTTGATGCTTCTGTATATTTTCTGCGGCCTATTGTGGTGGGTTATAGCAAAATAATCATCGTCTGACGAGAATCTATCATCTGATTCCTCCCTTGTATCGCCTGACGGTGCAGAATAGGTGCTTTTTCCGTCAGGTTCCTTTCTCAGTGTCTTCCTCAAACTTGAAAAATTAAACTTAATTTTATTACCGTTCGGTTCCATTATCTTCTATTAACTTCAAAGGACGAAGTTGTAAAGTAAAATTAATTATAAACTGTTATTTACACAGTAACAAAGTTATACAAATTTGACAGCTGATGTCAAAATGATGGCAGTTATCCATGGACTTATTTATATAGACGCAGCTGATCATGGATTTACTTATATAGACATCAAAAACCACAAGTTGCCAACTTTATAAAAGAGAAAATCAAATGTAAAATTTTACAATTACTGTACTTGTAACATAATTCAATAAACAAACTATTTTGTAATTTTAAATATACAAGGCGGTCAGGAATCACTGTTTGAGTTGGCAGTAATGCATTTTATTTTTAAATGGTATAATTGGACTAACTTCCGGCTGTTGACGGCTTGACTTTGACACCCGTCACTTTACAAGCGCCATTTGACATTTCAAATTCAAATTAAAACACAGTTGAAACGCTAATTTGTATTCACATAACCTACAATCTTGTCGCTGTGGTTTTGTCAAAAAACCAACAGAACATAGGTCTGTTCCAACAGCAGTTTCTGACAAGTTCGAAATCAGTTTCCCTCCGAAATAATAATCGGTTTTGAGTTTTGACAATTTTATCAAGTTTACAACTTTGATGAATGCATGCTTTTGACGGTGTCGAAACAGTCAGAAGCTAGAAAACTGCTAATGGAACAAACTTAGCGCCGGCTTTTTCATCTGCGCGCTAAAGTATTTCCGTGACAACGGACGTACTTTTCACATCCCACTTGTAAGTAGGATATGAAAAGTGCGCCCGTTGACATGGAAATAATGTAAACACAAGTCCTCGTGAAACAGATGAACGAGACGCAAAATATGTTAAAAATCGTGAGTGAGAAAGACGCAATTACACGCTCAAGTAACAGTGTCAGTCAGTTTTAAACTTGTAAGCAAATCTGTTGCTCAAACTGATTATTTGAAGAATTTGTAAACCTTCTAAGCAAGCCAAATTAATTTCTGGTTTAGTATTACAGTGTCAATCTACCTACAATAGTTACTCCTGGCAGTTTAAAAATAAGATAAAGTACATCATTCACTTTTGTAATGAGTAAATTACACGATTTAGTAACTTTTACCATTGAAACTTGACTTCTTTTAGTTCTCGTATCTTGTGAATGGGACTTTTTGGGTACAAAGTGGTCAAGAATCACTGTTTGAGTTGGCAATGCTGAATTTTATTTTAAATGGTACAACTGGAGTAACTTCCGGTTGACACTGGCAGCCACTTTACAAGCGTCATTTGGCATTTCAAATTCAAATTTTAAACGCCAGTTTTTATTCACATAACCTACCATCTTGTCGCTGTTGATGTTACGTCAAATAAATCAACAAAACATATATCCGGTTGCAGTGTTGCAAATAGTGGAATAAAAAAATGCTCTTAATTGTATTGCCAACTCAAACAGTTATTCTTGACCACTTTGTATTATAATATGTTGGTTTCAGTTTTGTGCTGTTATTTATTATTTATTTATTCCTCATGCTTTTCCAACATTTTTGAGAATGCATTGTACCTAAATAAGGTTCTTTATTTGTTTCGTAATGGATTTGCGGGTCATTTCTCTAAACTGCATTTTGCAATTGACAACCAATTGTGACAATTGTGAAGTTATGCTACAAAAAATGGCGGCCGCTCCAACTCATCAACTTGTGAGAGGTCGCATTCAGCAGAAATTTGGTCAACAATTGCACAACTTTCGGGTCTGCTGAATGCGCCCAATGTTTTTTTTTCACTGGTCACTAAATTGGCTCTGGCAATGGCAACATTGACTGTGATTTATATAGAAAAACGTCCATAGTTAATCTTTAAATTTTACAAGTAAATAAATCTTGATGATTTATAATTAATGATTAAATGATTAATATTTATTACAAGAAAAATAATGTTTAATATTTCCGGGAAAGTTTATGTCAACGTTGTTATGTTGGTATCGATAAAAAGTATTTGACAGCTGAAAATTGTTGTTATAGTGAAAGAAGTGAATGTTAAATTTCTTATTGGATTTGAATGGTATTTCTCAGTTCTTAAACTCATACAGGATCTAAATCTAATTGGAACGTAGGCTCTCATTAATATTCAAAATGAAACCGCTGAGTATGTAGGAAAATGGAAGCAAAAGCCAATGAGTATTTACGAAAAAAAGAATGGGCAAAAGCTGCGGAACTTTACAGTCACTTGCTCTTTAACAAGCAAATCAGTAAACAGCAAACTGTAGCTTACTTACTGGGGCGCTCGGAATGTTTCCTTGAACTGGGACAACATGAGGCTGTTGTTGCTGATTGCCGGAGGGTTGTAAAATTGTTAGGAGACCGCAGTGAAGATGCAACTGAAGCGAGAGTACGGCGTAGACTAGTGCATGCTCTGCTTTGTCTACAGAGATTTGCAGGTACTTTTTTCTAAGAATTTCAGTAAAAAAAAAAGTATTGGTATGAAATAGCACTTACGAATTAAACGGTCGTTTTACAAAGTTCAATAATTTTAGAAGCTGAATTAGCAACAAGAGAATGGATAGCTATTAAGAATGGTCCAAATCAAAACATCGAGGCTATCCATTTGTTAGAAAAATTGCATGCTTCTTTGAATGGCTCTAGAAATTACGTAGAGCAATTTAATTACGATCAGAAATTAAACTTACTTAACGTTGATAAACATAATCTAGAGAAAGAGGTACGTTTACAGTCTGATTCATATTTCTAGCTTTGCATATTTCTTACAGAAACACAAACCAAAATGATACATTTCAAAAACATTTCAATGTATAGGAATTTGTGAATACCTTTATAATAGTGTTAGAGCTGTTTGATTTTAACAATTACTTTTATACTGCTAGGAATTTCAAATGGAAACTTATAGTACGTGCACATATTGTAATTTGAGCTTTAAAGATAAAATGGAGCTGCGAGCACATTGTCAGACTGAATCGCATCAAAGAGTTATTATGTCAGATGAAGGACACGATTGGTATTGGAGACCCCCACCTCGTGGATACAATGCTGACACATACTCAATATGTGAGAGTTGGCTGGAATCAGGAACATGCCGTTATGGCATGCAGTGTGTTGAAGCACATGGACCTGAAGAACTTTCCGAGTGGAAGGAAAGGTTTAAATATCGTTTGATGAAGTTGCAGAGGGCTTATGAGAAGGAATTGTTTGGTATGTTGATTTTTTTAATTAATACTCAAATTTCTATAAGTTTATGTTGACATGATAGTTATATTGTCTTTCTAAAATCAAAACCAAATAATTCTGAAACACCTATAAGATGGAAAGGTTGTTTTATGTATTGTTTCAATATTAGTTTTGTTTGTTTGGAATATGATTTCGGTAGTTAAAGAATAACAAACATGTTGGTACTCGCATATTCTATAATCCTTTGTCCAAGCTTTGATATATCAGAAATTTTACTACCTATTATTAACATGTTTGGCATGCATGAATGTTAACATGATATGTAATACATAAGTGGGTAAAGCAAGAGCCAGCTTTCTTTAAATGTCATAATTTAAAGTCTGAATCAAACGATTGTAGTTTATAGTATTACTATGTAGTTTAATAATTAAGGCACTGAAACTTATAATAAACTAAAAAAATAATTTCTTCGGAGATTTTTGTAATTGAAGTAAAGAAAAGTTTTACGATCTACAATAATATCCCTTAGTAACAGAAAGACAAACTAAATTTTCTTTTTTATTGATTTCCATAATACATTTTTTTGGTGTTCTGTAAAATTAAAAAAGCTGAAGTTCACACTTCTGCTATTAAAACAGCAATGTTAGATCTTAATGATTGAAAACCACGTCTAACTCCCTTTCTAAAACTTAAATTGTTTGAAATCTCCTACGTTTCAGATTATAATTTTTGTTAGTAAAGAAGTCAAACACTTCTAAATCGAACTATCAAAGCAATTCAATGTTTAATATCCTGAAAGATCTGATAAATTGTTTTTTTTTTTTTTAATTCTAGGAAAGTCTTACACTGAAGAGTTATTAGAAAAATGGATTCAATCGACGAATCCAGAACGAATAATGAAAGAATCCCTAGATGGTGTTAAGGATGCATGTTCAAGTGACCTAGTAACTATAGTATCAACAAAAAACAGCACTCACGAATGGGATTTCACTCTAAAAACCGACAAAATCTTATACGCAGTCGCTTTACTTCAAGACACACACCGAAGTCACTTCGAACTGCGGGACATCTTACTAAAGCGCATCGGCAACAGCGATTATGACCATTTAGAAATAACAAACACGCAAGAATGGACGATGAAAAGCGACATGAAGGTTGAGCCGATCCACAAGGAATATCGATGTAAAATCATCTTTAAAACGGATATTTTTGGAACTTTTAGGCAGTCGGTTGTGTTCAGTTTCGGTGCGGAGCCGGTGCTCGTGAAACACCTGTGCGTCGATGTGATGCCCGTTACGGACATCGAAAAAATAAACGAGTTAAGAAAAGAACTCGTTCTGTCGAACGTCGAACGCTGGAACAACAACAATGCAATAATAGTCCCTTTCACTTCGCCCTTAACTTGTTTGGTTCCTTCGTACGGAAACACCGAAAGTGACTGGGCTAAAAGCCTGACGCTTTTGTACCCATGTCCGCAAGCAGAGACGTTTGCTTTATCCCAAACTACGGTTACCGAGAAGAAACTGATGAGGCACAATTATAAAGCTCGCATTCACGAATTGTTATACATTGAAGAAATGGCTCGATATGAACAGATCGCAATGTATAATTTAACTGCGAAGTTACGTATTACAGAGTGTTATTTGTTATGTCCGAATGGAATGGCGAGTAGCACGGCAAAGTATTCGAACTCCGGCGAGCTGTTTGCTTTAATACAGTTGGGTAAAAACTTATCCGAAGATACATCAGCTGGTAGATTAATTCTTAATAATTGCACATCAATCTTGCTTGCACCGGACTGTGACAATAAAGAACCCAAGCTTAAAGTCTACGAATCCATAATCGAAGACAAAGGTAAAAACGTAATTTACTTGCGGTTATCTGCCGAAACTGTCTCGGATTTAAAACTGGTACGTGACACCGAATTTCAAGCTCACATACAGTTCCAACTGAATAGAATACCGTATTGCGAATGGCACTATGCCGTAGATAAAATTTCCGATTTCAAACTCATATATCCAGAAACCTATTTGGAACCGAACATCCCGTGGACACCGCAAAGGCAGTGGTCAGATATGTTAGATAGCAGACTGAACCTCAAGCAAAAAGAGGCAGTTGTCGCTATTACAACGCCATTGTATGTACCTTTACCACCTGTTCTGATAATAGGACCGTTCGGTACTGGCAAAACATTTACGTTGGCCCAGGCGATTAAACAGTTGCTTTTACAACCGGAACATCGAATATTAATTTGTACACATTCCAATAGTGCTGCTGACCTATACATAAAAGATTACCTGCATCCGTATGTGGATGAAGGTCATGAAGAAGCTCGACCTCTAAGAATTTATTATCATAAGAGATGGGTTGCTACAGTTAACCAGATTGTTCAGAAGGTAACACCACTTTATTATTATCATAAAAGACTCCTGTAATTGCATTTATATTTCCAGTATTGTCTGATAGAATCCAACTCATCAATGAGAAGCTTCCGCGTACCAACCGCTGAAGACATTACGAAGCACAGAATAGTCGTCGTAACTCTATCAATATCAATGTACCTATCAACTTTAGGATTACCACGAGGTTTCTTCACGCATATTCTACTAGATGAAGCAGCACAAGCCATGGAGTGCGAGGCGATTATGCCCTTGGGGTTAGCGAATGAGAATACACGAATAGTTTTAGCGGGGGATCACATGCAACTCAGCCCCGAGATATTCTCTCAGTTCGCCAAAGAAAGAAATTTGCACGTCTCGCTGCTTGAAAGACTGTACGATCATTACCCAACAACATTCCCTTGTAAAATATTATTGTCTGAAAACTATCGGGCTCATGAGGCCATTATACAATTCACATCCGAATCATTTTACGATCAGAAATTAGTTTCGAGTGGAAAACAGCCGAAGCACGAGATTTATTATCCTTTAACCTTTTTTACGACGAGGGGGGAAGATGTGCAAGACCAAAACTCGACTGCTTTTTATAATAATTCAGAGGTGTATGAGATCGTTGAGAGGGTGATCGAGTTGAAGCGTAGATGGCCCATATCATGGGGTAAATTCGATGAGCATTCCATCGGGATTATGACTCCGTATTCGGATCAGGTCTTCAGAATAAGATCTGAGTTGCGTAAGCGTCGTTTTTACGGAATCTCAGTGGAACGAGTTCTGAACGTGCAAGGCAAACAATTCCGAGCAATATTTTTATCGACGGTTCGCACACGTCGCACTTGTTCGAGCTCAAAAACCGGAGACGAGGTCGATTATGGTTTCCTCTCGAACTCGAAGTTACTGAACACTGCGATTACAAGAGCGCAGAGTTTAGTTGCGGTGGTCGGTGATCCTGTGGCGCTGTGTTCGATTGGAAGGTGCAGTAAAGTCTGGGAACGTTTCATACAGATCTGCAATGAAAATAATAGTTTGTTCGGTATAACCTGGTCACAATTGAGGAGTCAGTTGGATGGGGTAGAATTTAAGAAGTCTTATGTTTTGAACCCCTTAGCTCCTGAATTTGTGCCGAAAAAATTCCAAAGAGAGGCGTACATAAAAAATTCTCAAATTGTACCACCGATTGTAAACCCCGCTTGGGTAAATAATCCACCACCTCTGCCGCCCCAGCATCCGGTGGTTAGGTTTCCTGGGCCTCCCCCCTTCGTTGTCATCTACCAAAACCAAGTTATGCCTCCACCACCTCATCCAATGATGCCGGTAAGACCCCCAGTTCAACCTTGGCCTATCAGTAATGTAGTTGCACCCCCTCCACCACCAGCGCAAATTCCTAGAACATCAATCTCGAGCATACAAATGACGAGGGAGATAGAAATACCAATGAGTACTTTACACAACGTTTCACAAATGCCGTACACACAAAACTCACAGATGCTTTATAAACCACCCGTCGTATCAACTGCACCGCCCATATCAGAAGCACATAATTGCACTTTGCCTAAGACAACCCCCCAAGCCAATGAAGTCTACACTTTATATAACAGACAAAATGTATCAAATATTCCCACAATGAATTCGGAGGAAAAACACGAAGAGAAAGGCTTAATACAGTTCTTAAATAACGTACACTTCCCCGAAACCAACCAATCCGTACAAAATTCCGCTTGCACGTTAAACGATTATATTAATCTGCTACCACCGAATATGACACTCGCCGATATGATCATGCAACCCTTTAATATACAAGAGCGTTGGTTTCATCATCTTCTGGAAACTAAAGGCATCGAGGCAGCCAAGAAATTCGAGTATCTCATACACACGACAACGAAAAAGGAACCGATACCGAATCAAAAAGTTTTTACCTCGATGCCAAGCATGTCAAGCCCCTGCAAGTCTTACATTCAACAGCAACTGCCCGACCTAAATTGGTACAATAAACCGGTAAATCAAATCAATCTAAACCAGCCGGTGTATTTACTGGATCACGTTGTTTATTCAAGTCAAAATAACGTGAAGAAATGCACGAATTCGATAACAAATACCGTAGTAGGAGCACAATCGTTGCCTCTGTACAAAAGACAAGGAATGCAGGAGAGACAAAGCGAACAACACGTCATCCAAAATGATGAACGCCTTACAAACATGATGGAGCACAGAAATTTAGTTTTTAATGAAAATAGCAAGGATGATTGGCAGAATCAGATAAATGCAGACTTTTCAGATCTGAGCGTAGTCGACAGCGAAAGCGTCGACGATATTGTGCACAGATACAACGGAATGACCTACGCGAGTATACTGAGGTCGCAGCAGAAACCACCAGAAACGCCTGTTCAAAACACCCCTTTAAACTTACTGAACAACATTAAAGGAGACTCTGTAAATTTAACTGGTCCTAGATTGTATCAGTATTTTTCATAAGTTTCGTTTTGTACATAGACAAAATTTATTTATCCGAAAGTAAGATTAGTGATTGTAAGTATCCGTTCATTTATATACATGTAGTGAATATACACATTTGTTATGTTTTAGCTCGATGCGAGTGTATATCCTTTTTTTTTTTTTAAATCTTAGTGTTCCCTGTGCAGCAGGATATCTTTCAATTGTAAGTGTAAACTTTAGTAAATTTGGAAATATATAAAACATTTATATGTTAACAAGTGTTTTGTGTAACTTTCCTTTTTTTTTTTCTTTAGTTTTGCAATTTTTTTACCTTTTGGAATGCGTGTGAGAAATAATAATATCACATTATAATGATTAATTCAATAAAAACGTTATACCATGAGGTCGAAAAGTAATGAACAAATTCAATATTTTAAAGACGCTTCAGAACTCGGTAAGTTTTTTTTATTTGGTTTATTTTAATTTTTTTTTTTTTTGAGTTATTGACATTTAAAATTTGGCAGACAATCTGAGGAATAAATGCAAATTGAAATTCAAATTACTCTTCGATCTCACGGTATACATAATTACAAACCAAAAAGAAATCAATTAAAATTAATTACAAAACAAAAATTAGTTGAATTTATAAAATTTAAAGTATATATATTTAAATAAATTAATTAAATATGAATTTGAAATGTTAGTCTATTAGAGATAATTAAAGTGAAGTGCTTTTTTGAAATTTATTTCACTTTAAGTATATTTATTTGCTAAGTTATATAAATGATTTGGCTGAGGAAATGATAATTACAATCGACTTCATGCTTTTTATTTGAATCCATTGTGTGTGACACAGACAAACCAAACGTACGATTCTAATTAAACAGTGAAGGACTTGGGGGCAATCTAAAGTTTGATTTCCAGTTAAAAGTGCATCAATTATCGTTTATAAAATACATATCACACTGAATCTGTGAACATTTAACATGAACAATTAGGTAACTTGAAATATAACATTATTTATATCGAGCAGCAATTATTTAAATATTTGCTGCAGACATACATCAACATTTCTGAATAATAGAAAATAGTGCCCACATATTAAATTTTTTTTTTTTTTACATACGTAGGAAACGTATAATTGCGAGAAAAAAAGTCCTGAGTGTCATTCTTTGTCACAATGACAAGTGTTCTATTGTGAAATGGTTGTGATTGTTATAAGCTATGTATCAAATGTGCTTCATTTGTCAAATTGTTTAAAATCTAACACACCTGACAGAAACAAGAAGATATTTTTAAATTGTGATGGTTCCATAAAATTCTTGAATGACATTGACTACCAATTTTTTTGCTCGCGATTGTACATCAGTCAATTATTCTATTTAAAAAGAAAATTAAATAATAGGTGCTTTCCTTTTGCCAACTTATGTGAGCTGAGCGAAGCTGAAGTGCGCAAACAAACTCACTGTCGTAATGGAACGCTCTAGAAAAGTTCGTTACGTATAATCACTGCATTTCGTGTAATTGTGTGGATATAAACGACATTTTAAAAATTATATGGGTAAATGATTTCAAAAATTGTCAGTTAAATACGCGTTTGCAAATTTTTATGCAATCACATGTATCAAAATTACCCCTTCCTAAGTGAGTGCCAAATCTCAATACTGAGTTGACTTCAAACGTAGTGCTTGAGCGGCAAGGGGGGAGATCGAAATCTCAGGTGTTCGTGCTAAAAGGAACGACATTTATATGATCTGAGATGAGCATATCTGAGATTTGTGGCAAAAGGAATGCAGCTATTGTTGCTCTTATTTTGAAAGTAACATGCTAAAACAGGTAATTGGACTAGAATATAAAAAGTAACTATCAAATACATTATCACATACAAACAACTACTAGAATTACACACACTTCCTTTGTAGAATATAAATTTTAGGTTTTTAAAATTAAAATACAATTCAAAAATTGTACTCGATAGTAAGAAAAAAATGAGAAGTGTATTATGGAAGCTCAAAAATAAAGTAAAACCGACACAGTTTTGAAACCCTATTAAAAAAAAGTATAAATAAATACCCTGTTGTCTTGTGTAATATAAAACTACCTGTATACTTAAACGTATCACAATTAAGATGCTGTTGTCAATCGATCACATCTGGTCATTGCCAGTGCATTAAACGCATCATAAAAATAGTTACAGTAAAAAAATCACATTTACACAGTTTGAGAAACTCATTTTCTTATAATAAATAATCCAACACTCCTAAGAAAATTGCAATAACTTCTAAATACTTTAAAATTAAAAAATGAAATGAATCGCTTTTTAAAAATTATTTCCTCACAGCATTATTTATATAACACAGAATGAAATAAAGTATGCAACTTATAATACAAATATCACACTTTTAAAACAAATTGACTAAAATGAATCAAACTCAAATAAATCATGACCCGTTTCTAAAGACTTGGCAAAGAAAAAAAACGTTCACTCAATCAAGATAAAGTCATTTAGCTACTTCATATAACTTTGGTAACTCTGCCTCTAAGCGCAGCACTTTCATATTCGAAAAAAGCTTCCAATTCTCCTTGTTACTTACAAACGTGCTGCTGTAACTGATGAGCTCCTGCAACCCATCGCTGTCGAGATCACTGATCAATAATGATTTCACCTGGTTCATTAAATCAGGTTGGCACACGTACTCTCCTTGAACCGGGAAGCAGAGCTGTGTAATTTCCGTCAGGCTTGCATTAATGACATGCACGTTGCTGTTGTTAAAAGTAATTAGGACAATTCTTTCACTAATTGAATTCACTTGTATCGTTGAGTTTGCCACGTCCACGTTGGGTAGCTTCTTATTTCTCCTGGGCTTATAATTCATCCACTGCCACATTTTTAAAATGAATCCGTTTATGTGACCTTTCAGTGATGAGAGGTTTGAACTGGTAGATTTAAATACGAATGATATTGGGGGCATGGCGTACGAATTGGGATGTGCGAAGTACCACAACTGCTTTTCGGCTTTCGTATCAGACAACGTTATGTGAGTGTAACAGTCAGGACATCTTCCAGTATTATTTATAATTAGCCTGTGATTGCTGAGATCATAAGTAACGTTTTCAGTAACGTTATATGCGATGGGTACCAAAATTTCAAAATTTTGATTTACACGATTATCCAAGTTGGTCAGGGTGACTTGGAAATGTCTAGAATTCGTTCCATTTTTGCACAAATAAATGAGACAGTTGCCCTCAAATTTAACAATGTTTGCTTCGAGACAGTGTTTTAACTCGTATGTGCTCAGTATTAACCCAGTTTTACCACACAAAATAATTAATTTATTGTGGAATGTTTTGCCATCCATTATCGTAATTAGTTCGCTTATTCCATCTTGGTTTAAGTCGGGAAGAGTTACAGGAAAATCTAAGTTCATTATGACAGGGGTGGTATCCAAACTTTGACTGTGCATGTGCCAAAAAATTTCTCCGGATACCGGGTCTATAGCTTCCAATCCCATTTCCCCCAACAACAAACAGTCATTTACGCCGTCTCCGTTGACATCAATTATATAGCAATTTAATTCAGATAAGGGTTTTACCTGTGGAATATACCAAGCGACTGCGCCATTATTCCCCAAAATCGAAATTGCACCTCCTTTAATATCGGATAAACCGATGCTTCTCTTGAATAACAGGGCTAAATTATGACTGTTCTTAAAAGCACTGGCCACAATATTAATGCCTCCTATGAATTCAAGGTCTTCATGTCGATTCTCCCAGTTTGTTACTCTAACAGGGCAAGTTCCACTCTCCGAACATGGTAGCACCCACAGAAAGACAATCACCGTTAAACAGCAGGCCATTATTGAAAATATGAAGCAGCTCTTCCTTATGGTAGACATTCCTGTGAAACCTTTCTTTGGTACGGTCATATTGTTCACGTGATTGGCCATCATGTAACCATTGGAAGGATGATTCCTGTGGAAACTGTGTACGCCATTTTGTACTTTCCTGTATAAATACTTGGGATGATGCACGCTGTCTACCTGTATTTCTTTTTCTGAGTCTGAATCACTTATTGATTGTGGTAGTGGGGTATATATGCCTTGTGCTGCATTGGCCATTTCAAAACTGCTTCTCAATGTATTGGACTTTATTTATAAATGTACAAAGTACGTGTAATCCGTGCCAAAAATCGTTAATTTGTCTGAATCATATCTGGGTGACTCTGGAAATTTAAAAGCACGTAAAACTTCAAAAATGTAATGACATTTTGTACTTTCGCAGGCAGCCAACTGCGTCACTTGCAGTAGGTGCCAATGTGAAAAAAGAAAAATTACTTCAGATTTTAATAAAATAATTTATATATAAAAGACTGAAAATTATTAGTTACCTATTCAGAAATATAAATGCAAGAACGATATCAAAAGTTGTAAAAAAGTACTTTACAGTGTTGCCTGACTTAACAAAAAATCAATAGGTCTGTTCCAGCAAGAGTTCGTAACTAGTTCAGAACCGTCAAAAACAGTTGCCCACCGAAGTAATGACGATTTTAACGGCGCCGTCAAACCGTTTCGAACTAGTTACGAAATCTTGCTGGAACAGACCTAATAGTTCTGACTGTGGTTCTAATTTGATTATAACATGCGTTCAATTAAAAAAAAGGTCAAGTAGGGTTTAGTTTTTGTAAAAAGTTTAATAAATTAGTAATAAACATTTATTTTTGCAATGTGTCTTTTGAGTTGGAGTGATGTTAGAAGAAGATATTAAAAAATAAACATTTATTACTAATTTACACAATATTTTACAAAAATTAAAGCGTGTTATAGCCTACTAGACCGTTTTTTTAATTGAACGCACGATACCAGTGATTATACAGAGAGAGAGAGAGAGATCAAATTAAAATGCTGTAAAATATTTGAAGTTTGAACTCATGTCCTAGCGGGCATTTTAACTCAATTTATTTTTAAAAAATCATCAAAAATTATCTGTCTGTCCTGTTTTTATAACGCTTATGAAAAGATTAACTCTACTTGGGCCACTCAATCGACGGAGTGATCATGCATTACCCTTGTGGCAAGAACACGGAAAGACGTATTTACACCAAATAGAAACAAAACCGTGTATGCACTAATTATTTCAGTACTTATTTTATTTCAGTACTTATTTTATTGATTCACTATTGTACCTTACCAGTGACCTTACAGAGTGGAATGAACGACATTCCATTTGGGTATGCACTCGGTGTGTGCTATGTATTGCTTCTTCTCTGTTTATACGTGATAGACAAAGCTAGCGTTCACTGTTCAGAGAGTAAATCTCTAGACAGTTTAAAGTTGCTGTTTTATGTATGTATGTACCTATAAGGAAACCAACTGAAATTTAAATATAACTGTTATAATTAAAGCTGGTTCTTGTCCGATGAAAATTGTATCACAAACTCTTTTAAACGGACACTAAATGGCGCATAAACTCTTAACGTTTCGCAGTCGTTCGACAGCTTCGTCAGAAGTGAAAAATATTAAGTTAAGTTAAGAGTTTATGCGCCATTTAGTGTCCGTTTAAAAGAGTTTGTGATACAATTACTGTTATAGTTGACTAGCTACAAATAAATTTATAAATGAAATTACGCACCAAGGAGTTTTTTGACCGTTGGGAATTAAACTGTTATTTAAAAGTTATCGGTATAAATGAAATGTTATTAACGATTAAAAAATGTAAAATAACAAAAAGATTTAAAAATAATATAAATAAAATAAAACCCTGGATAACTCAAGGTATTATTACTTCAATTAAAAAAAGAGATAAACTGAAAAAATGTTTGTTAGTCCTGAAAAAGAAGGTGAATACAAAATGTATAGAAATATGTTACAAAAACTCATTAATAAAACAAAAAATAATTATTATAAAATTAAAATTAATGAATACTGCAACAATACCAAAAAAAAATATCAAAAAATATCAGAAGCAACTAATCAAACAAAAAACAATAAACAACCGCTCCAAATATTAGACGGTAACAACAAGAAATTTAATAGTAAAAAGATATGAACAACTACTGCAATAAATATTTTGTAAATATAGGTACAGAAATGTCAAAAAATATTCCCCAAACATGACACGAAATTTATATAAACTCCACTGTAAATTTTTCAATATTTATAAAACCTTATAAACTTATAAAATCAGTGAAAATGAAATCATTAAATATGTCAGTGAATTACGTAATAACACAGCACCAGGAAGTGATGGTATAACAACAGGGGCGTGTTCGAAAACTCATAGCGTTACTCTTGGATAATATTCTGTCTCTCTCATATAAATCATTTTGTATATTTTGCTTTTCACTTTATTCACTCTGTTGGTACTTACTACCTGTATTTTCGAACACGCCCCAGAGATTATAAAAGCTACCCACTTACATATTGGGCTCGTTTTTTTACTCTACAACATTTAAAACGCTGCATCTTAAAATTTCAACGCTGAACCTTGATGACGTCAGACTTTCAGCTTTAAAATGACAATTTCAATCGCTACATTCAATAGTAAAAAAACACCTTAACTACTCTGGAGGTGAAACTTAAGAGATTACTTTTTAATATGAAACGAAAATTGCAAGAGTTTTTGATATTAACAGCTGCAGAATTTGCCCTAGAGAATCTGATGAGTGAAAATGATAAGCCGCCTGGCAAGAAGCGAAAAAATGCAGATTTTTCCTTATAGCTATTTATTAACCATTATTGAAAAACACAGGGAAACTATATCAAAAGTTATAAATTACATGCTAGTTCTATTCAATATATAGTATTCATCGCTGTAAGTTTTTAGGCTGCATCGTAAGTAAAAAAACGCACCGTGACGATAAACTGTTACAGCTTAAAGTGTAAAAAAACGCTTTTGATTTAATCGCTGCAACGGATGAACTAATCCCGAATAAAAAAACGAGCCCATTGTTACATTATGATAAGTAAACTCTATTTTTTATACTGGTCGCGCCACCTGTGACGCAGACAAGATTCTAATCTATTCTAAACACGCACCGAATTTACTAGAAAAATCTAGCATTATTCGTCCCCATTCTCGAAGAGCACTGGCTGTTATAAAACCCAGCCGGACCGCGATTTTTAAATCAGTCTTATTTAGAAGGCGATGTGTAGCAAGCGAATTTATTAACGTTTAAGTGTTATTTTGTCAGTGTACAGCTCGATATTATAGTACTTTTATTGTGTGTAATGATCGTAGACATTAAAGTGTTTTAAAATAAATAAATAACGTTTAAATTTGTGAACCCGAATTCGTAACAATATCATACATCCACTCACACATATTTATAACTTAGTTTTCAAGACTGGTAAAGTGCCAAATCATTTCAAAATTTCTATTGTAACACCGATACATAAAACTGGAAATAAACAAATAATAAATAACTACAGACCAATAAGTTTAATAAACACTATAGCAAAATTTTTTTAAAAATGTCTTAAGAATCGTTTAGTACAATTCTTACAAAATAAAAAAATTCTTTCTACACATCAATTTGGCTTCACAGAAGGACTCAGTACAACTGATGCTATATTTACTTTATTGAAAGAAATTAACAGCAACTTAAATGAAGACAAAAAGTGTATAGGAATATTCTTAGACCTTGCAAAGGCATTTCATACAGTACTTTATAATATACTGCTTCAAGTAGGTACTACACAATTCAGGAATAAGAGGAAATGCTGTAACCATATTTGAAAGTTATCTAACTAATAGATTACAATATATTAAAATCGGAAATATTTTAAGTGATCCTGAAAATATTCTGATGGGAATCCCACAGGGTATTGTACTAGGCCCAATTCTATTTAATACCTACATCAACTCCTTAGCTAAACTTAACGTAGGAGGTAAAATCGTATCTTATGCCGATGATACAGTTCTTATTTTTTCTGGTAAATCGTGGAACCTAGTTAAAGAAAAAGCAAAAAATGGAATAACACAGGTAAAGTCTTGGCTAGATGCATTTAAACTGTCCCTAAATGTTGATAAAACTTATTACATTGCTTTTTCTATAACAATGGCGAACAGACCTAATTATAAGCGATTTTAAACGCATAACCGGTAATTACCGGTCAAAAATATTTTTAACTAAAGCTATAAACGTGAGGTGCTTTCCAATTGCACGGATGAGTTACTCGAAGCTTCTTGGAGCAGCTCTGGAATAACTCCGAGTAGTATCTGTGCATTTGGAAAGCATTTACCTAGTTAAAAAAAGTTTTAACCGGTAATTATCGGTGATGCGCTTAAAATCGCTTTATATTTAATACAATCCAGTTTAATAACTCAATGAAACGAATAAAAGAAGTAAATGAAATAAAATATCTCGGAATATATATAGACAAACATTTAAAATGGAACAAACAAGTCACCTACTTAGCTAACAAAATTAGATACCTAATTCATAAATTTTATCTCTTAAGGGAGTTTCTAAATAAAGATCTACTAATAAGACTTTATAAGACTTTAATAGAATCTTTATTACGGTATGGAATTTTGGCTTGGGGTGGTATGTATACTAATAATTTAAAACCTTTACAAGTAGTTCAAAACAATATAATTAAAATTATTCAAAAAAAGAATCGTTTATATTCAACAAATTCTCTATATTCAATTAATATCTTAAAGATTAGCGCTATCTACATTTTAGAAAACTGTACCTACATACATAAAAGAAACATAAAACAATTAATAGAACATACACATAATACTAGAACTGTAACTGAATAAAAGCTATACATATGTATATTTCAAAAAGCACCAGAAATGTTATTCAAAAAAGTTTTCTATATCTTGCACTAAAATGTTACAACGAGCTTCCCTTACAAATAAGACATATAAAAAATCTCACACAATTCACAGATCAAAGTAAAGAATACATCTTTAAAAATTACTCTGAGACTTCATAAAAATAATGGAACACTATCATTAAAAAAAAGTACTAATGTAACGATACTGAATACACTTAATAACGTCATCTTCTGCTTCTTATAATCCAGCTCAATACACTATATAACAATTTCTCAAAATACACAATTATATGCACATACAGGTGAAGAACCTAGGTGCAATTGGCATTTCCCACCTTTATTTGCTTTATTGTTCATGTATTTTAGATATAAGACAAATGTATGTTTTTCAGAAATTGTTATAAGATATTTTCAGAAACTACTAATAATATTGTAAGACATTGCATTGCAACTAGTAAAATTTGTATAAATGTAAATACTCGAATATGTATACATAACATTTCGTAATTTCCTACAAAGTTAAAAATATTGCTGTGATTACAAAAAAAAATGTAAGAAAATATTCAATAATGCAAATAAAGTTATTATTATTATTATATATTTTTCAAAACTTTGTTCATTTGGTTTCTTTGTTTTGTGACCTTTCCTCCCAGTTTTTTTTTAAATTATTAATCTATTGAATTGTGATGTAAAACTAATAGTCTTTTGTTTTTATCATTTTTTAAATTTTATTTCGTATTTTTAAAAATTTTATTACATGTTTCGTTTCCTTCGTTTTCGCATCGTTCTTTTCATTAAAAAATATTCTATTAAATTTGATTGTTTTCTGTTTTTATTAATTTTATTATTTATTTTTTGTTTTGTCACCATTGTTTAAAAAAGTTCTTTTTAATTTATTATTAATCATTTAAGCTGTAAAATTGACCGTCTCTTGTTTGTTTTCTTTAACTTTATGTAATTATAATGGAGTTTTTCTCAATCCTGAATCCTGAACTAGTAACAAATTGAGGGATGTTTATCTTCTTGGCAACCCTTGAGGAATTTCTGCTTTTTATACAGTGGTAACACTAGTCCAATGTTGCACAGTGTAAATGCATCTTTCAGTACTGCCAAGTACTGCTTTGGTACTGCCAATATGACGATGATACCGAAAGAGCAAAAATAGTTAAAATACGAAGCCTATGTAAAATTATTAAATGAAGGTGTTGTGTGAAGAAGTTGTGTGGTCAGGTAAAATTTCATTCAGAAAATCTTTAATATACTGCTTATCAGAAATTTTCAATATAAGAATTTCCCTAAAAAAAACTAATTTGGTAACTATACATACATAATTTCAGGTTTGTTTTTGTTGGTAAACACTAAATAATATATTGCAAGCAGATACGAGAGGTGTTTAATATTTCATGCAGATAATATTCTTCTTCATTATTTCTCTTCCTAATTCTAGTTTTACAATCATCAGAAATGGATAAACTCACGTTAATATCAGGGACATTATTCTTAGCAGCCGATGTGTTTGCCATAGTAAGTTTGGCCATGCCCGACTGGATTATCACCGAAGTTGGAGGTATATAATACAGAAAAGTGTATAGAGTTAATGGTTTCATGTACATCAAGTTGCAGGTAATACGAGATTAGGTTTAATGTGGACATGCATGACCTTGTACAATCGATCACAAGTCTGCTTTACACCGGATCTGCAGCCAGAATGGCTGCTGGCTCTAGTGTGTATATTTGTGGGGTGCATTTGCATTACTACCACTATTATTTTATTGGCATCGTCTCACTGGGATAGAAATGTTGTACCGTATGCCCGTTGGGTCGGATTTACTGCAAGTAAGCAAAATTAATTTATAACAGTATGTAGTCTTGATGCAGATATTGTACACAAATTTAAAGTAAATATATGTATACGATCATCACGACTGGCTAGATTAATAAAGGAACCAGTCACATCATAGTCACATTAAAAGAAAATTTGTTTCATGATGATTTTCGTTAGTAATGATTTTTTAGCGAGATTACCGTGAATGACCGGTTACAGTCATTTACAATTTGGCCGTTTTTTGCGAGAGTGGTTTACTGCGGTAACGGAAGTTCCCCTCTCGTGTTATCATATTTAAATATTAACCGGTTACAAATTTCATAACCTGGTCATTGAGGTGAGTTAGTAGTGGTTGAACCGATAAACGTCAAATTATCATCAAACATGGCATTTTGTTTGTGTTGGAAAATGGATGAAAATAAGAAAATAAAGCCAATTTCAGTAATAAGGGCAATCTTGAGAGGCCTTTTACAAAGCGCTAATTTTTTAAAAAGTTTTTCTGAATAACCATTCTAAATTATAACCTCAAATTTTCAGTATGTATTAATGAGGTAATTATCTAGGTCTCACGTTGACTATAGGCGCTTTCCAATTACTTTTCCAATTCCATGTGCAATTGCACAGACAAGCTATTCGGTGCTACTCCGGAGCTGCTCAAATGTGTTCCAATTGCATTTTGATCAGCTCGGAGTAGCTCCGAGTAGCTCGCTTGTGCAATTGGAAAGCGCCTATTTCCAAAAAAAATTTTTTTTTGAAAGATCAAATCGATATGTCCAAAACTACAGGGAATTTTGAGAAAAACGAAAACGTGAGACATAGATATGATGTTCTACCGCATATTAAAAAAAAATTCGTATTCGGGGCACATTAGCTACGAAATTTGTAATTTAGACAGCTCTCCGTTAGAGGCGCTGTATTACAACGACGAGATTTCTGTATTCGGGGTACATTAGCTACGAAATTTGTAGTTTAGACAGCTCTCCGTTAAAGGCGCTGTATTACAACGACATTTCCCGAATATTTTGAAGCTGTTTTTCTCAGCTATTATTAAATTCACAGAACTGATTTTTTTTAATTTGCTGTAAAACATCATATCTAAGTCTTACGTTTTCGTTTTTCTCAAAATTTTGTATAATTTTTGATATATCGATTTGATTTTTTCAATTTTTTTTTTTTAAATGTCAATGTGAGACCTAGATAATTGTCTCATGAATGCGTACTGAAAATTTGAGCTTATAATTTACAATGGTTACTCAGAAAAACTCTTTTAAAAATTAGCACTTTGTAAAAGGCCTCTTAAGTGATTTGTTTTAAATGTACTTAATACCGAAATGTAACCACGTTCGAAATCGGAAATTTGAAAAGGAAAGGATATTTTCAGTCAACTTCATGAACAGATCGTATGTACAATGAATGAAACACTTCAATATTAACATGATTCATTTTTTGGTTGCTTAAAAACCAAACTAACCTGTCAGCGAGGTTATTATTATTACTGAAAACATAACCAACGCATTTTAGCGAGACTTTCGGTAATACGTTGGATTTCAGTGGTGGGAGGTCAAAAATTGACGTTAATGGGAAACCAGTCATAACCAAAATTTATAACACGGTTACGATTGGTTTCTCGCTAAAAAATCATTCAAGTAACAGTTTTGAATTGAACTCCATCCTTGCCATAGTTACCACCATTGATTAGTCAAAGGGTTACATTATTAATTAAAATCCAAAAGGTAATGTTTTTGGAACCAAGAATGCGACCAAGCCGGATAAAGGAGTTTGTGCTTTTATTAATCTAAGAAACCGTGATGTAAATGGAAAAGCATTCGAACAATTGTTTCTAAATTTTAGAATTTAACAAATATTTTTTGTTTTGCAGTGGTGCTATTCTGTCTAGCTGCGGTTATATTTCCAATGGGTTTTCACGTGGATGAAATAGGGGGGCAACCATATCAGTTGCCGAATAGTCACCAAGTTGGGATCTCATATATTTTATTTGTTTTGGCACTCTGGATCACTGTCATATCGGAACTGTTTGCAGGAAAAGTTTGTCTTCCACATTTTTGATTTGTTTTCTGGACTCTGAGAAAACCACTTTCTCTTTCTGTAATGAACAGATAAATGTAAAATTTACAACAAGCAAGAAAAAAGTATTAGGGTAGTCTGTAAGCTCATGTTTTGTTGAGGCATCATGAAAACTCTTACATAATATTTATGTTAGACAATTGTTTTTCTGTAATTGCTAATTGTATTTGTTTCAATTTGAATTGAACTGAAATATTCGATTTTCACAAAACAATTAGAAATTTTAAGATGTAAAAATGTAATTTAAATAATTTGGCATTTTTGCCGTATAGGTAAAAAAAAATTGTAATTTGTCCTCTAATAATTTTTGTTGCTTGTTATTTTTGCTGTGATAAGTTGATATTAGACATTATGAAGATATTATTATTAAAAAAAAGTATGTTGTATATACCTAATTTGATTTTTTTATAAATTTTTGCTTGAGGTAAAGGTTTTAATAAATAAGATCTGCAATTATAGTGCAATAAGGAACTTATTAAGTCTTTAACTCAATAACATTGAATCAATTAATTTTATTAATTACTCAGAATGTATTACGTACTATTTTCCTGTATATTATTAAGTTGATGGTTTGTGAAATGTAATAATTTTTTCCATTCAGTGTAATGTGTTTAATTTTAAACTAATAATAAAACTATTCATTCTATTGTGACGTTTAATGGATAATTAAATTATATTGTAAATTAGGATTCATTTTAATTGTGTAGAGAAAGAAATAGGTGAATATATAAATATGGAAAATATTATTTTTTGAAAGAGTATTTATACACATAATTGATTTGTTATTTTAAAAGTAACTGAATCTTTAAAAATTTAGGGTATTAAAAAAAGTGGAATTTTCAATTCTCTTATCAAATAAGATGAATAAAATTAACAAATTGGCTTATTATGAATAATGACACCGCGAAAGTACGCCAGGGGTGCGTTCGAAAAAAAAAAATAATGGTTAGCAATGGCATACAAGGAAGGCGAGTATACAATCAGCTGATTAAACCTTGTACATATTGCCGAACGCATTTGTGGAATCGGATATACATATATAACCACAAAATACAATTGCCAACAAAAACCTGCGAATTGTGATCTTTTGACTTTATGAAGAGGTTTGAAGGTATTGTGGTTAGAGATGTAATTTTTCCGGCAAAATAAAAGAGATGGAAATTTTCCGATGACTTTTTCCGGTAATTTACCAGAAAATTTCCAAATCAATTATAGTAACATATTTCTTTAAAATAGTGTATTGTCGACCGAGGCGGTAAAGTGCTTGTTTTCCAGGTCGAGAGAAGATATGGCGACTTCTTGAGACCTGGAAAACTACTTTACCGCCATGGTGTACACATTATTTTTTTTCCTACACAACATTATAATTAATTTTGTTAATATCACACAAACGTTCTTTTTCTTGAAGTAAAAATATTAAAATTGATTTACTATTATTATAGATGATTTAAAATACCCTGTTGTATGTGCTAGCGTGGCCGAGCGGCCAAGGCGGTTGTTTAATACACCAGTCTCTTCGGAGGCATGGGTTCGAATCCCACCGCTGCCGAGTTGATTTTTATTTAATATAATTTTAATCCTTTTTAAAACCAAATACCAGTGGAATTAAATAAACAAAAACTTACGTTTGTTAATTTTTTGATATCGATATTCCAGAAATTATTGTTGCGCCACCTAGTGGTAAAGCTTCGTGAATTATTTTCTCGGCTAGGCATTTATGTTCATTTTGCCGGGCTAGCCGTGGAAAGGTTTGCTTTCTCCTCTCTGATGAGGCGGTAAAATTGAATTTTCTAATAGTGTAGGAAAAAATATTTTTTATAAACTCAGGAACAAACGCTAGTTAAAATAGTACCAAATACTCATGTACAACGGTAATATAAAAAATGTCAGAAATTACAAAATAATGTGTATTCATAAACCAAACTTACGCTCTGGCGTTCGTTTATAATTCATAAATTGTGCGTATAGGTATTTTTCCGCATTTTGGGCGCATAATCTTTTGAAGTTAGGTTAGGCATTACATTGTAATAAATGATTTTATGTTAAACTGCGCAACAAGTAATAATTTCGTTAAATTTTCGTCGGAAATTTTCCAGAAAAATTGGTTAGAAAGTTTCTGGAAAATTTCCAAATTGGAAAATTTCTGAACCCACATCCTTAATTGTGGTGCTTATCTCAGTATGTTTTCATTTTAATGGTTATGGGCATAAAAACCTTATGCGCACGTCTAGGAATTTTGTAACCAAAGCTGCGTTCGTTTATTCAACTCCGTTGACTCTATTTACTCTTTTCGCACTTCTATCTAACTCTTACTTATATTAAAACTTATTCGCTCTCACTCTTTAGAGTAAATAGAGTGAACGGAGATGTATAAACGAACGCAGCTCAAGTATCGAGTTGTTTAAAGCTGGGGCGTGTTCGAAAATACAGGGAGTAAATACCAACAGAGTGAATAAAGTGAAAAGCAAAATATACAAAATGATTTATATGAGAGAGAAAGAATATTACCCAAGAGTAACGCTTTGAGTTTTCGAACACGCCCCTGGATATACTCTGAGCTTTACCTGGACATTTTTGAACGAGGGTAACATAAAACATCGAGTTTATATACCCTATTTCTTGAACGTCGCGGGTATAACTCTTAACCAATTTCTCTCATTCTCGAACGCACTCCAGTGTTCTATCTCGTTTTAATTTCTGAACAGTGCTTTCTTTGTTTAGCCACGCCCACCCTTTGAGTTTTGCCGCCAGATTTAAAATATTCTCAAACAAAATCATACCCTATTATGTTCTAAACATTTTGCGCATCTTAAATATTTAATTTTAACTTTACGGGCAATATGAAATTTAATAACATACTACAAACCTGTCCTTCGTTCAAGGATTTGTAAAAGTAAGTTGCTCAGCATGTAAATAATTTACAGGTGATTCCCCTTTCTATCTCGTTATAAACAGATTAGATTACGTTTCACGAACGTCAGCAAACGTATTGTGCCAACACGCCGATTTGTGTGCTTGCGTTGTGCGACGTGTGGTTTCATAAGCTTAGGTAATTACACAAATTATTTATAATAAAGATAACCAAAGATAACTGTGAATGTTGAAATCGACGTGTTAATTTGCCATAAGCTAATTAAAAAATCTGGACGCGAACGGCGAATTATTCTCATGCATTTCGACATAGCTGATCATCGATTTTATTTAGGAATTTCGTTCAGAAATTTCATGTTCACAACGGTGCAGCAGGCTTGAATAGAAATGAATTAAATATAACCCTAACCTAACCTAATGTAACTAACCGGCTGTATTATAGGTAAAAATGACGAAGAAGTGGAAAAGGAGGAAGCAAGAGGAGAAAAGGGCTGCACAAAGTGCTTCTGCAATTCAGAAAGAATTGCACAGCAGCGATGAATTTCAAGCTGATGCTGGTAAATCTAAATCTGAAGCCGTTGTAGAAGATAATAGACTTATAACTGGCAACAGCAGTAAATCAAATGAATTGTCTGAGAATTTCACAATAGAAATAACCGATAATGAAAATGAAAAAGAACAAGCAACTGCAAAAACCAAGAATACTGATGTTTCGTACAGAAGCCCATCAAAGAAGAGAAGACCACAGGACAAGAGAAATTCGAAAAATAAGACGACGTCACAGAGCGATGATGAATTCCAAGATAAAGCAGAAGGTCGTCGTGCTCATAGCTTACGAGGTACTAAACACGAACCTCAACGTTCAAGGAGTGCCAGCATAAAATCAAATGAACCGGATAGTTCGTTAGAAACAGCCAGCAATATAATACCCACAATTAAGAATGAAAAAGGAACACACATGAAGTACCAAAACACTGGTAAGGTACAGGGACAGTATTTTTCATCCAAAGGTCAATCAAGAGGACCAAACGCTAATGATAGGAAGACACAAAATCATGAGGCGAATGTGAATAGAAGAGGACGCAAGGGAAACTTCAAGAAACCTGAAAATTCAAGCCGCTATTATAGCAACCAAACACGTCGCAGTTCTGAACAAAATTATAACGACTTGACTTCAACTTGGATAAGTCAAGCAAGTGCGGAAGATACGTCTGGAAATTGGGAAGTGGATAACGCTGAAAATGTGAGCCCCAGCCGGGTACATCCCAAGATTACACAGACTCCTAAAAATGTGCTGAATTATTTAAAGGAAAATGATGCAGCTCAAGAAAGAGAAAAGGAAGAATTTAAAGAATTTGATAAAAACTGGAAAACGATGTCATTTAAAAAAATTATAGAAAAAAAATGTGATTTATTTTGCATGCCTAAAGATTACTCTTTGGGACACTGTGTCGCGGAGGATTTGGAAATGGGAGCTGGAATAGCATTACAATTTAGGTATACATTTTTTTTTTTAGAATTTAAGGTTTCTATATGATTTGCTCTGTATGGAGAATTGTAAACCCATCAGGTAAATTAATAGAATAATATAGAACTGAATTTTAAAGCCAAATTATACAGGGATATTCACATAAACCGTTCGTTAAAAGTTTTCAAGGTTGCAGTTCCCGTAGATATTTGAAATTTAAGGAGCAAGGGTTTTCCGTGGAGATCTCTTTAAATAAAATAAAATTGCCTTTGTATCACTTCCGGTTGTACCGGAAGTCGCTATCAACTCGCTTATTTTAAATGGAATGCTATATTTTTTATCACGTTTTTGAATTCTACATGTAAAAATATGTTAAATTGCAATACATTTCCCTATCTCTAAAATGCATCATTTTTGAGATATTTTGAATTTTCTTAGAAATTTGGATTCTGCAATCTGATTTTCAAAAAATTATAACACAGCTGTTATTGAAGCAATTTTATTTGTAATAGCTAATATTGTATTTGAAGCTTTAAGTTTCTTAAAAATTCCATCAGCATAATCTATTAAGCTACAGGGTGTCTAAAACGCACCGCTCCACTCGAAGATATTCAAACACAGAAAAATATTTTTTTTCAAATGGAATGACCGATATTTTAATGCACCATTGTATGTGGAATCAAATGCTGCGTCGAACTGTACTAGCATTCCCTATACCTAACTTTAACAGTTTTTCAGTTATAAGATATTTCTGGTTTAATACATAAAAATTGACATTTATTAGGTTAAATATTTCTAATTTTGTTGATATAGTTATGAAAACAACAAACAATTGCATTTAACGTTTCCTGTTACTACAAATTTTAAGCAAAAGCAAAAAAAAATTTGAGAATCAAAATCAAAA
This sequence comes from Dorcus parallelipipedus, assembly GCA_958336345.1. NCBI lineage: Eukaryota > Metazoa > Arthropoda > Insecta > Coleoptera > Lucanidae > Dorcus > Dorcus parallelipipedus. Next base: position 19,387,041 of record OY284480.1, on the reverse strand, counting down.
TTACTCAAACGCTGAAATTTTAAATCTATTTTTTAAATTCATGAAGAATGATCTAAAATTGTTCAGAGCAGAGAATGTGTGTTCAATCAAATGTACTCCTCTTGTCTCCTATGAATAAAACACAGTTTGGAAAGTTTGAACCTAACTTTATACAATTTGGAAAAATAAAATGTACGAAGATCAGTAACAAATAACGAAGATAATTAGACAATGGTTTTAAAATACTTTCACGCTAATCCAGAGAATTGCAAACTAGCAGCTATTTTATTCTTCAATTTAAAGTAATGAAATTCATAGTTTTTCGTTTTATAAGATCACAAGCGTCCTAAGAGAAGGATGATTAAAGAACTATTAAAATTTGTGAATTTCCACTTGCCAAATTCTATTTTCTTTGGTTGACTACAAAATTTGTAGTAACAGTAATCTATCTTAATAAAATTAAAAATATTTGACCTATTAAAATTGTAATTTTCTTTGAATTAATCGAAAATGTTTCATAACTCAAAAACTGTTAAAGTTAGGTATAGGGAATGCTAGTACAGTTCGACGCAGCATTTGATTCCACATACAATGGTGCATTAAAATATCGGTCATTCCATTTGAAAAAAAGTATTTTTCTGTGTTTGAATATCTTCGAGTGGAGCGGTGCGTTTTAGACACCCTGTAGCTTAATAGATTATGCTGATGGAATTTTTAAGAACCTTAAAGCTTCAAATACAATATTAGCTATTACAAACAAAATTGCTTCAATAACAGCTGTGTTATAATTTTTTGAAAATCAGATTGCAGAATCCAAATTCATCTACGTGAACTGCAACCTTGAAAACTTTTAACGAACGGTTTATGTGAATATCCCTGTATATTTTGTTTATGTTTGCCTGCTAGGTTTTGCTAATTAGATAGACAAGATAATTTTACATTATGGGATTAATTCTTTCCAACAAAAATTTGTTATTTGAATCTACTTATAAATTATAAACTTAACTTGGTATTTTAACTGTAATGTAAAATGATACGAGAAGTTATCACAGTTGAATTAGTCATTGGATATTGAGTTCACAGATTCTTTCACTTTTAATTGTCAAGTATGAGTGAAATAAACAATACGTAATAAGAGAGAAGGAAACAACCATGCAAAGTTATTTATCAAAGTTATTTATCAACATTTCTAGACGAATATTTAAAGAACTTGAAGAATTGCGCTCCCAAAACCAAAAACCAGGTGGATTAGCAGTTTTGAAAATTGGGCAAAGATTTGTGTACTACCTAGTTACAAAATACATTTCCACAAGAAAACCAACCCAGACATTACATATGTGGAAATCTCTCCAAAAACTGAAGCAACATGTTATTGCAAACAACGTCAGAAAATTAGCATTGCCAAAGATAGGCTGCGGCCTGGACGGCATGGATTGGAACTATGTCAAAAATATGTTGGAGTACATTTTTCAAGAAGTGGATCTAGAACTATGCGTATGTACAATTGAACAGAAACATAACAAAAACACGAGTTTAAAACAAAACACGTTGGAAAATTTTGGTGTCAAAATGGAACATATAATCAAACAAGCTGCTCCAAGCAGATGGGAAGAACAAGTTGCTCCAAGCAGATGGGAAGAACAAGCTGCTCCAAGCAGATGGGAAGAACAAGCTGCTCCAAGCAGATGGGAAGAACAAGCTGCTCCAAGCAGATGTGAAGAACAAGCTGCTTTAAGCAGCTGGGAAGAAAATCCTGTAGTTTATGTAGTTGACACATGTTCACCATATTTCCCTAGAAATGAAGACACTAAGAATTATATTGAAAACATGAGCTCCAATGATAGTGAAGATGATTGGAGTGGGAATAATTGGGATAAAGAGTGTGCGGTTGATTCTCGTCTACAACAAAATTCACAATTAGTTAAAAATAAGGATACTAAGAATTGTAGTGAAAATGTGAGCCGCAACATTGCCTCCCAAAACTTACGAGGTTCTTCAAATATGAAGACAGCTGAATCTAGAGAGAGGAAAAGAAGTACGTCAAGGTCAAAACATAATGCAGAATATGAACCAAGAGAGGAACATTTTTTTGAAAATACGAATACGCAAAAAACGCGAGATTCAAAGAAAAATATTACCTTCGACAGTAATTGGGACAAAAGTTCATCAAACGAAAAACATGATGCCAACTTTAAGAAATTTGAATCGATTATGAGAAGTAAATCAGATTTCAACTATATAAAAGTCAAGGAGATTCAAGCGGACCTGTTTACAATGTCAGAAGAATACGCTCTGGGTCATTGTGTTGCTGAAGATATGAACATGGGCAGCGGCATCGCAGTACAGTTTAGGTAAATCAATCACGTGATTAAAATGTACCTACAAGCTTTTCTAATTTTGTTATTACTTCAGGCAACAGTTTAAAAGAGTTGACGAACTGCTTGACCAGCGGCAAGGACAAGGGGGCTTGGCCATTTTAAACTTAAAAGGGCGTTACATATATTATTTAGTAACAAAGAGGAAGTCAAGTGGGAAGCCGACGTACTTCAGTTTGTGGAAATCTATGGAAAAAATGAAGAAACACGTATCCGAGAATAAGGTTAAAAAAATGGCCTTGCCTAGAATCGGTTGCGGATTGGACGGGCTTGAATGGTCTGATGTAAAAAAGATGCTGGAATATGTATTCACGGATGTTGATGTAGAGATTACTATCTGCAATTTTCAACAGGTTCGTAGTTTAGCAACTTTTAGTAGAAATTAAACATAATTAAATCAATGTTATATCTAACAGTAAATTATGGGATAGACATGTGCGACTTACTTTGTTTGTTCTTACTATAATTCTAAGACCTCGATTTGTTTCAGAATTATGGTAAAACCAAACAGAAACTTAAGCAATCCACCGAAGCTTCCAAAAAGAGGAAGTCGCAGAGATTTTCCAAAAATACCAAAAGGAAATAAATGATTCAACATTGAACCAAATTTTTTTAAAGAATAACATTTCATTTTCATTGTTTTTTTCATTCTTTTTTTTTAAATAAACGAAACTTCAATGAGTATATTTTTAATTTTTAATTTAATTTAAGCTTTTGCTGCCATTCTAAAAATAAAATACTTCATTATTTTGTTGTTTCAGGATTCTGATTCCGTTCATCCATCACGACCACCCCCAAAAAAGAAAATGAATTGTAAAATCGTGAATGACCCTCGAGTAATCACTGAGTTGGAAGAGTGGTCGATCATCATTTACTTGGGGTCTGAAGACGGCTATGTAACAGATGAAATAAAAAGTCTGGATAAGAAGTTCGACATCGAAAGTGCATACAAAAGAGAAAATCGCAGAGTGGGAGAAACCATTCGCACCGATAAGGAGACGTACATCCTGTATGGTTTTATTATAAAAAAGAAGAAAGATGATTCGTTTGGTTTTGCCAACTTCCAAAAGTGCCTTAATTTCGTTCAAAAATCAAATGAAAAAGATAAATACTCCTACATAGGGATACAAGCTTTCAAGGATAACAATGATTTTCTTATCATGTCAAAGATAGTTAATCTAATGAGAAATACACTGACATACGTTGATATTTACATTTGTTGGCCACCAGAACTGCACTCTTATATGCCTAGGAATGGCTAGTTTTTTATTGTTCTTATTTGTCATTGCCAAAAAATAAGTACATAATTAAATAACAAACAATATTCTCAAGTTACAGTGCAGGCTATTTTAAATTAAAGGGTAATTCTGTCCCAGTGTTGAGTATAATTCTCTAAAGTTAAAGAGAATTTAATCCTTTATTGTTTTATTTTGAAAAATTATGTTCTAATAAAATTTTTAAAGTACTATTCTCTAATGTTAAAGAGAATTATTAATCCTTTATTGTTTTATATTGAAAAATTATTTATTCACTTTATTTTTTTTTATAAAATCAGCGTTTTTTCAAATTATTTTACATTTTATAAATTACTCATTATATTCAAATTAAAGTAAAATAAATAACAATTATCTATGAACACGGCACTTCTGTTTTCAAAGTTTCCCAACTAAATCCCAACTCTCCTTCCTTCAACTTGATTACGTTACGAGAATCGATTGCGTTTAATAACTGAGAAAACGGCGAATACAGTCTTATTGTTGTTAAATCTCCTATTAATATGAGCTTATGTTTCGCTCGTGTTATGGCAACCGTCAGTCTTCTTTTATCCTCCAAAATATCAAACTGTAAGCATGTGTATTAGCAGGAGAAGTTTTAAACTGGAGTGAAATAAATTACTTTAGTAATTGGAATGGCTGCTGAAGGATCTCTCGATTTTGTGCAAGAATAAATGATAATGTCCTTGTCTTGGCCTTGAAATTGATCCACAGTACTCACATCGACTTCCTTCAATAAAGATAAAATTAGGGGTACTTGAGCTCGGTAAGGCGATATTACACCTATAGAATTTTTAGGAACTTCAGCCTAAAATACAATGTGCATGATTTTAGTAGCATTTACTTCACTAAAATCGAGTACTTACTTTAATCAACGCATTTACAAGATTAAAAATAATAATCGCCTCAAAAGTATTAGTGCATGAAAACAGTTCATTTTCTTCTATTCCCTTCATGAGGATTTGATTTGACTTAGAAAAATTAACTTTTAAATTCCAGACAGGCCCCGTGTCTAAAACTTTAACAGCCGAGCCGAGCGAATAATCCAGCGTTTCGATAATCCACGGTTGCTTCTTGTATTTCGAAAGAAAACTCTGTACCAAATAAATTCAGGTTTTGTTTGAATCAAAAAAAATCTTTCTACCTCTAATTTATTAAGTCGTAAAGTTGCATTCTCCACAGTCGAATTAGCTGTTAACAAATCTCCCTTGTAAGTTAAAGCATTGGCTAAGTCCATGATCGTTTTGTTCATTCGATACTGGTAAGTTAGAGTTACAATAGCTTCTGAATGTTCTTGCAGTCTCTCGAATAAACTCACTGATAAGCCTCTGATTCTATGGCGATGGAAATCACTTAGTTATGATTAAATTATGTAGCAGTGAACTTACATGGCTTCTCGGTTTCTAACAACCGGTGGTAATTGATCTGGATCACCGATTAAAACAAATTTCTTTGAAGTCGAGAGGGCACGGAAAAGAGAGCACTGTAACACTTGCGTGCTTTCATCTACTATACAAACATCTAAGGTCCTCTTGCTTAATACAGGGTGTTTACAACCTAGACAGGTCACGGCTAGTACTTTCTGTAACGTTTTTCATTTTGGTGTTGTAATTGAAGCTTACTCAAAATACTTACGACATTGTTGTAAACTTTTTCTAATTCCTCAGGACTTTGGCAGTTTCTTGTCAGTGCATGCTCAGACATGAGTTTTAAAGTCGGATGAATTTTCCCTTCGGTTCCCAACCTCAAAAAATTAATGCCGCAATCTTTTAGTCGAATGCAAACATTATCTACAGCCATATGAGTGTGACTAGTAATTAAAACCGTCTTGTTAAGCTCAAGTAAAAGTTGCACCAATGCCACTATCGTCGCTGTTTTTCCTTAAAAATTAAAATAATTATGAGAGGGCTTGCTCGTGTCACGTTGATTCTTTTACCAGTTCCCGGCATGCCTTTAATTAAGAGGTAGTCATTGGCAGCCAAGGCTCTTAAGACAGCTCTCTGCTGCATTTTATTTAAGGTACGTAAAATGGGAGTCGCCTTGGTGGCTACGACTTTGGGGAATTTAGTTTGAAACGTCGGGGTTTCTCCGTCTATAATGAGGCGTCTCAAACGATCGGCCTTTTTCGTAGGTTCTAATAGTAGTGCTAAATTGGTGAAATTGAAATTGTTCGCACTGTTGGAATCGTATGAATCCAAGTGGAATATACAATCGGCATATCTCAATGTCAAGTCTCTAAAAATATATTTGAATTTATTAAAGCAACAAAATTAAGACTTTTTTTAATCAACCTTTGCTCATACAATAAAACATCAATTAAAAAGGTATTCTAAGGGCCAGTACTTTAGTCTGGTACTTTAGGTTTACTTTAATCTTTGGTTTACACACATAACAAAAAGCATTTCTTTTTTTTGATACTTTAATAAAATAATTAAATTCTAAAGTGGAACGGCAGTAATTTTATTTGATATTTGAATTTAATATATCATCATTTACCTATCAAGAGCAATCGAAATTGATTTATGATCCAGATATGTAACCATACCAGATGCCACAGCCGGTCTTGTCGCTGTACTTACGACAACGTAACTACTATCACTAATACCAGACATCATGAAACTCACAGCGCTTATCGAATCCACTTTTCGAAATGTGTGCTTATAAAAGCCGTCACACTCCACCACACTTTCTGCCACATTCACAAAAGTAATACACTTGCCATTTTTTTCTCTTTAACAAAAAAAGTATGTACTTTACATATTGACTACTAAAGCACTTAATACCTCTCTTCAGCAGTTTGTGTGTATATTACGCTGACTTCCTTGCCAGTTTTCCTAGTGCTCTCTAAATCCAATAAGTTACTCCAATGAACGAAATACTGTATGTGGGCATCACTTAGATGTGCTAGTACCTCATCCTTCACTAACCGTAAGTTATTCCTACTGGATAAATCTACGTTTTCATATCTACAAGAATAAATTTAATGATGCTGAGCAACTTCAAATAATAAACTAAAGGCTTGCCGTAAATAGGTGCAACATATCATATTATACGGGCATTTGCCGCAAGCACTGTGATGATTGATAGGTTCTGGAAACTCTGGTATCTTCAATGCGTTATCCTCAAGTTCTTTAACTTCGGCCTTTCTAGTTAGATAGTAAGTTAATTCATTTCTGAGCAGTATTAAGTCTCTTCTTTCTTGTTTGCTGTTCGGTATTTCCCTCAAGACTCCTTCTCTAACAAAATTAAATCACCCTATTTCTCTCTGTCGAAGCGCAATTAATTTATTTACTTCAAATACAGCAACAAACCAGACGTTGCTTTGTATCCCAGCTTGTTCATCATCATTACGTACAACATAACTTGACCACGGTGTTCTAAGGAAATCGTGGCCCTACCGGTTTTCAATTCGAGGGGCATTACGTTACTTCCTTGTTGTATGCTGACGTCTATCTTACCCTTGATTCCCAATTCTCGACACCAAATGTTTTCTTCGATGTCCAACACGGAATCAATATTACCTTGCCAATTTTCATTCTAAAATTTGTTGTTCGCACTTAATGATGTATTTGGTACATTAATTGAATAATTACGTTTAATGCGGATGTTTTGTTGTTTAAAACGTAACAGTTCATAAACGAAACGATTCTAGAAACGTATTGCTGCAACTCGGTTTCCAGGCATTCCAACGTTAAAGAACTGTTGTACATCAAGTTGATCTAAAAATAATAATGAGGCTTAGGTGCGGTTGATCAAATGTGATCATAAAGTGCTTACGGTGTCTTTACTTGCCAGAATCTCTTTTAATACTTGCTCGGTTTCATTGATTGTCGTAATTCTAGACTTGAGCGCACACTGTAGCAAACTGTGCACTAAAACTCCGATGACCATCGCTTTATTTTCCGGTTCGAAACCGAAGAAACGCTCTTTAAACACACTACGTCTTTTACAGAACACAGCACCTAACAATAATAATTTAAGAAAGGTACATTTTGAGGTAAAACCGGTCGCCTACCGACTAAAGACGTGGTAGAAATAAGAAAGTCAGGTTCGTAAACGATTAGGCCTTGTTCGTTGCTTATTTTCCATTTTGTATCGCTTTTAACTGCACACACATAGACAGTGCAACCTGCAGTAAGTTTACAGTAGATCCTGTAAAGTATATAAAATATGGGGTGACAAAAATTCATTGATGTATGATTAATGAAAAATTTTGTTGCAAGTTGATTTTCATTTCATTTCAAAAATCGAATGCAAGATGTTGCTACCTAAACTATTGTAAAGAAACAATTAACTGATATATTCAAAGTAATTGAAAAACTTTCAATAAGTATTTGCTCTGTAATTTCAAATGCTTTTTGGTTTCATTGGCAAATTCTAAAACATTGTGTATAAAAAGGGGAAAAAGTATTTGATAACTGCCAATACTTTTTAGAGCAATTGATGCTTAATACTTGAATTACTTTTTAATAGAAGTATTTTCCCAACTCTGGTGATGTTATGCATAATATACCTAAGTTTGAAAGTATTAAAACAACATTTACCAGAACCCTTCCAAAATACATTGTGCTTTCTCTTTCGACTTAATACTCTGCAAGACGAGATTTACATTACTTTTATTTCTTGTGATCTCAACGAGAGTGCACAGTTGCATTTCACTCAAATCCAACAAGTAATCATCCTCGGACTGCAACATTCTCAAATTCAAACACTTTTTAATTATTAAACGAAACAGTAGCTTACACAGATTTTAAATTCCACCCAGCTGTCGTTTAATAACGATACCTCATGTAAAATTGCCCCATTATTTATGTCCTTGTCGACTTCATCCGTAGAGCAATTACTATTTGCAATATTTCCAAAAGAAAAGTCGAGTTTCACTTTAGCTTTGGAAGTAGACGGCATTATTCCATTCAGGACCGGTGACTTTACGGGCGTTCTTTCATTTTCTCTTTCCGCCTCAACGGATCTGCAACAATTATTTACTTAACACCTTTTTTTTAATTTTCAGTGCTTTTAGACAAAACCTTTCGGATTTATTCGGTGAAATATACTCTAAAATAGAACTCTGCTTCTTCTCCGAACTTTTCGGCTGCACACTCGTGGGAGTCTTCCTGTTTGATTTGCTGGGGGTAACCTTCACGAAATTCTCGAGCACTTCAACTTTAAAGTCGCCCGTCGGTGACCTCTCAAATAATTTTTGTTTCGCTTTTTTCGGGGTTTCTTTACTCGGTGTTTGTTTCTTGCAATTTGGTTTACTTTGTTCGACTTTATTGGGCGTCTCATTCTTTTTTATTCGAGGTGAACGACGCGGAGATAATTCCTGCGGCACAATACTAACATTGTTTTCATCTAAAATAATAATTGTACTATCATCAGTTCTGCAGTTTTTCGTACTGCTAGGAGCGCCTTTAGGGCAATCATCCCCAGATAACGGAGATATATTTATCACATCTGTAAGTAAATTTCTATTGCATTTTTTTACGTGGACATTATCATCACTATCAATGCAATTTGAATGTTTTCGTTTCTTTAAGTCGTGGGTACTCTTCTTGGTTATCCCCCTGTGTTTTAAGCTAACTTTCACAGGGGCTACATTAGGAGTACAAGGGATCACGTCGTCATCACTTTCTTCATCTAATAACACACTGGGACAAGGTTTGCTCTTCAGCACTTCATCTACTTTAGGCTCTGGCTTGGCAGTTAAATTTCCGGGAGGAACAGTCGACGGTTTCAAGAAATACCTCGATATTTTTTGAGATTCTTTAACAGGCTGAAAACTTTGTTTTCAAACACAATTTAATAACAACTAATTCAATCGTACCTGCAGTTTCTTGCTTTTCAAATTGATTTTCTTCATATTCACGATTAAATTAACTAGTTTTATTAAGAAAATAACATTACAAAGTCATAATACGTTAAATCCCGCCAAATATTTAAGATTGAGGTTATGTCGTATGTGTGAAACAGGTTGTCAACCCTAAAAATTTAAATTAATTACACATGGATTACTCGTTTATAAAAATATTGAATTTGAATTTTTAAAAATTTGTTATTTAAAGTTAAAACCGCAAAAAAAAGGAAATCAAATACTGAGATGAATTATTTAATATTGAAACTTTTACGCTGGATTTCACAAACGTTACTTAACTTTAATCATCGATTAAGAATATATAATCATTCCTATACCTTCAACACTTGTAACCATGGCAACGTTTACTTTTAACGGATGATTAAATTTAAGTAACGTTTGTGAAATCCACCATTAGTACTTTCTCTATTTTAAACGTTCATTGCCATTGCAGTTCTCCACCTTACCGACAAAACAAATATTAAAAAAAAATAAACGTCAAAAAGTGTCACTCATATAAGTTTCTGTAAGTCGAAGTGGTTAATTTTATTCTTCTGCGTTTACGTTCCGCACCGCCGCTGTGAGAATCGTTGGGTTTTATGCCTTTTCGCGAATCGTAAGTTGTTACCGTAACATGGCCACAAACATGGACGAAGAACAAGCCCTAAGAGAGTGCGAAGCCTACGTCCAGACCCACAACATTCAACAGATTCTTAAGGATTGCATCGTTCAGCTGTGCGTGAATCGTCCTGCAAATCCCATTTCCTTTCTTAGGGAATATTTCCAGAAGCTTGAAAGGGTAAGTCTGTTGAAATTTAGGTTATATTTTGTACTTGCTGTCTTAATTTCTTGGTTTAGAAAGCAACTCATTTAATGCTATTCGCCTATTCTTAGGATGTACATATTAATTATATTATACTGTGTTCTTTCATTCATTCATTATTTATAAATATTTTGAAAGAGTACATAGGTGAACGGTTTTGGGAAACATTCCTGTTATAGTAATTATACTGTGTGATCAAAGAAAGGTGTAAGTAGGGTATGATTTTGTTTCAAATGTGGCAGTACTGATTTTGATATAAATAAATGACGTTTAAGTGTTAAGTTTTCAATTGTTTGCATAGAGTTAACTATCTGTTCCTTTTTAATATCCATAATTGTTTTATTACTATTTATTTTAGTCTCTCTTAAGTATTTATTTTTAAGTTAACTATAGGAATATTTTTGCTGAAATATTATCTTTTAGCTACAATAAATTACATTTTAAATTAAATTTGTTGGGATCTCAATTGTTAAAAATAACTATTAACTATATTCAAATGCATATGTGACATACACATATACACATATTTATTTTTCTTAACTTATTAACTTGACTTGAAATGATAGCAACTTGATTTAAAAATAATTAAAATCAGTATGATAATTATGGTAACATGATTAGATTAGAAACACCTAACCACATTGTTTAATTAATTAATAATTATTTGATTATTATGTTTATTTTTCAATTGAAGTTGTTTTTACAGAATTTGTTTGTTAAAGAAACTCTTAAGTATTTGTTCATAATATCATCTTCAATTAATTCTCTTTCTTTGAATTTTTTAAAATAAAAATGGAAATTAATCAAAGTTGTGCCAAATACCATGCGATCAAATAAAGATTAGGTTAAAGTAGGTCTTGCACAAAAACAGTATGTCTGTGATTACTGCTGAACATTAAAATTTAATTTTTATTATTATTAGATTTGATTTTTATTTGATTTATTGATCAATCTATCTTTTAGTAGATTAAGGCCCGATTTTACAATCGTCGGATAAGCATTATTCTTAGAATAACGTGACGTAGGTATGACGTAGATATGGAGGGACATTAAAGGATATTCGGCGAACAGTGATTCCGTCCTTATTCCACGATTGTAAAACTGGGCCTAAGAGGTAGAGATATAATTGAGCTATAATGGTGGCGTAAAGGCCTACTTTGAGTTAGGCCTAAATATTTTTTGACCTAATTCAAAATCATCTAAATTATAACAATTTTTTAAACATCAAATCTGTTTGTACTGAGATAGTCAGGGCATCCGCTTTACAATCCGTAGGCCTTCCAAGAATCTTCTTGGATGCACTTTATAAATAAATAAATCGTAGCTACGATGTGCATTCAATCTATAAGATCTTCTAATATTTCTTTCTTGGAAATGGAAGAATATAGAAACATGGAAGATATTTTAAAAGACTTGAAGACCTAGTTTCTTCTAGTAGTGTATAAAAGACCGTACAATTCTTTTCCGTCACAACTCTTCGAACGGACTTTCAACAATTTGTCCAAATCTGAAGTGATTCTTCATGGAGAGTACTTCGTCTTTGTCCTTAGAGATTCTTTGCTTTTCTCAAGTTAGAAGAACATTCCCCATGTCGTTGTTTTCAAGTTATTCCATTCATCAGCAATTTTAAATATTTTTGTAATTGATTTTTTGGGCAACCCTAGTTGATCAGGTTTTGAAAGTATTTTCTTATGTTTTAGTTGAAATTAAAAGTAATAACTTTTGAACAGATTCTTTTATCAATTTTTACAACTCAATAAAAAATGAAAACCTATTCTTTTTTCTTCCTAACCATCCTGTCTTCATTAATCAATACATTTTAATTTATTTCCTTCGTTCTTGTACCGCTACTTCTTTTACAAATTTCCTTCAACTCTGTTCCATTTAGTTTTTCCTGCTGTGTTTTTTTAAAGGATTCTATTTGTGCCCCTTACTCTATCGTCGCGTTTTACATATACATAGGTATAACTTAAAATTTGTAAAGTAAAATAAATTTTCATTAGTCCTTTTTATATGCTCTATTGTTGAGATGTTTAAATCCCAAGCTCTCTATGAGCTTACAAAATGAAAGAACAAAATTTGATTAAGTAATGTCTGCTGAAAACGATTATTTTATTAAACAATGGAATGAATTCTTAATGAAAACAAAACTTCTAAAATGTGATGCACATTTCCGTTGAGAATAATTAGGTAATTAAAGAGTTGAATTAAATAACGATTTAAGTGCCAGAATTTACAAATCGATAAAATTACTCTTTAAGGAACAAAAAGAGTAAAACCTCTCCATTGTAACTTCTTCAAAAAATCTTTTGTGATGGTGATTTGGTAAATAGGGGAGACCGGGTATGGTTGTCGCACGGGTTGGTTGTCACCCCTAGTATTTCTCAGTAACTAACTACTGATATCGGCTGTGGCTATAACTAGTGATTATTTACAATTATTGTAAACAATCACTAGCTACAGCGAATATCAGTAGTTAGTTACTGAGAAATACTAGGTGTGACAACCAACCCGTGAGACAACCATACCCGGTCTCCCCTTCGAGGCACTTAGATCAATACATATCTTGTTGGCAGGGTACATACATTACTCTCAAAGAAAAATTTTATTGGTTTGTAGCACTTAGATCGTTTTTAATTCAAACCTTCAATTCTTCCAGAAGGAAGAAAGTATATTTCTATCCAGGAATTTATTTAGTTTTCGGTGTAGCATAGAAAAATTACAATTTAAAATATAATAAATTCATTTTTTATGCAAATTAAAAAAAGAAATTAATTAATTGGTGTTAACGGCTCATATTCGTGGAACTGGGAATGTGGGAATTATTATTAAAAATACTGGAAGCTATTTAAACGAAAGTTTTGATATGAAACGTATTTAAAAAGAATTGAAATTACAAATAATAAATCAATTTAACTTATTTGCTTTAACAGTTTCAAAATTCGTTTATCAAACAAGTCAAAACCGTATCGAACAAAGTTAATTTTCCCTTTATTTGCTCCGAGTATTAAGCGGCGGTAATATTTGCGGCACACCTCAAAATTTACCCTTCGGTTGGGGGTGGGTGGATATTTCAGTCAGTATCCAGGAAATTCCGGTGCAACACGAACCGCGAGCTTTTTTTCACACGACACGAATCCCCACGGACTCCCGCACGTCCTTCTGTGTGCATCGATACACGAACCTCATCCCCTTCAACAAGGGGTTGCTCGATGACGTCATCCAAGAGATCCTGACGCCCACAGCGTCGCTAGGCGACCTGCATTCGGGTGCCGTCGGTGCTCCTGACAGTATCTAGTGACCAAGGTCGGTGATTGCTCCTGCTCAGAAGCCACCTCTGACGATGATGCTTACGTTGTCAGTGGTAAGTGCGATTTGTAAATGCAATATTGCATGATGGGGGTACGTGTCGACTACGCCCTCGCAGTTTGCCCTGCCCGATGATTACCTTGTTGAAGTGGTTGACCTTTAACTTCTTATAATTTATTATTCCATGCATGCTTTTGGAGCGCGGGCTTGCGCGTTAATCCCTAATTTCGAATTATAATTGAAATTATACGGTGTTGTGGCCACCATGAAAGGAAGCCCTGGAAATGATAAAAGTAGAGAAAAAACTAAATTAAGATAAAGTTGACCTACTTTAGGTATTATAGTCTTTAAAAAATATCGTATGTGATATTCCAGGATCTTTTTGATGGAAAATCATGATCTAAAATGGCACCCATGAACGTTGGTCCGATAATATTAATTTGTTTTTCCTTTTAATGATTCTTTAGATTTAATTAAAAATATCCATATCAAACGAAGAGGATTGATGATAGCCCATTAATCTTTAGTAGCTAGCGGGCTACCTGCAGGATTTGTTTTTCTTAGCATGTTTGTTTCCTGAAATTTGATTGAACATTTTATTTCACTTTACAAATTAATCTGATCCCATTTGATTACTTTTTTTTCTAAGACCCTTCCATGGGATGGATAATTTATGAAATTATGAATTATGACCTTTTTAGGTGAATAGTTTTCATGTCATTTACTAACCATTAAACAATTTACTTGTGTTATGTATAAAAATTATTCGTCCTTGCAAACTTATGGATGAAATAATTATTCTACATTATTTTTGACTACATATTTGGTTTCGATCACTTTCTGGTGGAAACTGTTTCAGAGTGATTTTACTGAACTGGTTTTATTTCTGTATTAAAATGTAAGAAGTCCTTGCTTAGAAAAACCAAGAATATACCATAAAAGTTTCATACTTACTCATTTACATTTGCAGAAGTAGTTCAAGAAAGTGAAGAAAACTTTTTTTTATTTCATCAAAAAATAATGTACTTATGCATAATATGAACAGAACAGGAAGTAAACTAGTAAGTCGATAAGACTTCGGAAGTGGCTTACTGATCTTACCGGCCCGGCCTAATGAATTATTTACGTGTCTCCCGTCTAAAATATTAACTTCCCTGAAATTACCCCCCGAATGCAAGCTTATATTTAGTGCGTTCGCATTTATTCCTGACGTGCGTAGATTATTACATAATTTACGGGTCAAGGGTGTAACGTGCGTGCCTGCCGAAAAGTTTATTTCGGGAACCGTTAATAAAAAGCCTGCAGTACAACTTGCACGTTAACTGGATATCACTTTGAATGGGGTTGTTAATTAAAATTTGTTATCCTTATACAAGCACTAAAAAGACGCAGCGTGACTTCTTTGTTCGCGTAAACGATATTGTAAAATTTGTAATTCGAATTTGTATGTTTTTTGAACGATTTTCTTCTATGAAATAATTAAATATTTAATTTAATTTTTAATTTCATGAGGTAGTCTTTACGTAATATTTGAATCAGTTGCGTAAACAGAATGATAATAAATAATAAATAATAATGATATACAGTGGGGAAAAAGTCTTTAACATTTTGGTAATAATTTTTTAAGAAATATTTATTATATAATATTTATATTATTCCACACTGTATAATAATAATAATAATACTACTTCAGGTTTCTTTCAATTATCTTCGAAATAAATCTAATGAGTGGAAGGTTGTTACTTGTATAAGTTTTTACAATACTTAAAATTAAAAAAATGATATTATCTGTTCTGTTCGTGTTCCTTTATAATTAGAATGAAATAAATTCCAATTATTTACTTTCTGCGCTGGCACTTTAATCGATTGAGCACAAACATTGTCATTATTTCTGAAATCATTTTCATTACGCTTTTTACGGCTTACAAGTATTACAGTCGACTGTATAATTAATTTTTTTATGCGAGTCAAAGTTTTGTTTACCGACTGTACCGTGTCTGGTTTATTTATGAGCGAGACAAAACATGGATGTATAATAAATGGGGGCTGTTGTATTTCTAACGAAATGAATTATTCAGTTGGAAATGTCGTATTCGAAATTAGATTCTCTGTTGGATCCGACGAAATTCCGATTTTTGTGATTAAAGTAAATGTTTGGAAAATTTCCACAATTTAATGATTAATATTGCCATTCTATGTCAAAGTAGAAAGTTTAAAAAGGATCAAACTTTTTAAAATGAAAAAATAAAGACTCACCAGCCTTCTATCCAATTGCATGAATCTGAAACAATAAGAAAACAATGTATTTACACAATACATAAATTAATAGTGTAATTATATGCATTTACTAAATAAATAATCATAATTTATTTATTTACAACGTATCAATTAGTTTTTCTATCACACAAAAATAAAAACATTTTTGAAGATAAGATAAGATTACATTACGTTTTATGAAAACATGTTTTTGTAAATTATTTATTAAACAATCTCACACACATTTTAAAATTTCAAAATTTAAAAAAAAATAGTGCAATGGTAATTTTTAATGATTTCTTTTACTACACAAAACCATCCTAGAAACATACACCGTAAATAATCCATTATGCACGATAAACGTGGCAGTCGGAATATGCTATTTCACTTACTTTAGCATAATGCGAAACATCCTATACAATTCACTTCAAACTACGTCACTGAAATTCATTCAAGCGTCTGGAAGTTCTGTTTTTTTTTCCCATTTTTCAGGGATTAAATATACAAATTACCCCCCATAAAAATGTTTACCTGCTTAATAAGTAGGAAATTTATTTCGTTTATTACAGCTACTCGAGTTAATTAAGAGGAGGGAGAAGGTTAGGGGAGATCTTTTAATATGAGGACCACCACCAAAAGTGTTTCTCGCCGGGTGCAATTTTGCAGATTTATGAAAACTGCTGACGTTTATTCGAAACCTGGAAGCGTTTCCTTGACGATTATTCATGTTCGAATTCTTTCCAGGTTTATTGAAACTTGCTTTAAATGCAGAATCACAAAGGAATTTTCCAAATAAAATTCGGCACAAAATTTTCTGCAAACATTGCGCATAATTCTGATTACGTTCAGCATTTTTTTGTAAACACATTCTGGACAGATAGTCCCGAAATTAAAAGTTTTTAATCATTTTATTTTTATTTTAATAGAGTAACGCGGTAATTTTTATAAAATTTTATTTGAAAACAATTAATATATTCTCATTAATAAACTATCTGTATAAATATAAATAACAATACATATAGGTATCTGCAATAGGTAAAAATTTATAAATTAATCTAAGTACGGAGAGCAGTGTCTCATATCCCAGCTCTCAGGAATAAGTCCCTATATATTCAGGTTTCCAGAGCTGGTTAGAGAAAAAATTATTGACGATTGCAATATCCCTGTCATGATCTGGTGTTGCCGTCACCGGAGCTATCGTAACTCCTTCAGGCACAAATAATCCAAACGGAACCAACGGGTCATCCACCAATCTTCTTAGTGGTTTGATTGGAACAGTTTCCGACGTGGATTTGGAGTCATCACATCGCTGTAGCTCACACTGCGAAGGTATTGACATCATGAGAGAGTTCAAGGAGTGTTTGTTTTCTGACATGGATAATGCTTTGGATGACCGGGAATGGCTGCTGTAACTATTCAAGCCCATACTGCTGATTAGTTTTTCGCGCTGTAACCGGACACGTTTGGTTGTTATCACGAAGGCGCTGACGAAGGCTTTTTGGCAGACATCAGCCGTTTGTCCCGTTGAAATCAACGGCACCAGGTACTTGCAAGTTATGCGGCGCGGACTTCGCCCACTGTTGGTACTTTCTGGTATGTTGGTTCTCGCACGAACATCCATGTGTTCTCTCAAAAAGGCGTTTTGAAGGTCGGCATCACCCAAGCCGTAAAAGTGCTTGAAGAGACGCTCTCTTGCTTCTATAGGCACTCGTTCATCACATTTTTGTGGGCATTGACATAATTCGTCTGCAAGAAAAAATACTTATGATATAAAAATTATTTGTGAAAAAAAGTTTTTGATAAATGTAATATCCTTCAATATAAATGTTTATTTCATTGTGGACTCGGCCGTTTTTGTGTTGCCTTATTTAATATGTCAACGAAGATTGATCTAGTGCTTTTCACTTGGATTTATTACTGTAAAAAATTTCATATGCGGAAAATATTTATTTGTGGAATATTCCGTGCTATGAATTTACGTCACTAAAATCGTTTTTCTTATCAAAAAAATTAAATAAACGTTCTGTGAGTACAATAATAACAGGCATTAAATCATTTTTTAACACAATTGCTTTGTATAATTTTGCATAAACATTTCACTAGGTTACTTTCTAAAACCAGGACGGATTGATTAGATTACAAAATTTGTGCATTTGTAATACCAACTATGTATCCAAAATTAGCAATGCATAGTTTTTTTTTTTTTTTAATTACGTTGTCTTATTTTTAAATAAAATTCGACTGCACATTATGATTTTTTTGTTTTATTTACTATCAAAAAGAACAGCAATAATTTAATAAAATTTTCACTGAATACAATAGCTGGGGGCCAAAATAATTACTAGTCCTTTGCAAAAACTTATGGCAATTTATGACTTGATTATCTATACCTTGAAAGTTTATTGAAAGCTAAAGGAAGTTATTAAAAGCCCAGTGTCTAAGAGCTAATCACCTACCTGTGTTTAAGTATTGTTAAATTCTTTTGGATTGCTTAATTCATGACTCTCATTATAGTTACGTTTATTCTGTTCTTGAAGACAGAATAATCTTTAAATTACATTAACCATTTATTTTTGGTTTAATTGGCTTTCTTTTTAGTTTGTATTGTAAAGTTACCATTTACATTTAGTAATGTTATTATGTATTTTTATCAGATTCATTGAAACATGTAATGCTATTTTTTTTGCTTTTTAACGTGGTAAATATTATTCCCACATGTGATAAACATTCAGAATTTCATAAACCAAATCACTGGAGGCTAAAGTTGTTTAGTTTCAGTACTGTAAACATGCTGAAGTAAATAATGTCAATTTCTGAGGTGGAATTTACCTTCTAAACCTAAATATTTTTCGCACAAACATTAGTTTCAATTCCTCTCAACTCTAAATCAAGAAAATATACCCCATATGTCTAAATAAAAAATGTTCGCAACTCTTATACCTATACTTAATGATTGTTTTAAATATAATCGTTCATATTGTATCGCTTAAAATAATTTTATCTGGTTTTTCTTACGAAAAATAAATACTTTCGAATTATGTTTTCGGTAACACTATAGACTAATATTGAAAATTAAACTCTAATTAATTTTTTAATTATCCTATATTTTTTTAAAAAATAATTTTAGATCTCGCTACAAAATTTTATAATCATTGCAAATTTTGAAATTACCAGTGGCCCTTCGACATTATTTTTTATGTATTAATATTTGAACATGGCTTTTTGAAGACATAAAGACAGGTAAATATTAAAAGTTGTGCAAAATATAGTCATAAAGTCAATACTTTTAACATACCGACCTTTTTTCTCATTGAATATAATTTTTTAACAGTTCATTAATTCAAAACATATTAACAGGGTATTATTATTAATTAATCCTGTAAGTACCTAAACATTGTGCTGAATCATGAAAATACGACTGTATAATAACTAAGCTTCGCTCAGTTGGGACTTTTAAATTGTATTCAGTGCCCCTCAAACGGTTTCTATAAAAAAGAAAACTAGTTTTTATCCAGATCATTATTAACTTCCCGTCCCCTGTTATATAACAAATTTCACTTCTTTACTTGAGTATTATTTGTGGTTTCAATTAATGACTTGTTTAATAACACGCTGTATAATAGTAGACCGTGATTCTTAGTTGAAAGTTTTAAGTTAAGATAATCATTGAGCTCGACAATAAGAATAAATAGTCGCACAAAAAAAAATAATTTTTAAGAGTTGCTTATTATGATAGTTCATTAGTTTCATAGTTCACAAATTAGTAAATAATTGGAAAATCTAGATGAATAATAAAAATAACGAACAAAGTTTCTTTAGTAACAATTTATTCCTACGATTAGCCTAATTAACGGTTACTATTGCATGCGGTTTCGCCGGATGTGACGTAAACTTGCTCGACCTCATGTTCGGTTTTTACAAGATTTTCTTTCGAATAGAGCGAGATCTAAAAGTGTTTTAAATCACCACAATAAAAAAAAAAACAAGAATCTACTTTAAGTATTCATTATAGACAACACACGGTAATTAAATCAATTATTGCAGTTTTATGCCTGCTTTGTATTGTATGTAGATACGTCTTCAAAACAATGAAGTGTTTAATTAATTATCATCTTAAAACTCGATGGACGTCATCGTTGATAAGTTGCGTCATTATTAGTGTTGATAATTTGCGAAAATTAGAGATCTTACAAACACTAATCAGGTCAGATTAAGAAGAATCCATGGTTTGCTTTTCCTTTCAAAGAATCAGCATTTCAAGCTTCAGATTCCATAAAATAATTTCTTCTGAACGTAGAATTTATTATTATTTTAAAAATACCCATACCAATATAATCTTCTTTAATTAATTCAATGTCAGAGAGAGAGAAGGAACTACTTTAGCTAATTTCCATATTTTGTTATTTACTTAAATAACCAACTGCCATTTATTAAAAAAAAATACAAATAAGTTTCAATAATTGTATTACTGAAGTTAAAATTTAGAAACAAGCTTTGAATTTGATGTAAGTTTTAAAATTAATATTATATCCTTTTTCTCATAAAATAATATCGAAATGATTTTTTTTTTTTTTTTGGAATTTGATTCGAAAGGAAACTTTGATCACTAAACGTCATGGAAAGACCTAAGTTTAATTAACACAAATAATTTAATGATTTCCAAAGAACTCGGACTGCGCAGAATTTATATTTATGTATACGTTCTAAGAATAGTGTTTGTTAGTAAAATGTAACCGGTGATCTGTTTATACTCCAGTAACAGAATACAAATATGTACAAAATAGATTTGCATTTGATTGGAACTAGATTTTGCATTCGCGTCCGTTTCGAATTAAATTTTGCCTAATATGAAGAACTTCGTGGAATTTTTTACACTGGAGAAGAACATGGTGATAAACTGTACTTAAAAATTAGACTTACCACGTTCTTCTCTTTTATTCTTCAAAATTTTCCAGTGTTTCGTAATAGGAAGCGTGTTTTCAGTATTTAACATGTCTAACAAAAGAAAAAAATATTTGTATTCTTTATTTTTGAAATGCCGCAAGGCCTTATCGTATTATCAGACTTGCGGGAAAATATTTTGTATGTGTGTTGTGACCTTCGAGCTGCTAACCAAACGATAGTGACTAACGTACATCCCAATTTTTACTCGGTAATTTCAAGCGTACGCCGATAGCTTGGAAACAGTTACAAAGCACAAACTTCCTTCCACGAAGGCTTTAAATGTTAAACAATTATTATGACTAATACAGCGAATTTATCTATCGTGACGTAAATTGTAATAACACGTTGGTTATGTTTGTTTTATTTAATTTGTAGGTGCCCAAGGCGTCGCGGATTTTTTTTATTCAACAAGAAACACAAGGCCGTCATTTTCTTCGACAAAATCGAGTGACCTACATACGGAAGGTCATTATAGTATTGAAAGAAAAAAAAAACAAGTGCTTTCGAATTTTGACTTGGGCTAAATTATCGCCCGCTTCTGCGACACACACAAAATATTCACATGTGCAAATCGCCTTTGTTTTGCACTTCCATTAACAAAACACTATTAATCATTAGCGCAATGACGTATTAATAAATGATGAAATGTGTCGTTATGGAACTGTCAAGAAGTGACAATGTAAACAGACAGTCATTTGTTACTTACCTGGTACTTTCTTGGCCGGTATTAATTTTCCAGTTCTTGATATGTACGCCAACCCAGAGCTGCGTAAATGTTTTTGTAATTTTCGTTTCGAGCGCGGAATATTGTTCTTTTCAATGCCCTGTAGTAGCGCAGCTGACAACGTCGCCATACTTAGAATACCGTAGCGCTTTACACATGGGCGTGAGTACGATACTAAACTAAAATGCTCCGCTGAAACTTTACTTCGCCGACGGAAGATCGCGCAACTAGCCTTGTAACCGGCGTAGATTGATAAATGCCAATTTTGAATCAAAACACTCAACTAATAATAATTTTTTTGTAAATTTATTACAAGTGCTACAAGTTAATGTATGAAGCTGAAATTTCGCACACAGCACCATTATTTAATAATAATACTTGTCTCGCAGCACTATTTTTATTTGGGACTCGCTACTAGTTTAACAAAAAAAATAAAAAGTGCTTGTCTGAATGGACATATTTGTTTTACAATGACGCGTATAACTGGTGGTATAACCAATGATTAGCAAAGGACAGAAAACTCACTGTATTTATAGGTCTGTTTATTATCCTGCACTGGTGTGCACTAGTATACACTTTTTTTACGAAATATACTTTAATGAAGCCTAAATTCATTGATAATGTATTAATACGAATCATACTCATTCATACTGACATACCACACAAACATTTCAAGTTGCATTAAAAAGTATTTTGCGAAAAAGTATGTATTGGTGTACACCAGTGCAGGATAACAAACAGACCTTATGTTATTGGTTAGAGAAGGACAACGCTGCAATTATAATTATTTTTTAAAATTAAAAAAAAAATTAAAAATCAAGATAATTATCCTCCAATTTTTAAAATTGATTAAATTGTTCTTTAGGTACCACTGGATTTTTAAAAGGTTTTGAAAGGAAACGTTTCCTTTTAAGTCAAAATTTTCCAATTTTTAAAGTACACGTCTAAAAAAAATCAGTGGCAATAAGTTTAAGGTTTGTTTGAGTTTACCGCTACAGGATACGTTCCGAATAGCCAACGGGCATTTAACAATGCCTGCGTTCAGCCTGGCTACGTAGCGCTTCGCGTGCGTCACGTAATACCACGTAGCGTGACGTCACATATGCGTTCAAGCCGAAGCTAAACTTCTGCTAAGGGAGAGCGATAAACCTAGCGGCCGCCATGTTTTAAATCGCTTTACGGAGTAAAACAAAGAATCCGTTCAGCCAGTTCTCAATTAGCTAATACGCTGCAAATTAGCGCTCTGCTACGTAGTAATAGCGAAATGTAAGCGCTATCTTTGGCGGAACGCAGCTAATGACGCCGCTGTGCCTTATGCTTTCTACGTTCTCGATTGATATCAGCATATGAGAGAAGTGGCGGATATCTGTGAGTAATGTTAGCTCATGCATGCGACAAGGATGCCAAAGCCTAGATCGCGTAATATACGGTTAGATGAAAATGGTGGTCGTATATGTACCCTCTCACTCTTATGTTATATCAGTTCCTCTTTGTCTACAGGGAGTCTAACTCTTACCACGTCATTGGCATTTAACTGTAGCTGCGTTCGTTTATTTAACTCCGTTCACTCTATTTTCTCTTTTCGCACTTTTGTCTCTCTCTTACTTGTATTAAACCTTATTCGCTCACTCTTTCGAGTGCGAAAGAGTGAACGCAGCTTCTGTTATCCAAGACGTTCTAAAATTTGAAAATTAATATACCGGGTGTAAGACAAAAAAAACGCCTTAAGGCATAACTCTGTTATTTATAGTCCGATTTGATTAAGCGAAAATCATATAAAATGGCTCCGTAAATACTATTCGCGAATTAATTGTCAACGCGAGAGGTCTCTGTTAATTGCAACATGGCCGATAAAAGGGTGAATAACATTGCGGCTGCGTTAATTATGATAGTTTGATTGGTGCATGTTTTCTGATGTTTTCAATATTAAACCAATCCGGGAAATGTTGTTCACCCTTTTGATGGTATCAATATTGACCACCAGAGGTACTTTGTTTAATTTCGCGAATAAATTGATAAGATTTTCACTTTGTTTTAGCGTCCATTGCTATGTCAAACAATAGTCAAGACAATTTGTAAATTTTTCGGTACAAATTTTTTTCTGAATTCATTCAATTAAATAAATTAATGACCGAAGTCAACTGCATTCAAACAAACAATTGCATTTTTACATTTGCCTTTACTACAAATTTTTAAACTAAAGCAAACAGGATGGAGAATCAAAATTAAAATTATGCATGTCCGCTTTAGCCGGAAGGGACTGGAAGTTTCTTTTATTTGAAAAGCCCCTTTTGAAATATCTATGCTCCGTAAATTTTCGAACGGTTTGCGTGTGAATATACCCTGTATAGCTTATTTTTAAACTAGAAGGAATAGCTGTCGCCCCGTTCATCCATCCACACGTCCAATAATTTTGCGAGTTTTTGGCGGGCAAATTTGAATTACTTCTTTCGGTTAAAAAACAACCTATAGGTCAGGGGCGCGTTCGATAAATACGCTCTTGGAGTAAATTTTCATCTAGCGGTGGTGGGGATCGCTCTGGCGATATTATTTTCGAACGGGTAGTCAGAAGAGTTCAGAATAGTTTCACAAAGCAGCTGCTGCATGTGCAACTATATATAACAATTAGCCTTCTATTTAATAATATAGCAATTAGAAATAATATAACAAATTAATTTAACCTTTTAAATGTAACTTCTGTATTTAGAGTTACCCTTTTTAGCTTATTATGGATGTTATTCTTCATCTTTGATTGTAACAACCTATTTTTTGTTTCATTTGTCGTGTTTTTAGATTTAAACAATTAATAAATACATGTTAAAAAACGTATAACGATTGTGCGCATGACGAGTAGTTTTCATCCACCTCTAAAGCTAAGTTCACATGCATCGCGGATACGCAAAATTTTTATTGCGGATCGTTTCTAATTGGTTCATTATGTACATTTCAATCAATATGAACCAAGCATTGCGGATACGCAAAATTTTTATTGTGGATCGTTTCTAATTGGTTCATATTGATTGAAATGTACATAATGAACCAATTAGAAACGATCCACAATACAAATTTTGCGTATCCGCAATGCTTGTGAACTTAGCTTAAAGCAGAGTAATCGGAGCGACGCTCTAAGCAATTCTCGAACGCTAGTAAGATTAGTTTTGGAGCTACACCTCCTATTTATCGAACGATCGCTCGAGTAATTTATTCTCGCTCGCAGAGCGTATTTATCCAACGCACTCCTGATTAACTTAGTTATTTTATAAAATATTCAAAATGTCGCAATATTTTAAAAATGGTAATCGTAAAATCCATAAATAGGTAACACCATAACATGACATAATTTCAGTTTGGATTATGTACTTGTAATTTTGTACTTTCTTAAAGCGTTCATTGATACTGTTCGACAGACATACATACGCCGATGATAGTTAGATTGCCTATATGTAAAGCGTATCTCTTCACGTCAGGAACATATTTATATACAACTTGCCTCAAAATAGGTGCTCAGACGAGAATGGTAGAAAATACATAGATAAGATTTCATTGATAAAAAAAAACTATATTGTGAGGAAAGTTTATTCCCAAAGAAAACGATCATTCAAAATTGATACATATCACATAAACTATATAAGAATTAAATGAATAACATTTATAGTTAACTATTTTTGTCGCAGGTACGTACTATAGGGTCATTTACATACATACACCTTATAAGTAGTAAGTATTTTAAAACGGATTACACAACTCAGGGTCCGATCTAGCTCTTCTGCCGCTCTGGGCAAAAATGATTTTTGCCGCCCTTTACATATACAGTGTCTTTCAGAAAGTATGCCACTAATGGGATTTTTTAAAATTATCTATTTTTATTAAGTTTTATTGATGCAGAACGCTTCTGCATTCCTTCAAATCAAATTGGGAAATGCCAAGTGAAATTTATCTTTTACGATATACAGCGTGAACACCGAAAAATGAAAACAGTTTAAAAGTAAAAGTGCCCTTTTTTAAAAGATACAGGAAAATGTCATAAGAAATGATTGCTTAGAATTTAAAGCCATAGTCAAATACACAATTACAGTCTGCTATCTCAAAAATAAAAAATTCTTCCTTTATTATAAATCCACTCTTTATACACACTACATTAGCAAATACTGGTGGGATTAAATATTCCCAAAGATAACCTGAATGGAAAAAGACTAAATTTATTGTTGTTTTTCAAAAGTTGCAAAAAAAAAAACAATTATTGCAGTCCTGGGTGGCCGTGGAGTCAAACATTTTTAAGTAATTATTGTTTCAAATGACAATAAAACATTAAATATGTAAACAAGACAATATTTGAGACATCAATTCAACGATACAAAGTAAAAATCGACATTTATGTTTGATTCCACAGCCACCCAGGACTACAGTAATTGTTGGATACATTTACTATAAAAACTATAGATTAAGGCCCAGTTGAGCAATACTAGTTTAACTTTAAGCTGAAGCCTAAACTCTTAACAACGATCGTTTTAACAATTGCTGTTAGGGGTTTAAGCTTTAGTTTAAAGTTAAGCTGGAATTGTACAACTGGGCGTCAATGTCATATAATTTTTCAATTAATGAATGATGAATGAAACAAGAAAACACATTTTCGAAACGCATGGAAATAATTACTCAGAACCAAATGAAATAATTGAGAAACGACAATAAGATTAGTCTTTTTCCATTCATTTTATCTTGGCGAATACTTTAATCCCACCAGTAGTTGATAATATAGTGTGTACGAAGAATGATTCGTAATAAAGAGTGAATTTTTAAAGAGTAATTTTGTATTTAGCTAAAATTTTAATTCTGAACATTTTCTTATGACATTTTCCTGTATTTTTGAAAATAAGGGCACGTTACTCTTAAGCTGTCTTCATTTCTCGGTGTCCACGCTGTATATCATTCGAGATCAATTTTATCTGACATTTCCCAATTTGATTTGAAAGAATGCAAAAGAGTTCTGCGTTAATAAAAATCGATAATAAAGAAAAATCCCATTTGTTGCATACTTTTTGAAAGAAATTTTTTGTTTTCAGACTCTTTCTTTATTTTTACTAACGGCAATAGCACCTAGGAAACCTTCCTTATTTTTCTTTATTACGTTTTTGTGCTGTTTATTCATTTTTAAGATATAAAGAATGAAACAAAATAAATATTAAAAAAAAGGTAAATTCAATATCTTCTTTATGTACTCACCTTTCCCTAATACCGTCTGTCTTACGAAAAACGCATCACTCTCTAACTCTGTTACTAATAATCCAACATCAGTAATTCAAAAAACACATAAGACTGATTTATATGTACTGTATATTCCACCACACCCTTCATTTCTATTTAAAACGCGAAATAATTTTCCTACAGTTTTTTACAAAATTAAGTTGAAATAGACCATTGAATTCTATCAAACTGAATGAAAATAAATATGTGCTGGTTTAAAAAAAATAGTTGACTATCGCAGTGCGTTTTGTTTAATAGAGACGGTATAATAGTAATTTTATAGGTGATTTTAAGATTAATTTATAAATTTGATATTACATTGAAACATAAAACAACCCTACTTTTTTACCGCTTTTTCGTTTTTTACGTTTATATTTCTTGGTTTTTATTGAATTTAATTTTCTCTTTCTACCCAATTTTGCCGCTCTGAGCAGTTGCCCTGCTTGCGCCCCCCTAGATCGGGCCCTGCACAACTATGGTATTGTCACAGAATACTAAACTATCAGAAGTATATCTCACGTACGTAAAATAAAAGTTCGCGCTTAGGAACGGCCATTTTCCGGGGATAATGTCAAAACCTCAAAACTTTATTTAATTTCTGGGGCTCGACAAGTTAGGTGGGATAGAGCATTATGAGTGATCAGAAACGTAAAGGCGGTCACGTTTGCGCTGCAAAAGATTCTGAAAACGATCAACTAAATTGTAGAACTAGTTTTTTTAGGTTTCCTAAAGATATTGAAAGGTTAGTGGTTCGCAGTATTTGAATTTAAAAACATATTAGGTGCATTCCATTTGTCAGGATTTCGAGTTCTGAATCGTTCAAAATCGTACCAAGCATGAGCAGTGCATAAAATTGGATACAAATTTCATACTGCGCATGATTTGAACGATTCAGAATTTGAAATTCGGTCAAATGGAACAGACCTATTATTTATCAGACACATTTGTAGAGCCAAAATTTGAGCAATGGAATGTGGAAGGGAAGACTTACTAATGAATCCTCAACATTTATACAGGAGCTATCGAGTGTGCGATTTTAGATTATCAGTGGTGATTATGTTGATATTTTTTTATAATAATTTGAAAATATTTACATTAACAATTAATCCTGTATATTTTTAACTTTCTTTAATGAAAAATATGAAAATCATTAAATACTTTTCCAATTTTTGGCATTTTAGTTTTACTCCAGTCCTGCGTTCTAGCCCAAGAAAATGGCCGCCAATTCTAAAAACGGATTTTAGATATCAAAGGTACCGACACTGAGAGTCACTTCTGATTGTTTAGTATTCTGTGGTATTGTGGTAAAATAAAAGATGAAGCTAAATTATAGTAAATACTTAAATTATAAACAAGCTTACTTAAGAATGTATTCGTTGTTTAAAATATGTACATATGTACGAGATGTTTCGTGTTTAACCCCAAAACATTTCATGAATCCAAAAATAGAAAATATTGTTTTATATTAGCACGTGGGACCATTTCATTATAAATTGTAATTCTAAATTTACATAGTAAATTAATTCGAAATAAGTAACTGTATAATTTTGTGAAAACTTCATTAAGGAAGGACGCACATAAAGATGACGTTGACATGTTTAGAGAACGTCGCTCGTTCATTTAGAAAGAAAAGCTTGGCTTCTTTTTCCACGTCGAAACGGTATTTTATTCATCATGTTTCGTCTTTTACGCATTCGCTATGCTGCGGAAGCCTTATTAAAAATGTAACAGGTTTTGCTTTCGCGTGCATTTAAATGCAAACATTGCTTTGAAAGCACCGCGTTGTTTTTAGATTGTTTTGTCGCAATGTTATGTTACAATATCAGTACTTACATACTTTCAATAAGAATCCTTATAGAACACCCAAGAAAATAAATTGGATGTTTTCCAGAATAAAATACATATATGTAAATAAATATATGTAAAATTTAAAAATTTCTTGGTTACTTTATTACGTAATATAAAATGTACGATACGAATAGTAATATGAGAAAAATAATTTTAATTAGAATTCAAAATTGTCAGATAACATCTAATCTTGTATGTAATAGTTTTAATGTATTAATGCCATGTTATTATCTTGTTAAATTTTTTAAAGGAATTAACTACCAAGATTAAGAACTGCAAATATTTACTTCAAAATACGAATTAGAAACGATTTTTTTAATTCAGTTAATTAAAATATTGCTGTTCATATTGTAGAAATACTTCAATCAGAAAATATTCACATTTTTTTTTTTCATCGAAGAGAAAGTTGTTATTTTAGTTTAAATATTAAATTTGTAACCATTTAGTTAAATAAATAAACTTTGAATTTAGAAAAACTTCATTTGTAGGAGTATAATTTAATAAATGAGCAAAAAAATTGGAAATTACTAATTTCTAATTCTACATTTTTTTTTAATACCGTAGCCGAGAAGGCGTTAGCTTAGTGACTCTTAATTATTATCTGCTGGGGCTGTGACCGACTTACTGGGTGTTTTTCTCCTTTGGCATTCGCCTCACAAACTGGGGAAACGCAGAAAATTTGTGAAAAGTAATAGAATAGAATTTTAATGCCTAAAGAAGCATCTAAAAGACTATGCAATATCATCAAAATCTTACGACATTGCAACCAATGACATTCGATCCTAATCAACAGGTGGTGCTGATTTTACTGAAAATCGAATGCTACGCTCTAATAAAATTGTTTTCGAAAATCAAATAAATTTTCTAATTCGAGTTAATTCTAGAGTGTTTTTGTAGTGTTTTCTAATTTAAAAAAATCGTCACAAAAAAGCAGAAATTATGGGGTAATGGATTTTGTCTGTCTCCATACCTTCATTTATTTTTCACTTCTGATGAAGCTGTCAAACGGTAGCGAAACGTTGAAATTAAATACGATTGTTATACGTTAGCAAGAATTGTTAAGTATACATGTAGTTTTCAATTTCAATTTTGAATAGAAGATTCAAACAATGAAACGATTTGCAGAAATTCACTGTTAATGCGCTAGATCCTGGAGGAAAGAAAAATTTAGAATCTGCGAAATTAAAAAAAGGATCGGACCACCCTCCAAGTACAGTCGAACAAAAAAAAAAATTGTCCTCAGTGTCAATGTGTCAAGTGTTCTTTGACACATTGACAAAGTGTCAAAGAACACTTGACACATTGACAAGTGTTTTATTCTAAAATAATCGTGATTGTCATAAGCTTTGTATAGTTTTTTTTTTTCTACAACACCTGTCAATGTCAAAATTCTAGGGTTCCCGTTGGAACACTGCTTTTGTCACTAAATGTAGAACAGAAATTTTTGAAATTTCCTAACATTCAGGTAACGGGTACTAACATCAGAAACATATGACAGGTATTATAGGAAAAAGCGGAATATGCAGTGACTTCTATCACGTGTCACACCCAACAAGAAGACAAGAATATATTTTTAATTTGTGACAATTCAATCGGATTTTTGAATGACATTGATAACTAATTTCTTTTGCTCGCGACTGAACGTAAGAGATATTGTGCTGTCACTGTAAAAATAAATTCCTGTCTTAGGGTAGGTATAAAAATGTTCAGAAAACAATTTTTTCGATAATATGCGAGATTTATTTTTAAAATCAATATGAACATAAAATAATAATAATAATAATAAATTACTTGGCAGACTGCCACGAAATTATTTCTATAGTATACTTCATTTTTAGTTCAACGAATGCGCTTGTGTTTTGTCTCTTATTTCACAACGTGTTTGTCTTATCTCCGCCTTTTTACAAGTTTTAATGAAACAAACGCTTGAGAAATTTTCAATTTTGACTTGCCGAGAATTTTTCCAAAAAAGATCCGAACTTATTTGAGATATGCAGATGGTTTAAGAGTAAAGTGCCTTTGTTTTTACAAGATACATACAAGAAGAAGTCGTTCAGAATTAAAAGTTATAGCAATAAATATGAAATTACAGCCTCCTATCTCAAATATAAGAAAATTACAATTTATTGTGAATCACTCTTTATACACACTACAATAAAAAATGTGTTATTGATTAATTATTCCTCATGTTAAAATAAATCATATTACCAAATGGCCATAAGAAATAGCCCTCTAAAATTGCAAACAAATATCTTTTATAGAAATTGAAAAAAAATACAATGAAGATCGGTATCAGAGACTTCTTTAACTTTTGGGAGATATAATGTCATTTACTTGACTATAGTGCTTCTTTGCTATAATAATTAATTAAATATGATTAAGAAACACACGAGTTTTTTTTTTTTTTTTCATTTTTCACCTTTTCGTTCTTGACTATGGATTACAATGCATATTTACAATGTCAATGTAACAAAATTTCATTTGGAAATACAAGGCCATAATTTAATCTGACATAAAACATATAAACTCTTTAAAAATTTTAATTCATTTTATATTTAATATTTCAAGCATAAAATATTTGAAATAAAATTCCCTGCAGTTATGACACTCATTTCCCGCTGTATTTTAAGCGCATGAAGATCATCAACTGCAGTTATTTATGATCATCAGGAGCGAGCGATGCAAATTAGTTTGCTTAAAATATTCCCCAAAAAACTTGGCAATTCAGCTTGAAAAAGCAAAAATTAGTTTAGTCTGTGCTTGAAGCTAGTAGCCACCAGTTCATCTACCGTCTTTTTCCTTATTTTCCATCACAAGCAGACCGTGCAGAACGCGCACGAGTAAAGACGGCGAAAAGTGTTCCGCGTAGATATTCTGTAAAGCTCCGCGAGTTTACAGGCAGAACAACTTCGTATCAGTAGCTCGCGAGGAGGAGCGTGCATCGCTTCTTCGACAGTGTTCGACTTCTTATCTCTGTGTCACGACACCATGCCCCAGGTACTTACATACAAGTTTGTTGTAGTGTTTAGTTACGCACCATTACCGCAAGAGCAATTTTCTATTTATTTTTCGTGATAGGACGACCATCAATTCTAATTTTGTGATATTGTTTTGGTTTCCCTTGGAGACACTCTTGGTCTTGGTAAATAGGTCTTGGAGCTTCTCGTTATAATTTTGCCATAGAAAACGCGTAGTTGTTTTTGCGCTTGTTAACGAGTATACATAATTTGTCCCTGAAGTAATTAAAATTGCCTTAATTTCCTGCCTTTGCATTAATGGAGTTGAATACACGTGCCTTTGATCTTAATAAACCGTTTAAACACATGAATCTTTGATTCAGTCTATATCAAAGCCTTTCAGTTTACAAGTGCATTCACGATGTGCATTATCCAATGAAGTCGTTTAGTGGTTAGTGATCTCAGTTAATGGGCATTTGGAAGTTAATTGAAGGGGGTCAAGTGGTGTGTGTTAAAATTTTGCGGAGGCGCTTGGTAACCAAAAAAATACCAAACAGGGTTATCTAGGCCACCTTCATTTTTGTGTTTCATACAGGATGTTGAAGTAAGGTCGGCAAATACGTTTATTGTGCTTTTTGATACATGCTGCTCCTCAGTTTATTCCAGTGGGACTTGTTAAAGTATGAATTTTCATACAAATACCCTACATTTTGTTGAAATTCAAAAACGAAGTGTGCACATTTCATCACCGATTGATCGTTAAATACCAATTTACTTAATTGCGGCCATTAACAAGTTGTTTGGGTTATTTTGATTTACACACATTACGTTTACGTGTATATTAAAGCATTCGTAAATACAGGGTGTCTTAGAAAGTGAGGGACTGACTTCTTTTCGATGTGAGTTCATATGAATATAGTGCCTGAAACACATTGTCAGTGAAAATGAAAAATTGATTAATTTTCATTTCTGGGTCCTTGTGATGCAATTAACTATTACAGTGAACAATAAAGAACTGAATAATTTCATCTTCGTCTTCAATTCTCCGGTGAAGTAGGTGCGATTCTGGCGAAATAATTCCATGAGAAATGGGCGTATTTTAATAGAAATTACTATTTTGATGCTTCTGAAATAAACATTTGAAATTTTCCATAATTTGGATTCTGCTGTTCCTTTCGCCAAATTCAATAACTTTTCTGTCAACTAATCTGTCGTTGGATATAAAATAAAAAACTATAGTTTTTCCCTCTTTTCTTGACTTACATAAAGTAAAAAATAAGTAGTATCTACAAAAGGATTTAAATTGCTCCTCCTGCAATTAGTACAACAAATAAAATAAAAGTACAGAAATAATACTTCAATTGATCACAGATTTTTAAACTGCTAGTATGACTACTGTAGAACGTGGTCATTAAATAAAGTAAAATCGTTATCACGGAATGGGGATTATTTTAATAAGACGCCGATAAAATTAATCTCCTAGGCTTAAGGCTGTTATTTGTCTGATCGGTTTCTGATTAGGCTTATTAAAAATTTTTAAAACGAAACTAATTTGGCGTCGCAAAAGACATTTACATAGAAGTTGTCTAAATATAAATAAAATACGCACTGGACATCCTTGTAGAAATTTCATTAATTTATCATATTTACAAATTTATAACCACGCTTGCTTCTGATCATTAAGAAGGTACAACAAGTGAACCTCAATTGCTTAATTGTCAAAATAATTTCCTTTCGACAGTTAATTTTAATAAAATCAGTGAATATTAATAATCCCATAAAAAGTAATAATGAAATATTTATCACCATTTAACTAATGTAAACACACTTTAGAAGGTGCCAGATTTCAAAAGTAAAAGCAAGAAAACTATTTTTTGTGTAGGTACTTTTAATAATTTTATTTTGGCAAAATATTACGAAAAAATTCCTAACAAATAAAATGGGTAATGAAATTTAATTTTGAATGTTGAACTGTGATCTTGGAGTTAATCTTCACAGAAATAAACAGAAGAAAATGTCTGGAATTTTTCATAATTGCTAATCGATCATTTTTCTTAAATGTCATTATTCATTAATTACAAAAAAAATCGCAATTTAAATTTTATGAACATGAATGTTGCGATAACATCTGTTAAAAATTCCGGCAAGTGACCAATAATCGTTGACTTTTAACTCCCAAATAAATCTAATTTTACACTTTTATTGCTCATGTAAAGCAATCTGAAATATTTTCGCAGGAAGTAACAATCGTCATAAAATTTTAGAAGCTTTCAACGTTTGATTATAAAGATTACATAATATTTCAAGGAAATGCAGCGCAGAATTTTAATAACAACGTAAATCAAGCTCTCCGTATTATAATAACAATTTGGAAAGGTAACCTTACACCATGTATTCTATTCCTTGAATATAAAAACAGAATTTTATGATGCTGGATTTTGCTACAAAAGAAAAAAAATATATGATTTTGAAGGACAATAAAAGCAGAAGTAAAACGTTTTCATTAATGTTGTTTTTTTATCAGCGACTTTGTAGATGTGCTTACATAATTTTTCATGAAAGTTTTATATCGACTGCTAAACAATAACTTATTTACGAAACATTCTTTTATAAATTGTGAAGGACGTACTTAGTATTCACGATGTGTCCGTGAAATAAATGATTTACAATTTCCTATTGCCTCAAACGAAATCACATTTATTTATCTATTTATTTTATTGCTTTAGTCGAAATCCTACATCATTATTAACAACAGATGGCATCAGATTTTACGTTCATAACAAATTTAATTAAATTCCAAAACCTGTTTCTCTTTAAACGTGTAATTACTTGGCCCACTTATTATTGTAATAACAAACCTTGATTATATTTTTCAATTAAAATATTCACGCGCTTTTTTTTCAGCGGGGGTAATTTAATATGTGTTTGCTTTATGTTCGCGTGAAGTTATAATTGGTTTTAAGCTCACGTCGGAACTTCGACGTGAGTTTCAATGGGTGAAGTTTTGAAACACGTATGGCGACGTAATTTAGCACGAATATTTCCGGGCGGAAATTCCGGGGTAAAGTTAATTCCAGTGGACACAGGTATCATATCATATACAATAGCATGAAATTGCCATAGCTTTCGAAGTTGTAGCAAGTCTTAATTAATTTCTATAATAAAACTAAAATCATATCACGAAAAAGGACGTATACAATTTTCATACGACGTTTTACCAAGTACTTCATTAGAATTTAAATGTTATAAATTTATGATTTCAGTGCAATGTAGTTGATTATAGTGTCTTGAAAATTAGTTCGATTTGTGAAGCAATTAATTGCCACTCACCTTGAACAGGTAATAATTAATTTAAATTGGATGACACTCTCATAAGTATTTGCGTGCAAGAAAATATTAATGGTTACCATTTCCTTAATGCAAGCATAACGTAATTTTATAAAATAATCCATTTTTGTAACTTATTAAACCATATTTTATTGTCCGAATTAATGATCGCGTCTAGAAAATTGTTCTTCTGAATAAAAAGGAAAACCAACGGCTTGAAATGAGACCCTCGAAACTGCCTA
Source organism: Dorcus parallelipipedus (assembly GCA_958336345.1). Classification (NCBI taxonomy): domain Eukaryota; kingdom Metazoa; phylum Arthropoda; class Insecta; order Coleoptera; family Lucanidae; genus Dorcus; species Dorcus parallelipipedus. Next base: position 19,351,891 of record OY284480.1, on the reverse strand, counting down.
CAGTGATCTTTTGTTGGCACTTGAAAAGACGAAGTAGAAAGCTCTTTTCTTCGTCGATTAAGCGTTTCCATTCATTTAGCTGCCTGCTCACGGAGGATTCGTTCGTGCAAGGATTTTGTTCTCATTCCGGTTTCTCTGCGATCTCGGCAAAAGCAATTAAAAGCATAAGCGTCGAATATACCAGGCTTCCTCAAGATACGGCCTCTATAACCTTCAATATTTTTCTTATATATACAGATTGTCCATTTTAAATCGTAACCCCTGAAGAACTTCGTGTTTTTTAATATGCTAAGAGCACGGAAGCAGAATGTGTTGCCTATTTTCTAATTTTAAGGGGTCAAGATTTAAAATAGGCACTCTGTATAACAGTTTTTCTGATTTAAGAAAGAAAGAAAAATTAAAGACTTTTAAGAGGTGCAGCATGCATATTGACCACTGTCCTAAAAAAGAAATGTCGCGACGCATCTGCACTTCTCTACGGAATTTTCGCTGTTTCTAAGTGAAACTCTCCAAATCGATTTTTCTGGGTGTTTGGTCCATTGCCTTGTCTTCCATTTCCAAGGGGTCAATTTTTCTCCATTAAGCACTTTCTACTTCCAATTCATATCTTCCGTTATTATTCATCGAGCTTGGCCTTTAGTCTTTTCTCCATTATTATCCATTCTGTTAATTTTTTTAAATTACTCTTCTTTTCAATATGTGTCCTAGCCATCTTATAAGTACAACGCGTATTTGTTATTTTAACGATCTTCATGATTCATCAATCTTCTGTAATCATTCTCTCCTATTTTTATTGTCCCAATATCACTCTGATCATCTTTCTCTCAAATATCCTCAATTTTTCTTCATTTCTTGTCATGACTTTATATCTAATTTATGTTATTGTGATATTGAATTTATGTGAAGTAAATGTAATACAGTCGCCGTCGCGACGCCCGTAGATTACAATTTAATTTCTAAATAAGTCACAGTTTTGTTTATCGTGATTTTAGAAGGATGCTCCTAAGGTTTAATGTTACGCAATTAATTTGACCTACTACTCGCTTGGTGTTGGGTATCACTCTTATTTAACGTATAATTTATTGATATTCAAGTAAATAAATTCGTGATTTGCAAAACACAACCTTGAACTTCTGATTAAAAAGCAGTGATAAAGTAGTAACTTCGTTTATCTGCATTCACAGTTTTTTACTTTTTAAAATCTCGAACGCAAATTTTGTTAAGTGTATTTTTTTTAGTCCCATTTCAAATTAAAGTTCCGTACAATTTATAGTCCCAAAATTGCAACCTTTCAAGTTCAAATTTTTGGCCGAAATCCAAAGCTAACATTAGAGTTGTTTTCAGGTTTCGCAGTTTCAACTTTTTTTCCCGTAATCATCGGCGCGCGCGCGCGTTTACGTCCCATTTAATTTAAAACCTTTTTGATGATCGACACCGTAAAAATCTATTGTAACCTCGCCGTTTATTTTCCCGGCGTTTTATTCGCGGGTGAAATTGCTTCCCGGATCCATTTTTATCGTCTATTTCAGCGTAATCGCACCTGTTGTGGCATTATTCATGAAATCTTTTGGTGAAAGACTTTGCGCAAATTGGGCAGAAAAATTGAGCTTGCGTTTTCGTGCCGCGGCATAAATCTTAAATATCGACGGAGCTTTTAGGATGGCCGGAGATTGAAGGTTCAGATTAATTTGGTGTGCGGTCAGATCCGCCGGAAGGAATTGCATTGTGAGAGATATGGACGGGGGTTATAGGAGGTCTGGTTTGGTTGGGGAGTTACGAAATTGGCCCGCAAATCCTTCCAACTATCGCCTTGCCCGAGGGAAATAGATTAGCAATCAAATAATGATGAAAAAGTAGAGTGGAATTCATTTATAACACCCCTCAACATATTGTTATAAAACACAAAAAAGAAATAGAATACTTTTAGAAATCCAAACATAACTTAATGTTTCTTTAAACGAAAAATAGTTATTTGCAGTGGAAACTATCATAGAAGACGATTTTCGTAATTACCCTATATATTTGTTACACTATTGACTAAATAATTTTGACCGTGGATTTTTTAACTTTTTCTAACATTTTGTCTTTTGAAACCATACAACTAATATGATAATTCGAAATTTACTACAATGCGTCACTTTATATGTCACAACTTTGCCAAATATTTGACCTACATCCCAGTGTCGCTATTTATTCCAACGCACACACATGCTTTCAAAAATACCTCCGTTTTTTTTTCCTTGCCCGTTCTGCGGATCGAACGCCTAATAGGAGATCGCTCGAGAACCATTTACTTCTAATTGCTTCTGCAGCTGCGATTAATTTTTATTGGCAAATCTTATTTATAGACACTGCGACAACTATGGCAAGTCCAACTGTACTTAACTTGCCGTAAATGTGCGGCTTGCAATTGCAAATTGCACCGGCCGCATACATTAACATTTATGGTATAATGAAAGAGCGAGGGAAACGGTCTTTCCTAAAGATTAAGAGTTAGATAATGACAAAAGGACAAATTGTACGTACGTACTACGCACAGTATTAGTAAAGGTAACTGTAATTACTTGTTATATTACTTAAATTTTTAAAATAATGTTGCAGAATCAAGATATATACAAAGCTAGATTAATTAGAGTAGCTGTAATTTTCTCAGTGTTAATAAAGATTTAACTTTTAAAGCAAGTCTAATATTTTGTTTGTCCAATTAACTAGAATGGTCATAATTTTGCCACGCCCTGTATGTGTGTCAGAAGTAACACGTAGTGCGTGCCATTATGCGTACAAGAAGGATTAACAAAACATCTCTGCAGCGAACAAGGAATTGCTTTTAGTAAACTTTGAGTTGAAATAAAAGTTGTTACTTGCTTGCTCACATTTTTCAATGCAGTTTTATGTTGATCTTAAACAATAGTGTTGGTCGAGGTAGCGACATTTAAACTATTCATTAATTAATTCATGAATTTCTAACTCATTAACATATTACGTCTTGATTTTACAATCTGAATGATCGATTCTTGGAGGCTAATCGTAATCTTTTATAGTTTTATTTAAATTATTCAAAATATACAGGGTGAGTTTTTTTTGATGTTTAGCATTGGGATCTCGGAAACTAGCAGAGCTAGAGAGACGGTTAAATGGGGAAAGATTTGTAGTTTTAGGAGCCCAGTTTAATGCAGCTTTTGTTTTTTTCTTAAAGTTCATGGCTGGCTAGATATTTTGAAAAAACTGATTTTTTATAAATTCGTTAAATGCATATAGCTCGGTTATTCTTGATTTTAGAGAAAAGTTGCAAGACAAAAGTTGTACAGAATTATGTTCTTAATTAAACTGTCGAACTAAATTTTCCATATAAGCTCTTATTTTTTAGTTATGACATAAACATCAGTTTTTTTTAATGGAAACCATAGTAGGCCATGAATAAAAAAGAAAGACCTTTTTTTTACCTTTTCAACGATATAACATTCGATATGGTTATTTAAAAAAACGACGGAGATACGGCAGTTTTTCTTTTTCAAAATTGTTAATATGGTTGGCCATGGAAACAAAAGTTTATTGACAAATGCAAGTTATAAATGGTGAGCAAATAAAAATCAGATTAGAGTAGGCGCTGCAAAAAAATGTATGTCTGTGATTAAATAAAAGGTCAATACATTTGACAGTCCATGAATGTATTACATTAATTAATTCAGTTTATCACAAACATTGCACAGCCCACTCTAATCTGATTTTTACTTGCTCACTTATATTACTTTGACTTTTGTTCACCGTTTCTTTTTTACATACGTCTCAGAATCAAAACTCTAATACCAACAATGGTTCAATATTTCAATAGCCTCCTAGGAGACCCTTCAACCTCAAAACATCAGTATCACTATAATTTCATGTTTTCTTCAATTTTGGAAATTTTTAACATTGATTTAATGTCAACTCTTTTTTGTAAATACTCACTTTATGACCGCTTTTTGTTAAGATAGGGTTCATTTTCATCACCAACTCAAAATACTGTTAAATATCAAACAGCTATGTGAAACATTGAAATACAAAACCAATAATTCGTACGTATAAATTATTTTATAGTTTACAAACACGAAGCAGCGAAACCTTGGAAGATCATTCTTGTGGTTCTGAAAAGAACCTTTCAAAATTCACCGGATGAACAACTGCAAGTATACCAGGGTCGGAGAGTAGGACTTGACCTTCATATTGCTAATCCGAAGCCTTTTTAAGAAATCTAAACTATCGAGAACAAAAATAAACTAAAAATATTTCTAAAGATGTTCGAAAAGACCACCATTATTTGCAATACATAAATTACACCTCTTTAAAATCGAATTTACTGCTTTCCTAGTAGAACGTCCGTCATCAGGGGCTATTCTGTAACTTATTAACAGGCTGTTAAAATTTAAGGGTACGTTAAAATTCAAAATAGAGTCTTGTGATTCGCTGTTACTACGATAACTGTACTTTTTATTTAATCACAGATATACATTTTCTTTGCACCGCCTACTCTAATCTGATTTTTATTTGCTCATCGTTTATAATTTGCATTTGTCAATAAACTTTTGTTTCCATGGCCAACCATATTAACAATTTTGAAAGAGAAAAACTGCCGTATCTCCGTCGTTTTTTTAAATAACCATATCGAATGTTACATCGTTGAAAAGGTAAAAAAAAGACCTTTCTTTTTCATTCATGGCCTACTATGGTTTCCATTTAAAAAAACTGATGTTTATGTCATAACTGAAAAATAAGAGCTTATATGGAAAATTTAGTTCGACTGTTTAATTAAGAACATAATTCTGTACAACTTTAGTCTTGCAACTTGTCTCTAAAATCAAGAATAACCGAGCTATATGCATTTAACGAATTTATAAAAAATCAGTTTTTTCAAAATATCTAGCCAGCCATGAACTTTAAGGAAAAAACAAAAGCTCCATTAAACTGGGCTCCTAAAACTACAAATCTTTGCCCATTTAACCGTCTCTCTAGCTCTGCTAGTTTCCGAGATCCCAATGCTAAACATCGAAAAAAACTCACCCTGTATAACTTAAAGACATTTTTCAGTTATTCAAAATAACTTAGTCACATCTCTTCCTAAAAAAAAATCATTGCTTTCCCAAACATTATAAAACAATTTTTCCGAATTTCACTTTTTTCTATCAAGTATTTAATACACTTGCTTAAATTACTGTTGTGATATGTAAATCAAATTTAAAAAAAATTAAATAACTGATAATCTATGTAATCTATATATCAGGAACGTTTCTATAAGGTGTATAATTGTTGTTTACATAATTTACTTCGATCTTTTTTTTTAAATTGTGATATTACCTCGCTTTACTAGACGTTCTAAACATTTAAATAAGTCAGTCAATTATTTTCTTAAAAAGTATTTAAAGCACTAATATTTTTTAAACAATGTTTTTCCTTTGCTAGTTTTGCATTATTACAAATTACGAAAACAAAAAATTAAGTAAAAAAGCATGATGAGAATTCCTAAAAAAATATTTGTTTTGCCTGAAATAGATTATGGAGGAAGACTCAAAGTATTAAATGTGAGAGTGCAACTGGAGAAATAAAATTAATGATTAAAGAACAGTGGTAACATATGGAAGAATATAAAAATACACGAAAAAGAAAAAAAAATAGATGCAAATGATGAGAACATGTAATTATATGAGATCTACCTAAAAAAAGTTAGAAATCAAAATGCAAGAGAAAAGCATATGATAGGAAGATATAAGAAGTAATAACCAAGAAAGTAATCCAACTGAACTTGAGCATGATTTAGTTATAAAAAATTCAAACCTAAACAAAAGAAAATGTAAACGCATGAAAGTTAACATAAAATTGATTGTAAATAATTGCATAAATTAAGAATAAAATTCAAAAGATAGAAAGGAAGATAGGGACAGTAAAGTACAAAGTTATAAACTCAAAGAAACTATTGGAAGAAAAAAGTTCGAAAGAGCTAACAAACAGAAATTAAAAGAGAAAAATATCGTTATTTTAAACGCGACAAGAGAAAGAGTTGTGTCACAATGAAGAGAACAGTTTGGAGGATATCAGAAAGTAACCAAAAAGGAAAACAGGAGAAATGCAAAATTGTTTAAATTCAAAAAGATTAAAAGATGTGAAAAATAAAAAGAATAGAAGATAAAGGTGACGATTAAAAAAACAAGGAAAACAAAGAATTACTAAAAATTACAGAGAAGATTAAAAATGCTTTATAAAACACTAAAACAACTAGAAAATAAAAATAGAGTACAACATGGTAAATGTAGTTATACATATTCCCGCTGTAGAAAATCTATTTTTACAATTATTGTCGCGCTATCTATCGCTCGAATGTTTTAGATGTTTCGAGGAGCAGGCTTTAAGTGTAAAACCCGCATAAAAGTCGGTCCAGGTGCACAATTCATCATCAGTTTTCTATCGGAGAGCGGTTGAGTTCAATTAAAGTATTTTTTTAATTTAAATAAACAATTCTTCGAGCCTCCCTAATTCGTAACAATACCTATAAAACATAAAGATACAATTATAAATAATAGAAAAACGGAGACAACATTTCAGAGTCGAGTATAATAATAGTAATTGATGGTTTCAAATTAAAGAAGAAGAATTAAACGAAGCTGCACGCAAGTTAATAATACAGTGGAATCAATAATGACTGTCCATTCCGCTGCTTTAATTTATAGGTATTTACTACAATATGCCACCTTCTATTACTGAAGTATTGCATAAGAAGGCACACCATATACCTTAATGATTACACTTGCGGGAGAGGAGTGAATCAAAGAATTAGTTAAAACATAATCGATACTCCAGAGAAGAAGAAAATGCCGAGTATTGAAACCGACAATCTATAAGTAGGAAGATAAGAGAGCCTGCAATAATTCTACCAAATATTTCAAGAAATAACAGTGGCTGGAACATTAAAAGTGAAGAGGTCAAAAGTAATAACGAAACATTGACATCAACAGAAATGAGATTCCTGAGAAAGACTTGAAATCAAGACAGAAAGGGCAAAATATAGAAACTAAATATTAAGTTAATATGTAAATAATATGATAGAAGAAGACTAACTAACAGTAAGATGGTTTAGGCACGTATAACGCAAATTAGATGGAAGAAAGTGTACTAAGTGAAAGTGCAGAGGAAAAATCCAAAATTGGGAAGTCCATGAAGAGCTACTGAAAGATATCTTGGAGGAAGCTGAGACAAGAATCATAAAAAAACGAAGATTTCCATAAGCTTTTAATTCAATTGATGGTGATCAACTGATCATGAAGAAATCTTTTATCCCATGAAAGCCAAAATTCTTCTAGACAATTTAATCTGAGATTTTAGAAGACTACTGTTTTGGAACAACAAACAATTGATGCTTATGTACTCATATTCATACATACTAGCCTTAATGTAAAAGAGAATTCTAAAATATCGGCAGAAAGGGAATTAAAAAATAATCCGTTCTTTCATGCTTTGAAACGGAAACAGTTGTCACAAAAAAATGTCAGTTTTCTTAAAATAATAAAAACTTCTTAATTAAATGTGTGTTTTAGAAAACTTTGCTTTTAGCTCTCTTTATTTATTTGAAGCAAACGGACGCGGATCAATTCAAAACGTAATTTCGCAATTTCGGGCAGTCGGTGAAAGTTTAGCGTGCGGGAATCGAAAACGAACTAAAATAAATACTGCCGCCTGCGTAATTAAGCTTTAACGACGATTAATCATAAAAGTTCGCGCAAAGTTTGCGCAACTTGATTAATTGGCGCAAATAAATTCGGTGGAAATCGCGAAACCTGAACGCGCACGAATTTATTAACGCGATAAACAAGCAAAGGCGAACAAGTTCCGAAAAACCCACCTCGTATTTATAAACACAAGTCGGCGTTCGTATGTATTTTTAGAAGCGAATTGCACAGATATTCGATAAAATAGAACGCGAAGCACGGCTGTTTTGTGTTTTTCGAACACAAGAAAAAAAATCGTCACGCGAAACTTCCCCGACAGTTTATTCTTTAAATTGCATAGAATTTCGTTCAAGCACCCTTAATTAGGAAGGATCACATCAATAACTTTCAATTTTACATCCAGTTTTGGAGCTCTATTTATTTATCATTAAATTCTGTTGTAAACATAGTGTTAATTTAATAGAAAATATGGGGGTGGTAATGCCCCAGTTATTACTAATTTTGATGAAACTCATAAAAAGATGGTTTTATGTTACGTCATAATATAAACGTTCTGCTTTATGTGTTGCTTGTAATGTCCAGTACATATTTTTAAAGAAAAAGGTTATTGATAAAATCATGCCATTTTATGTTTAGTTCAGCAATTAATTAATGAACGAATTGGATTTAATCGCGCCTATAAAATCTCCGACAGCTTTTATGTATATTTAGACTTCTATATTCTTGTATATTTTTCTAAAAAAATCATTTATAAAACGCTTGTCAATTAACTGTCTAAAATTTGTGGGGGTTAACACGGATTTAAATGATGAATTATAACGATGACTGCCAGTGCGGTTGATCATCGTCATAATTTATCGCTGATAATCCCCTTTAAGGCATTCAAGTGAGGAAAATTATTAAAAAAAAAAAACTCTTAACCATAAGGAGCAAATTTGTATTAGTTTCGTGTCCGATCGTCATCATAATAAATTAGTAATGAATATGCGTGTCTAAGTGACCACCTTGTCACGTTTCTGAATATTAACCATTGCCCCCAGAAATAAACATTATTTTAACGATATCATCTAGCTACTTGTGAAATTTCGAACGGGCCTTAAATAATAACTAAAATACATCAGAGCCTTATCACGAAATCAATTTTTTTAACAGGTCCACGACGCGAAGCCGATATTAACAGTCAAATTGTCACTTTTTCTGGGCTCATTAACGTCCAAATTTATGCAAATGAACCGCATAAATTAAGCTAATAATATAGAGCACGGAATTAATAATTAAAGTTATATTTCATTTCAACGTTTGACTCGAGTACGTTTTTTATGATTTCAGTGAGCAAATAAAACAGAGGATGTTTGTAAACGTAAGAGGAGATTACATCGCAATTCCACTTGACGTCCATGTTTTATTAATTCCTACCATTACCATAAATCGTTCACGAAAATATCCCTTTCCCACGGGTATACAGCTTATGACGAGAAAAGTAATTTTCTCGGACGTATCAATTAGTTCAACCCAACGTATTCCAGGTAATAAATTATGTTTTTTAATTTACTCTCATGCCTGTCGCATGATTATGTAATACTATACAGGCACGACCCACCTCGTTACTTGAACTAATCACCTCGTCTTAGACACGTCTTGTTTCACGTCAGCCATTACGAATAATGTCATTTATGTAGATCGATACGATTCTACGACGCAATGTTTATTGTGTAACCAAATGCCTACGTTTATTTTTCTGAGTAGCCCATGTACTCAATTATAATCCAAAGGGAAGTGGGTGTCTGAACAGATTCGGGCAATTTTTTTAATGACCACCCTATTTTTCTTGAATTTAAAGTATTCTTTAAGATATCAAAATTCTGCGATGACAGAATGAATTAATAATCAACTAACATTTTTGGGGTACGTATTTGTAAAAGGGCTTTTGAGCGTGTATAGCTGCACAATTTGCAATGATGGGAGATAAAACTATGAAAGTGGTGTTTGAGAAGGGTCAGACACCACTAATTAATTACTCTTTAACGTTAACGCCGTTGTGGAGAATAGTTATTTGAGTTTCCGACAGTTTTAATTAAGTTAGATTACAATAGAATGAGAACATAATTTAATTTTTAAAGCGTGTGCTTTAAAGAGGAAACTGAAATTTGTAGTAAAAACTTCTTACCTTTCTTATAACATTTTCTATTAACTATATCATTAAGGCATAAGTTTGTTTAGAAAACGAACTCAATGAAAGTCAATTATTTTGAAGATCTTTTTTTATTATTTTTCCTTAGTTCCTCTTCTTTGGTACAAGTTCTTCTTTCGATTACTAGCAAGCCCTTTATTTTTTCTTTAGATTTTCTAGATCTTTATATGCTAAAGTTTTAAGTACATAATTGGTTTTATCTGTTCAACAGCAACATCAGATAAATTTAAAAAAATAGGGTAATGTTAATGATGCTAATTCTGTCCGTTGAACACAACACTAACGATGGTGAGGAAAGAAGATAGAAACTCTAATTTTTTTTGCATTAAGATGAAACGTAGGGGAAAGCTAAGGAGAGTAAATTCTGAATTTCTGAATTCAGAATTACTATAAATATGGAATGAATCCTTTAACGTATAAAAAGTATAAAACGTACTAATATCTAATTAAATTTTCATCTGGCACAGACATCACGCTGATTAAACATTAATATTTCACTCAGCGAAATTGTATCAGGGATGATGAATTCGTTGCATGTCCAATTCCAGTAATCTAGCAAGTACTGGGCTTGCATTTAAAGTAGACTGCAAAAACCCGACGTTCAGAACAAATTGCGACGATCTTGCGATAAGCGAGAAATGCGGTTCTGCCTGTATGAAACGCGCGAAACTTTGTTTTGCACTCTATGGCGTGCCCTGCATAATGCTTAATGGTACTACTTCGTAACTGTAACCCCATTTTTAAGTAGCTGCATTATTTAGCTCTAAATGTTCAAGTTATTTTATGCAGAGTAACCATTTTTTAAGACAATCAGGAGGTGGTCCTTATTAAACAAAAATAATACTATACAATGTGGAAACCGATTTGTGGATACGTAACAGTTTGGTCAAGACAAAGAAGGATACATAAATAAATTTGAGAAACTGACACCTACGGTCAAAAATCCGCCGAAATTTGAGTACAAATGAGTCTTAAGTCCAAAATTTCAATTATCAGTAAATGAGTTACGTACTTCGAACTGTAAAATCCATTGAGTTTGAGTTTAGAGCAGGAATTTCTAAAGGGCTTTATATCGATAATAATTAATAACATTTTCAACTGATTGCTCCAGACCACTCTGAAAATATCCCCCTTCCTCTGTTATTAGGGGAGGTTAAAACAAGATGCAGATGCTCTGAGAGTGTTCTAGAATAGTCAGTCGAAAACACTATTGGTTTGAAAGGGAAATCGGAGATGAATATTTGTTTTCTTGTGAGGAGTCGGTGTTTAAAAAGTTTGGGAACCCCCGGTTTAGAAACTTCCCATCTCACACTTTTGCTGTTTTGCTTTAAAAAAAAAATCAATATTTAGTTTCATGCACACCTTCATTTTAATAAAATCTTAAGAAAATTTCCCGAATATAAATATTCATGATCTCGCCATAAACTGCCATAAAAGTAGACGGATTAAAAATAGCGTTCGCTATAAATCACAAGTAAAGAAAAGATATAATCACGGTAATAATATCAAACGCCTAAACGACCTTATTGCACATATTTCGCAATATCTCGCCGCAATTTTAAGGTCAAGGATAATTGACACCGTCGAAGCAAAGCGGAAAATTATTCGGGGCCCAATTTCGTTAATTGTTTCATACGAGCGCTCGTTGTGTGCTCAATTGATCAAAGGGTCGACGATGATTAGGCGCGATTTAAACAATACTACTAATAAGTTTCTTGTTCGACAGGAAAGGAACCCTAACGTTTCTTTATAATAGGTAACTCATCAGCAGGTGTTATATTTTCCGGTACAGAAAGGTATAAAGAAATTAGAAGGAAAAAAAATCATTTGAGTTAAATAATTACTCTATATCGGATCTTCATTTAATATTGTATCCCATGTGACCTATGATGTACACGTCTTATCTAACAATTGGCAAGCACAAAACAACGTAAAAGCCTAGATGGATGCCACTCTGAAAAATTAGTAACTAAATTTAATTCTGCCAGTTTGTATTGAAATTGCCTTATGATCAGTAGAGGCCGGATTTTAGGTGAAATGTCTTTATTTAGTTCCTAAGGTTTTAAAGATTTTTTTAAAGATATCTCTTCGTTTCGACTCTTTTGAGTCATTTGACTCTATTTCTAATGAAACGAAGATATCTTTAAAAAATCTTGAAAACCTTAAGAACACGGGTTTAGGTCAGGATTATCAACCTCCACCGCCTTGCAACAAATATTAAAATTTGTATATGGTAAATTAAATAACAATAGCATAGTCGCGCTGATATGCCGTGATCTATCAAAAGCGTTTGATATGGTAGATCACAGTATTCTACTCGACAAGTTGGAACTTTATGGCATAAGGGGTGTAGCATTGGACCTCTTGCTCTCTTATCTTGCGAATCGATAGCAAGTAGTTGAAATTAAGTACTCTGATGTTTCAGGCACTACTTGGAAAACTCTGTCTGACAAATCAACTAACAGCTATGGTGCCCCGCAGGGGTCAGTTCTTGGGCCTCTGTTTTTAACATATATGTTAACAACCTGCCTCTGAACATTTCCGGTGATGTTGTTATGTACGCAGATGACACATACGTTTGTGTTCACTAACCGAGCTTTGACGATCTAAATATCAAAATCATAAATGTCCTCCAAGATATTGAAAGATGCTTTAAATCTAATCGTCTTTTAATTAATATAGGAAAAACAATCACTATCTTCTCTAACAAGACGCCTAACAACTTGACCTTCTCCTATGAAGGACATAGTCTTACGCCAAGTAAGGAATGTAAAATATTGGGAATTACTATAAATTCTCAATTATCTTGGAACAGCCATGTTGACTCTCTAGAGACTACAATAAAGGATGTCAGTGAATGGCTAAACTTTAGCGTCGTATTCTTCAAAGTAATGATAAAAAAAACTTATAAACATTCTCCAGAAATGAATCTTTAAAAAGTTATGGTCACTTGAAATTTAAAAAATGAAAATGTTTAATAGCAGTATACCTTGAATATTTTTGATCCAATAGTAAGTGACATTACCTTCAGTACATTTGCAATTACTTTTTAAAATCTTTTCCGGACAATGTTTATAAAAATGTTATTCATTATATATGTATATTGTATAGTATTTGTAATGTTTGATGTGCGAACTAAAAAAACACTCATTTATAATTTGTCACTCTCTATAAATTTGGATGATATCCAGACTATGAATAACTTTCGCGTAAGATTTTAAATAATGTTTACGTTCAGTACCAGTTTTGGCACAGAGAATGGACGTTATTTTTGACTTTTCGGAAAAGTCTACTTCCCGTTGCATTAAGCCAGGTCGGCAGAATAATTTTTAACATTCGCAGATGTTTCTACTCAGACCAAAAATATTTCTTTCCAGCTATAGAACCCCATTACAAAAATAACGAGTTGCAATTAATTATTATCTATTCATCTATGTAAAACGAATTCTAAAATGAAACGGCTCTGGCTGGATAAGTTCTTAATTATTCAATTCAATTTTCCGAAGAGAAAATCGAGCAAATCTTGCGTCGCGACGTCTATTATACAAAGCGTCGCCGTCTGAGATCCTAGGTACAAGTAAGTATCTTTAAAGTTTGCCAAAATTATTTAAGGTGGCCGCGTGCTCGGGGGAAATATGTATATGTTTCGTGAGGCGATAAATAAAACCCGCCCTAGAAATCAACGGGGGCCATTTCAAAGAACGGGCGGATATTGCTGGCTCCAGATTTCCTCATTTCCTTTCAGCGTCTCAGACTACAATGTAAATAAATTACAGCGGGAGAAACTATACAATGAAGATAAATTGCAGGAGATCTGCAACTTTTTATTTATGTATTATCTACATATACATATATTTTATTGATTTTCGCAGACTTTCTGGAACGTTTTCTGGAAGGTCAAAAGAAGTTTTCTATTTTGTAAAATATAGTTTATGTGTGAGCGTAAAATTTATTTTATTTTATGTACTTGTTTGTGTTTGAAATTTTATGTACGTTTAATATCTGTGGACGTGGGTGATTTTTAGGGAGGGTTATCCCTTTATGATCGTGTCAACTCCTTCAAGGCTATAAATTCCGCTTCAAGAAATTTTTGTTTTCTAAACATATAACTTTCAATTTTTTATTCTTACTGATAATTTATTCGTTGCAAACAGAATGAAAACAGATTACTTGAAATTATTTTCATTAATTTTCACGCCATTTAAAAAAGAACATGAATTTTTGATTAAATCCGAAGTTGCTATAAAGTTTTAGGCCAAATACCTACAGAGACTTTCCATAATTGATTGTACCCTACGTGATCAAATTGTGCCTGATTATGAAGGGCGGATTTTAGATGAAATGCCTTTGTTTCAGATTCAGATTCATTTATTCGTTTGCCAGTGGCATTGAATATTAGAAAGTATCAACAATATCATTGCAGTCGTTAATTTTGTAACATTAAAAATAAAAAAAAGAGAGAAAAAAGAAAACGGCACAAAAATAACGCAATAATCGTTACAGTGGTCACAGTTGACAAGGTGGACAGACAGTACAGTACAAGACAGTGAAAAATGTAAATATTAAATCCACAGTTGATACCTACCCCAGCAATAGTACAAGACGGCAAGTAAGTACAAGACGGCTAGTAAAAACGGCTACCCTTGTTAAGAGTTCAAGTATTCATCGATTGTATAGTAAACAGTGTTTAAGAAGTAATCTTTGATTCTGGACCTAAACAAGCCATCAGATTGTATTGCTTGGATTTCTAGTGGTAATTTATTAAAAAAATTTACTCCATTAAATAAGAAACAAGAAGAGTATAATCTGTGGTGAGATTGTTCCGTGCGTAGATAATGGGGGTATCTCGTGCGATAGTTATATACATCGTTATTTAATAGGAAATATTTTTTATTTTTGAAGATAAATAAGATGGTTTCGTATAAATAAAGATTTACCACCGTCATAATTTTCAAATCTTTAAAAATGTCTCTGCAACTATCTCTAAATTTCAGGTTAGCAATAGTCCTAATTGCCCTTCTTTGTAGTTTTAATATTTCGTGGAAATGCACTGGGAGTCCCCAGAAAGTTATGCCGGAACGCATTATGCATTCAAAATAACCGAAGTATGCCATTTTTACATAATTCGAATCGCACATTTTACGTATTCTTTTAATGGCAAAAGCTGACCTAGCTAAGCAGTCTTTTTATAACAATTGTTTGTTTTTTAGGGGGTGGGAAAGAATCGTTTTAGATTATCGTCGCTTCTTAATATAACAGCACATTCGATTCACTACTCTAGAGTACACTCATAGTATCTCTACATTATATTAGGTACATGAGATTAAAACAACATGAGAGTGCTTTAGAGTAGTGAATCGAAAACGCTTCACTTTTGGGTTAATCAAGAAAATTTTGTATAGACTTGAGGGCCGTCTGTAATCCTGTTAATTACAAATAATTTAAAAGACGTTTTAAATAAAGTTTGCAAAGTTTGTATTGTTTTTAGCCAAACCTATTTCGTCATACACCTAAATGATTTTAACGAACCCAATATCTGCTGTAATACTGTCGCGTTGAATACATATAAAATATTACACAATTACGCAACGAAAAACAAGACTTGAATTTATGCAAATAGGTCGGCCAGAATTGTATAATAATGAAATGTGATAAATTATGTTCGCATTTTTTGTTCTCAAGGGGAATTTACGAACCAAACCGACCGTAGTGATTTGCACTCGCGGCCCACGCTGTTTACGATTTACGACGACCACGCATAGTAAATAACATTGTCGAAAGTTTCTTTTTAAAAATAGTCAACTTGCGTTTGAAAAAGAAAAAGAAGAAGTTTCCTTGGATGGTTAAACCGTGTATGCTTAGGATCATTTCCTGAAATTAATAGCATGCGCTTAATTCTATTATGTGGAGGGATCTCTAATATCAAGAACCGTTGACCTAGTTTTCCGGAGACGTTGGCGTTAAAAACAAGATTAATGGCAAGGGCTTTACATCATAGGATAAGAAGTGTCACAGTTTCACAGCTTGGGGTAATATATCGGCCCCTATTTATTTTATAAATATCTTCGCCAGAGCCGAAGACAAGTTGCACATTTTTACGTTTGCACATTAATATTTAGTGAACAGTTATACATAGTATAGTTATACATATTATTTCTTAGGGCATTTTAGATTCATTGCTCTAAAGTACTTTTAAAATATCTCCACCTCCTATTGTTACACGAGGTTAAAGCCAACATGAGAATATTCTGAAGGTGCTCTATACTCTAGAGAAGTGAATCGAAACCACTATGAGTTTTTTTTATACTAAATAATACGTTGTAAATAAGAATTGCATTAGAAGTTTATAATTATGAATAAAGAATAGCTTTAATGCTAGCTTATTTAAATGTAGTGATTCACTTAAAAAAGATTTATCGCAGCTTCAAACATTTCAACGAAATGCTTTTCCTAACCAACCATTATTCTACGAACTGTAATCAACGATAATTCAGGATATAATAATAGCCGTCCAAAGTTGTGAAAAGCACGTCACCGGATAAAGCTGCCCATAAAAAGTTTCCCGCCGCCTAAATCCCAAAAGATTTATCGAGAAAATGGCAGTGCTGAGGCCCCGAGATTAAATGATGAATGACGTACTTAATCAAAGTTATTTTTGCAGGAACAGGCTCTTGAAAACAAGAACCAAGCAGCATCGCCTGAAGACAGCGAAGACCTGTCCCCCCTTCCCGCGCACACACAACAGCCCGTGCGACGCCGAGGGGGCATCTCCGCGGAACCGGTGACGGAGGAAGATGCCACCAGCTATGTCAAGAAGGTGGTCCCCAAAGACTACAAGACTATGGCGGCCCTCTCCAAGGCCATCGCGAGGAATGTCTTGTTTTCTCATTTAGATGAGAACGAACGTTCCGATATTTTCGATGCCATGTTCCCCGTTACCTGTCTACCAGGAGAATCTATCATACAACAAGGGGATGAGGGTGATAATTTTTACGTTATTGACCAAGGAGAAGTTGAGGTAAGAAGCTTTCAATCACTTGGGGACATGAACTAAAAAATATTTAAAACGAGCACCTCATCCTGTCTTGTCCACAGACGATTATATACTTGAGGGAGAAATTAAAAAACTCGACAGTAAAAAAAAATATATTTAAATTTGTTTAGCTATCCAGTTACAACAGAGTTTGTATGCGAAATTACATACGAGTCAAACAGACAAACAAATTAGTGTTTACTCTTTCATGAAGACATTAATTCGTGAATAAAACCGGGACTTTCCAAGTTAATTACGTCGTGTGACATTATCAACCGAGCAAGCCTCGTTTGAAGCTGACATTTATAGTCCATTTCATTTATGAATTTTTCCTACATTTTCGTGCAGAAAGGAAGGGAGCACGCGGAAAATCAATGAAATTCAATTAACTCAAGACTTGAAAGTGCAATCGCGGATTATAAATTATTGTAACAAATTTCTAATACGCACATCTTTCAATACCCTCTGAAATCGACCTTTCACTGCACAATTGAGAGCTTTCTAAAATTAAAAAATAAACACCAATAACAATAAACGAAGTTTTAGTTTCCACATAAAAAAAAAAAACAACTATTAAAGCAAAACCCGCAGTAACACGTCGGGTTTGTTGTTTCAGGTTTTCGTAAATAATGAGCTTGTAACAACCATAAGCGAAGGTGGCAGTTTTGGTGAATTAGCTTTAATCTATGGCACGCCGAGAGCAGCTACTGTACGTGCGAAAACCGACGTAAAGCTGTGGGGAATAGACAGAGATTCTTATCGACGTATTCTCATGGGCTCTACCATACGCAAAAGAAAAATGTACGAAGAATTCCTTTCCAGAGTGTCAATATTGGAAAACCTTGATAAATGGGAACGTCTGACAGTTGCTGATGCACTCGAACCTGTCAGCTTCGAAGATAAAGAGACGATTGTCAGGCAAGGAGAGCCCGGTGATGATTTCTATATTATCGTTGAAGGAACGGCATTGGTGATGCAGAACAGGGCGGAAGGTGAGGAACCCATGGAAGTTGGAAGATTAGGACCAAGCGATTATTTTGGGGAAATTGCGTTGTTGCTTGATCGTCCGCGTGCTGCAACTGTCCTAGCCAACGGGCCATTGAAATGTGTAAAATTGGACAGAGCAAGGTAATTATTTTTACCATTTCATATTTATTTATTCTATTAGCGTTTTCGATTTTGGAGCACTCTGAAAATATCTTAATCCCTTATTATTACACAAGGTTAAAATAAGATGAGAATATTCTTAGGACCAGTATTTCAGTCACAGTTTAACTTTAACCTTCAGTTTATTCCCATAGTAACAATTATCAAAACAATTGTTTCTATGGGAATAAACTGAAGATTAAAGTTAAACTGTAGGGCCCGGTATTATAAAAGCAAGTTAACTTTAACTCCCAGTTTAATGCCATGACATGAGAATAAACCGATACTTAAAGCTAACTTGCCTTTATAATACCGGAGTAGTCAGTCAAAAACTCTATGTGATTTTAAATTAATTTTTTGTTGCAGGTTTGAGAGAGTATTAGGATTATGTGCAGATATCCTAAAACGAAACATAACTCAATATAACAGCTTCGTTTCTCTTTCCGTTTAAATTCAGCATATAGATAAGAGGGATAAGTATTTAATTAAAAAAATGAAGAACTGATCTTATTCAGCCAAACTGAAGTCTTCATTGGATGTAGAAATTGTATTTAATTAAGAGTACTTTATTTATTACTGAGCTAGTGCTGTTAAAACTGAAATCTCATATTTTTATACTATAAACAATTCAGACCTGCATCACCCTTTACGAGCAACCAGCACTGTTTTAATTCTGTTGTATATTTGAACTAATTATTAATGATTATATATAAAATATATTGTACATAATAATAATTTACTTCCATTGGTCCTTGTGACTTGTTTCTTAATTTAAGTTAAATATATAAATAAAATAATGAACCTTCACTTTTGTTTTTACTAATTTTCCTAAAGTTAAAAACTATATTTACATCGAAAATACTGTAATTTATTTAAAAGTACTTTCTCATAAATACAACCCATGATTTATTTTCTTAAATAAAAATTAAAAAATAATTGAATCAAATTCATATACATAGTCAAATTCTTAACGGCTAATTAGAATTAGTAATTTTCAGTTACAAAAAAATTAGCAGTAAACAAAGCCTAAATAAAATACATAATTCGTTTTGCAATTAATTTATTTCGTAGTTTATATTTACAATATGTACATGTTATTAAAAAAAAAACTTATCAGCAAAAAGTATATTATGATTATCTCTAGAAGTATCTTCTTTCACGTGACTTTTACCAAGTATGTAGAAGAATGAATTATTAATTAAGTGTCGGAATAAGGTCGTCCTTAATTTGTGTTGTAACAGATGACTGTACAACCATAACGTCGACTCCTTAAACAAAATCAGATCCACAAACAAAGATATTCAACACAAAACCACCATTATTATTGCTTCTCGTTGAGCAGAATCACAGAACCATGTGATGTATGCAAATATAAATTCCTATCACACTTAAGAATTAGAGAAGAGGTAGCAACCATTTTTCATGATTCCTTCGTATATAGAAAAATTTTCGAGAAGATTTAAAGCTCCGCTAACCTCAATCAGAAATGCTAGATGCTGGAAACAGCGGCCACACTGTTTTTACAATCGATATTAGCCTTGCTGTCATCGATGTAGGCTAACCCGAAAGGTTCGAGAAAAGACAAACAGCCATCCATGGTTTTGAAAGCCATCTCTTCTGCCACAAATTGCACAGACACGCTTTGTCGGTAACTAAACAGATAAAATCAGCATTAATATACAGGGAATAAAAAAAGTAAAATGTGTATGATTCGATTGTGAATTGATTCGAACGACATTAAACAATATTAAAAATAAAAGCAAATCAAATTTAATCAATTTCCACTTCATAAAAGAGTCATACACAGTTGATATTGAATACCCACGTTGATTTCTCTGCTGAAAAATAATACATTTCATTTAAAATGTAAAATTTGCAGTGATTAATAGAATAAAATGCTTAAAGAAAGTTTTTTTACCATAACACATTAATTTAAAACTAAAAAACTTTGTATGTTTACATATTTGAATTTATGTAAGATACTAAAATTATAAATAAATAGAACGACAGCCAATATGATTTTCATCCCAATCTTTTACCCATAAATGAAGATTAGAATTTTCTTTTAAAAACTTACAGAAATTATTTGGTTCTTTTGAATGCTTTCTGTTACCAATATATTCTAAATTAAAGAAATATCACACCTGATTGATTTTAAAATAATGAAGTACAATCTCTTTATGCTAAAACATAAATAAAAATTTGATTTGTTAACCAAAATTACACTTTAAATTAAATTTAAAAAACGAAAGAATGTTGCGACTGTACTTTGTTAAAATTAAATAAAAGATTTACATTTATAAAAAAAAAATTGTAAAACTAGAACTTAATGTAAAATAAAGAATGTCTTGAAGGAAATTATAAACTCTGTTTTGAAAAACAAAACTGGAAACCTTTAAATAAAAAGAAAACTGTATCGGCTATAAAATACCTTTTAATAATGCACTTGAGGTAAGAATTCCTCTCACGATCAACGAACCAGTCGACTAAGTAACCCGCCATTAAAGGTGCAACACTGAAAAGTTTAAAGAACCTGTGAAAATTCCCCATAGCCCACGCTGACCTAAGTTTCAACGCAAACGCAATGCATGGATCGCTTTTCTCTTCGGCTGATAAAATCTTCATCATTGTCATCATATCTAAAATGAAATAGTTATCATTTGCACATGCAGAAAATTTTATTTTCATACCTAATGTATTTTTTGTAAAAATATAGTACAGTATCCTATATGCAGTGAATTCGTTCTGATGAGCGCCCCCAACTTCGGAGTATAACATTTTCAGCTGTGTCTGACATTGATTAAATTCTTCATGGTCTCCTTTTTCTAAAGCTATCCTTGCATGTGTTTCATATACTTCCACTGTAAAATCATTGCGGACACCCTGCACCTAGAATAAAAATCAGAAATGTTAATGCTAAATAAAAATTGCAAAAGAAATACTTACCGTTAAATCCTGTCTAATAGACTTCAACTGATCACATGCATAGAAGTAATCCTGTTTCTCCAACCACTTCGTCTTGACATTCTGCAATGATAACCTGAGAACTTGGACTGAACGTACTTCACACGCAGCGGGAGCCTTGGTAAGTCGCAAAAAAGACTTTTCTAGGTCCTGGCATGTGCCCACTATGTGAAATTCTGTCCAGTCTAAGTCTCCCGTAGAATTTTCGCAAAACTTATCTGTATTGAAAGTAAACGTTTTCTTTTTTTTATTTGGGACTGCAGGATCCGGGATTGTAGGTTTCAGAGTGTTACTGAAACGCGCAGCTCTCTGTTGCAACAATTCGGAGTTTTCTTCAACAGAGCCACATACAGCTCCAAACGAAAATATATTGGACTTCTTTTCTTTCTGTTTTTGTTTCTTTAATTGTTTCGGCGTTAATTTCTGTTTCGATGGACCTAACCTATCTGTTATTTTACCTTTAGGCTTATTTTTCATTAACGGAATGAAACTTTCATTGCTACTCGAAGAACTGAAACAATGATTATCATAATGTTGATTTCATGCTATGTTTTTTCTTAAAGAGCTTACCTAGGGGAATGACGTCGTGGGCTTCTGGAATGAGAGCGAGATTTTTTATAACATGGAGACCTCGACCGAGAACGAGAACGTGAAGAAGACCTACTATGACCACGAAGAGTAGAAGCACGAGCACCTAAACGAGCACCCAATGCAAGAGATAACCCTTTTTTGGGTGTATTTTGAAACTGAGACAACTGTCCTGGAACAATCTTAGGCTCTAAATTCATACGCTCGCTATGTATACTAGGCAGCGGTTCTTTACTCCAGTCCCTAACCCATAAATCGCCTGTTTTTGAAGCACTAGTCAATTTGCCTTTCAAAACTATTTCGACCTGATCCTTATCAATTTTTGTTTTACATTTTTCGTAGCAACGATTCACATAATCTTTCAGTGAGTCAGGCCATTCTTCCGTTGGATTCACCAAAGGATTTGGCAGTGGCTTAGGTTTTGGCACTTCAGTTGGTAAAGGTGGTGGTGGCACACTAGTATCTGGTGGAGGTAAGGGTGGCAAAGGCGGCATCGTATCTGGAGGTGGTGCGGGTTTGGGATCGTTTTGCTCTGGTGGAGGCAAAGGTGGCAAGTTAAAGTTACCCAAATTGAAATTATTCATTTGATTGTGTATGTTATTCATTTGATTATTCTTGTTCCTCTTCCGCTTTTTCTTAGCAGCACCGCTTGTAAGAGAATTCGTTTGATTTTGAAGATTGCCCACAGGTGGCACTCGCTTATTCAAACTGAATCTCACACTATTGAATTTTTGCATAGGGTAAAACACAGGCTTCTGTAAAATTGGTGAAGTTTGAGATGAAGGAGGCGGAGGACCTGGCGGAAGGGGAGGATTACTTTGGCTGTCCTTCTTTTCTTCATCGCTTTTCTTGTCTGATGATTCTGATGGCTTGAAAGTTTGCGCGTAATGTGTGCCGTAATTCATCAAGGGATTGTACTGATAATATTGTGAAAATTGTGCATAGGCTTGTGGAGACATTCCGTAATGATATGGCCCATATAAGGCATAGTTATACATCCATTGCTGTTGTTGAGGGGACACGTTGGGCTGTTGAACAGACGGTGTCGTTGCAGTCGAAACTGCTGAAACTGGAGATTTTTCTTCCATTGTTTCAGATGAGTACCTTAAAAATAACCTATATGGAATGATCCCCTTTCGCTATTACCAGTAATAATCAACAAAAAATCACTGAAAAATGAAAAATTCGAATTGTTTACGAGCTGCAATCTGTCAGATTAAATTTTTTCATTGAATGACATGTACACAAACTACTATCTATTCTATTATAATTATAATTAATTTGCCATTTGAAAATATTATCTGTATCTATTTATTAGTAATAATCAATTCTTAACAATTAACTTATCGCTTTTCACATTAAAACTTTAAAATGGCGTCCATTTCAATATGTGCTTAAAAACTGTGCACCAGTTATTTTGAATGAAATATCAAGAACGACTTCCTAATTTCCACATAAATAATGAAATCATTCTCTGGGAAATGAGCCCGCATAAATTAGAATTAAAAATACATTACAAGTGACGCATCAAACATATTTACCTGTAAACGAATAAAAATCACAGCACCACTTCACAGTTTATAATACACTACACTAGAAATAAAATTTTATAAATAGATCTATAATCTACAGGCATACGTATCGAATAAATAAACGTTTCTTGCACTTATAAAACGACACAAAAATCTTTGATGTGTGTAACAAAATGGCGGACTATTGTATTCTGAACGCATCCAAATCCAAAACTGACGCATCGTCAGTGTTACCAACACTTCAATGAACTTTCTCAATGGGCACATTCAGCAGATCCGAAAGTTGTCCAACTGCTGAATGCAACCGATGCAACCTCTCACAAGTTGATGAGTTGGAGCGGTCGTCATTTTTTATAGGGTAACTTTTCCGCTACCTGACTGGAACATGTTATGATGAGTGAACTTCATTCAGCAGAAATGAGTGCTCAGTCTCAACTGTTGGAGCGGGAACTGATACAGCGTTTTCGATTCACTTGCACCGGTTGCACTCAGCGTATTTGCATCTTCTTTTAACCTCATGTAATAACACGAGATGAAGATATTCTGAGTGCGCACTAGTGCGGTCAATCGAAAACGCTATTGATGATGAGATGAGTGATTTTTGACCCTTATGTTGGCAACAATACTTAATAAGTGCGGCAAGAAATGGAGTATATTGTAAAATATGAAGCCAATTACATTCATAATAATAATTAAGAGTCTCAATAACAATTGTGAATGTAATTGGCTTCATATTGCAGTGATATTTACCTACGTCCAGAAGTTTATTCATCGTAAGCTGTTTCCGACAAACTTCGCATCTTATAAAAATATCCAAAATAAAAACATTCTTCAAATAATATTCCTCAAATATACAAAATACCCCAAATTCTTCATATAACTTCTTACAAATTACAACGATCTTCATCAAAATATGTCTTCTCACATCAAATCAAATGTCTCTGTTTCGTACAGCGACAAATTCCAAGTTAGAATCCTAGAAGACAATCTACCATTTTTGAATCTTGTTGATTGGATGGATTTTTCTACCTGGATGGAGCGGATACACGAGAACCGTCTAGGTCTACAACATCCCCTCACAGCGAGACATTGGCCAATCCAGAGTAAAGGAAAAACATCTAAAAGAAATAAAAGATTAATTTACATGAAAGATGGTAGGAGATTTAGAGTAAAAGGTCATAAAATTCCAGACAAAGTAATAAACTATCAAAATTTATGTAACAAACATTTATACAGTTAGTTTAGTTAAATTAATATTTAGAATTTTGTTATAATTGTTATTAATCATTAAAAAATAGATTTGAAATGTTAATAAAATGAAATACTTACTTAGTTTAGATTTAAGTTTGAAATATTTAAATTAATTGTCAGATTGACGTTTTGTGTGACAAGAGCTGTCGGATTGAGTGAAGGATTTATAAATAACATGGAGGGGTTGATCACCTAAGAGAATCAACAAACCGAGGTGTAATGGAGAGGATATGTACACAAAACGTTAATCTTTCAATAGCAACCATAATATAAACAACATAAAAAAAAATTTTGCTCTTATAATTTTGCTCCTATATTGAATATAACTTAAAAAAAAATTAATCTATTTCATTCATCTATAACTAATTATCAGAAGTTAATCCAGGGATGTTTCACTACCTAACATTGAAGTAAGTTTATTTTTGATTTGGAAAAAAATTCTTTTGATTTTAAAAAAATACACTACATATAAAACGTCTTGTCATTCATCAATCACTTAAACTTTCAACACACATTTACAAAGAATTCTTATTATTATAGAAAAGTTATTATTTGTTTCGCAATAGGGCGTAACAGGTAGCAACACTTGGCAAATAAGGCTTTCTCTGTAACAATAATAAGAATTTCTAAATCAACATCACACTACATTTAAACTTCATAAAATTCTAAAGTATCAAAGGATCGCTTGTTTCGCGATTGGGCGTAACAGGTAGCAACACTTGGCAAACGAGGGATTACTTGTATATCTTTAGGATTTTTAAACATACATTACAAAATTAAACATTTAAATTACTTACCAATTTATCTTCAAAGGAATTTTCTTCAAAATTATAATAAATAACTGGATTACAATTGACATTGAGAGACATTGTGTGGTGGATGTGGTACAAAGATAAGATTAAAAGAGAAAATACACAAGTCCAATACTTACCACATCTGCATAAAAAGCAACACTACAATATGTTACAATGTTGCCAACGTAAACTTCAACAATCACTCATCATAACATGTTCCGATCCGAACTTTTGGGTCAGCTGAATGCGCCCAGTGCCCACCCAGTACTCCCAGTAGACGTTAAAAAAAACTAAATACTTAGGTGCAATATGTCCGCAAAAACTATTGTAAAGAAAAAAATATACAAAAAATCATGCGTAAAAACTGGTAAAACGCACGAATGATTGTAAAGATAAAAAAGGAAAAAAAATTATACAAAAAAGTATATCGATACAACACAAAAAAAATAATATGTAAAAATGTAAATACACTTCCATAATTTAATTTTAATTTATGTAATGGCGTTCTCGACTCATCTGCACTGGTTGCACTCAGAGTATATCTTGTTTTAACCTCATGTAAGTAATAATATGTACATATAATATGAACATGAAGATTCTTTGAGTGCACACTAGTGCAGTCAGTCGAAAAGTTCACTATAAGTTCGCTAATTTTTCAGCACCCTGTGTAGCAAAATTTTCGTGCAATTTTTATTAACGTTAATGTTTTATTAATGAAATCATAAAAAAATTCGAAAACTGTTTGAAATAAATAGTTGGGAAACATCAGAATAATTTGTGTAAATTAAGAGAAATCACGATAAAATATAGCAGTTGTTCCAATCAAAATTAAAATAATTTTTAAATTTTTATGTATGTGTAACAATCATGTCAAGTAATAAAAATCATACCTTGTTTCATGACCTGTTGCTCTGTTGGACAAATCCAAGTATGGGACAGGAACTTACACTTTAAGAAAACACTAACAAACACTAAAAAAAAATAACAAGTTTTAGGGTATTACCAAAATGATTACATACAAAAATTCAAACGTTCAAAATTCAAGCTGCATTCCTTGAACATTACGCATGCGCATTGCGTGTGCAAAATGCAGAAAATTGGAAATTTTGAACACCAAAGAAATTAAAATCATCAATTGCAATATTCCCCGAGACTTGAAAGTGTACCATTTTGTTATGGCCAATCAAAAATTACATGTTAACACAAGTAAAACTTTGCGCATTGAATTTTAATTTTCTTTGAAATTTTAAAACTTGAGGTGAACATTAATCGACGTTTTAAATAAAAAGAAGTTACATTATTACAATATTCCTTTAGCAGATATTTAACAAATACACTTACCGAATTTTATTTAGTTTTTATACCCGTTTGGATACGAACAAGCACTTTTTCGATAATATAAAAACCCTACAGACGCCTCTTGCCCGCCGAGAGTTTTCCTCGTTTAGCGCAAGGACGATTCTGCATTCGGCAGCCGTCGGGTTTGTGACAACAGCAAACTGCTTTACCAACGGCAACGGCACAAACTTCAATTCAGTTTTGCCAACTTAGGCAATAAATTTAGGGATACATTGAGGAAAATTATTTTTTAATGGAATATGAAGTAACAAAAACAAGAGCTTCATGTTCCAAAGGTATCTTTGATTGTTTGATTAGGATTTTCATTGCTTTCATGATATAAAAACGTGTATTACACCGTTTTATCCTAACCTAACTTTATCAGCCAACAGCAATAATTATTGTCATTATTGTACAGTAAATAACTGAGTACAGCCAATGAATTACTTGTACTTGTCTTGTACTGTTAGAATTAAATTATAAAAACATGATTACTAAACAATAAACATTCTTTGTTTAAATAAATTAAATTTAATGACGTATCAGGGATGGAAAAACAGACCATTTAAATACCACATAAAAATCAATAGCTGCCGGGGATTCGTTATAATTAAATAAAATAATTAATAATTACATAAAATAAAAAATAATTAATAATTACATAAAAATAAATATAGGTGGTCATGACCACCAACATATTGGCCATTGCCGACCTTGATTTTCTGCGTTCCTAACTTCCAATTCGTATTTCAGAAATATGTAAGCGTTCCTATTGTATGTTGTTATCTTTAAAGTCTTTCCAGTCTTATTCTTAATAATTTACCTGCACAAAAATGTAAGGTATAAAATTAATTGTGAAATAATAGGTATGACGCATTTTATTTTTAAACACAATTCTGGACGGTTCCAGAATACTCCCTAGTTCTATAGAACACTCGGGAATTTTCGTTTCTATTCGACGGCAGTTGGTATATAAACTCATCGTGTACTCGTTTGGCGTCAGTTTTGAAACAACTAGTGCGTAGATTGTAGCAATTATTACAAACAGTGCAGTAGAAACGTTTAAACAAAACGAAAATGTCTTTATTGCCGTTAATATTCAGAGACATGATGGCCTTGTCGAGACCACTTCGCATGTTAGAGAACCACATGCGAATGACCGACGAATTACTCCAACCGTTTGTGGCCCCAATGTTCCGCGTGCAGAGGCGCCCAGGCATCGAGTTTCAAGAGGAGCCCGACAACGTAATCCACGACAAAGACAAGTTTCAGGTCAAGCTCGACGTGCAGAATTTCGCTCCTAACGAAATCACTGTGAAGACTGTGGATGGCAATGCAATTCAAATTGAAGCCAAGCACGAAAAGAAGGACGATTCCAGCTTCGTTTCCAAACATTTCGTTCGAAAATTTGTTCTACCACAGGGGCACGAAATAAAAGATATAGTGTCGAGTTTGTCGTCTGATGGAATCTTGACCATCACTGCCCCGAAGAAGGTGGATCCATCCGTTCAAGAAAGAGTGATTGAAATTACTCATACTGGCCCTGAACGTGAAGTAGAGGAGCAGAAGAAGAAAGCATCAGAATCTTCCTAAATAGTACTTTTTGTCGTAATCGTATATGTATACCATAGACTCAATACCATTAAACGTTTCATTAAAATGAAAATGTATGTGACTGTAGTTTAAAGTGATAATAAATATATTGATATGTGATTTTTTTTTACTTCTGTATGATTTTCTAACTTATATTATTGTGCAATATTACGATTTTCTTAGAACCTTCTAAATCGCAAATTTCTTGCATATTTAAATAATAACTTCATTTTAGAGTTCTTGCGAGTGTTTGGTTTACATTCTTCAAAAAGCAAATAATTTATTTAGGGCCGTTTTCATAATAGGATTAATTTAAAATTATTTTAGGAATATGACAACATACGTTTTTATATTTTAAAGTCCTATTATGAAGATGGCTCTAAACTTAATTTTTGTGCAACTACAAATTATACCTTCTGAGCAAAAACATAGTTTTTTAAGTTGTGACCAACTACAGATAGCGTTGCTTTTTTTAATATGTTTTACATGTTGAAGTGAAATAATATTTAACAGAAATCACACAGTGCGGTTTTAATGTAATATTAGGTCTGTTCCAGCAAGAGTTCGTAACTAGTTCGGAACCGTTAAAAACAGTTGCTCACCGAAGTAATGACCGATTTTAAGGGCGCCTTCAAATGTATAAGTTTGATGACTGCATGCGGTTGACGGTTTCGAACTAGTTACGAACTATTGCTGGAACAGACCTATTAAAAACCATCAAGTTGATAAATATTTATTAAATTAAAGACAGGAAATATACAATTGATGTGAAGTATTCCCATCATCTTTTCAATGAAAGAATAATAGATCTTTATATCTATTAATTCTTTTTTTATTTTTACCTTTTGGCATTTCAAGCTGTGAAGATTAACAACGGTAACTAGCTGTCCCACCAAGTAAGTAGTCCTAAACCTGGTTCATTGATGCTACCCTAGAAAAAAGTTGTAGTTGCTTAAAAAAATAAATTGTGGTGAAGTTTCTAAAACACCATAAAACTTTACCACTCGGAAAGATATTGCATGAAACGTATTTATAAATGATTCCTACACAAGTAGTTTTTAAACAGAAAAAAAAGGCAAATGCTTATTTAAACTTCCGCAGATTATGCACAAATAAAAGAGTATTAAAATTAATACTGAGTAAAACTTACAGTTAACATATAAGGCACTTTGTTTTCAACACCTTCACTAGCATCTGGTAAACTGGAATTTGGTCCAGTGGGACCTGTAGGACACGTTTCTTGAAAGGACTCTCCCGTCACTCTAAATCTTATAGTCTCTCCGGCATCCATAAACAAGTCATGTTTACCTCCATCTCCTGTGTCATACTCCCACACCCAAGCTTGCTCTGTTTCATCGAAACGTGCGGGATGTTGCAAGGCAGTCGTCGGAATTAATACGTCATCAAAAAAACCTAGCGAAACTGATTTTCTTTTTTTAAGATCATGCATACGAAACTGAATCGAATCAGTAATCCTAAAGTTTAGGAACTCTGCGGCTACTACTTGATATTTGACGTGGATATTTGCATGGACCATGCAAACAATTTTATTTTTGGTAAAATGCTTTTGTACCTAGCTTTCATTTTTCGTGTGGAGCCCCAACCCCACACTACCGGTTGATTCAAAAAGAAGTTATCAATATTTTGAGAATTTCATTAAGTGATATTACCTCAACGCGTTTGTAGGTCATTTGTTTTTCAGATATCATGAAAAAGGAAGATAAAAAAATACTTTTTTAAATATTTAGTCTTGTGAAAGTTCAAATAAATTGTTATTGAACATACAATAAAATTATTGCAGTAATTTTTCGATTTGTAAATCAAACAATAATGCAAAACATTATTAATATTGTTTGCATGCATACTGAATTCTGAGCATAAACTGAACAGGTCGGTGAGATTGCAGTGGAGTTTCGCTTTTACTGATGAGGCTCCAACTAGGGCAGAAATAAGAATTCCATTGCAATCATTTCATTGTAGCTCATAGATCTCTAAACTATAGGATTACTATTCAATATTACCGTGAACACCTTCTTGACTGCAACTCCGTATCTTCCCCATCAATATTTCTTCGATGAACGGCCTGAAGACGATGTAACGAAAACTCACCCTCGTATGCGAAGCGCCGTCTCCAGGAAATATAAACGACTCTTGCAAGCTAGTTATGTCGTACAATGCTATACAAAGTCCTACGTTAAGCACAACCTAAAGCAAGCAGAAATGTGAAACATTGCTTGAATTTCCATGTTGGGTTTACACACTTTGTTAGCTAATTTCTTGTTAAGTTCGCCGGCGATCGCGTCGTTTAATTTTAAGTGGAACAGCTCCGGGGGTATTCGAGTTACATTCTTCATTTCTGCTAAAATAAACATTTTCAAATGTTGTTGTGAACCTAACCTCAAAATTTGTATTTCGCATTTCGCAATTACAGCAGTTGGCGACCCTTTCTTAATGGTAGAAAGGGATAGATAGATTGCTAAAGATTGTTAAAGATAGAAGGAGATAATCAAATAATACTGATAATACTTTCCGGTTTTTCTGTTGCTTTGTTATTGTAACCTAGAAATTGAGAAGGTACTTATTTTTTTTTTCGTAAACGTTTCTTCGTTGTAAGTACGTGTTGTAGTATCGTTTATTTATCTGCATTCTTCAATTAGGACGTTTTCTTATTAATAATGGTTTTCGCGAAACGTGTTACTATTCCGGCGTTTGTTAATCCGCATTTATTTTGGATATTCGAAGTTGAAAACGCAGAGCAAAGGAATCAATTTCAAACAAGACTGAACGAGAATTTAAAGAAACCAACGAAAATCAGTGCACAACAAGGAGAGGTACTATTTTTATTGTATAATCAGTGGTGGACTGGGGCCCCACTTGCCATTAGGCTCCCCAGGACAATATGTTGTGTGACAGCTTTATAGTTGTGCCCCCCTTTGTCTTCCGACAACCAATATTTTTAGATCCAATTCCCCACTTAAGGTTACCATTGGCTTTGCTGACAAAGAGAAACATTTCATGGGAAAAAGGAGGACTGCAAGAAATAAGAGAATATTTTAAAATTATTAAAATTCGGTCCTACTAATGTTTAAATCATTTGTTATTTGAACATTTTAAAAAGCTTTAGTTTTGAGTACAAAAGTAGCGCATGTCTTCCTTTTGCCAGACAGATGGTAATCCTATCGCCACTATGTATAATTTCCTTAGGTTTAACTCTCACGCACCACTTTGTTGCGATTTTTGTGTGGTTAGTTGTCGATGGTTTCAACCACTCCATTTGAAATTGATATCGATCACAAAGAACCACATAATAACTACAAAAAAATATTAGCAAAGTGGTATGTGTGATACATCAGTATTTTTAAATCTATATCACTCATAGTACTAAAAGAGAATTAATTCGTTCACTTACAGCTAGTAATCATATTTGATAATAAAACATGGAAAAGAGCGGAAGTGATAAATGTATTTGAGGAAAATTATGATTGCTGGCTTATCGATTATGGCTCTCTATGTAAAACGACAAGCGTGTATAAATTACCAGGCGAATTTACCATCACACCAGCGATGGTTCACATGGCTTGCCTAAATAACATCGTCGAGGCACCCGCCGTAAGTTGTACATTAACGTCGTCGCCTTGAAAAATTAACTTGCATTTTCCATTAAGATTTTAGAAGTAGAAACCGGAAGTCAAATTCACCAGGAAGTCATAAAAATCTCACAAGGACTCTCCACATTAATAAACACTCTTATATTCCAAGCTGAGACCGTAGTATTCCATACACAACGGGTCATTGACCACGTTCTTTGTGGAAAAATACAGTTGACTAAGAACGGCGTTTCATTTAATTTAACTGATAAGCTGCTAGAAGAGAAACGAATTGCTATAAACGAGGAATTGTTTAGAGAAGGTGTGATCGACATATTTTGACTTGAAACGCAATTTAATTGTGTATTTTTTAGCTTTTAAAATAAATAATCGAGGTGTTATGCATTTACGTAACTATAATGTTTACGAGGCACAAAAGTATGAGAATCCACTCCTTGCTGATGAGGATGTAGGGATTGGACGAGGCTATAACAGAAGCAATAGAGTAAGTCAATTCACTTTATTTTATAATTAAGAAGCATAATAAATCTAATTGCATTTTCGATTGACAACTCTAGAGCACTCTCAGAATATCCTCATCTTATTCTAAACTCATGTAAAAATAAGGGATGGAGATATTCTGAGAGGGTTCTACAGTAGTCAATCGAAAATGAATTTGAAATAATAAATTAATTGTTGGAATGAAATACATAGTTAAAATCATGTCAATGATTTGAGAATTTTCAGTCTTGTGATCATTTTGACATTAATAAATAATTTAGTTTTATATGCTATGATGGTTTAATAGTACTTTTACTTATTTTAAAGATTGCATGGGGTTGGGGGTTTTAAAGTCTGTGATAATTTCTTATAATATTCTGAAATACAATACAAATTCTTTTTATAGTGTGACTAATTTTTTCTTAGAGCAAACAACCAGGTGTTAGATCACCTCAACCACATAAGAATTTCGTGCAAACATGGGTGGAAAATTCAAATGCTCAACTCAACTCAGATCGTAAGCTAAGCAATGCAACTGCTAAGTCATTTGGAGCTTCAACATCCAATGAGCAATCTCATCCTGCTAGAACTGAAAAATTTAACAAATTTAACTCGAAATTGAATTCTGAATCCATAGATCCTGACAAACTTTATGAAGATACCGATGATATCAGTCTTAATACAATAGAGCCATCAAAACATAAAAGTCCAAAAAGTGTAACTAATTCAAGTTCTTCTTTCGAAGACTCAGAATTGAAAGAACGGAAAAATATTATTAAAAAAGAAAACGAAACTCGTTCAGTCAATTCAAGGCCGAAATCAAAATTGAATCATTCATTGGATTCAGTCAGCGATGATTACTTCAAGACCTTAGAAGATGACGCGAGTGCCTGTTTAAAGCAAGATCAACCGACGAAGAAATCCAAAGGTATATTAAAGCAACTGCATGACTCAATCAGTGATGATTTTTTCGAGAGTGTTGATGATAACGTTGAGCTTCCGGAAATAAAAAACGGATATATTGAAAGGGATGAAATTAAACTGTCTCCGAACAAGAAATCTAAAATCACTTCGATCATCGACGATCATCGTGATCCTTTTAGTAGTTCTGATGAAGATTCATCCACAAAAAATAGTGCCGCACACCACAAAAGTGATTTTATTGAGGATTCACTACAGAAAAGTGCAAATGAGGAATCTCACGAAATTCGCAGTAAATCTTCAATGTCATCGAAGCTGGGCTTCAATATATATCCGGCAGGTATATCATTTGCAAATGTAAAAGAAAAGAGCAAAGTAACTTCTAAATCGCGAAGTACATCAAGGAGTTCTACCAGTCAAAAGTACCGCCAAGTAATCGATAAAGCACCTAAAGAAGACGTGCCTTTAAGGAAAAGCAGTGGTTCAAGTGTAAGTGCTTCATCGGATTTTGCTTTAAAAAATAAAGAATTGTCTCAGCGTGTCAAAGCAGAAACATCGAACACAATTTCAAGTGATAGTGACTCGGAATGTGCTCCGGAACCGTGCAAGAAAAACCTCTTCCATTTCGGTTGCAAATGTGAAAACTGCAGGATGTGGAATGAAGATGATATCGGCGGGGAAAACAACAAGTACAAGGATTCAAGAAACGTCACGAAACGAGAAACGGTGAAACCATCGCTTTTGTTTAAGACTGAAGACACTGAGGACGCAGTTTATATAAAAACAAAAAGATCCAAAGGGACAAAAATCGAACGTGATATGGCAGCTACCTTATTAGTTCATGGGTAAGTCTTACCTCATTGAAAATATTTTTTACTACATTGTTTTTTCGGTAGCTTCTGCATACCTGCACCTGTGAGTAAAGTCAACCAGGTTCCCTTCAACACAAACGTCCTTCGTGCTTTAACGAAATTAAAATATAGCAGCGCCAAGAGCATTCAAAGTTATGCGTGGCCGGCTTTGATGAGGCACATGAATGTCTGTATGGTACACGGAGCTGGTATTGGTAAAACTATGGCCTATTTACCAGCGATTTGTTCTTATATTTTGGAATTGTCTGAGAGATATGTTGACTTACCGAAAGCAAGCGGGCCTGTGGCAATTATTCTGTGTAAAGGTGTGAGGAAAGTCGAGGAAACTTACAGTTTGTTCTGCAACTTTCGGGCACAAGTCGGCAAAAGGATTAATATTAATTGGGCGGCTTCTCCCTTGGATAACAGCAGCTTGGTAAATTAATAGCATTTATATATTACATAATTTATGACTTTAAATTTATTACAGAAAAGTATTCAAACTTCCGATATATTAGTAGCGACTCCTTCGGTGCTTATCACTTTATTAACCCGACGTGTGATTACGCTTAAACGTTTGTGTCATTTCGTTGTGGAAGAAACGGACCAAGTTTTGAATAAATTCCCGCAGGAGTTCGATGATTTAACTGAAGTGATGCAGAGCATGTTGAAGCACCGCAGTTGCATCTACAGCGTCCAAATTGTTTTGTGCTCCGAACATTGGACTGTCTCGCTTGAGAAATTCGTTAAGAAACTGTATTCCAATCCTTTGATTTGCATCGGAGCTTACCTGGAAAGTGCTTTGTACGGGCGAGCGGATATCCAGATGCATTTTGTTCAATCCAAAGTTAAACTCTCCATGCTTTGTGGTTTGTCTCAATTGAATATTACTTTTTTGCTTTATTAGTTTTATTTTAATTTGTAGATATTTTGAAGGAAACGTCACACATTCGCAGAACTGTGATCGTCTGTAACGAAGAGGAAGAAATAGACGCCGTCGAAGACCATCTTCGCATTAAAGGAGTCAGTGTCGCTTCCGTAAAAAGCACCATGTCATCTGAAGAGGTGCTTGAAGTCGAACTGATGTGGGAAAATACTGTGTGTGGAAAGCACGTTGGTACTTTAAGGTTTCACGGTTTTTACATGAGTGAATCTATCGCATTTTCTTTGTAGCCCTAATTTGCACAGATGCTCTGCTACACGGTCAGCTCAGTATTACCGACGCTAATGTCCTTATGCACTATTCTTTACCACTGGATTCTTGGTCGCAGTTTTCAAGAAGATTCAAATGTTTGGTTGATAGTTACGAAAGTCCGTTTAATTCGAAGGTATGAATAAGATTAAAAAAGAAATGGAGAATTAAATTAGAAAATGTATTAAGCAGTATAGGGGTAGTTTTGTTTTAACGGTTTTTAAAAATAATTAGTCAAGTTAAATAGCATGAAAGTTCCAATCTGTCTATTATGTGCAAGGTGGAACGATTTGTGTATTTCGATTCATGTTTGTGTTAATTAACAATTACCGTAAATCATTCGGCGTCTATTTTCATCCAACTATAAAATTGATTGCTTTTTATGTTCTTGTTGGATATAATAGTCAGCAACCCTTGTTTTCACCAAGTGCTTTTACATTTAACTGATGAAAGCTCGAAACAATTGTTCAACAATTAAACAATAACAGACAAATATTTTTTATCCATTTATCTATTCAAGAACAAAGTTAATTTTGTTGCTAGATATGAAATAGATCTTCAGTGGTTTCATTTAATCAAATCTGTACGTGTTATATTAATTTAAAACAATTTGAAGCAAACCGGTATTTATAAGTGTTAATTTTGATTAATTTGAATGTGATTTTAGAGTTTCGAGAAGTGTCAAGTGCACGTATTTGTGGATGAGGCATGCAACAAGCAATTTCCAAGGTTGTATAATTTTCTGCAGACGATGGGGGCAAAAATATCAGAAAAATTTTCTGAATTGTGCAAGGTAAATAAATAACAAATAATTCAAGTACAGTTTTTTGACCTTTTTTTGATTCATGTTGTAATCAAAGCATTGTCAGAGTGAATTAAAATATTTTTTTTTTACAGAAACTTAAAGAGAGTAAAGAACTGGAAAAAATAGAACTGCAAACAAAATTTTGCCCTACATTGAAGTTGTTTGGCAAATGCGAAAAAGTAAGCTGCAAAAAACGACACTTACTCTCGGAAAAAGACGTCTCCACATCACTCCCTCAAAACGGTTTGATTAAATTCAAACTCATGACAGTAAATGACGTCACGGTGTACACAGTACACCTAATAGAGCACACGGGCATTGATAGTAAAGTACATAAATATCCTGATAACACCGACTTGGGTGTTAAACTCAGCCAGTCTGTGAAACAAAACCAAATGTATGTGAAGGAGCCCAAGCTGGGGGGTTTATTCGCTTGGTTCGATGCTGAAAATAATGCCTACCATCGCTGTGAGATCATCAGGGTTTTAAGTGAAAACGAGATTACAAAGTTAGCCGACGATGTTCATGTTAAACTGATTGATAAGGGCAATGTAAAAAAGACAACGACTGCGCTTTTATTCGAGTTGCCTGAGTTTTATAAAACTCTGCCTGCTCAAGGTAAGAAATCGAATTTAATTATTTATCTCCTTCTGTTCTTCTTGCCCTTGTCTATCTCTTTTACTTTCATTTGTTATATGATTTATATTCTGTTCTTGTTTGCTTCATACTTTTACTTGAATAAGGGATGAATTAATTTGATGTCTTCCTCTATATAAAAATTTTTAAAAAATTGTGTTTAGGCATTGAAGTTTACCTCGCCAATTTATTGCCACCTGACAGAGACACCGAGTGGAGTTTTAACATGCGATACAAGGTTGAAAAAATCCTGGATAAAGCAGAATACCAAAAAGCAGAAGCTTACTTCACCGGACGTATTGTATTACAACTGGCAAATACTTTATGGTTGGAAGACGTGGTGTTACTTGAAGACCTGTCCTTTTCAAATGAAACCGTAACGAAACTATTGTTCAAAAAGAGTCTGTTAGATGCACAGTTGGTTTCACACAAACGCGAGCAGCTCTCTCATTTATACGATTTGTGTAAAACATCCGGCATAGCTTTGTACGATTACGACTATAAAACCACCACCATCACGAAAGTTACTGCTCATTACGTAAAGCAAGTGAAACCTCAGTGGGCTCACCTTGATGAGGAAAACTTGAACCCGGTGTATTTCTGCTCCGGAATCTCCCCACATTTCTTTTATGTCCGCCTCGAAAAATTCTACGGCTTGTAAGCACCAGGTTTTGTTGTTTTAATTACTTGAAATAACAATCAATTTCAGGTTCCATAAGTTACAAAAACAGCTGCAGAATTTAGTCAACCAACCACATTACCCAGTGGTAAAAGAGATTACCCTCGGTAATTGTTATTTGGTGAAGGACCCCGGATCTGAGGAGTACTGTCGTGCAATCGTAACCGAAATCCAAGACGAGACAGTCGAGTGTTTCTTCGTTGATTTCGGAGATGGGGCTTGCGTGTTCAAAAACGAAATCAAACACCTTCCGGATAGTTGCATTACGCAACTGCCTTTTCAGGTTTGTAAGAGTCTTCGTAAGTCTGTCTACTTAAGTCTCTTCATTTCAGGCTATCGAATGTAAACTGTTCGGCATTTCCCCGCCCATGGAAGTGTGGCCTGATGAAGCGACTGATATTTTATATCAGTATTGTTTTGAGCCGAAGAATGTCGAGGGCTGTGATACAAAAAGTGATATATTTCGCACTCTTTACGTTTCGACTCTGAGTGCGATGAAAAGTGGTTCTAATGGCTGCCGGAATTACTCTGTGTTATTAGTTGATTATTATAGTCGAAAGCCGGTGCTTATTAACAAGATTTTGATAGACTGCGGATTTGCTTTGCCCGAGGAAGATATTAGTTTAGAAAATATTAAATTACCAGAGTGTCAGGATTACAATGACGAACAAGATGATGATATTTTAAATAGTAAGTGATTTAATAGTATTTACAATTAATTTAATTTCTGTGATTATTTAATTTATTTTTAGTTAAGGACGAAAAAGACATAGTTTTTAATGAAGTAAATGGTGCTGAGGAAATCATTGAAAAATCCCCATCACCTTCCGAGAGCGAAAACGTTTGGGACATAGAAATTGATAATGCCGAAGAGTTTTTGAAAGATTTCATGGGGGTTAAGGTATGCCACAGCGTAAATTTTATTATTAATTTTTTAAAGTTTGCAATTTTAGAAAAACAAAATTGAAAAGCCGTTGCATGTCGACGATAAAGCACCTGCGGAAGCCTATCGCATGAAAGCCCTCCCCCCTGCGAAACATCACACTCCAGATTTAACATGGTACCAAACGGAGAGGCACATTAAGATCGACATCAAACTGCCAAACGTCACTGATTGTGCCTTGCACATACTAAGAAAACAAATATTTACTTTTAGGTACGCATCATTGTAACAATAAATGAAACTTTGCTAATATTTCCATTGCATATTTTAGCACAACTTCGGGAGATAAAGAATATAAACTAAATTTCCAGTTGTATGAAGACGTGGAGAAAACGTTCCAGCATTCTTCCGGGGGCCTCGTGGTGCGAGTGACTCTGGAAAAGTGCAATTCGGTTGAGTGGCCTCGCTTGACTAAATCCGAGCAGAAGTTCAGGTACATCAAGTATGACGTCTCCAAGTGCAATTTTCCTGAAGAGAAGAAGCGCTTGTTTTTGGAAATTGGCAGGGATGAAAAGGAAGAAGGAGACACTGAAAATTATTTTGTTATCGGCTCAGACGAGGATTATAGCGAATCCGATATCGATTCTAATTTCTCTGACAATTAACAACGTTACATTCCAAAAACACAAAATAATAATAGTAATAATAATAATAATAATAATTAAATCAGATTCTTGTCCGTTGAAAACTGGGTGCTTAAAAATGGCGAAACATCGCCATTCTGCACTATTCAGGGACACTCTCTGAGCTTGAGAAAAATGTTAAAAAAATTCTATCGCGTGATTCCTTAAAGATATGGAGGTTATAAGATTGGAATATGAAATTTTCATTATTTACCAATTCTGAATATTTCAACAATTTTTGTAGTGGAAGACATTTAAAACGATGTTCAACAATAATACAATAATACATGTTTTGCTCAAAAATCACCCTAAGGGCCTCGGGATGTAATCATACCCTCGGGTTATAACACTAGACTTCTCTACCTAGGTGTATAATATACTATTATTTAATGTTTTTTCGCAAAATCCTGAAACAGGTAAATTTTTAATTAAATTTTAAATCATAAAAAGACACCTTTCAGTGCAAAAATGTTTTCTCGATCGGCATTTGTTTTTCCGCCTGACATCATCATTAATTATTTTAAATGGCAACCCTAACTTTTTAATGCAGATTTTGATAGTTCTTCTTGTCAGCACAATGGCGATGTAAAAAAGTTAGTACTTTCCACAACAAATTTTTCGAAAAAAATAGACATGATCCAGACCATGGTCTGGAATTTTTTTGAAAAATTTATGTTTTACTGCAATGAAAATCTCAACAATTGGTTCCTGGAGCTTCAATAGCAGCTTCAACAGCTTCAATATGTTCGTTAATTTCTACTTGTTTTTGTTTTCAATTTGAAGATTATCATGTATTTTTGAATTGTAATGTCTATTTTCTTCGAAAAATTTGTTGTGAAAAGTACTAACTTTTTTAAATCCCCTTTTTGCTGACAAGAAGGACTATCAAAATCTGCATTAAAAAGTTAGGGTTGCCAAAAAAAAAATTAATGATGACGTCACTGCGGAAAAATAAATGCCGATCGAGAAAACATTTTTGCACTGAAAGGTGTCTTTTTAAAATTAAAAATTTACCTGTTTCAGGATTTTGCGAAAAAACATTAAATAAACAAATTATGAGCTTGTTGCGGAACTTTATCAGCACCGTGTATTTTTTGTCAGTTGACAGAAACATAAGTAATAAAGATAGGATTTTTTAAATATTCTTCCCATGCTCAGAGAATGTCCCTGAATAGTGCACAATGGCACTGTTTCGTCATTTTTTAAGCACCCTGTATAATAAAACAAGTTTGTAGAGTAATTCTTGATATAGATAAACCATGTGTGGAGAATTAAATTACAAATTTGTTAAATAATATCAGAGGTAGTTTTGTTTTAAGGCTTTTAAGAATGCATACTCAAGTTATGTTTAATGAAAGTGCAATCTATCTATAGAAAGGGTGGATTGATTTATAAAGAGATCTTAATAGTTATATTCAACTTTATGTTAGTTAACAATTATTGCAAATTATTTTAAATTTCATTATGACAGATATATTTCTTTAAATGATGCAGTTTATGTTTATTACTTTATTAAATTGCACTTGCATTAATAACTGGTTGTTAACTCGATTACCCTGGACATGGTTGGGTTTTTAGAACATTTGGGAAAGTTCTGTAAGTAAAGATTCTACATTTAGCTCAGTTTTTTTTTTATGTACAGTTGCCGACCAAGTGAAGACGGCATGTTTCTTCCGCGACCTTCGATTCCGAGCACTTGCAGCGGCGTCGAATTCGCCCACTGTTATCTATACATCATATACTATATTATGACCCTCCCTCTTTCGAAACGTACGCTCATGGTAAATCAAACTGAGCTAAATGTAAACTGTCTTCATATAAGTCAATGTAAACAGTTTGTTTGAGTCTTAGGGCTAGTTGCACCAAACACTTAAGCTCTGCTTAGGCGTCACTTAGAATATGACTTTACACAATAATGTGTAACCTGAGATGGAACATTAGATCTGTTCGATAGCTCTGCACTTTTAACACCTTTACTTTATTTTTCTCACTCCTACTTACATTATATTATATACATCCCACTCTCTCAGGAGCGGTTGGTGCAAAAAGTATAGAAAAGTGTAGAGCTATCGAACAGGCCTATTATAAACACTGCTGAAGTTAAAGCTCAGCATAAGTGTCTGGCCATTAGGCTTCCCTAGATACTCTAAAAACCTGGGGAAATTGGGGATGATTAAATGAAACTAAAATTGTATCAGTGTCCGTTCTCATCCAACAATGAAATTGGATCTTTGTGTCGGTCAACAAGTTCAAAGCAACTATCTAACATTTAAATAATAACAGAAAAAAAACATTTTTTACCCATTTGCTCATTCATGAACAAAGTTAATTTTGTTGTTGGGTATGAAATATATCTTCGGCGATTTCATTTAATCAAATCTACATATTTGAACAGCTAGGTATTTATTTTGTTTTGTTAATTTTTGTATTACAGTTTTTTACGTTGTTATGAAACTTTTTTTAAGTTTTATCTAATAATGTTGCTATTTTATTAGTTTTTTATGATGATGATGATGATGATGATAATAAACCTTATGTTTCTCTATAACAGTTTTTGTACCGGAATTCACTGAATTATAAATAAGAAAGGTAAATACAAAATACCTATGCTTTATTGGCGAAACACTTAAAATTACTTACAATAAATATTTACATCACAAAAATTATTATTTTTTTTTTTTAGTAGTGACTAGCGATAAGTTGAAAGGCCACTTCGTTCATAAGTAATTTTAAAATATACGTCTCGACGACACAACAGCAATTAAGGTTTGCCAAAATATATTTTCTCTCTCTTTCGATTTGTAATTATATTGTAAAATCACTTACTTCAAAGCTTCGGCCTTCGAATCCCCTAACGAATACAAGACACATAAAACGAAAAGAAACGCGATTTTACTATACTCGGTTAAAGTGTTGTTTATTGCACGATCTAGTATCAAATATAACGAATGGACATACAGATGATTTTCTTCTTACTCTATGACGAGGCAGCGCGGTAGATGTTCTCGCAAGTAATCGAATAATTCTTTTGAAGCTCCTGGACAGTTTGTTAGTTCTAGCTCTCGCATGTGACGCAGCTGTATCAGACTCGATAGACCACTAGAAGTTAATAATGGACATCCTAAAAACCAAGAAACAAAAAAGGATATATCCATAAGTGTTACAAATAAAATTTAAAAAAAAATACTTTTTTAAGTAAATAATGTTGGCAGAATCAAACAGCTTTAAAAATTTGAATTTCACATGCAAAAGAGTTTACCTAAAATTTAAAAAGAAATACTTTTTTAAGTAAATAATATTAGCAGTCAGAGCTGGGCATTAATTGAATTAAAATGCTTGAAAAAGTAAATGAAGCGTTTTCATTAATTGAATTAAAATATTTCAAATACTTTTGATATCTGGTCCTGATAATTCTTATTTCAATTACTTTATTGAAATGCTTGGTATTTGAAATAATTTTATGTTATTTCAATTAATTTTCACTATTTGAAATATTTTTGAGTAATTGAATTACTTAAAAGTATAATTGAATCACCTTTAAGTAATTGAATTACTTTTGAGTAATTGAATTACTTTTTAGTAATAATCATTTTATTATATGAGGTAAATTATATTTATTCAAATTTTTGACTTTCTTCCGACAAAATGATGCCTATAAGTATTTTCATGTTATTTTATTGAATGAAACATTTTCTTTGCGTATATTTGCGTTCTTTGCAATATATTTATTGATAAATAATTTGTAAATATGAAATTTTAAAAAATATACAGGCTGTCTACCGAGTGCCGCGATCTTCTCTACCGTCTATAGTATATAAGCTAGGAAAAAAATTCAAACGAGCTAAGATGTAACTCAATCAGCTCTATTTTATAAAATTATTTTTGAATATACAGGATGTTCAGTAACTGAGAGCTATACCAAAGTTATATTTTTTAAATGCAACAGCCAGTGTATTTTTACATATTTCGAAAGTACGCATAACCAAAAATTTAGGAAGTTTTACTTAAGAGATTGTAAGATATTGATGTTTAAGTGTAAAAAATTGCTGTATTATGAGCGCTTATATCTTGGTTATTTATTAACATTTCGTCGTGAATTTTTATAGGTAGTTAATGCAATATCTTGTCTACCGAAATATCAGAGCAGCTTCGGTTTATCAGTTATTATGTGTACAGGGTTTTTGTTTATATTTTGAACGGTACCTACACATTTTATTATTAGACATACAAAAAAATGTTAAATACAAAAGTTTTAGGAATTTACCTGAACCGTCAGAAGAAAAAGAAACAAATGACGATTGGACACATAACAAATGAGTATCAACTTTGTTATTTTAAATGGAACACTAAAAAGTTATTTTTTTCCTAATTCCAAAAATATGTAGCTTGCCTATTTTTTGTTTCATACTTTTTGCCATATTTAAGTTTAAAATTTAAAAAAAAGCAATTACTTTGATTAATAAGAATTCTATTATGTGTGACAAGTGTTAAACTAATTAAAAAACATTTCAGAAGTCAAAACGGTTAAGGCAAATTATCATATTATTTGAAATAAATTAATAAAAATATACCAAAACAATAATAATTTCAAACTTAAATATCGCGCAAAGTATGAGACCAAATATAGACAAACTACATCTTTTTGAAATTAGAAGACAAATATCTTTCTTAATTCTAGAAAATATACTGAGTCTTCCATTTAATATAACAAAGTTGATATTCATTTGCTAGGTTTCCAACTGTCATTTGTTCTTTTTAAAAGTAAATTCTGGCGGTTCAGGTAAATTCATAAAACTTTTGTATTTAACATTTTTTCATATTTCTAATAATAAAATGTGCAGGTACCGTTCAAAATATAAACAAAAACCCTGTACAGTGTGTTGAGTTTTGCAAAAGATAATTTTTCTCAAAATTTTCAAATGGAACACCCAGTATATCTAAACTCTCATGAAACACGGTTTTAATAAGCTTTCATAAAACGCCAAATGTATTTGTCTAAATTGAAGAAATAGCGAGATAAAAATAATTTTTTTTTCTTTAAATATTGACGTTATTTAGCATTTCCGACCGGTTCTTCTGTTTTAATTTGCTGATAAATCAATGAATATGTTTTATTTTTTGTTCAAAGTAATTGAATATGTTCCTGTTAAACTAATTCCTATTTTTCTTTATTTTGAAA
Source organism: Dorcus parallelipipedus (assembly GCA_958336345.1). Classification (NCBI taxonomy): domain Eukaryota; kingdom Metazoa; phylum Arthropoda; class Insecta; order Coleoptera; family Lucanidae; genus Dorcus; species Dorcus parallelipipedus. Next base: position 19,307,850 of record OY284480.1, on the reverse strand, counting down.
ATATTTAAATAACGTTATTTTAATAACACTTTTACTGTATTTAATGTTTCATGGCGTTTCGAATCTTTCTTTCAATCTTTAGAAAACTCTATAATCCGGATGTCTTCTCATAGGATAATGCACGAGTATAATCTTAATGCCAAAAGACAGTTTTGGTTGCTTTTTCCTACAAAAAAAAATTAAAATAATTCAATTATTTCAGACGAATTCAATTATTTTAGAGTATTTCAATTACTTTGTAATGTCTTTGTATGTCAGAATAATTGAAATACTCTAAAGTAATTGAATTAGTCTAAAGTAATTCAATTAGTAATTGCTCTGCAACTTCAAATACTTTTCCTTTTAATTGGTATTTGCCAATACTTTGTATATGAACAGTAAAAGATAATTGATATTGCCAATGCTTTTCAAAGTAATTGAAGCTTGTTATTTGAATTACTTTTTTAAAGTAATTTGCCCAGCTCTGTTAGCAGTGAAAGTAAAAGTGAAAAACAGAAAGTTCTGGTTAAAACTATTTATTATAAAAATTTGGCTACTCACCAGCTAATGATAGAATCTGCAAGTTTCTCATTCCACACAAGTGTTGTAAACCAAAATCCCTAAGCTGAGAACACCATCGTAGGTACAGTGCTGATAATGATAACATGGTGGAGATATATCCTACACCTATGTCAGTCACGTGCACGCATCTGCAAAGAAAAATTGTAGCTATGAAATTATCGACTTCATCTTAAGTTTCTTTTACACTTGAAACCCCCCGCCCCAAATACTGGTGACACCAATTCATTGATAAAATGCTCTAAAAATAAGTGCTAGTCTGACCCACCTAAAAAAACTTTTCCTTTTTTTCGGAATCAATATGAACTTTTTGTTAATGTTTAATACATTAAAATACGCGTCTTTTAAATCTCCAAGACGCTAATTTCATTTAAAAAAAATTATACCCCCCGTAATTTTGAAAAACACCGCTTTTTAATTTTTTGAATTCCTTTTTCCTTCGATGTCTTAAATGAACAACAATTGAGAAGAAAATTTTCACAGTAATAAAGAATGTGATTCTAGAGGGCGCTAATGTAAACAAAAAATAAATTATTTAAACATCTAACAATTATTACACCAAGAAAATGGCATAGATCACTTAAATGGCATAATGCACTAAAAACAATTCACTAAGAAATACTCCTATTAAAAGTCACTTCAATTTTGATTGATTTAGAAAAATAACTTATTTACTTTACTCATTGCTGTCGTGTATTTCTGGTTGTATACATATTAGGCGCAGATTAAAAAATGCAAACAGGGTCAGTGGGTCAGACTAGCCTTAATTTTATCATCAGTCACGAAGTCTCGTTTGAAATCTTAAACTTTTCTGTGAGTGATTAAAAAAGAACTCGCAAATGTACACTATCGGACAAAAGTAGATCAACACTTTTGAAATAGTTTGTTTTTTTAATTTGGCAAATTCCTGAATTATCAGGTTCGGAAAAAAATGTCGTTTTCTTTTTAATTCAACATGTTTAGTACATAAGTATATACTTTTTGATTAAACTATATAATCACCATTTGCATCAGTGACCTTTTGCCATCTTTCTGCTAGTAGTTGTTCTCTACGATGATATCACCCAACTTTTCTGGAATCAAAAAATTCTAGACATGGGTAATACGACATTTTTTTCAGAACAACCTAATATTTTATTTTAATTACAGGTATTACACCCAAATAGTATCCAGAAAAATAGCTAATTCTAAATAATTAAATTAAAATATTATAAGGAAGTACCTATACATATAGATGTAAATAAAACTGATTCTAAATACTTAAATTAGGAGAATATAAGATAGTAATTTACAGGATGACAGTCATGTACTAGGTCTTATTGATAAATTTAATTAATTTGTAAGATATTATGGTAATTATGAAAAACATTTATGTCATCTGATATTGAATTTATATGTCCACCCAATTGGTGAGTAAATACCATACAGAGTTCTGTGGAAATTAGTACTAATAACGTCATTATTTCTAGAGTTAATTCTAGATACTCTAAAATCTATTAATGATAGGAATTCAGAACATTGCGTGATATTATTAATTAACTTATAACCAAATTTAGCAGTTGTGTTTGATCTGCGTTGCGCAAGGGATTGAAAACCAACTATGTAAAGGCGTTCAATATGAGGAATATCAGATTTATCAATATGGAGTTTGAATAAAAGATAATTCACAAAGCGAGATTGGACTTTAGCGAAGAAAGTCGATATAAAATCTTTAATTCTGATGGGATGAAGCGTCTGAGATGGCCAATTAATACAAATTTTAATCCTAAGTACTATGCCCGCCAAAAAAAATTGAGACAACACTACACATGCATTTTTGAGTTACCTACATACATATTTCATTACTTTGAATACAGCTTCAAACAATTATTCATTTTTCTTGTTCTACGGTAACGTAAAAAAACGCAGAAATAATCAAACGGACTATTTCTTTTAACAATATTTAAATTGTTGTATTTGCAATAGAACATATTACATGTCCCAGATTTCTTTGTCGGGCGTAGTATGTCACAACGACTGTAAAATACGGCAAAGGAAGCATTTTAGTATGGGGTTGTTTTTCGGCATACGGCACGGCGTGGGGTCGTTACATTTTATTGATGGAATTATGAACCGTTTTGTCTAGAGAGATATACTCCCAAGACGTTGCCCTATGCAGAGTGGAAAAGGCTTTTGCGGTTTGCATTTCAGCAAGATAATGATCCCAAACAGAGCTCACAGGAATGGTTTCAAGAGAATAATATGAGAGTCTTGAATTGGCAGGCGCAATCCCCTGATTTAAACCCCATAGAAAATCTATGCGAAGAAATAGAAAGACGTATCCGCACGATATCATTTCCAAGCAGTCACTAGAATTAGAACTGAATCGTATCTGAATTGTTTCAAAATTTTAATACTAAAATTATTACAATTCAAAATCAATTATATAGCACAGCTTCTTTATTCAGATTTTAAAAGATACAAAAAAAAATGTGGCACATTGTTGCTCTAGTGTGCGATAGTGTAGATGGAACTGAAACAAGAATTAGCCATCATGAGTTGAAAAAAAAATAAAATAAAAAAACTCGAATGCTCCTACATAAGTGGAAACTAAAAGTGAGTTAAACAACAAATTCTTTAACTGTTGTAAAGCGCAAAAGTTTCTTCCCCTTTTTGATTCACTATCGACATTACCATAATTTACGTGCAAGGAAAATACAAACGTCAAAACAACTATAGAATATGGCACTTCAGCGCCGGGTGAATAAAAATAAAACCTTTGTCTGAAATTGAAACGTAGGTTTTTCCTATGCCTTAGTTAATCCGACGTGGGCGAACTCTGCATTGATCTGAAGAGGCAGAAATGTCAAACGTTTATATGCAGCTTCACTGCTCACAGATGAAAATAAAATAAAATTTAAGAAGGCAGATTTTTAGGTATATTTCACAATTTAATATTTTTTTGTAATTTCTAAATAAACTAATTTTCTTCTACTTATAAAATCAAAAAATTGTAATCTATTTTAAAGACTGTCCTCATTTATTTACGTAACATTATCAGATCGATAGTCCATAGTCCCCATTTCATTTGACATATCTGCTTGCTTGCAGTTATTGGTATTCATTTGCAAATATGATTAAGAAAAAAAAACGCACCCCCTCTCACCTGTCTAAAGTAAGCTCTTCTAGTTGATTCAGATCGCATGCGATATATTCCAAGGCAGCGTCGGTGATCCGGGGGCACCAGGACAAGTCGAGCGAGCGCAGCTTCTGCAGGTTCTCTGCGATCAACTCCACCCCGTCGTCCGTGATTTTGCTGCACCCCGATAAGCTCAGTACGGTCAAATTCGGCAAGGAATGGACTGGAAAAAGCACGTGATTAATTAAAAGGGCCAATCCGAAAAAAAAGGTGTAATCCCTATTATATCCGGTAATCTTGGATTTAATTGGATTGGGACCGGGAGATTTGAGCCTAATTGCTACCGAGAGGGTGGAACAATTTATACTGTATGTTTCAGAGTTGAAATAGATAACAAAGATATCAAATAGTGGTTTTGTTATTTGATTTTTGCAGAAGTTTGTTTTTTTTATTTCAGATGAAACTTAATTTTTTACAACTATTTAATCACCTTTCTCTTGAAATAATCAAACAACTCGTATTAATCATTGTTACCAAAAATCATGGTCTGCACCGATTATAATTTTTTTTGTTGTTCTCATTGTAAGCATATTTTTATTTTTGCTGAAACAAAGTTCCAAGAAAATATCGAACCATAAAACTTTTCGATACATATATGCAATTTACCCCAATCGCGATCGGAGCAAAATTAGGTTACAAACTATTAACATAAAAAGGCCAATCGAAAACTCGAACGATAAATTTCCTCCGCGGCATAAAAATTTATGGCGACATCCACCTACATCACCGAGGGATTATCGAACTACAGGTTCGAAATTTATGGCTCCGGTACGCGGTGGTTGAGCGTAAATAACTACGTCACAGTTCACTAACTGCATTGTCTCTTCCTCATGGGATTTAATTGAAAATCGGCGGGAACATGCGCTTGATAATTAGGATGGGGATGTGGGATGCAGCAGGTAACAGACAATTTCCTGCGGGGGAAACCCCTTTGATGATACACAAAGGTCAGAAGAATTTTTCATCTAAAAACCTTTTAAGAATTTATGGCGTATTAAACCGGAATTTATTGTCACTTTTGGTGCTGTGTACATTAATAAATATTTTTTTACAACTCCATACTAAAGTTTATTGGCGACGCTTTCGAAACGGTTCAAGTTGATGATGACGTGACCTATTTTTCTCTTAATCTCTTTTTAATTAACGGTAACAGTTGTATAGGCGAATCGATTGTAAAGTAAAAGAGAAGCCGCGTCGTTGCCACTGTAAAATGAACTTTACTTGAATTCAAAGCAAATATGTAAAAAAATTAATTGGAAAGCAAATTATTATTATACATATTATTCAGGTGAATATTACATTCTAAAAAGTGGAGAATTCGGGGAGTACCTAGGTATACCCAGTTGGTCTATTTGGGTCTTAGAATGTGTACTGTGTACATCGATCCAAAGCTGTGTGCAGACATGGATAACTCTTGGAAGTTGTACAAAGCAAAGAAGTAGTCCATTTCACTGTCCAAAACTGGTCAAAAACTTACCTATGTTAACTACACCATGATTAGTCAGCTCCCAACAAGAATGCAGTCGCAAAATGTTCAAAGTATTGCTCTGTTTCGGTGAGAAGTAACCAAGAGCGGTATCGGTGACGTGGTAGGCCTGCAAGGAGAACTCGTACAAGGCGGGCAACAACTGTGCAACTGCTCCCACAGCCTCGTCAGCTATGTTAATGCAGTCCGTGAGTGTGAGGGATACGATTCGTTGGTTAAGACATGCCCACAAGCCAGCTTCAGTGATCTCGTTACATCCAGCTAGTTCTAATTCGAATAACGCCTGGAAAGAAGAAAGAAAAATTATAAGAACCAACAGAATCCGATGGACAAAATATTTCATGCAAACACATTTTAATCCTAAATGTAATTATTACTCTAGGGCAATAATTGAACTTTTTAACACCAACGCACGAAAAAGTAACAAAAAATTAGATAAAATAGTTTGGAATAAGGTACAGAAAACTATACTCAAGAATTTTGCCCTTTCTATTTTAAAAGTGGCGAATCTTTTAGTTGCAAGTCCAGCTAAATAGTACAGTCATGGACCATGGACAGTTAAAAGAGAACCCTCGGAAATTTGCTTAGCAGCAATGCATTCTTTTAACACAATTGTAACACAATATTTATTTAAATAATAATGGTAATAACAATCATCTTTAATGGACAGTTACCATGTTTTTTTAAAGTTTCTTCTTCAAGACGTGCTGGTGTAATTGAAATCAAATTTATTATTGTCTTGAGGAATTGTGTAAAGAAAAACTATCAGCTGTTTCTAAATGAACTTGGATTTAGTTTATAGTCATCTTAGGTTTATATGTACAGTCAGAATTAAAAGTAAAGTCTCCCTAATATACAGTTAAATTGAGGTCTAATAACTTCTGACCGTTATAACGAGTAGGCGGATATTTGCTAGGCCTCCTGTTTGTAATGGTGATCAGAATGGATAAGACCACGGCATTTACATTTTCTTGAAGTCACATGACTCAATTGTGACAGTACATTTAGAGCAAAGAGACGCAAACATAAGTATTCTTGAAGATGCTCTTGTTATTTCAATCCCCCGTTCAGGTAACACAAACTAGAGCAAGTTAGTGTTCGTCCAGAAAAGTCAAATGTCTCATAGTAAAGAAATAAACAAATTAACTTTAATTTGTATTGTTGGAAAATATAGACTTCTTTCCCTATTATAAATATTCCACTTTCTTAGCTACAATTCATCATAGAAATTTTAGTTTGTAATACCATTTACATTTAGTTGTTTTGTACAGTTTACGATTTTACTTAAATATTTCCACCAATTGAATCTAATTATTATTGTCTGCGTTAAGAAGTGAAAATTTTTAATATTCGCAGTTTATTTCTCGATTTTTGATAGAGGGGCTATGAAAATAAAAAAAAAAAACACTGGCCCGTATTCTCATCCTATGATTCATTTAATAACGTGCTTATTTCCCATGACAACGATCGTCCGTCACTCTCTTACACATTAAATTGACATAAAGCTATATCGTTTCTTGTTCATTTTACTCACGACTTTAGTTAAATAAGATTTTAATTATAAGATCAGAATACCAATGTCAATGTCAATGCCTTTAATAATAATTTGACACTTGTCAAAATGAAGTATGATTCGCCTTTACAGAACATAAGATACTTATGGTTTATGATAACATCTTACTTTCGTAATGATTAAATAAGAAGTATGAGTTAAAATCAAGACAAATTTCAATAGTTCACTTTGATTTTATCAATTTAATAAGAAAACATTATTTTTATTTTCTTCAGTCAAGCTTTCTCAGAACATTTTATGATTATATTGTTGCATGCATTGCAAATAATACGTGCATAACCTGATATGTAAATTAAGTATATGTAGGTATATGTATAATGATTTTTATTTTAAATACCTTCAAGTTATTGATCTTACGAAGGAAACTCTCGAATAATATTAATTGATTATACTGTGCGATCCAAAAAAATATATTAAAAATAAAAATAAAATCAGAGTCTTAGCTTGATTCGACATTCGACAGAATTGATTCGACAGTCGACATAGTCTGACATTTGCTTTCTGACTTCTGCCAAATCTGTTAGTTGTTTAAACGCTTTCGAACACTGTAGTCATTGGTCAGCAGGCATTTGAAATCGGTCGTTTTCATATTAAAGAGTTTTAACAAACCCTTTCGCATTCAATTCGAAGATTTTTTTTCTACTGTCGTCATATTATGTATCTTGACGTTTCAGATTTGACAGATGGACAATAGGTTAATTATTAATTAAGGTAAAACTAGTTTTATTCTTCATAGCCTCCCCTTATCTAAATAATTTTTGTTGACACCGTGGATCGCAACCAAAAAATTGATTTACTGAAATATGACATAAAAGTCTTTTCTGTTTTGGTGTTTTAACGTCTACAATATGAAATTCATTTGGGTTTCATAATTTATTCATAAAGTAAATAATGAGCTCATTAAAGCGTTCAAAATGTTATTTTATATTTGTCGATAGTTGTCGATGAAAACTTTTTACAATTTTGAAAAGTTGTCAACATAGAAACGTCAATTAAATCAAATCAAATATTGTATAGTGTATTAAAAATGTATTTGATGAATAATATTGTAAAATTGTTACATTATTATTTTCGAAAATTTAATATAAAAGTTATATAGTAATGTGAATAATCGTTAAAAGAAATTTCTTTCTTTGTCCTTACGTTCTAAGATGTCAAATTATTCCTTCTTTTGTTTTAAAAATTTAAAACAATTTTCTAAATTAAAATTAACATAACTGAATCGCGTTTTACGAATAATTCAAATAATGGAAATTCAACATTCAGAAGATCTACATTAACTTAATTTTTTGAAAATTTTAAGAAATCAAAAGAAAATTAGAAAATTATTTTTTTGGTAGAAAGTAAAATTAAAAAATCACTTCCAAATGTGACTGTTTAAGGCTCATTCTGTAATTTATAACTGCAATATTAATCAAAAATAACTATCTCCATATAATAATTTAACAGATTTTACAAAGAAGTGCATTTTCGTCGATGTAAATTAGATATAACATGTATCCACATAAATTTTTGATAAAAGATCATGGAAAAGAAAACGTATGTCGTAACTTACAACAGTATGCAAACAAAGTAACGACATTTTTCCATACAAGCACCCATTTACTTTTTTATTATGTTATTTTTTATTTTATGTTTTATTCAATAATGAAGACATTACGAAAACTTAACAATAGGTCAAGTCAAATGGACACGTCAATTAATTGCTGCAATCTCAGGCAAACGTTTTGCTTTCCATACCCTACTTTTATCAAAACTTCATTTGGACACGTTTTTATCTCAAACATCCAAAACAATAAATTTTCTAATATCCTACGACGATTTCGTTTTATTTAATTTGTTTTTTATCGTTTTTGATCTAATTTTTTTTTTTGGTGGGAAAAAATATTCTTTTACCTGAAGTTGATCCAAAAGTGTTTCTAGACCTCGATCGGTCACACTGGAACACCGTAGACTAAGTGAATGCACGTGCTTGCACGCTAAAGGGAACGAGCTAACTAAATCTAAAGCGTCTTCATCAGAAGCACCCATAAGACATAGACTGTGGAATCCCCGGCGGACCAACGACGAGTACAAGCGGGCCCTTTCGTTCGCTTGGGAACTCCTGAGTTCTCGACACTGCAAAACTGGAACAAGTCCTGTCCAGTATCTCGGAGATCTGTAGAGTACATCACGCCAACGCGTGCACACTTGCGCCAAAATGCATCGTTCGCTGGCGTTAAAATAAAAGAAAAAGCGCGCCAGAAAACGCTCGTCCATGATCAGAAGGTCCCAGGATGTGATGTGCACCTGGGGCAAGCGCGGTTTCCTGGCAACCACCACAATGGGGCTGCTGGTGACCTTGGAACCGCGGTTGGATAATAACCGAGAAGGTTTCTCAGGTGGAGCAACCGTCGTGTTACTGCTGCCGCAGAACACGTTGGTAACGCGCTCCATAACACTGCCCTTGGAGGAGTGGTGTTTACTACCGCGGAGGCCATTGATTCTCTTCGACAACTCAGCGGAGGCGCGCTCCACCACTCCTTGGGCAGATATAGACGACATGGTGCCGTCTAAAACTAGTCACGAAGGCATCACCGACGTTTTGATCGCGACGAGGGCCGGCTTAGCACTGCGGCCAGTCGATAGCACCCTCCCTCGTGCGATCAATACTCACCCCACTGGCAAGCGCAGAGCTTTCATTCAAGTTCAAGCTCAAAATGGTTTCGACGATTTTTCCAGGTACAAAATCTTGTAAGAAGTAGAAGATTCGATTCTCCTATCCCATACTCAAAAAACGAATTTTACTTTAAAAGCAGAAATGTTTTTCCCAAACGCGATATTGATCCTGTAAGGTTAAGAAGAGATTTGGCTAGACACCAACAAACATGAAATAAAAAGGGGAATGGCCAGAAGTACCAAACAGTATTTTTTTGTTCTAGGAGAAAAATCGTTACTTAAACCATTAACGCCATTGATTTGGAAGCGTTCAGCCAGTGACATCTTAAACTTTTAAGCAACGTTCAAATTTGAGCCAACTCATTCTTTGATTTGTATTTAATGTTAAAGACACATTAGACCTTTTAATTACCAATTGAAACAATACTCAGAAAGAAATGAAATCTCCCAATTAAAAATGATAACTTTGAAGAGCTAACAATATAAAAAGTAAACATTTTTCTTAAACGACGAAATTGATCTCATAAGATTAATAGCAGATGCAATCAGACATCAACAGACAGGAAAAAAAAGAGGAAACTGATTGTGATGTCCCAAATGCTTCTTCCAAGAAGAAAAATTTTATCAACTTCAAAAATGAGATAAACAATTTATTGTGTTTCATTCAATTTAAGGCTTCTCTGATTATGTCAACAAGCAAAAGAAGCTTGAGCAGTGATCATGAAGGATATTGATCACTTTTAATACTTTCCACGAGAAGTTTGAAAACCTGATTTGGTTTTGACTTATTAAAGAATTCAGAGCTTTCAAATATAGCTCCTCCAAATAGCACTATTAACAAATAACTGGTACCATTCAACACATAGCAATGTACAAAAAGCTTTGGCGAAAAGAAACAAATCAAAACTAAGCGCAGAAAAGGCTTCAAAAATTGACAATGGTCTGGCTTTTTTTAAAGCAAAAGAAAATAATCGAGACCTATAGCATTTTCGATTGACTCTAGAGCACCCTCAGAATATATCCATCCTTTACTACTCATTTAATAACTTCAGTTAAAATAAGATGAGAATACTCTGAGAGTGCTCTAGAGCAGTCAATCAAAAACGCTATAATAATTTCTACTTTAGTTCTTAAATAAAACTTTTTAAATTTGTTTTGGTATTTATAGATTTCTTATAAATTGTTATAAATGAACCGTTTTATAATCAATCAAGACAATCAAGATTAGTGTTATCAAAAGAAACAGATCAACGTATTTTGTTTTAATCATTTATTATCAATCAATGAAATGCGATTGAGTTTGCAAAAACAATAAACGTTTGTATAGTACCTTTTAGTTTATTTCTAATTTTTATTTAAGTACTTATACCGAGTAATTTTTAAAAAAATTTAATTAATTTAATTTAAAATTACGACATGCCGTCCAAATTACATGGCAAGAGACGATAAATTTTTTTAAAAATCACGCAATACATTTGTAATTATAAAGGAACTCTTAAAAAAACAAAAGACAATCAAGGTACCTAAATGATCTCAAAAACAAAAGATACTCAATATCTATTGTTTTTAATTACTTCTCAATCATTAAACTGCGCCTGTATTACTAAAATACTAGTATTTTCTTGTTATTTTTAAAAAATTTTATACATTAGGTACTTGTGTATTTATAATAATAATAATAATAAGCTTTATTAGGTGTACGTTACAAGCTATCACAAACGAAATAAAAGAAAAACAACAATAAATATAAATGTTCAATAACAAAAGATAAATGTGTAATAAAAATGCAACGTATTCACCTAAATGGCACAAGCTCGGCATTGCCGGTTTTCAGCTGTATCAATACTAGATATACAAATGAGTGAGTAATTCAATAAATTATACAGTGAAAAATACCAAATGCAATATAGTAATAATATTAGAGAATAATAATAATAATAATATTAGAGAAATTCAACGTATAGGCCGATACCTAACTATTTTGCTCCTGTAATACAATATCTACGAATTTATTTCGTAATCTACGCACCGTGTTATCACCTAAGAAATATTCGAAAACATCATGATAAGAATTCAAGAAAATAGGCGCTGTATATAAAAAACAACTTTTAAACTTTTCAGTACAATGTTGAGGAACACTAGAGAAATCATTATTTCTGAGATATAATTTGTGCATATTGCCCCTCTTTTCCAAAGTATTAAATAAGTACACAGGTTGCTTAAACTTAATTATTTTAAACAATAAACACGCATATTGAACAACAAATCTACCTTCTAGTTTAAGTAAATGTAAGCTGTTATACACAGGTGTAACATGTTCTCTACGATTTAAGTTGTAGGCAAATCTTAAACAATTATTTTGTAACACTTGCAGGCGCTTTTTTGAACTATTGTTGAGGAAGTTGAAATATACCGTACTGCAATAGTCCAAGTTGGTAAGAATTAGCGAGTTAATTAAGTTCCACTTAGTTTTAGCAGGTAAAGACTGTTTATGCCTGTGTAAGGTTTTAAATTTAAAATAGCACTGCACTTATTCGCAACGTGTTTTTTAAATGTCAATTCCTGGTCAAGGGTTACCCCTAAGTTCTTAACATTATCAACGATTTGCACAGGAACGTTATTTAAAGTAACGTTATGAGTTTTGTGTGCATTAGATTTAGAAATCGACGACCTAGTACCAATTATTATTGCTACAGTTTTGCTTGGGTTAATGCGTAGTCCATTACGATCAGCCCACATTGTTATAATATTCAAATTGGTGTTGATTTTGTCAATTAATGCATCGGTCTCTTCTGGGATTCCGCTTGCGTATATTTGTGTGTCATCGGCATATTGGTGAATCTTACAATCTGGCGTAATATATACATTATACATTTGTTATAGTTACAAATTAACCGATTAAAAGAGAAAAGATTTCAGAAACGTTACTTAAATTTAACCATCCGTTAAAAGTAAACGTTGCCATGGTTACATGTGTTGAAGGTATAGGAATGATTTATTCTTAATCAATGATTAAAGTTAAGTGGCGTTTGTGAAATCCAGCGTCAATTTTTTAAATTAAGTGTTTGTGCGCTATTCAGTGTCCGTTTAAAAGATTTTGTGATATAAAAAGACTGATTAAAAAAAGAAAAGACGATCGGGGTTAGAGTTTTCAAAAGCAAAAGATAATCAACGTCACTGTCTTTTGTTTTTGTTTATTTATCAAATAATAAAATACGATTCAGTTTTTCAAAAACAAAAAACAATGTTCTATATAATGCAGAGTTTTTGACATGTACAGCTATTGTATGATGACTGCGTACGAAGTAAATAACAATAAACAAACAAAATTTATAATTATAAAACAATCTTTACAAAACAAAAGACGATCAAGCTCAAGTGTTTTCAATAGCAATAGATAATCAACGCACTATCTTTTGTTTTGTTTATATATCACTCAATGAACTATGACTGAATTTTTCAAAAGCAAAATACAGTTGGTACTAATCTCTTTTAGTATGTAAATGTTGGCTGCGAGTCGTTTGCGCATGTTTGCGTTGACACGTTTTGTCCGCTTCGACTGCCATCTCGTGCGTGTTAGCTTTTGAGGCAGCGGCATTGTTGCTATCTGCTTTCACGACACGAATTATAAGTCGGAAAATAATTGTGCTGCGGCGCAATTATTCCACCTCTTTTAGTATATTTTTTAAATAATAATTATTTATATATCTACTGTTTAGCCATTTATACATTTTTGTAATTGTATAGAGGAACCGTTACAAAACAAAAGACAATCATAAAGGTCAGTGTTTTTAAAATTTCTCTCTGGTGTCTTTCGACACCAAGGACATCTAGGCGCCAGCCCATCTTCCAGTGCTGGATAATGCGAACATTAGCTACCCATACATTAGCGGGATTACTGATAGGCTTGTCCTGACGGGATTGGACTGACAGTATTGGTCCCGCACGCCAATCCCTTCGTCGACCATAAGCAGCATGGAAAAGCCTGGCATGCGCTTTACGCATTAAGCAGCAATAACGTGCGTTACTTGCTTGTCATAAAATAATAAACCATCTAGGAATTTATGGCAAGGGATCGCCCGCCCGGATGGCCTTCGGCACATGGGTGTAACAGTAGATAAGAAAATCAGTGGTTTCGAAACAATTTTTAATGATTTTGGTTTGAATTTTTTCCTGGAAAACAAAAGCCGCAGCACCCTCGAATGTAAAGGATTTTTTACTGTACAGAGCGTTCTCAATACGTGGTTTGAATGTGACCAGTCAATTACCTAACACCCTATATATTTGTACCATGGCAACAACATATTTAACAAATAAAGAGCTGGCTGTGGACGCAGAGCGATAATATAATATATATCAGCAATTTTTTTATGAAATGTAATTTATATTATCTTCAAGCGGCTGCGGACGACGAGCGATAGCATACTATATATTTACCCAAACTCATGCAAAACTGCAATTATTTCTGCACACAGACACGCGAATACGAATGTTTGGGTTATGAGAGGAAAGAGGGGGTAAGATAGGCTTTGAAATATCGCTCAGAAAGCAAAGCCGTACGATGTACAAATATATCGCCCGTCTATAAATATATATTACAGGTTCCGCCCGCAGCGCTTCTACCATATTTTCATAATATACAGTTTGACTGAAGCTTGAAGCAAGTAGGTTGGCGACGCTTGCCACGGTTGTATTCGAGATGGCCGGCCTTGTCTGAGCGCGTATTTAAAAATTTTATTTTAACTAGGATATCAATAATTCATGTAAAATATTGTTCTAATTGCCGCAATACATTTGCATAACGCAATTATTATTGTTTTTAATATAATAATGTAGCTAAAAAACAGCTCTAAAAACTGCACGCTTCGAACCGAAGGCTTGAGTTGATACACGCTAGAACCCCCTCTACTACATGACTTCGTCCGAATTTACTTATATCCACCCAGTTGTAAAATTCAACCTGTATACAAATATTATATTATCGTTCTCCGTGCGCGGCCAGTTATATATTACACCCGCTGCCTTTCGACGATACTCCACGCTCACTTTCCAGGCCTCTGTTGTTCATCGCTTGTCCATTGCTTACAAAATTTCTTTTTGTGTTGTTGTATTGTTGGTATTTATATTTATAAAAAATGGAAAACTTTATAGAAAGTGTTAAAAGCTATCCTTGTTTATGGAAAACAGACACTGAAGAGTATAAATTAACTGAAATGAAAGAAGCAGCTTGGAGATGTGTAATACAAGAATGCGACTTGCCGAATGGTAATTATTTTATTTATTTTTATTACTTTTATGAAATACATAAAACATTTTTGTCAAAAAATTCGTAATTTACACGTTGGACACCTTTAAAATATTGCACTGTTCAAAGTTTCGTTGTTTTGATTGATAGCTTCGTCAGGATTCTGACTGTCAATCAGAAATGCGAAACGTTAAGCAGTACAATATTTTTAAAATGTCTGACAAGTAATTTATAATTTTTATCGGACAAGATTCGAATACAGTCAAAACATTTTAGTTATTATTGTTGTTAACCATACCTAAAAGGCGATTGTGGATACGTGTGCTCTGCCACGGAACACTGCCAATTATGCTAAAATAATTGCAAAATTCTTCTCATATTAAAAACTTGTGATTAGAACATTTGAATCCAAAACGATTCAATGGTGCTACCAAAACAATTGAAAATGTTTTTTTATAATTAAAACAGTCTGATCCTGAATTGGGAGGGGCTTCACGATGTGTTTACCATCTATAGCCCCGATGCAGTGATCAAACTGGCAGTTGACATTAAAATCATTAGCTATTTTTTTCCAATCATTAATACTAATGGTTGGAAACCATTCCATAAAGCTTCACAAACTTCTTTTACTATCTCAGAAACTGTACTTAAGCCAATTTTATAGCTATATGCCATTGATGTGAAAGAGTTACGATTACGTAATATAAAAATAATCTTCGTTTTCAATTTTTCAGTAAAGGAAGCTAAAAGCTTATGGAAGAAACTTCGAGATGGTCACAGGCAAGCAGTAAATAAAAATAAAACAACTACAGGACAAGCTGCTAACGATAAGCCTTGGAAATTTGAGAAATTGATGGAGTTTTTGCTTCCATGTATGACAAATAGGCCGAGAAGTACAAATGCCATGATTAATATCGATTATTCACAAAATACAACGCAATCTACATCTGATAATGGTAACGAATCTGACGAAGAAAGTTCTCAAATAACAGTAGCTCATGGCAAGAAAAGAAAGAACAACGATATTATAAATTTCTTGGGAAGTGAGCAAAAAAGAAGAGAACAGAGATCTGTTGAAAGAGGTCGTTTTAGAAAAGAAGTTTTGATGAGGGTGCAACAAAACCCAGAGGAAAAAAGTGCCGTTAAGTTATTTTTTGAAAGTATGACAGAAATGTGTAATTCGTTACCAGAAGATTTACAGATCAAAGTTCAGCGTGCTGTTTTTAATATAGTGATGGAGGCTCGAGAAGAGAATTTGAAAAGAAGTCAGCCTTCAACTTCTACTTTTTAAGGAACTGTATACCAAGTGCAAGGAAATATTCCATTACCCTAACCTCTAGTTTCACCACATCCGAGTCCTCAATTGTTATCACCAATAAATTCAGCTGGTGTGATTGTTTATTCAACTCAAAGTGTTCAATCCTCACCAATACTTAACAACGATGAACCTAACACATATGAATATATTTAATAAAATACAAATACATTTTATACAAAATACAAAAAACATTCATTCATCTCGGTTAGGTCTCCCCTGCCCTACTTTCTTTCTCTCTTTCTCGCTTACCTGACCGCTGCAGGGCTGAGGGTAAACGTCTTAACATCTGGGTGCCGCTTTCCGATTTGATAAAGATGTCATGCAAAATTACAAATAACCATTTACGAACATCTACTCAACGATGTGGAACATATTACTCACCGGGACCCTTTTCCGGCCCCGCCAACTCCAGCGGCGAATCTACATGCGGAAGCTCCTTGCTGGGATGCGAACTCACGGAGAAGGTGTCCTCGAATGTCCATCTTCGTACTTCGCATACATAAAGACGAGCCGAGGTGGATATTAGTATACCTTGCCTTCTGAGCGCACGTTCTCAGAACCATTAGTGCAACCTCATCCTACCAGTATCTGCCACTCTGACATCAGAATACGGTCCCACACCAAGTCATGACCGTTCTTAAAAGCACAAGGCATTCAGCTAGCTGTTTCCCGACATCGCCTCAGTGACCGCTGCACTGAGACCAATCCAATCCACGGCGATATCGTAATGCTGGTGACAGTACAACACGTCAACCGCTGAGTGCGCCGGATCCGCCATCCCGATGGTCTCTACACTTCGCCGCGTCAAAGTCGAAGTACTGCGAAACTACCTCTGCCAAAATATCGCCATCACCAGGTCGATATTATCTCTGGCCTTCCCAAGGCCGATATTCCACAGAAAACCCTTATCAAACTTCCACTACATTTTATTAACAACACTCGCGAGCCCGTTTGTCTAATTTGTGCGTCGTACCAACACGTTCACTACTCAAAGCTCGCTCGGAGACTGACTGTTATCTTTTCTACATCCCTCTGCCTGACACGTACCCCCGTATCATATTACCAAACCATAAGACAAAATAAACAAACCCGCTCGAGATTTGCGGATACCTTGAGAATCCGTAAACTTTCCTAAATTGTAAACTTGATAAATTATACAACGACAACATAATTAAAAACAAAAGACAATCAGGAGACTGTTTCTTGTTTACATGTATTACCTATCGTAATTTCGTAATTATTAAAAACTATTAGGAATTTTTTTATTCAAATCAAATAACAATCGACGAAGAAAGTCGACATTTATTTATCATAATTATTACTACTATTAAAAACAAAAAACAATCAAATGGGCTGTTATTGGTTTTCCCAAAAAAATTAAAGACAATTCAGAGAAGCTGGCTTGTTGTTTTTGAAAAATCTGAAAATTACAGTTTGTTAAATGGATCTTTTTACGCATGTCATTGACAAATGGCACTATTAAAACCAATTTTTATATGTAACTATTGTCACTCTTTAGGATTGAAAAAGAGACGTCTTTATATGAATGTTTGTAAAGTAAAACTTACAGTTTATTATCAGGCTTAAAAGTATTGATGTGTTTCACACGGAAAAAATCAATGACGTGCGTAAAAAGATCCATTTAACAAACTTTACAAATCTGCGGCAATTTATTAAGAACTTTAAAAATCAGTCGCTGCGTTTTGTTTGACTTCTCATAAACAAGAGATAACTGATATGTAGTTCTATGCTGTTTTCTTTTTTAAATAAAAACCAATTGCGATTGAAGAGATCTTTTTAAAGACGTTTTCGAAAATTCGCTCCGAGCAGAAATGTGAGAGAGAACATTTAGAGACTTAATGCACGTAAGAGTGAGAAAAATAGCGCTCCGATCGAATTAACGAAATCGCCTTTAGTTGTATATGTAGAATACGTGTATCATTCCTTAACATCAAAAAGATTGTTTACAAAATGTATTTAGAAAATTAAATAATCATTCATGTATTAAAAAATTTGTTAAATTATTTTAAACAAAATGTTGAAACTTTTTAACTACAAAACTCTGCTTACTGTTATCTAAAAAATTACTAATTTTTGATTAACTTAAAATAAAAGTGAATGCGACGAGGATGGGATTCGAACCCACGCGGGCAGAGCCCATTGGATTAGCAGTCCAACGCCTTAACCACTCGGCCACCTCGTCATGTTATATTGCGCTTTTAATTTTCATTATCACTTTATTACGCTATTAAACATTTACGATTTTAAATTTTTCAATACATTTAATAAACATGGAAAACAATATAATTTCAAGTTAAAAATTATGGTTCATTATTAATGTAACCCAATTTTAAAGCGCGTTATTAACTAGGAACTTGTGCATCTTCACAGTTGGCAGCATGTGACTTTGTTTTTTTTACAAATGTCAAATTCGTATGTACGTGCGAAATGAATCTGCGTCAATGGAGCACGTGTGACATTGTAAGTTTTGCAACAACATTCATGAATTAAAAGATCATACAATGGACGAGTGCAGTGCCGTAGTGATAAGAGCGAAACCAGTAAGAAAAATCGTCCGTGCGGCAAAATTAAATAAAATACCAGATTCAATACTGAACGACAAACAACTCCAGCAAGCGATTGAAAGGCTACCGAAGAACTACAACTTCGAAATACCGAAAACCATATGGAGAATACAAGAAGCCAAAGCAAAAATGGTGGCACTACAAATGCCAGAGGGCCTATTAATGTTTTCCACGACGATTTGTGATATTATCCGTGAGTTTACTGAAGCAGACGTAGTAATAATGGGGGATGTGACTTACGGAGCTTGTTGTGTTGATGACTTAACTGCGAAAGCTTTAAACGTAGATCTGTTAGTGCACTATGGACATAGCTGTTTGGTGCCAATCGATACCAAAGCCGGTTTAAAAGTGTTGTATGTTTTTGTAGATATTAAAATTGACCCGTTGCATTTTATAGAAACTTTAAAACTAAATTTTACACCCGAAAAACGATTGGGATTAGTGAGCACAATACAGTTTGTAACCACAGTCCAGGCAGCTGCTAATACTCTACAAGCAAGTGGATACACTGTCGTCGTTCCCCAATTTAAACCATTATCACCCGGTGAAATATTGGGGTGTACAGCCCCTAAAATGCAGGATGTCAATGCAATTATTTACTTAGGGGACGGCAGATTTCACTTAGAAGCTGCTATGATTGCCAATCCTGGCTTACAAGCATATCATTATGATCCGTATACGAAGACATTTAGCAAAGAATATTACGATCATGATGAAATGCGTGCTGTAAGATATCAAACAATCACCCAAGCAAAACTCGCCGGTAATTTCGGTGTTATAATGGGGACATTAGGTAGGCAAGGTAATCCAAAAGTCGTTGATTATATTAGGAAACGAATAACATACCACAATTTGAAGTGTGTAATAATATTACTCTCAGAAATATTCCCTCAGAAACTTGATTTATTTAGAGGTGTAGATGCATTTGTGCAGATTGCTTGTCCCCGCTTGTCCATAGATTGGGGCAGAATGTTTAATAAGCCACTTTTAAACTCATATGAAATGGCTGTAACGCTGGGTGATACTAAATGGTTTACTGAGAAGCAAAATTCCAGCTATCCCATGGACTTTTATGCTAATGACAGTCAAGGTTTTTGGACACCTAATCACAAACCGAGGAATGATTGTTTAAATACTGACAAATGTTGCGGTAAATGTACTCAATAATGATAGTTTAGGGTTATTGTAATTTTTTTTTATATATGATGTATTAATTTATTAAACTATATTTATGTATATTTGTACATAATAAAGACGAATGTGTACTCTGATTTTTGCGTACACTGAGTGAGCACTCAGAGTATCTTCATCTCGTTTTATTACACGAGTTTAAAATAAGGTGAGAATACTTTGAGTGCGCAGTTAGGTACAACGCACAATTTTATTTCCATTTTCTATTGTCTCCTTTACCACAAAAAGATTTATTTGAACAGTTCGTACATTTATTCAAAAAATGTATATGTAGGTATATACAGTATGAGCATAAATGATCGAGGACAAGTTGAATTTCCCGCCTTTCAATATTTTTCTTAAGTTGGTCAAATGCATAGGCGTGCACTCACAAATGTATGTATGTAGTCGGCGGGTCGCCGGGTGGCTTAGCGGTAGCCTAGCCGATTTTGCAAATCGTGTCGCTCGGCGGCGCAGGTTCGAATCCTGCCATTAGCCATGGGTGTTTGTGCTGTACGGACTGAGACCCAGCTATAACACAAAGAAAATTGTCTGGAATGGTAATTGCCGTAAGACAATGAAAGCAGCATTGCTGCGCAAAGCGAAAGAAAGAAAAGAAGTATGTAGTCGGAATCTTAATTCATGACATAACATAAATATAAATAAATGTATGTATTTGATACGACCGTGTTTAATTTTGAAACTCAATTTTCTTTAAATGCGAAAGTCTACACTGTGTCCCCGGATTGAGTTCGCGATACGCATAATGGACCAAAAATTTTTGAATTCAGATTTCATGTTCTGCAGTTCAGGTCTGCTTGGCGTGAAATGAATTTGTGCCAAATTTGAAGCCAAAAGTCTTCAAGATGGCGGAATTAACACACGAAGAAGTAAAATCTTAGTAGGTAAAGTGGTCTTCCTTTTGAATTTGGAGAAAAATTTAGTAAGATAAAATGATTCTCATTTTAAATTAGGAAGATATACTGAATTCCAACATACTAGAAAAAAAAATTGAATTACGGAAAATTAGGATTTCAGTACAGTTGTAAGACATTAGGTGCTTTCCTTTTACCACAAATCTCACCTCAGATCAGATAAACGTCATTTCCACTAGTATGAACAAGTGAGTTTGAATTGAGATTTCGACCTCCCACCAGGAGCGGCTAGAGACAGGGTGACTCGGTCCCAGAAGTTCGGGCGGGAATTTTAAATAAATTTTCTATAGTAGATTTTAAAATACAAAATAAGAAGAACCAATTACAAGTTAATTATTAAGCACATTTTAATTCCAAGGCTTACGTATTTACTTTAAATATTTTATTTATACTTGATGTTAAAATATTTCCGTACTTTATTATTACAGAAAAAAAATGTAGTAAAAAAAAGCTACAAATTGTCCCTAAAATAGGACTAGGTACAAATTATATACAGAGTGTGACATTTAACTGGGTTTCTTCAATAACACTCTTCCTGTTGAATATACGAAAAAATGTTTTATACACAATGCTATTATTGCTTACAGTTCGCAAAGGAATATTGTTATTCCCCATTTCTTTTCTGTCCTAATCGACAATATGCCTGAACAATAGAAATATTTTCTTACAAAGTTTACATTGTGTGTTGTAAGTATTAACAAATTTATTTAAATATGTGCGTTGTCCATAATTAGGTAAATGAATGATTGTATAAATTTAAGTACTTTCTAATTTATTTATAATAAATTTAGCGACCACAATATTGAACATAAAAATTAAATTTGAAGTACCACAAATGTGGTTCTACAAATTTATTGACGATAGTGACCTGATGATGATGTAACAATCGAAACCGGTCGAAATGTACATTAACCATAAAAATTGACAAATTTTACAAAAGAATTTAAAAATTGTTAAAATTTAACGGTATCTTTAAAACAATAGTTTAGGATTCTGTATTTTCTTATATTTTTTATATTTCTTATATTTCTATTTTTTAAAACAAAATTACGGAAAAATTATGTTATTCTTTCATTTTTTATAAATTTTGGTAAGAAAATTGTGTAAAATACGTAAAATATCGAGAGTGTTGTACATACATATAGCAATATTTTATCCCATACATCAAACATATTTTCACCATAAATTTGAGTTTTCTATAAAAATCTTAAATTATAATTCCGATTATAGGTAAATACATACATGGTATTTAGATTCCATAAGTAGGGTATGATTTAAAAAATTTTAGATAAAGGGAGGCCGTGAAAGTAAAACGTATGGCGTAAATTAGCAAATACGATTTATGCAAAATGATATTTACAAAACTTCAAAAGGCATTCATAAATTAACCATATTTTCGCAGTGGTGTTCACCAAAACGTACGTATGAGTTAATTTAAGCTATAAATTTTCCTCTTCACGCCCTCCCTTTGTCCACAATTTTAAAAATCACACAGTACTAGTTAGAGCTGCATTATTAAATTATACTATGTATTAAAAATTATTTTTACCTTCTTGCGAATAGAATTTGTGACACTCCCTTATCAAAATTACCTTATGCTGAGTGTTCAAGTGTTCTTCTAATTCCTAGTAATTAAATACATTGTCTTGGCATATCGAACATGAAATAAATTTATCCTGCAGTTTAATTATTTCAACAAATTCATTATGTACTTCTCGCATGTGTCTGTATAAGTTACATGCTTTAGAAAATGTTTTATTACATGTAGAACGTCTTTGAATCCATTCTGTTTAACAAAAACACGGACATGTATTTTAAATTTTAGTACAACAAACTGATATCTCTGAACGATTTTTAAACTTCGGAAATATTCGGTTATTCTCGGCACCGAGTCACCCTGTCTCTAGCCGTTCCTCCTCCCACCTTGCCGCTCGAGCATTCCCATTGGTTGCTAAATTTAAATATCCGTTCAAACTTACTTGTTGGTGTTAACGGAAATGACGTTTAAGTGATCTGAGGTAAGATTTGTGGCAAACGCAGTTATTAACACTCTCAGGTGCTAATATGAACGGAGTTATTATTTGAATAATCATATTTTATTTGTTTTTGGTCAATAAATATGTAGATGGCGTTAACATTTTACAACTTTACTGAAATATAATTAGTAAATTTCCGTAATTCAATTTTTTTTCCTAGGATGTTGGAATTTAGTATATCTCTCTAATTTGAAATGAGAATCATTTTATCTTACTAAATTTTTCTCCTAAATTCAAAAGGAAGACCACTTTATCTACACAGATTTTACTTCTTCTTGTGTTAATTCCGCCACCTTGAAGGCTTTCGGCGTCAAATTTGGCACAAATTCATTTCACGCCAAGCAGACCTGAACTGCAGAACATGAAATCTGAATTCAAAAATTTTTGGTCCATAATACGTATCGCGAACTTAATCCGGGGACACACTGTATTACACGTGATTAATGACTGAGAATGATTTGAATTTACCGCCAAACTAAAATATTATGTTGGCAAATCCGGTTCTGTCACTCATCTTATAGCGTTTTCGATTCACGTGCACCGGTTGCACTCAGTGTATTTGCATCTTCTTTTAACCTAATGTAATAACACGAGATACTCTGAGTGCGCACTAAAGCGGTCAATCGAAAACGCTGTTTAGTCATCTTTCTTCTGATATAAGAATAATAGTAAAATGAAAAGAAGTAAAACATCAAAAAAAAAGCATTAAAATATTTATAGCATTCCAAGCTTTAAAATAAAAATAAAGAAGAGAATAAAAGTTGGTGACATTAAAATTTTCAGTTTGCACCTCCGTTTGTCAATTTGACATGATTTGACAGTTGCAGAAGCGGGTGTGGTTATGATATCACAGTGATTAACGTTGAATTCAAGTAATTTTGATGAGTAAAATCAATTAAAGTATTGCGAATATCTTAAAGTATTAATTCTTTATAATAAATTCGTGTAGACTGACCAGAGTCCACGAATTTTTAACACCGGACTTCAACTTATAAAGGTAAGCCAAAAGTATAAATTCACCGAAATTATATTATTAGTAGGTATTATTTTAGAACCAGCCATGTCAGAAATTCACAAATTCGGCAATAACATAGCCCCAATTACTTGCCATGCTTGGAACAAAGATAGAACACGTAAGCCCCATACCTCATTCGGTTTACTTTCGTTTACGTGAACCTTTTTTTTTTTTCAGAAATTGCACTTTCGCCGAACAACCATGAAGTACACATCTACAAACGCAATGGTTCTGATTGGAAACTTTTGGACGTACTGAACCAACATGACTTGCGTGTTATGGGGATCGATTGGGGGCACAACACCAACCGAATAGTAACATGTGCCGTCGATCGCAACGCGTACGTCTGGACTCAGGGAGAAGATGGCAAGTGGAAACCGACTTTAGTATTACTCCGGATCAACCGCGCTGCGACTTGTGTAAAATGGTCGCCAGACGAAAATAAATTCGCTGTCGGATCTGGGGCTAGGTTAATATCCGTGTGTTATTTTGAATCAGAAAACGACTGGTGGGTTTCGAAGCACATCAAAAAGCCCATTCGTTCTACTATTACAACGATTGACTGGCATCCAAATAATGTGCTTTTAGTTGCTGGATCAGCTGATTTTAAAGTGCGCGTGTTTTCAGCTTATATTAAAGATATCGAGAAAACACCAGAACCTACACCTTGGGGTACAAAAATGCCATTAGGCCAATTAATGGCCGAATTTGCCAACTCTTCGTCAGGGGGTGGATGGGTGCATAGCGTCAGTTTCTCACCTGACGGTAGTAAAATATGTTGGGTAGCGCATGATTCCACTGTAAACATCGCTGATGCTTTAAAGGGAAACGCAGTCATCAAGCTAAGAACAGAATTTTTACCTCTGTTAAGTTGTGTCTGGGTCTCGAACAAGTCAATTGTAACAGCAGGGCACAGTTGCATACCGATCTTATTTACCCTAACTGATGACGATCAGCTTATGTTCTCTGCAAAGCTGGATACATCTCAGAAGAAGGAGGCCAGCGGGCTGTCAGCTATGCGTAAATTTCAGTCTCTAGACAAACAAGCTCGGTCTGAAACAAACGATACAAATCTCGACTCGATTCATCAGAACGCCATCACTTGCGTCGCCTTGTATTCCGGTGAAAAAGGAAACGTCAAGAAACTGTCTACTTCCGGACTTGATGGTCAGCTGGTCATTTGGGATCTTGTGGCGCTTGAGAAGGCGATTCAAGGTCTTAAGATTGCTTGAACGCAACGTTTTGCATTTTATCATTTTTAAGTTTTTTACAATTTTATTCATTTTGAAATAAAGTATGAAAGATTGAAATGCTTTTATTTATTAAACTTCAATAAAAAAATTCAATAATTTATGCCATCTAATTCATTACATTTTTTCCTCTCTTATCTGATTATGAACTTTGCTTCCTTTCAAGTACTTATTAATTAAATTAATCCTTTTACATACTTATTTATACTTTTAAAAAGAATAAATACATATAAACGTCACTTTTATTATATGTTATATATATATACGTGTAATAAAAAAAGACGTGTAATAAAGCATTTGAAAAACAAAAATGCATGCGATTAAAAAGAGCATCATTACTTAAATGCATTTGGATTAATTTTATGCACATTAATTTGATGCCTTTTCAACAAGTCCCTGCGGGCAAATGCTGAACCGCAATATTGACACTTTGTTTCGCCTAGGTGAAACGGAATATGCTGTTTCAACAAGTTCATATTAGAGAATTTCTGTGCACAAATAGGACATTCACACTCAGGGTTCTTTTCTTTTGAGAGATACAATTCATCTAGAACAAAAAAACAAATTTATCAACATGATACCGTAAATATTTAAATAAATTACATTTTTTAATGAAAAGATAAGTTTTTAGGTTTGTTTATTTGTTCCGTTCTAACTGAGCCATTAGAGTATGACTGGAGGTGTTTATTTATCCCTAATACCTCCTCTGACAGTGTTTATTTGGAATAGAACATTATTCTCAGGACATTGGAACTACTTTAACTGTTCAAATGAAATAGCAAGAAAAAAAGGAGTAATTATCAGCATGCAGCATGACTGGTGAAATTTAAAAAAAACTTCTGCGAATACGTCACCTCCAAACCAAAATTCAACATTCATAAAAAAAAGTATAAGTAATTATTAATTCAATGAAACTTACCACCTCCTAACAGTTCCTGCAGATTATTATACTTCTGTGTGCTCTCTGTAAATTAAAAAGGAGTGTTTTAGCTGTTTATGTTTATTAAATTTTATATGTTTAATTATTGTTTAACATTTCACTTTACTCACTAGGTTCTGACGATTCCATGGCTTCAAGAAGATTCATTTCTTCATCAGTTTCATTATCAGTTTTATCGCTTCTTGAATCTTGTTTCTCCCTCTTTTTCTTATGCTGCAAGACTTCCTCCTCGTTACTTCGTTTCTTGCTTTCAGTGATCTTCTTCCGCTCCCTCTCCAATTTCTTTGAAGCCGGTGCCGGTTTAACCCGCTCTTTAGTTACCACTTCGTTCTCCTTCTCGAGAGCAGGAGCACTAGTAATTTCTTTAGTTTGCGATTCACCAGTTAAGCCGGATACTTCGAGGAGCTCGGCAGTTTTCAAGAACGAACCAAAATTCTCAGTCGGCACTTGGACTTCCCCGTTGTACATGAAACTAATAATGTTTTTAATGTTATCGTACTTGAAGTCGCGCAGTATTATAATCGGGTGTGGGCAGGGGTTGTCCTGCAGTAAATCGTGAAAGTATGCGCTGCAGGCTGATAAAACCATTTGATGGGCTTTGATTTTTTTGCCTTCACAACTCAACGTTACGTCGACGAATTCATCTCGTTTCAAGAGAGTTTGGAAGGCTTTCCTAATGTGGCTGGTGTGATTGCTCCAGTTTAATGCGTACTCTTCGTTGTTAGTCATTTTAATAAGATTTGTGCACGAATTTCTCAAAATACACAGATGTTAATGGTATATGTAGGTTATGTAGCACGTAAGAAAACAGAGTTTCGTACTGGCTGCACTAGTGCACTGCACACACAGAAGATACACAAGACTGCACACTCGTTATATTTTCATCTTATTTTAACCTCATATAATAATAAGAGATGAACATCTTCTTCTTCTTCTTACTTTGACAATTGGTTATAAACCATGGGTCAGACACTTAAGTTGTCAGTACTTGCTTTTCCCTTTTTTTCTCTCAATAATTTAAATTCATAATTTAATTTTATAGCGTTTTCGAGTCACTTGCACCGGTTGCACTCAGTGTCTTCTTTTAACCGCATGTAATAACACGAGATGAAGATATTCTGAGTGCGCACTCGTGCGGTCAATCGAAAACGCTATTAGATTGCGTTACAAACAAAATTAGTTCTCTATTTATTTATTTATTAGTTCTTCTATCTAAATTTAAATTTGATAGAATATATGTAGCAGTTAAAGGAGCCGCTAGCCCAGTCTTAATAAGATTTACATATAATTTATCATGATGAACATCTATGGAGATGAATGACATGCCACAGTGTTGCCAACCCTAGTAAACCACATTGCCGTATCGCTGAGGGGAAATTACCGTCATTGTTTATGTATTTATAGTTAGTCAACCTAGTCTTCAGAATGTGCTGCCATCTAATAACTGTTGATTAAAACAAAATACATGAACGCACGGCTTCCTAGATTAGTAAAGCCCAGTGTGCTTTACCCGGCTAGCCGCATTTCAAAAAAAGTTGTTCCTGGAAAAATGACCTTGACGCACTGTACTGTATCGCCCTCTGGACAATTGTCAAGTAACTATGTGTACACGTCAATTTGAAATATTTATACGATTTGACGGATAATTCAAATAATTCGTTTTAAATTTGATTTCGTTATTTAAAAAAATGCCTCTACGGCAGAGATGTTGCGTAAGCAATTGCAATTCGGAAGACAATGTTTCTTTCCATTGCATACCAGCAAATATGGAAGTAAATTTAAAGTGGAAAGAGATTTTGTTAAATCATACAGGTACAACATTAATGCTGTAAAATTACTTTATGTTAAAAGTCGTTACGTTTCTTTAGATTTTGCACCTTTATCGGAGTATGCGGTAGTTTGCAGTAAACATTTCTCCCACGACAGTTTTTTAGTTACGCAGAAACGTAAATTATTAACTGCAGAAGCTGTGCCTTCTATATTTGAGGTTTATTTATTAAAATATACACATACATATCAATTACATTAAATAATAATTTTAGTTTGTCGATGAAAATCTAACTTGTTTGGAAAATTTAACGCCTGAAGTACCATATAAAATATCTGGTGCAACTCGAACATCAGCACCAACCATTGAAATAAAAGATCTAATATATACTAATAAATGTCTCACACAAAAAATAAGACGTTTACAAATACAGTATAATAAAATGAAAGAAGAATTACAAACACAAAAGCAGAAAACACAAAATGTATATTGGAAACATTTAGAACAAATTACAGAAGATTGCAATCAAATGAATCCTCGTGCAACATTCATATTAGATCAAATTCGAAATTATAAAAAAAAGCTTCCCAGATGGTCTGAGATTACAATTCGACAATGTATTGCTTGGAGATTTTGTTCACCAAAAGGATATAAATTTACAAGTAATTCAATTCTTAAGTTACCAAGTCAATACCACTCTAAGAGCCAGTTGTACAAAGTAGATTAAACCACTTAGAAACTTAACAAAGAAACATCTTTACCCTTCTAGTTTAGAGAAAATGAAAGTTAATTTGGGTGTTAATCTGTTTTCTCCTCAAGTAACAGCAGCTTTGAACTACCTTATTCATCATGGTGGTGCAGAATATTCTCACTTCAAAGACTGCATTGCAACAGTAAAATATATGGAAAACATGTACAAATACTTTCAAATTCACAATGTCAGCAATAAAACTCAATATATCCATCAAAGAGAACCTAACAATGCTCCATACACAGATATTCAAGATGCACGTCTTTCATGGCTGCCTAATGAATTCACCTATTTTATTGCTGACATACAGTTTACATCAAGAGAAGCAGGTATGGCTGGATTAACTAACGAAACAGCAGAAGCTTTAGTTTTCACAGCCAGAAGCACATCTCTCTGCATCCCATATTTGATTCGTGATTTAAATTTTCATTATGTGTTAACCAGGTGTTTTAGTTCTGATGCTGTCGAATCCATTTTTGCAAATATTCGACTTCGTGGTGGTTCAAATGACTTGACTGATTGTAGAGCAGCTGAATATGCACTCTGGCAAATTTTAAAAAGTGGTTTCATTGAAAATGTAAACACCAGTAACACGATGAGTAAAGTTCATTATGCCAGCACTGCAAAACTTGGAAATATTCAGGAAAATTTAGAAGATAATGAAATTAGCATTACCTTAAGCGAGATAACAATTAAGAAATTGGAGATGATGAGGGAGTTTGAAGGCAGTTATTTAGGTTCTCTTTCGATTGAATCTGCAGCAATTGCATTTTTATGTGGATATTTAATCATGAAAGTTGAAGAATCTGTGGAATGTAATTCATGTTTGTTTACTCTGCATGATGATTCTTGCAAGAAAACCAGTCCTCTCCTTGACTTGATCTATAACCAGGACAGAGGAAAACTGAATTATCCCTCTGAAAAGTTTGTTGGCTTAATTCATTATGTCATACAAGTTATCCTAGAGATATTACCAAGCTTACCTAAACAAGAACTGGAAATAATTTTAAAAAGAGTAATTGTCTCATATCTCAGTGGTAATCCCATGTTCTTATGTGAATTGCACAACGCCAATATTTGTAACATTATTATATCGAAATTAATACCTCCACTGTTAACAAATTGTTGTAATCTGCAAACACAAAACATAAGAAAAAAAAGTAATAATACTTACACAAAAAAACGAAAACTTTTAAAATTAAATTAAACTTTACAACTTTACTTACCGTGTCTAATTTTAGCCTGTTAATAACAGCTACGGATTGATAAGTCCAAAATAAATCATTTCTTGACAATAAACTACTCCATCTTCAGAATGAAAACATATTATACAATAACTCAGCAACTCAACTGCTACGGTCACCTGAACAGGCCCTATTGATTTAGTTTCAGCAACAGTTCCAATGTGTCAGATCTGAAGTTGCAAACTAATAATAAATTATTTTCAAATGTACAAAATACACATAACTTGCAATGCTTAAAGGTGTCTTCCACTTAGAATTAAATTTTATGCTTCAATCACATCAAAATTCATAGTCAGAATTGAAGATTTCATCGTTATGCAAACACCCATCATAATAACCATTGCCGAAGCCAGCCAGACCAAAGCTCAATAAACGATCATTGCTTTGTCATTGCTCATCGTGTTGATACTGCTGCCATTACACAATTTATTTAAGAGCACTAATAAACTTATGATCATGACTTACTTCAACATCATCCAAAATCAACTTTGAAATCGTGACTTGACAACATAGAAAAAGGATATAAATTTATATCCTTTTTCTATGCTTGACAAATAAGAAATGTCATATGATGTTTTACTGTACTGTAGCTCCCTCTAAGCACAGAAAAAAAGCTTTGAACTAAGAATGCGGCTAGCCGGATGAAGCACACTGGGCTTCATTAATCGAGGAAGCCGTGCATGAACGGCATGTGTTTATAAAGTTTGAAACTCGGCTGAAAGAAAAATTATTTTATCTACTGTCACTGAAATCTAACGAGCGGCTAAAATCTCCGCACGACTCCTTGTGGTGGGAGAGAATTAGCGGTTAATTTGAATTGTGCCTACCGAAGTTAGGATTTCGGAAGCTCTTAAATACAGATTTGATCATAAGAGTAATTAGAAAAGACACTGAAGAATTTAAATTAAAAAATAAATTGATTGATTAGGCTAAAATTTTCCACAAAAATTAATATATTGAACCAAGTTCATTTCAAAATTACTTAAAATATTGTTTAATTTAAGGGCATAAAATATTTCATTATAACATACTGAAAAATTCAAATATTCATTTACATATATGTTATTACAAAAAATATTACATTATGAAAAAAATTACAAATAACTTATAATGTTCAAGTTCTCAATTTCTGTCTACCTGTTTTTTTTTTTAGTTCTTTCTCTGTGGTTTGCCTTTTTATTTTAGTACTATGGAAAGACATTGCTATTTTTATTTGCTGATTCTGTAACTGATATTAATATGATATTAATATTGAAAGTGGTATTGTTTCCTTCAATTTTCGGTATATTTCAGAAAGTGATTGTTGATCTTCTTTAAAAAAAAATACATCTTTCAAATTATTTATTAAATTATCACTTTTATTTTTAACCTTATTGCATATGTTATTTTTTATACTTGATGTAATAGGTGCAGACAGCAAATATGTTTCTGGTTGCTCATTTTCATTACAATAATTATTTTTTTTCGTAAGTATTATCCCTAGTGATGTTCTCAACAAGAGAGTGAATATGTTTACAAAATGGGTTTGTACTCACATTTTGCAATACTGACATTAATTTACAACATATTTGTTTCTTATAACAATATAAAATTTTTCTTTGGTATTGAACTGATACGTGTTAATATTGATTTGATTGATATTGCAATCAAAAGTTAACGATGCTCTGTGATGATTTATAATTTTTGTTATATGGCAATTAATCTCTCCTGTAGTAATTTTTAAAATTCTTTCGACCGTCTTATCATGAATAAAATTAATTACAGTATGTGGTCTCTCATCCAATCTCTGTACTTTTCTACCTTCCAGACAGAAATATCTAATTACTTTAACATGGATTATACAGGATGTCCCAAACCCTCGTTTGAGACTGAAACAGTATATAGAGAGGCGCAAAAGAAACAACTTTTTTCAATACTTTTCTTCCAAAAGTCAATAATAAGGGAATTATAATTCCCTGAAAGAGGGATGAAACTTATTTTTCTTTTGGCAACATCTTCGGAATCCTTTAAGTTATCAAACTAATATTTGAAACTTAGATATAAGGTACCTAACTGAACATTTACAATGCATTTGTCAGATCCTTCCTCCCTTGTGACATATCAAGCTGTAAGATATGGCAAATTAAACTTCAATTTTACTTAACTACTCAAGAACTGGACAATATTTTAATGTAAATAACGTAATAATTTATCTTCCATGGCCTACCTTTATCAGAAATTTATTTGGACATATGTTATAACCCCAAGGGGACACTTTTCTATCCTATACCGAACTGTCATACGTGATCCCCCTCCCTTCCAGCTCTCTAACCAATAGAATTTAAATAGGGAATGTACCATGAATGGCATGTCATTGAAAAGGTAATTTTAGAGAGAATTCAGTAATGTGAATATGCATATCCGAAAATTTTATTTTAGCGCCCTCTTTCGGGAAAAAAATTGTTAAATAATCCAAAGTGTGTGATAACTCATATGAAAACTAATTTTAATAGTAATTCACTGCGCGAATTGAAATTACGTAAAAATATTGAAAACTGACTAATGGCGGATTTCACAAACGTTACTTAAATTTAATCAAATTTGATTAAATTGTAACAATTTTTTCCCCGAAAGAGGGCGCTAAAATCAAGTTTTCGGACATTCATATTCACATTACTATATAAAATTACCTTTTCAATGAGATGCCATTCGTGGTACATTTCCTATTTAAATTCTATTGGCCAGAGAGCTGGAAGGGAGGGGGATGACGTATGACGGTTCGGTATAGGATAGAAAAGTGTCCCCCTGGGATTATAAATCGACCTATTTTTGCGTTTTTTCAAACAAAAATTTTCTTGGGAGATATTCAGTTTGTTTCGTTTTCGTTGGGCTACCCTGTATCTGCAGGAAAATGAGAGCCTGTGTTTAATTACTTTAGTTTTGGAACATTTGAGACTTTTGTTTTATTTGTTATCACACTAAAATTTACAAAAATATCGTACTACAGTCGCGGACAAAAAAAGTTTACTTTTTTAAGCCAATTTTATAATATAAAATTTTTGCTAGGTTGTTGTAATTATGAGCTGATATTTACGGATGACAAAAAATAAATATTACTGATTGTAATCCATAAGTTTCAGTTCATAATTACAATCACCAGGCAAAAGTTTTATATTATAAAATTGACGTAAAACAGTTGACAGCGTTGACAGCGTTGTCTTATTTTTAAATCAAATAAAGAGGCGTTTAGTATTGTAAAAAAAGCATTGTGTATCTTTTTATTTTCAATTACATACTTATTTTGAACAAGTTTTCAAATCACCTTAGATTTTCGATGTCCTGGAGTATGCGGAATGAAAGTTTTTAAGATTTTATTGTGGCCGAACAAAAAATATATCCCTTTTTGTTTTTAAATTATCGAAAGCCTAGTTATTAGTAGATTACTTTCGTCTAGAAACATTTGATTTAAAAATAAGACAACGCTGTCATTTTTGAGAAAAACGAAGCGAGAGTCCTACTGTACGCGGAGCTAAAGTTTAAGTTTTAATTTTGTCCAAACAAAAATATGTCCCTTTTTGTTTTTACACAATCAAAAGCCCGTTATTAATAGATTATATTCGTCTAAAAATATTTGATTTAAAAATAAGACAACGCTGTCATTTTTGAAGAAGTTGAGTACGCCTAACGCAAAATTACTTGATAGGTCAATTTCGAATCAATTTCTAAAAATATTCATTTTAAGTTATTGAATATTACTTAATTATTAGATTTTTATACTAATATATAAATACGGAAACTGTTTTGGTATAGTTTTAGAATTTTTTTTATTTTTGAAAGTTATTGCTAACTTCATTTGAACTTCTTTTCTAATTATATTTAAATGTACAATATTTAAATGTACATTTTTATGTTTTTACTATTTCGCTTCTAATACACATAAGTTGAGTCAAACACAAATTTACAAAACAAAGAAAAAAACGTAAGTGTCCCACTTCAAATTTTTAAGGAGTGCATTTAAATAAATAACGAGAAAAAGGAGTTGATGCAAAAGTTAGTTACACAAAAAAAGTTGTACGTCAGAATAGGCAAAACGATGATTCTATAAAAATGTAATTTTCCTAATGATGTAATTTAGCCGGCTAGAAATACCTTTTTCTCCAACTGTGGAAAAAGCCGTACCTTTGAATACTATTTACAGATAGTGAAGTTGATCTTTTCTTGACTAACAAGAAATGTACTTGTTGCTATACTTCAGGGTATGTATAAATAAATATTAAAATACCAAAAACGTACTGGAAAAAGCAGTGCACAAACTTAAATATGTTTAAATTACCCGCCTTAATCCTATCTGAGATCATGCGCAATAACCCCTAAAAAATTGGAACGCAAAATATATTCTCAGGCCGTGAAAAAAAGATCACGTGATTGTCTATTTTGTTACCGCCCCCAGCTCTTAAGGTGGGGAGAATATATTCACGCCTTGCAGAAATAATTCACTAAAAACATACAAATCGGGCGACTTCATAACTTAATTATGGTTACATATTTTTAAAAGCTGTTTTCACTGATTTGTTAACAAAACTTCAATCTACAAAGTGACCAACGCGTTTTTCAAAATTCGATCTGGAAGTATTTTTACTATCGCTGTAAAGTTCAACTACAATTTTTCAATGTTAATTATTTTTTTTCTTAATTACCAGATGATGATATGGTCACTTTGTAGTGCTAGTTGTCGGGTATATAGGAAAAAAAAATGAATTAATTATATTCAGAAATAAAGTCTCTATGAATTCGCCCGTTTTAATGGTTTTCGTATATGGAGTTATTTCGTAAGATTGCTCTTAACCTGAATTTATAATCCATTTTTTACATCGTACATCGTAATGAATGGGAAAAATAAATTTTCTAAGTCCAGGGTTTCTTCTCAGGCTCTTTTCGCACATAAAATAACTACATTTGTTCCCCGACATCCTAAAAAATTCGACGAGAAATTTGAAGAAAATGTGACTAATTTAAGTATTATGTTCACAATTATAACGAAACTCGGTGAAATACACGGCAACACCACAGTGCAACACAGCGCAAACAGATCAAGACGGCATTTATTGGAAACAGTTGATGAGTGGAGATTCAAACCTGTTAACGTCTGCTGGAATGCTACACTTCTAGTCCATCGCCCCCTATCAATCTTGGTCCAGAACTAAAATTAATTTCCGTCGGTTGACTAACTAGACATATATAAGCAATGTTACCGTGTTATCAAATAATAAGGTCGTGTTACCCAATTAACACGTTTAAATAAGAAGAGGTAATACTAAAAATAGTACATTTATTGAAATTTTCCTAAAAACAAACAATAATTCAAAATATCTCTAAACAAAACAAAAAATAAAATATATGTACAAAATAAAAACGGAACTTTTTTAACGTTTCAAAAATACATTTTAAAAAATTATCTTTTTGAAATTCTAACCGTAATAAAAGTCGTCTTTCTTTTGATTTAAAACTTCGTTATTATTATTATTATTAGCGTGAAGTATCTAGTAAATAACTTGTCGAATATCCATTTTAATTACGACTCAAGTTCAGCAACACCCTGTACATTAGGTTAATCATTATTTGAAATTAAAATTATATATTATAAAGTTTCCAAAAATAAATGTCACAAGTTCTGTAACACTTTGTATAATACCAAGTGATTTTTAAATTTTTTTATCAACTCTTGCCATGAAATTTGGACGACATGTTGATAAAAAATTTATTATTACGTATTTATGTATTATCTACGACATTTTACAATGTTTTCTGTTACGGTTTTTAATAAACGATGTAAGTTCAATAGCATTCTGTATGTACATGGTTTTTGTTTATATTTTGAACGGTACCTACACGTTTTATTATTAGACAAACCAAAAAATGCTAAATACAAAAGTTTTAGGGATTTACCCGAACCGCCAGAATTTACTAAAAACAAAAACAAATGACGATCGGAAACCTAATAAATAAGTATCAACTTTGTTATTTTAAATGGAACACTCAGTATATTTTCTCAATTTATGAAAGATATTTTCCTTCTAATTCCAAAAATATGTAGTTTGTCTATATTTAGTTTCATAATTTTTGCAATATTTAAGTTTGACATTATTATTGTTTTGGTATATTTTGATAAATTTATCTTATATAGTACGTTTATTGGTATTAGTTGTTAGTGTTTTGTCTTATAAAATGTCCCAGTTGAGCAATCTTTTAATTTTAATTATCACTTGTTACCGACATAATAACATTTTTATTAATCAAAGTAAATTAATTTTTTTTAATTTCAAGCTTAAATATAGCAAAAAATATGAAACCAAATATAGACAAACTATATATTTCTGGAATTAGCAAGAAAATACCTTTCATAATTTGGGAAAATATACTGAGTGTTCCATTTAAAATAACAAAGTTGATACTCATTTGTTAGGTGTCTGATCGTCATTTGTTTCTTTTTTTAGCAAATTCTGGCGGTTCAGGTAAATCCCTAAACCTTTTGCATTTATAATTTTTTTGTATGTCTAATAGTAATAACAAAATGTGCAGGTACCATTCAAAATATAAACAAAAACCCTGTACATTATAACATTAATTTAGCTACGTTATTTTAAATTTTCTCATGCATGTACCATCGTGATCATAAAAATTGACTACAGCGAACTGAAATCGACACTTACATTTTCAAAAAATTTAGTTGTGTAAAATTAGGCTGACAGTGTTTGTCATGTATTTGTCAACCTATAAAATCTTACCCATCTCATTCGATTTCAGAAAAGTAAGTATTCTCTATGATTAGTAATACTAACAGCTAATTCGGTTGCAATTGCTCGAATACTGATTCTGACTTGCATTCATTCGCGTTTGAATTTTTGCCTTCTGAAGTGCCTTTAATTGGGGCATAAAAAAATTATAACCAACACAATGCTTTTGTATTACATTAAAAACTAAATTTGATAAACTTTTGAATTTGTAGATTAAATAAATTTTCAAAATAAATATTTATTTAAGTATACAATAAATAACGGATATAAAATTTGTTTCATATTAAAATGTTCAATAGATAATATGAGTAAAATTTCACCTTATAACAAAAAATTGTAAACACAGAATTACAACCTTATTACTTTTTCTTCTTTTTCTTTTCTTTTGGCCCTTTTTTCGGCAGTGGGGAAGATTCTGGTTCCGCTACAGGTTCAGGTTCAGGCGTGATCTCGTGCTCAGGCTCTTGTTCAGGTGCAGCTTCTGATTCCATCAACTGCGACATTTCATCTGACATTTCTTCCATTAAAACAGAACATTACTGCAAAAATTTCAAATCTATTAATCACAACAGTACTTACCAGGAGCAGGCTCTTCAACTTCAGTTTCCTTCTTTATCAAATAAAAGAATTCTCTTTCGGCAGAAACAACATGAGAATCAGCAAATGCGACTTCTCCAGGAGGCTTTTCTATGTCGTCGTCAAGTGCGGTTGCACTTCTTGTTTTTTGTTTTAGCCTGAGTTCCCTGTTACGTGCCTCTAAGATTTTTTCTCGCTTACTCTCTCGTTCAAACATCTAAAACACCAACTTACAGGCAATTATTTTTGTAAATAAAATAATACTTACAGCAGTGAGGAGAACTTTATCATTTTTATTAGCCATTGCCAGGTTTTCACTAAATTCCACCAAATACGTTGTTCCCTTTTGATTTGCCACAGCCACTAATCGACCTGCATCATGTGTACGTAAAGTTCTTAAAGCCTCATCACAAACTTTTACGCCAATGCAAGCTTGTTTCTGTTGTTGTAAAATGTCCCACACGTCGAGAATACCATCGGTTCTTGTAGTAAAAAAGACAGAATAACTGCAAGCACTGAAATTAACATCACAGTAACAAGAAGAAGTGATTAATTCACCGTGTTGGACTCCATGCACCATCCGTAAGCAGTGCTTTGTGAAAACTAGTCCACATAATAGAGCTCTCCCTGCAATCTTCAGACCAAATTCTTGCTGTCCAATCCCCGACCGTCAGGAAGTTTTTAACAAAAGCCGGATTTCTCTGTAAAGCCAACACAGGGCCGAGATGTGCTTGGTATTTTGTAACCATCTTCTCAGCCGGTGTTTTACCCTTCCTATTGCAACCAATTACAACACCATGTTCGGTTCCTACCATAAATCTTGTAGGAATTGTCGGCTCATATTCCAGGCACGATGCTCCCATTGCATTCGATAAAGATTGCTCTTCACCTTTGATGGGGTCCAAAATAAGAGTTTCCAATGGCTCTGACATTTTCCTTATATCCCACCTAAAAGAATGTACCAAAAAACAAATTAAACAAAAGAAATTTATACGTGAAGTTCTAAAAAATACCATTTAACTTGGCCGTCTGTAGACGAGCTAAAGAATTCAGCTCCAGATTTGGAATTAATCCAAAGCACGTTATGGACGGGATCTCGATGACTTTGCTCTATTACGCTTAGCTCAACGGGCTCAGAACCTCGTCGCAAATCCCAGACTGCAACTTGACCATTAAACTGCCCGCTCACTAGCGAGTTTACATCTTTTTGATGATATTCGAGGCAGACGGAAGGTGTTTGTGGTTTAAATATAATCAAAGGTCTATTAGGATTTTCTAAAATACGCAAATTAGTTTTTGAATTGTCCATGTAGAGAATGGTAAAAAGATTTCGACAATTTCTAGTTTTAATACTTACCAATTTCCCACACATAAGATTGTTTATTTTCCTTGAGCTCAGGCGCTTGAAAAACCATATTACAATGCGTCACAGCCAATTTAGTGCCATTATCAGGTGACCAAGAAATGTGAGTAACCGGTCTTGTAACACTCTGTTGGTCTTGATATACGTTTACAGTCCTTGCAGAACTCTTCTCAATCAGCGGCGTTGGCTCAACATCAGTATAATACTGCTGGTAAATATTGATGGCATTATTTTGTAAGATGCAATTTTCCATATTCCTGCACAGCTGCATCATCGTATGGATGTATCCCTCATCTTTCTCGATTTTACGCCTGTAACGCTTGGTCTGCTCCTCATCTGCGGTGTTTATATCTTTTGGCCAACCCCCTTCCACGTGATTTACTGCGGCGTTTGCGAATTCAGCACGGGTTGTGTTTAATTCATGTTCGGCTTGCTGTACACTGAACTGCACACCTATATCTACAGGATCTCTATAAACATATAAACGAATACTCAACTTTGAAAGTTACAGTTGATTATAAATTAAAATTAATGTAGTAAGACATTAACTTACAATATATACAGTTGTATCTACAACTTACCGAAGTATATACTCATGAAGTTGTTTTTTATTTGAAGGATAATTGTCAATCAAGTCGGGTCCTTTATCGGCGAACATGCATTGACGTCCAAATTCACTCCTTTTCTTTTGATAAACATATTGTATTTCCATTTTATCTAAGTTCAATTAAACTAAAAAATAATTATAAACTTTATATTCGCTTTGTTTCAAAGGAGAATTTCTTACATAATTTGTCTTGTCAGTGCATTCAATATTCAGTTGCTATGGCAACTGTTTATTGCTCGATCGAGTCTAATAATTTCTGCATGCAGTCGACATGCAAAGTGGCCAAAATATCTCTATTCTGAAAATAAACGTATTCAGTATGCAATAAAATAAACAATAACGTAATATTGCTAACGTCTTGTTGTAATGTTTCCATGAATTTAATTTTCTCCTTGTCTTTGCACTTAAACTTTTCTGTGTTGGATTTAATGCTATTGTATTCCCTAATTCTATTTTTCACTATTTTCTTAAAACTTGGGGTAATGCCATCAGGCTCAATTTTGCCTTGCTCCAAGTTCGAGTTACATCCAATTTTTTTACTTATTAAAATGTTATCCTTGCTGGAAGTTGATTTTATTGCACCCTTGTCGGTAGCTTTATGATCACGTGCATCTTGTAAGAGTGTGCCTCGAAGCTCCGAATACTGCTTGTTCTTTAATTTGTATTCTTTTTCTGTCCGATTTAATTCTTCCAGTAAGTCACAGAAGCTGTTCAAGAAATTTAAAAAAATTATACACAAGCAAATTAAAAAATAAACAGATTTTTACCT
Organism: Dorcus parallelipipedus; assembly: GCA_958336345.1. Classification (NCBI taxonomy): domain Eukaryota; kingdom Metazoa; phylum Arthropoda; class Insecta; order Coleoptera; family Lucanidae; genus Dorcus; species Dorcus parallelipipedus. The sequence continues at coordinate 19,268,052 of OY284480.1, read as the reverse complement.
TTCCATTCTATTACTGAATGTTTTAAAAATGAATTAAAAGTTGTAAAAGATTTGTTACTTTGTTGTTGACACATTAATTTTATTAAATTTTGATCAAGTAACTTTATACGTAATTTATTTATTGTAATTAATTCCAGTGGCGGCTCGTGAATAAAGGTGCACTCAATCCGCCGGTTTGAATCGATTTAAATCAATTTTTCATTTTATTTACATTAATAACACTTAGGCTGCGTTTAGTTCATGGGCGACATTGTCGATTTCGTTTAGTCCGTAGTTATTTTACATTGTCTGACTAATCAGCTGAGTGGTCACGGTGGTCGTGATTTGAGATGCGACCATTAGGCAACCACGGTGGGTATGAGTTCCGTTTAAAAAACACTCCGCCCGAGCTCGTTAAACTTTGACGGTTCGTCTATCAACTAAACGCAGCCTTAATAATTCAGTTATCATGCAACTGATGCAACATGCAGTGCCAAACGTGCCAAATGTCATTTTAAACTTATCAGTAATACCAACTTAAAACATCTTACATATCACTCCCCTAAATATTTTTCAGTTATTTACATCTGGTTACATAAAAAGCTGTACTAAAATTAATCTTTTAGCTTTTTCGATTGACCGCCTTAGTGCGCACTCATAGTATCTTCATCTCGTATTATTACATGAGGTTAAAAGAATATACAAATACACTGAGTGCAACTAGTGCACGTGAATCGAAAGCGCTATTTGACTAATGTTGAGTTCGGAAATTCACGCGGTGCAAGCTCGGAGTGAAAAATAGAGTGAGAACGCAGCAAGTGCTCGAGGAGTGAAGAGAGTGGGCGCGGAGCGATTACCAAACCCAACATAAGTAGGTAATCCTGCACTTTAGAGCACCCAAAATGCGCAGGCGTTATATGTGCGTAGGGCGTAGCGATACGCTGAAAATTGAGCGCCAATTCAATTTTCTTTCCATTGTTGTCAAGTTGTTCCATTAATGACGGGTGCAAAATTACAATCTATGGCTTCTCGCAGATGTAAAAGACAGCATTGTAATATTATTACGTAGAACTAGTGTTTAATTTTAGAAGTATATATTATTACAACGTCAGTAAGTAACAGGTTGTAATTTTTCGGATAGTTTTCGTTAAATATTCTGCAAGTTCTGCTAACAATTTTGTCGCATTTTCCGTGTATAAAAAATAAATTAAGAATTTCTTGATTTGTATAAACATTATTTTCGTTGCTTTTATTCATTTTGCAACTTGAAATGAAACTTCGTAAAGGCACTCTATTAGTTAATGAGTTTCAATAACTTGACATTTGAAAAATTATTTTTTATAATGGTAAAATTTTCCATTTTTTGGAAATAACTCTAAAACAGTTTGATTTAGGTATAGGAACATGTAATACCACTTTGTGCCAAATTTTATCACCAATTTGATTACGCAACGAAAAATCTGGCATTCCATTTGAAAAAATCGATCTTTTTACATTTTTAACTCTTGATGAGAAGTATAAATTTAAGAATTATTCTCATTCAAAGATGTTTATTTTAAAGGATACCTACGATAAAGGGATCTTTAAACTACAAACTTAATTAGATTTCAATTTTCTATCTCGCTTCAAATAAGAGTTACAGCCCATTTTGAAAACGTCAACCGCCTGCCATGATTTCGGAAAATAAGTTTTATCTCAAAAACTGTAATAGATAGACATGGTATGGTTTCAATAAAAAAGATTCAAAATTATGATTCCCATCTAAAAGTGCGAGAAAAAATAGGGTGTTCCATTTAAAATAACAAAGTAGATGGCGACTTCCGGTATAACCGGAAGTGCTAGACATCTAAAAATATTTTAGCTGAAGCGAACGCAATCACTTGTATCTAATTCTAAATGTTCAAGTTTCTATTTTGGCCAGAACCCCATAAACTTCTAACGAAAGGTCTCGCTGGGACAGCCTGTATAAGATAGAAAAAAATTCAAACGAGCTAAGATGTAACTCAGTCAGCTCTACTTCATAAAATTATTTTTGGCTATACAGAGTGTTCAGTAACTGAGAGCCATACCAAAGTTATATTTTTTTAAATGGAACACCCAGTATATTTTTACATGTCTCGAAAGTATGCATAACGAATAGGTAATAACCAAAAATTTAGGAAGTTTTACCTAAGAGTTTGTAAGATATTGATGTTTAAGTGTAAAAAATTGCCATAATATGAGTGCTTATATCTTTGTTATTTATTTACATTTCGTCTTGAATTTTTGTAGGTACTCAATACAATATTTTTTCTACAGAAATTTCAAAACAGCTTCGATCTATCAGTTATTATGTGTACAGGGTGTTGAGTTTTGCAAAAGATAATATTTCTCAAAATTTTCAAATGGAACACCCAGTATATCTAGGCTCTCGTGAAACACTGTTTTAATAAGTTTTCATAAAACACCAAATGTATTTGTCTAAACTGAAGAAGTCGTGAGACAAAAATTAATAATTTTATGAAGTAGCGCTGACTGAGTTACATCTTAGCTCGTTTGAATTGTTTTTTCTATCTTATACACTACACCGTGATTCAAAAGTACCGCACCATCACTTAGGTGGTTTTTAGACCCACTTATTTGTTCTCAAAAGTGTAAATAAAAATTTTCAAGATGATTTTTTTACGAAGATATAGGCTTTCAAAGTTATTAAACTGATGTTGATTTTATAGTAATTAGATAATGTAACTTTATGTTTTTATTAATGAAAGGTGTAGATAAACGCCTGTAAAATTATACTTGCTTATAAAACATAATATTTATTAAGTAATAAAGCAGGAAAAGTCTTCGGAAATGTTAACATTATTTTAGAAGTAAAGCCGGCAACGGTGCACCGAAAATTCGGTTTTACTATGGTTACCTGGTGTGACCTGACAAATAAAATTTATCAATGATGTTCACATTTTGAAAGTCAAATTTTTTGATCGATTTGAAGAATCTATTCAAATTCAAAATGTTTACTTTAAATGAATACTGTGATTATGTATCTTCTTCTGGGAGAGAGTGGAGGAAACTTTCGACGCGCTGCAGCAGCTTATGCTGAACGATACGGTGAACGTAGACATCCAGACAAAAATGTTTTTCAACGGCTTGATCAGCGTGTGAGGGAAACAGGTCTATTGGATGTAATCCATGAAGTGATAGGTAGGCCACGCTCTGCCAGAACTCCCCAAGTCGAGGAAGTAAGTCGTTGAAGACAATCCTAACGTCAGCATTCGAGATATTGGACGAAATTTAAACGTAAATTACAATGTTTAGCGTGTATTAAAAACAGAAGATTACCATTCATTCCATTATACAAAAGTGCAAGCTCTGTGTGAAGTTGATTTTCCTCTTCGTATTAACTTTTGCCATTGGATGCTGATTTTGTGGACGGATGAATGTACCTTCACTCGTGACGGTGTGTTTAACATGCACAATCATCATTATTGGGGTCAGTAAACTTGCCCCCCCCCCAGTAACGTTTTTCAAAGTTTTCTTGCACCAAATGATTGCACCCTTAATGCACCCTTATGCACCACCAAAATAAATATTTGCACCCCTCCAGGAGAGAAACTGCAGGCAAATTTCACTGGGAGGGGCCAAGTTAACCGCAGCCCCCCCCAGTGAAAATTTTCCAAGTTTCTTTAGTGCACCTTGTTGCACCCCTTATGCACCCTTATGCACCACCTTTTTTAACTTTTGCACCGCTCAAATAGCTGAGAAAAAAAAATAAAATAGAAACTCAGCTAGTCCCCCCCAGTGAAAATTTTCGAAGTTTTTTTGGTGCACCTTGTTGCACTCCTTATGCACCCTTATGCACCACCTTTTTTAACTTTTGCACCGCCCAAATAGCTGAGAAAAAAAATAAAATAGAAACTTAGCTAGCCCCCCCCAGTGAAAATTTTCGAAGTTTCTTTGGTGCACCTTGTTGCACCCCTTATGCACCACCTTTCTTAACTTTTGCATCGCCCAAATAGCTGAGAAAAAAAATAAAATAGAAACTTAGCTAGCCCCCCCCAGTGAAAATTTTCGAAGTTTCTTTGGTGCACCTTGTTGCACCCCTTATGCACCCTTATGCACCACCTTTTTTTAACTTTTGCACCGCTCAAATAGCTGAGAAAAAAATAACTGAAATAACTTTCTATTTTATTCTTTTTCTCAGCTATTTGAGCGGTGCAAAAGTTAAAAAAGGTGGTGCATAAGGGTGCATAAGGGGTGCAACAAGGTGCACCAAAAAAACTTCGAAAATTTTCACTGGGGGGGGCTAGCTAAGTTTCTATTTTATTCTTTTTCTCAGCTATTTGGGCGGTGCAAAAGTTAAGAAAGGTGGTGCATAAGGGTGCATAAGGGGTGCAACAAGTTGCACCAAAAAAACTTCGAAAATTTTCACTGGGGGGGGCTAGCTAAGTTTCTATTTTATTTTTTTTCTCAGCTATTTGAGCGGTGCGAAAGTTAAAAAAGGTGGTGCATAAGGGTGCATAAGGGGTGCAACAAGGTGCACCAAAAAAACTTCGAAAATTTTCACTGGGGGGGGCTAGCTAAGTTTCTATTTTATTCTTTTTCTCAGCTATTTGGGCGGTGCAAAAGTTAAGAAAGGTGGTGCATAAGGGTGCATAAGGGGTGCAACAAGTTGCACCAAAAAAACTTCGAAAATTTTCACTGGGGGGGGCTAGCTAAGTTTCTATTTTATTCTTTTTCTCAGCTATTTGGGCGGTGCAAAAGTTAAGAAAGGTGGTGCATAAGGGTGCATAAGGGGTGCAACAAGTTGCACCAAAAAAACTTCGAAAATTTTCACTGGGGGGGGCTAGCTGAGTTTCTATTTTATTTTTTTTCTCAGCTATTTGAGCGGTGCAAAAGTTAAAAAAGGTGGTGCATAAATATTTATTTAAGTATACAATAAATAACGGATATAAAATTTGTTTCATATTAAAATGTTCAATAGATAATATGAGTAAAATTTCACCTTATAACAAAAAATTGTAAACACAGAATTACAACCTTATTACTTTTTCTTCTTTTTCTTTTCTTTTGGCCCTTTTTTCGGCAGTGGGGAAGATTCTGGTTCCGCTACAGGTTCAGGTTCAGGCGTGATCTCGTGCTCAGGCTCTTGTTCAGGTGCAGCTTCTGATTCCATCAACTGCGACATTTCATCTGACATTTCTTCCATTAAAACAGAACATTACTGCAAAAATTTCAAATCTATTAATCACAACAGTACTTACCAGGAGCAGGCTCTTCAACTTCAGTTTCCTTCTTTATCAAATAAAAGAATTCTCTTTCGGCAGAAACAACATGAGAATCAGCAAATGCGACTTCTCCAGGAGGCTTTTCTATGTCGTCGTCAAGTGCGGTTGCACTTCTTGTTTTTTGTTTTAGCCTGAGTTCCCTGTTACGTGCCTCTAAGATTTTTTCTCGCTTACTCTCTCGTTCAAACATCTAAAACACCAACTTACAGGCAATTATTTTTGTAAATAAAATAATACTTACAGCAGTGAGGAGAACTTTATCATTTTTATTAGCCATTGCCAGGTTTTCACTAAATTCCACCAAATACGTTGTTCCCTTTTGATTTGCCACAGCCACTAATCGACCTGCATCATGTGTACGTAAAGTTCTTAAAGCCTCATCACAAACTTTTACGCCAATGCAAGCTTGTTTCTGTTGTTGTAAAATGTCCCACACGTCGAGAATACCATCGGTTCTTGTAGTAAAAAAGACAGAATAACTGCAAGCACTGAAATTAACATCACAGTAACAAGAAGAAGTGATTAATTCACCGTGTTGGACTCCATGCACCATCCGTAAGCAGTGCTTTGTGAAAACTAGTCCACATAATAGAGCTCTCCCTGCAATCTTCAGACCAAATTCTTGCTGTCCAATCCCCGACCGTCAGGAAGTTTTTAACAAAAGCCGGATTTCTCTGTAAAGCCAACACAGGGCCGAGATGTGCTTGGTATTTTGTAACCATCTTCTCAGCCGGTGTTTTACCCTTCCTATTGCAACCAATTACAACACCATGTTCGGTTCCTACCATAAATCTTGTAGGAATTGTCGGCTCATATTCCAGGCACGATGCTCCCATTGCATTCGATAAAGATTGCTCTTCACCTTTGATGGGGTCCAAAATAAGAGTTTCCAATGGCTCTGACATTTTCCTTATATCCCACCTAAAAGAATGTACCAAAAAACAAATTAAACAAAAGAAATTTATACGTGAAGTTCTAAAAAATACCATTTAACTTGGCCGTCTGTAGACGAGCTAAAGAATTCAGCTCCAGATTTGGAATTAATCCAAAGCACGTTATGGACGGGATCTCGATGACTTTGCTCTATTACGCTTAGCTCAACGGGCTCAGAACCTCGTCGCAAATCCCAGACTGCAACTTGACCATTAAACTGCCCGCTCACTAGCGAGTTTACATCTTTTTGATGATATTCGAGGCAGACGGAAGGTGTTTGTGGTTTAAATATAATCAAAGGTCTATTAGGATTTTCTAAAATACGCAAATTAGTTTTTGAATTGTCCATGTAGAGAATGGTAAAAAGATTTCGACAATTTCTAGTTTTAATACTTACCAATTTCCCACACATAAGATTGTTTATTTTCCTTGAGCTCAGGCGCTTGAAAAACCATATTACAATGCGTCACAGCCAATTTAGTGCCATTATCAGGTGACCAAGAAATGTGAGTAACCGGTCTTGTAACACTCTGTTGGTCTTGATATACGTTTACAGTCCTTGCAGAACTCTTCTCAATCAGCGGCGTTGGCTCAACATCAGTATAATACTGCTGGTAAATATTGATGGCATTATTTTGTAAGATGCAATTTTCCATATTCCTGCACAGCTGCATCATCGTATGGATGTATCCCTCATCTTTCTCGATTTTACGCCTGTAACGCTTGGTCTGCTCCTCATCTGCGGTGTTTATATCTTTTGGCCAACCCCCTTCCACGTGATTTACTGCGGCGTTTGCGAATTCAGCACGGGTTGTGTTTAATTCATGTTCGGCTTGCTGTACACTGAACTGCACACCTATATCTACAGGATCTCTATAAACATATAAACGAATACTCAACTTTGAAAGTTACAGTTGATTATAAATTAAAATTAATGTAGTAAGACATTAACTTACAATATATACAGTTGTATCTACAACTTACCGAAGTATATACTCATGAAGTTGTTTTTTATTTGAAGGATAATTGTCAATCAAGTCGGGTCCTTTATCGGCGAACATGCATTGACGTCCAAATTCACTCCTTTTCTTTTGATAAACATATTGTATTTCCATTTTATCTAAGTTCAATTAAACTAAAAAATAATTATAAACTTTATATTCGCTTTGTTTCAAAGGAGAATTTCTTACATAATTTGTCTTGTCAGTGCATTCAATATTCAGTTGCTATGGCAACTGTTTATTGCTCGATCGAGTCTAATAATTTCTGCATGCAGTCGACATGCAAAGTGGCCAAAATATCTCTATTCTGAAAATAAACGTATTCAGTATGCAATAAAATAAACAATAACGTAATATTGCTAACGTCTTGTTGTAATGTTTCCATGAATTTAATTTTCTCCTTGTCTTTGCACTTAAACTTTTCTGTGTTGGATTTAATGCTATTGTATTCCCTAATTCTATTTTTCACTATTTTCTTAAAACTTGGGGTAATGCCATCAGGCTCAATTTTGCCTTGCTCCAAGTTCGAGTTACATCCAATTTTTTTACTTATTAAAATGTTATCCTTGCTGGAAGTTGATTTTATTGCACCCTTGTCGGTAGCTTTATGATCACGTGCATCTTGTAAGAGTGTGCCTCGAAGCTCCGAATACTGCTTGTTCTTTAATTTGTATTCTTTTTCTGTCCGATTTAATTCTTCCAGTAAGTCACAGAAGCTGTTCAAGAAATTTAAAAAAATTATACACAAGCAAATTAAAAAATAAACAGATTTTTACCTTTCCATTCTATTACTGAATGTTTTAAAAATGAATTAAAAGTTGTAAAAGATTTGTTACTTTGTTGTTGACACATTAATTTTATTAAATTTTGATCAAGTAACTTTATACGTAATTTATTTATTGTAATTAATTCCAGTGGCGGCTCGTGAATAAAGGTGCACTCAATCCGCCGGTTTGAATCGATTTAAATCAATTTTTCATTTTATTTACATTAATAACACTTAGGCTGCGTTTAGTTCATGGGCGACATTGTCGATTTCGTTTAGTCCGTAGTTATTTTACATTGTCTGACTAATCAGCTGAGTGGTCACGGTGGTCGTGATTTGAGATGCGACCATTAGGCAACCACGGTGGGTATGAGTTCCGTTTAAAAAACACTCCGCCCGAGCTCGTTAAACTTTGACGGTTCGTCTATCAACTAAACGCAGCCTTAATAATTCAGTTATCATGCAACTGATGCAACATGCAGTGCCAAACGTGCCAAATGTCATTTTAAACTTATCAGTAATACCAACTTAAAACATCTTACATATCACTCCCCTAAATATTTTTCAGTTATTTACATCTGGTTACATAAAAAGCTGTACTAAAATTAATCTTTTAGCTTTTTCGATTGACCGCCTTAGTGCGCACTCATAGTATCTTCATCTCGTATTATTACATGAGGTTAAAAGAATATACAAATACACTGAGTGCAACTAGTGCACGTGAATCGAAAGCGCTATTTGACTAATGTTGAGTTCGGAAATTCACGCGGTGCAAGCTCGGAGTGAAAAATAGAGTGAGAACGCAGCAAGTGCTCGAGGAGTGAAGAGAGTGGGCGCGGAGCGATTACCAAACCCAACATAAGTAGGTAATCCTGCACTTTAGAGCACCCAAAATGCGCAGGCGTTATATGTGCGTAGGGCGTAGCGATACGCTGAAAATTGAGCGCCAATTCAATTTTCTTTCCATTGTTGTCAAGTTGTTCCATTAATGACGGGTGCAAAATTACAATCTATGGCTTCTCGCAGATGTAAAAGACAGCATTGTAATATTATTACGTAGAACTAGTGTTTAATTTTAGAAGTATATATTATTACAACGTCAGTAAGTAACAGGTTGTAATTTTTCGGATAGTTTTCGTTAAATATTCTGCAAGTTCTGCTAACAATTTTGTCGCATTTTCCGTGTATAAAAAATAAATTAAGAATTTCTTGATTTGTATAAACATTATTTTCGTTGCTTTTATTCATTTTGCAACTTGAAATGAAACTTCGTAAAGGCACTCTATTAGTTAATGAGTTTCAATAACTTGACATTTGAAAAATTATTTTTTATAATGGTAAAATTTTCCATTTTTTGGAAATAACTCTAAAACAGTTTGATTTAGGTATAGGAACATGTAATACCACTTTGTGCCAAATTTTATCACCAATTTGATTACGCAACGAAAAATCTGGCATTCCATTTGAAAAAATCGATCTTTTTACATTTTTAACTCTTGATGAGAAGTATAAATTTAAGAATTATTCTCATTCAAAGATGTTTATTTTAAAGGATACCTACGATAAAGGGATCTTTAAACTACAAACTTAATTAGATTTCAATTTTCTATCTCGCTTCAAATAAGAGTTACAGCCCATTTTGAAAACGTCAACCGCCTGCCATGATTTCGGAAAATAAGTTTTATCTCAAAAACTGTAATAGATAGACATGGTATGGTTTCAATAAAAAAGATTCAAAATTATGATTCCCATCTAAAAGTGCGAGAAAAAATAGGGTGTTCCATTTAAAATAACAAAGTAGATGGCGACTTCCGGTATAACCGGAAGTGCTAGACATCTAAAAATATTTTAGCTGAAGCGAACGCAATCACTTGTATCTAATTCTAAATGTTCAAGTTTCTATTTTGGCCAGAACCCCATAAACTTCTAACGAAAGGTCTCGCTGGGACAGCCTGTATAAGATAGAAAAAAATTCAAACGAGCTAAGATGTAACTCAGTCAGCTCTACTTCATAAAATTATTTTTGGCTATACAGAGTGTTCAGTAACTGAGAGCCATACCAAAGTTATATTTTTTTAAATGGAACACCCAGTATATTTTTACATGTCTCGAAAGTATGCATAACGAATAGGTAATAACCAAAAATTTAGGAAGTTTTACCTAAGAGTTTGTAAGATATTGATGTTTAAGTGTAAAAAATTGCCATAATATGAGTGCTTATATCTTTGTTATTTATTTACATTTCGTCTTGAATTTTTGTAGGTACTCAATACAATATTTTTTCTACAGAAATTTCAAAACAGCTTCGATCTATCAGTTATTATGTGTACAGGGTGTTGAGTTTTGCAAAAGATAATATTTCTCAAAATTTTCAAATGGAACACCCAGTATATCTAGGCTCTCGTGAAACACTGTTTTAATAAGTTTTCATAAAACACCAAATGTATTTGTCTAAACTGAAGAAGTCGTGAGACAAAAATTAATAATTTTATGAAGTAGCGCTGACTGAGTTACATCTTAGCTCGTTTGAATTGTTTTTTCTATCTTATACACTACACCGTGATTCAAAAGTACCGCACCATCACTTAGGTGGTTTTTAGACCCACTTATTTGTTCTCAAAAGTGTAAATAAAAATTTTCAAGATGATTTTTTTACGAAGATATAGGCTTTCAAAGTTATTAAACTGATGTTGATTTTATAGTAATTAGATAATGTAACTTTATGTTTTTATTAATGAAAGGTGTAGATAAACGCCTGTAAAATTATACTTGCTTATAAAACATAATATTTATTAAGTAATAAAGCAGGAAAAGTCTTCGGAAATGTTAACATTATTTTAGAAGTAAAGCCGGCAACGGTGCACCGAAAATTCGGTTTTACTATGGTTACCTGGTGTGACCTGACAAATAAAATTTATCAATGATGTTCACATTTTGAAAGTCAAATTTTTTGATCGATTTGAAGAATCTATTCAAATTCAAAATGTTTACTTTAAATGAATACTGTGATTATGTATCTTCTTCTGGGAGAGAGTGGAGGAAACTTTCGACGCGCTGCAGCAGCTTATGCTGAACGATACGGTGAACGTAGACATCCAGACAAAAATGTTTTTCAACGGCTTGATCAGCGTGTGAGGGAAACAGGTCTATTGGATGTAATCCATGAAGTGATAGGTAGGCCACGCTCTGCCAGAACTCCCCAAGTCGAGGAAGTAAGTCGTTGAAGACAATCCTAACGTCAGCATTCGAGATATTGGACGAAATTTAAACGTAAATTACAATGTTTAGCGTGTATTAAAAACAGAAGATTACCATTCATTCCATTATACAAAAGTGCAAGCTCTGTGTGAAGTTGATTTTCCTCTTCGTATTAACTTTTGCCATTGGATGCTGATTTTGTGGACGGATGAATGTACCTTCACTCGTGACGGTGTGTTTAACATGCACAATCATCATTATTGGGGTCAGTAAACTTGCCCCCCCCCCAGTAACGTTTTTCAAAGTTTTCTTGCACCAAATGATTGCACCCTTAATGCACCCTTATGCACCACCAAAATAAATATTTGCACCCCTCCAGGAGAGAAACTGCAGGCAAATTTCACTGGGGGGGGCTGCGGTTAACTTGGCCCCTCCCAGTGATTTTTGCCTGCAGTTTCTCTCCTGGAGGGGTGCAAAAATTTATTTTGGTGGTGCATAAGGGTGCAATCATTTGGTGCAAGAAAACTTTGAAAAACGTTACTGGGGGGGGCCAAGTTAACTGACCCTCATTATTGGGCAATAGAAAACCCTCATGTAATACATCGACGAGCATTTCAACAACGTTTTTCCGTCAATGTCTGGGCTGGCATTATCAACGACACATTGATGGGCCCGTACTTTTTACCAAATCGCCTCAATGGGCATAATTTTTTGAATTTCTTGAGAGGCGATTTTCAAGAACTGCTAGAAAATATTCCCTTGGCGGTTTTAGTCAACTCAATATGGTTGCAATTAGACGGTGCACCTGCGCATTTTGCTAGACAAATTGTTTATCGCACTGTCCCCAACACTGAGCAAGAACTTCGTCAGAGAATTCTAGATGCTTCACATACAATAACGCCTCAAATGTTAAGAAATATTCAAGAGAGCATCAGAAGAAGGTTAGAAAAATGTATTGAGGCAAATGGTCAAAATTTCGAACATTTATTGTAGCGATTTAATTTAGAATTTAGATTGTTTTTGTTTGATCTTCAGTTAGTTTTACATAATTAAATAATTTATTAAAACGTTACATTTTGAAGTGAACCTTATTGTCCTTGCTCTTGCAGTGTGCATATTTACTTCTTTTAATTTCTGATTTATCTAAATTCTAAGTTTACCGTGTTTTTTCTTTTTGAAAGCACGCTTCAACCAACTCTTTCATTATTTTTTTTACTTAAGGAGTTTAGAATAGCTGAAGTAAGTAGGATATTAAGAACCACAGTTAAGAATTGACATTTATTATTATGTCAAATTTTATTTCCAATGTTTTGACAAACCAGCGCATATGCAGTTGTCAACAAAAAAGAGGGTACCTATGATCTATGATTTCAAATTTATAAGTGCACCTACAAGGTGCAGCGTTGCCTATTTGCGTTATTTTTGAACATTCATATCTTAAAAACTATTCATGGCAAAAAAATTCTAAAAACATATTTGTGCTCCTGTTAATGGTCTGTATTTACACCAAAGCGATGGTGCGACCCTTTTGAATCATGCTGTATAGACGGTAGAAAAGACCGCAGCACTCGGTGGACACCTGTATACATCTGAACTGCTAGCGATTTAAAAAATGTTTCCAACATGAGCGACATGATGAAATTGTTAGGTGGCGACTTTGGAAACTAAACGGGGATGCAAAATTACTGTAAAGCTAAGTTCACATGCATTGCGGATACGCAAAATTTTTATTGCGGATCGTTTCTAATTGGTTCATTTTGAATTTTGAACCAATTAGAAACGATCCGCAATAAAAATTTTGCATATCCGCAATGCATGTGAACTTAGCTTAAATTCGGTTCCTTGTGTCGGTTCTATTGTGCTTTGAATGCAGCTGGAACTGTGGAACGGTTTTGATTACGTTTTATATGCTTGAACTACATAAATTACAACTTGAAAGTTCGGAATTTTAACACTGCTTGTCAGAATAAAGGTATATTTTCGTGAGTAACGCGGTTCAATGCCTGGTTTAAAGATTACGTCATGGATTATATTGTCGCGAAAGCGTGTTGGTTGAAATATATCTGTGGTACGTGGAAAAAAAGAAAACATAAAGGTCGACAGATGACAAATTTACTGCACACGCGTGCATTTAAAATATGTAAACCGGATTACCACGATTACCAGTCGAAAATAATCGAACCATGGATGCAGAAAATGTACACAGATCGAAAGGTTCATCCATGTGTTACAGTAACCGCGTTCAAAAATTGTAACCATGACGTCACAGTTACTCACGAAAACGTTGTTGTTTAAAACACACCGTCTTTCATCCGTCGCGAAAATATCCCTTAGGACGATGCGCGATACGTCATAATTGTTTAATTATAACCTCTGTAAGTTTTTTTCGTCAGATTTGTTGCTTTTTTTTTATAAGTTGGAGTGTTGTGTTATTTAATGGAACGGGTGGCAGACGCTACTTTGCTGCGAATTGTAATGCAATTGCTTATAATAAAACAAGACCCGATGAAAAAGAATCATTTTACGTGTAAATACTAGTTTCAATGTTGCTCGTCAGGCAACTCGGTGGCGCGGTTGATGTTGGAGACATGGCGCGGCATTGTAAATTATATAATGCTACCATGTATATAGTCAAAGAAATTAATGAATAAAACTAATGGCGTTTTCGATTCATTTGCACCGACTGCACTCAGTGTATTTGCATCTTCTTTTAACCTCATGTAATAAAACGAGATGAAGATACTCTGAGTGCGCACTAATGCAGTCAATCGAAAACGCCATAAATCTAGCTTTATCTTGCCAATGCCAGTTATTGTAAAGTCGTTCCCATACGTGTGCGCAAACATTTGTACAGAGTTACGTGCAATCTGCAAACCTTCGCGCACGCAAAACTCACTCGCTTTGATAATTTGCAAAAAAATCTCAAGCACTTGCCATATGCGAATGATCTCCTACTCCTACACTTGTGAGTTTGCGAAATTGAGCACGTTTATGGGAACCGAATTAAAACTTTTCGATAAATGCCACAACGGTGGCCACAACAAATTTGAATTCAAACAAAGCCGTCTCTATCTAACAAGCCGTGCACTTGTAAATTTGGCAACAGAGCAAGTAGTCCGATCACGAGTTTCACCAGTTTGACGTAAGTTGTACGATATAATGCTGTAATGTAATTCTGTACTTATCAATCAAATTTTATTGTTTATTATAGTATTGGTGACTAAAATAACGTTTTAAATGTTATATTAACAATCAAGGTAAGTCCACAAAGCCTAATTCTGCTAGATAACCAAACTTTTTCGTTTTCCTTTATTTGCTTTTATTTCATACCAATGTGACATTTTTCGGATTTTCAATGGTACAAAAAGTGGAACTTTAAAGTCCTAGTACTTAATTTTAAACTCGTTAAACGTCTAGTTTGAAAGAAAATTTCATATTTACTTCGAACGAAAATTGACTTTAAATATATATACTTGGAAGTAATTACAGCCTCGGCTAAACAACTTGCTCCTAATTATTTTAAAACTTGACTTTTCACACTTCTTTTTATTATTCTCTGTTCACAAATTAAAAGACCATTGGCGATGTTGCCTTGTGAAAAGTACAAGCGGCAACATTGTCCTGTTTAGAAATTTGTTAATAAAATTGATAAGTAGTGTTTGAAATAAACGTCAAGATTATGTGTGCTGAACAGATCCGTGGTGCTAAATTTAATAATTGTGATAGATTCATGGTTTTGACCTTATCGTTCGTAAACAATTTTATAGCAGACAAACTGCAACAATCCATTATGTCAAGAACGTACGAATTTTTCATAGTAATACGTATGCAGATAATTATATTTGACAAATTACTTTGACATGAAACTTCAAATACAATAGCTGAGTTCGGCAATGCGATCTTTTTCATCAATCACCTCAGAATCGTTCGGTAATGAAAAGTCGAGTTTACTTTGACAGATCTGGAACGTTCGGCAAATACAGATCAGATGAAAAAGATCGCGCTCGCTCAGCTCGGAATATTTTGGAGGAGCTCTCAGATTTAGAACTTGTCAAGTAGGTTATGTTTATATATTTTCATGAATTAAGAGTAATCGTCGTTTAATTTAAACGATAAGTATTTGTACAGTGTAAAATAACGAAATTAAGACGAATTTCAACATTATAATGAGCATAATTAATTTCAAGAAATAGTGTTTGATGATGAGGAATACAACCAATTTCTAAAAGTGAATAATAAAAGTGACTGTTCGAAGAAAATAGAGTATTTCAAATATTAAGATTGTTTTCAAGAGAAGAATTAATAAAATTCTGTTTATTTGCAAACTCAACTGTCAGAATCTATACGCCAATTGCTCGAAATCGTTCGTCATTAAGTTTGGTCATGTGGAGCGCTCTGTGATCAGCTGATGAAAATCTCACTAGCTCTGCTCGAATCGTCGAGCGCATTGCCGAACTCACCTAATGAGAGCAACAATGATTGACACGTGTGAAGTTGCAGTTGTTCCAACCTTATATCGAAAATGTGTTCCACTTATCAATATTGTACCAATATTTACTTCCATGCATGTCGAACGCTGTCAAACGTAAGTGTCATTGACCTTTCAGTAGCGCATGTACAGAATATTTTAAGAAATAAATTTGGAACTTTGGTTTAATTTAAATGCAATAAGGAATCCATAGACATTTTCAATTAATAACAATATTAATTTTAATTTAATTCCACTTTATTCATTGAATTTGGTCGTTTTGACAAATCACAAGTCAAAAGATGACGTAAAAATTTTTAAGAACGCCACTGAATGTAGTTATGGTTAATGTAAATACATAGTATGCGGCAAATACCCTATTGGTATGGAACGGCACACGTCAGCCATTTTTGCTCTCCCTGTACCTTGCTATTTTGATGTTTTATAAGGGACTTATGTTTTATACCAACATAATGCAGCAGGTGGTGGTTTTTTAATTTGTGAACAACGTATACTTTAATTATGATAATATAGGACTTCAGAAAAATTACAAATCAAATCTAAGTAATTATACGGCTGCCCAGATTAATAAAGGACACGTCCTTTATCCGGCCGGTCGCGTTTGAAAAGTTCGTTGTGCGAGAACCTACGAATAAAGAGGAGGGAGTCATACCAACAGTAGTTTCTTGTCCAAAGTGGTAACTAAATAGAGCCGCAGTCATAGGCGCACTCAAGCGTTTTACAAAAAAAATGTCACGTTCGGTTTATAAAAATACAGTTATATTTTCCCTCATATAGCTTCTTTGTAATTTTTTCTTTCGTTATTTATGGTCTTTCTTGTTTGGGCAACTAGCATTAAAACGGAGAAAATTTGCCTTGAAGAAAATATTTCTCAAGCAGGATAAGAGCTCGTGAAATCTAGTAGATTGTGGTAAAATCAATTTAAAAGTCGCTAAAAACATTCAACTCACTGCAAAATACCCAAATTTAAAATGATTTTACAAACTATCCGTTTAATTATAATTGGTATTTTGTGTTTATTTATTTAGTTTACGATTCATTCTTTTTATCGGATATAACTAATTGCCTACAAAATAAAAAAAACAAGACTTTTATTGCAATTCAGTTTATTTTCAATCTTACATGATAAAACTATTTAAAATGTGTTATCATATTAATGAGTATTTAAAATAAGATGAATGTGTTTCTTTTTTGCATTGGAATAAATACAGGGACTAGGCGAGGTGATGGATGAAATAATATTTTGATGATGTGATATGTTATGTGTAGACTACCTAGCAGAGAAAATGTTTATTGAGTTTGTATTTGCTCGCTTCCGGATAAGGCGAGCAGAAATTGAGCTATCTTGTGGCGTCAGAGGTTTCTCGATCACCCTCTCGATGACCTGTATCCAGTGATCGCGGTCTGCCTCTGTGCTTGCTGAAAGGTTGAAAACACGGTCAGGTGTAGTCAGTGTAAATGTGAAACCTTGGTCCTTAACACCGGCTTTAACGCCCACTCTAATACTATAACCATCTAAAGAATGTCCTAGAAATATCTCGCCCTTTGGGTGTGCATCTAAGGGTTCATCGTGATACATTAACTTTCGGTTGTCCATGGTGAACCATCGCTTTTTAAATCCGTCACTGTTTCGTGGACCTGTTTTCAGCAGCCATCCCTCTTTGGCAAAATCTTCTGTTAAATGTTCGATTAAGTCAGTCTCACTAGCTGATGGATATGCCACCTGTAATCTGTGGAGCTTAACACATCTTATTGCCATGTACCAATTGGTTATTATTTCTGGATTATCATGGTAGACATATATATGTCGAGTCGTACCATCACGTAAAAATGTTAATTGCAAAGCAGTGGGGATTTGAAGTTTCTCGGGGGCGAAAACCACGTTTAACTCGGAGACCCTCAGGATTGCTTTCGGTTCTTTGTTTTCTCTGACAAAATACTTGAGCGTATTATCTGATTCTGAGAGCACAAATTTGCGAGGGTAGAAACGACTGTCTTCTTTCCCCCTTTTCATTAAGAACCCTTGCATGTAACCACTGATATAACTCAGACGCTCCGGATGACAAAACTCTTCTCTTTGGTATTTTGCACGAATCCACTGCTCTATCAAAACCCTAAAATCGATAAAACTAATGGATTGAAAGTTTAAAAAGGGTTAAGGAAGGCTCACTGTGGATCATTTTCTTTCGGTCTTCTGTAACAGGAAGGTACTCGCTCTTCGTATTTGAGCTTTGCGTTTACGTTGCCGACTTCCTTCATCCTTTCCACTTGTGAATCCTCCCAACGATCTAACTTCAAGTGTTTCACCTTGCTGATATGAACGCCCATGCTTCTATGAACTCCGGAACATCTTGTACATATGAAAATACCAATGTTGTATGAAGCCCACTCGGGATCTGTAAATAAAATATAATTAACGAATGGTTTTTAAGATTAAGGTTTCTGTTAAATGTCGCGGACTAAATTAATTGGTTTTTCCGTTGATATCTACCCACAACCCCAACCGTGATAATCAAGCGTCGTTTCTGATTATTGCCGACATTTAATGAATCAATAATTTATTTAAAAAAAAAAATAGGAAACAAACATAATGTTTGATTAATTCAAATGGTTTTATTGCACCCGTCTAAAAACGTCGGAGACGTATAAAAAAAAGCGCCGGAATTACATAACTGTTGCAAATAAGTTAATAATACGTTTAAAAATAGAATGAAATAAATAGATGTACTTTCAGATTTATCTAATGCAAACCGAAAATAATGGCATTTTATAAATGTAGATAAGCAACGATTTTAACGTTGGGAGGAGAGTGAGTGAAAACAATTATTAGAGATAATGGCATAGGTACGAGCGCACGAAAGTGCAAAGTATTTTTCAAGTTATTTAACTGAAACGCTATCTCTAAAAACGCAAGGTCGTTAAATGAGGTCGCAATCTGTTTATTAGTTTAAAAAAGTGAGGAATTATTTTAGGAATTTCCTGAAAAATTATAGAAAGTTTTTGTTTGTAATTGTTTTTATAAATTTGGAATTTTTTTTACAGTCACTGAGCTTAAATTATCAGCTCATTTGTTTATTATTAAAGCGTAAATATGAACTAAAGGGTTACGTAACGCGGAAGAAGGAGTAGTAACATTTGTTCTTCAAGTTTAGAAAGTTAATGCTTACATCGAGAATTTCTGTTATGTAAACAACAATATCATAATTACATACGTTCGTCTATTACGTTGTCGTTAATTTAACCGTAGACTTGAAAATGATTGGTTTAATTTTTTTGTTTGTTTGCACCGACGACAGTCTGTATTTATTTTTACTGTATCGTCTGCCTCATACATACGCTTCCCAGATATAGACAGCGTTTTATTAATTTGAAGAATTATTTCGTCACTTTGTACTTTCACTCGCTTGGGGTTTTTGCAAATGTAACAGACAATTACTACAAGGTGAAATTTATAACTGTTCGCAGATTTTATCACTCTTGTTATTACGTATATAGAACAGATAAAATTTCTGATTGCAATCTGATCGTTTCATTCAAAACAAAATGAGAGTATGTAAAATAAAAAATAAAATAAAATTCAACGAATCTAAAATGAAATGTATCCAGTTGTTAAAGCATTTGTGTGTCTATTTAGTCAGTCAAAAATAGTAGTAAATTAAACCAAATTTATTAGCATTAATGTCGGTTCCTTGTATGTGTCTCAAACAATGTTATAAACGAAATGTTACCATTTACGTAATCATTGACGCATTTCATGCGTAATATTTGTTTTCATTCAGACTTGTTTTTTTCTCTCTGTATTATTCAAAAATCCTGCAGCATTTTTTTTTCGCGCAAACAATTAACACAATGTTCAGAAATTAAAGTACCTACTTCACAAACAAGTAAAATCGCTGATTTAATCGTTTTCTCTCAAATATGTTTTTGGTCTTTGTATTATTCAAAAATCACACGGGATGTTCAAAAATTAATGTGTACTTAGCAAAGAAGCAACAAAACCGCCGATTCAGTTTCATGTAATTTTTATTTTAATTGATGTGTTTGTCTCTGCTATTTGAAAACCAGATTCAGTTAATTTTCTTCTTATCGAAAAACATCCTTCGCTGCTCGCGTAAATAATAATTATGCACTTAACTTCCAGCACGTGTAAAGTATGAGAAACATCAACAATGAACTTCAAATATTTTGCTATTTCTCGGTAAAGCAAGCACTGATCGAACGAAAACAAGTGCATGACTCAATGTATTTTGCCAGATAATGCAGATAACGATTTATTTTTGTAGGCGCTACGCAGTACGCACACGAGATGATTTTAAATGAGAAATAGAAACATCAAAAAATATAAGAGCAGAAATAATTTTTGTTTATTAAAAAAAAAAAAAAAACAATTTTGTCAGTGGTGATGGTGACACCTCATAGAATAAATAATAAATAAATTTGGAGAAATTCTCCCACTTTATGGAATAAATAAAAACTAAATTTGGAGAAATTCCCCCAGTACTATTTCTTGTCAAAATGTCGTTGCCTTTTCACTCCTTCTTCTGATATCAAGAACCTAAAATCTCTGGTAATGACATGTTTAATATTGGTTAATTTATAGTAATATATGTACAAAAATATGTTATTTAATAATAAATAAAATGCAATGAATTTATAGATACATTTTCATACACAAATTCATTATTTCTTTCTCCTGTCCTAGACACCGTCAGATGGCGCCAAATTCAAATACATATTTTATTTAAAAATTAAATATTTTCTTCACTTGCCAACCATCATTTACAAAATATTAATGAAAAACTTAATTTAAAATTTTAAAAATTTTAAGATTATTTGAGCGAGGGGTGACGAGAGGGCACCTTTCAAATTTCATTCGAGTACACTCAGGGGTGCTAGATCTAGTGATTTCAAAAATATTTCATTATATTTTTCATTTACCAAAACTTTGATTGATTATTTGAGGGAGGGACGACGGGGGGAGTGGGGATATTTTTTACCAAATCTTCTTTGGCTACACTCAGGTCTGCAGATCTTGTGATTTTCTTTGTGTTTGGTGATATGGTGATTATCTTTTTAAAGCTAAATCGCTTTTAAAAAATCACAAAGTTACTAAACTACCAAATTTGATGACATAATGACAAAAATGAAAATTATCTACTGTAGGTACTTCGGCCACCGAACAGACGGAGTGATCACGCGTTACCCTCATGGCAAGAATACGGCAAGACGCATTTACACCAAACAGAAACAAAACCGTGTACGCAGTATTGGACTAGCTTTTAAATATGACAAAATGTTAAAAGACATTTTCAATAGAATTACTAACGGATATCTTTCTCGTGAAGATTAATAATAACGCATATCTGTTGAAAATAAGAAAAACACGAATTATACTGTAGTCTAGTGTAAATCAGATTCACAGAAACGAAAATCACGTGTACATCATGCAGTTTTATTGCTCCGTGCGATCCGTGGCCGGACTATAAGTAAATACACCAAATTCATTTTGTGTAACCTACTCAAGAATGCACAGAAATAAAAGTAGGAATTTTGCGCCCCTGGGTTAGCAAATGGCGATTGACATATGAATTGCCACTGCTTTCACTTGTCTGTGACTTTACTTTTCTATACTCTAGTTATTGTTTCAAAATTTTGTTTTATTTTCGTTTTGTGAAGAAAAATCAACTAAGTATTTCACGTTGCTGGGTTGGCAGAAATTGTCAATTTTAAGTTTAGTAAATATAATTGACATATGAATTGACTGTGCTCTTTCACTTTCATTTTGTAAGTCAACACCCAAGAGGTCTTGCAGAAATCGGCGATTGACATATGAATTGGATGTGCTTTCACTCGTGACTTTGATTTTTGCATTAATATCGTTATTGTTTTAGAATTTGTTTTATTTTGATTAAATTTTTATTTTTGTGTCTGGTGATTTTTAATAAAATCTGGTGGTGATTGTTTTTTATGTCAGTTCTGGTGACATTTATTTTCTTGATCTCTCAGTCCTGGATACGACTTTGATAAACATAATATACAAGATAAGAATCACTTAATATTTTTATTTAAAAAAATAGATTTTCAACTGAAAAGTTTATGAACCATGTAGGTATGTATTTACCCAATCGCTGAGTGGAAAAATTGGCGACGTGGTTTAGCCAGACCGTTTACTTAACGCAGCTTACAACTGTCATCCGTCAAACGTCCAATCGGTTTAGGAAGTCATCCTTCATCAAAAAATCAAAACCAATTTGACGAACTTTTCAAAATAAACACTGGTTATAAATTATTAGTATAGCATTATTTGTATTGAATGTACAAAATTAAATTGGGGAATCCCTGCCATCCTACACATTCGCTCGCCTAGTTTTTTGAAGAATTCCATCATCTTTAGTATTTTATTAAATCTAGTCCAATTTCTAATCCATAACTTTCATTGACATAAAAATCGATTGTATTTCGTTTCTGGTTCCGTTTTCATTATCAGACTTTTTTATCTCAGCTTGGGCTATCGAAAAAGGAGACGCTACTGTGCGTAATGTCATTAATTAAAATACCGAATACCGGAAACCTCTGCACATGCAGACACATTTTTTTAAATCCTGTTTATTTTAAGACTGCATTATTTTATATTGTGGTTTTTGATACTACGAACTTAGCCGAGAATGGAAAACTCCGCAGAGGCTCTTGTTTATTCACTGTAGACAAATCCGTTGCAACGTCAATAAATTTTATCAATTCCCGGAAATTCAATTTAAGTGTTTGGCAAAGTGCAGCGTCCCGGATAAGAGGTATATACAACAATGGGGTATATACCTGCGTCTTTTCCTTTGGAAAATTTACAGTCGTTTCGCCAGAAAAAAAAACTTCAATAAAACAAGTCGTTTCCGGAGTAAGCAAGATCGCAATAAACTTTTATTACGACGAGTGGAACAAGCACGACGTCATGTAATTTCTTGAAAACAACGGTAGCTTATTGCCCTCGTTATAGGAAGTCACACGTGATTAAGTAAATCCTTTATTTCAAACGGTCGCTGCATACAAATTCGCGGCAGGGAGAAGGAAATATTTATGCCGTGCTTTTGGCTCTTTGCTTGAACCAAAATATCAATGTCAAATAAGGAATTAACTGACGTTATTTATACGATGCTCTTATCACACAAATCCGATATCAGCGTCAATATTTTGAGATCTTTTATACACATACGCGACAAATATAAATTTAAAACAACAAATTCTTGTGAGGTATTGTTTTTTTTTTTTTAGCTCTGGGTGTTATTATTTAATTGCTTACACGATAACAGAGTAGAAAACGACGGTCATCGTAAACATATATCTTTTAAGGCATTTTAACGTTCGTACTTTTATTGCGTCGATTTCAATAATAATGAATGTACACCCTATTGTTGAGCGTTAAAATCATTAAAACACAAAAATTACTTACTTCGGCTTCCGCAATCAGCGCAGTTGTTATTTCCTATGTACTTCAGTAGTTCCATCAGCATCTTTTCGTTCCTGTCTGCCATCGCTTAATACTCAAGAAAACACTTCGAAATGCGTGTACATTTATTCACACCGACACAAACTCACTCACTGTCGTCCATTTTTAAAACGATGTTAGTTGTTTTGACATATTTTGATTACATTCTCAGTGGCGCCTCGTTGATCCAACATCCATAAACTACACCATCCATAAACACGAACAAAAATCTAAAATAATGAATAACATCAAAGATTTCCAACAAAATTTGAAAATTAAACAATGCAATTAATTATTATCATTCATAAAAGTATATAATATCATAATTTAATCAGAATTATGGATTTTGAAGGTTATGTATGTCACATTCGTAAGTCGCAATTTATAAAACGACATTTGACGTTTGGAGTTTGACATTGAATTAAAAAAAGAAATTTTGCAGTTAATTTATCATTAAAAAAAATGTTCTCGTCGACTACCAGTGGTCATATCAGGCAAGTTATTTCCAGAGCTGTTAACGTCAACTGCAGATCCATCGGGACAACTTCTTCATTGAGGGCAACCTTCAAGGTGCAGGATGATAAAGATTTTCTGGAAAAGGTGGAAAACAGCAAGGACCCGGTGATTGTGGATTTCTTTGCAACGTGAGTGTCCTTAATTATAATTTGTGACCTTGCGTGTTCTTCAAATTGTTTGTATAAATAAGGATTATTTTTGATTTTCATGCTTACTTGCATAAACAACAATTCAAAGACAAATGTGTTTAATGTTGACTCAACTCAAAACTAATAGTGCATTCGACTGGGACTAAATTGTGCACTGAGTGCGCACTCAGAATATCTCCATCCCGTTTCATTACATGAGGTTAAAATAAGATGAGAATATTCTGAATGCACACTCAGTGCACCAGTCGAATGCACTATAACTGGGGGGTGTTTAGTAACATAAAAAAGTAAACTTTGATATTAATTAAAGGTTCATGAAATTTATGTCACTTCTACATGAAAAATGTTTTCTGTCTAAAACATTTGTGCAATTTGTGGGCATTTTGTGTATCATCACATTTACTTCTTTTTTGTTGTTTTCCAAGTAATAATAAATATAATTAATATCAAAGGTAGAGCTGTAGATTTTAGCAAACAAGTCACAAGACTATAAACCTGAGATTGTGCGTTTGGTTCTTATAAGTGTCTACTCCTTGGATATCAGTTTTCCAGCTCTAGCCCAGCTACTTAAAATGTGGTAACACTGTGGGATAATAATAAAGAAGCAATGCATAATACCTATTGCCTAGCTATATTACCATACTGGTTACTATTAGCTTCAATTCATAACAGGCTTGTTCTGTTACACTCTACGGACCTTTAAAGTCTATGAAAGGGAGTTATTATCATTTAAAGCTGTAATTACAGCTGCATGACTACTAAAATTATTGTTAATACACATATTTGGTCATAAATAAATACAAAGTGCTGTAGCTTTACGCTAACCGTTTGGCATTGTATATTGATTGAAAAATAACACAGGATTTAAATAAAACGAATAAATTAAAAAATCTCCGATTTTAGATGGTGTGGACCATGCAAGGCTCTGGAACCTCGATTGGCGAATGTTGTGGCAAAACGAAATGGTAAAATAACATTGGCTAAAGTTGACGTAGATTCTTTAGGAGAAGTAGCTGCCAAATATGAAGTAAGTCTTTTTTATTTAAAATTCTATTATTGAATGCCGTATTTTTGATATTTCTAAACAAATAGAATGCTTAAAGCTCTAGAGTCAAAAATTATTTAGAGGTTTTTCTTTATCTAATAAAGAATTTTTTGAAGTTGAGGTGAGATCTACAAAATTATGCTGAATGTCTTGCTTTAGGTGGGCACAATTCCTGCTTTGGTTGTCTTTCGTAATGGCAAGGTTGAAGAACGACTTATTGGTTTACAAGATGAAGATAAACTGAGCTTGTGGGTGGACAAAATCCTGGATAAAAAGTGATACCGAGAAAGCCTCAGTTGTACATAGTGGAAACAGATGCCGGTATTAACTATGTGATTGTAATGTAAAGCTATTTGATAATTGTAATTACATATTGAGAACTATCAGCATATTTTTCACTTAAAATAAATCCGTGAAGAAGACAAAATCAATTAAATTAAAATGGTGATAAAACTATTTAAAGTTTTAAATTATTTTGTCATATGTAGGATGCCTTAAGTTCAGTTTATTGAAGTGGTTATTAGAAAGAAATAATGGGAAAAGGAAACACATAATTATACAAAAAAATGTATTTAGTAAATAAACAATTAAAACTTCAATACTCACATGTTCTTATATGAAATTTGATTTTGAAACGATGCTTGAACATAATTTATTAAATTGCTAAAGCAAAAAATACTAATATTCGAGTTCTTTCATTTTAAGTGACGTCGAAAACTACATATCAGTTAAAATGTAGGAATCACGTTCTTCATTATTAATTTAATCAATTAATTAGTTAAAATAATGTGGAATATCAAACAACTCAATCAAAGCTTATAAATAGACATTACATTTTTTTTTTTCAAATTTATTATTCAAACTTTACAAAAATATCTGCAATGTTTATTTTTAACATTTTTTTTCTTCAACTCTGAAATGAGAGAGATAAAGTGGTCGAGATATCTCAAATGACATTGTAACAGATGTTGACAAAATAGTATAATTTTGCAAACAGAGATACTTATGTAATAAATTGTTACGCATTGACAGAAAAAATATTAAAAAAAAGCTTAAAAGTGAAAAATATTTAAAAGTATTGTTTTATCTGCTTTCTAATAGGGTATGTATATATAATATAAAGTAAGTAATTCAGGTATATACAGGGTGATTGAAATTCGAGGGCCAGCATGGGGATCTCGCTTATTATAAAAGATAGAGAATCGGTTAAATGAAGGCAAAGTTGCCAAATTTTATGCTGATTAATAATCTGTTAAGAAATTTGAAATATCTCGAACGGTTTCTTCACAATCGAAGAAAAACGAAAAATTGCGATTTTCGAAAATCGGACATAACTTCTCTATGATTTCTTTCAAAATCTGTGAAAACATTCCTGAAACCACTTTTTACGCTTGATTGAATGGCGAACATACTTTATTTCTAGAGCGATTCGTTTTTGTTTTTCCAGAGTCAACTTCATTTTTTCTTATGGGCGCAATTTTTGTCGTTTAGACAGATAGATAGCACCTTCCGAGTTCATTGGTATGCCACACTTCCTATTTTATTTTAATTTTTATTGAGAAATTTTGAAAAAACAAATTAGATTCATGTACACACATTAACTTAGCTTAGGTTCAATTGTATGCTGCGTATCCAAGGATATGTATACCTTTGCTTAATTGGTCTGTCATTAAATACAGAATCACATATTCAATCAATATTCACCTATCCGAAGATAATTCAACCAAGTACATATTAGATATTTTTCCAAGTTGGATAACAATTTCATTCAAAATGGTACATTTGAAACTCGAAGAGAATGTACAGAAATAGAATACAAAAAGAAAATCAGAGCATTTGTTCGAAGACATTTCCATTTTCCGCAATACTTAGCTGTATATGTTGTTTCATTTTGAATCAAATTGTTATCCAACTTGGAAAAATATTTAATACTTGGTTGGATTCTTTCCGGATAAGTTTCCAAATACCACTGAGCACTTGTAATAGAATTTCGCTGTGACAATAAAACATACGCAACATATCACGTATGGCGTATTCAAATGAATAAACATTTGGATACGCTTTTCTGTATTTAATGACAGACCAATTAAACGAAGGTTGGCTAGGCAGCATACAGTTGAATCTATTCTAACTTAATGTATGAAACTAAGCTAATTTAATGTGTGCACATAATTTAATTTCAATTTTTTCAAAATTTCTCAATGAAAATTAAAAGAAAATAGCAAGTGTGGCATACCAATGAATTCAGAAAAGAATGTTCTATCTACCTGTCTAAACAGCAAAAATCGCACCCATAAGAAAAAATTAAGTTGGCTCTAGAAAAACAAAAACGTATCGCCTCAGAAATAACGTACGTTCGGCATTCAATCAAGCGTAAAAAGTTGCTTCAGGAATGTTTTCACAGATTTTGGACAAAATCATAAATAAAGAAGTTATGTCCGATTTTCGAAAATCGCAATTTTTCGTTTTTCTCCGAATGTGAAGAGACCGTTCGAGATATTTCAAATTTCTTAACAGATTATTAATCAGCGTGAAATTTGGCAACTTTGCCTCCATTTAACCGATTCTCTACCTCTTATAATAAGCGAGGTCCCCATGCTGGCCCTCGAATTTCAATCACCTTGTATATATGAAACAATAAATAATAATAGATTGTATAAAGACTTTAACCAAAGATCTTTCATGCAGCAGCACCATTAATGAAAGGAATTTTAAATTAAAACATACCATCATGAATTCCAATCGGTACAAGTATAGCCAAAAATAAAATAAAATTTCTTACAACTAATTTCCAATCTGAAGGGACAGCGTACGGTAACAAGACTTTAGTTATATGATTGACCTCGTGTGATGCGCAAACAAAAATAAACGACGTAATTATAATATTTATAACCGGATAGCCTGGAATTAAGACGAGCACTCCATGTGTATCTGCAGCTAGCCATATGTGGTACTGGCTAATAAACAATTCCAACGAAATATTGCCAAACCAAGCGAATAAACTAGAATACCTCGTTCTTAAAACACCAGAAATATTTCTGAGGACTATGTAACTGACTATTGGAATAAAGACGATGTAAGAATGGACTTCGGTGCAATCTAATTCGTTATGACACAAGAATGTTATCGTTATGTAACAACCTAAACCTATAATGCTTGCTAATGTAGCACTCAAAGCAATCCCGCGAGAAAATAAATTGCTGTGATTATTGTCGTCGTAAATGCTATATCTCTGAGCTAAATATATTATTAATCCAAACAGCATTCCGTATATTGAGGAGTACCGGTCTAGTTTCCAGCGAGACCACCATTCGTGTATGTCATCGTCAGTCGTAACAAACAGCGCCTTCCAAGGCCTAGTAACGAAAACCTTCTCAAAGAAAACTTCCGATAAAAACAAGATTGTAATCACACTGAAAAATATCACAAATTTAATTACTAAGTAAAAATACTGCACCTTGCTATTTTCAGAGCTTTGAGCAGTAATATGAGGGGGCAAGGCCAGAACAGTGTACACCATCATATACCAAAACGAAACCAAGGGCACGAAATGATAAAATTGATAAGGCCTGTTCATGCATAAGCACAAGGTGACAGTCATGAAGTTGAGCTGGAAAAGCATTTTGAAAAAGTGGATGATACCGATATCTCCGGTTTGCCAAACGTAGCAAAACTCTTGATAAGCCAAAATAAAAATGTAGGCTGATATTAAAACTTTAATGTGCATGTTAATGGGCAGAATTTGGTTTGCTCCGGTCACGTGATAGACCAGAATGACTAGCTGCATCCAACCCTTCCACTCATCAATTTGATCCTTGTGTAAGACCTTAGTATATTTGCTGTCTTCTGTGAAGAACAAACCGAGGGTGAAAACGTATCCAATCGGGAGCCAAAAGCTAAATTCGGAGTAGTATTTGTTTTCTTTCATGAAGTAATTTGTGCGATCACAGATTATAAAGTAGCCCATGATGAGTGCCATCTTCGCCAGTGCTTTAAATGGTGTGTACATGTTAGTTTCAGGTGGAGCAATACATTCTGAATCGGTCAGTAAAGTGTATTGGAAAAGCTTTCTTCCTCGCCACACTTGAATCCAGCGATATACAGTCATAGTTACTGCTATGACCACACTGCAGAATGAGAAATTTGTTTTATACTTATACTTTTCATTACAGACATTAAATGAAGATGAAATTAATTTGAGCACAAAAGAAAACTTACCATACACCAAGAATAGAAAAGGTGACTATCTGCAATGTTGTGTAAGATTCAGTTGAGCTACAACAGGTCCCGTCATTAAAGTTCATGTTGTCATTGCAATACATGTTCAATAAAATCTGTGTGTCATGTTGCAAAGGGCGAGATGCAAGGTGAATTCCATCTGGACTTTCTAAGACCATCCCTTGCGCTACCAATCTTGCACTCCACCATAAATCAGCAGCAGAGTATGAAAGTACCTGAAAACAATACCACAACTTGAAGTACTTTCAATGAAATGAAATGAAGACGAATCACTGCATTTCAGGTTTCAGGGCATTATGGAGAAGTAAAAATATATTGACTTTTAACTTAAAAATCATGGAGGTGTAAGATTTGACTATGTAGTAGTAGTAACACCTGGACATTATTAACAGTTCATTCCAATGTGGAGTAATTTTTTTATTTAGTTTAAGGCTGTGTTGTATAAAAGGTTTAAGCCAGGATTAAAGTTAATCTTAAGTTAGAATGTGACACATAAAATGCTGTGCATCATAACAAGTGACACATCTAATTTAGGATTAAAGTTAATCTTGGCTTAAACCTTTTATACAAGGCAGCCTAAGTTTGAGAACCTTGTTCAGAGTATTTACCTCAATAGCAGCCTTGTTATATAAATCGATTTGTTCATTTGTAACCATTTGATAATCAGGGGGTAACTTTTCAGCAAAAACAGGCTCCTGCAAAGCCCATAGCACACGAGTTTTCTTCGTATGCACCTTATCTATAGGTTGCACTAAACGAGTTAGATTTACCCCATATTCCTTGACGATGGCATCTGAAGCATTGGATGTTTTTATAGACCACAATCCACAACCTGCTATTATAACTGAAGGTGGGGCCTCTGTTTGTTCCCACTTTCTAAAAACAGAAGCAGAGTGCATTCGATTCACCATCAGCATTTGGCATCACCTAAAATTTGCCACCATTTCTTTAGACACATCTGGGCTCCAAATGAATTCCACTGTAATCTTCAAGGTCTTGTCGACGTGCATTAAATGATTTTCCGAGTTATTTGGAGGTTCAGTACTGTCATCACTGTGCTGTCGTAAATGTTCGACAAACGCAGTGTACAGGTTTCTTATTCTTGAGTCCCCAATAAATGCAAAATGTGTATTTTTACCATAATACGCTAAATATCTTAAACAGCGTCTTGTATCGCTGGAACCGAAAAGCAAAGATTAATACACGGCTTTCAAACATGTAAATTACAACTTACATTTTACTGTAATGGTGCAGCATACACCCATAAGGCTGCCATTGTTGATCCCCCTTGTATCTACCGTCTGATAGCAACCACGTGCATGAATTTGAACCTACCGAAATATCATGGCAATAATTTTACGTTTATTATTAATTTAAATACTTTACCAAATCTGAAATGGAGAAATTCATGATAGCAGGCGAACACCAGCACTAAGAGTACAGCGATTTTCTTCGCATTCGTTGAATTTATTTGCTCGATAACCTTCTCGATTTTAGACTTTTCATTGACCATGCTCAATATGTAACATCTCTCTGCTTTTATTCAAGTGTAAATTTTAAATTACCTTGTAACAATTTGCAGGTTACCTCGACATAACCTAAAGAAATTTGACACATTAAACAAATTTAGTGAGGTAGCAGTGGCAGCACTGAGTTATTGGCCACGTTCAGGTAAGCACAACTCTGCAGCTCTTTAATTAAAGCTATAGGTCTGTTCCTGCAGCAGTCCCTGACTGGTTCGAAACCGTCAGAAGCATGCGCCGATTAAAGTTTCACATTTAAGGCAGTCCTTGAAAGCGGTGTAGTAATGTCAGGTGGTTTTTTTTACCGAAGTAAAAAATGTAAATTATGCTAAAAAACTGGCTAAGTAAAATATGTTTTTTTAGCCAGCTAAAAAAAAATTGAAATTCCCGCTTGTTGCCGTTAATTTATGTTTTGGGTTTTGGGTCGCATTAGACGCATACGGTTCTGATGTTGTGATCCTACTGTTGGAAGACTACTTTGGCATCCTGACTGCTGAAATGTACATATTATGTATAGGTAGAAGAGAATATTTAATTTATTATGTTACAGTTTGTTTGCCTATTTGAATTTATTTATGGAGTTTAAAAAAATGTACATCATGCTCATATTCAGGGCCGGCGCAAACTTTTGCGGGGCCGGGTTCAAAAATTGCGCGGGGCCAAAAAAAAAACAGTTAAACAGCCAATCAAAAATATCTATCGCGTAACGCAGTCATGAAAAATCGCCTAGGAATGAATTCAGTTTATAAAAGTGGATTTATAACTGCAACGACAGCACAAAGTTGAAGCGCGGGGCCGTTTAAATCGCGGGGCCGGGTTCCGGGGAACGCTTTGAACCCGCCTCGCGCCCGCCCTGCACATATTACATATTTTTGTAAAAAATAATTAGATAAAATTGTTGTTTATCATTATAACAATATAAAAACAAAAACCAATAATTAAATACAAAGTGTAGCAAAGTAAACTAGTTAATGAAAAGCTTAGATCACGACATCCCGCGATCACTTTTTAACCTAGCATTGCATTAGGATTGACAAATTGCAGCTAATTCGCTACCTAATAAGTTATCTCATACAGGACTTTTGCTGACGAAGGCCCAAATACTTGCAACAAAATTTTTAAAATCTTTAAATTAAAAAAAGACATTATCTTACTTATTTTTATTAAAACTTGAACAAAGACTTAAGTATTTGGTATTAAAATGATCAGAATAAATATTGCAATACGAAAATCACATTAAAAAACAAAAAAATATATTTTACCATTTTTGACCGTTTTTTTGTCCGGCTAAAAAACCGCGGTCAGTTAAAAAAAATTTTAGCCGGCTAAATTACATCACTAAAGCGGTGATTAATTCGATGGACGAATATATTTGACGTTTCAAACTAGTCCAGAATGTTACAGGAACAGACCTTACATATTATTTATCTACTCAGCGCGGATAGCGTTTTGCGGCTCTTGTACAGCATTGTCATTTAAAATTATAGCCAATCACCAGCCAATCACAAATGCTGTACAGGAGCCGCCAAACGCTGACCGCTTAACTACTTTGATTTTTCTTTGCTTTGCGCAGTATCCGCTAAATCTGGCTGAGTAACTTTTCGGAAAATCGCTCGGGTTAACCGGGTTATGTATCTGGTTACAAAATGCTGTTCTTTTATTAAACCTGGTCGTAGTTCCGTGTTCGAAAAATTGCAAAAAAGTAACCAGGTTAACTAATCCGGTTATCAAATGGCGTTTACGAAAAATTGATCCAGATTAGTGATCAGAATTGCCCTGTCACCTGACAGAGTAAATTGGGATTACTAATCAGATCAACCAATTTCCGAACAAGTTTGTTGGCGGTCAGTAGTATTTATTCCTTATCTAAGGTTATATTAGGTTTTATTGCTCACTAATAATTGAATCGATCAATGTAGAAAAGGCATAATATTCACTATGGACATACCTATACTTGTTCTGCATTGACCGATTTAATTATAGTTTAATCATGCCCGGTTTCTGGAACGTTACATAAAGTTAACGGTCCGATAAAAGTAAACATTGCTATGGCTACACATGTTAGAACTATAGGAATATTTTATTTTCTCTATTAACTTTATGAAATGTTTCAGAAACCGGGCATCAGTGATCTGAGTGATTCTATTTAAACATCAGAGTCACCAGATCACTGATCGAGTTGATGATCGGTTGTGCTCCGCTCACTTTACGATCGCAGTTTATCCGCTCCCATCAATTTTTCGTAAACATCAGTTACAGTTTACGTGCTCCGATCAGTTTTTCGTAAACGCCAAAATACTAACCCTGGTCCGTGAGTAGGGTTACAAAGAATTAAGGTTATGAATCTCGTTCAGTGTTAATAAATGAATTTAATTCTGATAATTTCATAATAATACATATAACTCCATTAAAAGGTAAAGAAAGTGAAGATCTATTTAGTTTTTATTCATTTTAGATTTTCATTCAATTTAATGAATAAATAGAATAGACTGCTAACTGAAAAAGGTTATTTTACCAAATTCATTGCAAAATGCGTTCGTAAAATCACCGAGGAACCCGAATAACCTCTGATAATTGCTGACGTCACGCAACTAACCTGGTTAGAGACCCAGGCAGTGACCCAGGTTTAATTTCCGAAAACGCCTTTTGGCTTATTTTGAAAGTCAGTAAGTAATTTTAAGCTGGGTCTGAGACACTTAACCAGCACAAACATCCATGGCCTGGTAGGATGCGAATCAAATAAACTACCCCAAGCTGTTCAGAAAGCAATAATTTGAACGCGACTTCCAAGACGGAATCAGTATTCGAGCAATTGCAACCGAATTAGCAGTTAGTATTTGCGAAATCAAACAAAGTAGGCGACCTCTGCTGGTACCATCGAAAGGGCAAACAACATTTTACGTGATTGGTTTATCATTGAAAACATGCACCAATCAAGCTTCGCAACTGCAATGTTGTTCACCCTTTTATCGGCCATTTTGCGATTAACAGAGACCTCTCGCGTTGACAATTAAGTCGCGAATTTTGAAATCGAATGAGATGGATAAGATTTTATAGGTTGACAAATACATGACAAACACTAGCAAACCTAACGTTACACAACTAAATTTTTTGAAAATGGAAGTTTCGATTTCACTTCGATGGTACCTAGAAACTGCCCACATCGTTGCTGCCCATAAACTGCCATTAGATTAGAAGCACAGAAATTTATCAAATTTTCCACTACTGTAATAGTAAATGCTTTCGTGAATAAATTCATGGAAAAATTAATGCATTTATGCACGAATAAATTGTTGGCGTAAAACAGCCTTAATTAAAAGTGTTGGCTAATTAGAATTAGATTAGTAAACTTGGCAATGCTGCAGAAAATTGATTAAAACTAGGAAACGAATTTTGATTGGTCGTTTTGAATGTACTCGTCGGATACGAGAAACAAAAATTGCAAGCGAAGGTAAACGACTGGAAAGCGGTTGTCTGCCATTTGTTTTTAAAGAAGAGTGTCAGCGTAAATGATATGACGTGAGTTTTAATCCGTTTAAAAACGATGTTTAATTGAACTTTTCGTTGTGGTGCAGTGCTAATTCAGAAAACCCGAAAATGACAGACTTAAAGGTAGGTGGGAAGTGTTCATATTCAATGCTGAAACAAGATGGATCTCTAGAATCAGTATCTGTTGATGTAGAGGTTATTGATGGGGGGAAGCGTCTGTTGCAGCTTTGAATTTTTATTTGAAAATTAACTGACTTTTGAGAAAATCGTGCAATTTCCAGAATTGAAGTAATGTTACAATTCTGTTTTGATGAGGCTCATGTAACGTTCCACTTTGAAGCAAACCTTTTAAATAGAAAATTACAAAAATACTGAGTGATGTTTTCTTTTTTTGCCTAAAGAAAGTGTAAACAAAAAAGCTAATTAATTGATAAAAGTGAAATACCTGCACCACATTAAGAGGAAAAGAAGTAAATTCTTAAGTTTAAGACAATGCATATATATTTTAGGCAATTGTTTTCATTTATTTTAATTTTTAATAGTTAGGTTATGTTTATTTTTTAAAGCAAAATATCACAATGAAGTTTATTGTTATTATCTCTGCATTTAGTTCATGGGCGACATTGTCGGTTTCATTTAGTCCGTAGTTATTCTACATTGTCTGACTAATCAGCTGAGTGGTCACGGTGGGTCATGATTTGAGGTACGACCGTTAGGCAACCACGGTAAGCATGAGTTCCGTTTAGAAGACAGTCGGACTGAGCTCGTTAAACTTTGACGGTCCGTCCACCAACTAAACGCAGGCTATATTTAGTCTATGTTTCAATATAAATTACAAATAAATGTGCAGTTTATGATTCTCATTTTCAACCTGAAAATCCATAATAAAATTTTTAGGCAATGTTTGCAAAAATGGCGAATAATACCGGAGGTGGCGATGCTGGTACAACCGAGTTGGCATCGAAAAATGAAACAACACATCCGAAAGGGGGGCCCAAGAAGCAAACCCTTGAGAAAACATACCAAAAGAAAACCCAATTGGAACATATACTTCTGCGCCCAGACACTTACATAGGGTCAGTCGAACATGTCACGGAAGTCATGTGGATATATGACACGGACGCAGAAGTAATGGTGCAAAAACAGATCGAATATGTACCTGGTTTGTATAAAATATTTGATGAAATAATCGTAAACGCAGCCGATAATAAACAGAGGGACAAACAGATGGATTGCATTAAAGTCGATATTAATGTAGACACTAACACTATATCAGTATGGAACAATGGGCAAGGTATTCCCGTTGCTATGCACAAGGACGAAAACATGTACGTACCAACCATGATTTTTGGCCATCTTCTAACATCGTCAAATTATAACGATGAAGAAGAGAAAGTAACTGGTGGCAGAAATGGTTACGGAGCAAAACTGTGCAATATCTTCAGTACAAAGTTCATAGTCGAAACTGCAAGTTCGGAATACAAGCATCAATTCAAACAGACTTGGGCAAATAACATGACGAAAGCTTCTGAACCAAAAGTGAAAGAAAGTTTCGGAGATGATTTCACGAAAATCACTTTTTGCCCCGACCTGGCGAAATTCAAAATGGAAAAATTAGATGACGGTATTGTCGGACTTATGTCAAGGCGGGCTTTCGATATAGCTGCGTCAACTCGAGGTGTGAAAGTATTTTTAAATGGAAAACGTGTACCTGTGAAAAACTTCAGAGACTATATTGATTTGTTTATAAAAGACAAAGAGGATGATGCTGGAAATGCATTAAAAATTATTCATGAATCTGCTGGCGAAAGGTGGGAAGTGGGATTAACCCTCTCTGACAACGGATTTCAACAAATGTCCTTTGTAAACAGCATTGCAACCACTAAGGGTGGCAGACATGTAGATTATGTAACTGATATGATCGTAAAGCAACTACTGGAAGTGTTGAAGAAAAAGAACAAGGGCGGGATTAACATAAAGCCGCATCAAGTAAAGAACCACATGTGGATTTTCATCAACTGTCTCATCGTTAATCCCACTTTTGATTCACAAACTAAAGAAAACATGACTTTGCAAATTAAAAACTTCGGTTCCAAATGTGTTCTTTCAGAAAAATTCATAAATTCTGTTGTCAGAAGTGGAGTGGTGGAGGCTGTTTTGTCTTGGGCTAAATTCAAAGCAGAAAATGATTTGAACAGGAAAACTGCGGGAAAAAAGCAGGCGAAATTGAAAGGCATTCCAAAACTGGAAGACGCCAATGAAGCTGGTACGAGGAATGGCTTAAAATGCACACTTATCTTAACTGAAGGAGACTCAGCCAAATCATTGGCTGTGTCTGGCCTTGGTGTTATAGGAAGGGATTATTATGGCGTGTTTCCACTTAGAGGTAAACTCCTCAATGTAAGAGAAGCTACACACAAACAGATATTAGAAAATGCAGAAATTAACAATTTGGTTAAAATTCTTGGATTACAATATAAAAAGAAATATAATAATGAAGATGACATGAAATCTCTGCGTTATGGAAAAGTAATGATCATGACTGATCAAGATCAAGACGGTTCTCACATTAAAGGCCTCTTAATAAATTTTATACATTTTAATTGGCCAGAGCTTCTGCGCCAAAATTTTTTAGAGGAATTTATAACGCCTATTGTTAAAGCAAAAAAGAAAAACGAAATTTTATCTTTTTATTCCCTACCCGAGTTCGAAGAATGGAAAAGCAATACGGCAAACTCACATACTTACACCATCAAATATTACAAAGGTCTTGGTACCTCAACTTCTAATGAAGCGAAAGAGTATTTTACTAATATGACTCGACATAGGATTAGGTTTAGGTATCAAGGACAACAAGATGATGATCACATCGTCCTTGCATTCAGTAAGAAACATGTTGAACATCGTAAGGAGTGGCTGACGAATTTTATGGTTGAGAGTAAACGACGTAAAGAAATCGGTTTACCAGAGAAGTACCTTTACGCAAAAGACACGAGGTTCGTCTCATTTACAGACTTTGTTAATTTGGAATTGGTTTTGTTTTCAAATGCTGATAATGTTCGTTCTATACCGTCATTGGTAGATGGGTTTAAACCAGGTCAACGGAAAGTGCTATTTACTTGTATAAAACGTAATGACAAACGTGAAGTTAAAGTTGCTCAATTAGCTGGTTCTGTCGCAGAGCATTCTGCTTATCACCATGGTGAAGTTTCTCTTTGTATGACCATAGTGAATTTAGCTCAGAATTTTGTAGGGAGCAATAACTTAAATCTTTTGGAGCCTCGTGGTCAATTTGGCACTCGATTGACCGGTGGTAAAGATTCGGCCAGCCCCAGGTATATTTTTACAAAAATGTCACCTCTTACACGGATGATGTTTCACCCGAATGATGATGCTCTGCTGAAACATGAATATGATGATAATCAAAAAATTGAACCAGTATGGTATATACCGATTATACCAATGGTTTTGGTTAATGGAGCAGAAGGCATTGGAACTGGATGGATGACTAAGATTCCAAATTATAGTCCGAGAGAGATAGTACAGAATATAAGAAACATGATAGGAGGAGATGAACCAATTACTATGCTTCCATGGTATAAAAATTTTAAGGGAATCATTGAGGATTGTGGTGATGGAAGGTATGTTGTAAGTGGAGAAGTTGCCATTGTTGGTGCAGAAAAAATTGAAATCACAGAATTGCCCGTTGGAATGTGGACCCAAAATTACAAGGAAAATGTTTTAGAATCATTATTACATGGTGAGTTTATATTTTTTCTGGGACCATCTCTTAATAATTTAATTAATTTTTTCCAGGATCAGAAAAAGTAAAGGCTGTCATTGCTGATTATAAAGAGTATAATACTGACACTACAGTGAAGTTTGTTATCACTTGCCTGCCTGGTGAACTTGAACATTTAGAGAAGGAAGGGCTTCACAAAGTTTTTAAATTGCAAACTATGATCAACACATCTTCAATGTGTGTCTTCGATGAGTTAGGATGTTTGAGGAAGTAAGCAATTTTATCTCATTAATAATAATCATAATGTGTTTTTATTTAAGTTCATTTACAGTTACTACTTAAATATTTTATTTTAAGGTTTGACTCTGTTATGGATATTCTTCAAGAATTCTACACATTACGATTAAAAATGTATCAGAAACGAAAAGACTATCTGGAAGGAATGTTGGAGGCAGAAGCAGATAAACTCAGCAATCAAGCTCGATTTATAATGGAAAAATGCAGAGGTGAATTGGTTGTCGAAAATAAGAAAAGAAAAACTATTGTCGAAGAGCTCATTAAGCTTGGCTATCGTCCTGATCCGGTGAAGGAATGGAAACTACGTGTGCAGGGTTCAGAGGATGACGAAGAAGCAGCTCCTGAAGAGGAAGCACCAGAGGAAGAACAGGCAGACAGTAAAAAAAAGGCTCCCGCTGATTCAGGTTTGTGTAACATTATTTTTTAAAAATATTTTTAAAACTTTCACGTAAGTTTTTTTTTACAGAAAAGGCTTTCAAGAATTTAACAGAGGTTAAAAAGTTTGATTATTTACTTGGTATGTCCATGTGGATGCTGACAGAGGAAAGAAAAAATGAATTATTGCGGCAGAAAGAGAGTAAACTAGCTGAATTAGAAACACTGCGTCGTAAAGCTAGTACAGATCTGTGGCGTGAAGACCTAGACACTTTCATAGATAAATTAGAGGCCGTTGAAGCAAAAGAAAAGATCGACGATGCTGTTGAAATAAAGAAGGAATCTAAAAGAACTTTGCTTGTAAGCAGTGCTTGCATATGAGAAGTAGGGAATTTTGATTTTATTTATTTTTAGGGAAAGAAAAAAATAAATCTGCAAGAAACACTGCCATCACCGCAAGGTCGCAGAATAGCTCCAAAAATAGGTGATGAACTTAAAAAGAAAATTCAAGCTGCGATAAGGAATAAGGAGTCAAGAGTTAAAAAGGGCATTAAAAAGGAAAATATTGCTGAAGTAAGGAAAGCACATTTTAAGAAAACAAGTTTCGCTTGATTTATCTCCAAAATTAAATTTTTAATAAATTTTTTTCATTTGCAGGAAGATAAAGACGAGTTTGATCTCATGGTTCAGAGTAAAAAGACATTGAAAGACAAATTAAGTGCGAGTATGGAAGAGATTGAGAAGAAAGGCAGAGGCAAGAAACCAAAAGATGGTCTGAAACAGACTAAGTTGAACTTCAAAAAGAAAAGTCCCGACCAGAAAGGTAATTAAATTTATCTAATTTGTTCTTTTTAAAAAAATATTGTTATCTGTGTTTAGTAAATGGCAGTCCAAAGAAACGCAAAAAGAAAGGTTCAGATAGTGAAAGTGATCTGAGCATACACAGTACTTCAGATGTAGAATTTACAACAATGGTAAAAGAACGTACTTCTATTAGAAGAGCAGCAACAAAACCAGTGAAATACAATCTCGATAGTGATGCATCCTCAAATGAAGAAGAACCTGAATTGTTTGACAACAATGCTCTCAAGAAAGATGAGAACAGTCCTCAGAAACTAGACACAAGTGACAGCGAAGCTGATCTTCCCCCTCCAAAAAGACTGGAATCATCTGAAGACATGTTCGATTCTCTAATAGGTATATTATTAATTGTTTTCAAAAACTATCAAATTGAAATTTGTTTTTAGGGAGGAAACATGAATCTCCACCACCTGAGCCAGCGAAACGAACACTAAAAAGAAAACCAGTTGAAAAATTACAATCAGAATCTGATGATGCTGAGCGGAAAAAGAAAGTAAAAAAAACTAAAACGTTCAGTGATTCTGATTCAGATGATGGTTTGATCAAGAAGACGGCAATAAAGAAGAAGTCAAAATCATCGAGTGACTCGGACTCGGATGTTGGTAGAAAGAAAGTTTCTAAGCCAAAAAAGAAGAAAAATCGCAATTCAGACGATGAATTCGACTTCAGTAGTGAGAAGAATCGTCAAAAAGACGACAGCGGTTCCGAAAGTGAGAAGCCGCCCCCCAAAACGGGGAGAACTGCAAGGACTGTAAAACCCACAAAGTATGTCTTCAGCAATTCTGAAGACTCGGACTAGAAAATATCATAAAATTTCAGAGTAGCGTTGTATTTGTAAGTGTATTTATTTAGTTTGAGCGTCGTTTTGTCTTAATTGTAATTAATTTTATACGCAGGTACTGTTTGTAGAATCATGACAATATCTAATTTTTCAATTTTCAAAAATTAGATACTATCAGAAGATTTATTTTATAATAAAATTCTGTGTATGAACTTTCTTGCTTTTCAGACTATCACCATCCAAGCATTCATCTTAAACACGAAATTAAATAAAAATAAACACATTATTTTTATAAAAAATTCATGATTTCAACTGAATTTATAAATTTTACTTTTTTATTATTTTACTACTACTTCAAAAACAAAACAAAAATTAGAAAAATATAGACTTGATAAAAATGAAACTGCTAATTGGGTGAACAAGAAACAAGAGCTCGTCGATTTTCAGTCGGCTGGGAACGACTGAAAATCAAAAGAAAAATCGAAAGTAAATATTGTGGAAAAAGTTTTACCTAGAACAAGGATAATTAATTAAGTTCCCTTGTATTGTTCAGACAGACAGTGACCAATCTGATAACCAAGAAATAGTGCCTAAGAAGAACAGAGATGAAAATAAGAATTGGCTGTTTGTGAAAAGATTTAGCTGTATTCAAGAAGCAGAGGGACAGTGTGTTCGGACAATACGAGCCCTGCGTCATAAGTATTCGCCTAGCTAGTGTAGCTGTTTTTGAAAATAAAATCATTAGAATTTAAATATCAAAACTTTTATTTAAAGATGTATAAATTTCTAGTTATTATTATTATTCTCGAAAAAGAAGCAACCACCGAATAACTAATTAACAGTCTCTCTCTTTAGCAAAGAAAGGTAGGCGAATACTTTTGGCGCAGGGCTCGTACGTGGTCTATTTTGACAATAAGAATGACTGAAAAAGGAAAGAAAAGAGTTTATCGTTGTAATAAAGTAAAATGTCGTGGGCAACAATGTGCGGCTCAAATCTTTTTACTTTTTGAAGGAACTTCAATTGATGTTCTACTTTTTCGTGCTGATGCTGACTACAACCACGATTCAATCGGCATTCGATCTGACTATGGAATAAGCCAGGAAGTGAAGACGGAAATTAATAAATTATTTGATTTACACTTAAAATTGCCAACTATAAAGCAATTTTTAAAGTTTGTTCTTGTCTGATAAAATTTGTATCACAAAATCTTTTAACCGGACACTAAATCGCGCACTATACACGATTTAGTGTCCGGTTAAAAGATTTTGTGATATAAAGCAATTGAATAATTATTTGTCAAGTCGTCGTCGCTTGAAATATGGCTCTTCAACTATGAGTTTGGGAGAGCTAGAAAAGTGGCTGCTGAGTCATACTGATATCCCAGAAAATATACATGAAGTATTTGTGATATCCTATTTTATATACGAAAATGATCCACCAAAATTCCGTTTTGTATTATCAACGCAACGTTTATTACCGCTGACGCCACGTACAAGTTGATTTGGCAAGGATTTCCAGTTTTCCCGTTTTTCCCGTGCTGGTGTAGTTTGTGTAACACGAAATACACTACACTAACATAACAAACAAGGTAGTGTAACTGCAATGAATAATACTGTGGCGTAGCAACATGCACGCATACCAAAATCTAACATATTCCCCGAACCAACCGCCATCCAGGTAATCCCGGGCCTTAATCCCCGAGCTGTACGCAGCGAGGCTATTAACGAGCGCACTAATGACCACATTAGGCGGACGGGTTCGGCGAAATTCCTGATGCAAGTGCACACCCCGGCACGTTCTAATGAAACGGATTAAACGTAGACTACAGGCTGTTCTTAGAACAAATCAGGTAGAGGTCGTATATAAACCGGCCGAGTACCCCCAGCACACCACTTCGAACCCTGCTGCGAATAGGTGCGAAGAACGAAGGCTCTTGCAACTGCTGCCGAATAGGCCAGAGCGCAAATCTTGCTACTGCTGCCGAATAGGCCAGAGCGCAAACCTTGCTACTGCTGCCGAATAGGCCAGAACGCAGGCTCCTGTTCCCGTTGCTGAATCAGCCAGGACAAAAGTACCAGCTCTCGTGTCCCGAGGGACCACCAAGCTGGCACCGACACCGGCACCGCGTGGGCGGACGGAGGCGACCATCAAGAGTAGTCGTCACCGGAGACATTAGCATCGTCAAAAACTCCGTGACGCCTTGTCCGAGGCTCGCACTCCCCGAGCGGTGTTCCCTTTGCCGCCGTCACCGCAACGAGGACCCGCCACCGTACCGGAGATCAAAGGTTCCATTGGGTCATACCGACTAATCCCTCTGACAGTACCTCCACCGGCGTACCACGAGGTATCACGCGCAAGTTAGGAGAAGAGCAATACTATCGTTAGATAGAATTCTAATGTGTATATATTATATGTAAACCGTTCCATTAATATAACTCTGCATTTATTGGGAGTTGTGTATTTGTCGGCATTACAAATCGGCTGGGCACGTGACATCAACGCACTGCGCCCCCACAATACCAAACAGGTATTAAGAAAAAAGTGTACACTGGTTTGCACTAGTCATGCACTAGTGCAGGATAACAAACACACCTTAAGTAAGCGGGTATTTACAAACGTCGTGCGTAAAGTAAGAAAAACGCACAATGCACCTACTCTACGCACATTTGCAGTTAGATTTACGTAGCCGCATCACATTAGATTGACAGTCGCCGAAATTGTGTCCTTGCTGATCACTTTGAAGGTAATTTTTGTGGTCGTAGATAAAGTATAGTCCTACCAAACTCGAGTTGTAAAGCAATTACGCACTTGTGGAATTACTTGCATTCGCCGCTGCGCGGCTCATGCGCGACCACCGAGCGTAATTTGCTATTTACAACTCTCGATATGTAATTTACTATAAACAAGAATGGTTAGTCAGAAACCGTTATTGGTATTTGGG
The DNA here is from genome assembly GCA_958336345.1 of Dorcus parallelipipedus. Taxonomy (NCBI): domain Eukaryota; kingdom Metazoa; phylum Arthropoda; class Insecta; order Coleoptera; family Lucanidae; genus Dorcus; species Dorcus parallelipipedus. The sequence continues at coordinate 19,224,980 of OY284480.1, read as the reverse complement.
AGCGGCGCCACAAATAATGCATTGGAGGTTACAAATAAAGAAATTAAAGACAGCAATACATTACGCGAAGGGTTACCACTATCAAGATTTTTGGATACCGTTTGCAACATCATGTGTGAATGGTCTCAAAACCAAGAAATAGATGCTTTTGCTACAAAGTACATACACAATTAAACTTCCGGATTGGACAGAGGCGTACCAGTGGGTAAAAATGGACCATCTTACATTCAGATATTGATAAAAACACGAATTTGGTACCTAGTAACCAATCAAGTAGTGACAACATTCTGTTTCTGGAACAATCATGATTTGATGATTACAAGATTACATTTGATGATTACACGAAAATATTTTTTCTCACTGGAAAATTACTAGGTATAAGGAAGGAGATTAGTGCCTCAATAGCAAAAATGCCATTGTCCGGAATTTTCCAGAAAATATATGTGCAAACTTGTCCTAGGATTAGCAATACATCTTAAGTACGTGACTGCGCCATTGGAGGCCTATTGGTCAGAAAAGAAAGCGTGGCCGACCTGCAAAATCTAAGCCTGCATTATTTAATTCAATAAATTTGATTTAAGAGCAATCTTACGAAATAACTCCATATACGAAAACCATTAAAACGGGCGAATTCATAGAGACTTTATTTCTGAATATAACTAATTCATTTTTTTTTCCTATATACCTAACAACTAGACTTAACACTTTATTAAAACATTTGGAATTTTTAAAAGTGTTTTTATTTCGCACAAATTAATTGACGATTTTTAGTACAATATTATCGTGTTATAAAAAGAAGCGTGCGCGACGACACGAATAACCAAGTCTAATCTGTAAAAAACAAGAGCATGCATTTTTATAGCGAGTCTTATCTATCTACTTAGGTCAGCATTTCTTCCTAGGTCGAGGATCTCTCCGCAGGTGTTAACTCCTCCCCTCTTGGAGCGAGCCAAGGGTTGGGACGTTTTGGCTCCAATTCTTGGGTCGCTGTTTTTTTGGCTGTCTGCTGACGTCTTCTAAGATACCATATCCCGACGACAATAACAAGTAAGATTATGGAAACCATTGTCAATGCACTTGTTACACTCCAAGTATTTATCGCATGGGAACTGGACAATTCTTCCAAGCGGGCGCCTAATTTGACTAGGCTGCTTTTGGTTTCGTTGAAGGTTTCCAGGTGCAGATTTTTCATATTAACATCCTCTAATTGCCAGTGAGGTTGTTTAACTGGTAGCAGGCTTATGTTGAGGGGCGTCAAGTGAATTTGCCGGTCCAAGTAATGGCCAGACGTGGTCCGCAAAATGTCGTACCCCAAATTTAGGGTACACTCTGATGTGGATTGTATTAACAGATTTCCCTGTAGTTGCCGGACGTCCTGTCGAGAGCCACACTGGATTTCTGCGGATTGGTTGGCTTGGAATAGGATCCACTCAGAATTGGTTGGGTGGATTATTTCGACATCCAAACTGGGCCATCGGGTATGCGTACAAGCTGTTATCGGTAGGTGTCGTAGTAATTGATATGCACAAGTAGTGTGTTTTTTGGCATCTAAACTGAAAGCTTTACATAAGTATTCTTGATACTGGAGTAGCTTACATTGCTCGGGCCAGGCAATGTACCTATCTTTATTTTCCGCCAGGTAGGGTTGTGGAATATTCAATATTAGATAATCAGAATGTTGTTTGATAGGTAACGGAATTAATTTGTAGTATTGGTATATAGTGGGTTCAATTAAAGGAATTTCTAATAGGAACGTGAGTATGTATTCTTTAATGTACGCTTTGACAATTATAGTTTTTTCAAGAACGTACAGATTGTCGCTTTCCGGTGATAGGACAATTTTTTCCGTTTTGCTGACAGACTCAATAAATTTTAATTCGTTTAATAAATCGTCTGCTGAGATTATTGCTGGGTGATAGGTTTGCAATTTAGAGAAAGTTTTCGCAGTTAAAAGTCTATCCGTAATTGAGAGAGCTGTATTTATTGTGATGCTTAATGTCGTATGAGCCCTAAATAAATTTTGAAATTGAATTTCTTGTTCGTACTGCTGTAAGTGTTCGATAATTTCATTCAGACAACGAGCCGTATTATTTTGATTCTCGGCGAGTACTCGAAGATTTTCTTCGTAGTTTTTCACTGTTTCCTGTGCTAAATGTACTTGTACCTGCATAGCTTTTGTGAGTTCTTGTTGGTTATTAGCGAGGTCCTGTATTAATTTGTCATATCTTGCGGCGTCTTCTACGTCAAGATTTCCCGAGACCGCCTTGATAATGGAACCAAGAAAGTTGAATGCTCCTCGGGTTTTTCTAATTGTGGGAACTAATTGATCCTTTTCATATATCAGTTGATCGAGGAAAGTGCCAAGTTCTCCGATAAGGGTTGTAAGTTCTTTTTTATTTTCGCTATCGGGCAGGTCTTCTATAACTTCTCGTAGATATTTATAATGCATGCTAAGTTGGTTTACTTGATCGACTAAGGGCCATAAGTCACATCGCACGACCGTGGTCCAGTGACTTATTTGGTTCTTCGCTGTTCCCAGGTGTAACGGAAATAGCGGGCCATCTAGAGATGTTATTCTGACGTCTCCGAAGGCACACCAGCATCTGTAACAACACCGTGTTTTAGCCTTCTAGTATGGTAGGTTTGGGTTCCTCTCCGCGTTTCTACCTCTACGGTTCCATTGTCGTTAACTTTAGTAATTTTATATGGGCCGAAAAATGGTTTTAACATTTTACTGCCTTTTGTGATATTTTCAACGTATACTTGCTCCCCTAGTCTCCATTCCGTGGTTTTAACTAATTTTCTTTGTTTTTCTTGGGTTTTCTCTTTGCGTCGATTATCCTTCTGCTTAATTTTATCATATAGGAGCGACATCCGATCTTTGTGTCTTGATACAATCTCCTGATATGTTGTCGTTCCATAAAACAGGTCCATTGGATTCCGAGTTTTAGTATGGCCATAGAGTGCTTCGAATGGTGTCATTCCTATGGCACTATGTATTGAATTATTATAGGCTATTAGGGCGGCTCGCACTCTTTGTTCATTAGTTACATTATTATCATCGCTCAAGCATCTTAAATGTTCTAAAAGAGTCGAGTGAAATCGTTCCACATTCGCTTGGCTTTCCGGGTTTTTCGCTGTACCAAAATGTAATATGATCTTGTAGAGAGCTGCCAATTCCTTGATGATTCTGTTATTAAATTCTGACCCTTGGTCTGACCGTATTTCACGAGGTATACCGTAATAACTAAAATAAGTTAAGAGAGCATCAAAAATATCTGTTGGGTTCTTGCTGTTGATTTTTATTGCATGTCCTACTCTGGTGAAAGCATCGACTAATGTTAGGTATTTTTCATTATTACAGGTAAATAGATCAATAAATATTCTTTCGAACGGTGCATCAGGTGTTTCTGTTATTGGTAACATTGGTACATCCGGATGTCTATTGTACTTTGATCGATTACACGTATCACACGATTTCACAATTTCAGTTACCAATTTTTCCATTTTGGGCCACCAATATTTGCGTTTTAGATGTTCGAGTGTTTCGGCGGCACCTCTATGGTTCGTCAGGCCGGTATGATATGACGTGATGAGTTCGATTTTCCGATTCCTATCTTCGATAACTTTTACCTTTTTCAAACATCGAATAATTCGGGGACCTTGATTAGTAATTTCTTTGCTATACACTTTGCACAATTTCTTATATAATTCTTCGTCCTGAGTATACAGATAGAAAGTTAACTGATCGCTCATGTATTCCTTAAATAGTTGAAGTATCGCTTGTTCATGGTCATCCCTTGGTATCCTAACGAGATGAATCTCTCGTTTTAATTTCGACTTCCAGTGCTTGTGCTAAGCTTTCCGTGATAAGAAATTGCCTTTTCTTATTGTCAATGATGGTATCTTGTATTTCAATTGTTTTTGTAGGCTGCTGAGTTCCAGTTGTGTGAATGGTGTTGGAGTCTGAGCTTTCTTCACTGGTATTAGTGTCTTCTGTAGGCCCTGGTGGATCATCTGTGATTCGTATATCCTTACAATTTCTGCCTTTTCCTAGACTTGTCGATGGTTTGGCTGGTTCCACTATTTCGATCCCTAATTCTTCTATAATATCCATTAATTCAGTATCGTCTATGTTTGGCATTATGCTGTCTAAGTCCTGTTGCGTGATCACATTTATTTCGGCGAGTCGTACTCTTGATAATGCATCAGCATTAGTGTTATATTTACCCTTTTTATACACAATTTCGAAATTGTATTCTTCCAATTTAATTTTCCAGCGCATTAATTTCGAGTTAGGTTCTTTTATTGACCACAACCAGACGAGAGGTCGATGATCTGTATAAATAGTGAATTTCCTTCCATAAATATAAGGCCTAAACTGCTTGACTGCATATACTATAGCAAGAAGTTCCTTTTCAATCGTAGAGTATTTCTTTTCGGTATCCGAAAGCGTCCTCGATGCATAACATATCGGCTTGTCCCGTCCTATTGGACCCTGCGATAGGATCGCTCCTAGGGCGACATCTGAGGCGTCTGTTGTAACCACAAATTCTTTCGTAAAATCCGGGTACTGCAATATGGGCTCGTTCATAAGAATCTCTTTACATTGTTGAAAAGACTTAATATATTCCGGTTTTTGAATGTCTATTTTAGCATTTTTCTTAAGACATACCGTAAGGGGTTTAGTGATTTCAGCAAAGTTTCTAATAAATTTTCGATAGTATCCTAGGAGACCAAGAAAACTCTTGATTTCCGTTCGGGTTTTTGGAATCGGAAATCTGGCGATGGCTTGTATTTTTTCGGGGTTCGGCTTAACTCCTTTATCCGTTACGACGTGTCCGAGATATTTAAGCTCTTTTTTTAGGAATTCGCACTTCTGCAGTTTAATTTTGAAATTAGCTTTTTCCAATCGTTCGAATACTTTGATTAATTTCTGGATATGTTCCTGAAGTGATGACGAATAGATAATAATATCGTCCAGATAAACGAGGCAAGTGTCCTCGAGCAGATCTCTCAGGACATCATCCATAATCCTCTGAAAAGTTGCCGGGGCATTTTTCAGGCCAAAGGGCATTCGTTTGAATTCAAAATGACCCTGCTCTGTACTGAAAGCTGTCTTTGCTCTATCTTCTTCAGTCATCTCTACTTGATGGTATCCGGAGGCCAGATCAAGTGAAGTGAAATAGTTTGCTCTTCCTAGTTTGTCTAAGATATCGGCGATATTTGGGATCGGGTATTTGTCCTCAACCATTTGTTCATTGAGTCTTCTGAAATCAATCACCATTCTATGTTTCGTTCGTCCATCCTTGTTTGTTGTGACGATATGCACGGGAGCATTCCACGGGGATATGCTTTCTCTCACAATATCTTGTCTCAGTAGTTCAAGCGTTTGCTTTTTTATCTCCCTTTTTGTTTCTATTGGTTGTCTGTAGTTTCGTACGAAAATAGGAGTATCACTTTTCATATTCAAGCTATGTTTTATTTTATGGGTAAACGTAAGTTTCTGACCTTCTACATGAAAAAGATGTTTGTATTTCATAAGGAGGGCTTTCATAGCTGCATGTTCTTCAAAATTCAAGTGTTCTTTTTTAAAATTTTCCTCGATATTTTTTATTTGTAGTTCTGCCAATTTTTTCTGACTTATCATATTGTAACCGATATTAATTTCTTTCTCCGCTTCTTCTACTGGAATCAGATTAATTGGATTTATCTTCATTTTGATTGAAAATTGGCTGCAATTAGTCGCTTCGACATACGTTTCGTTATTTTTAACCTCAACTAATGATTCCGGTATAATTACCTTTCCTTGTTTATTTAATGTTTCTGGAAATAATGCTAGCCCGTTACAAATATTTGCTATCTGATAATTAATTGTCGCGCATGAATTTGGATTAATAGTTTGAATTGGATTATTAGTTTTATATGGAATTTCGGCGGTATCCGTAATAATTTTTCTATTTTTGGTATCTAATGATGCTCCTAGTTTGTTTAATAAATCAAATCCGAACAATCCGTCGAATGATGTGGAAAAATCAAAGCAGACAAATAGGTGATAATCTTGCGAATTAAAAATTTCAGGGAGTGGAATCAATGCGGATTTCGTAATTTTTTCTACACCATGTGGAGTCTTAATATTATATTCTTGATTTTGACAGGAATAATTATTCCGTTGAGCATCATTAAAAATTTCTGAATTTATTAAGGAACATTCTGCGCCAGTGTCAACTAAAAATTTTAAACCTTCAAACTCTACATACGGAAGTACTGGCGCCTGAGAATACGCTTTATTAGAAATTACTAAGCAGGAGGATCTGTAAGCTGATCCGGACGAAAATCCTGTTCTTCTTGTTCCGGTTCTACAATTTCTTCCTGTTCACTATACCCGTCTTCTTGACCACTCTCCTGATATTCGTACGAATTATAATATGCTTCTGCTTCAGTCACCTCAATAGGGGCCTCAATGTTGTTAGCTACCCATTGCCTCTTCTGTGGTGGTTTTATTAGTGACGTTCCTGGACGTTTCAGAGTAGTTGGGTCTACATCCATAGGAGTTGGTTGGTATGGCCTTTGTTGAAATTGGGCAGGAGTTCGGGAAAATATCTGATGGGGCCGTTGTGGTCCTGGATTCTGAGAGAACCTTGGTGGTGTGAATGCAGGTGGAATAAATCGATTTTGCTGTTGTATTGGCCGCTGTGGTTGCACATTAGATGGTAATGCCAATCGAGGTTGCTGCGTTACTGGTTGTGCTACAGGTTTGGATTGAATTGGAATTGGTTGCCGAAAATTAGACAAAAATCTTTGTTTCTGCGTATTATAGTTAACGACCTCAAGCGCGTAGGCTTCAGCTGTTTCCACATCTGCTGGACTCCGTAGTTTTACTTCCATTCCTATATTTGGATTAATTAAATCCAGTCCAAATAAATATGATCTCAGAGCTATTTGATTGTATTGATTCTGCTTAATTTGTCGTAGTGCCGCATCTTCTTCTTCGAGATTGACTTTAGAAAGGAGGGTATACAGGGTTGCCTTGATTTTGTTCGCATAACTGGCAGTTGTGTCCTCTCTTTTCGGTGCCAGGCTGTTCAGATCGTAAACAAGCACATCTTCTGAACGTTTATCTCCGAACGAATGAATAAGGATGTTTTTTAATTCGGGCCATGTTGTCGGTGTTTTGTTAGCGTCTACGGCTTCCCGAGCTTTGGCTCGTAATTTTTCCATAAAAATGAGCAATAATCGTTTCGCCATTCTAACATCATTTGGATTTTGCGGAGCGGCAGGCAGGTACTCCTCTATTAGGAATTCACATGCATTAATATAGCTTCGCAACGTAATCTTATCACCCTCGAACACAGGAATTAAGTCTTGGTCCACTTTAGTTACTTCTCGTGCCATTTCAATTTCGTTTAGGGCTCTTACTAAGTCGTCGTAATTATCCACTTTGTTTAAAAATTCACTCACAGAAGGAGAATAAAATAGGAAGCGGAAAAATAAAGAAGGTACTCACAGTGCTAATCCAATGATTAAAGTTGTTTCCATGGGGTTTTGATTTCTTCTCCCGGCGTTTCTTGGCCTCGTAGCAATTTTAGCGACTATCCTCAGCTGGGCGTCCTTGGTTCGTGTGTAACAACAAAGAACTAAAGTTCACCGCGTCGCGTTTTCGTATATTGACACAATTTTAGAATCAACACAATAAACACACGCGTTTGTCAAAAATCCTACTGACTGCGCCACTTAACACTTTATTAAAACATTTGGAATTTTTAAAAGTGTTTTTATTTCGCACAAATTAATTGACGATTTTTAGTACAATATTATCGTGTTATAAAAAGAAGCGTGCGCGACGACACGAATAACCAAGTCTAATCTGTAAAAAACAAGAGCATGCATTTTTATAGCGAGTCTTATCTATCTACTTAGGTCAGCATTTCTTCCTAGGTCGAGGATCTCTCCGCAGGTGTTAACTCTAGCACTACAAAGTGACCATAGCAAATTTCTCTATCACCATCTTGTAATTAAGAAAAAAATAACATTGAAAAATTGTAGTTGAACTTTACAGCGAAAAATAGTAAAATACTTCCAGATCTAACTTTGAAAAACCAGTTGGTCACTTTGTAGATTGAAGTTTTGTTAACAAATCAGTGAAAACAGCTTTTAAAAATATGTAACCATAATTAAGTTATGAAGTCGCCCGATTTGTATGTTTTTAGTGAATTATTTCTGTAAGGCGTGAATATATTCTCCCTACCATAAGAGCTAGGGGCGGTAACAGATTAATTACTATTATTAACAGTTAATAGATTTTTTCGTCTGAAAACATTTGATTTAAAATAAGACAACGCTGTCATTTTTGAGAAAAATGAAGGGCGTGTCCTGCGGAACTAAAGTTTAAGATTTAATTGTGGCCGAACAAAAAGTATGTCCCTTTTTGTTTTTACACTATCGAAAGCCCGTTATTAATAGATTATTTTCGTCTAAAAATATTTGATTTAAAAATAAGACAACGCTGTCATTTTTGAAAAAGTTGAGTATGCCTCGCGCAACATTACTTGATAGGTCAATTTCGAATCAATTTCTAAAAATAATCATTTTAAGTTATTGAATATTACTTAATTAGTAGATTTCTATACTAATACATAAATACTGAAACTGTTTTGGTATTAGTTTAGAATTTTTTTTCACTTCACTTCACTTTTTTTTAACTTCATTCCGGTTTCAAAAGAAATAAACTTTTATGATATTTTCTTAAACCTTGGCCTTTTCTTCAATCAAAAATTACAAGATGCGAAATACTTTTACATTTTGGATTTAATAGTTATTTATGTACCAAGGTGGCAAAGTGGCACTTTATCAAACGAGTTTGCAAATTGCGAGCCAAGGCGAAGCCGCGGTGAGCAAGCGTCGATAAAGACACTTTGCTGCCGTGGTGCATAAAATATTTTTTCGGCTACTACATACTCAACCATTTATTTTGAAATATCCAAACCTTGCAGATTTATATCTATGTTTATATCTTCGTAAATTTTTGAAAAATTTATTTCATTTATTCACCTTATAGTACGTTATAAACGACACTATCGTTTCGATGACACCAAAAGATGTGACGCACAATGTGACGCCAGCGCAAAAAGACTTTTACGTTCTGCAAACAAAAAACAGTCACTTCGCGTCATGATGTTTGTCATGTACTTAATTATCAACATTTTTTTAACAATTTTCGAAAAAATATACAGTGTGTCCCAAAAAGTTTTACACAAATGGAGAAAAAGTTTATCTTACATTTCACAAAAAAAACTATTCTTTATAAAATGTATGGAAATGTACTGGAAATTTCGCGTCTAACAGTTGGTAAGCAGTAACTATTTAGCTCGATCACAGCTCGATTGCCGATGTATTCCGCCTTGCTTGATATCCTTTCTTTTAACTGATAACTTTGGTGTTACAGGTTGCCTATTACATAATTTTAATTTTATTGCAATACTACAAATTATAAATAAATTATTTATTAGTTCAAAAATATATAACTGTCATATTATTGGCTGCGATTCCCAGGATTTCATTGGTTCAATTTCAAATTCAAAGAGGCCAATAGATTCTAGTAAATGTAAATCAAAAACGTATTTTTCTGTTCTCACGTTTGAACGTAAACGCGTCGTGAGTTTTGTAAGATGTGAAATAAGTTCAACGTTTTGATTTACTTTTTATTAATGAGTCAATATATTTTTCGCGCTTATTATTCAGTTAAAATCGCAAATGTTCTCTTATTTTGCGGCATTTTCAATTCGACAGTTGGTGCCATTGCATGAAATCATTTTTGTTAGGTTATAATTTTGTATTATTAGTTAAGATTGCTCTCGTTATGAGCATACGCCTGCCGTTAATTGTAATTCTAGGAGCCACAGGCTCTGGTAAGACCAAGTTGTCTTTAGAACTTGCTACAAAATTTGGTGCGGAAATTATTGGCGCTGATTCTATGCAGGTAATATTCACTCACTCATGTATACAGTGGCGGACTGGCTATGGTTTTGCCTTGTCCGAAGGCAAGTAGACCCCATAAACATTAAAAAAATATGTTATAGAGCCCTTCCCCTTTGTCTCCTGGCAATCGATACTTTTAGATCAGTTTGCAACTTCATGCATGTGAGGTAAATAACAAGAACTAGAATAATTCTCATCGTTTTTTCTTCAGCTTTATAAAGGTTTAGATATAATAACAGCCAAAGCAACCAAGGAAGAACAACAAACAGCCCCACACCACATGATAGACATATTACATCCACATGAGACATGCACCGTCGTTGACTATCGCAATAAAGCGTTGGAAATCGTAAGTTTCAATTCCAGATTGACTCCATTAATTACAGAAGTAAACTTTGATAGATTGAGAATTTACTATCGAAGAATAAACTGCCAATTGTAGTTGGTGGAACGAATTATTATATCGAGTCTTTGTTGTGGAAGATCTTAGTCGATGAGCCTGGAAGTGCGAGAGTAACACAAACTGAAACGAACTTGAATGAACATGAGTTGCCTAGTGAAGAATTACACAAACGTTTGGAGATGTTGGACCCGGCAATGGCAAAACGATTACATCCCAATAACAAAAGGAAAATTCTAAGGTACAATATTAGCTTAACATGCAAGAATCGCATATGAAATTTTGCTTGAAGGTCCTTGGAAGTACTACAGCAAAAAGGTAGAAGGCTCAGTGACATATTAAAGGAACAACAAACAGGGCAAGGAGGTTCTTCAAGTGGAGGAGGCTTGCGATTTACAAATACTTTAATATTTTGGCTCCAGTGCGATCAGGTAAGTTCTATTTATTATTTACATTAAGCACAAGTGTTTACTAATTTGGAGATATTTGCACTTGAAAATTTATATTGTTTTACTGTAATACTGTATATGGTGGTTGGTCTTAATACTCTTCTAAAGCTTTGTCAATTACTATCTATTCACTCTTTATCCTCATCTCAGTAGGCCGTGATCTCGTTTCGTTAAGTTGCTGCCCTGAAGTTTGATAGATGCCAGAATCTGACATGAAAAATATTAATGGCAATTCCACACCACTAATCTGACTATATTGCCAAATATTATACGAAGGAGCACCGACTATGGCACCGTGAAATGTGCACTACAGTCGAGCTGGCAACAACATCTCCGTCAGTGGATTCAAATTATAACCATGAACTTTAAATATAACCATGAAATTCAAAATAAACATAACTGTCTCATCTGACATCTATGTTTCATTGTGATACCAACAAAAATGTCACTCTAACTCGCCTACTGGGACGAGGAAAAAGAGTGAATAGATAATACTAACTGAAATGACTAAGTTATTTGTTTCTAGTATGTCAGTTTTAGCACTGTGAAAGTATTGTTTTATGAATTTATTTTAACGATGCCTTGTGTGCCTTGAAAGCTTATTTAATGGGGAATTCTAATTTTTATTTAATTTTACTTACCGTGTATGAAATTGGGTTGTAGTAAATAACAGGAAGTCCATGACTTAATTTTTTTTTAAAATTAATTTTATAAGTAAATTCTTTCTGTTGCTTTTAACGTATATGCTAGTTGTGAATCATGTAAGTATTTGTTCAGAATATTTTAGATGACCGTTTGAATAAAAGGGTCGATACAATGATCCAACAAGGCCTGCTCAAAGAACTAAAAACTTTCCACAAATTATACAATGAAGAGAGGTTGAAGCTATCTGAGTAAGTCCCCATCTCATAACGTGCTGATTTGCATAATAAAAAATTTAGGGTTGCAGATTATACAAAGGGCGTGTTCCAGTCGATTGGATTTAAAGAATTCCACAACTATTTATTGTTGGATCCTGCAAAACATGACACGGAAGAAGGTGAAAAGTTACTGCAGAAAGGATTGGAAGAATTGAAGATGGTAACAAGAAGGTATGCACGCAAGCAATCTCGTTGGATCACAAATAGATTTCTTTCTCGCATTGATAGACAGGTAGAACAATAATATATCTGGAGTTTGTTAAGTATATAAATAAATAAGTTACTTTGCAGGTCCCACCATTATATGGATTAAATACGAATGATGTAGAAAAATGGGATGTGAATGTAAAACAGCCTGCACTGGAAATTATCGAAGGTTTTGTCAAAGGTACAACAATATCAAATCATCAACCTTTGCCTCGCGTGGATCTTCAGAGCAGTCCTAATTCACGTGATGAAACGTTTCACTGCGAAACTTGCAAAAGAGTTTTTGTTGGGGAATTCCAGTGGAATTGTCACAAGAAATCCAATAAACACAAACGAATGGTGCAAAAGCAATTTAAAATGGAGAAAAAAATTACGTAAATAAACAATGAGGGATGAGGTGGTGTGATTTAATTTTTGGGTAACTTTAATAGAAACAGCATTTCAAGCATTAAATTTTTAATATGTTCTCAGGAACTGAAACTATTTAAACTGATAACATTCATTTGTTAAAAAAGAAAACATAATGAATAATAAGTACAACATAACAAACTTTATATACATAGAAATGCGGGCTAACATTTTCATTATTTCCCATTACTCTCTCCTAGGGATGAAATAATTATATATTTAGATACATTACATACCTTAACACCACTGATGGTCGCTAAGCATAGAGAATTGCCCTGTTATATATGAACAGAATATTTCGCTCTCTTTTTTATTATTTTTTTTAACAATTATTTATCGATATATGAAAAACTTGCCTTGTATTTGCTGTTACAAAACTCAAATTTGCCTACAATAAAACTATCCATTATTTGGTTAACAGCGAGGTTAAATCACAGGTACATAATTCTGAGAAAAGATCTTTCGATTTGCTTCATTTACGTGTGTCTACAAAATAATTTCAGCGTAATACCTCAATGCTAACAACAAAAACTATTACGGCGTCACTGAGTTATTACAGCGTCAGACTATATTGTGATTTTATTTAAGAAATAACACAAGTAAACGCAGCTTATGAATTAAAAAAAAAAAAGAAATCAAGGCTCATTATCCTTAAAACCGATTCAGTTTCGTGTACAAAATTATATATGTATTTTTTGTTTTGCTGTTTTTATTTATTTTTTTTGTATATTTTCTCGTTTGTATCAAAAGTATAAAATACTGTAAAATATAATATGAACACAACAATTCTCTTTATCTTACGACTAAGAAATTAAACACTACTGAGTACTAGTGTTCGGAAGACGCTATTAACATAAAAGAGAATCTCTTGTACAAATGAAGCTTTACCGCTGCAATAATAATAATATTAACAACTGCAGAATCAAGCAAGTACTACCTCTTAATTTAAAGGGCAGAAAATGAGGTCGTCATTAAACTTCTGGTATGTATTGGCACAAGAGACTTTCGTGTATAAATTAAAATTTTACATATATAAAAGATGCAAAACAGAACTGATCAATAAAGCTCACAACTCATGGTGTGCTTTATAGAATTTTCCTTAAATTCAATTTCATTACATTCATCTTAATTTTACAGCATTATTTGGTTACAATTTTAAATATGCAATGGCTACCAGTGTTTTATTCATTTATTTATTTTTGTAGTAATGAATTTGCAGCAGATGATTTTGTTGTGAAATTTATGTGACATGTTTTGCATATTTATAGATAATTAGTTATAAAAAGTAAATATTTAGCCTATTTGAAGAAACAAAAAAAAAACAAACTTAACCAGCTATTATCACAAAATCTTGCAAAAGAAAAACGTATTCAAGTTAAAAATTAAAAGAACTATTGCCTTGATCACACAGTTTTAACACTTAGTAGAGCAGATGCAACTTTTAACCTCGAGACGATTCGTTTCAGCCTTTTAATCAAACTTACATGTCGACAGTAATATAAATGCATGCAAAATGTCATTTTGCACTTTTATGTAATTATTTATGTCTCAAAGGGGATGTGTGATTGGACCATAAAAACCTGCAATGCATCATCATGAAGGGTTATTAGAAGAAACTAGTTCAGTTGCTTTATATGAAGCATTGCAAGCGGACACCCATCATTAATTATAAACATTAAATATCTATTTGCACTAAAAGTTTATAATAATCAAGATAATTAAATCAATTAAGACTATATATATATGTATTAAAATTATTAAATATTTTCATACGCAATTACCAGGTTATAAGGGTTGTTTTTTTACAACAGTTAATTTAGTTGTCCAAAGTGTTTAGTAATTAAAAAAAAAGTGACGTGGTTACAACATCAACAACATGAGTATATTGCTGGCTGTATGTAAAGAAAATGGTTTGGTTTAAAAAAATGCACAGAAAACTAAATTTGATAAACATATGTAAGTAAGGTACTGGAATGTAATAAATTTAATGATTTGTGTGTGCAGTTGGATGTAATTGTAACCACTAAAAAACCAGTGTAAACTGAAAACCTTCCTCTGCATGAAACTAAACGGAAACACGACGAAATACACTAAAGAATTCGACGTCATAAAAAAAAACAAATTTATCACATCTCTATGCAAACTGACAAATCAACTTACATCTAAAAAAACCCAGAATTTCAGTTGAAAAATCCGATCAAAATTACGAATACAATACAAAACAAAAGGACCTACTTATATGTACATACAACAAACTAAACAAAATTATGTCCTTAAAAAAAATCGAACTTTTTCATACAACAAATCACAGTGATTTATATTTATTTATTAATTTTTTCAAAATGAACCCGTTGAAACAATTTGATCCTAGCGCAAAATCATTTCAGATTGTTAATAATTAAAGCGAGCTGTTGATGTCTACCATTTGAATTTTTTAATAAAACTATTAAGGTGAGACTAAACAAATGTGCAGGTTCAAACTATTTATCTATGCTTTGCAGCCAAACTTCTCCGTAATTGAGATACTCTTGCTCGTAGCCGGTGTTGCTGTCTCCTCAAATCATCGATTTGCTTCTTCATGCTCTCGGATGTATCACCGAGCTGATCGCAATAGACTGCGGCCTCCCTCAAAATGACTACTTTGGCCGCTCTCTCCTTTTTATTCACCTCCGGAACTAGTGATTTTAAATCTTCGAAGGCGTTGCGTAGATCTATCCGACGTTGTCTTTCCATGTTGTTGTGCAAACTACGCTTTTCGGATGGTTCTTGTTCACTGTCGCTGCTATGGTTGTATGCCCCTCGTCTTTTGTGTGGTGAACCTGAAGAAGACCCCATCCTGTATTGATATCTTGAACGTTTCATTCTGCGACTATCTGATATTTTTCTCTTTGTCGGCGACTGTTCTATCGACGACTTTCTGTTTGGTATTATCGTCTTGATATGAGTGCTTATCACCTGTTTGTTGGTTATTGCCGTGGCCATCGTTTTCTGTATTTGCTGACGATCTAATAGTGTTGGATTGTTGGGGAGCGTTGATACCATCCTGTTGTTGGAATTTTGTTTTTCACTTACGGACACAACATCTATTTCTTCTTCTGAAACGAAATAAAATATAATTTAATTTGTATCCTTCAAATTATGTACCACATTTTTTTTAAGTTCACTTCAGCGCAATATTTTTCATGTAGAAACTAATTAACTTGTATAATATTCATATAAATATTTAAACTATTTAAATTTTTTTTAAATCTTTGTTATTTTGGAAATTTATTCTTTGTAAAAGAAATATACTCCATTTTTATAAGACGTTTGTGTCAATTTATTATACTCGGTTTTGTTTACTATTAAAAGTAATAAGTTCGCAGTTATTTTGCAATTACAAAAAGTTTATGTAAGGTCCGATAATAGTGTGACAACTATTGTGTAATTAATTACGTTCAAGAGATCAAATCAAGCGAATTTTCTTTCCCTCTAGGCATCGCATCAATAATTTTGTTAGTACTGACATAAACAAGAAAATATTAAACTTATGAAACAGTTGCAAATCAATGAAATTAAGAGTCCGCAAGACAAGACCATTGATGATTTAGCTAAACCGACTGCTAAGGATTCTAGCAAGGGTCCAATAAGTGGAAAAGGCATACGAAGCAATGTATAATTATACAGCAATGCTCTTGCTCCTAAAGAAATCATTATTATTAATATACAAGAGTAAAGGAAGTCGTCTTGAAGCCTGTAACTATAGACCCTATAGAACCAGATCGCGAAAATATTCGATTTTTAATAACCGATTAATACTTTTCGTAAACAAACACAATATCTACAATAACGTACAGAACGGATTCAGAAAGGGGAAATCGACAATAAACGCAATGACTGAGGCTTTTACGATTTTATATTAAACGAACTAATAAGCAATAAGAAAAAAATTTACGCATTATTCTGTGATCTAAGCCGTGCGTTCGACACAGTCAACCACAAGTTATTGTGTTAGAAATTGGAAGTACTTGGCATAAGAGGCTTGCCCAACAAGTGGATATTTTCGTATTTGGACAAGTATAACAACCGGAGTTCCACAAGGATCCATTTTAGGACCTGTATTGTTCTCGCTGTTCATAAAAGATCTACCAACTTTTTGCCACGAACCAGAGAAAACGATAATCTACGCGAACCATACCAACTTCATTATATCTAAGGATAATATGAACTCAGCTCTACAGTCGACCAAGATTATACACTGGAAGAAATGAAATTGTGGTGCAAAATTGATGTTTTGGGATCGCTCTATTTCGGACTGGTTCGTTCTGTCCTATTATATGGTATTATATGTATTTTGGGGTAACTATGCAAGTACATTAATATTTTTAAACTTCAAAAGAAAATCATTCGTAAAACCATCAGTTTGGCATAATTACCGTTCCATCATTATATATTTATGAATTAGTATTATATGCTCGCTCAATTTCACGACTAATTTTTTAAACTTAGACTTGTCACTTATTTTATTAGTATTCCAAGAAGAAATTTTGAGAACTGCAATAAAGTAAAATAACTTTTTACTTTAGTGAATTCATGGACATTTTTTTGCTACTTTATAACGTGTCTTTGTCTTGTTTAGACATCTTGCATGCTTTTGGGAGCACCCTATACATTCTTCCAGTAGCATGTACGTATTTTAGTTCTGTTTCCTGCACTTATATTTTCCATCATGAATAGAACCTCGATGTTGAAATTAAAGTGTCGAATATTGTTTTTAAATTTCGCTTTTTATTCGTCGGTTTTCGTATGCTTTTTAATTTTTCGGGGTCTTTTTAAAATAATTTAAAATCAATTTCTCTGTGGCTAATTTAAAATTGTTTTTTCGTCGCGATTCCATTTAGAGTTCGTTTAATTTTGAAGTACCTGGCACATTAACGTATAAAATTACAAGTCGAAATTCCGTTATACGCATCGGAATGTGAAAGGTAGTCGGCGGATCCAGTTTGGAAACAGCATTCTACGGACTTCTCTTTTACCAATTAAGTTTATCAGAAATTGCTACGTAATGCACAGAAAACGGTACCGCCGCAAGTCGTGCGCTCGTAAGCAAACACCAATTCGAACGAGCGACCAAAAGCTCAGGTGCGACCGGTAATTGGTTCTTTCTTTCTTGGTAGTTGTCTCTTGTGTAGTGACGCAAACCCGTTAATAACTCGATTCCTTTTGCGCGTTTTCACTTCTTGCAGATATTGGTTTTACCAGACTGGCGGTAGCCGTTCGCTTTACCCGGGTCACATCTGCCTGGTTTTAAAACGGAACTTTCAGGTAGTCAGTCTCTTTGGCACTTGAAAGTTTAGAACTAAAGATAATATATACGACGATTCGGTTCTTGGAACTTAAAAGTCATTTATAAAATGGGTAAATTCGAAATATAATTTCTATTTAGAATTATAACCAACAATACCTAGATATTAAATAATTTTGTTTTAAATCTAAATCAGAAGTGGTACAACAAGAACACTAAATACCAGTATTTACTATTACTTTAATTTTTAACAGTGATGTATGTATGTATAGTCTGGATAGTTAAAAGAGCGTTCTCTTTATTACCAGTTAATGACTATAAACACATACACACAAGTCAAATTGCATTATGACGTCAATTATTTTAAAATAAATTTCGAAAATACTAGATTATTTTTTATGTACACTGAAGTAAACAGCATTAAATTATGTATTATTATCCTAGTTTTTAATACTGAATAATGGGTGTTTTAAAATGTTGTATCGTATCAGGAGTGGTATGTTGTACAAGTACAGGAAGTGCGTCGGTCATTTCGACTCTAAATTATAATGATTCTCATAATATAATGGGCTATATCTGATGGTACCTCATCAAACACACAATTATTTTGCGTTAATTGCGTTTCATGCAGCACATGCTTTTGTTTGTTCCGTTTTTTTTTTATCGGAAGAGACATGAACTCGCAGCTGCTTATAAACGTGAACTGAATTATGAAATTTCCGAGAAATAATAGAAAAAATAATCCGTAATATCAGTAAAGCTGAAGGAAATGCTTTAAGCCGCTTGATGATTCTGAAGTAAATGTTTACCTTACTACTACAAATCAGTATCAGTTTGTAACTGAAAAAGATAAGAGGAATCTCAACGATTATTTTACTGAGAAAAAGAAATCTAACAAAAATTTTCCATAAATTGTACCCAACAGTAATACATAACTTTTAGTATTTAGTATTAGTATTATGACGTACAATACATGTATCCAGTGATTTGGTTTTCATGTACATAGAGTATTTTCATTCTACTTATAATGTCGTCCGTTTAGTATGACTTAATTATCTTTTCCTTGAATGTCATTATAAGCGGACTTCACTGTACTTTCAATGGTCAAGTATGAGCGAAATGGGTGTAATAATTGTTACTGAATAGCTTTTTTTTTCTACTCGAATATTCGAACTCTATTTGGATCCCCGTCAGCAGAAGAGTAGCTTCATGATTCCATTGCAATTTTACAGACCTGTCCGAGTTATCTCGGAATCGAGCACATTTGCAAACAGCGACATCTCGCAGATGTGCTCGATTCCGAGATAACTCCGAGATAGGTCGGTGAGATTGCAGTGGAATTCTCTGGTTACTCTTCTACTGACGAGGTTCCAAGTAGGGCCGAAACAGCTGTACAGAGAATGTTCGAGGATTCCATCGTAATCAAAACTAAATTAAAAGTAAAACTATTTGGTCGCTTTATGTGAGACGGTTGCTAGTTGTCATTTCTCAGACAATTTTAGATCAAAAATCGGCTTATTAATAGCGTCTTCAAGTTTTCGATTGGGATGTATAGTAGCGGACAATAAAATCCGGGCACGTCATTTGTACAATGTAAACTTCACATTAATAGTTTTGACGTTTAACGTATGTCACTAGTAATTCTGACGTTTAATTCAAATTTTATTTATTTATTTTGACAGGAACATGACTTCAATAAAAGCCTGATTTATTAAATTTGTCGAAATACGTATGACATGTCAAATTTTTGCCCGGCTTTTATTGACCGCTACTGCCATTACCTCTATGCTACTGCACTATATGCACTGAGTGCGCATTCAGAGTAATCTCATCTTGCTTTAACCTCGTGTGATAGAACGAGATGACGATATTTTGCGTCCGCGCTCAATAGAGTTTGCGGCAACACATTTCCCGTTACGTTAGACGGCCATTTTTCCTTGTAATATAATGTAACCGAATGATGTAAAAAATTCGTTTGCGGATACCGTCAAAAATAAAAAAAACGTTACATACAATTTTGTAGTTAGTGAGAGTAACCATTGGGGTAACAGTCAGCACGACAGTTTGATGTTATTTGAAATTCATAAAAATTATATTCTGATTGGTTCCCTTATTTTCCAAAATAGTGTTCAAAAATTAGTTATACGGTATAATTTTTCTATGATGTTAACGTTATAAATTATAACGAGATTTTTTATAACGGAAAATACCCTGCCGCAAACTCACTAATGTCCCAGTCGAAAACGCTATAAAAGATGAGGTCGATTCAGTGGCGCACCCAGAAATTTGTTTAAAAAATTTAATTTAAAAATTTGCTTAAAAATAATAATAATTGTAAGAATCACGTAAGAGTATACAAGGATATATTAAATAATAAAGATAAATAATATGAACTTATACCGAACTAACGTTACCAAACGAAATTAAGTCGGCGGCGTGCTCTTTTTCTTGCAGAATTTAAAATATTTATTAAATTCTAGTACCATATAGCTGCCTCTGGGGGGAGCTTTAGCCCCCCCCCCGTGGGTGCGCCACTGGGTCGATTGAACGTAAAAATCGATTTTAAAATAAGAAAATAGAGAATGAAATGAAAATTGATAGTCATGAAGTCGTTCCTCTACTCAACCATAGGTGGCGCTGTGGAGAATCAATTTCGTTTACTCTGCGACAACTGGCGACACAATTTTTGGAGAATTAGAAGAACTCTTTGACAACAAACCAACAAAGGAAATAAACAACACGTAAATTCATTCCAAACTGCACAAAAGATGTCGTTGCTAATTGTTAACTGCAACTTGAGTGCAACCAAAGAACAACTGCAAAATTCGAAACTTCTAATTATTAAATGAAGAAGGAAAGGGATATAAAAATAAGAACTTTCAACTTACACTTTGAGCGAAGAAGAAGACAATGAAACAAAAATAACTTTCGAAAAACAATTTTTTCACTTATAATCGGAAAGTGTCACCAGACCCAAGAAAATTAAAACATCTTTTTAAACATAGTTCATTCGAAAATAAAATTATACGTAAAAATCGATAGCAGGAATCGAAAATGATGTGATTGTGATGAAAATGTTTCTCCACTACACAAATAGATGGCCCTGGTCTTCG
This sequence comes from Dorcus parallelipipedus, assembly GCA_958336345.1. NCBI lineage: Eukaryota > Metazoa > Arthropoda > Insecta > Coleoptera > Lucanidae > Dorcus > Dorcus parallelipipedus. Next base: position 19,204,221 of record OY284480.1, on the reverse strand, counting down.
CTGCAACCGAAGATTATTTGCAGAATTCGAGACTTTTAATATAAATCCTAAAATGAAGTAAAAGATGAACATAAAAATACTAATTTCATATTTTTGCATCTATTGTATGTAGTTTTGACACCAACGATATTTCGAGTAAAGAAATGGCGCCTTTTTTTAGATGAAACGAAGAAACTATTTCGCGAAACGTCAAGCAAGTACTCGATCTAAAGTTGTTTTCTTTTCCATATTACAATATCACCACGAATTGCACTAAAATTAAAAATACGTATTTAATAAAGCTTATATCAATAATCTACAATGTGCATAATTTTTTGTTATTTAATCACAATTTCATTGAACATTTTGCTCTCCACTACAGTTTGAACGTATTTTGCTCTCCGTCCAAATCATTATTTTTTATTTTCCCTGTATTCCAACCAATTTTTTAAGAATTTTGTACCTGATTATGGATCTACAAGTCATGCAGAGCTTTTTATAAAGAATAGTTTTTTTTTGTGAAATGTAAGATAAACTTTTTCTCCATTTGTATAAAACTTTTTGGTACACGCTGTATGTACTCGTTGATTAGGCAAGCGTATGGACACTAAGCAAGAAAAGTAGTGTCTCTCCTATGAATGTTAAATTGAAGTCTAATACCTTCTGACCATTATAATAAGTGAACGGATAAGCAAGCGAGCAAATAAACACAAAATATAAACATTAAATATGTTTGTGTATGTTTACCTTTTAAATGGCTACTTAAAAAGTTTGTTGAGAGACATTACTTTTCTTTCTCAGTCATACAAGTGTATGAAGAGGGAGTTGAATGCATCAAAATACAAAAGGAAAATGCCTTTTGCTTTACGATCTATGGCTTTCGTGGATATTTTGCATAGTTCTGGTTTTATCAAGTGGAATTCGCGCAATTTCGTTTTTATCAGTTTCAAAAACATACCAAATTTTTTTAAGTGCGCAGAAAAAAAGAAACATTTTCTGCTTTGTACTATTTTTAATTGTATAATACGCAGCACTGTAACATTACAAAAGCAAGAGAACCTTCCGTTTATTTACTTGCCAGCTCACCATAAACTTTTACCTGAACCGATCTTTCGCTGAATAGCTTTCGGAGAACACCAATCTGCTGCATTGAAAGTCTAACTGTAAAACCGTCTGAAAGTGGAGCTTGGCAAAATGTAAGAAGGTTTGTCCTTGAGGATGAAATAATAATGATGGGTAGAAGAGTACGCGGCGGCTTCTTGAAATTACATGTTAGGTGCGTTAGGGAAGAAGGAAAAAGGGGTAGAGGACGACAGTTGTGTTGTATTTCTCGCAATATCTGCGACTATCAACTCGATGTCTGTATTTTTGTAACTCGAACGGATTTCATATGCGCAGGATAAATTTATTTTGCCAGGCACTAACCTTGATTCTGAATGTCATCGCGTTAAATATCGGTTTTTATTTTTAGAAAAATTGTTTCAATTATAGCCAGTACGATTTGTGACGTGTTTTTTTTCCAATATAAATAAAAATGTTTTAATTTTTTAAGACAATAGTTTTCAAAATAACTAATTTTATTCAAGCAATTTATTACAGTAAAGAACAGAAACAAGTTTAAAATTACTTAATGTAAATAAATTTTTATTTTTGTTTCACTTTTATTTTGTATTTTAGTTTTTTGTCAGGTGGTTCAAATTTTCTTCTGCCTCACAGTTTTGACTCGTAAATTCACCTTTTTTATATGCATTTTTTGACTTGCCCTTTTGACTCACTTCTAAAATGTGTCTTCCATTAATTCTTGCCAGATTTCTATTACCTTCTCACCTATACTCGAGGTAGGCATTTTCTTCTTCTTCTTTTTCCTTCTACTGGCATCTCAGATGTCTTCTTTGCGTGCTTTCCTATTGTAGTTGACTTTTCAAATTCCTATCTGGATTTGTTCCCAATTTTTCTACTTTACTATTTTCTTGTCTTTCTAACACTTTCGTAAGGTATTTCCTTTTTAGATAAGGGACATGTATGTATATTTTTAATTATTTAGTTTTGAATGAATTCTTTTTTAATTATGCAACAGAACAGATTCAAAATTAATTATTCACATTTCATAACTTTTTAGTCACAAAAACTCATTTTATTTCCGTTTTTCGCATTTATTACAATTAATACTGATTTTCTTGACGTATTTTCTGATGTCAAGACCTTCCTTAACATTATTTTGGGAGTTTACCTAATTAGTATGCCCATACACGATCAAAGAGATATATTTTTCTGGTCCGTTAACTTACAAGGACCAGCGTTTTTTTTTTTTGTGAGGCCTTTCATTAATGTTGCCTCCCCTCAGGCTCAGCGAACACAAAGCAAAAAAGAAACTCAACGTGGCCCTAGGGCTGAATCTATAGAAAGTGTATCGCAAAATTCAGGTTGCGAATGTAAAAATAAGTCCGCGAAATACTATTAATACGCCATTACGCAACTCGGAACGAAATGAACGAGAAAGAAAGTTGTAACTCGCGGCGGCGATAAATTTTCGAAAACTGGGTTAAAAAAACACATACGTGCGAGCAAGCGCGCGTGCGGACGCGGCCCTCGGTGGCGGCGAACGATCAAAATCAAGGTCCTTTATTTTTCCTACAATATAAAAAACTTAAATAATGGCGATTTATTGTGCGAATTTGCGCAATTCGTTTTATTTTTAAGTTGGATGTGAACAGCCCGTTTTATTTTAAGTTTGAACATCACGTTTGCACAATGAAGTTTGTGAAAAATAGATTTAGGATATAACATCATTTGCCAAAAATTACTCGTCGACGACAACTAATTTATGAAGGAAAAAAATCAAGTTTAAGTTTAAAAGCTCGTTGACATTCACATTTGATAAATTTGTTTTTTTTTTATAAATCGGTTGAAGTTTCCATGGGATATGGGAATTGTGTATAATTTAAATTATAGATATTTTTAGATTTTTGCTTAAAATCTATGATTAATTATTTATTGTTAATTGTTTATTATTCCATATATTACTCATATCATTAACTTTTGCCTAACTAAAAATGTTTTCCCTGCTTGCTGGAAGGAAGGACGGACAATACCAATAAATTATCGAACATTTTAGAAAGAATAATAGAATCTCAGCTTCGTGGACATCTGGCTCGTTTCGTTATTCTTCCTGCTAAGTGAGACATGAAAATGCCAAAACTTTCTCTATCCAGTGATGGCCAAAAAGACTTGTACGTGGAGTATAATACAAGCAACGACTCTCGTTGAAGTATAACGCAAGCAACGATGATGGCGGAAGTGATCTAGGAATTAGAGGCTCCTTGAAAATCCAGTTGCAAAAATGAAGATCTCGCCTGGGCCAAAATGGAAAACAAATAATTGGATGATAGTTTCTCTGAAAGATGCTCTGAAATCTAGTGCTTAAAGTAAGCGAAACGTCAGAAGAAAGGAATGGTGTGATAATTCTGGTGGAATCAAAACTTTAGTGCATATTTTAATGCTTTTGTTATGATGATCGTTTGTTAAACGAAGTCATTGTGTATGTATTTTGTTTATCGTTTGTACTTATTGGATTAAAGCAGATCGATCGAAATTATTTGTATTTATTATTGCAGAAACTAAACCATTTGTTTATTTGAATAAAATTTACAGTTTTCTATAAATGTAATAGATTATTATTCATGATGTTAGTGACTGATTAAAATAAGAAAATTTTGGAAAAAGTATTTACCTTAAGTTTCTAAGAACGCCGCCCGTCTCAGTGACTTAAGGCAAATACTTTTTTCCAAATTTTTCTTATTACAATTTTCTAGTTGTGGCGAAAATCAATTTTTTTTATGAATTTATAATCTTTTATTAATTTAAAAATGCTATAATTGTTCGCAGTCATTCTGCGAATCCCTTTCATCGCACAAATCGCTCTCTAAATAAAAGCCAATTTAAATCACGCCCCCGGTTTCACTTTTCTACATGTTTTCATCTTTCCAGAACCTACCAGTATAAATTCCGCATCACGCATCAGCTAGAGCCGGCTTCTCGAAATTTTCAGAATTATCCAGATGTTAGAGGGCGTGACAAGTCAGTAGAATATAAAATAAATTTTACATCTCAATTTTTTTGTTTTGCACCTGGCTAACTAGATATTCTATTCATTTCTTCAACTATACTATTAAAACTTTGAGATTGTTTTTCTTGAATTTTTTGTTATGTAATCGGTCCAAAATTTAAACAGTTGAATACTAGTTAAAAAAATCCCAACGAAATCAAAAATAAAAAATATAGATTGTCATTAAAAAAAAATCTTGATGACGTCATAACTTAAAAAAAAAATTGATGAAAATATCTGAAGATGATTTCCTCATATGCGCTATAAATTGAATCGCTATACCCCTTTTAGATTTTTGTTCTGCCGTAATCATTAACGGAGTTATGGATTTTATCCGCTAGTTTTCACGCTGTATGTAATTGTAATTAAAAAATCAACTGTGATATACCACCCCTTCATCATAAACTTAGGCTCCAAAAAGTGGCATTTGTTAAATTCCATTGCCAAACTTTAAGGAATATTTTCACCTGTAAGGAAACAAATAAGGCTTTTTATGCTGAGATACAAAATTAAAGAGGAGGAAATGCTGAATAAAATGGTTTTTGTTGCAGTGTTCTAGCATAATCCAGTCCTAAGAAAAATAAGTTTACGTTAACGTCTGCAAATTCCCTAATTGGTGCGCATTGCAAAACAAAAATGGCCGCCACAAATTAACGGGTTGAGATGAAAATTTAATAACATCATTTTTGTACTTCCAGTACATATGGCAATAATATATAAAAAAATTAAAAATATTTAAAATGGTCAAGCAACCAAAAATATTTTTATTGGATCACTTCATATGGATTGACCCTAAACCTTTATTGCACGCTTTTAAAAATGTAAACTTTTGGTTTTCGTCTTATGCATGGGCGTAACGTGCATTTGGGGTAAATTTTTAATTAATTGTTGTATAGAATTTATTTAACATCTTCTCCATGTTCTGGGAAGTCTCTTCTTTTCGTCAGTATTATTTTATCGGTCTAGTCAAGAATCAGCCTGCACACAGTTTTAAATAATGTTAGTATGTATGTACATAGAAGTGAACTTACTTAGGAACACACTTAAGAAGAACAAGATATGTATAATCCGGAAGTGACATTTAAAATTATTAATTTGATTGCTTAAAAATTCATTAATAAAATGTATAAGTTTTAATCATGAGTAGATTACATATCATCACGTTGACATTTGGACAAGGAATTTTCCACCGAATTTTTTGGTCGTCCTTGAGATTTAAAAAAATTCGTCTGTTTCGAGTAGAGAGCTCGCCGTTTCTGAATCACGTAGTACGGACTGGTAGTAGTAGAATACGAGAGTATAATAGCCGCGGTAGATTGTCACATGGTTTTAGATTATGTCAAGGCCGCATACGTCTATTCCACGTGTTTTACATTCCGTTCTGCGATTGGTAAAGGAGTTAGTTGAGCGTTCGCGGATGATTCTGCTTGCGTGTACGCGGGTTCTAAGGTTACCCACCTAACGACGTCATGTGATCGACGGCTAGACGCCGGCCGACGCCGCCGCCGTCGTCGCGCGCGCCGAGGTCATTTGCCACACCGATGGAACAAATATAGGCGCGTAGCCGGGGAGTGTGAGTTGCGTCGATGTCCTAGATGTGCCTTTTACACACCCACGTACTCTTGCGCTAATCGCTGATCTTTTCCTGGAGGCTTTCGAACAAAAGCAAAAAGTAAGGACGGCCATTTTCATGATGCTCGCTCTAAACTTGGAACGAGGTCAGATAATTGTTTTAAAGAAGAGCGGCGGCTAATTCGTTAATCAATATCGGAGAAAATTTGACCCAAGAAGGTTTACGTAAAGGGGGCCAAAGGGTTAAACGTTCGACTTTGCAGCAAGACAGGTGACACCAAATTTGCGCTTATTCGTATCAGATAGACACGTTCTAAATTAACGGAATTACAACGAGATGCGATTTTATCACAATGTCGATAGTTGGCCATGAGTCTGCGATAATGAACCTGCTAATGTAATAGCCTTGCGCAAGTCCGGGGATTTAAATAACGGGGAATTTAAATTTTGCATTAAAAAAAAGATTAATACTTGAACGTACCCGGTGAATTTATTAATCGCTTTTCTTTGCAAGGTATTTGCACAAAATTATTATTTGTTTGAAGTTTTTTTTTAAATCATTAGTTCCATTAGGTTTTAGTTTTGGGTATATAAAGAAATTAAATAGAATAATACGAAATGGAGCTTATTTAATCAACCCTCAATCAGCCAGTAATAGTTCATTGACCCCCAATTGACCTCTACAGGTTCGTCGACCCTTTTCAAGTTTTCGTCGACCCCATTGGGAACCTCTGCTTTAAAATCACGAAAAGGCTCAATTTTGATTTTGAGTTTTTCATCATCATCTTTCAATTATTTTATGTTTGCTTTCTCTGATTTGCAATTTCTGATAGAAATGCATACAAAAAAAAATTAAAGGGACAAAAATTAATCTGTAACCAATAATCACAGGCCTGCAAATTCTAAATCATAAATTCCCCTTTTTTATTTGAAAGTCATTTTTATATGTATTTTGTGTTGTTGAATTCAAAAATAATCTCACTTTCTTTCTAGAACGTCACAATTTCTTAATATGTTTCCGTATTTAAAGTAAGACTTTGTAAATTCATGATTTTTGTTATAAATACCTTAAAATATTACTTTCTTCAGTTTAAAACCTAGTAGTACATACTTCTTTTCTTTGAAGCTCGTATTCAGATTTTTTCTTCTTTGGGACTTTTTAGATTCATCTATTTTTAATATCCGACTACAGTCTGATTTTCTACAAGATTTTCGGGAAAGTAGTCAATGTGCGACTGCTGAAAATGACTAGTGTTGCAAACCATTTCGTGAAAATTATTGAACATATCTTCAACTAAAGGTTTAAGTATAAATAGGGCTCCTACGAATTCCCAATTTTTTTTTCTATTTCCTTAAAGGATTTCCAGGATCATTTTTCAATTTCATTCAAAGTTTCAGATATGTCATCTTGCATCAATTTTCTAATATTAAGTCCAACAAAAGCGCCTGTTTACCACTTAGATAGCTGAGAAATATTGCAAAAGTTGTCTGGAGAATTAATACACTGTCTTGAAGTTGCTTGAAGCCAATGTTAAACGCCAGTCATTTGTATTTGCATCGAGTGCTAGATAAAAGGGACGAAGGACATGTGTTTTGCTTAAATTGTTGTGTTTATTCTTAAAAAATTTCAATATTTTTGTTCAATAACCAGATGCAATAATGGAAATAGGATTTCGATGGCATAAACAAAGTACTTAATGACAATAAAAACGCGCTTAGCTATCGAAAACTCAATTAGAAAAAGTATAACTGAAAATATTTAATAGTATTAACTATCATGCGTTCAACAATTATTGTAGTACTAGGTGGCTGTGGTATCACACATAAATGCCGATTTTTATTTCGTATCGTTGAATTGAAGTTTCAAATATTTATTGACTGTTAGACAACAAATAAATGTTTTTTACGTTACATATTTAATGTTTTAATGCCATTTGAAACAATAATTAGTTAAAAATGTTTGACTCTACAGCCACCCAGGACTACAGTAATTGTTGGACACACGTTATAAAAGTCAAGCTCCAATGAGCCATCTGTTTTCTCAAAAATCTTATGTGATAGAATTTTTTACGGCAAATCTGCTAAATTCAGTTATTAGTTTTTGAAAGGGAATACCCTGTGTAATTATTAATCAGAAAGCTGCTCGCTTAATTTGCGAGTAGTAACTCGTTCGTCCAAAAAGTTAGGCAAACATTTAAAATTCAATATTTTTAAAATGAAAATACTAATCAACTCAAATACATACAAATATTGCAAAAGGTCTTGTAGCAAATAAAAGTTTGGGAAGCGCTGAAGTAATATTTCTTTTCATTAGAAACAAATTTTTGTATTTTCTGTTTTTTTTTTTTGGTAATAGCTGTTGTATTGTAAATTGGATCAATTGGTATAGAATAATTTAGAATAATCTCTGAATTCAGACATGATCGACTAAATTTACAGAACTGAACCGGAACTGTCGCCGTTTAGCGGCCGAATAATTTATTACCCACCTGGCACAAGTATTTAAAATTCATGAAGGTGAAACTGCGAACTATAAACTTTACTCGAGAATGTGACATTTATAATGCAAATCAAAGGATATCAGCGAGACGTTGACACTGGGCAAGCTCCAAATTAAACAGCAACTTTAAACACGTATGTACCACTATTTTAAATCACATAAAAAATATGTACAAGCGTCATGCGCAATGTTGAAGTTGATGTTTCCGAACAGACGAAACGTCGTGTCGTTTTCCTTTTCCAAATTCAATAATTTTTTTTCTTGTTATGCATCCATGTTTTCCGGTTTTATTCATCAAGTCAGTTCACATACTCATTCTTAAAACTATGGTGATCGATAAGAACGACGGAACGCACGCTGGCGGATATCCTAGTGCTCAATAACTACCGGTCGAACTTCCCTGAAATTTCCGAATTAATTCTGCCTTATCGAGCCAGCTTTTCCTGTGGTTTTGGAGCAGAACGCGCTTATCTTCCTTCGGCCGTTAAAGCGCTCTGATTGCGAGAGCAGAACGCATCAAAATTAAATGTCCAACGAAGCGAGAAATCTCTGGCTTTAATACTAGTTTTTTTTTTCACGTGGGAAGTCTTACGTTTCCTCCTTGGCTGAAAGTGTTACGAATTTCATGAGTGTGTAGGCTGAAAATTTTCGAGAATCAAAGAACATCTGTTGGATTCAAGTTTTTTTTTTTGTTAAAAGAAAAAAAAAAGGATTTGTATATTAATTTCACAACTGTAAACTTTTTGAACGCTAAAATTTTAGTGAGGAATCCCCAATTTAATGTGTCGCAGTTTTCAAAATTTGATACCAAACAAGTTGTGGAATTTTTCCTCCTTTTTTAGATCAATAAAGGATGTGCTTACCGAAATCACTAGAACGAAAGCAAGAGCAAGCACATTAAATGAAGAGAAAATAAATACTGTTTTGTCTAACAATGATTTTGCGTTATTTATGCTCGCTTGAATGAAGCAAATGAACTTTGTTTGTTCTTGGCAATCCAAGCAACTCAAAGTGGACAAGGAAGTGCTTAATATGAAGTTATCGTTTCGGTTAAACTTGCGAACTTGATGATTTTGCAGTTCAATGGAATTCTCGGCGAATTTTATTTTACTTTTTTTTTTAGAAAACTCTGCATTTTGATAATGTTAAATTAATGCAGGGAGCATTTTTATTAAAGTAGGTATAACCATTCAACAAAGTAAATGTGAGCAATACAAAAAAAAGCATTAATAAAAACTAACAACCTTATATCGAATTCGAAATCCAATTTCTAAACTCCCACGTTTCGTGTCCCAAATACTTTATTTTCTCTTACAATTTATCTCAGTTTTTGTTTGTTTAAACAAATTCTTATCCTATTCGATGAATGAATTCGGAAGTAAATTTATTTCACCTGTTTTTGCGCTTTAACTAAGTCATTATCATAAAGCAAAGAAATTTCCCATCGAAGCATAACCAAGCCGACTTTCTACATCATAGCATACAACCGGTGCGGGCGGCGTTAAGAAACTAGTCCATTTTTTTACGCGACAATGTTGGATATTTAAGTTTTAAAATCCCAAGCTCTTCTTTGAGAGAAAGCGAGAGAGAACTTAAAGAACCCATTTCTTCGCGTTGGGTTTCATTTCCCGTGTGAATTATCTCAGTTATGTAATACCGAAGACGAACGATTTCCTTATTTATGTATTTTTTCCGGAATTATCCACAAACTCGAATCAAGTGTCTCCGCAGAGATACGATATCTCGTGTAAACAGCCGGCCATTTGCGGTTTTGTTACGGGATCGCACTTCGAGAATAAACAGGAATCCAGGATGAGACCTTAGGACGACCGACGATTTGAAAATCAAGGCGGAGATGATGTCCTGACGATTAACAGAAGTCGCGGTTTATTACGTAATTGCAGATTAAAAAAAAGCGTACCACTTCCTGTTTACCCGTTAGCACAAAACGGTAACCAAAATTGTGGCGAAGAAACGATTATTTATTGAAGGAGTATCATAAATTAATGACGATCGACCCAAATGTTGAAATGTAAGTAACAGTAAGAGCTGGAAGGAAGAAAAAAACGCCCTCGATGTATTACGTGTAATAAATAATTTATTAACGAGATCGTTCGTTATCGTTCGATCGCGCTGTTGTTGGTTAGTTATGTAATCAGGCTAGAGCTATAGAGCGTTATTTTCGATGATTCTAGATAAAATTTAAGGTGAAAAAGGTTGGATTTCACGTACATACGTTGTTTCCTTGTCACGTTAACATTCCTTGTAATGTAATAAAGCCTTTTTCAGGTTTTGTGTAATTTAGAAAGGAAGAATGTTAATTGTTGATTGTAACTGCGAGACGTGAAATGTACGGTCAATTTTCTGCATATTTCACAAGTTTAATGGGGAATCAATTAATACGTTTTTTTTTCCTCTTTTAATAACGATCAAAATGTTTTTACTTAATACAATAATTATAAAAACATAAACAGATTTCGAAAATAAAAATACTCGTCAAAAATTTAATTTTGTAAAATGATCTATTTTATTTTTATTTATTTTAAATGATTGCTTTATTTCGTTTAGTGTACTTTTGGAAATTTAAATTTTGTGTAGCTGAAATATTCCCTGCTTCTATTTTCAAATCTTTTATTTGGAGTTGGAATATAATTCTATTTAAGTATAGAAATACGAGACAAGTAACAGCAATGTAACTTCTTGTAAATAAAGTCAACTGACTCACAGTTCTTGATATTTAGTTACAAGGATGTCAAAATAATGATACAAATTTTAATAAAAGAAAAGATACAGCACAATATTACTATTTGATCTAAAATTTTTAGAAATTGTTATTATGCTTACACTATAGTTTTTTCTTTGTTGAATCTTATAAATTATATTTATTTTAATGTTAAAAACAATGTTATATAAAATATAAAATTCGAAACTGTTTGGAATGAGAATAAAAGACATATTTAAACTTTTTGTGAACCAAAGAGGTTCAGTACACTCATTCACAATAAATTAGTCATAATTAAACCACTAACTCGTTTTAATGACTCCAAGTATGTACACACATGTAAGTATGAAGAAGAAAGCGTAAATTTAAAAAAAAGAAATGTTTTTTTTTAAGTTTATAACTGTCATGCAAATTACAAAAAAAAAGAGTTTGATTTCGCGGTAATCAATTACATGCATTTATCTACGTGAGATACAGTAATACTTGAGCCCTTATCTTTATTTGAACACGGTAAAAATTGATAACAATATTATGATACTGGCGCCAAATTTTTAAGAACCTGACGCTTAAGATGAGAGGCCGGCATTTGGCTTACACAGATTTTTCCTGGAAAGGTAAATCGGATGAATCAGTAACAACAAAAATTAAACAAATATTAAATGAAGTGAGTATGAATGCTCTACAGATTTATCTCGTCCTGTAGTATTGCGCCATAATAATAATAGTAAAAAAAGTGTTCTAATTTAGGACATATCTAATAGCGTTTTCGATTGACCGCATTAGTGCGCACTCAGAATATCTTCATCTTGTGTTATTACATGAGGTTAAAAGAAGATGCAAATACACTGAGTGCAACCGGTGCAAGTAAATCGAAAACGCTATAAGTAAAATCATGATATTTACGGAAGCGAGGAGATAGCACGTGTAGAGATGAAGCAATAAGTTAACACTATTAGACGAGATAAGCTAAAATGTTGCAAAATCTATGTTTAGTATGCGTTATCTGTGTGATTTAGTTAATGTTAGCATGATGAATTTCTTATGACAAGTCTTCAATGAATACGCAGTTACAAGGGCGAGTCCAAAAATATTGCACTATTTTAGAATTGAAAACTAACGAGAGCGATATCATAAATTTAAATGTAAATGATTTATTGTATGTACCATCTGCTACTGTTTACATTATCTTACATTATTCTTCATTTAATATGGTCGGATTAAGTTTGCTTTGGTTTACTCATATTTTATAAAAATTGTTATGAAGAGGCACATTCTTGTATTCATTGATTCATTACATAAACGTCTCAAAGTATGATTGTTTGATTTACCCCTTTATTCTGTAGCTCATAACGACATCGTTATATAACGACAACCGTTAAGTGACATATTTTTACCAATCAGTACTGACCCATTTATTCTGTAACTCATAACGACATCGTTAAGTGTTAATAACGATGTCAATATGTCATTCTCATTATGTAACGATGTCGTTATGAGTTACAAAATAAAGGCGTAAGTCGTTCTTTCAATTCGATGAACTCTTGCTCGTCTTTCTTCGTGTTAATTGCAATTTTGAAGTGTTTGAATCGTTATAAATTTTGTCCACGCATCCATCGTTTTTTTTTTTATTTTTTCAACAATAACTTTGAATTTCAGTTCGATCAGTCTCTTTATTTTAATCGGTATTTGTCTTTCAAGGGTTTTAACGTTTTGAATTGTTCACTTTTCGTTATAAATTTGTGCATGAATTATTATTCGTCGTTTATTTTTATACAACTTTTTAAAATTAAGTTCATAAATCGATCGTTTTTCTTTTTTCACGCGATTTTTGAATTTTGATTTGGTCATTCTTTCAATTCTAATTAATCTCTAATGAAACAAAATTTATTTGATCGCATCCTACAGGTGCAGAGAGCAAAAAAAAAAAACGAAACGATGTATTCCAGAATTATTTTCGAATTACGCGTTCCTAATTCGCCAGTTTGTCTCCGTCTGCCAATAAAACAAGAAACCATTGTTTGAAATTCCATGAAAACAACAACAAAGTAAACAACAATAAATGATAATCGTCGCGGCGCGGCGGTGTGGGTGTCTGCAACAAATACATCCAAACAACATATTAGGTTGTTTATTGCGCGTGAGATTAAGATTGTTTATAATATGTAGTTACAAGCTAAATTCTAGTAATTGCAGTCAACATAGGACACGAACTTGGGCAAGTTGGGACTTGTCTGGTCTTGTCAGACGACGCACGGGAGAGACGTTCGGTTCAATGGAAAACCGTCCAGAGAGGGCAAGGCACTTTCTAATAAGTCATTCAAGGAGCAAAGTACGCCGGCGTAAATTTAAATGTGCGTAGCACGAGACGTTTTAAATATTCCGGTAGCACATTTTGTTTATATTTATTTATCTCCATTGTGTTTGGTAGATATCACCTTCACCTTAAAAAAAAAGTAGTGTGGATAGTGTTTATCAATCATCCCATTAACAATTTCCTCTCTTCACGCACGCAAATTGTTTCAAATTATGCGACAGACAATTATTAAAAATAATCTTGAACTTAATGGCTGCAATTTGCAGCTTTTTCTTTCGCAGTTTCTTATGCAAGTTGCAATTATTTGTTAGTTAGCTGTCTTAACTCCAGTTGTGTATAATTTTGGCGCTGTTTTCAGTTTTTAAATTTCAATTAGTCAAGTTATATTTGGTACGTACTTCCTTTCTGAATTCTATATTTATTTCTACTTATCTTAACTAGGTGTGCTACATACAATTGGATGTATGTAACTGAATGACAAATATAACAACGCACGTTAAACAAACGAGCTAGTTTTTTTTTAAGACAACAGAATACAAATTTGCTTTTACGACATTCTTGTTTAACCAGATTTTTTTACATTAATTAATCTTCAACGACAATATGAAATACTCATTTAAATCAAAACTGAAATGAATTTTGAGGATATTGTTATGTTGTCCAAAATTTGTAAAAAAAAACGAACAAGTAAACTAATAGCGTTTTCGATTGACTGCTTTGGCTCTAGAGCACTCTCAGAGTTTTTTCCTCTTATTCTTACCTCATGCAATAATAGAGGATGGAGTGATCTGGAGAAGTGAGTCGGAAACGTTGTATGTAAACAAAAAAGTAGGAACAATTAAGGTGCCAATATAAATAAAACTTTTGCTATTGCAGGACATCAGATATTGAAAAAGATAAACAATATTTTAATTGTTCTGTTTTTTTCGAGTATTGCTTGTGTGATAAAGATCTTTTTAAATAAACCCTTTTTCTCGAGTCAAGAAGATGGTTTTCTTTTTCCGGCCCTGATTGTCTGTGATCATTTTCACTGATTTATTGTTATTATTTTTGGAACTACTCCAGATTAAGTGATTGTTGAAAGACTGACCAGCGTCGTACAAAATAAAATACAGCCGTAAGATTTTGGCTCGAACTCAGGATGTACTTACCTTAGAACTAAAAAAGTATCGACATTCGTGATTTGAAGCGTACAAATGGATGACATTTCTTTTCAATTTTGAGTAAGATTTTTGTTTCGAGTTTTAATATTCAAGAAAGAATCCAATTAAAATGTCAATAAAAAGATCATTTCATGAATGAAGTAAAATCTCTTATCTTACGGAACTATAACTACCGAATATGTATGTATGCTTTCTATTTTTAATACATATAACCCGACAGTTAAACACGATAAGTAAATAAATATTCTCTTCAGTTTTATTTACAAATTGCAATTTATCAACTTTATGGAACTTTGATCACCTGTACAATGTATCTACTTGTATGTATATGAGTTTATTGGTAAAGTTTGATTTTTGATTGAATCGAAAACCAGTAAATAGGAAAGTAACCTGATGGGTGTGAAATCAGTTGGATGTTTACCGTTGAGAAAGTAAACTGAATCATGTAAGTATATACATATCTTATCTAAGAATTAAAATATTATGAAATTCGTGACAAATATTATGTCAATGCTTACATAAAATCGATAAATATTATCACAAGAAGCTTGCGTTATTCCTTAGTGTTAATTTACGCGTCTTCAGACAGACTATACATAAGGTCTGTTCCAAGCACGCTTTATGACCGTTTCTAAACCGTCACAAGTATGCACTCATCAAAGTTTTACACTCGATAAAGTTGTCAACATCGATCATTATTTCGGTGGGCAACTGATTATGACGGTTTCTTGAACGGTCAGAAAGCGTAGTTGGAACAGAGCTGTAGTTAACATAGACTGGGTTCTGAAGAGTACACTGACGAGAGTCAGTCTCATTTCGCTGGCTCATTCACAATCGCGTCGTCGTCTGAGCAGAGCGAGGTTTCCGACACCGACCTTCGCACGCGAGTAACCATGTGGTCAATGGCCCACCCATAGAAGGACAACTTAAATTTTGGCGACCATAAAAACGGTGACCTTGCCGCGGAATGAATTTTACACTCGCCGAATCTTTTGCATATTTACGTCGAGAGCTTCCGCGCCCCCAAATTTCCCCCTTATCCGACCGGGTTATCACCAATTAGCCGGTGCCCTTCCGCCGGATAATTCCGCGCATAAATTTCTCGTCGCAACGATCACACAGTTTTTTTTAATGAATGGTTCAAGATTGAGGCGAGACGCGCCGAGCCAAAGGTCATCTCTCCATGCCTGGTTTCAAATAGATTAACATTTGGGGGATTTGTTGAACGTCAATTAGCAAGACTCGAAAGAACCTATGACGTCATTTCGGATATTAATATTTAGTGTAAATGCCGCTCGTTAGTCTCGAAACATAAGTCTATGAATTTTATTATATGTACATAGTTCGTTTTTCAAAGGAATTAATTCAATGACGAATTCATTTTCTGCTCCTGCTTCCTTGCTGTTTTTGACTTCTTTAGATTTTGCGTAAAATCTGTTGGTTTTTGGAAAAACTCATCACAACATTCGAACATGTCGACTATTTTCAAAAATAAACCACTGTAACTTTGAATACCAAAATGTTTAATATTTTTTTAAATTTCTTTTAATATCAAGAAGCATCATTACTTCGATGAAGTATACGGTAGGAAATTTTATTAACAACTACTTCATTTTGTGTAGTGAAAATTGAATCAGTTAAGTAAGGTAATGCAAAAAATTATTAAAATGTTTGGAGTGCCTTTAGATAAACTATTTTCATTCACAGTTGCACGAATCTTTTCGATCGAGATGAATAAAATGATCGTAATGAATGTGTCAGTTATACTACTTATTAGTTGAACTATTAAACTAAGTTAATTCATTAATGAATACTGGATAACGCTGAAGTGATCATTTCGTTCATTTTGCTCAAAAAAATTCGTTCGTTCGAATTGTATCAATCGCTTATATCATCATAGAGATTCGTTCGCGAAATTGTTCGCTTTTTTAATACATTCTAAGTGTGCAAGAACTTTTAATTATGTATAAGGAACGAAAACTCAAATAATATATCAAAACAACTGCGAGTATTAATAGATTTGATTAATCCGAGTAATCGAGCACAAAAATTAAAAAGTAGGCTTCCTCCTAAGAACAATTTAGTTTTCTTGTTACTATCACTTGACAATTCCCGGATATTAAAGTCTAGCTCTCGAATTCTTTCCTCCGGGGCATAGAAAGCTTCACCTGGAAGGAACATCTTGATTCTGGGTTTAAATATTTTAGCACTTACGGTGCTTTGATTTGTACTTTTATTTTTGAGACCTTTTAAGAATTAAGAGCACCTTCTCATCTGGTTTATCAGAAACCATATAGCTCTATGTTACTTTGCTGGAAATTCAATAATAAATCACGCTCTTTTTGTCATCATCGTGTTGTACTAATGATATTGGAATTTAAACAAATATAACAGTTGGTTTTTACATTACTGATATATGGTCATTATTTAATTGTAGCCTATCTTGAGTGCGAATATTTCGATACATCTGGGAAATTTGCCGTTATTGTTAGTATGACCTCTTTCTTAACGAGTATAGTCAATAAGCATGTGCAATTAAGTATGCAACCGTAAAAAACAATAAAACCATTAATTGCCATTCAGATTGCATAATACGTGTTGTTTACCATTTACTTATTCTGCAAATATTAAAAAGTTAGTAATGTTTTCTTTCCTGTCTAATTATGCGCACGTGCCCGCATAATTAATGCATTTTTTCAGCGCCCCGCCCGTTAATTACACGTCGCGATCGGCGGTATTCTTCCTTCCTCGTCGAGGACCGGATGAATTAATTCTTCTGAAATTTGTGTGTAGCCGAGTGTGCACACATCAAACGGGGGGAAAAAAATCGGTAATTAGGCTAGGTGAATTAGAAACACATCGTTGAGCGGGGGGCCCCATTAAGCCTTCGCACTTTATATACCGAGGCCGACGGACGTAAATTTGTGTTTTCAAGCATTCCCGGAATTATCTCCTTCTCGCCGTCTATTTGTTCCACCAAACCTTGGCTATTGATTTCTCCCACATTTCTCCGTAGAACGTAAAGTTATTTGATTACGTGACGTCACATTGACACTAGTGATTTGGAGTAAATACAGAAGAGCGAGCGGCGTCTTATACCGGAGATAATTAAATAATTTAATGTCTAGGCTTCACTATATGTGCCAATTATAGGGGGCGCATCCTGTATAATGACAGATAGTTTAGAATATTGCTTGCTGTCTTATAATTATGTACAAGGCCTGACAGAAGTAGATAGGATGCATCCAAAGATGTATAAGCTTGTTGCAAATGGATGATAATAAAGTGAATAAACTGTACCCACCGAACAGTGTCGTAGTTAAGCAGTTCAGTTGTTTAGTTGTTGTCAACCTGTCAACGTGTACATCATCTCGTTTTGTTATCGTTTCTTATTCATTAATATAAATACATTTTATATTTCGGTGTTTATTGTTCACGACAATTCCGTTCGTAACCACATCAGGTTATGGGTCCACGTACGCTTGGAAACTGCGTTTGAAGTGATTAATCGGAATAACAAAAAAAAAAACACGACAAGATGACGGACGACGTGCAACAACAAATTGACGACAATAGCCGTGCCACAGCAAGTATTCGTAAATTAGTGAACGAAAATCAGTGGGAAACGTGGAAATGGCAAATTGAACTTTGTTTAAAGGAACAGTGCCTCTTTTCAATCGTTGACGGTACACGAAGGTGTCCGGCGTCTCCAGTGAACGACGCAGAACCGTCTGATGCATACCGACGCTGGCAGCGCGACAATGCCCGTGCGGCTCGAATAATTGGAACAGCACTCGACGAGGAACCTGCTATCCATGTTCGTAAGAAAACCGATGCCAAAGAAATTTGGGATACACTCGTCTCAGTGTTTGAGCAATCCTCTCTGCAACGGCTGTATACGTTATTTGACAGTTTCTTTGAGACTTCCAAGGACGAGGCTACATCTGTTACTAAACACACGTCTCGATTAGCAAATCTGTTTGATGATTTGTGTGATGAGTTGCGGGAAAATAATCCGAATGCAACTCTACCACTTTCGTTGCTTCATCACCGCATTTTCAAAACACTTGGTCCCGAATACCAGTACTACCGTTCGACATGGTATCGCGTCCCGGAGACTGAGCAGACAACAAAACTTCTCATCGAAAACTTGCGTTCGATCGAGAATTCGGTAGTGACACATGGGAAGTCACAGATGACTGGTGCTTTCTATGTAAAACCAAAAACAGATGAACGGAACCGAAATAAAACAAAAGCAGAGGCTTCGACTTCCAAGAAGAAAGAATGTCGTTCCTGTTTGTATTGCAAGAAAGTTGGTCACATCATTGCAAATTGCAGAAAACGCATCGCTGCTGAGCAAAAGGTAACGATCGCAAACAAAAGCAACAGTAGCTCCGATTCCAGTTCGAAGAAAAACAGCAAACCAGGTACGTTCTTTGCTACCGGTTTAGTAGTTGGTGCAGATGCAATCACGGCTGATTCCTGGATCTCGGACTCTGGTACGACACATCACATATCGGCGAATAAGCAGCACTTCGCTACTTTCGAAAAATTCCCGATTCCGCAACGCGTGCAAACAGCAGGCAATGAGTCTATTCTTGCTTATGGATCCGGTAGTGTAAATGTTGATGTACTAATAGAAGACAAATGGTATTCTGCTTCTTTAGATGACGTTTGGTACGTGCCAGATGCCCGTCATCAACTGTTCTCTGTTCGGCAGGCCGCTGAGCACAACAATGAAATCACTTTCGACAGTGATGGTGTCAGTATTCGACATGAAGGTGATGTCGTCGCAACTGGAAAACTCATTGGATCCGTGTACGTCATGAACATGCAAGTTTGTGTTCCAGATTCACCAGTGGAAGTCAACTTAACCACTACAGAAGAACTGCTGCAAGGATGGCACGAGCGAATGGGCCATCAAGACAAACGTCATGTACGTGACGTGCTGTCTCGGTTTGGCATAGCAGTCAAGTGTTCAGATACCACATCGTTTTGTGATGGATGTGTTCTTGGCAAGTCGCATCGAAAACCTTTTCATGCTCGAGAAAATCGCCCAAAAGTAGTCGGTGAACTAATCAATGCTGACGTAAATGGACCTATGTCCGAAAATTCGATAAATGGTTTTCGCTATTATGTAGTTTTTAAAGACGATTACTCGCGATTCGTTCGTACCTTTTTCATGAAACATAAGTCAGAAGTAGCTGAACATTTAAAAACATTTTTGAAAGAGTGTGATACAGCTGGCCATAAAGTAAAGGTTTTTCGTTCCGATGGTGGTGGTGAATTTGACTGTGCTGCAGTATTAACATTGCTACGTGATCGTGGAATCGAGCTTCGTTTAACGTGTCCGCATACGCCTGAACAAAATGGTGTCGCGGAACAATCAAATCGACACTTAGTTGAATTAGCTCGTTCGATGCTTTCCGTCAGTAAATTGCCTAAATCATTCTGGGCTCACGCATGTGACACAGCCACATTTTTGGTTAATCGTACCGGAAAATCAAGTGTTCAAGGTAAAACGCCATTCGAACTGTGGTTTGGAAGAGTATTTAACAGTTTTGACTATTTGCGCATTTTCGGTTCTGAATGTTATGTGAACGTGCCAAAGAAATTTCGATCGAAATTTGATAATAAAGCTGTCTTTGGTCGTTTTGTCGGTTATGTGAATGATAAAGATGGTTATAAAGTCTGGGTGCCATCAAAACATCGCGTAATGAAATCACGTAATGTTGATTTTCGTCCAGAGAAATTGTGTACAACGAACAATTTAATTAATCTTGAACTTGATCTTGCCTCTGAAGAAACAGAAAACGAAAATGACGTAGTCAATTATTTCCCGACAGATAACAATTCAGAATCTGATAGCAATGAGAGTGATACTGACAACCTGGATGACCCCAATGAAGTTCAAGCTCAACATCCTATTCGACAAATTCGTCAACCAGCAAGATTTAATGAATACGAAGTGGGTTATCAAGCTCATCGTTCTCAAACCAACAGTGTGTTCGCGTGTTTGGCAGAAACTATTCAGGAAGAATTTATGCCTATGAACTTTAATGACGCTATGAAATGTCGGGATTCAGATAAGTGGTTGAATGCAATGAATGAAGAAATGAACGCTTTCGATGAGAATGAAACTTGGGATTTGGTGCCATTACCAAAAGGAAAACATGTTATCGATAATCGTTGGGTGCTTCGCCTGAAATATAAACCCGATGGCTCGATTGATAGATATCGTGCTCGCTTAGTTGTTCGCGGCATATTTCAACGCACTGGACTTGACTATGACGAAACCTTCAGCCCGGTAGCTCGATACGATGCAATTCGTGCTTTAATTGCAATTGCAGCTGAAGAGAACTTGGTACTTGGTCAGTTTGACGTGACTACCGCATTTTTATATGGAAACATCGATGCAGAGATTTACATGACTCAACCGGAGGGTTTTGATGACGGCTCAGGTCGTGTCTGTCATCTGAAGAAATCATTATATGGGCTAAAGCAGTCGCCTCGCTGCTGGAACAACAAATTCCATTCGTTTATGGAGAACAATGGATTCGTACGATCAACGGCAGACCCATGCATCTACATTCGGCAGAAGGAGACGGAAAAATTGTTAGTCGCCATATACGTTGACGATGGTCTTATCGCAGGCTCAACACAGAACGAAGTCGATTCGTTCCTACAATTATTGGCTTCAGAATTTAAGATTAAAATAGGTTCTCTTGATTCATTTTTGGGCATACAAATAGAACAAAGAGAATCTGGCCTGTTCATTTCTCAACGTACATACACTGAGAAAATTCTGCAACGGTACAATATGGCTGATTGTAAATCGACGAAGACACCTGCTGAAAATCAACAATCAGAAGTCTCTAACGACCCTCTAGATTGCTCTGTGCCATATCGTTCTGCAGTGGGTTCACTGATGTATTTAGCTTGCGCTACACGGCCAGATATTGCATATGTCGTTTCAAAAGTTGCTCGATCGATGGCTGAACCAAAATTATCTGATTGGGCTTCCGTCAAACGCATCTTTAGGTATCTACGCGGTACTACCAATTGTGGTTTACTTTATACATCCACTGGAGGTACGCTGTGCGCTTATACCGATGCCGACTTCGCAGGTGATGTCAAGACTCGACGCTCAACCAATGGTTTCGTCTCACTTATTGGTGGTACAGCAGTTTCGTGGACATCTCAACTGCAGAAGTCCGTCGCGCTTTCCACTACTGAAGCCGAATTTGTTGCCGCCAGTGAAGGTGCGAAGGAATTAGTTTGGCTTAAACGATTGCTGTCCGAAATCAGTGAAAAAGGAAAAGATGTGCCTGTACTGTTTGTCGACAACGCTAGTGCAATTAAGTTAGTGAAGAACTACGAATTCCACAAACGGTCCAAACACATCGAAGTGCGATATTACTTCATTCGCGAACTTCATCGGAAGGGTGACGTCACTGTCAAATTTTTTCGTTCGGAAGATCAATTGGGCGATATGTTTACAAAACCTTTAACCCCTCTTAACTTTAAATCTATGTGTAGCAAAATTGGAATCTGTGAATAATTTTGTCATTATGGTTCAGTTTAGGGGGTAGTAATAAAGTGAATAAACTGTACCCACCGAACAGTGTCGTAGTTAAGCAGTTCAGTTGTTTAGTTGTTGTCAACCTGTCAACGTGTACATCATCTCGTTTTGTTATCGTTTCTTATTCATTAATATAAATACATTTTATATTTCGGTGTTTATTGTTCACGACAATTCCGTTCGTAACCACATCAGATGACGAATTCATTGAAAATTTAGAAAGATAAATGAACTCTTCAATTACGAGGTAATTCGTGTACCTATTTTGCCCAGGGTTAAAAATCTTTGTATTTTTACTTATTTATTTTTTAAATAAAAATATTGAAACTATGTAGAGATAAAAAATTAAAGATCGGAACAATAGTTCTAAGACAGGGATGTATACTAAGATCAATACTAAGACAAGGATGTACACTAAGTCCACTTCTTTTCAACTTGGAACTAGACGACATCAATAAAAAATGTAGGTAGAAACTAAGGAATTTTACAATATATGCAGATGATTCAATAGTCAATAAACGTAACGCCAAAATCATAGTAATAGGAAGGCCAGAACATTGTTTTGCACAAAATGGCGCTTGGGCGCGTGTAGACAGATAGTAAGGAAGACTCTCTTGAAGCTTGATAATGTCCTTTTGACGAAACCGGTCGCAATAAATATATACCAAATTGAAGTCTGACGCAGCGTTTTATTACACTTACATGACGACTACAAACAGCAATGGAGCTCCTTCTCAAAAAAAAAAAATAAATAAACAAACTTCCTTGCAAAGAAGGAAATCCCCACAGCGATAAAAATGGAGCTAATTAGGAAAGTAATAAAGCTACGAGACAAAAAAAATAAGATTATCTCTGGTGCCGAGATGAGATTCCTGTGAAAAATAGAAGGAAAAACGCGTAGAGAAATAGAAACCTCAATTGAACTAGGTTCAACTACGATGGTTAGGGCGTCTATTGAGAATGGCGGAAGAAAGGCTAATAAAGCAAGTTTTCGAACTTAGAGAAATACGAAAAAAAAGAGACGAAGACTCAGAAGGACTTGGAAGAAAGAAGTGCGCACAGCAACCAAAAGAAGAGGAATAGAGTTGAAAAACATAAAGGTATTAGCAAGATATTGGAAGAGTTAGAGGAAGATATGAATATGAATATTCAATAGACTCAATTCCAACTCAGCTACACATCGAAAAGCAAAAGAGCTCTTGGATGAAATAAAATTTTTGTAATAGTGTTACATTCCGTGAAGTAAATTCTATTTTTAGACTGGCTGCGCCACCTATGATGCAGACAAGATTCTAGTGTTTGTTCGCCGCTATTCTAGAAAGAGTGAATTACTATATAAGCCCGAGGCGGCGGAATATTTAAATCAGTTTTATTTAGAGAACGATGTGTGTAGCTAGCGAATTAGTAGAACGATTAAGTTATAGAAGTGTTATTTGTTAGACAAGTGTGCAGTTCGATATATGTATTTGTGCTTTCATTGTGTTAAATGATCATAGACATTAAAATGTTTGTCTATCAAATAAACAACGATTATAATTTGTGAACCCCGAAGTCGTAACAATAGTAATAATAAATGAATTTTAAAAACGAGAAATCGTTTTAAATTACGATTCCTAAATACATACTTCGTTCAATTTTTCTTCTTGTTATCAACCATTTCGTCTTTCGTTTTTCTCTTGCCTATTTAATTAATTCTTCTTAGGTCTTTGAATCTTCGTTTCCAGTTTCTTGTTTTTAAAATAAAGAATTCGTTCGTTTCTTCAATAGAAATCTGTTATTACATAATTCTGTTTGAATTCGCTTTCGTTTTATGTCTTTATATAACAATATAATAGTTTAACCTCTGCTTTTTTAATTAATTATTATTGTGCTCGTCATGTACATTCCGCGAATCTACAAATAAGAATAGTTCTTGTTAAAAACTCCGAATCCTTGAAGTACACGAATGTAGTAGAATTACATATTATGTATTAATGATGTTCATAACTTCTGTAGATGAATTTTCTACTATTTTTTAAAATAAATAATTATTTAGCTGCACCATTAGTTTTCTTTAACAAGTTATCGGTTCATTTATAATTCTATTTGAGTTCTTAATTTTCTTTTTTTTTGCAGTCTATTTTATGCGTTAATTGTTTAACTTGTATTATTTTTAATTCATAATTTTTCTCGACATGTACATTCCGTGAAACTATAACAAAAATAATTCTCGTTAAGCACTCCGAATCCTTGAAGTACGAGTGTGCGAGAATTATTAATGATATAGACATTCTTTGGGATTTCCTCCCGTCAACCTTGATTGGTATGTAAAGGTTTCGATATGGAACAAACCTGATTTATATATTTCAAATTTCATTGTTGATTTACAATGTATTTTTTTAACTGCCTGCGAAATCCTTGTTCCTTAACCTGATTACAACATATCAGTTTTTAGCATTTAATTCTATACTGTTACGCCCACCTTATAAATGTCAACGTATGCAGCGTGCGTTGCAACTTTTCGTTCGGTGGGTACAACCGGTATTCGCCGTTAGAAAAAAACTAGTGTGAATGTTGCCTTACGTTTGCGTAATGCAACTGAATCATTACGTAAAAATACTCCCGGTCATTTGAATTTTCTATTAATAAATGGATGTTCGTTCATGCGTGCTCCGATGTGATTTATTTCATGCATTTTGCTGCCGGTATTAATGACTCAAACTCAGGCATTAGGTTAAATATTCCAAATATGAAATGCAAGTTACTATGCAAAGCATTTACAGATTGTTAGGAAAGTAGGGCAGATAATAAATACAATCGAATATTATTAGGCAATCGATTGATTAAAAACTTCCATGTCATATAATATAAATGGGGTGGTTATTTCAAACTTATCCCACGTTTCCAAGTTTAATGACACGATACAATCTCCGATGATTGGACAGAAGCAGATGTCGATTTTTGTTTGAAAATTACAGCAGAAGGAAGCACGATGTGCCATGTATTATGGATGCGGGTAGCGAATATTAACTTTTTATGTTCCATGCCCTTATCGAACGCAGAATAAGGGGGTACTATTATGACTTTATGACACACACGTTATTTATCTGATGGTAAGTAAATAAGTGCGAAATTACCGGCCTAGACTCCCGAGCATATTTAATTTATGGCGTAAAATGGAATATGATTTTCATCGGTTCGGTTGGGCGAAGTTCCCTAATTACGTCATTAAAAGGCTTTAATGATTAAAATACAAATTAACAGACGGACGGTGGATATCTGGCATCCGTATCAGTGTACGCCAGCATCATTATAATTTTATTATATGAATTTTCAAATTAACCTTTCAAAATGTAAATTACCAATTAGAGCGGCGAGATAAAAAAAGGAAAGCGTTTTGATTTGGTTCAATGTGTTTTTTAAACCGGAAGAATAAAATCATCCCAAGTAAAATATCTAATCAGTAATACCTAATTATTAATAACTAATAGATATTGACTTTAATTAAATACTGGAAGCAAAAATTATTCCAGTTAAATAATTTAAAATTTTCTACTTTATCTTATCGTTTACAAGATCAAAAATGTGCGGTTTTATCTATCAACAGGCGTAGATAAATTAAAATTTAAATGTAAGTAAAAATCATTCACCAACAGATTTCACATTTTTGGGGTTTTGGAATAAGGGTCGGGCGCAATGGTCTATTTACATGAAAGTCTTTTAGTATAATTAAATTTGTTCTTCTGTTAATAAGACGAAATCATCTTTTAACAAATAGAAAATGAATTTAGTATGAAAATCAACGATCCCATGCACGTTTTATTTTATACAGGGTGTTGATAACAGATCGACAAAAAAACGGTACCTGTAGTATATACATTTCCTTAGGTAGAATAAAAAACATTAAAATAGTTGCTTTAAATATATTTGGCAACAAAAAATGTCAAACGCTTTGAAATTGCAGTTCAGGGTAAAAACTATCACACAAGAACAAAAGTATAATTTATTACTTCTATAAATAATACTCCCTAAGGTATTAATACCGATTTTGGTTGTTAAGCCTTCATCAGGCTGCTAACGCCAAATTATAAATAATATAAAAATCACGGAACTTGAACTCTACGTAATCAATCGCCGAAGTTACAACCGACAATTATTCCAATATTGTTTCTTTGTTAACGGTGAATGAGAGAAAAGGACGGAGTTATGATTCTTAAGTCTGATGATGCAACACCGGACAATGACGCAGAGGTCTTCTCTTATGAAAACAACAATATTATGAATTGTCTGACGATGTCTGTCGTATTGACACCATAATTTGATCTTGACACAAGTCTGAATTATGTGATAACTGGTATAAATATTAATTCCTAATTTTTTTAAATAAATGTATTTGACAGCTGTTTTAGCTGAGGCTGCTGAGGCCAAATTATAAATGTACATCTACTAACCAAAATTTGGAAGTATTATTTATTCAAGCGGAGATATTAACTGTGGTATAATTTAAATTTCATTGGCAACTGAATTTGTAATGCAGAGTTCTCATAGTTTAAGTAGATTCGGTTTTACTAACTTATTTACCGTATTTGGCAGGTTTTTACAATCTTCAGTGATGTCTCTGTATATACCCCGTCTAAGTAATCGATTAGTTCTGATAAATTGCATGCAACTTTTTCGTTGGATTTTTTTGTAATTTCTAGTTGGAATTTGTTTCCTTTTTTCCTATATTTTCGTGTTCATTTCGAAAGGTAAATAAACTTAATAGCATTCGCTGAACTTGTCTGGTATTTTTTTGGAGAAAAATTCCAATTTCTTTACATCAGAGCTCATTTCAAAACTTGGAACATTCCACAGCATCAATTATCAAGGATTTGTTAATTGCTGCGTTAATAATTGCCTAGCGTTAAGCGCTTTCCACAATGCTCGTGACTTACTTTCCTCTTAAATAACGCGACCTCCAAAAAGTATATCCAGTGCACGCCGCTTACCTACATCCCCGACGAAAGGCCACAATCGCATGATTATTTTTATTAAAAAAAAGCTGTCTTTGTAGGTCATGCGACGTCAAACAGCGCCGACCGCAGCAAGAACTTCTAGTTTGACACGGATCGATTTAGTTTCATCTATTATTGCGGCAGCTTTTTACGAATTTCGTGATTGCTCCTCGACAAAGTGATTTGAATGTTAAAAGTTCAGTGAACATCTTGTGATTTTATTTGCCGAACGTCTTGATGTTTTCCAAATAAAGACGCTTTAGTTTTACATTGAAAGGGAAAATGTAGGCGGTGATATCAATACATATACACAACTTCGAACGAATAGAGAGCTGCGCAAAATCATTATTGTCGGATATTTTTAGAAACTGTTCAGTACTACAAGTCAGAGTTTCCCAATCGGAATATTGTATGATAATAGAATGGGAAACACGTGGAGCTTTTCAATAAACTTAAGAATTGACACGCGTGTACTTAAACAGAGTCGGACTTGCAAACTTGAAACCGTGCTGGAAAATAAAACAATCTGCTGAGGGAAACGTAATTTCCTCCAGAGTTTTATGTAAGTAGTACAATTTTTTTGTCCGTGTTTGGAACTGATCCACCAACATGAAATTTAAAACCTACAAAGATTTTCGTTTACAATTTTAACTATGATCTCCAATGTCTTTTCACGACTCAATCTTAAATTTTAATTTAGCTTTAACTGAAAGTGATATATTTTTAATATAAATCCGGTCCTGATGCAAGGTTATTCGCGGACGTCCGAGCAACGCACTTATTCCACTGCACTTTGGAGCTTTAATAATAATTACTGACGCGTTCGTATTTTCAGCGCAGTTTCATTTCGTGCAGACTCTTCAGTTTTCAAGCATTTTTACGTTTTTAAGTCGCAATTTGTCTAATTTACATAGACAAAAACAAGATTTCGTCCAAAAGAAACATCAAATTTATCAAACTAATTGGATTCATTAAAAAGTTGCAGAGGAAGGCGAATTTTGCCCCCATGATAATTTAATCTGAGAAAACGAATTTTTAATCAGAGGAAATGCATTTCGTTCAAGCTGATGAAATTAAGGAATTTGCAGGCTTTGAACGGCTAATAAGAGAAATAAGCATAACTTGAGACCTTTGAGTAGGTACTCGATGTCTCGCCGCTTAATCGGCAGCTTTTTTGAGGAGTAGCTCTTCCTTATTTTCCTGACCTTGTTACAGATTTTATAAAATTCGCAGTAAATTGACCTAGTTTCTAAATTAATCCGCTGATAAAGATAAAGGATGTAATCTCGAGAACGACCTATGCCGGGCCCACACAGACTTTTTACGCGGTCCTTATCGTTCTCTTACAACGTTACAACTTAGTAACATCTCTGCCAATCTATAAATTTCTATCAACTAATTTGTAAGACAGGCGGCAATAAAATTTAGGTAGACAGTCGTAAGTCTTTCTAATCTCATCATGACGCAAAAATTTTATTAAGTAGCCACATGAAAGATAAAAATAGATTTTTCGCATAGTTACAGGGATCGCCGAGTGTGGTGGTATCAGTTTTGGATTTATCTGGCAACAGAGGTTATTATAAAAATGTTTTAGTTTAGAGATGTAAATGAAAAATAAAAAATGTTAAATCTTGCTTAACACAAAATATTCTGCATGCAAGTTGACCCTGATCATATACATATCTAATTAACACCTAACATTAGAGAAAACCAGTTAATTCCCAGTCAAAATAAGAAGAAAAAATAAAACAATTAAAATCGAATTCGCAAAGTATTTATAATAATAACACTGACATTGAACTCTCTCCTTGGAGTCGATGCACTTATTATTTACTTTTGATATTCAACAAGCCGTATCCGGTCTGGGTATTGCATCAATAAATTCGCTTACGCGAAAGCACCGACAAGACAATACGATATTATTACAGAATTTTTTCATGTTTCGGTGCATCCCCACTGGAAATATTAAAAGCGACGCGCCTGGAATTTTGAGTTTTGAAGTTCAAGATCGACGCCGGAAGAATACGAAAGCGAAGATCAAGAACGGAATTTATATCGCGCGGTGTTGGCGGAAAAAACAAGGACGGGAAGTTGAGATGGCAAGCAGAAAAAAATGTGTAAGATTTCCGGTGTGGAACTGAAACGGATCGCGTTCTTAAAAAGAGCGGATATAACACATGTACGGCGAAAAATTCGCACAAAATTATTTAAATTGTGTTGCATCGTTAAATAATAATTATGAAGTTTATTGCGCTTTTTAATATCAGTGGGAACGGGCTTAAAATATTCTTTAAGCTTCATAAACTGCAACGATTAAATGGCCGAAAAAGTCTTGGGTGCGTTTACCTAAAATGATCATATAATCTACCACCTGTTGTTTGTGGTCCAGATACTTTTGTGCGTTAGTGTACATTCCACCGAATGGTGTTAAATGCTTCAGCTATTCTGGGAATTCCGCCATTTACATCACTTGAAAATAAATCGAGATTATAATAAAGCAAAAAAATTAATTGAAAGAATTACACACTTGAATTCCTGAGAAAAATGGAGAAAATAACAAACTTCTTGATTCATACTATTTATGATTTTCTGATACAAATTTTTCGCATTTTAAATTGTTTTGTGGTTAATATGAAAGTTGCGATTTTAGATATTTGTTACTTTTTTGGTACATACTTCAATTTAGAAACATTTTAGAGTTTTTCTAACATATTATATAAAATAAATTAATAAAAATAATAAACATTTCAAACTTAAATGTCGCAAAAAG
Organism: Dorcus parallelipipedus; assembly: GCA_958336345.1. NCBI lineage: Eukaryota > Metazoa > Arthropoda > Insecta > Coleoptera > Lucanidae > Dorcus > Dorcus parallelipipedus. The sequence continues at coordinate 19,174,541 of OY284480.1, read as the reverse complement.
TAGTTCGAGAAAATATTCTGAGTGTTCCGTTAAATAACAAAGTTGATACTCATTTGTTATTAGTTAGAGAGCGGATTTTTAGGCATTCAATAATGTCAATACAGGCAGGCATCTAGGCACTAAAATAGGCATTAACAAATATAAACAGACTCTATAAATCGAAAAGAAACACTACGACGTGTCCCCCCGGATTGACTTTGCGTTACTTACAAATTAAAAAAAAAAAAATTAATTCAGTTACCATGATTTTTGTAGTTCAGGTCTGCTTGGCGCGAAATGAATTTGTGCCAAATATGACGTCAAAGGTCTTCAAGGTGGCGGAATTAATGCAAGAAAAAATAAATGTGTGTAGGCAAAGTTGTCTTCCTTTTGAATTTAGGAGAAAATTTTACTAAGATAAAATGTTTCCCATTTCAAATTAAAGAAATATACCAATTGTAATATCTTTGAAAGAAAAATCTAATTACGGAAAGTTGTTAAAAAGTTGTAAAACGTTAGAATCCCCTGCTTGTTGATCAAAAAAGAAAAGAGTTGAGTTATGCCCTAATATGGATGGAGCATTATTTGAATATTTTGTTTTTGATCAAGAAATAGATATTAATCGATACAGTATTTCTTGAGTTTTTTTGACATTTTACAAATTTTTTGAGCAATTTTTCTAAATATCTTAGAAATAGGCATGTTTTAGGCAATAAAACTCCATAAAGGTAGGTATTAATAAGTCAAATAGGCATTATAGGCAAAATAATATACATATCAATCGACGCGCAATTCTTTTAAACAGAATTATTATTTAATTTCCCTAGAACTGGAGGTAAGGAAAAAAAAGGCATTTGCCTAAAAGTCCGCTCTCTAGTTATTAGGTCACCGATCGTCATTTGTTTAGTATATTTTTTTAATTACTTAATTACAACCTTTAATATTAACTATGAATAAGCATTTAGCTTTTTGTATTAATTTTAAAAAACAGTTATATTTTCTTATGTTGTTTCTATATACCTTTTTGGAAAATAATATTTAAATTAAACACATCAGAGAAACCAGGATAGCTTTTAATGTTTTCCTGTAATCTAGAAACTGAAGTCTACATTATTAAAAATTTTCTACGAGCTTGCAGAAAATTTGTGATTTTCTAACTTGATTTTTTAATTCATTCGGGCCTTTTCCTATTTCTTATTTTGGAAATATTGGCTTTAAAGTAAGCATTTTTTTAAATTCAACTTATACCTATGGATTGGATTGGATGTAAAGTCGCGATCATAATTCATGACATAACCTTTGCAGAAAAACTTATCATAGACATTTTATTTGTGAATGCTAAGCAAAAAATAATTTACGACATGCCGGATTCACTTTTAAGTAATAGGATTTGGATGCATTCGACGTAGTTTTGAAGCGATGGAAGCGATATTCTGTAAGCTTTCTGTAAGCGTTATGAATTATGACTGCGACTGTACATGTCATATAAAAAGATAAAGATTAACAAATAATAGCGCTACCTAAAAGCTAGTGTCTTTCTTGAGGATTGGAAATTAATGTTATCTTCAAGAAATTATACAGAAAGCGTTTTATAATTTTTTAAAAGAACACAAATTCCTGTTCCGTAGTTGCTTGGGTAATTTATTAAAAAATAAAATAAAATAACTTGTTGACTTGTTGTTAATTTAAAGACAATTTATAATTATAATTCTTTGATTCTATAGAAATCCTATTTCTAAATATCTATATCAGAAAATCAATTAAATGCATCAGAAAAATCAATAATTTTCTCTAATCCAACAGGTAAAAAGCTCGAAGTTTTTAGGTTTGAAATTTTAATATATAATTTTTTGTACTTTTATTTTCTCGAAGAAAATTTCCCTAAAGATATTACTCTCGATGCTTTTAGAAAATTACTGATCTTTCAATTATTTTTCTTTCATTTCGTTTTGGTCTCAACGTTTATTTTTATATTTAGAAAACTTTAGCTTTAAGCAAGCATTTATTTTTCAAATATTAATTCAAAATTATTAAAGATAATTGATCGGACACTTTATAAAATCAATAAAAAGTTGACGTTTCACGGTTGTTAGTTTCCTGAAAAAGCTGTCAACCCAGCAGAATGTTGATTTTCAAGTTGCGTTAAGTGAATGATTAATTTGTACAAAATCGTCAAGTCAACGGTGAATTGATCATTGTGTAATTAATAATTTTGTGTTAATTTTCAACAGACAAGAAAGTGCTGTAATTTTACATATTGTGTTATTAATTTGAAAAGCAAATTTTGCTGTTTCTTTACGTTTTTTGAGAATTCTACTTTAATCCTATCCTAATCAGAAAAAAAAAAAATAGTCCAGGAAATAAACATCGAGACTTTTTACATTTGTAATTTTTTGTAATACATACTCCTATTTTTTGGATGCCCAATTGATTAATTTAATTTTCAATTTCAAAGAAATCTTAATTTCCAAGAAATATTTCTTTCAGTTTTGTAGAAAATTACGGTAGATATTTTTTCAAGTCTCATCAACGTACATTGAAACGTCAATATTTTAAACTCCTTTAAAAACTGACTGAAGAATAATTATTACAAATTTATTTGATAAAAATCAACGCAGGTGCAATCGTTTTTGTTTATGTATTTATAAATAATGTTTTCCTTGCTTCATTTCTTATTTAAATAATAGTTTCATTTATTTCATTCTTTCATTTTAAAAAGAAATTGTTAAAGAATTATCGAAATTAAAAATGCTCAACATAAATAACAATAAATAAAAGGGCAAAGTCTACAAGTTCCAATCAAACTTATTTTCAAACTCAAATCATAAAAGAAACAGATAAATGAGAACGAAAAATAAGTGATAAAAAAGAAATAATTTTGTCTGAACGTCATAATCACTTTAGCGAGCAATAAACAAATCCGTACAGAAAAAACTATGCCAATCCAAATATTTAAAATAAAATAACTCGTACAACAAAGAGTTCCAGATTGTTTTTAGTTTGACTAATTTCAACTAGGCGCTTAGACGCGCCAAAATTTTTGACGCCGTACCAAAGCACTTATCATCATTAAGAAACAATGTAGAGAAAGTGTTGCACTTGAAGTAAATGCGCAAATAGAGTCTACTATTTTCGAGACGGTTTCAAAATCGCTTGTTCAAACTAGAGGACGTTATCACTAAAAAAATTTAAAGACTTATCCAACTTAAATATGTATGCAACCTCGTATCAGGAAGCCAACATAGTTGCACACAAAAAAATGCTTGATTTAAACTGGATAAACAATTTCGACCTTAGTACTTTACTATCACAAGAGCGGCGGAAAATTGCATTGCAAACAACTATCTGACCGCCAGATAATTTTTACATTTAATAAACGTTGCCTTACAACATACAAAAAATTAATATGTACTGAGATAGCTCTACTCGCGCATGAACGGTTTTCTGAATGATTGATCAAATAAAAACAACAATCATTTTATATCTTCGATTGCGCTGTTCTTACGTAACTCAAAGAATAATGAACAGATCCTTGCATTTACGTTTTATTTATTTCCGTCACATCGTAGAAGAGCGCGTTCTGTCTGTGTCATCAATTGATTAGGAGTTTTTTGTTGACATTGCAACACTGTTATTAAGCCGCATCCAGACGACAACGTCAGCCAACGTTGGTGAATGCATTGGCAACAAATTTTTTAACCAACGTTGGACAAGTTTTCATTTGCACATTGCCTGTCTACATGATTGGACTTGCATGTCAAACTTTAAAGATAAAAAAGTTAGGTCAATGTATAGCGAATAGCTACCAACATTTGTCAAATTAAAAAGATATGGAGAACGAAGAATATGATACGGTTGTTGCAAGTTCTTGTCTAGTTCTTTCGGATCCCAAATAACTGGGTATTTTTCATAAAGACTGAGGAATTAAAAACTAAAAAATAGAAAAGGAGGCTGTGGTTTAAGAAATAATAGAAATTTATCTCCGCCCACAATAATTTTATATCCGTAGATACGTATTTCGTATAGGTATAGAAATACGTTAATAAAATATTTTCCAAATTAATAGATCTATCAAAATTCGTAACAATATATAGGACATTCCATTTGAAATATTAAAGTACTTGCTGACACTTGTAAAATGAACACCCTGTGTAATTGCAAATAAATTTAACGTATAGAGTTTTTTTTATTAGAGGATGATAGCGTTTGAAATTTTTTTCTATATTAAATGGTTTAAACACCAGAAAAGAAAACCACACTCGGTGGACACGTGGTATATGTATACCTATATATACGCACAAATTGCCAAAAAGCAACCTACAGATTAGAGCAGATCACCATTCCAAAATTAACTGGTTATTCCATTCGGTCTCTAATGACGATTTTTTTCTGGTCAAATTAAAAAAAAACAGTAAACCGAAAGCAGAAGATCTACTTTGCCACCAAGTTAGTACAACTCAACGCGCACAATACACAAAAATAAATAATATCCTAGAAATATCGTGTGCAAACTGTTCAAATCGTCTGGACGTAAAAACAAACATGATGGCATGTAAGGGCCAACGTTGGTTAAACTCTTTGATGTGTGTCGAAAAAACCGCCCTCATAGCGAATGCATTCCAATGCCAACATTGGAGATTGGTTGGCATTCATTGGCCATGTGTATTTCGTCCACACGGCATGGCAAATCTCCCAATAGCCAACACTGGCTAACGTTAGCCATGTCGTCTGGATGCGGCTTTACATTAAACTTAACAAGTTAAAAACCCAAGTAAATTCACGGGGACAAGCTACATGTTAGAATCTCTCACTTGTGTATATCTTGTTGACACTGATAAGAAATAATAAACATTGGCTCCCAGGCTCATGTACTGAAAACAGTAATTATTATGAGCTAATAAATTCTCGTGGGATTTGCATATCACATATGCCACACGTGTCGCACTTTAAATTGCATTCTAAGTAGTTTTAAAAGTCCGGGAAATGACAAAGCTCGAAACAATGTTTAAAACCTGTTTGCATTTTTTTTTAAATTTCGTTATTCAGCGAATGATTTAATTACATAATAATTTCCATTTTCTGCGTGGGACAATTATGAATGAATTGATTTAAAAAACATAATATCATTGCCCGTAGATTTAAATTTGCGAATGGCATCAAGGAAATGATGCGGGACCCTTCTGAAAATTAACGGCATTGCCTTTCTGTTATTATCCGGCCGCACCCAGTTATTAAAAGTCATGTTTGCAACGCGAGGGTTGTACGATTTTAACCGCCCCCTTAAATGATGCGGGCGAGGGCCGTTTCTGTGCTCACAACAAAACTGGTAAAATTCCGTGTTGCATAACTTCGCGCTGAAAAAAAATTGCTCATTGCGTTTGAAACTAATTTGAATACAATTCAACGCGAGCTGAATTTAAATTTACGTCGAGGAAATTATTGGCCTCGGTCGTGAATTTTGCTACAGGTGCGATCCATGTTCTAATTGAATTCTATGCAGCCTGGATAGTGATTAATAAATGAGAAACATAGAAAAGATTAATTTAGTAGATTTCACATTAATATTTAATTTTCCTATTTCTGGGAGATATTCCAGGTTAATGAAGTTATTTCAGAATCTGAAGGCATCCTCACTTCTCTATAATATTTGAAATTAAAATGGGTTTGTCCAACAATGAAACCATTAGAATCAGTTGCCCACCGAAATAGTGATCGGTTTTGACAACTTCATTAAAGGTACAACTTTGATGAGTGCATGTTTTTGACAGGTTCGAACTAGTCAGGAACTGCTGTTGGATTACTTTCAAGTGTCATCTACTAATTGGCGTCAAATAATACTTTAAATACTTAATCCTTTCATTTTCAAAATCTAGTTAAATAAGTTTCTTGTCGTAGCCTTTTTTGAAGTCAGTTAATATTCACAGGTTTGAAATACCAACCATTTCAATACAAAATATAATAATTTCCCCTTTTTCCCCTTAGCAAATTAAACATTTCTCTTTTATAATTTTTTCTGACTTGAAATTCGAAGTAATTTATGATCTACATGAACTACACAAACTGTACTTAATACGTTTTTATACCAATTCTGTTTTCGTTTTTTCTAATTTGTCACTTTTTATAGTGAAGGAAGTTCTTTCAACTACAGCTGAGTGTGACGGAATTGAAACTAATTTTGCTAATGTAGCAATACTTCTAAAATCCCAATTAATATCATAAGATTTTATATATACCTATTGTGAATTTTGTTCTACGTTCCAACAAGTGTTTTTTAAGAGATAAAATTAAATTCATATAACAATATATGTAATGTAATAACATCTAATGACTTACAGTCTTCACTTTACATTGCACACAAAAATATTTTAAAATTCTCCCCTTTTGTCATTTATTCAATTTACTGTGAACTTTCCCTATGAAAAGGTGAATTACCCACAGGTTGGCAACACGGATGAGAATGAGATAAAAGAAATTAGATTCCTGTAAAATGTAATTATTAAGATAAGAGTTTAGGCCGTCATCTGTAACTGTAGTTACAGTAACGAAAATTTGTACAGACTGTGCAAGCTCAGTGGATCGCAACCAGTCAAACTTTGAGTAGCTTTGATCTAACCTAAAATAATCATATAAGAACTCTGAAAGAATCTAGTCGCAAAAGCCATCCATTAATGATATTTTTAAATTATTTTATTTAGGTATTTCTTACATCCAGTGTTGTTTACTTATTATTTAACGTGAAGAAGCTGTCAAACGTACTTACAACGAAACGATATTTATATCAATTTTACAGTGTTCGATCAATTATAATAAGATTACATATTTTGTAATAATTTTCATTCAACATAAAAGATAGAATTAACTAACCAATTGATGGGATACGTTAAAACTGACGAAAACGTTATTATCAAAACTACACCAACCTTGATAACATTATACTTTAAATTTTATGGTTATTGATTATAGGATGATTGTTAATCTTCTGCGAGGTCATACACTACAACCAGACTATAATAAAAAGTCAAAAGTGCCCATTATACGTAAGTAAGCTATTTGTGTTGAATGTTACCACAAATGTGGTGTTACAACAGATAATAATCAATACTAGCACGCTTAAAAATTATAAGTAAAATAATAATAATTAAAAATGTAAAATTTCATATCATAACGAAAATTATTTCACATTTATGGTACGGTATACCGGTTGTTGAATCAAACTGAGATTCAATAAGAGCAAACAAGATAGTACCTATACCGCTATACCTATTACGTTATGAATAAGGAGAGGAAAGTGCTACGTCTCCTGAAGAGGCTAGAGCATATACAAAGGCTTTCTCCATCGTTTTTGTGTACCCATGTCACTTTCTTTTTGTTGTACTGCCTATGTTCTCACTTTACAACAACAACAACCGGTATACTTGTAGGGTGTTGTATATACAGTGTGATTCTTAAATAGACCGACAAAGTAAAAATTGTGAAAGAATAGACATCGCAGAACATGAGAAAAAGGTTAGAAAATTTTTATGTATTATAGTTTTCCAATGAAATAATTAATGAAAAATTATCCACAAAACGACGAAACGTCCCTGGTTAAGAAAGAGCAACAAATGAACGAAATAAATACAGTCATAAAAGTGTCTTATACTTTTATGACTGTTACGATACGGCGTCAGGCGTGAACTTGACCTTTAAACGGAATTGACGTGATGAGCTAAACTCTGAACTCCAAAATATTTACTCGAGAAATGCATGCAAATCACCTGAAGTAAATTATTCGGTATAAATTGCATAAAATAAGGATGACAACGGTCCTAGTTTCAACATCTGCTTTGACAGATAAACAAATAAAACACTACAACTCGAAAACAATTCAATCTCCGTTTTAAAAATTCCTAGTATTTTTTTTTAATTTTAGTTTAAATTGTATTGTAAATGAAATTTATTCCCGCAAGCAACGTGTCCGTCATAAATATTTTGGGCATCTTCTTAAGGTCTACTATTACACGTTACCCTTCCCTTGTCGGTTTTCTTCATGTCGTTTATTCGGTTTATCGCTGATGTTTCAATAATAATAGACCCTGTTAATAACAAAGAAATGGCGATGACAACCAGAATTTAAAACATTATAAACAGTAAACACATTCTTAATTTATTTGGTTTGTTAATTATTATAATTTCGTTTTGTGTGCGACATTCAGTGAGAAACAAATTCTATTATTGTAAAAGACAAAGTACATATTAACACAAATTTGCACAAAGTATAACAAAATTCAATACGTGCATTCGGGGTGTTATTTTTTAAACCAACGGAATTACTTGTAAATTATTCTTCGCTTTGGTGTGAGTATTTCGATTTATCGCATACCGTGCGTCGCGTTTCGTGCGGAACTACAAAACCTTCTCGTTTCGTCCGCGAATCTGGAGGACAATAAAATTCTGTACTAATGATTTTTTGTTTCGTGCGCGATAGAGATGACAGTTCAACCGTACACCTGAGTATCGATGTTAAAAATTAAGTAAGAACATCTTCTGATTTTTGTAGCGCACTTTTTAATGATGCGAAGTAAATGATAAGTCAATTGTAGCCAGACTTATCATTTACTTCCCATTATTAAAAAAAAATTACTGCAAAATGTATTTATTTTAACAAATATCGCTAAATAAAAATAACCTAAAATTTACAACTTATTAACAATATAAAATATTACTTTAATAAAATTTTATAATACAGATTAATTTTTTTAACGTTTAACTAAGGTTTATTTTATTTTGTGACAAATCAAATAACATGTTGACAATGTTAAGATACTAATTTTTGTTTTTATAGGTAACGAATGAAATAAGAAATAAGCCTACTGCTATTGCTTTGATTGATTGACGTTACATGTTACAAACTTCGAAGAGTTACACTTCCGTTAAAAAGCAATAGGTGCCCATACATTGACAGTATTTCTGAACGTCTTTGACTGTGAAGGGATTTGCCTGTCGATAATACTGCTGGTTAATGCGTAACGCGCACGGCTTTTCCATGCTGCTTATGGCCGACGAAGAGTTTGGCGTGCTGGACCAGGGGGACATCCGAACTGCGGTCAAAATTGAAACAGGTAAGAAGGTCATTAAGGAGGTTGTTTTTCGCGACTGAACTGTGGTCAGGCCCTAAATCCCGGACGGGGGTCTTAATCCCTTAATATTTTTGTCGTCAAAATTATATTTTAATGGATACCAAATATAAATTTATACTCCTATTAAGTTTCTATTTAAATTTTATTAATCCTTAGTGTTGCCCACGTTGAAATTCTGACCGCAGTTCAGACAAGGATTACATCCTGCCACGTACATAGAAATTTGACCGCAATTCGGTCACTTTCGAAAAACGGACCGCAGTTCGGTTGCACCGTGTACCAGTACTGTCAGTACAGTCCCGTCAGGTCAAGCCTGTCAGTAATCCCGCTAACGTATGGGTAGCTATTATCGGACACATGTTTATTAGAGGTTCTTTTGTTTGAATTATTCATAGGAATCAACCGGTGAAATTTTTCCCCGACGTGATAGATCAGCTTGTATTATCGCTCTCAAGCCATTGTTCTACAAAATAGTCATTAAATTGGACCAGAGCGTCTTCGTTGGGTGAATTTTCCATCATAAGCAGTCATGCATCTGTTATAACTTCCTCTGGTAAATGTGCAAGTGCTGCACACATGCGGATATTTTGTTTATATAATGTAATAAGTCCCTAAGTTTTCAGGTAAACATTTTTGATCCGCACGAAATGAGAAGTTTTCAGGTAAGCATTTTTGATCCGCACGAAATGAGAAGTTTTCGGGTAAACATTCGTTTACGCACGAAACAAGAAAACACCGAGTATTTCACTTTTGTACACCTTTAGAAACGTAGTTAATCTCATAGCAGTTACTACACTTGTACAACGCATTCATCATCAGCTGTGCTACTGATTGTTGTATAGAATTTCTTTTACATTTTTCCTATGTTTTGGGAAGTCTTTTCTTTCGTCAGTATTTTTCTTGTTGGTCCATTCAATCACCCTGTATAATAACTTTGATTTATTAATAGTTATTTGTTATACAAGACGGTAAAATTATTCTTTATCACGTCTCAAAATCGCGTTGTATGATCATGATCCCAGTAACTAGTGTGGGTTGTTGCTATGGTTAATACGAAAATTGTTACTTTATCTACCCTTGCTGTTAAAATTGTAACTGTTTTGAGTTGATAAAAGCACACTTTAACGTTCGCTACAGAAAAAATACTTTGACAACGAAATGTATCATAAATTCTAGACATATTAGTTTAAATACGTCTGCAACAAAATTAATTTCGATTGTAAAATCCGAAAATAAAAAATATGAGTATGCTATTGCAACACAGCGTAGCGTTTATTAATAAATATCGCTTGAGCATAGAAATACATATATTTTTATTATCTTTTTTCTTTAGTTGATTATTTGCTTTCGACAAGTGTAAATATTTGTTGAAGAAAAAAAAAGGAACGTCCTCTCAAATACGAATGCCTAATAATATGAATGAAGCCGAGCTCTTTTACTTTTTAATTAATGGAAGGCAAGCAATGTCGATGCGTGGCATTCGTGCAACTTGAAGTGATTACGCCTGGTGGTGGCTGCCATGTGTAATGTGGCACGATTCTATTGAATGAATTGATCGTTACGAGGTCCTGGCGTAGTAGGTGTAGTAAGTGCGCGCGCATCGGGCGGGAATTATTAAGCCGGGTGGTTCTCAGGCGTCGCCGTCGGAACCGGCGGCGACAGAATGATTCAAGCCACTAATCTTTTTTGCATACCGCGCTCCTTCCAAGAAACTCAGGTCGTTCGGTTATATGACTAAACGTGACTTGGGAGAGGTCTCGGCTAACATTCAAGCCAGGCCATGCACATACACATGAGCTATGGCTCTATGCCGCCGCTGCAACGTCGCCGGACAGTTACTAGCTGGTACTCGAAACCGACTTTCGAACCGGACTGGTTTTTACGAGGGTGATTAATGCTGAAACCACGTCCGATTTATCTCGAATTAGATTCCGCGGGCTGTTTATTTATAGAGAAAACCGGCGCGGTCCAACGTTTTAAATAATTGGAACAATAAAGGACGGAGATACTTAATTTGTTTGATGCGCGGGCATTGTTTCAAATCACTCATCGATGATTCATCAAATATCATTAAACGCTTTGGTGGTAATAAACATAGAGCAAGTCAGTGGAACAACGCACTTCATTTCTATATGGCCCTTGCCAAATTTTCAGTTAACTTTATAGAATTAGGACTTTTTAGGATTCAAGGATCATGCTCTAATCAGGGCTAAAAATAAGATGGCTTAAATATACTCATTGGCTTCATTGAAATAGGAAAAAAGTTGGAGACATGACAGAAATGGCTATACATATTTATGTACATATTATTAGGAGCGGTTAGAGACAAGGATAACTCCAAGAGTAACCAAATTTGAATTCGGACGTTTTAAATTGAATAACAAAGATGAATTTAATCGGCTGTAATAGTTTAATTTGCGATTGAATAATTGAAAGAACAAATGATTGGAGAGCTGCTAATGAAAGATATTTGAAATCACAACAACAAGACTACAGTTAATTCCAATTATCAATTTGCATTTAGGACTCTCCGCTGACGTCATTCGTATGTATTTGCAAGAAGCAAAATTAATAATGGAAAGACATAACTCCAGACTGACTAATGTAATAACAACGAATTAACAACAATATGCGACGGAAGCTGCAAGTTAACTAGCGCAGAAAAGCAGTTTCGCGAGTGGTGCAGCAAGGTTAATAACTCCTTGGCTCGTCTTTTCGGTGTTAAGGCCGAGGAATTTGCACCGAAATACCTGCATGAACTGTGCCGGAGGGGTCAATCACAAGATAATAGGTCTGTTTGTTATCCTGCACTGGTGTGCACTAGTGTACACTTTTTTTTACGAAATATGCTTTAATGAAGCCTGAATTCTTTAATAATGTGTCAATACGAATCATACTCATTCATACTGACTACCACGCAAACATTTAAAGTTGCATTAAAGCGTAAATTGCGAAAAAAGTATGCATTGGTGTACACCAGTGCAGGATAACAAACAGACCTATTATTATATCTTTCCTTCCCAGCAAGTGTTTTGTCTTTATTTCACTAAGGACCGCTCTTTCCATCTCTTAATAAATGGACTAATAGAATAACTATACCACGGAAATAAATTCGTAAAACATCAATTAACCATTCAGAAAAATCAAGTTATTCTTTAATGGGTAGATGGAAAGACCGGTTCTGAATATAATTGATTCTATTTTCATTTCAATTTTTTTACTTAAACAAAGCCCTACCAAAACCAAAACTTTTTCTACATTCATTTCAAATTTACTTTACACGATTCTGTGCGCATCATTTTCCCTTTGTCAGCGTTAAGTACGAAAAATTAATTAGCAGGATTACGTGCATAACAATGACGTGGGACTAGAAAAATAGGACCCTTTCGCTTCCGCATTGTAATCGCCCCTAGTAACCCCTATCGCTGACCTCGGATTGTGGAGAGTACGTTTCCCTTTACGTTTCAGTGCATCACAATCTTTCCCTACCGCAGTAACAAGTGAAATTAATGCACAGAGGTCGTTTACCCTAAAAATTTAAAATTAAAAAATCCCTAATCAGGCAGGGGCAAAAAAGCCGTTTTTGTCTAGCCCCCTTAGCTGCTCTAGTATTAAAAACTTGAATAACTCACTGAAAAGGCTTTTGAATCACTTCCTTGATAATTATGGTGGAAAGAGCTGCCGTTCAAATGAGTAATACTTATTTAACTCGCTATCAGTACAATCAACGTTATTTCCAGGAATATGCAACAAAGTTCATTCAAATCCTTTGCTAATATTTGCCAAAGGAGAAAAAAAATCAATAATAAAATTTCCTTGGCAATTTAAATTGCCGAGTTACATATTAAAAATAAATAAAATAGAACTATTAATAAACGGCGAGAAATATCACCACCGAGCACGCAATGAGGAAAAAACCTCAACTATGCCAGCAATCTCGATGGTATTCTTCTTGCTTTCATAGACAACAAATATTAGAAAACGTCTTATATCATCGGAGCATGTGTGGAAATTTCGGACGTTTTAAGGTAACGCCAAAACCCAATGGAAGCTTAACAACTTCTTAGAAAAAAAATCAAATTACATGATTACCGAGTAATTCACGCTCAAATATTATTATTATTTCATAACCGCTTGATAAGCGATGTTCTTTAATTTTATTGCTTAATGTTTATCCATTTTCGAAAATCACTGATTTGTTTGTATCGGTGGTGAGCGCAAGTGCGTGTTTGTTTATCCGATTAAGTAATGAAATTATTAGATAACACATTTCCCTGTACACGCTCTATTTTTTAATATACAAGTGCAATTTACTGTGTAATACAGCGCAGTTTAAGAAATTAAACCAAATCTTGTACACAAAAATATAGGGTGGTTTAAAACGGCCTGTGGGAGGAAATGTAACTAACCACTACACATGTATGTAAACGAGAGTATTTTGCCCGATTTAATTGTTACAAATTAAGAATGTGCGCAATAACCGTATCAAAGTAGAAACGCATTTAGATAACTCGTGATTATAATAAAAAATACATGTACGTATACAGGACGTTTCATTTTCTTAGGAAGTCGCAATGATTCAGTTAAAAGTGTAATGCCCTGTTTCAAATGACATAAACTATCGGATAACAAGTTGCCGATATCAAATGTTGCAAGTAAAGATTATTTTCTTAAAACGGAATCACTGTGCTTATAAAGTTACGTTTATCTTCCTTTTTTTTTTAAATTTTATTTAAATACGTAATCGTACGGCGTTTAACCTGAAAGCTACACGAGTTATATCTGTCCTCGCCGCTTATCACAGGAAGTCTTGATAATTCCGTCTTCCCACAAATTATCATACGCAAGAATTATATACTGTATATATTGCACATTAAGACAAGCCTGTTCGAAAGTCACTTGTTTGATAATTACATACTTGTTTTAATGAAGAAATAACTTCCTTTTAGAAGTTGATTTTCGAACACGTTTACTATGTTAAAACAAAAGATTTTCGAACATATTTTGTTTTTGTTACAATTAAAAATGCTTACCTGAATCAGAAGGAGTATCAATGCCCAAGTATGTAATACGCATTGAAGAATTCTTATCTTTGTGATAACTGTGGTCATTTTCTCTGGCCTGCTGTGCCCTAGGTTGGATGGTGGTGGTTTCTTCAACGGGTTCCGACAATAATTCATCCTCTTCGAAGTACTCGCATAGGTCGCTATCTTCATCTAGATCACACTCGGAGATGGCGTCGTGAAGGAATTGTAAAGTAGTCGTTTTTGCTTTTATTTCTTCATCATCCGACATAGGTGGTGAATCCGGACTAGTGACAATAGGTGCTGCGGTAATCGGAGGCTGTTTGTTTACAGTTTTTATTAACAAACTCCGGCCAGTGTTGCTGTTATTGTTGGCGGTTTGTTTGATGGCGGCCGGTGTTTTCTCGACGACAGGTGCAATAGCCAAGGCCCTTCCGAAGGCTCGCGGTTCATCTGCCGGGTGATCCTTGCTCCCGCATTGGCCTGCCCACATACAGTCGTGGTTGCGGATCTTCTGGTAGTTTCTGATCTTCTGGTAGAAAAACGGCGAGCTGGAAGTAGGTGCGTCGCTGCTGAAGACGATATCATTAAAAAAGTCGTCTCCGATCGGTAGATCCAGTTCGAATTTTTTCCAAATGTCGTCCGATAAGAACGGTGTTGTGTTGAAGATGTCGTTGACGTCTAAGTTTGCCATGTCGTCTTCGTTATCGTCCCAGTAAAAGAGTGTACTTGATTTGACAGGCATTTCTTTTTCTTATAAAATCTTAAGCTTAACTCTAATGGTACTATCACTAATATCACAAAACGCCCTGGCTGGTTGGCTCCCGCCGAGCGACAGCTGCTGCAAGAAAAACGATAGTCACGTTAGTTTTGGTGCAGCTGCTTATTTCTTTACTAATGTATGTTCAATTAGTTTTATACATATTTGGATATTGTATCTGCGTCCTTCAAATTTAAATCCCCTAATTTATACATGCACGTCGAAGATAAACACCAAGATTAATTAATGAACACTCATGATGACAATAAAATTTCTAGATGTAATTTTATAACTTCCAAACAAAAATTAATTTGCATAATAATGGCTTACGTAAGTTAAGCCTCTATAAATCCAAATCAAAATTACGTGGAATTTTCTCAAAATATTACAACCGAAATCCGGAATTTGTGTTTGCACAGAACTCTGGTTCTGTGTATTAACAAAAGATTGGCACTCCTTTTAACTCAGATACTGAAAATTCACGAATGTATTATAGAATTTTCTTAAAGCTTTGAATTAAAACAATGTATTCCAGTCATTTTCGATAGTTTTCCTAATTGCAATGTTCTTCGAAATTAGGACCTGCTAGTTCGGCAAAATTACGAACAAACTTTTGATAGTAGTTTACTTTTCCCAAAAAAGCTAAATAATTGTTGTGGCAATTTTTACGACGCTGTTACATATTTATGTACTGTCTATACCTAATTCCTTTTTCCACAGTACTTTCACTGTATTGATGGAATTTCAAAACTTTAGAAAGGAAATTAGTCTAAAAACAACACAATCGTTCACTTAGAGAACTGCTTACAACAATAAATAAAACTTTTCACCTTAAACTATCATAATGAAAATAATTTTTCTTGACTTAAAGTAGTAAGAAATAAATAAGTCTTGTTTATTTAAATTGTATTAAATTAGTTGCAGATTTGTTTAAATTATTGCAGCACAAATGTAAGTCTTTTAAGTACAATATAATCTAAGTAATCCCGAATTAATTATGTTTTCGTTAAGAAAGTGATGGCAAATAGAAACATAACAAACGCACATATATGAATCATCTTAATTATTGTTGTCAATAATAATATGTAATAATAATAAATGTCTGTAAGGGCAAAATTGGAAAAAAATGTACACGACAGCTGCAATACCATATTGGAATTGTCTTTTTTGTTCAAAGAAAAGAAATGTAGGTCACTTCGTTAATTGCTCGTTTAGTCGGTCCTTTGTGGGAGAGCTTGTAAGAGATATTTTCTTTTTATTTTTCATTTTAATTAGAAAATAAAACTGTATTTGTTGTTTTCGATGCGTATACGGTATAGCTTGCATTTCATTTTTTAATGAGACAAATACACTCACTTCCTTAAAGAAGGATCGATGGTTTGAGTAACTAAACAGTTTTTGCAAAATAAAATAAATGAAAGAATAAATGCCCAAGAGATGCTCAACGTGTTTTTTTAAATAAAATTTTAATCACATCTGATAAACGTGATAACTTTTAAAATATGTAAACAAAAGTAAAGTTAAAAACAATGAATTATAAGTGTCGATAAGAATCTCAATATTGTTATTTACAACTCAATATTTAACAATTTGAAAATTATCGATCTTTTCCGGAAAACAGTTACTTACAAGTTAATAACAATCTCCATGGTTAACGCCAAACTATCATTACTGATCAACAGATGACGCTGTTTAATCTGATATTACAATATTAGATAGAACTAACTAGACAAAAATGACTGATACTTTTGCGGTGGGAAAACATAATTATCATAAATTATATCAAAATCCATTGTTATTGTATCTGCAAGTTCTAAACAAAAAATTACTGAAACTTTGTCTGTTTATTAAAAGGGGGCGTTGTAGATTTATCATCAAAATACTGATTATAAGTTAATAATAACTTCCATATCATTGTTAATGCAGAACTTTTATTAATGATCAATAGATGGCGCAGTAGATGTGATATTATAATTAAGAATAAAATAGAAATTTGGAAATAAAATCTTTATCGAGGGCGAAGGTATTTTCCAGAAATGATATCAAAATCTACTTATTAATAGATAGGGCTGTCAATTTATTGTCAAAATACTGAATACTTATAAGTTATTAACTTGTTTATCACTGTTCATGCAAGACTTTTAATATTAATATTAAATAAAAGTTATTAAAATTTTCTGCGTAGTTTAACAAATTATATAAAAACCAATGATTATTATATCTGTAAGTTCGGAACAATGAATTAAAAAAACTTTGGCTATTTATTAATAGATGGCGTTGTAGATTTATTATCAATAAAGTCACTAAATACATACAGAACTGCTTAAAATTGCGTTTCCAAGGCCTCGTGCGTTTACATGGCGTTTAATTGCAGTACTTTATCTATCTGGGGATTTAATTATCAAAATACTGACTACACATAATAACCTCCGGAGCATTGTTAACGCAGAACTTTTATTATTGATCAATACGTGGCGTAGTAGATTTGATATTACTAAAATGAATATTATTATTAAGTGAGTTCGTAACAATGAATTACGAAATCTTTGGCTATTGATTAATAGATGGCGTTGTGGGCTTGCTATGTATGACAATTAAGAACTAAAACAAAACAAAGTTGTGTTAATTATTGAAACTTTCGAACAAGAAAACTTGGGAAAGCAAACGTAGTCTCCAAAAATTATATCAAAATATATTATATCCTTTCGAAATAATTAATTACGAAAATTTTGGCTAGTGATTAATAGATGACGTTGTCAAAAAATGAAGAAGACAGGTTAATATTAATAACTAGGGCTGGGTCGATGTATCGATATATCGATACGTATCGATACGCCAGCTGTATCGATACACATTGTCAGCTGAATCGACGTATCGAATATCGATACGTATCGAAATATCGGATATCGAATACCGATACATATCGAAATATCGATACGTATCGAATATCGGATGTCGATACGTATCGAAATATCGAATATCGATATACCGGCACGTATTGAAATATCGAATTACAGACTAACTAAAGATTCTATTTATTTATTTGTATTTATATGGTCGAATATTCGGCGTTATTATTTAAACTTATTCCAGCTCTATTTTTCATCTCGTATTTTTAAGTCTCTGTTCAATATTTCAATCTTATATTTCGAAACGTATCGATTCGATATTTCGATATATATCGATACGTATCGGTAGCCGATACTCGATACGTATCGATATTCGATATATCGATACGTATCGGTACCCGATACTCGATACATATCGATATTCGATATATCGATACGTATCGATACAGAAATCGTATCGAAATTCGATACACAATTTCCCGTATCGCCCACCTCTAGTTGTAATTGTAATTAGGAACTATCAAAATAAGAAACCTTGGCCTATTGATTAATAGATGGCGTTGTAGATTTGTCATTATAAAAAGAAACTAATAATCTGTATGTGTATTATTAATATTAATCGATGGAACAGCATAGAATAAACATAATTCTTTACATAAAATCTAATACTAAATAATAATACTCCTAATAAAAACGAAATTTTGATAAAAATACATTTTACCTTTTCTTATAATTCACTGCGACTTGAATTATTGTTTTTTTTTTCTCTGTTTGACTTTTTTTATCATTTTCAAAAATCACAATTTATTATTATTACTACATACACATTATATTCTAAGTTCTGTGACTATTGATTAATAGATGGCGTTATAGGTTTTAGTTATTATAATTAAAAACTTATTAATCTGTAAATAATTGAATATTTGAGACCTTCAATTATTTAGTTTAAATTCGTTTCGAATAACATTAATTTATTTTTGGTACTCTTTAATAGCTACATATTAATTACCACATAATTTTTCTCTCAATAATAATTGTCAAAATAAATAGAAATTTCACTAGTTCTTTTTTTAAAGTAGAGTATAATTTGAGACCAATGCAGCGTCGTTATAAAATTTTTAAAAGTCACCCACGTGAAGGTAACTATTTTTAAAATAAGATTGCAAGACAATCCAGAGTGTTATATCTCCATAATTTTTACAAAAAAATATTTTTAAATTAAAAGAAAAACGAGGCTCACTCCATCAGGTTATAAAATTAAGATTAAAATTACAAACTACGTAAAATTAAACAATAATTACTGGAATTTCATTCTTTATTAAATAAAGTGCCTACTATTTTGTAAATATCAACAAACACATGTACAGTCACGAGCAAAAAAATGGTCGGTCGTCAGTGTTATTATTTGACACATTGACACACATTGTTTTATTCTGAAATGGACCGGATTGTCATGAGTTTTGTACAGCTAGATCTGTCACATATCATGTCATATTTGTGAAATTGATTAAAATCTAATATACATATTTTTAATTTGTGATATTCCATCGAGTCGTCATTGATGATAAATTTTTTTGCTCGTGGCTGTACATCCCTTCGTAAAGATTTTATGAGAACGCTTACTTTGTAAATATCAACAAAAATATGTGCATCTTTGGAGAAACAGTAGTTAAAAACAATTTTCAGAACATCAATTACAGTGAACTCAGTCTACTTTCTCTTTTGTTTTCAGGTTTATAAACCCGAAAAGCTTTACGTTTTTGTTTTGGGTAGGTCGTAAATTTTGCATAGTTGCCGGTAGGTAGCCGAGAAACTTGGGTGTTTAGCTTGAATTGTGTCGCTGGAAAGTTCTGAGAAACAGGCTCAATGTAATTTTTGACACTTCCAAGAAGGGAAAACCTAGGCTTTATCTCTGACCGGCCGGCAATTATATAATTCCGAAAATTCTCTGCAGTTTCTGTTTGTAAACATTTAAAAAAGTTGTTTGAAAAGTTATTGGCGCGCGTTTTATCTAGGCATTTAGAAAGAGAAACATTTTCAGAATTGAAAAAAGGCGATCGATTCTGAGTAACAAATAAAACGGATGGAAAGTCTTGAGTTTCTACTTCTAGGAAAATTATAATATGTATATGTAAATTGTTAGATTGAATTGTAGAATGTTAATGTAAAGTCCGTGATGTCACTGTAAATTAATTGCAAAAGCGTTAATTAATTCGTACAATATGCAATGGTTGGAGCCACGTAGCCGGTATTAGGCGGCATGATATTCATGCCCGCGCCTTGGCGATTATTAAGTACGTGAAAGTTAGCACAACTTTTACCATATGTAAGTAATTACGGCTAATTGTACCCGATAATGACAGTTCTGTTAACATGACGTTCTTACCTTATAAAGAAAATAGAGGTATATTAACGGATTAAGACACTAAAGAAAAAAAAACAAATTTACTGTCTGAGTTTTTTTCTGACACACGGTGTCTGAATAACAAAACAGATCGGTGAAGATATAACAATCACGTAATTAACAAAACCACTCTTTTCTTGCTTTACATTCAACTTTGTATACATGCTTAAGATATAAGGTCTTATCGTAGACGTCTACGTCCAACACCGAAGATAGCCCGGCAGCGACTGCGGGAAAATTGCCATTGCCAACCACGCCACAAAAGCCGGCTCGATTCGCCGGCACGGAGAATGTGTAAAAGAAGCGAGAGAGAAGCCTCATTCCTCTCTCCCCGCGCGTGCTAAACCATCGGACAATTCAAAATTTTTTCCCCAAATCAATAACTTTCGAGCGATGACAACAACAAAAACATGACAAATCAACACCTAAGCTCCAATTTTGACAGCCAGAAACAAGTGACGAATCGTACTTTTCATTCCAATCAAAACAAATGAGTTATACTACTTTTCGTCGCGTAGCAACTTCAGGGGTATACAAAGTTTAATTTCACGTTTCAAGGATTTTTATAGACATCACGCTTAGGTAGGGTACAACTTTACGAATTACATTCTGCCGCCATTTTTTGTATCTTTGTAAATTGTGTAAGTGCAACGTTGATTATTTTTATATCGAAGCAGGCTGCGCAAAACGGCGTTCATTTGTTACTTCTATTGTAAAAGTAAGCTGCGATATCAATTTCGCAACGGCGCATAATTGCCGTGTAACTTTCATTGCCGGTGCCTCCTACGATCTAATTTATTAGGATAAAGGTAAATGCACTGGAGGCTGACGTTTTTATTATCTTGAAATCTGATTTTAATATTGTATTACGCCGACTTGTTCCATTTTTAATGACAGTGGCGTCAAGTTAGGGTCAAGAAAAAAATCTATACCTCGCTTCTGATACGGGGTGGGTAAAAATGAAAATCTCTAGTTCACAAGCTAATTATACCTTCTAAATTAAAAAAAATCTTTACTTACTTACTTATTCCTAAGTCTTTCTACCGTACGGTGTAAGACTGTGGGGTTGAGTTGATTAATTTTGATTGATTGATTGATTGATTGTTGATTTCTTGGGCGGTCTTCTTCACTTCCTCTTGCCATGATTTTCTAGGTCTTCCTCTTCGATTGTTCTCCTGTACTCGAACTTCAAACACTTGTTTTGTTAGTCTTTCTTCCGTCATCCTATGTATATGCCCTAGCTATTCTAAATTGTCTGTCTTTAATTCTTGTCATTACCGGTTTTATTTGGAACTTATACCTGAATAGTTCGTTCCTGATTCTGTCTCTTCTTGTTTTCCCATCTATTTTCCTCAGGAATATCATCTCTGTCGTGTTAATTCTACTCTTATCCTTGTTCGTGAGAGTCCATGTTTCTCTACCATGTACTAGTGTGGGAATTAACACTTTCTTGACTACTTCTATTTTTATATCCGTCGTTATTTATCTTTTTTCCAAAAATGCTGTTCTTAACCCGTTACACATTCTTCCTACTGTAGCTATCTTATTGTTTATTTCTTTTTCCATTTTTCCGTTGTCTTGTATTATTGTCCCAGGTATTTAAATTCCTCAACTTGTTCTATTTTCAGACCGTTTATTCTGATGTCGTGTGTCTTATTCCCTTGTCCTATTATCATCGTTTTCGTCTTGTCTGTGTTTATTCTCATGTTTACCTTATTTAATTCCTTGTTTAGTTTATTTAAATTGTATTGTAGGTCTTTTTCTGTGTCTGCCACCACCGCCATGTCATCCACAGAAAGGAGCTCTGTTACTTCTATTTTTTGCATTTTCCAATAACCCAGTACCATCGGTCTCATTTCTTGTTTGGCCTTTTTAATTGCGTCATCTATCACTATTGCGAATATAGTAGGGGGCTCAGTGCACACCCTTGTTTCAGGCCGTCTGTTGTTTCAAAGTCTCTTGACTCTTCATTGTTTGTCCATACTATGTTCTTTGTTGTGTCATATATACTTATTATTACTTCAATTATTCCTCTGTCGACTGCATATTTTTCTAAAGTTTTCCATACTTTTTCCCGTCTCGCCCTATCAAAACTTTTTCTAGATCGATGAAAGCCATGTGTATTTCTTTATTTTTACTTATGATTTAGGCGTTTTCCCGTTAGCTTTGAATTTTGCGCACTAAACAAAACACAGTTGAGTTTTAAACCCATGAGCTTCGAGTACAAACTTACGGGAACGTATTTGTAGAGGTGTGACATACAACAAACTTGTAAGTTCTGTTCTTCCCGTTTCCTTAAGGTTTTTCAGCATTTGCGGCGTCAATTCCGGCTGCTTTGCCGGACTTTAGTTTTCCTATCGCTTCATTGACTTCTTCTTCTGAAATAGATATTTCTGTTCCTTTCCCCTTGTTCCTTGTGTATACCTGTACCTTTGTGTTATCTGTTCCGGTTACTTCCTGGAAATGTTCTCTCCACCTGTCCATTATTTTATCTTCGTCTGTTATTATATTTCCATCTTTTCCTTTCATATTCCTCATACTGTAACCTTTCTTCCGTTTTAATTGTTTCAGCGTACTGTAAAAATTTTGTAAAAAAATTCTATGTAGTTCAAATAATTTTTTTGAACATTCTGTAAGCTGAAGTTCTTAAATTTAATAATTTATCTAAAGGGATGCATGGAAGAAGAAAATGCCTTATCTCGTAATATACGGGACCTCTGATGTGATGACACTGGCAAATAACATATTTATTTAAAACATTTCTTTTCACAAAATTAACTACATATTTAATAAGTGGATGTCATTTTAAATGTTTAAACAATAACCTTAATAATGAAGAAAATCATTTTTATATAACATTTGTACATGTGGTGTGATCTATGTAGGTAAATCAATGATCAATAATGATTTTAAAAAAATTACTTTCCAAGAAGGATTCTATCAATATTTTTGTCTGAGTTATGTCAGCTGTTTAATTTGAAGGTTAGATTTGCTATGTGTCGTAATCTGCTGGTTTTACAGAACATAATCTTGAAAAAGAAGGAAGAAAACTCTAGAGCTTTGGTATTCTGGGGAAATTTAGCGAATTTTGTTCGTTTCTTTCTATACTTTGTTGCCATACAAAGTTATTTTAAACCAATCAAGTGCTTTGCATGAAAAACATATTTCGTAATCTAAAATAATAGGCCAATTCTGCTCATATCAGCTGTAGGGTCAGTAAGATCTGTAAGCATGTATACATACACACTGAGAAAAATAATTCTTTGTAGTTAATGAATATGCCTCAATTTAAACAAATTGTTTCTGTCAATAGTAGCAAAGATATATTTCTTTCTGGATGAAATACATATTTTCTTTGGGGTAAAATATTTTCATATGAATAAGAAGCTTTTTTAACACAAATAAGATATATTTTAATGAAGTAATACAATGCGATCGAAAATGATTGAGCGTCTTTCAAAAATATGTACTAATTTCGATATGAAAAACTTGTAGAAAACTCAATTAATAAACAAACCATGCACAACATACGAACGCTATTGATTGTCACTCGACCTTGAGTATTCAAAAACGCGAAAATTCTCTAGGCCGAAGGTAGTTTTGATTACCTTTGGGTATTTATTTTCTCAAGGACGTTCAATCATTTACGATCACAGTGTATTTATTCCAATGAAACACAAAATGGCAGAGATGCAAATTTCTTCATTATAAAGATTTTTTTCTCATGGTAACTTAATCATTAAAAATTAGAATTCGGAAGTTCTCAGCATGATACAATTTCTGGTAGGTCTCTAAGATAATATCGCAGAGACTTACGAGTAATTCTGGAGAAAAAACCTAATTTTTACATCTACCATTTCCGCAATATTACTTGATTAGTAATATTGAATAATCATTGAATATTTTTACAATTATCATCAATATGATCAAATAATTTATTAATGTAAATGTAGAGAAAATGTATGAATATATTCCAAGCGAAGTTTTTTATTGAAACTCCCTTAAGGGCTATACTGATCCATCTAATATTACACCCCATATCTTATATAAACATCTATGTATTTGCAACCTTTTACCGACAGTGAAATTAAAAATATTACTCACAAATTTAAAAATAAACATTCATCTGGTCCTGATGATGTCCCCGTTTCTATAGTAAAAAGAGTAGCTTCATCTCTCGCTGAACCACTCTCGTTTCTAACAAATCTCTCATTTAAGGAGGATGCATTTCCGGAGGCTTTAAAGCTTGGTAAAATGATTCCTATATTTAAAAAACATGATCGACTAAACATTCAAAATTATAGACCTATTACTAAAACTTCTGGTTTTGCAAAAATCTTGGAATACTGCTTTCTGATTAGACTATTAGATTTCTTGAGCAAGAATGGTATCATAAAAGACTGCCACCACGGTTTTCGTACTGATCGGTCTACTGCCACAGCACTCGTGTCTCGTTTTATGAACGAGTTATTAACTATAACAAAATTTATCAGATTTCATAACAGGCAAAAAATATGTCCTTCTCTTAAAATGAGCCTCAACAACGTTGATTTATGATTATGATTATGCTGGAAAATTCTTGGGCTTTACATATTAAGGATTGTTTAAGCTGAAAACAAAACATAGTTGTTCAGTAACTGCTATACTTAATTCCTATTCTTACGCTTTTAGAAATTTACGTACAGTACTTTTTGAAAATTAAATGGTCTTAATTTATAACGCCTTAACGACCTACAGAGTCTGTTTCTAGAGTGGGTCTTTTTCTGCTACTGATGTTTTCATAGTGCAAAAGGAAATTGTAAGAATCATTGCAGGAGTGGCGCCCACACATACATGTAGGGGGATTTTTGTGAAGTATAAAATTTTAACATTATCATTCTGTATTTATGAATTGTGCACTTACGTGTTTCATAACAAGAATCATTTCCCTCTTAATAAAAACATACATAACATTAATACCAGGTATAGGAATGACTTTCACATTCCTTTTAGTAGCATTAGGTTGTTAATGTTATCATCTGCTTCTGTGGGCCTTAGAATATATAACAAGTTGCTCTGTTTCTTCCAAAGAATACTTGAATTCTTCTTGGGAAAGCCAAGTCGACCCAAATCGTTGGTATCCGAGAAGCCCAAGAAAGTTTAATCTACGTCAAAACTCTGTAGGAAAGGTACAACCGCAAAGGCCAAACCAATTTCTTGTTATTCGAAAGCCTTCTCCGCTGCTAAAAAGAAACCGAAGAAGAAAGTCATCTGCAATATGTCAAAAAGTAATGCAAAGCCATCGAAAGGGCGTAAACCATTGGAAAAGAATGAAGAGTGTAAACCTTTGAAAAAGAAACAGGGAAAAAGCATGAGAAAACTTTGAAGTCCAAATTTTCGGACGTAACAAAAGCAACGTTATGTGTCGATGAATGCGAAAAAGAACAAAGCAAAATGAAAGCAGAAAAATAACCTGTGAAAAAGAACCTAAGAAATCGACTCTCAAAATAACGGAGCTTACGAAAGCCACACCTGCCCCGACGAATATGAAGGACCAAAGAAGGAAATTTAAAATTATCTGAAATAAAAAAAACCAAACATAAAATAGCAGGAGTAACACAAGTTGCTTTGTGCCCTAATGAACTCGAAGGAGGAGAGATATTGGAAGAGTGGAGGTGAAGATGCGGAACGGGCTCTGGAAGATGTAAGACACCATCTTACAAAAATTGCCCACCGAAAGCAAGGGAAAGTTGTAAAACGTATATTAAAAGTCCACCCTGTAAAGCTAAGGATACACTATATTCCAGCTTTTCCGAATGCCATAAAGACTTCCCGAAGCTACCCATAAGCGAGTGCACAGAGCAAAATAAACGATTAACACTTGCAGGAGGCAGAACTGGATACACTTAGCAAAGAACATAAGAAGACAAATAATTCGGAGTAACACAGGAAGAAAAACTATAACCAGCAACTAAGCCTTATTTGAATCAAACTGATGAGATAAAACTTTATTGTTGTGGAACACCAAAGATCACTGCTACCCAATAAATAAAACGATGGCAGACGCAGTACAGACTGAATGTAAATTCATCTGCTCTGAGCCAGAATTCCGCACGAAAAGTTGCGAGAGAAAACAAATGAGCCCTCACACCTTTCTTAAAAAAAATATTCCAACGATAAATTTTGGCTTTGGCCAAAATCTTAAGCCTCAAGTCTTCCGGAACGTTTTGAAAACATCCTCCAAAATTATGGTGCAAAGATATCAAAAGCAGAACACATATAGTGGACGACGACAGTTTTTTAATTTAGCGATTTAGATTTCGTTGGGAAAAGTCTTTGTTTAGGGAGAAAAAGATCAAGTGCAAGAAATAATGCATACGGATTTTAAATTCTTTTCGTTATAAAATAAAGACTATTATTATTATTATTATTATTATTATTATTATTAAGTCGTTATTAAGTTTCTCGTGGGTGCATGTGTTATTCTTTGTTGCTTATTTACTACTATCGTAAGGCTTTTGCTTTGAATGCTTCATTTCCTTTGACGACTTTTATTCTGTTTCTTTACGGAGTAGTTTTCATTAAAACAGCAACTTTTCTATTTTTGTAGGTTCAAGTTGAAGTTAGCTTATTTGAGGGTCAATATTTTGTGTGCAGTTTACGATTTAGCAAAATAAAAATTAGTAGGCGCAGATGCTGATGGGCATCATTCGGCTTTTATTTTATCTACAGTGATAGCGCGACGCGTGTGTTTTAG
Source organism: Dorcus parallelipipedus (assembly GCA_958336345.1). Lineage (NCBI taxonomy): Eukaryota > Metazoa > Arthropoda > Insecta > Coleoptera > Lucanidae > Dorcus > Dorcus parallelipipedus. Next base: position 19,147,670 of record OY284480.1, on the reverse strand, counting down.
TGTTCGCATAAAGTCGTAGTTTAATTCAGAATTTAGTGATGATGAATGACCGTTTTGGCACCATTACAAAGGTAAACATGTTTTAACATTAACTTTGTAAATATTTTTACTTATTAGGAAACGCAAAGGTTTTACTGTGATTAGCTATGTTTAATTTTGGCAAAGCCTACTTTGCTTGTAGCCACCATGTGCAATGAAAGTTTGCTTTTAAAGAAAAACATTTAGTTTTAAGCTCTTGTGCGCGTGTATTTCGCAACTTTTCTGGTCTCGCAGTTTTTCTACACAATTGATGAAAACTACGGTTTCGCCAATAAGGCATAACTTTTGTTATTTTGACGATGTACCGTTGTACCTATTTTCTTTGTGTTTTAACGTGTTATATTCACTTCAGGAAAAAATAAAAATTATTACTACTCATATGTATACAAAATTAGTAATTAATTAAGTAGTTCCTATTAAAATTATAATTTTAAATTGAGACGTCCTTCTTATCTTGAAATAAAGTGGTAAACGAAGCCAGCTTTAAGAAGCTTTATGAAAGGGTTTATGTGCAATTGAATGCATTCCAGGAAAGAAATTTGAGTAATGCTGCACATCATCTTGCAGCCCTCCTGCATTTTAATTAGACTTAACAACGTCGGTGGGTTTAACGATTACTTTAAACCATCACAGAATATAAATTCGACGAATAGTTGCCGTGGATTTATATTCTTCTGCTGGAAAGTATTAGAATAAATTCCCTACGCCTAGAACGCTAACGTAATCCACTATATTTCAAACGACATTTTTTGGCTGGCCTAAAACGTTCAGGTATAAATTTTGTTTTTCGCAAATGACTTCCGTGTTGTTATTTTCGTGGCGTAAACCAATTACAAATGCGGTTAATGGGAGGAAATAGTTGCTCGTTATTTTCTCTTTGTTTAATAATAAATTAACAAAGTTGTTTCGAAAGATCATGTTATAAATAAACATAAAATATTATTAGATCTCATCTACTTTCTTATGTACACTGATGAGCAAAAAATTTAGTCGTCAGTTATTCCAAAATTTGACGGAATCGTCACAAATTAAAAATGTATCTTTGTCTTCTTGTGGGGTGCGTTAAACTTTAATCAATTTGATAAATAAAACACATATGACACATGTCATTGAACAAAGTTTAAGATCACTTCACAATGGAACTTGTCACTCTGTCAAAGAATGACACTGCATGTACACTCATGCTATAAATAATTGCAACGAAAAGTAATAAAATCGTTCGAATTGAACCTTGTGGTAAATTTCGCTGGTGTTGCAAAATTAATTCTCATGACTATACATATTTCATTGATACTTGAAAAAGTTAATTATGTGTTGAGCATTATAATCTCATGCAACTGAAACTGTAATACAAATGATGCATTTTCAAATCAAAACAAAACATATGATATATACTGAGATGTTTCATTTACAAAAAGAGCTTCTGCACATATTAGTTGCTTTCTTTCGCTGAAAAGATTGACTCGTGATTCGAATAATTTTTCGTTACCCGCTCTGGATCTGAATGCATTTCAATCCAAACGGATCGTAAAATTGGAAGATTGAAAGGGGAAATGGGGTTACCGATCGGGATTGAAATTTCACAAAAATCCATTTACAAGAGTGCATCTATCTTTGAATCTAAACGCGTTATGTTGCGTTTGGATCAAACGAAAGAAAGCAGCTATTATACATGTATGCAGAACAAGAAATGGTACGTATATGTATAGGTATACATGTAGGCTTAACAGATATTATAGTTTCTTGATAATGTATTTTTTAATCTGTCGGTATCTAACTTTATGCATATTTTTCAAAAATTAAGTAAGCATTGAAAAAGTTGTTTTGTTTCTATGAGGACGTCTTAAGGTCAAATTTAAATGCCCGAAATAACTAATAGCTTGTTGTGATTCTCTTATTCGGCGTGCATACATATACGATGGTTCCGAGAAACGCAAGTGAAACAAATTTGTCTGGAATGCGTCAGCTCGTGTAATTCGATCGTTTATTATATTTTTAACGGATTCAGCAAAGGAGGAGGAAAAAGCGGACGATCGTTAACCAAACGGCGAACACTATTTCTGAAGAAGCGCGTTTGCTTTTTTTTGACTTGAAAATCCGTTCCAAATTAGTTTGGCAACGCGCAACATTTTTATTTATAAACAAATTTAGTACATCAATGGTCCTTCAAACTTGAAGTATGTATGTGTACCTACTGATTGATGTACGCTCTAATATTTCATTGTGGGAGGAATGTATTCGATAAAAACAATAATATTTATCATGTACTTTTGTTTATCATCCAGTCACTAACTACTACATAACGTAATGAAATGTTGCACAATATTGTAATATGTTATGTTGTAAATTACGACAGGGATGACCAATAATACATGTATGTATGTACATACACACGTCTCTATTCATTTATTTATTATAGGTGTGTTTGCAAACGAAAATTTAAAGCACTTTAAAGAACATTTTCTATTTTAAATAGTTTTATTTTCCAAGAAGTTTTTTTTTGTTTAAACAGTTTGTTCTGTAAAAAGTTTATAGGACGTGTTTTTTAAATAGGTGTCATTGACCATTTTTGCACAGTTCTAAACGAAACTGTTTCGGTTCTTGTTAAATATTAGTAAAAAATAAATAAAGGAAAGCTCCGAATTTACTACATTAGTAAATTTATTGAATTTCACATATTTAATTGTTCGTCCTTGATATTTAATAATTCCTTCAGCAATTGTATGCATATGTATGTTGAGGTTGAAACTAAAATTTACAAATAAATTATTTAGGAAATTTAGATAATGTTAAATATATTACAACATATTATGTAATTACGTTAAAATTAAATTACTCTTAAAACAATTAAAAAAAAGTAATTACGTTAAAATTAAATTACTCTTAAAACAATTTTAAAAAAATATTTCATCCAACATTCAACAACAAATTTTATTCGTTAGGGATCGACTTAATTAATTTCTTAAATATAACACCGCTCTAACGAAAATCCATTAATTAATTAAAATCCTCGAATGAACTTCTTAGTTATTGATTTATGGATATTTACTTTAAAAAAAACTTTATAATTTATAAGTAAACTAAAAACACCTGTGATTGGGTTGCTTCATGTTTATGTAAATTGCTAGCGTGTGTTTACGACTTTAGAATTTCAGTTTAAATTAAATTTTACATCGATTAAGTGCGCGGTGATCTACATCTACATAGCTGACATTCCTATTCGGTTTACTTTTCACTTGACCTTTATTTTCGAAATGCCAGAGCGAGTAAGTTATGAAATTATTTTTTCCAGGCATTTGCTTTATTTCTTGCCGAGGTTTCGCCTCTTATATCATTTATCTCCGGGCGAAATTTTTCAAAATGCTGCAGAAATTCTCTTCGCAGCCCCTCCCCCACCCCCATTTAATTTTAATGAAATAAATAGAGAAAGTATAATTGATAATTAAAACACATTAATTCGTCTGGGCTGTCTAATTTCTTAGATGAATTAAAAGCAAATTAGGAACCTGCGTAAACAGGAAATGCACTGCCAGAATTTTAAAACGCAGATTAACACAGAGAGTGACGTTAAAATGGAGTGGCTATTTTTAATTCAATCTTGTGCTGCTTTCTGGGAAACTATACAAATATAAAAGTGTTCCGAGGGGCCTAGAAATGCATTAATTCTGATCTTGTTTATACAAGAAGGCAAAAATGTGCAGTCGTAAAATTCCTCTTGGACAGAAAAGTGTTTTATTTTTTTGCTTTAATCGCCAGTTAATTTTAGCTCGTTGTCAAACAGTGTCTTTCCGTATTCTATTAATAAATACATATTTATTATTATTTTTTAATAATAACTCTAACAACCATGACAGCATAAAGCAACCTATACTACGACAATAAACAGGATATAATACTACACTTATTATGAAATGTAACATATCAGAATAATATATGTAGGTCAAACCATGCTTGTTCTAATACTTTTCAAACATTTTGTGTGTAGAAGTATAATTGTATTTGCTTCATTTAAACGAACACGCATTGATCGTTCCGATTAGGCGACAAATACGATATTTTTAGCTTTCGAAACCTATCGAAAGTATACTTGTTGAATGCCCGGAATAATTTCGCCCGCGATGTTTTATTGGCACGAATTTCGGTTCGTTGACTCTTCTAGAGCAAGGCATAAACTATGGCCAAAACTAATTATCACTCACTGTCTTGTCAACTACTTCCTAGGATTATTTTTGTGTTTTTATATTAATAGGTGGACTTAATGGATCTGTGCTTGCGTAAATCATACAGGCGAATATAAATTTTAAATTTAGAAGTCAAGCAAATGGGAGCGTTAATCATTGGCAACTTTAATAAAACGAACATGGTAGAAAAATAATTCAAGGAAATTTTTTGTACAGCATATATAATTTTTTAATTTCTAAATTAACCAACCGTCAAAAAATCAGTACACAACTCTCATCAATCAATTGAAACTGCTATTTTGAAATAACTTATAATAATAAAACTCAAACACCATTCAAATTATAATTATTATGTACAATTCGTTTATATCACAGATAAAAAAAATTAAATATATTTTGTCTCCATCTCATTTCCCATATACAGACTTGTGCTCCTTTTTGCGATGCTTTTCCTTTTTGTGCTTCTTCTTGTGTTTATGCGTTTTCTTCCTGTCAACCGCATCTTTCTCCACCCATTTCTCTTTTGTACACATGGTCTTAGGCAAAACAAAAAGTTTCTGTACAGGTTGTATCCTCTCCGGTAATTTTGGGCCATACAAATTCGATTCTTCAGCCTTCTCAATAACATTTACCAATTTACTTTCATCTTCAGTATTTTTAATACTTTCAATTTCAGCCATTTCAATTGAATCTTCATTTTTATTAGTTTCTGATGGGGCATCCACATTCTGTTTCTTAAATAACGGATTAAAGGTATGCCCTATGTTAGATAAGATACCCTGCTTGGTTTTAATTTTGGGAATTAATTGGTCTGATAAGACAGTATTTTTAATTAGGTCATTCCTACTTTGTGTCTCCTCTTCTTTTTCTTTCTCGTCTTCTGATTCGGATTCGCTGCTGCTTAAAAACACGGCCTTGAACAGGTCTATGTTTTTAGAAACGTCGATTTTTTCGGTTGGATCTATCGGAAGTGGTGTTTCTTCTTCCTTCTCTGCACTTACAGGAACTGGAGTTTTTGGTTCATCAGTATTTGGTGGTTCCAACTCCTGACCCTCTTCATTTACTGACGTCTCGTTAACTGTGTTTTCTGCCTGGGCTTGTACCTCATCAGGTTTCGTTTTCAGTAAACCAGGCTGTAAAGCAGCTTCGGATGCGATGTTTTTTTGGTATTCGAATATTATAGGGTTTTTTTTCTTTGTATCTTTCTTAGGGAAGTCACTGGAAAAGACAGTCAAGTATATTATTATTAAACAAAAATCAATTAATTATTAATATAAAGAAACGTGTTTACTTACAACGTAGGTTCAGGCACATTGAATCTCTTGCACAATAAACTGCAGGGTTTCCAATCTAAAACGACTCTTGTAAGTGGTCCAAACATGTTCAGTTTAGCTGCGTCTCTCATTTCTTGTGTCCCATGTTCTGTTACACTTCGTTCCACTGTTTCCAGCACATCGTGTAGGTTTTCTTTCTGTGAAGCCGAAACAAATTTCCCAAATACCAATCCCGAAGCTAAACTATAAATTTCAGGATTGTTTTCTGGCTCCGTTTTCACAAATTCTTTAATGGGAATACTTGGTTCTTGTGTAACCTGAGAAGTGCTCGGTGGATCAGGCATATTTTCTCCTAAATACTTTGCACGAACTGCAGCGTTGAGCTCCTTCCTAGGTTTGGGTTCCTCAGGTTCAGGGAGGGGTTCAAACCTGGACTTCTTCACGTTGTGCTTACCACTGAAGCTATGTGGTATAACAGGTAGAGGAAACTTCTCTGCCTGCAACAATTTTACCTTGGAATGTTGAAAAATTTCATATGTTGAATCACTGTTTGAGGTTTGTGCTTTCTTTTTGTTTTTCGCTTCGGCTGTTAATTCAAAATCGTATTTTGCCATGTCTTCTTTAGTATATATGTCTTCGTCGTCGTCCTCGAAAGCTCCAACACCAAACGCTTGCCCGGCTATCGAGAATTTTTTATTTTTGTCATGCACCACCAATTGCATAGGTTTATACAAGCTCGTTTGACTCTTAATGAGACCGACATGTCCAAGTCCGAATGTGTTTATTTTAGGGTCTTTCAGGTAATGTAAATATACGTCCGGGACGTGGCTAGTTTCGTCTTCCGAATTTCTTTTAATTTCATAAGTCTTCGGCATTTCACATCCGTACTTTCTTGGCCCTTCCTCTTCGACACGGTGTTTCAAACTCATGTTTTTCATAAGTAAGTACCCAACTGTTTCATTTCCACTACTAATCAGAGTGTGTAAAACAGGGTCTCCTGGTATCGGCCCTTCCGAAAAAACCTAAAGTTTAAAATAAATTAATTCGTTTTACTTTCTTAGAAATGATAATGATTTCACCTGTTTTTTTCTTTTCTTCGAAGTCGAATAATCGTTTGTTGCCTTCACCGTCTGCGGGGCTATTCCAAATTCACCGGTGTCTTCCTCGTCCATATAATCTTCGGGCTTCCATGTCTTTTTCTCGGCTTTTTCACTGCGTGAACTTCTGAATTCCGACGGCCTCCACCCTTCCAAAGAGCCCACCGTATTAAAGAAACCGGCAGAGAAGCCCCCGGTGAACGCACCGTGAAACCTGCGTCTGCCTTGCTCATCAGTGGCGATTTGTTCTTCGACGGAAATCGGCCGTTTTTTCGGAATTGATTCTTCGTCGTATGGTTCGAGGGCTTTGCCGTAAAAGCAAAAATTTTCTTCTTCAGAGTCTGACATTATTTAACATTAACGTATACATTTAATTGATTGTTAACCTTATTTAATGACAAACAGCGTTTCACGGTGAAAAAATAAAAGTTACTAAACGGGTGATTGTGTAGAGCGTCTCTACAAGATAAAATGCAAAACTCAAAGTACTCATACTTGTTCATAGATGGCGCTGCACTAATTAAATTCTTAACAATATTACATTTACAAGTTCTCGTTGTTATTTTTGTTCCTAATTACTATTCAAGCAAATAATTTTTGTTATAAACACAATAATTCAAAATTCTTTTTCTTTCTTCATAAAAGATTAACGATTAACTATGGATCAATAAAAGTTGTTCAACTCCAAAGATTACTTTATTTTCTGCTTTCACTACCTATGCACTGTCTAAATTTTTATTTTTCTAATAAATTACGATTATATATACAGTGGTTTATTACATGCATTTTGAAATTAATTGAATTATAACAGGGTACAAGGTATAATAACTACAAAGTTTCACTGGAATATTAACTTTATTGTAAAATTGCCTACAGTAGTTTTAAATACACAAAATTCTTCTTTTTTAGTATCTGTTGCAATTCATTTTGTCTGTCATTTTCTTATTAACTTTCATAATATATTGCAACACATAAAAAGTTGGATAATTTGTGTTATAAATGCAGTATAAATATAGTTTCTTTTTGACTAGTATTTAAATGCCTTTACCTGCAAATTACAGTAAAATTATATGTATAAATACTGTTTTACATTTATCTATAACAATATATAAACATTTATCATCTGTTTTCATAATCGGTTTTACTTTTATTTTTGTCGGAATGTGCTACATGTGACGTGTATACATCATATCCTAAAGAAATTAAGTTATCATACAAGACTCTATACTTGTTTGTAAGAAAATAAAAATTTATAAACTGTGCACTCGGCCAAACTATCCATTCAGCTGCATACAATTTCCAGGCTTTTCTCTTCATGTTATCAGCAAATTCCTCATATGATGTGTTTTCTAAATATGCAAGCGTACCAAAAAATGTAGTTATGCACAGCGGCGAACAGAAAATTTGATCTACTATGATTTTTTTCATGACCATACGTATGGTTTGACCAGGCAAGCGCCTATCTAAAAGTTTGTACGAGTAATGACAGACTATACCAACAGTAATTCCAGTAATAGACATGTTGAGGGTTCTTGTTTTGTCCCATCCTTGCAATTCGTCAGCGTAAACTTCATAACGCTGCTCCAGAACATCCCCAGCTCCCGACAAGCAGCACGACAGGCTTACATTTGTATAAAATAAATACTTCTGACTAAAAGCGACTTTTGCAAATTTTCCAACGTTATTGAATACTTTGTTTTTCAAAATTTTAAGGGCCAATACACCAACGTTCATTATAAATTTTAAAATAAAAATTAAATTAGGTTAAGTAACTAATCACATGGCAGGTTTTTAAATGACACTCAGTGTTGCCAATAGATCTAGAAAATCGTTAACAATTACCATCACAAATTTATTTTACTTTAAAAACCAATCACTAAAATCGAAAAATTCATAACATCTTCTTAAAATACCTAAACAAATATTTTTCTATGCAAAAATACAATTTTATGACTAGCAATTAACATAAAGTAATAGCTCAAGTTCTCTTAAATAATACTGTTTAAAGCTGCATCAAAACTTGTTCACATATCGCTCATGATTTTCTAAACTTGCAACGAGTCCTTCTGTATTTTCAAAGTGTTTAGTATCGCTGTAATCGATTTCTTTGTTCGCTTTCGTCGTCATATGACCTCCCAGCGCTTCAAGGATTGCATTGCCAGCACATATGTCCCACTTTTTTATTGCTGTAATATGAACGTAAGCATCTGCGTTACCTTTTATGAGCTCCAGGACTTTGTAACCTGAAATAATTTTCCTCTTAAAATCATAAACTTATTTTTAAAAAGGTTCTACCTGCACCGCCAGCTTCGATTATACTGAATTTACCAAAATGTTTTTCTAACTCGTCGTGAACCTTTCCTGAATGAGATCGAGAAACGATGAATCGCATAGTGCCCTAAAAACACCAGATAATAAATCGTCTGCAAATTCTTTATACTATTTATACTTCGTTGGATGCAGGTCTTTTTAAATTCGATGACTTTCCATTTCCCACCCATGCCCAATAGACGTTATTGTTAAATACTTCGTATATGATGCCAATAGTGGGTCTTCCTCTCACAACGACGCACACCATTGTAGTCACATATTGATATAACTTTTCTTAAAAATTAAAAGGTATATAAAAAAAAATGGAAGTGGTTTGAAGATTTTGGGTACCCGTAAATTCTTGTGTTGCATCTAAAGGGTCGATCCATACTGTGATATCTCTTGGATCAAAGAACTCGCTGTCTATACCATTGATGACCTCGAGTTCATTCGATGAGAACAGAGAGTGTACACCTTTTATGTTACCTTCTTCAGAAATGATATTTAAGTTGGGGAAACCGTGCTTTAGTGTTTCCATCATTACGATGTGAGACTTGTAGTCGGCGTTTGTTACGCTGTCGTTTGCGCCTTCTTTAGTCTTGCCCTTGCTTGAAACGATCACGTCATCTTTCACTTGCAGGATTTGATCACCGCCTTTTCTTGCGGCCTCGATCGATAAGCTCAGCAGCATTTTCAGGTCGATCGGTCTGGTTTCTTCCGTCTCAATAACAGGCGTGTCTCGTGGGAACATGTAGATGAATAAAATTAAAACGCAAGCGATGAGGACACAAACCCCCATTCGGTTTAAGTGAATTACGCCCCCTAAATTCATGATGATGATGTTTTTGATGTGCTTAGGTTACAGTTTTTTAGTTGTCATTTCTGTAAGCGGATAATTTTCTTTAGTTACTATGAGGTTGCAATTATTTTTACTTACGTTAAACATTTTCATGATGAAAATTCTCCGTAGAGGTTATGTTCACAGTTCCCACTTCAAAATGATGTGAAGTTAGCGGAGGTCGTGCGCCATGTAAAACGTCAAATTCAAGGTTGATTTCATTATCTAATTCGATTATAGTCGCTTAAGAATTGCGTTTATTTTTGTGTTTGTGGTAAAATATAGGAGGCGTGAAGTAAAAAATCAGTGCCTACGTAAATTCCGACGGCGTTGCCATAAATTTACAGTGAAAATATGTTACTCCACCCATGACGTTTGGCATGACATGAAAACAAAAGAAAAGTCAAAATGGCAGGAATGTCTCCGTCAGAGGTATGCTTTCCATCTTCTATTTACGTTTATCCTTGAATTCACTTTGGATATAAGCACCTAGTTTGGTATTACCAGCAATTTAAAAATTGGTTTATTTTATATCTGTGTTTGCCCTACTTTGTTGATTTAATTAAAAAAAGAAGTGTTACTAATGAAAGTACTCCACTGACACTTTCAGAAGAGACTGCAGAAGGAACTTATGTCTTTGATGAAGGAGCCACCTCCGGGAGTTACTGTTGATGTTGACCTCGCAGAACAAAATCTTTTACAGTAAGTTGCCCCTATGAGTCACGAGTCAAAGGCTTGACATACTTACTTAAAATGGCTTGCAAAAAGAAGCTCTGTTTTAGATGGATTGTACATATGGAAGGTGTAAGTGGGACCTTATATGAGGGAGAGCAGTTTCAGCTACAGTTCAAATTTACTAACAAATATCCGTTTGATTCGCCTGAGGTGAGGTGAAATCGAAATTTTAGTTTTTCAGTGAATTCCATAAAATCATTCTAGGTAATATTCATTGGAAACAACATTCCCGTGCATCCACATGTGTACAGTAACGGTCACATATGTCTTTCAATTTTGACTGATGATTGGTCACCTGCCTTGTCTGTTCAGTCAGTTTGTTTATCTATTGTATCGATGCTAAGTAGTTGCAAAGAAAAGGTATGAGCTAGCTTGATTATAATTTGGATGGCAACGCAATTTGACCACCATTGAAATGTCAAGGTGTTGTATTTATAAACAGCAATGTTTTGATTGGCAACCACGAGTAAAATAATCTGAAATACCTACATTTAAGTAATTAATTGAATTAATTACAAGTTAATAAAAAGCAAAAGTTATAAACGAAAAACAGAAAGTTTGTTAAATATCTAATAAAGACCATTTCTTTTTATCAAAAAGAAAGGAAATTTATACTTTTTATTATATTCCAAGAGTGTTCATACTGTAATGGTTAGTGTGATTGATTAGCAGCTCTGAATTCAAACTTGGATCAACCAGCTCAAGGTTCCCTCATTTATTTATTTCTTAGGGGTTAATAGAATAAATACTAAGCTTACTTAGGAAGTAAATTAGGGGACTGTCATTTGATACAAGACAAGAATCTTTAAGATGTGTAATGCTAAGAGTTTACCTTAGATACAGAAGTCATGATTTTACCTTGTGAAACAATTCATAAATACAGTTCATAGTAATCAGAGGGTATTTGTTTCATATTGCGTATGTGTTGCGTTGTCATCTTCTTAGAATGACCGGAAGAGCAGGTTTACGCTGAGTTTCTTCACAAAGTAATTATTAAAAAGTCCTAATTTTCAGAAAAGGCCACCAGATAATGCTTTTTATGTAAAAACATGCAGTAAAAATCCAAAGAAAACAAAATGGTGGTATCATGGTAAGTCGCACGTTAATGCCTTAATCAATTAAATCTTTCTGTTTTGTTCCAGATGATTCTGTATAAACTTAATTACGAAATGTGATTTATTTATAGATTCCTGATTATAAATTTATTTTATTTAATTATTAAACTTTAGAGATTAAGCTTATATTAAGTATTTTAAACTTTTGATTGAAAAAATTGTTGTAGAATTTTTGAATCGATAATAAATTTCTTTTTATGATTGTATTTACGAAGTGGAATTTTAAATATTATGTAGACACTAATTAGGTAATTGTGCGAGGAGTTTTGTAAGAATTGTTATCGAATAAAATTAGTTTGTTCACATCAATATTTATGTATTTAAACAAATCATTACCATTTTCAGACAGGCAACTTTTTAAAAGCATTTTATTATCAGCAGTGTTGGAAATTAATACCATTTTCATTGATCCACATTGTTTGCTACAATAATAATGTTATTAAAACTTATTTGATGTGTATTCAACAGGTTGTAAAGACATGAATTTTTTAATTTATTTGGGAACTGATGATATGGAAGGTTGGGACAGTAAAACTAAGTTATTGAGTTTTAAAAAAGATCCTAAATTCAGGACCAGTGTCTAGTGTTTATATTGAAAAGAAAAATATTTACAAGGATGATGTATTTATTTGTACAGCATAATTTATTGATGAATCAGTTACAATTTAAAATCAGTGCCTAATAATACTTGTTGTTTAAACTAATATTTTCTTAAATTTATTTATTTTCAGATTCCTTTTGATCATTTGTACTAAGACGTTTGTCGCTTTCTTTAACTTGTTCTTCCTTCTCTTTTAGAAATTCCATTTCAGCCATGTGTACGTCTCCATTTATGGTTTGTGGTGAATTCCAAGGTTGCAGCTCGGAATTTGAAAAGAAAATATAAAATATGCCTGCTACTATTAACATGGCACTTGCGAGCCAGAACACTTTCTGCCATTGTTCAACTGTTTGCTGCGAAAAGCAAATTAGAAAACGTTAGTTATTTAATTGCCTTACGGTTTTTGTAAACAAAATGACTTACGTTTTCATAAGTCAAATAGCTCACTACTATTGGTGTGATGTACCCTACCATTGCAACAATTGTATTGCATATTCCCAAGGCAATGCCTGAAAACAATTACAACATAAATCACTTTAAAGCAAGATGAGTCATACATTGCAAATGCAAATACATTGCAAATGTTCTTGAAAAATGAAAAAAAAAAGTTTTGCCATTGTTGATAGTTTGTTGAATAAACAATAAGATTAAAAATAGACTTATTAACAGTAAAATGTTTTCGTTAAGGTTCTGTGTAACATGTTGAGAAACTTACTTGCATAATTTGGGCTAATGTCCACTACACTTGCTAGTGGACCTGTAGAGACTGCCCCATTAACAGTGAGGGCTGCAGTCGAACAAATTATAGCAGATATATGATTTGAACCAGAATGTGCTAAGCCTAGCATAAATATTCCTTGAACGACACAACCTACACAAAAAATTCAATTGAAAATTGTTTTTAAATAAGTTTAGTTATGGTACTCACACATGAATACTGCTAATTTTCTAACATTAGTTCGAGACATTTTGTCTGCGGTCAAAAGATAATCTCCTAGCTGTGAGAAGCCTAAGGCAAACATTGTTCTGAAAACGTGGGGCATTCCAGAAAGTATTCCCAACTAAAACAGGAAGAAATATTATTTTTCATCGATTGTTTCAATTTTCTGCTTCTTCCTGTTTATGATTTGTGGTACTTTGTTATCCTGTTACAGTGTACGCATGAAAAAATAAATACATAACTGTCTCTGACAAACAATTAAATCTGATGTAGCATCGGAGCCATGAGAAAAAATTAAATTAATTTGAGCAAATTGTTTATAGTCTTGTGGGAGTCAACGTTATAGGTGAAGAGATCAGATGTGTCTAATTTGAATAGTTTGAATTGGAATAGTCTAATTCTATTATATTTTTTAAATAAAATTCTCAGTGTAACTATTTACATACAAAAAATACTTACAGCTTTTATGTCTAAATTATGTATCACTTTCAAATAGGTTGGTCCGTGCGTCATTAAAGTAAACAAGCCGAAAAGACCACCCCATTGAGCCAATATATTCATCCAAAGAGGCAGTGAAGTCAACAAATCCTTCCAAGGTACCGCCGTCTGCAAAGGTTAATCTTTAAAAATGTTTTTCCTGATTTAGGATTTGGAAAAAAATGACTGGGTTTGTACCTTTTCTTTGGCGATGCTTTGGCCGATGCTGGAGAGGATGTACTGTTTTTCGTGGGGAGAAATTCGGGGGTGTTCTTCGGGTGAGTCGAAGACGATTAAGTACCACAGCAAATACCAAATACTTCCTAAAACTCCGCTCACGTAAAACACTAATTCCCAGTTCCACCAAGCTATGAGCCAACCGCACATGGGGTTTGTTAGGGCTGCACCAATTGAACTACCTAAGGAATTTTTTGATTTACAAGAAAAAATAATTTTAATTACATTTTAGACAGTCTTGCATATTATAGATTTTTTAAAATCCTTCAAGTTTTTAAATATGTATAATAAATCCAATGAAATTTTGAAGCTTGCACGCGTATTTACAGAGAAAACAATAATAAAAATCTACAATAATTGCTTCAGTATTCTCGAGTTTTTAATGTTTTAATCATTTGTCACTGATCAATAAATTCAAAATTGCAAAACCTCGTTGAGGGCTAAAGGCCCGGGGCCCGGTATTTAGGCCACTGATTAAGTTTAATCTTTGATTTATTCCTATGTCTACAATTATAATAAAAGGCCATTTGAAAGAAATGTTATTTATTCAAACACTTAAGTTGAGCTTGAATTTAAGTGGTGTTTGTAACGTGACATTTTTATGTTACACAGCATTGTAGTGCAATGTGGTACAAGTCATATTCTAAGTGACGCTTAATGTTAAGTTGAGTTTAAGTGTTTGGTGTAACTGGCCCAAAGACGGAAATTAACCAGATATTAAAATTAACCAGCGACTAAAATGCCGACCCTAAAACTGTCGATTTTAGAAATTATTTTCCAAATATAATGTCACAGACTGTTTTAACGCCTGACGGTATACGGAGGTTAATTAACTAGTAACTAAAGTCTTCATTGTTATAAAATATGTATGTTTAAGACAAAAAAATATAATAACAGTGAATGATTTGTTGTCGGCTGGAAATGACAAGAAAATGTTTTCTTCAATCAACAGCCTTCGATATTTTCTTTTTGTAGACGTTTCACAGCTAAATTTGCCGCTTCATCAGAACAAGATTATAATTTGTAAAAGCACAAACAAGCACATTTTAACAATAATTAAAGTTAGAATGTAAACTGCGCTCTCTGTTTTGTGTTCCTCTTTGACTCGCAATGTAAACTGCATTGTAATTTTAATTATTTTTAAAATGTATGTGTTTATCCTTTTACAAATTAGAACTTTGTACCAGTTAAGCGACAAATTTAACTGTGAAACGTTTACAAAAAAAAATTATTAAAGGCTGTTGATCAAAGAAAATTTCTTTTTCAAAATAAAATTATTATAAAAAATTGTTTTAATGTACGTTTCTATTTTTCAATATCATCACCAGTTTACCGATCTGTGGATTTAAAAACTTATTTTCAAAATATAAAATGCCAGACTATTTTAACTCTTGACTGTATACGAGGGTTGATTGATAACTAACTTCAATGTCATAAAATATGTTTTAGACAAAATAAAACTGTTATAAAAAATTGTTTAAAAATATGTTTTTATTTTTCGATATAATCATAACTTTGTGCAATTCATCATTTTGATCCAACTGGAAATATCCAAAAGTGTAATAACGTCAAATTAGAGTTGTCTAGACCTGTCTCGAGTAGGGGTTTGTAAATAAATAAATAAATAATAAATAAATAAATTCTATGCTTCCTACGCGGGTCACATCAGTTAATCCTTACTTTTTTGATACTATTTATTTTATAATTTTTGTATCCTACTAAAAAATAAAGAAAATTTTGAATATATTATTTATTCTTTGGCGAATAAAATGAATAATTAAAACAGAACAATGGAAATCAAAGAAAATCAAGAAAAGTGTAGAACACGAACTATTTATAAGTTGCTGCATAGTATTCCGCATTTCGCAAAATCAAAGAATAACAAAATTCATTTGTTTATGTACACTCAGATTTAAAAGTATTGTCTCCCAATAAAATGTGAATGCATGGTCTTATCTCTTCTGATTACCATACCAAGTAGGCGGCCAAGCAAACATCGACAATAATTTGAAGCGTGCTTGTTTGCTTATCCGCCTACTCATTATAGCGATCAGAAGCGATTAGGCGGCATTTTAACTTTTTATTTGGGAGACATATTATTTTTAATTCTGATTATTATTGTTTCGCATTTTCGTTTTTATTAATATTTGCCATCTATTTCATTAAAATAAAATTTGGATTTAGGTCTTGCAAACCGGATAAAAAGTTTTGGAGAGCTTGAAGATGTCCACCGTTGGTCTAGACTATATACTCCATGCACGTTAAGGGTGCGTTTCGTTTGCGCGCTCACACGCTTTAATCGCTCACGCTTACAAGCGCTATTTTCTATGGTTCCATTTGGCGTTCAGTCGCTTAAGTTGTTACAAGCAAAGGTGTTTCTTTTGACTACTGTTTGCACAACGAATTCATAACCTTAAAAATATAACTTGTGGTGAAATTAATCCATTCACAGCTTCCGCAGCTATTTCCAAAGTGTAACGTTTAACATGTTAACACGTATAACATGTTTTTATAACCTGACTATGATCAGCTGATCTCATACGTTCCGTTTGGAAAATAAGCGCTTACGATTTTGCTGTCCTACCTCGATGGAATAAGCGATCGTGAGCGAAGACTATGACGTCATAATGACGTTGCTACTTCGTCATCTAGCGCTTTATGAGCGTTTGTAAGGCCAAAGGGAATGATTTAAGCACTGCTTATGAGCGCTCAAAGCATGTGAGCGCGCAAATGAAACGGAAGAGTATAGTAGTGGGCGCTGAGGTCTGCGTACGTAATATGTATCACATAGGAGCAATAAGTGCATAATAAGTGTTATAACCGGAAACAGCGGCAAATTAAAAATTTATACCCAAAGAAACAGCAAATTAAAATCTTAGCAACTCAATATAAATTGCACTGTTTTTTTTACAGTTTAATCTAAAAGATTTGAAATATTAACAACAAAACGCGAGAAACCAAAACTACAAAATGACATAAATTCTAGTGATATTTCATTTTATCCAATTTAAATTTCATACCCGAAAGAATCAACTTCAAACCATTGTAAACTTGCCTCTAATTTCAATCAATCACAAGTCGAAAAATATTGCCCTATGTTTTTCAACGCTATGTTCTTAACGTGAATGAAGTACATGTCTAGAGCATAGGTTCCCAAGCTTTTTGGAACCACCGCCCACTTTGCAAGACAATTGCATGATAGCATGCATGCATGCTCCCCATGATAACAAAATGAGGAAAGTTATTAAGGGCGTGTACCGAAATTACCAAATTGTAACCAGGTTGGTTGTGGTAGCTAAATATTTCGTTTCGTAAATGGAATCTGGTATTTACGGAACGCAATATTTAGTAACCACAACCAACCTGGTTGCAATTTGGTAATTTCGGTACACGCCCTAATTTTAATATATTTATTATTTTCGCCACCGGCCCCTGACTTCCTCAACGTCTCCCAATTGCCTCTGAACCAGCTACCGATCCCCTAGAAGACTCCAGCGAACACTAGGGGGCGCCCGAGCGGTACCGTCCATTTTGGGAACCTATGGTCTAGACTGTCTAGAGCATAGGTTCCTAAACTTGTTAGGACCACTGCCCAGTTCGGAAGACAAAAATTTTCCGATTATAAAATCACGAAAATTATTAATTTTAAAGTACATATTTATTATTAATTTCGCCACCGACTTCAGCGAAGGCTGGTAACTTTTGCTCTAGAGGGTGCAAAACAACCGTAAATTTCGGTATTCGTTGGTAATTATTTTTGATTATGAATAGTTTTTAAAGAAACCGAAAACCTTGGACTAGACACTTATCGAATGCATATTGTTCTTATCCCTGCTATTCGCAAAACCTCGTAACGGATACTTTATTTTTTAATCAGCTCTCATATTTATACTTTTTTGTTATTTATATTTTTCCTGTTACCTTTTTATTGTTATATTGAATTTTTTCTTTTCCATTGTTTGTTGTTTTTAATTCTTTCTGGATTTAATATTAATTTTTAAGCGATAAAAGTTTACAAATTTTCAAGCTGGACAAAATGTCACTTAATTGTCAAGATCAAACGTATTCTGTACAGAGCTTTTTCAAACATAAGCAATTTCTAAAGCAATTTATCTCTTAAGAAACCAACAAAAAAATGGCGCATTTTAATTTCTCACTTCTGAAACTATCTGGGTATTGTTAACATTTTTTTAATTCTGTTGTGATCCCATGTGTTTCACCATTGTTATAATGTGAACGGTTTATGACTTATTCGTGTCGGAATTTACTGAAGAAAAGCAGTTTTACAAGTTTCTTATCAGTGTCATGTATTTCGAAACTGGAAAAAATGTTGAAAACAAGAGCGACATTTATGAATAAACAACACTAAGGCCCAGTTGTACAATGCCGGTTTAAATTTAAGAGGAAGCTTAAACATATAACGATTATTTCAGCAATTGTTGTTAAGGGTTTAAGCTTTGGCTTAAAGTTAAGCTGGAATTGTGCAACTGAGCTTAATAAGAAAAACAAATACATTTCTTAGAGGAGCACACAGGAGTTTTTCATTTTTTAAATATTTTATTCGAGAATACTGAATTATTAATTATTTTAATATTTTTATTGTATAACTTTGATGGTATACATTACCTAAATATGCCGTAACAAATCTGCTTCTCTCGTTAGGTGGAATCCATTTAGCTGCCATATTATGCATAGCTGGCCAGGTAAAACCCTAAAACATCTTTATTTACTACGTATTTGTATGTAATTTTTACATGTTTTAAACACCAAGAATATTATTTTAAAAACTGAAAATTATTTCGAATTAATACTTGCAAATAATTATTTATTTGGTTCATTTATAATTACTTACCAAAACCATCCCTTGAAACGCTCTGATGAATATCAAAAATTCATATCCCAAATACGCCCCGATTGGTGTAACGAAACAGCACAACACGCCAATAAAATTTGCTAAACCAAATACCAATTTGGTTCCGTATTTTTTTGATAATATTCCACCAGGTATTTGAGTTATCCAATGAAGCCAGAAGAACGCTCCCAGAACTAACCCTTGATGGTATTCGTTCCAATCAAACGTATTAGAACCATCAGAATCAATAATTTTTGTTTCTAGGACATTCGATGTCTCCTGTAATGGAAATAAATTAGTTTCGGATTTAAATACATACATTTGGAATGAGGGTAGGAGCTTACGACTAAACAATTCGTCAAAAATATTTTCCAAATTTCCCATTTATACTTACTTCAGTTGTAGTAATATTCTCTCTTAAGGATCGAAGGATTCCATCACGACTAATCAAATTGTTATTGGTGAAATTGTCTGAAATGCTTGCGTTAATATTTAACTGTTTAACCATCGATACAATTGCAATGTTCAGATTTATTCGAATCATGTAATTAACTGCAAACCCGGAAAACACCAAAATCCACAAAACGTCTCTGGTTTTCAGCCATTCCTTAGACTCTACAACACAAACGGGGCAAAATATTTTCTATTGGTTTATTGTATTTTTTTCTAAATCATACCTTTGATCGTCTTGGTCATTTTGTTTTTTTACGATAAAATTACCAAACAATTTGAGCTCTATTCATAGTAACCATCCGTTATTACCCCGGACCCTCTACTTCTGTATAAAAAGCCCACCATAACATCCAGAGCGTGGGACGAGACAGTTTACACAAATATGTACAACAAAGGAATTCTCCAGCCGCACTATTTTTACTAGATATTAAAATTTTATCTTGCATTATCTCTTTGTTTGTGCGTGCGCTTTCTTTTAACAAACAACCAGTTTGCTTAAGGTTTAGTAACGTCAGAAGAAGGACTCATTAAGTCACACTGTAATGATGATAATCGTTTTGTGATAAGTTAATAACTCGCAGTTAAACTTATTCGGACGAAGCTATGTATAAAGTTAATGAGAAGTTTCACATATACTGCATAGGGATGAAGTACGTAACAGTTTCAATTTGAAACCTTTGTTGTGTACCTTATATATATATTTTTTAATTGTTTATTAATTGCATTTGTGTAATTTATCACATAAAGATCTACATTCAAAAGTATTAATCAGAGAACGATATACAGGTCATTGTTTTAAAGTATGAGCATAGGCAATGTAACAGACAGAAAGCGGTATTAGCAAGTAAAAGAGATGGAGGAGGCCTTGCGGAGACGTGCTCCCCCGCCCAATGCAACGCTCTTTGTTCTCATTGAATTTCTATGATCTCAATTTTAGTCAAGTACCGGTATAAGGGCAACTTTTACAGTCGTGCCTAAAAAAGTGGACACTTTCTTGATGTAAATTTAATAATATTAAAGCTTTTTCTGGGTAGCTATAATTATATGAACTGATACTTATTGATGACAGACAATTGATGATAGACAATAATTAGTAAAGGTCAGCCGTTATTTGATTTTGAAAATGCCAGCTCATATTAACAACAATAATTACAAATATTGAAAACTGATGGTCCTATAGACAAATTGCGCAACAAAAAACTGGACGGAGAAAAGGAGAATAGAAAGGACAGGTTCGGGGCGACCTAAAACTTTTATAATCAAATATGTAATTATTAGTTGACAAGTGTCATAAAATTTTCGACATTTTGGAATTACGTTCCTTTTTTTGGCAGTGACAGTAAGTAAAATAAAGAAAGTGGGAAACATTCCTTTATGAGAAACTATTTTTTAGATAAGTTCTATTTAGATCTAAAATGTTTAATAAATACCTAGATATAAAAAATGTGTAAAGCATTATACAGGGTATTTTAAAACTTCTGACAAATATTAAGACTACGTGATTTTTCGTTAAAAGCAGTACAGGAAATCGTAGTAACGTTTTTCCTCTTGACTCTCAGGTTATGATGTTATTGAGAGTTAAAAATAATTGAATCATTAATTTGCCATTATTGTTTTTTCTGTTTTCGGAATCTTCTACACGAACATTTAAATGCTTTTATTATATGTTATTTTACGTGAACTGAAATGTTCAAATGTGGTTTCGCAAAACAATAGGGAGCGAGTGCCAGAAAAATTGCATTGTAGCAGTCACGCAGCAAGACTCAACGTCTTGTTTAATTATGTGATTACGAGCTAAAGCACGTGAACAACAAGTGCGAAATATTAGTTATGATAATATTGACCACTTTTACTTATTTATGTATTTTTATTAATTGCAGGAAAAATGTGAATGAGATGCGCAATCAATAATATGCAATTGTTAGTTTCTCTTTTAGCCCAGCATTTATTTTTTACAATTTTTGTATTTAATTATATTTTAATTTTTTGAATTAATTTGAGTCAATTTTTTTCTCTCTTTAAGTAGTTGGATTTATTTTTTATATTCTTTGAGTCAGCCGTTTTATTTTTAATTAAAGTTTGAACAAAAAAGTAAGATACATAAAGACAGCGATGGGTTGCGTCTTGATTTTCTTCAATTCTGGTTTTTTTGATAGATCATTCTTTAAAAAAGCAAAAATTAGGACTTAAGAGAATAATAACAACAAGGATAGGAGGAAATTTTTTCAGTTTAATTGCGACCGGCTGTGATTTTGCTAATGTGATTGTTACCAATGACAAGCTCGTTTTTAGCGCCACAAATTTTCAAAATACTCTTCCGAATTAAAAAAACATTAATTAAAATTAATTAAAACTTTTTTACGCGCTGTGTGAAATGTCAATAGAAATCATGTTGCTCAGGTAAGTGTTGTTTAGCATCACTTGTTTTGCATTCATCAAAATTTTTGTGAGTATGGCTTTTAGACTTGGGTACCAAATTAGCTGTAATCTGCATAATAATGTAAGTAGTTTTTCTCGCAATTACTTTCTAAACATGCCAAAAATTAATTCCGAACTAAATCGATATTTTTTGGCAGGTTTTGTGATAAAAAGCTATACTTTTGACAACGTTTGACATTTCTTACTTCACATGTCAAAGCATTTTTATACAAATTTTTAATTTGCAATTGAAGGGAATAGAACCAGATATAAAGTGGAAATCTTTTATGACTTGACATATGTAAGTCCTAAAAGAGGAAATGCTTTTACACCATGTAGTCAGCGCCGTTTATCTGTCAAATATACCTACTATATGAATAATTTGCAACAATGTTTTACCTCCAAAATGAGTATGAGTTGAAGCGTTATATTGCATAGATCCTTATGATTCTAATTCCTTCAGTTCTCTCCTGAAATTTACAAAAGTATTGGTCATATTTTTGTTGACATTCAAAATTAAGCTTCGTCTTTTAAGACATTATTGACCCAATTATTGACCCAACGACTACTTCTTTGTTTCTATTTCTGTTCATCAGGTCCTAATACGAAGTGCAAGCGTTGGTAGTTCCCGACGATTTCGATGCTTGTCCCCCAGTTGTTTGTATGGGCAATTGAAGGACAATGTGATTCCAAACGCCAGCTTGGCAGCCGCCTTTTTACACCAGCGAAGTCGTCCTCGAGTACCTACCGAAGGCTTCAAAATTTCCTCCATGATCAAAACCTTGCGGAATTACCCTACATATCGAAATTTCTCCCAAATCCGACCGGATGACGAACAAGAAGCGGCCGAAGTGGTTTTCGCCCAAAATAGCTCACCAAGCAAGCCCTATTTTAATATTTTGAAAATCAGGAAGGGGCCGATCACTCATAGATTACAGCCCAAGAATATTAACCCAGTGGCGACGGTTAATATAAACTTAAACAGCTTCGTCCCTTTCGAGGAGAAAATCCCACACAATGACAAATTTAATATTTTAAGGAAGCAAGCGCAGAGTCAATATCTCAAGGCGGTTAGAAACTTGAATAAGAAGGACGAACCTTTTTCTTATAGGTATAAATTAGAGGCTGCCAATCCGAAACCCGCCAGCGAAAATGTCTTCAATGAGATTGATGTTCGTAAAAAATTGCAGCACGCGGTTCACAACACAGTTCCACAATTACAACCGAAAAACATTAAACCATTCGGAAATATTACCAACGTCCAATGGCGTGCGCCTAATGTAGAAAAGGTCAAGCAAGGGTACGTAGTCTACCAAACCCGAAATGAGAGATCAGATGCAAATGAGAATTCTGTCGCCGTCAAGAAAGGCGATTCTGACCGAGATATTAGCAAGAATTTATCAACCCAACAGAGGGAATACTGTACAACTCAAATGAGCGCAAATGACAACGAAAAGTGTAATAATATAAAAACGGAATACAAAAAAATCAACTCCGACTACACAGAAAACCAGTCTTTTCCTCCATCTGTCAATCCAGAAAGCAAACAACCTATTGAAAACAATGCAATGCAAGTAGCCGATGAATCACCACAAACAGGAGTATACAACAAGCAAAACATTAGATACATGTTGTACATGTCAGGGGGGTCGGTTTACTCCAAAAGAATTCCCGAAGAACCCGACTCCACAATTTACAGTAACAATTATTTTAAACCTCTAAACGAAACTACAATTTTTCACAGATCAAAGGCCAACGCTCGACCAATAACAGTGAAACTTGGGCCGAAATGGAAATTGCAGTCTACAGGAGGTCCTGATATAGTCGAAAGCGTGGGGCCATTAAATCCGGGAGCCAATGAAAAGTTCGTGGTGCCCTGGCCCTCGTATGCAGAACGCATTAAAACAAGTAAAACGCCACGTCTGCCTAAACCTTTGACCTCAATCGCTGACGTGGATGAAGCAAGCAATGTTTTAAAAGACAAGTATAACGCCATGTATAATAAAATCCAATCAGATACGAATGCGTTATTTTTGAAACCCTCTCAAAATATCCCATCCGAATTAGGTAGTTCCAATAAACAGAGCATTAGTGTTTTAAATCGAGAATATTCGACCGGTTTACGTCGAAGTGAAGTTGGTAAAGAACAGAGAGGTTTTTTTAAGATGCGAAAATCTTCTGATTACTATCAGGTCTTATCAAAAATATCTGACATACAAGAGAAGAGGTACGCCAGTTATAGAGGCTTGTCGATGAAGCCTCTTTTGAAGAATAAGATGAAGTCGAAGCTAAAGCAGTTATCTAAAAGTGAGGTACCTCAGCTGAGGATGAACGTCCCCGTAAGTGATCCCATGACAAAACTACCAATCATCCATCACATGGGCAAAGCTGCAAAAGCAAAATTAAGCAGAGAAACGTTGTTTGAACATATCAGAAATAAGTTGAAATCCCAGGCTAGAAATCAGTCTGATCCACAGAGAAGCGACACGTTGGCCAAACCATACGGAGGATATATGTTTTCACGACAGAGAAGCCTTAACTCGGTACCTGGTAAAGTTCCAATGATGATGTTCTCAACTCTCACTCGCGTACAACCAGGCCATCAAGATATTTCATTTAGTAGAAGTGTGTGTGTTGGAAAAACATGTTTTCCATCAAGGACAAATGAAAGTCTTCGCATACTCAGAAGTCATTTGCGACCTCTTAATGCGCCAGATTACCCTCAGGTATGTGATGAAGGTTTACTATCGCAACTAAAATCCAACAATTCTTTGTCAAAGCAAAATTTAAACTCCATGTATTCATTTAAACGATCTTTAAGTAATTTGGAAGAATCGAAAGCAAACCACGCCAACATTTTTGAATCCATTTGGGCCAAGGTCACAGAATATTTTAGGTTCTTAAACACCTTCAAAGTACCACAAGTTTGCTTCGAATGTGATTCACAAAGACCTGCTCGCGATCTCCAAGGAGGACTTCTGAGCGGCGACAATTTTTTCAGCTCGGGCAGAAAATACTCTGCAAATTGTAGCCAGACCACTGGTTTATATTCAGTTCCATCTCGTAATTACTCTCTTTTCGATAAATTTGAAGCAAGGCGGAAACGGAGAAAAGAACCGTGCCCCTGCGTACGGAAAAAATTGTCAGATGTGATGCCCCCTTTGAAACGATTGCCGAAGCATCCACCCATGGATAGACCGCCATATAAATGTGAACCGCCGTGTGTTGATATGAAGACATTCAGAGCAGATGTTATAGCGCATCTTGAGACAGAGCGAAAATCATTGCCAAAATTGGAACCCAGTGATTGTCCATGCCCTGAAAAACCGAAGTCAGATGTACCACAACCAAAATTAAAGCGCCTTCCTAAAATAAAATATGAGGTTTTGCAGAAAAAATGTGCTGTACTCCACTGTGTGGTCGCTAAAAGAGCAGATGGAGACTTGAAAATTGAAAAGAAAACTTTGCCGGTTCTTGTTCCTGGTAAGTTACCGGCTCTCGAGAAACAACCGCCAAAACATTTGCCCGCTTCATTAAAGCGCCTGCCCAAAGCCCCATTCATAGATAGACCTCCTTATAAGTGCGAACTGCCATGTGTGGACCTTGCACTGCAGAGAGCAGATTTCTTAGCAAAGCTTACTGTCAAACCAAAAATTTTGCCGAAATTGGAGTTTGGTGATTGTCCATGTCCAGTACATAAAGCCGATACACCACAGTCTAAGCTTAAACGTCTTCCTAAACCACCCCCCGAAGACCGTGTGTGGGAGTGTCGCGACGTTGATGTATGTGCGGAAAATGAAAAATATAGGGCAGATCGAGGCCTAGATTTCTCCAAAAAGAAATCTCTGCCCATTCTCGTAGCTGGTAAATGCCCACCTGAGGATGACATCGTTTGCCCTCCAGAATCAAAAGGTAAAACAACAGCTTCTATTTTTAAAAATAATAACAGGAAATTTAGCACGATGGCCAACCGTTCTGAAACCGTTCACGAACATCGCTGTTTCTCAACAAAATCGCAGAAAGGAAACGAACCGAAAGAATGTAAGAAATTAATTAGATCCACCAAAAAACAATGTAAAAAACTGACGTTAGTCAAATGCGAACCTGCTAAAAGCATCTCCTGCAAAAGAAAGTTAGTGAGGTTGCCGTGCACGAAGACGAATTCACCTTATCCATCATTCTCGGAATGCAAAGACGAAGACGATGTGCCACCTTTGACAGAATGTGATACTCGTCAGAAGCATTTGCAACCGAAATGGCCCCTAATAAACGACATAGTTGTTTTAAAACCTCCACCACCTAAACAGGGTAAAATAGATCCAAGCAAGGAAGAGCGATGCGTGATGCAAAAATTAAATCTAACACGCAGCGGTACAAAAACTTGCGAAAACTTTTACGCTCCTGAAAAATCGTTCAACGCGAAAGAAATGTTGGCAAAACATAAAGAAGAAGAAGACGAAGATGATGATGGGGATGAATGTGAGGGAAGTTCGAAGCCAGACAGAAGCCAAGAAGAAAAAGCTCCACCAAAGGAAGATGTTTGCGTGAAAAGAACCAAATCTAAATCTGCCGACTTGTGTGGAGTCAAGTCAAAATCAGATTCTCCTACTGAACAAGAGAAAGCATCACCCAAATCAGTGTGCTCTTTGCCAAAACATGAAAAACCATGTCAAGCCCCCATAAATGCGATAAAAAGCCAGGATCAATCTAAATTAACCGCAAAAGATATATGTGATTTAACTAAGAAGAAAGTAGGTCCTAAAGGCAATAAAAAATCAAGCCTGAAAGTAACCTGCCCTCCAAAAGGTTTCTTCCAAAGAATACTTGAATTCTTCTTCGGAAAACCAAGTCAACCCAAACCGCTGCTATCCGAGAAGCCCAAAAAAGTTTCATCTACGTCAAAACTCTGCAAGAAAGGTACAACCGCAAAGACCAAACCAGTTTTTTGCTATTCGAAAGCCTCCTCCGCTGCTAAAAAGAAACCCAAGAAGAAAGACATCTGCAATACGTCAAAAAGTAATGCAAAGCCATCGAAAGAGCATAAACCATTGAACAAGAGTGAACAGTGTAAACCCTTGAAAGAGAGTAAAGAGTGCAATGATAAAAAAAAAACAGCGAAAAAGCATGAGAAAACTCTGACGTCCAAAACTAAAGAACCGTCCCACAAAATTTTGGATGTGACGAAAGCAGCGTTATGTGCCGACGAACGCGAAAAAGAAAAAAGCAAAAAGAAAGCAGAAAAAGTAGACTGTGAAAAAGAAACTAAGAAATCGACTCACAAAATAACGGAGCTTACGAAAGCCACGCCTTGCCCCGACGAATGTGAAGAGCCAAAGAAGGAAGATTTAAAATCATCTGAAATCAAAAAAACCAAACATAAAATAGCAGGAGTAACACAAGTTGCTTTGTGCCCTGATGAACTCGAAGGAGGAGAGATATTGGAAGAGGGAGGTGAAGATTGGAACGAAGGAGACAATGCCAAATGTGAAACGGGCTCTGGAAAATGTAAGATACCATCTTACAAGAATTGCCCACCGAAAGCAAGGGAAAGCTGTAAAACGGAAATTAAGCGTCCACCCTGTAAAGCTAAGGAGCCACCATATTCCAGCTTTTCCGAATGCCATGAAGATTTTCCGAAGCTACCCATAAGTGAGTGCACAGAGCAAGATAAACGATTAGAACTTAGCAGAGAACATAAAAAGACAAATAATTCGGAGGAAGAAAAACTATAACCAGCGACTAAGCATTATTTGATTCAAACTGATGAAATAAAACTTTATTGTTGTGGAACACCAAAGATTACTGCTACCCAATAAATAAAACGAGCCAAACAAAGACGAGAAGAAAACGATGGCAGACGCAGTAAAGACTGAATGTAAATCCATCTGCTCTGTGCCAGAATTCCGCACGAAAAGTTGCGAGAGAAAACAGGTGAGCCCTCCCACCTTTCTTAAAAAAAATATTCGAAAGATAAATTTTGGCATTGCTCAAAATCTTGCGTCTCAAGTTTCCGGAACGTTTTGAAAACGTCCTGCACGATTATGGTGCAATGATATCAAAAGCAGAAGATTCGAGGGAAACAGTGGACGACGACAGTGCCTTAATTTAAGAGCGATTTAGATTTCGTTAGGAAAAGTCCCTGTTTTTGGGAGAAGAAAATCAAGTGCAAGAAATAATGTATATGGAGTTTAAATTATTTTCGCAGTTTTCAGAGTTTTTTCTTAATTTAGTGAGAGAGTTTGTTGGGTCGTTATTAAATTTAAATTTCTTTATTTGCAGAGAAAAGGAGGACCAAAACAACCAGACAGCACCATGTACAACTTCAGGACACAGTAAATTCTAGTACTGCGTAGACCTAAGTTGCCATTGTATTGTATTTTTTTTTGTTTGAAAATGTATAGAAAAAAATAATAATACAGTTTTTTTTCTCGTGAATGCATGTGTTATTCTTTGTTGCTGAATTTAAGTTGGTGTATTTGATTCAACGCAAAATATCATTTTCCTTGATAATGTAAAACAAGCTTATTTACTATTATCGTAGGGCTTTTGCTTTTAATGCTAATTTCATTTCCTTTGGCGACTTTTATTCTGTTTTTCTTTACGCAGTAGTTTTCTTTAAATCAGCAACTTTTCTATTTTAATAATAATTTAATAATAAATAAAATTGCAGATCGTATTTTGAGATCCGTTTCTGATTATATCACTCAAAAAAGTACAAAATACAAAATTTTTGGATATTAATGCCTCCTACCATTTCGATAACGTTGCATTCTTCTAGTATTCTTCGCATAAAACTAAGAAAAAAATGTTTCAAATATGCAAATTCGAAAAATTCCTCAAGGAGGTAAAGTCCATTCCTTAACTTGAACGTCTTTTCTACATTTTCAAGAAATTTAATTAATTCAGTGGCAAACTTTGACTATAAAAAATTCAATAATAATTTTCCCTAAAATTTTTTCTAAATTAAATGCTTCCAAAAAAGGAATGATATTAAAGACAATTAAAAGTCTCACAAAAATACCTTTTTCATTAATTGCTATCATTTTTGAGATACTTTTAAGAGGGAAAAATTATTTAGAAATTTGTTTCAAGTCGGCTTTAATTGCAACATCGTCTGGACAACTGTTTCGGCCCTATTAGGGGTCTGGTCAGCTGTCCAGGGGATGCTCGAGGAATCCATGGCAATCAAAACCGACTTGCAGCAAATTTATAGATTTTTAAATTTGTTGTAAAACATTATATGGCCGTCTTTGTGTGGGATGACTTATTGGGCAGCAAACTGATTGCTATTTGTTATTTCTCACACAATTTTAGGTCAAAAATCGACCACAAGGTCACGACCTAAACTGTAGAAATAATGATCATTAAAAAACATATTTTCACATTAAATAAAGTATTTCAATAATTAATGAGAAATTCTCTAAATAATCACAAGGAGGGTGCACGAGGTCAAAATCAGAGCTGCAATTGAGAATAAGGCCATCTTAAGGAATCGAAAACAAGTCCGTTTCTGCGTAATGACTTTTTTTAGACGTGGGGAGTAACTAATTTAAGCTGGGTAACCTTCTGGAACAAATTTTGCTTTTTGCTTTATTTTTTTATTTTTTCTTAAAGAGCGACTTTAACAAATTACAGATATTATTGTGTGTACTATGAGATTTTTTTTGTCTTCTTATAGGCTATGACACGCTTTAATTTTTGTAAAATATTTTGTAAATTAGTAATAAACGTTGATTTTTAAATGTCTTCTTCTAACATCACTCTAATTCAAAAGAGACATTGCAAAAATAAATATTTATTACTAATTTATTAAACGTTTTACAAAAATTACAGCCTACTTCACCGTTTTTTTTATTGAACGCACGTTATAATAATAGGCAATTTGGCAACGTAAAGGGCGCCTAATTTTTTTGTTGTCTAAGGGCGTCAGTATTTTTGCGCGGGTCCTGGTCAACGCTAGTTTAAGAAACACTTTTTTTAATAAATGATATCAGAAATCAAATATCAAATTTAGGATAAAAGGAATAAAACTTTATCATTGCATTATTATTAAATTTAAAAAAATACAGATACACAAAAAAGGCAAATTTCGATAAAAAAATTAAAATAGGGATTTTAGGCAAAAACAAAATACTTAATTCATTATAATTTACAAGAAACATATTTTGTTAAAGCCGTTTTACACTATCCTATTCCTTGTATAAGATTTATTTCAATTTGTTAAACAATTTTGTTTATAAGTATAGTAAGTTGTATCAAAACTTAAATTGAATTAAATATTATTTGGAAGTAAGGAACATGTTCTATCTGCAGCCAATAAGTGTCTTGTTGTAAATTTTTATTGTAGAAATTAAACAAAATCTTGTACAAGAAAATAAATAGGGTAGTGTAGTAAAGCCTATAAATATAAAGAGTAGATAGGCCAGTCCAGAAAAAAAATAAAGTTTGCTTAAACTCTGATCTCTACTGATAAGGGTCAGGAAACAATATTTCATTATAGCCTTGATTAAGATCTTCTTGAATGCCCCATTTATTTAACAAGGCAGGATTTTGGGAGACCAAATGTAAAATGTAGATGTGAAACGAGAAAATTAGAGCCGTTTAGCAACTCAAAACTGTTGCAGTTTTCCATTCATCTTCTTAGGAATCGCATCCGAGTTCAGTTCTCAGATGGGCCCTAAATGGGCTAAACTTTCAAACTTTGAAAGACCATTTTAATTCTCTAAGGTTGCCTATAGTAAAATGACTGAGCTTCTCAAGATAACGCAATTTTCTTTCATAAACTATGTTGCTTTATTTTTGAGATTTTGAAAAAAAATTATGACATTGTTGAATAAATAATTAGTTCAATGTCAATGGACAATTGTGAGGGGGTCAATGACTCACTGGACTGAAATTTTTTAGATTATTTTATCACAAACCATAAGTGTATGAAGTTCTCGACTAGAACTTAAAAAAAGGATTCTCTTTCAAGACAACACGTCAGTTCACAATGTGTTATCTGCGAAATAGTTTTTGGTCAAAAATAATACTTTTGGTGCTGTACCCTACTTTTACTTCTACTTACTCCCGAAAATCGGGTTTCTCTGAAAATGATGTCGTTTTGTGGCGGTAGAAAAATTAAAAGAAAAATAGGTGGAGCTCATGAGAAACCATTACTTTCAACAGTGAAAACTTCGTATAAACCTGTGTAGGGGTAGGGAGAGAGAAGGGTGTAAGATAGCCACTTTACAGTTATACATTATGTCCAATTTACTTTTGTACTTTATGGTACACACGTTTCGTTAAAACTCGGATCTGTATGGCTTATTGCTATACCGCAATATGTCTTTGATGGTTTTCTAAAATAAGCAGAGTTTTCAGGCATTTTTCTGTAATTATTTTTGTCTGAATTTCTAATTTCGTAAACATAAATATTTTATTTTTTGTTTCACGTAATCAAAGAATTTTTCACTAACAATTTATCTTTTGTTTCAGCCATAGATGCAGTGAGTGATGATGCTGATTTGCTGATTTTCGAATTTGCGGTTTTCTTTACGCCTAGGTAATTTAAATTAACGAATTATTATTATTAAGGTGTTGTTTCCATATTAGCTCCGCGTTTATTAAAAATAATTACTTCTATATTTTTTATGTTTCAGTGATCCGCATGGGCGAGAGGTAAGTGATTTATCAAATGTAATATCAGTTGATATGTGCGCATTGTAAAGTAAGAACATTTTTTGGGATTTATGATAATCCTCTGTATTTTATGATAGTTCTGTTACATGATTGAAACGTTTGTCAAGTTTTTTTTTATCATACTGCAACATAGAACTTACGTTGAAAAATTATAAAGTCATTTAAACCTGTTTAAAATGGTATAAGTTAATAGTAGGTATCATTTATTTAAATATAGAAAAAATGATAACATAACAAACATGAAGTATTCAAGTAAAATGAAACCGCGTTGAAATACAAAAACAAATTCACATTTGTGCAGGTTGCCGAAATCGTTTAGTTTCATCTTGCCAGCAAGTTGAGCAGGTTCAAAATTAATGCCGCAAAGAACACCTCGTTTTTATTCGCCCAATTTCTCACTGCAATGATAAAAAGCAAATAAAAGTGAAAAATCCTAAAGTTAATAATGGAACACACCAAGAAGAAGGGCTTCCCGCATTTCGGTTATTGGCAAACTTTGTACTACGCTTTCCTTGTCGCCTCTCCAAAGCACGGGCGAAACTGAAGCCACACATTTCACTTTCATGGAGCCTTTGAGAAAGTGATTATTTTTTAGTACTATCCTTAAACCAAGTGTGCTCGATACGAGTCCTTGGGAGTGTTGCACTGGTGCGTATTGGATTAATTCTTCTAAATTCGTTACCTGAAATAGTTAAAGACAAGTAAATGTACCATTTATTAAGTTCTTCTTTCTCCATTCTACATAGATTTGCTAAAAATCATACGGTGTTGTTGTTTCCATCTATTGACCACATTTCTGTAGTAACGTAAGTAATCGCCAGTTAATATCTTGGACCAGCCGAAAGACCCATGAATAAAATTACCTTCTGTCCATTAATGTACCATTGCAGAAGTGAAGCAGGATGACTTTTTCCGGAAGTACAATTAAGATTCAGCTCGTCTCCGATTTGATAAGGTATACCGACGCCTGTTATTATAGGATCCTCATCAGGAAGAGCTAAAAATTTGAAAGGTTTTTTGGGTCTAATTAACTTTTGATTTTCTTTCACTTACACACAACTTCCATCCTAGCTTCGCTCTGTGCAGAAGAAAACGACGGAGCTTCCGCCGAAACTTCACATCGAAAAAGCCCACTGCTATTCAAATTGACGGGATTCAGCACGACCTTCCTGCTATCTGACAAATTCATCTGAAAATATATTTTATCAATTTTTCCTCTTCTTCTGAAGCGTCTTCAATTATTCAGAGCCGTGCAATTTCATCGAAAACACACTTCAGATGCAACTTACAATGATTATGTAATTAACTCAAACCGCTCAAGCTCCATAAAATATTCATGCCCGGGATGCTTTGAAGACTGTGTCCTCGCTGCTCTGTGAAGGTTTGCAAAGGATACTTCTTCGTGCAAATCTATTAGGAGGGTCTTTATTCTAGTCGGCTGTGCGGCTTTTGTAAGACCGCGACGAATCGATTTCGTACAGCAGGTCGTTTTAATAATTTCTTATATTCAAATAGAACTACTACATAATAAATCGAATATGGGTTTTTATAGGAAATATTTGTTTGTTTTACAAAGACCTCGCAATCATTAAAACCCGCTTCAGTAAATACCTAATTTCCATTACAAATTGCAAGCCGAGAAATTCGTTAGTAAATGGCACTACATGCCATGGAAATTTTCATGCAAGGGTTGACTATATTTGCGCGGCTTACATCAACAGAGATCCCTTCTATTTTGTAACTGGTGGCTTCTGGTCGCGCTCTGGGGACGAACCTATAGAACTCCTCATGATCCTTATACCATTTCACTGAATACAAACTGTCATTTCCTAAATCGTAGTCGCACTGCAATTTCACGATTTCTCCCGGCACACGATACTGCGGGATATTCACCCTTATCCATTTTAAACCCCCACCGTCCGAAGCTAATGCTGAAATAGATGAGGCGTGAGCCGTCGAGATGAGGTCAAACATTAATGGAATTATACTAATAAAATGGAATTTTTTTCGGTCAATTAATTTTTTTTAATTTTTACGTTACTTACAGGGTGTTAAAAAATTAGCGTAGCTCATGAATAAAATGAAAGCGGACATATCTCTGTTGCTAAACGTTGTTGTTGACGTTCTGCCTTTCGTTAAAAATTGTCAACTTTATTAACTTTTTTTATTTAATCATTTTTTTGAATTTAAACTTTTTGAAAAGTACGTAATTAATTATAACAATATTTCATAGCTTATTCGGCTATTTTAGCAAAGACCGTAGTAAATCTACAAATTAACAGTTTTTAGTTGTATCAGTTATGAATTTTTTTCATGTTTGAAAATGAAAGAAATTATTTCGAGGAAAATATTATTATAAAAGAACACTTAACTTTAATTTTTAAATAGAGGAGAGAATAATTAGAAAGTTTTTAAGGTCATCGAAGTATTAAACTGTTATTCCTTCATCTCCAAATATTTCTGGCGCACGAACCCATTAAAAATGATTGTCCTCAAATTTCCAAATTAACTGTCAAAGTAAGATGCTATTAGATGCAGCAATAAGAAAGTAATTTAAACAAAAATCTGTTAAACTATAACTGAGTGAAAAAATTTATACTTGTTAGCAATAATTGGCAGAAATGCATAATTAATTTATTCATACTGACATATCACACAAACATTTTAAGTTGTGACTAGTGACTTAAATTTTTTTTTCTTATTTTAATCAGTCACATCATGGATAATCCATTATATTTCAGGTTGCATTAAAGCGTATTTTGCAAAAAAGTATGCGTGGGTGTATACCAGTGTACGATGGCAAACACACCTAATGTTTTCGATTGATTGCACTCAGAGTATCTTCATCTGATATTATTGCATGAAGTTGAAACAAGACGCAAATATTCTGAGTGCAACCAGTGCAGGGACAATCGAAAACGCTATAAAATATGCAGTTGCAACGTCGCGTCGATAAATTTACTTAAAATAAATTTAAACGCTAATAAAGGTAAGAATAAATTATGGCAAAATAAAACTCGAGAGAACAGAATTTATTTTAGAACTTTCCTGAAAGTAGAAAGAAGAACGACTTATTCGAATTTAAAATTTTAAAAAATATACACACTGGAGAAAGGATTTTAAATAAAATAAAAATCTTTAAAAAAGTAAATTAAAATAAAATGTAATCCGAACGCAAGATACTAAATTGAACATAAGGACTATGTACTATCGAGGCCTTAAAATTTCGCACGATTTTTTTATCAAGTACCAGAACTATATTTGTGTAGAAC
Organism: Dorcus parallelipipedus; assembly: GCA_958336345.1. Taxonomy (NCBI): domain Eukaryota; kingdom Metazoa; phylum Arthropoda; class Insecta; order Coleoptera; family Lucanidae; genus Dorcus; species Dorcus parallelipipedus. Next base: position 19,113,150 of record OY284480.1, on the reverse strand, counting down.
AGGCTCTTTCCTCAATTTTGACACTATAGTATATTATTATACAAGTTTCACAAGAAGGCTTATTGTAACACGAGTGGGGTTGGGGCACGACTAGTGTTACAATGCCTCTTGTGAAACGTGTATAATATACTATTTTTTCTACTTTGCGTCACTTATTGAACAAAAATATGAAAAATATTGGATCTTCTTAATATATGGGGAATTTTAGTTGTAATGCGTGGCAATACTGAAAACCTTTCGTTTTAATCAAAAGTCACATTAACAAGTTATTAATTTTTCTTATCCGGCTTCATTGTGAGTATATTGTTAAGTAACAAATAAATACTGAGCTATTTTGTAAAATCTATTAAATATTTTAAATTAAAAATGACTAAAATTTCCCCAAAAACAGTGTCACAATGAGCTTCATTGTGAAACTGTTTTTGGTGTCACAATGAATCCATTGTGAACGCAAAGTAGAAAAAAGACATTTAACCAAAAGTCAGATTATTTGGTTATATTTTAAGAACAACAAGACGGTAAAGTATTAGAACTGAAATAAGAGAATAAAAGTAGCGACAAACCATCTTTTAATTTTGCGATTCCAAAACCCTTCTCTCCTTCAGAAAGCACGTGATTTGGCATTGCTAGAACTTTAGTATTACATTTGAAATCTGACGTTTAAAATGATTATTTATTTTTGACAAGCCGTTAAAGAAAGCCATATTTACAGCGGGAAAGTGAATCGTGTGAAATTTTAAGGCCGCGATAGTAACAAGTGTCTAAATAAAAACCTGGCCAAGTGGGTTGTGATCGAGAATTTATCCATTGCATTTACATAGCAGATTTAATAAATGTAGCCTACTTGACCAGGTTTTTATTTAGACACGAGTTACATCAGTATGGTCATTTACATTGAAGGGTAAGGAAAATATTTCAAAATCATGAAGAATATTTAATTTAAGAACCTCTGTTTTAAACAAATGAGTGTTAAAACGTCCTTTTTTATTGTAATTTTAATTTATTGATACTGTAATTTCATATTGTTGCATTAAGTAATGTAAAACAATTTTTAAACTGGTGTCGCTGTCTATGAGCCAGCCAAAGTTTCCAGTGCTTTCCAGAGTCGTCCTAGAAGGTGGTAGAAAATTGGTGGAACGTTCGGTATTTGATCGCCGCTATTCTCGAAATAATGAATTACATTAGCTGCTTTTCATTTACGTATTAAGTGAGGAAAAATTATCTGATGTAAGGTGGTATTTAGCCTCACTTTACATCAATAGTGTTTACATGTTTGGCGCAAAATGTCACATTGAAATCAAAAAACAATGCAGATTATAAAACGTGAAGTTAGGCAAGTGAGGACGATGGGGTAAATTCCTCAGATCATTTTCATCAGCAGTTGTAAATGTAACACGCAAATAAGTGAGGTGATCTAACGTCATCTGATAAATAGGGTAAAAGGAAAACAGCTAATATAAGTGAGAAGCTGCGCGCTTTTATTTCGAAAGCGATATGTATGTATCTAGCGAATTAGTAGAAGTTGTAGAAGTGTTATTTGTTAGACAGGTGTTGTGCTTTCATTGTGTTAAGCGATCGTAGACTTTAAAGTGTTTTTAAAATAAACGACGATTATAATTTGTGAACCTCGAAGTCGTAACAATATATTGTGTTTCAACAACAATATGTATTTAACAATATGTTTCCCGAAAATGAACAGCTTTTTTTGAATAAATTAATCATGGGCCAATTATTTTTAACAATTATCATTTAAAATTAATTAAACAAATGTTCGTTTCTTATTGCTGCTCTTATTGCATTTAAAGTTAATTTATTTTCTTAGTTTCTTTCTAATGTTGACCGTATAGCTGGTGTTAGTTTTTTTTAAATATAAAAGTACATTTTAGAATGTTTACTTGCTACTTAATTTAACTTTAAAAACCTTTAAAAAATGTTAAGAAGTAAATTTTCTTCCTCAGTTGAACTTTTTCAGAAACACTCTGTGTTTTCAAGTATACCGGGTGTTTCAGATCACTCGTCCAGCTCCTTTTCTCGAAATTTGAAATGGTAGGAAGCTGCAGAAAAAAAATTAATGACAAAAGCGAGGAATAGAGCTGATGTGGGTTGTCTGAAACACCCGGTATATCTCCCAAAGTTTTCAGCCTAGTTCTAAACTGGATTAAAATCATACTTACTCACCACTGTTTAGTCTCGTAATCAGCAGGCATAGAAGATGTACGAGGTGGCCTTTCATTGCATGCGTATTGATTTCCTTGCTAACATCAAAATATATGGCATCATTAATGCTAATTTACGACGCTTTTAAACAAACAGCCCCCGGCGCTATCGACGAATAGCGTTTTGGCACTTATGAATGTTGACAAATACGCAAAAAATCGGGCGCTGGCGGATTAGATCTGAAAACCGATAATTTTTACATGTTGCAATAAGTCTTACTTTATTGTTTAAAAAATTGTAGAATTGACGATAACTATTCACAATACGAATTTTGGTAAAAATTTACAAAAAAAAAACATTGAATCTTCAAAGCAAAATTTAAGTGGGTTCTTGAAAGACCTAAACAGTATATTTTTAATTTATAAACAGCTTTAATTGTGAAACTGTACTAGGAAAACCAATGCCAGTTATATAAAGTAGCGATTGCAATTAAATCCAAATTAATTTAACTGATGGTAATAATAAGTAAGGCAACAGATTTTAGTTTAAACAAAATTAATTCTCATTTGTTAATTTTGTTTATGAACTAAAGGCGCAGACATTTTAATTAAAACTTCCTGGTGTGTTCGCTCATGCAGTATCCTATCGATTTACGTGCATCTACAAATGAAACCGGTGACAATTCTGTGGATGCATGCAAACAAGGCATTAAGCAAAAATGAATTTTATTGCAAAAGCAAACCGTCACGTGCGAGCGATTAAAAGGATTGTGCTATTAATAAACTGGCATTTGAATTTTTTACCAAGAAAGTAACTCCACTTTTGTGCATGCTCAAGGAATTCATTTCCTCGCAGTCAGAGTTATAAATTCTAAAAATTCAATTAAAAAATGAACTTAGAAAATTAATGAAATGATAGGTTGAGGTAGTTCTCAAAAGATCCAATTTAAACGCAAGACATTAAGGCCGAATAGTATAAAGGATACTAAAGAAGTCAAAAGAAGACGGAGCAAAATACTAAATAGAATATCCTGGAGTCACTATAAATCAGGAGAATTTGAGATAAAGAATGTGTCTAAGAAGTTCTTCTAGTATACTCTTTAACTTGGTAGATATTAATGTGTGACGCGCACCAAGCAATGGCCTAACTCTTTTATGAAGGCAAGCAAAAACTACAAAGGATGATACAGATGTAGGGGAAGAGGCAAAACTTTTAACTTCGAAGTTGGAAGATATACAACAAAAAAAGTAACTATCTGGCTATAATGCAGAGTAATGATGAGGAATATAAATTTGAAATTTTTAATCTCGGAGTCGCATTAAACAGTAATAGGTAGGAACAATTGGAATCGCAAAAGAGAACTGAAAATAGTATAGAGTGTAATGGACATTAAAGAGACTAAAACAGGCGTAAAAAATTGCCAGCGAAATGTGTTCGCTAAGAAAAGTAGTCAAGGAAGTACTGGATAGATAGGAAAAGAAAATGATCTACTTATAAATGAAGAAATCTTAAAAAAAAACGATTGAACCAGAAGGTCAATCAAAGAATTATAAATTAAATAATAACAAAAAATCAAAGATAATGGCAGTACTCAACTTTCAAAAAATAAGGTGACTGAAAAGGCCAATAAAGAATATCGACCGGTAAGAAAAAATATGAAAACCCAGGAAAGTATACGTGTCTCAAAAGAAGCGCTCAAACGAAAATGGCAGGATGTAGACGAGATCTCAACGATAAAAATCTATTGTCAGGATCGGAAAGGTTTAGTTTTTTTTAATGGACATTTGAATTTAAATCTCATTCAAAATTGGCATTAAAAAATCTAGTTAATAAATTGACAAACTTCAGCAAGATACAAGAAAGAACGTACTGTTGCTATGTACCGTTTTTCCAAAAACAGGTGGTAGATTGTAAGAAGACTTTTTACTTAAAAAATTAATAAAAAATATTGAAATAAGTAAACTAGAAAAATCTTTCCTTAAGGAGATAGGACTCTCCCTCTAACGTATTTTTTATGATAATTAGTTAACAAAATGGCATAGATTTAACGATTAGAAAGAACCAATAAGTTTTTCCTAATTTTTTAAGGAAAATTCTTTCAAAAAAATAATCACCTGACTGCCACGTTTGCTTGAATACATTTTTAGATTTTTTAAAATTAATCATATTTGTTCATTAAAGTTATTAAGTTATTAGAAATAATGGTACGATTTTTTGAAAGGATTATAGTCCATGAATCAAGTGGACAAGGGCTATATCGAACATCTTTTGCAAAATACTCGTACTTAACAAAGTATGAAATTTTCTCGGCCTCTTTTACTACTATATTTTAGAAGGTATTTAACCTAGAAAAAGTTTGAGGAAAAAACAATTCTTTTCATGAAAACTACGTCACCCCTGGTCTTTTTAAAATTCTACATAATATACAGGGTGTTATCGATTTAAGAGGAATAATTTCACAGAGTGGTAGCTTGGATCAAGACGATCAAGAATTGTTATATAACATGGTGTCCTAAGTGTAATCGTTTTCGAATTATGAAGGAATAAATAAAGGCGTACAATATTTTCTATCATATGCGGATTTTAATGGGGTGCTTTCAGACGTTCATATCTTCATTTATTCGAAATTCAAAGCAACAAACAAATTTATTTTCGCGAAACTGACGTAGAAATTTAATAAAAAAATATTGTAAATACATAGTTTTTCCCAATGGGAAAATTACTTGGGATGCAGGAATTTCCATTCTTTTTGTCGCATTTTGATGTATGTAAGCCTTTGAAATTCAATATTTTATTTCTCGAAAACGACACCATATACAGGGTTCCCCATAGTAGATTACCCATTTTCATATTTAAATAAATTCTATACTAGATAACTGAATAAATTGTTTCTTATGTGTATATTTTCTAAGGTCCTTGGGATTTAGTTCTACGTATATTAATCGAGTAGGCGCCTTTTACAAATCAGATTTAAATTAGTATGTCGTGGAACGTTATTCTTCTATGAAAATTTGTTTGGGTTTTTCAAGTTTTCTTAAATATTTTTTCTCATTTTTAAGAAAGTTAGCAGTTTGATGACTCCCAATTTTTGAAACAATAGATACATAGTATCAAATGCACATCAAACGTGTGTAACATGAAACTAATACAGAGTTTCGTAAAAGTAGACATCATTTTAAATTAAAAAAAAAGCAAGGCAATGAATTTGATATTTTTATTTGTATTCAAAGTATAAACGAGAAAGTTAAATGTTAAAATCATGTAATTTTCTGCTTCGGTTCTCCGGGCAGTTGGCGACCAAGAGAAACAACCCGATACGGAAAATTTTCCCCAACTGTTTGGGAATGCATATTTGACAATTTGACATGTAGTACCATCTTGTTGGAAATAATTGTCGCTCATACAACTATTGTATTGTTTCGTACTTGGGGGTCGAAGGGCTCTTAAAGTAGCTTCACAGAACTGCGACCAAATTGATCTATTGTTTAAACCCTATATGTAATTAATTTCCTAGAAACCCTACCTTTTCAGCGAAGTGCAGACTTAGTTTTTACTTCATCGTGTGTTTAATTGACTGAGCCGAAGTCTAGCTATTGCCACGCATTTGCAAAATATGTGCTCAGCTGATTCACATAATATGCATGTTTCACTTTCTGCCAAGCCCATTTTGTGAAGACCTGTAATAGTCTTTAATTCAATCTTTGTGGAAAGTAGAAGCATTTGAGCAGTCTTAGGTGAATAATTAATAAATATCTTCCCCTGTTTTTGACCTGGAACATTTTTACAGTAGAATATTTTCTTCTTTTCTATCCACCTTTCAGTCTCTTTTCTATACTGTGTCTTACATAATAAGGTTCAGGACCTATGGGAGAAGCCTCAGTACCAGTACGAGCAAGCTTGTCGGCTTTTTCGTTCCCCTCTATATTCTCATGGCCGGGAATCCATTTTAGTGTAATTCTGTTGCCCTTAGCTTAGAAATTGCTTACATTCCCATATGGAAAAGGACCCAGTGCAGTATGCCTTGAGTGCCTTTATAGTTGCCTGACTATCAGACAGTATATCTTTGTACCCCTTGTGTTCTTTCAACAACTAACATCCTATGAAATTCAAAATGACATCTACTTTTGGGAAACCTTTACATTGTGGGATCTCTAAATGCGTTATCGCCTTTTCACTTTTTCGGGAAACTATATTACCCCAAATTTCAATACCCTGTTTATTTTTCACATGTCTTTCAAATATCGTGTTAGCAATGTATTGATATGAATTTAGCAAGGTTATTTTTAGGAAATATGAAAAATTCTGCTTAAGAAATGAATTGGACCACTTAAAAGGTTTGCATTAAACTTATCGTTAGATTAAATGAGGAAAAATTGAAATAACTGTAGCATAACGTAGTTAAATACAATTTTATTTAAATTAATTAATAGCTTAATTGTGAAAATGAAAACTTATAACTTGTAAGGACTATTTGGGAATTTATTAGGCTATAAAAGTTTACTTTAACAAAGCAGGTGTCATATTTAAAACGATAATATTCGTATCTAAGACTTTCTGAGAAATTAGAAATTTGGCCACAACTCTCGAATGTATAAGTATTTGGAAAAATTTCACTCTAAAATATCAACCATATACTTTTGAGTTAGGCTGTATATTATTCCCGAATTCTCTTGTAGTTGGAATGATAATAATAGTTCAGGTGAATTCAGTGAAAAAGTATAAAAGTTTAATTCTTTAAGGCCCGGTCTTTTCATCTCCAGTTAACTTTATCTGACGGTTTATTGCCATAGTAACAATTGTCATCACAATCGTTACTATGGGAATTAATCGCCAGATAAAGTTATCTGGAGATGAAAAGACGGGTCTTAGGAGTAAAAAGGAGTAAAAAGGACCGATAAGATAATGAAGTTCTAAGTAAAGGAAAATTTTAAAAATTCAATCAAAACCTTAATCCTTCGAAGCAGTACCGAATATAAACGCAAATATTAAGCAAAACGCTTTCTTCATATTCTTATACAGGCTGCCCGAGTACCGCGGTCTTCTCTACCGTCTACAGTATATAAGATAGTTCAAAGGAGCTAAGATGTAACTCAGCTCTAGTTTATAAAATTATTTTTGGCTATACATAGTGTTCACTATGTAACTGAGAGCCATACCAAAGTCACATTTTTTAAAATGGAAAACCCAGTATATTTTTACATATTTCGAAAGTATGAGTAATGAATAGGTAATAACTAAGGAGGGGCAAATATGGAGAGAAAAAGCAAAAAATATGCGCATAAATATGCCAAGAAATTATTGAAATTACGCAAGAAATTTAAAAAATATGCAAGTCAAATAACACAATAATTACACAATAATTATTTTACAAAATGCAATTAAAATAAAACAAGTAGTAATAATTAAAAATCTATTTTTTATTCAATAGTTTAGTATTACGATAAATTTTCTTAAAGTAGATATCTAAATAACGGTTAATTAATTATAAAAACTATGAATAACTAAATGGTGTTCAAAGTTATTCAGTAAAAAATTGTGCCTTCTGTCAGAGTACATATACATATGTATTCCTATGAATAGAAAAAGTTATTTCAACGTCGACAGAAGTCAAAGGAGCATTTTTCAGATTTGTTATAATTTCAGGAGGCACATTGAAATTTTCTTTAAAATTGTGATATTATAAGGGTTAATCGACTTAGACTGGCTTTCTCAGTCCTAGTTTAACTTTGAACTCCTGTTTATTTCCACAGGAACAATTGTTTTTATAATTGCTACCATAGGAATAAAAAGAAGTTTAAAGTTAAACTAGGACTGAGAAATCCAACCTAAATGTTAAGGAAGTATACGCTCTGCTTCAATATTTGTTGATAAATTTCTTATTATATGCAAAATATGCAGTACTTGTTCAAAATATGCAATTTGCATATTTGCCTCTCCCTAGTAATAAGTAATAATCCTGGACATCCTGTATATTTTACGTTCACTTTTTAAATTTTTTATCTTGTTTATCAGTTTTTGTTTTCAATTTCCTTATCGGTTCATAGTCTGAGTTTTTCCTCAGTTTTTATTATTAAATTGTTGATTATATTTTAACAAACCATCGTTTAATGTATTGTGATTAAAGTGGTTATTGGTTTTTGTAGAACTATACGAAATGTAATACTACTACGAATCCCACTTATTGTCATTAAAAAATTTGATTGCATACAAAGAAACCAAAGAGAAGGTGTGAAACTGTGAAATAAATTTAATTAAAATAAAGTAAATAAATTCAGATAATATTATGGACTTATTAAAGTTTTTAATTACTCACCTGCGCTGTTTTATACAAGGAATCTCCTATAATTTCCTGTACTTACTTTTACTTATTGATAATTCTCTCTGATTTATGTTTTTTTACGGAAATATAAACTGCGTGCGATAAGATAAATTCACACCGGAAATTAGGAACATCATTATGTCCTAGACACGCGGAAACTGCGGTGGTAGTAGCGCAAATTTCTAACACTCCGGGTTTAATTTGGAACGCATGCGTCGCGACGCTGCACGCCGCACATACAAATTTGATGAAACACATCCGTTACCTGTACACCGCAAATGAATTTCGGATCATACAAGGTGTATGTTAACTTACTGTGAAAATGAGCAGGGCTGCTATATAACATCTGAATATATTCTCTCACCCTTATTATCCTTTTAACTTGCACTGTCATCAAACTTCCAAGTATTATCTCGCTCTCATTAGTTCTTTCGCTAAAGTTTATTTTATATGTTCAACAAAATGGATATTAATTTATTGAGAAAGTTGTTGCTGATTTCTGCAGATTCTTTCTTATTAAAAACAATGAGCTTTCGTTAATGTGTTTTGTTTCTTGATTATTATTCTTTTAGAATATACAAAATGCTGCGTATGAATTTGCCAGGATTTTATGATCCTAAATTTTTCTAAATGGTTTTGCTGGAAAACTCCCAAAGTTTTATTATAACTTGACTTGGTTGTTAATTTGTGAATTCTTAATGACATTAAAATATAAATTGAATTTAAATTTATTATAGATATGTGAGTTATTACCATTTCTTTTAATTAAAACATCTGTGATCTGAATTTCGTCAATAGAAGTGCCAATATAAGTCGAATTTAAAGTTTCGAGTCTGCCGGAAAATTTACATTGTAACCTTAGAGCTTGGAGTTATAAAACTTTTTTAAATGTTTCTAAGTTTTCGTCGTTCATAAAGAAATATGGCCGCAAACTTTGCCCATCTATACAGAACGGCTTCCAGTTCTGTTTACTGCTCCGTGTCACTTATGTTGGATAACTTTCTTGCGCTGTTTTCCTTCGGATTAAACTTATTTACCCGCGGTGATGTCTTGCGGCCTTCTTTTTGAATAATAAGGGCCTTTTAGAAGATTATTTGCATAGTTTTTTTTTGGGCGGGTAATGAAATTAACTAGGACAACTTGAACGGAATAAAAGCTCATCTTTTTTTTGAAATTTTTTGAAGACACTTAAAAATGTTATAGGACAAATGAGATTATCATTTTCAAAATTTTAATTCTATAAAAAACACCCCTTTCCACACGTTATCAGACTTGAACTAGCTGGGCTTATACTTGGATAAATTTGTGTTTGTTCTTCACAGTTATAATTATGTAACAAGAAGCGAAATTCACGTACTTTCAAATGTACACCGAGACACTCTAAGTAATTAAAACTTTAATTTAATTGAAATTTAAGGCAACTCTTCTTCTTCTTCTCGGAGACAAAGTGACCTTCAATTTCTGGCGGATGCGTTAATTGGTTTAGCGTTGATTCAAAATAATTTACGGTTTTAAGCCAACTTCAATAATCACCGAGAGAGGTGACTTTTCCTAATTGGCAATCAAAGTTTGTACATCGCCGGAAAATATTCCTCATGAATGATTAAAACGCAAGAAGCCAAGTTGCAAGTTGCCAAGTTTGTTCTTGTACTTAATAATTATGCATTCGTTTTGCGCGAGCCGCCCTTTGAATAATGGGACAGAAAAATCGAAACGCGTTTATTTTTGCAACTGCAGATAGACGTAAGTGTGAGCCCAGCATTTCTTTTGCTTCGCTGAGCACAGATTGACAAGTCTCGCGGGAGTACAAACCAATCACGATGATGTAGCAGCAGGGAAGGCAGGCACGTACCAGGAGCTCCCTGAAGACTTCATATTACCGAGTTTTGCGGTATTTCAAAAACGTATCGACAAGCAGTTTTCAATTTTCAGTCGTTCAGCTCTATTAGTCGTTAAAATCAATAACCGATAATAAGTAATGTTGCTTCCTTCCATCCTCTATTAGATGACCAGGATTAGTTCGCTTATTTATTACTGAGAACAGAAGAAGCATTTTGTATTTACTGCCTAGAGTAAGCCATAAATAGAGAGACACATATTGAGACCATACATGTTCTAGTTCTAGTTCTAGTCACGTCTATTTCTGTCTTAATCAGCCACAATGTAATCATGTAATCAATCATATATGCACATGCAATTTTCGTCGAGGATACATTACTTATTAGCATAATTACAGAGTGTATAATCATATTAGTTTCATATACTTCATAATTTTGTTTTGCAATTTATTTTTGAACCGTTGAAACTTAGATTAATAGTAAAAATGATTCTAATTTCATTCTGATTTACAATTTCAGTAAATAAAAAAAAGAAAGAAGTAAGAACAAGAATACAGTATGAAAATGAAGTTTCTTTATAGATTGAAAATTGCCTATGTTTTTGATTAGTCATTCGCTTTAAAAGTAGAACTTAAAATAAATATGTTAGGCTCGTGTGACACCATGCAAGATTTGATAACATTTTTGTTACAAAGTGAGCGAGATGAGCTACCACAGTGAATTCTGATTGGTTGAATTGGCACTTTTTGCGCACTTCGTAACAAAAATGTCATCAAATCTTGCATGGTGTCACACGGGCCTTATAGTCTTGTATAAAACCATTTTTGCAATAATCCACAGTTTGATAGCTGTTAATAAAATCATTCTTCTGCTTGCTTCTTCATGTTGCTTTACTATTCTTGCATAAGGAGTAAGCGTTTTGAGTTAATGTTTTGCTTTTTCCAAGCAGTGGTGGACTGGGTCTAAAAATATTGGTTGCCAGGAGACAAAAGGGGTCTACCCACAACTGCAAGGCTATCATTTTTAACGAATTGTCTAATGTTTAAGAGGACACAGGTCTTGCCAATCGGTCAAGCTGACACTCTGTTTCCGGGCTTTTTTTATCCTTTCTTACTTTGTGTTCTCGTCTAATTTCACTCAATTTTCTGTTGCTCCATTTGGCTTCATCTACGCACATTTCTCTCGACTTTCTTTTCTGCCTCTTTTTCAATATTGGTGCTTGATATTCTTTGATTACTCTATTTTCTTTTCTCGTTTAGCTACAGTTTGTGTTTTCTTTTTGAATTTCGCATTTTGTAGTTTATTCTTTAGTTTTACGTTATTGTCTAATTTTGTTAACTTTAAAAATTTCTATTTTTGTTTGGTTGAGGACTTCGTTTTTGGTTAAAGAAGTATTTTTAAGTGGTTTTCTTGTAGCTCCTATTCTTCTATTTTGTCGTTTTTATTTAATCTTGTATTATTTTAGTGCCAAGGTATTTACAACTGTTTATTTTTTCCAGCACATTCTTCTGTCTCTATTGCTTACGGTGGTTGCTCTTATCTTTTTAACGTTTACTTTGATGCCATTTCTTTCTAAGCTATTAATATATACAATGTAGATACTTATACATATCTGTTTTCAGTAATCTACTTTACTTGTACATTGTTCGACTTATTTTTTACTTTACTAACGAGGCAGTTTTCGTAGTTACTTACGTCGTTGTCCTTGTTTGCTCAAAAGTCTTACTTCATTCATATTCATTAATATTTTTGTCACTTGTCCATTTTTCAAATTCAAGGAATTTATCATAATTTTTCTGAATGTACATCACTTGTTTGTTGATGTCGATTCTCTTCTACTCTAGGTTTTAACATTATGTCCTTATGAGTTTCTGTTATTCTATTCCAGTAGTTTAAAACCGAATGATTTTAAAAAATTTTCAACGTACTTTTCATTTAAACCAAGACATATCGTCCAGATTTCATGGCAAGAGTTGATAAAAAATGTAAAAGATCACTTGGTTTAATATGTTTGCAACCCTCCATGAGTTTGTCTTGTTCTCTTACTACCTCTTTATTTTCTTTTTTATTTTGCTCCGCATTTCTTAGTTTTCTGTTTTTTATATTGGGTGTTTATTTTCTCCCCAAAGTCTATCGTTCATTTTGGTTTTCTTCATTTACTAGTAGAAGTCTTTTGACCTGTTTCTATTCCCTTCTATTTTTTCAAAATATCTTTCGCTTTTCATATTTCTTCCGTCTTGGTTTCTCTGCCCATCTTTTGGTGTCGCAAGTCTCTTCTGGTGTCATAGATTTTTTCTTAATTATTTTATATTTGAGTATTCACCTGCTTGTTATCTTCCTTCTGTGTTCTTTCTTCGAACCTCTCTTGACTCTTACACCTTTTATCCATCTCTGCATCTCTTTATTGTTTCAAAAGTAATTTATTATTTATTGAATTCTTGTTACGGCTCCTCAGTTTTCTTGCAAATTTAGAATTTTTATGAGTTGGAATAGGAATTGGCTAACTTATTTTTAATCCAAAAGATTACTATTCTAATCCCATTTGACTTTTTCGTTTTTTTTCACACTTTTGCAGACGTCGCTCTTTTTTGTGTTGGCAATGGGAATTGGCTATTACTAACTCGTCTTTAGTCCAAAATATTACTATTCCAATCCCATTTGTCTTTTTCCATACTTTTGCTGACATAATCTTCTTTCTTTGCATCTTTGATTGTTATTCTTCTGTCTTCTTGTTCTATTTACTGTTAATATTCTTTTACGTACAAGTTATTCATATTTTATTATTATAGGCTCTGGCGCGTTTACTCTTTCCTTGCCCCTGACCAGTATTTGTTTGTTATCTTCATGATACACTTTTCTTTTCTCTTGTTAATTTTAACTAATCTAAATTTATTACTTTTTCAATTGCTTATTAATTCTTCTATCTTCTCGGTAAACCTTTTTAATCTTTTAAATCCCTCTTCATATTTTTTACTCTATTTTCATTAATTTATTGACTGTAATACCCACGCTCCTGTTTTTTCCCGATATATTTTCCACATTATTTATTTATCTTTGTTGTCATCTACTAGTTCGTTGATTTCAATCAGCCCTTACTACTACTTTCTTCTTTTTCTCTTTCTCTTTTAATATCCCTTCCTCCGTATCACATTTCCACTATCGTCCATTCTCTGTCACTTTTTGATTTTCATTCATTGTCTATTTTTCTCTTACTGTTCTTTTCAGCTGCCGTTTACCTTATTTCCTTTTTGTTTCTATTTATTTTTTTGACCATTGCTATACAAAACGCTCTAAAAGCTAGTTTACACTATCCGATTTTGCATTCGATTTTCAGTTTCGAGTAGTTCAAACGCGATATTTTTTCCTTTACACTGTTCGATTCACAATTCTCTCAAACAGTGTAAACGTAAATACATATTTAACTCGAGACAAACTCGAATATAAAATCGAACAGAAAAATCAAATACAAAAATCGAATAATGTAAACTACCCTTTAGAAATTTCACAATTAGGAAGGGAATGCAGTAAAGAACTATAATAATAATAATAGTTTATTGGTCCACAATGTAACCTACATGCATTATATGATGCGTCGGACAAGTCATAATGTCAACAATAAAACAAATCATAAAATCAAGTAAACATATCACAGTTACGGGCAAAATTCCTCAGTCGAATATGGGCAGCGGTCGATTAGAAAAGATTTCAGGTAACACTTAAATTTTTTTACATCGCTAAAACTAGATATGTAATTAGGCAGCGCATTAAAAAACTTTAATCCAATGTGGTTGGGGGCTAACTGCAAGTGTGTTTTTGTTTTTTTTTTTTTGTTAGTATTCTTGTGTCAAAATCTTTAGATACGACCAGAATGGAACAAACCGAGGAATAATATACCTCTCGATTTTCATCGCGAATTACTTAAACAAAACTGTTCGGTAACATGTAATAATACCTTCTTGACGTCTTCGTGCATAGTCATTAGTGGCATTAGAATTTGCGGAGAGCGCGTGGCGAATACGAAATGCGGATTTACCCTCTGATTTTATAACGGAGTTATTACCGGTTACGCATGGTAATTATTGTTAGCACAGCTTGCTCGGATGAAAATCTCATTCTATATTTGATTTGTATTAAACTATGATGAGGTCGGAGAATTCCGGTAATCATCCGCCATAATGAATATTAATAACTTCATTATCTGCACATATTTTGCATGCCTTTGTTTGCTGCTTCCTGAGCGCGTTATTTTCTTTAATCTGTGCAGCTTATTCCAGTAAATTATGCGCCCCCTCTCAGTTAATTATGCATTGCGGAAACAAGCTACAATACATATTTACGACGTAAATCAATTTCTTAACTTTTTGTTTAAATATTGTGTCACAAATTATTTAGATTAGAGAGATTATGGTGAATTCGCGTTATATTTAGGATTCAAGATACTCATTACGTACAAAGGACGAAGTGGAACGTGGATGAAAGCAGTTTATACAATCACGTAATGGATCTGAGGAGTTAATTTGGTTTCTAAATATAACCGCCCTATTTAAATAAATAGGTAGTCCCCGTTTTTATTGACAAAATCGATTTTCTTCCATTTATTATTAATTATTAAATAGACATTTTAAAATAATTCTTCTAGAAGCACAAAGGTTAAAAGGCGTCGGATTTTCTCAGATTTTTAGATTGTTTTATCTTAAGCAGGAAGGCTTAAATTGTCAAGGATGCGAGAGAAAATTTCAAAGAGGTATAAGAAAGGAGTTAGGAACAATTGTTAATATAATACGGCCTCCGGCGCCCTCTCTCGTCCCTAATGAGCTTTGCCGGGCCTTAAAGCACAAAGCTTGTCATTTAAAAACGCCGACGTTGAAAGCCCGACTTCAGCGGCAGACCTAGATGTCGGTCATATTCAAAGCGGACGGTTTTCTGCGGGAAAATTCCTAATTTTGAAAGTGCTGCAGATTAATGATGAATATTTTTCTTCACTCATTTTTTGCGCTTTTGCTTGATGCCTTTGGGTTCGATAAGAATTCGCATAGTTAGCCTTTTGTGTTACAAAGAAATCTGAATGAATTTATTTTCTTTAGGACCAAGAACATTATGATTACATCGATTTTTCTATCATTGTCGTTTATGTAAAAAAATTAAGTAAAAGTTATTGCAATTTTACACTGTCCAGAAACAACAGCGTAAAAAGATAAAAATGTGCAGCAACGGGATTCCCAGACAAGATAAACGTAAAAACAAACCAAAAGCTAAACTATTCTTCTCATTGCCGATGCATTCGTTATTCCGGCATGTGATTAGAACGCCTTGTCAATAAGCTCGCAGTGTAGCTTCGCCCGTAAGGAACAAATTAGTACACTTTGTTCCGTTGCACATTAATTAAAACGGACTGAACGTGTTTTGCATACACTCCTGCTTGGGAGAAGGCTGGCCTAAAATAATACGCACTATGCTGTACCTGTCTAAACATAACTTCCTTGAATCCTATTAAGTTTTGCAAGTATATTAATTGGAACCGAGACGACTGTCCTGGCCGAGTTCTATTCGAATTCATATTGAACTTGGACCACAACTTTTAATAGGTCACCTGCTGTATTGGACATTCGATGTCAGTTAATTAATATTTACTTAATAATCTTTTTAATTTAAATCTTTTTATTTAAAGTTGGTTCTCGTCCGATGAAAATTGTATCACAAAATCTTTAAACCGGACACTAAATAGCGCACAAAACACTTTATTTAGTGTCCGGTTTAAAAATTTTGTGATATAAATCTTTTTAATTTAAAACCGAAATTTCCTTTGCTAGTTTTTTTCGAGTAGGTTTACAAATGACTTTTTTTGTTATTAGTTTAAATATGGCCAACTGGAAGTGACTATGAACTGAAGCTCTTTAAAATTTCAATTTTAAATAAATAAATGATCGAACATGTGTTTGGAAATGTTGATAATTAAAAATAAAATAATAAATATTAATTTTTTGGCGCAAAAAACAAAATCTTCGTGAGACTACTGACGATCGATCCAACCTGCTTTTTCTTATCGAGTTCTCTGTTTCCTGGTACATTACTTTTGTAGTCAAAAGCAATTCTTCTGTTTACGAAAGTCAGAGTCTGCAAAAAATCCCTTCCGTAGTTTTCTGGGTTCAACATTTCCTGGCATAAACTCTGAATAAACCACGATCCATTGGCCCCACTTCTAAACGAGTAGTAACCTAAAAATACCACATTTTCTTTGATTACTGAGGATATGTTCAGCGTTTGTTTCTTACCATCAAAACTGGAATACATCACTAGTATATCGGCCATAGAAGGAATTGTGTAAGTACTCACGGAATCGGTCCTAATCGTAGCCCCACCATCAACGTTATCTCCACGACAGGCCTAAATTTCATTTAAAAAAATCCTCATTGTCTAAATTGTCCTGCAAATTACCTACCTGTATAATAAATATTTTTGGTTTACCCCGCAGAGTATTGCAATTATCTCCTCTGAACGGGACCCATAGTGTTTCTGGTTTGTATTTGGTGTCCTTGGCGTGCAACCGTCCTTCATCTCCATGGCTCAACACAGCAATCAGTAAACAATCACACTCTGAATGATCTTCCGCAGCAACTTAAAAGCTTTTAAAATGCGTACACACTCAAAAGATGATGTAAAGCACTGACCTTTGTTGAGAACTTCGTAAATCTTTCCGTATTTCAAATCCGGGAACACGGTTACATCAAAGCCGTAGTGCTCTAGAGTGTTCTGCAAATTTGTGGTGTCCATTGCTGTACCCTCTCGCTTGCTCATTCTTGGGTCGTCGAATGAATAGTGGTTAAAAATGATGGCTCGTCCTCTGCGTTTGTGGCTCATGTTGTAGTCTTTGGAATGAATGTCTACAACGGGGATTGAATCCGGCGAGTCGACGGTTTTGGATTGTACGGTAATTGTTTTAGGTCTAAAAAATTTTTATACTATAAAAATTACAAACATTTTATGAATAATGATTATTAATTTAAGGAGTGTAATAAGAAAGTTCGCGTTAGGCTACCGCAAATTGGGGCACTCCATTTCAAAAAGTGTAAGTTTGATTTACGCTATTGAAAAAATTCCTATCAGTGATGCACCTTATATAATTAATGAGAACTAAAAGGTAGAAGATGTTGTGAAAAAAAATTATCGGAAACATTAAACGAAACAACAAAATTTGAAAATATAGAAGTACCTACAGAAAAGTGATATTCTTAGGGTTAATGCAAAGATATTAAATTAATTAAACTATAAAAAACTTTTATGAAAGTATTTATTTCGTTCGTCTGCTCCTCTACTTTTTAAGCAGGGGCGCGTCGTCGCATTGTCGACTTCGCTTCTTATCGTGGTTTCATTTTGTCGGTATAATTAACAGTCACCCTGTATGCATATAACTGTAATAAGCTCAGAAATTTATGACGGGTAATGAAAAAGAGTGAAGACGAATATACGAAGACAAGAAAATATGTATCTCGTGATGAGAAGATCAAAATCAGAGTCCTCAAAGAATACGATAGCTTAATCAAGTTGTAAAACTTTCAGACTAAAAAAAGAGGTTACTAAAAAAAAGAAGAAGAAGAAACGAGGAAGAAGTATTAGATGTTAACAACTAAAAAGGAAGAATACAGGACTAGAAAGAACGAAAAGCCATTGCAAATCAGGCTTTATTTCTGCTTATTTTCACCTAATGAAATTGTAACAATTAATGCAAAAATTAAAAAGAAAAATTTGTAGGTTTCTGAAAAAACATGGTACCTACAATTCGGATAACATTTTTCTTATTTTCAATTGTTTGTAGCTACAATAAAGAAAAACAAATAAAACCAGCGATTAACTGGGATAAATGCGATAAGATAAAGGAAATTTTAAATGAAGAGACAAATTAAATAAAAACGATAATTTACTGATTTATTAAATGTTTCTGAAGATTCTTCTTATTTTCGATTGTCGATATGTTGAAGAAAAACAAAACAACGAACAATTAATTGAATACGAAAAGATAAAAGAAATTTTAATTGAAAGGAAAAATCAAATAAGAGTGTAAACTTATTAATGTGCAGGTATGCAGCACAAATGTTTCTACAGATTTCAAAATATTGATGCCTTTCTGCTTGCCCTAGAATAATGAAGAAAACAAAACTTTTCTAAAAAGTAAAAGAATATTTAACTGAAAAATAAACGAAAATTTATTCATAAGTACTCCTAGCACAAAATAATGTTTTACAGATTTTTTAGATAACGAAGACTCGATTAATCGCCCATCACTTTAGTTTATTTTTCAGAGACTCCCATATTGGAAAGAAGAAAAATAAAAGATGATGGATTCATTGCAAAACGAGGGCTAATTTATGTTTTTTTTTTTTTTGGTTATTAATTAATTAATTAATTGTGAAAATACAGATAAATAAATTAGTGTAAAAAGAAAGATAAATTAGTGTAAAAATAAGTTAAGTTAAGAAAGATAAATTAGTGTAAAAATAAAACAAAAATATTTTAATTGTAAAACAAAACAAATAGTTTTACAGGTTGTTGGAAAATATGCAATTCGAACAATATTTCTTCAGGATTTATTTTTGCTTATTATCAGCCAATGAAATTGTGAAAATAAACAAAAGACGATCAGTCGGTGCAAAAATTTAAAAATTGTTTTGATTGAAAAACAAAATAGAAAAAACGAAATAAACTATTTTTCTGAAAAAAGAAAAACACAAGACGAATTGAATTAGAGAAGACAAAATAAATTCTAATTGAAAGGCAAATCCAATTTATTCATATGCAGTACAAAGTTTACCAGATTTGTGAATTAAAATCTCATAACTTTTCTGCTTGCTTTCGAATGAGGAAGAAAAACAAAGTAATAATAATAAGTACCTAGCACAAATATTTTTACAGATTTCTGAATAATTATCTTTTTTACTTACCTGTAACTGAGATACGAGTAGATAAGAAGCGATCAATGTAAAAATGAATTAGGGTACCCGTTGGAATTTAAATACATGTCTTGGATAAAATCATATTAATACTAATTGTCAGTCAATTGTAACACAAATAACACGCCGGATTTTTTTAACGTTACTCACGCAGTTATTCAAAGAGTTCAAACGTGTCTTGATTAGGGAAGACATACCCGTATGTTTGAGCTACCCGGGTACCCGAATAAACTACGCAGATACTACCCGGGTACCCGTATCCTGCTCGGGTAATCTTATGAACTCGGGTACCGGTATAAATTCGGGTACCCGTGTAAAATTGAGGTCCGGATTCCGGGTAAGTTCGGGTATAAGTTTGGTTATTTTAACATAAACGGTTTCACAAATTTTACATGAGTGTCCGAATGTTAAAATTAATTAAGTTTTCATCATGTAATAACAGATAGGTATATGTTTTTCCCAGATTCTATGCTGACAAATTGTACGGGTAATAACGAGTACTCAGATAAAGACATGATACCCGGGTAATAATCGCACGGGTAGTATTCGGGTACCCGGGTAAAGAAATGATGCCAAAGTAATAATTTCACGGGTACATGGTACCCGATGTACCCGGGTAATAACGGGTACCCGGATAAAAAAAATGACACCCGGGTAACAATTATACGGATAGTATTCGGATAGTATTCGGGTACCCCGGTACCCGATGTCTTCCCTAAGTTGATGCAGCAGGCAGTGGTCATCTGCTTTAATTTTTTTAAAGTAAAACAATTTTTTTCCTACAATATTAGAAAATTCAATTTTACCGCCTCATCAGAGAGGAGAAAGCAAACGTTTCCTCGGCTAGCCCGGCAAAATGAACATAAATGCCTAGCCGAGAAAATAATTCACGAAGCTTTACCACTAGGTGGCGCAACAATAATTTCTGGAATGCGTTCTCATCGACATCAAAAAATTAACAAACGTAAGTTTTTTTTATTTAATTCCACTAGTATTTGGTTTTAAAAAAGATTAAAATTATCAAAAGAAAAAAAATTAACTCGGTGGGATTCGAACCCATGCCTCCGAAGAGACGGGTGTCTTAAACCATGGCCAGCTACATTAACATTCACTGACGTGTATGTATGGCCGTTTCAATTCGACTTTTAAAAATTTTGACGGGTACTCCCCTCAGCGTCTCTTGTGAGTTTTTAAGTAATTGCAGTTGTCATTACATACACGTCAGTGAATGTTAATGTAGCTGGCCATGCTTAAACCAGCGCCTTGGACGCTCGGCCACGCTAGCACATATAACACCGTATTTTAAAGCATCTATAATAATTTTAATAGTAAATCAATTTTATTATTTTTACTTCAAGAAAAAGAACGTTTGTGTGATATTAACAAAATTAATTATAATGTTATGTAGGAAAAAAAAAATGTGTAAACCATGGCGGTAAAGTAGTTTTCCAGGCCTCAAGAAGTGGCCAGGCTCTGCTGCGCCTCGCCTGTCCATATCTTCTCTCGACCTGGAAAACAAGCACTTTACCGCCTCGGTCTACAATATACTATTTCTTGCTTTGTAGAAACGACAAAGTGACTGAAGGAACGTTCGATGAACTAAATCTACACATGCCTGTTTAGTTGCATCGCCAACTCTAATTCAGTTTTCCATAACTCTAATTCAGTTTCCCATTTGATCATTTCTTACAATCGTTTATTAAACCTGAAGATGTAAATAGTAGTAGACAAAACATTTCACATAACTTTCACAAGTGGTGGTTTATATTAATAATGGCGAGTTATTGTTAATAAGGGGATAGCAAAAAAAAGATTCTAATAATGAAAGAGTAAAACGAAAACGCTCTAGAATTTTTTACAGAATTAGAAAAGCTCTTCTTACTTTATTTTACTGCACAAACTTCTAACAAATTGTCCAGCTTTTCACTGACAATTTTGATTTAAAAAATTTTAAAGCAAGTTTCTTTTATTATTTATTGTTTTTCGTCGTATCACTGATTAATAATTAGAAATACTAACGATTATTGTATTCCACAAAAACGAATACGTACTTCAATCAGTAGCAATAAGTTGTTATCTTTATCACATACGCTGGATATTTTACGGCAGATGTTAAATTGATACTGATGTTATTTATGAATGTGCACGGATCAGCGATTGGTTAGTTTATAAAAAAATAAAAGGAGGCTTAGTCGAAAATCAAGGAAACGTTTATTTGGTACCAAGTCTATTTTTAAAAAATGTAGGAGTACATATCTTTTATAAATTTTCAAAAAGATAAAGTGAAAAAATCAAGTGAAACTTTTTTCCTGCAAAAATTTGAATTTTTTCATGCTTTTTTTTATCCTCTGGGCCCTCTCAGCAGTGGAGTTCTCGAGCTACGCTTCTACTGACGAGGCACCAAACAGGGCCGAAACAGTTGTACAGAGGATACTGGAGGAATCCATTAGAATTAAAACCGACATGCAACAAATTTTTAAAACTTTCAAAATACTTAGACAGCAAGCTTGGCCGCCTTGTACCTATATGAAAGGCCTTGTATAGTATGACGTATTAAGCAGCAAACTGGTTGCAATTTGGCAATTCTCACATAAATGTTAGCTCAAAAATCGGTCGCAGGATGTCGAGATCTAATTTTTTGATTAAAAAAAACTCTCTGATTTGAGAATTATTCTATATTGTTTATTCTGATACGTGAATTAGTTTTCGTTGTAATAAAAAAAAGAATATTTTAATAACAGACGTGAAATTATATTTTTCTACAAGAGTTAATCAGAAAACACAGCGAACAAAGCTGACAAAAGAATAAGTTTTTTTTCTTCAATGATTGAGAAATTTGTCACAACGTCATATTTGTCTGTCCACACAGCAAACCTGTTATAAAGTTTCTCTGTCTTTGTTGTAGCTTCACTGATGCGAAACAAATTAATATGCATCCTCCCACTTCACTTAATCCTAAACGATAACGAAGGTAACTTTGAAGCTCTGATTAATAAATCACGTTTCAAGATAAGCTAAGACATTCAATTAGAAACGAGATTTATTTAAAAGAAAAAAGTAAAATTGTCCGCATATTCACAGGTTTCATATAAATTATGATAGATGTTGTAAAATTTGGAAAAAAGGACTTTCATAATATCGAGTTTCTTACGCATTTTAAAATGTCATTCATTATAAACTAATATTAAAATGAAATTAATAGATGATATTTCTTAGAAGTAAATCACTGAGATGAACATAAGATTTCATTTTAATAGAACATGTGCGGAGCTGATCTGAAATCGAATTTATTTTCGAATCGGTGTTAGCTACTTACTTATTCGAAAAGAAGCGCGTATCGACCTGATCTGAATTGCTTATTTCATTTGGAACATCTCTCGTATCAACTCCTTCCTGCGAAACTTGCGCCATATTTCTTTCGTAAAACTACCTACATACACAACAATAAACAACGAATTGAATTAATCGAATGGCAAGGTTTACCATGTGATAATTCTTATCATCACTTTTATCACTCAGATAAATTTGGCACAATGAAGTATGTATATGAGGTACCATTACGTTATTGATTTGTTATGTCGTTGCTTATCACTTGGGTGTTGATTATTTTGTGAGTAAGTGGATACAGTGGAACAATTAAATAATGCGAAAACTAACTTTTTTAAAGGGAAGTTCAAAAAATAAGACGAGTTTTTGGAATTGTTATAGATGGGATTGGATACAAATGATAAAATTATATTTGTGGAGATATGAACTGTAAACAACTTAAAGTTAGATTTCTTTTTCTCCGATAAAATTATGTTGAACATCTCATCTCTTATCAATTTTGTTTGAGTTTAGTCATACGGACAATTTAAAAGAAAATTAAATGAATAATTCAGAAAAATAAGGAGACGAATACAAGTTTTGGATAAATCTCTTTTGATTAATACTAGTCCAAGTATATTTTTTCTTCCTTTATACAAACTTATGAACATATTCTCATGTGAGCTTTCATACGTACAACATACAGCATCTTGTTTGCGTAAGTGCTAGAGTCCCAACATTATTTCAAATTATCTCGCTAAGGAGACCGAAGCTCTAAATTATTACAAAGTGGTGCTTTGTTATCATCGCATGTCTTAAATTACAATAAAGCAGCCGATGTGAATTATTATCATCTCGAAGCTGACGCAAAGGCCGCCTCCCGCAGAAATACTTGAATTATTCTTGAAATGCGCTATAAATTAAAGACGCGGGGCAATTCTTTTTCCACCGACCCTTATAAACTGTGTTGTTAGGCCTGTTCTCGCAAATGAGGAAACTCATTTATTTTTCGAACGTGTGTTAGTCTCTATAATGATGTGAAAGTGTGGGACGTTTTCAGACAGATTTTAACCCGACCTGATACGAATATTTTAATTAGTTTATGCAATTAAGGTCCTGTTTGTGCAGGCGAAGACCTTTGTAAATATATTATATAGGTAGAGAGCTCAGCAAAATTTAATAACGTGCTTTCATCAAAATTTTACGTGACACTGCCCTTCGGAGAATACGAATTGTTTATCAAAAGGACACGAGTGGATTTAGTTTCCGACACAAACTACTATTTTCACGTTATGTATTAAACATCAAGTCATTCAAAATTTACGCATGATTTAAAAATGTAAAGCACCCAATAAATAATATTTTTTCAATTTTGAAAATTTCGCAGATGGTTATAGACAATCGCCCTACCCTTTCGTGATGCCTTCTGAAATTTAAAAATCAACCACATGTAAATAGGGTGATTCTTGAATCCTTTCACAGAATATGGGAAACATTCAATTTATAATTAATTAAAAATGTACCCGAAATGCAAGTTACGCCCATGCATAAGGCCAGTATTACACTATAAAAGATCTTTGACACTTGACACATCTGAGACTTGAATTGTTTTCGTGTTGTAGTGATTTATTTGTTTACGTGTCAAAGCAGGTGTTCAAAGTGGTGTCCTTACTTTACACAATTTGTACGGAATCATTTACTTCAGGTGACTTGCATGCATTATTTGTCGAGCAAATATTTTGGAGTTCGTATTTCAGCTGATCACGTCAGTTCCGTTTAAAGGTCAAGTCCACGTCGGACGCCGCACCGTAACAATCATAAAACTATAAAACACTTTTATGACTGTATTTATTTCGTTCAGCTGCTGCTCTTTCTTAACCAGGGACGCATCGTCGTTTTGGAGATAAGTTTTCATCAATTTTTTTTTAAAACTAAAATGCCTAATATTCTCTAACGTTTTCCGTTCAAGAATCAGCCTGTACAACAAAATACAGATTTCGTTTATTTACAGAGATGAATTTAATAAAATAAATTTGAATTTCGTATTATGTGTGCTATGTGTCTGTATTGTAGGGAATCAAATGTATTTCTCAAACGAGCAATAATGAGATTATCGTTTGCGTGATACCGGCACACTTGTTAGCACCAGGTAGGTTCATTTGTTCCCTAACTTGAACTTTGTCTGGCTGTGATTCAGAACACGCACACGTAATCATTTATTATTATCAGGCTGATGCCTTTGTTGTTCACGAGATATACAATCTGCAAAACTTTAAACATAAAATAAATATTTCAAACTTCTGCCTTGCATGACATGCCGTGGTGCTCGTCGACTTATTGAACAAAAATAAAAATGGAATTTGAAATTGATACAATCCTGATGATATAAAACAAATTTTGCACTAAAATTGAACATTGTCTGTTGCCTGCTTGTTTGTTTGATCAAGAAAGTTGACTCCAAGGGAGATGTAAACAATTAAAGAGCTATTTGAATTTTACATTCATTTCTTGTTCAAGTGATAGACCGTAGACTTTATTTAAGTACTTCCTTGCTCGACCTAATAGTTAAGAGATCTCAAATAAGCATAACTGAAAACAATGAAAACCTTAATTTGGGGGCTAAACACGTTCTTATTTATCCATTTATGATGGTTTTTACTTCTTAAGTTAAAAATTCAATGAAACTTAAATTTTATTATATTATTTAACGATTCCTTTAGTACTTAACTTTATAAAAGGACATATCTGAGGAATGTTGATGCTTTAACACGGATAGTTCTTGGGGAGTTTGATAAAGTTGCTTTCAGTTAGGCTGAGATGTGCTCAAGTAATGATGAGTCTTGAAATTAAAATTAATTTTTAACAAGGCAAGCAATATAAATGGTCCAAAATGTAACAAAAAAGTCGTAAATAATTTACCATTACAAACAAAAATCTGTTTCAGAAAATGTTATACAACGTTTTTTATTTTTAAGTGAACACTGTCAAACAAAACTGATCTCAATTTTTAAGTTCATAATTTATAAAATATTTCATATACGTACTACAGTTTAATATTTCATTATCTTAATTTTCACTGCTAATTTGAATAATCCTTAATTCGTCCTTGAAATAAATACCCGTGTAATGTTTAATAAACATTTTATTGTAGACAAATATAGTATATTGCAGTAGGAGTAACATCATATACTTAATTATTTATAATGCTTCAAAGGTCACAGAACAATCCGCGAAAAGACTTTCATTTCTCAACTTGAACTGCACCATTGAATATTATTAAGGGAATTCTCCAGTACACAATACAATCGTTTTAAAACGTAAAACAAGACTACATCAAAAATAACAATAATGGTTATTTACAACGCCATATTACGCCCTTCAATCGATATTTCCACAGCTCTCCTAGTTTGCTTCTGCCGCTTCGTATCGATGAAGTTCTTGTAGTGCTTTTCAAACCGGTTCATCTGCTTCTTAGAACTCTGCACGTAATTGATATACAATTAATATATAAGATTATGACAGTAATTAAATACAAACATACTCTGCTAATATCAACTTCGGAGGCCCATTTCGGTCGAACAACGTAGTCCTTGTTGGAGGGTATGGGCACCCTTGCACGTCCAATCCATCCCTTATCACCAGGTCTTAACGGCCTTAAAAAATTTAAATCATTTAAAGCCTCAACAACGTGTTTTGAATTGACTTACTTTCCCTCTTCGTTAAGCGCCCTCCCAATGTCTTTTTTCTCGGAGAATGATTGTTGGCCAGAGGAACGCTTTTTCTTTGGCATTTGCTCAAGATCTCTCTGTAAACGCTCCTCACGTGTCATAGCTTTAAAAGTCACACTTACATCACTATCAATTATTATTAGTTTAGGGCTGAGTTGCACCGACATCGATTAAAGTTAATCTCGAATTAAAGTGAATAAAGTCCTATGTTTAATCCAAGATTAGTTAACAACGGCATTAGTGCAACTCAGCCTTTAGCCGGTTAAATTAACTTTAACTTCAGTTTAATCCCATATTGTTACTATGGCAATAAACCGAAAGTTTCATTAATAAATTACCTTTAAAATCTGCAGATAAATTAAAAATGGGCCGAGCCCATTCGCTGATGAGTTTTCCGGCTTTCTCCTTGTTCTCCTTGGTTTCTTTGGGGTGTTTGTACAAGTACATTACGGCTTTGCCGATGCCCGAGTGCTTCAAGGTTGACTGGTCGATGCGGGGAAACTAAAACTGCATGTTACTTTCCGAAAGCTTTGAGTAATGTGTGGTCTTACTTCCTGTAATAATTTTAATATAGCATCTCTAACTGGTAGAGAGGGCATGGAACGATCAGGCATGGGGGCCAACCAATCAGTAAGAACGCTCAACACATTATGCTCGATGAAAGCAAGCTGTAAGTCGTGCTTTTTAAGTTGGGACATCACTTTCGATAACATTCCTATCTTTTTCGTAGCCGGCTGGGAAGCTTGATTCAGTATTCTGTCGTCCTAAAATAATTTTTATAAAATACTAGTGATTTTTGCAGTTTCACCAAGTACATTATTTTTACCTCTGCAGCATTCTTCATGTCTGCTAAGAGTTGTGCTATTATGTCGTCGTTATCATTAATTATGTCTATGTCTTTCCGCTTACGCCTGTTAGATTTTTCATCGCGCTTTTTTTGAAGCATTAGCTCAAAGTCTGACATAGCATCACTGTTTCTACAGAATTAAGAAAATTCTGTTAATCACAGTTAAAAACCTAATTGAATTTAATAACAATGCTCTAAATTAGAATGAAATGCCATGCAACCTGTGTTCTAGCTACGTATACTTACTTAAAGTTATGCAGTAAACTCCTTAAGAGAAATGCATAAAATAAACAAATTATAGAATTTAATAACAAAGAGGTTTTAGTAAATGCATTGCAACTTTAGAGATTGGTGAAATAGTAAGTGTCTCAATGTTTGGTAATTATTAATTAAAAAACGAAAAATAAATGTAATTACCCCCTATTAATGTCATCCACACCATCATCAGAATCAGAAAGAACTTCTTTTGTTGCCGCAGGTGCGCTTTCCTCAGGAACTTGCGCTTCCGATTGGCCAGCACCCTCATCATCGCTATCAATAACTGCTCTCTTCTTTTTACTCCCTTCTTGCTCACCTTCTCCTTCAGAATCAGACAACAGTCGACGTTTTCTTCCAACTTGCACTTAAATCAGCCAAAACTAAACACCGACAATCATTCAGAAATATTAACTTACCTTCACTTGGTGATCCTGAGCGTGATCGTGACCGTGAACGTGATCGAGACACCGATTTTGATCTAGCTGAACGCGATCTAGAACGTCTTGAACCAGAACGCGATCTCGATCTGGAACGCGATCCTGACTTTGATCTAACTGAACCAGAACGTGAGCGTGAACGAGAATGCCTCGATCCTGATCCAGACCTTGATCTCGATCGTGACTTCAACCGCACAGATCCAGATCTTGATCGCCTCGAACCTGAACGTGATCTAGAATTACGTACCGAGCCCGATCTTGAGCGGTTTCTAGAGCCTGATCTTGAGCGAATTCTCGAGCCTGATCTTGACCGTGAAACACTTCTTGACCTAGACCTTGATTTGGAAAGTCTTTTCGAACCACTTCTCGATCTCGATCTTGGGGAGACAGATCTTGATTTTACTGAACCAGATCTAGATCTGGACCTCGAAATTGAGCGTCTTGAGCCAGATCTAGAACGAATCGATCCAGAACCAGACCTTGATCTTCTTGACTTGGATCTTGATCTCCGTAATTGTGAAGGAGATCTTGATCGAACTGATGCTGATCTTGATCTAGCTGAAGCTGACCTCGATCGAGAGCGTGACACATTTTTTGAACCTGAACGCGATCGTGATCTAGATTTTTTCCTTGATCTTGAATGAGTGTTAGTCAGTGAACCAGATCTTGATCTGTGACTGCCTGAACGTGATCTTCTAATGCTACCAGAACGTGACCTTGATCGTCGGGGACTCCCCGAACGTGATCTCGAGTGCCGTGAACTTCTTGAACGTGATCTCGAGTGTCGGGGACTTCCAGAATGGGACCTTGAATGTCTAGAACCAGATCTTGAACGTGACTTGGATCGATTAGCACTCGCAGATCGTGATCTGTTTGAATTATGTGATTTTGACCTCGAACGAGATCTCGATGCCCTATTAGTCGTCAGGGAATCCCTTTTAGCATTGTTTGTTGGTGATTCATAGCGTTCAAATCGTCGAGGACTTTTAACAGGTTCGTATGAGGAACTCGAGCCATTCTGATCGCCGGATTTTACTGGCGAAACATCTATGCTCATCGAGCCGGAATCAGAGAAGGAGCTCGACCTGGACACTGGTTTATCTTTGGATACATCAGCAGGAGACACAGACCTAGATTTCACAGATCCTGAAGCTTTTGATTCCAGGGATCTTGAACGAGATCTGTAGCTATCAGCGGGGGATGATATCTGTTTTGTTTGGATCGTATGATCTACCGTATCTAGAAAGGCGAAATGAGAAAAAACCGAGGGATTTATTAAGTTTATTTATAGGTTAGAATTTAAACAAGGATTAACGTCTTACCTGCAATGACGTCCATTTTGTCTGGAAAATGCTTTCCTTTATGGGTTGTCGTTTATTATTATTATTTTAGCTTTTTTTGCAATTATGTTAAAGGATAACATAACAAATAATCACAAAACTGCAACCACATAACAATTTGCATTCTAACAATGTTACCAACCTAATCGTCGAAATCCTCTCACTTGAAGCTGTGGCTGTAAGAACTACCTACATATTTTCAATATTTATTTATTTAAATTGAAAATTTATAATTAGATTACTTTTATAAAAAATCAATCATATTATTGAATAATTTGCCAAGTGCAACTATAAGAAAAAAAAATCAATCACAGTTCACAGTTTGTGATAGATGGCGCAACTCTATTTTGAGTTGGCAACTCTGTCGAAAATCGAAAAATCAAAATGAAAATGAAAATACAAAACAAGTTGACAGGTGCAAGGTCAAATGCGTTTATCGTAATTAAATCTGAATTTTTAACTTAAACCAAATCATTTAATTCAGATTTTGAAGCCCAGTTGTGTCTGTGTAGTGTTGTAAATGTACAGTTCATCAAAATGTTGAAGATTAGACCTTTAAATAGGGAATCATCTTCTGATGAAGATGGCCCCATGATAAGACGAGAAGCTCAGGTAATGTTTTCCTCTGCATTATTTCAAACTATTTATTTACTTACTTAATCCTAAGCTACTTTACTTTAGGTATTTGGCAAGTACAGTCGAGTTTACTGTCTTTATGTATACATTCAGGTAATAAAGAGATGTCTTCCCCATAAAATGTAAATTCAATTTAGAACACTATTTTGGGTAAACGGAACGTACAAAGCGGGCCAGCTGCGGAGCACATGGGAGCACCATATAATCGATGTGCCTCCCTTCCATTCGATTGTCTGCTTGTTTGGCATAGTGGTTAGCAATACTATCATACTTTATGGGGGAGACGTCTCTTTATTACCTGAGTGTAATTTTCTTACCATTTTGATGTTTTTGATGTTGATTGATGTTTTCCCAAGCAGTAACCCTTTTTTCCAACTTCTTCCCTAATCCTGTCATTTCGTGCCTTCTTCTACTGATTCTCTCCAGCACTTGCAATTCATACATATACTTTTTCGTTAATCTGTTATTCAGTATGCGATGCACGTGACTGAACTGCCTTAACTGTCCTGTTTATGGACCCTTTCTGTTAAGGTTTTAATTGCTGTGTCTTTTTTCCTTTTGTTTACATGTTCCATCTCATTTAATTTTATGTGATTTGCTTTTTTAATAGGGCTTCTATGGTTCATAAATAGTCTGATTTCCTCTTCTCTCTCTTCGGTCCCCATGTGGTTCTCATTATTTTCCTTTCAAATCTTTTAAGTTCTTCTTTCTTTTTGTGTTTTACTTGCTGCTTCCACCACATGTGTTACTACTGGCTTTATTGTAAGGAGCTCTACAAATTCCGATTTTGATATTTTTGCTGAGTTTTTTATCTTTCAATATTGCTGTATTCAAGTGAAATGCTTTGTATCCCATTTGTATTCTTCGTCTTATGTGTGATCTATCATTCTTTATTTGTATTAAGATGCCAAGTTATTTAGTCGATTCTTCTTCTGCAAACTTATTTAGACTTGTTAGCGCCTTATTATTTCCGCAATGCATGCATTTTGTTTTCGACTTGTTCAGTCCTAGTCCTTTTGCTTTTTTCTTTTCTTCCGTTAGCTTTAATACTGTTTTATTTCTTGTAATAATCGCCAGGTTGTTCAACCACCTGCATAGATTTATTGTTGATTGTATCATCCAGTTTCATTTCTTTCATTATTTGCTCTAGTGATATGAATAAGGAATAGTTGTGCTGATAATAAATACATTCCGTTGTCATATTCTCCTAATCACCTCATATTCACCTGTTCTTCTTTGCCCTACATTGACGATTTTCCTTTCCTAAACCCGATTCTTGATAATCTTCAATTTCAATTATCAATTTTTGACTCTAAATATTTCTAACTTTTTACTTGTTTTATTTGTTTTCTATGTAGTTGTATTAAAGTGATATTTATTCCTACTGGAGGTTATCATGCTTTTCCTCTTATCTATATTAATCTTGATACAGTAGAACCTTTCTTAGGTGGACACATACCGTGACAAGTAAACTGCTCGCCTATTAGAGGTGTCCACCTAATAGAGATATAAGTTCATATAAATTACACAAATAGGGAATTAAAAACTGTCTAGTTAAAAGAGGTGTCCCCCATGGGAGGTTTTACTATATTTACATTGATTAGTAGATCCAGCATTTATAAGCTGTGTTGTGAGTTCTCTGAATTTGTCACCATGGAGTCATACACTCTATCATTTCAGGAGTTATATTATTCTCTTCCTCGTGCTTCTTTTACTTTGAATATTTTTATGACTTCCGTTATTTTTTCCTCTTTTACCTGTTCTATTTCTGATATGTCGCTCATCTTTTTTTCTTATTTTACAAACTATAAAGTCAAATTATTAATAATAATGCAGAATACTGTGGAAATTTTTTTTTATAGCAAATGAATATTTCAAATGCAATTCATTATCGATACCATAGTAAATTGAATTTCAGTTTATTATGAAATTAATAGTTATTTTCATGTGTATTTCCATGTGTTAATCTGTTTAATTTTAGGAAGAAATTACCCTTGATATGTATAACAAGGCTTTACGACTGCAATCTTGTGGAGAGCTAATGGCAGCCGAAGATATCCTACAAACACTGATAGAGGAGAACATACCACAGCTAGAATGCCAGGGGGGTCTGCCGAAAACGATGTCAACCATAAAATACTCTTGCTATATTAATCTCGGAAGTGTTGCATTGAAAAAGAATGATTTATCTATGGCCCTAGAAAATTATTTAAGTGTAAGAATAAATCTAAATAATAAGTTATTGTGGTTGGAAAAAATGAAGTCAAAAGCCACATCAAACTGTTTAGTGTTGGAAGTTTTTGGTTGCGTTTTTTCATTCAAATTTTTAAATCTAACCAAATTTTTGTGTAACTTTCTTTCATTTTCAGGCATCAGAGTTAGACAAGACTGATGTGACTTTATGGTATAAAATAGGAACTCTTGCTTTAAAATTGGATAAGTTTCATCAAGCACTGTTTGCATTTGCTAAGGTAGTTTATGAAATAAAATCTTTAGACATTTCTGGATTGTGCAATACTAAGAATTCACAAGACATAATTGTTTAAAATTTCTTTGCAATTTGGATTTCAGTAGTAAGAGTGTGTCTTGGCAAAAACTCTCTTTTGCTTAACAGTCACGTGACCTTCATGTATTAATATTAATCGGTTTGCAAAAACACCCTTATTTTGCAGGGTTTAGAATGTAGTGAATCACATTGGCCATGTTTAGATCAAGTAATATCAGTTTCGTTTGCTGTGAAAGACACCATCACATGTCTGCAGTACATCGGCAAAGCTTTAATCCTCGATCCGGATTATACTAAAGGCCTGGTGCTTCGCAAGAATATTTACGATTGTAATCCTGCTACAAAAGAATATTATAAATTGTATAATCCAGACTAGTAAGTGTATATTATCTTGCAATTATCAATCTATACAAAAGTGACTTCACAGTATTTATGAACCAAGTTTTGATATCCCGTTTAACAAAGAAGACGAAACAAAATACCTGGAAGAAGCTCAGAAGTTGTGTGATCGTGTTAACGAGGTGGAAAGAGCTCTGGGTCCTAAGCCGCTTCCTTGCATTCCACTACCGAAACCACTGGAGGACTACACATGGGTGGCTTTGGGGCATACTTTAACCGAACTCCATAAGTACATATCAGAAAATAAAATGGTATTAGAAGCATTACTTGCACGTTTCAGTTTATTCTAAAGTACACTTGCAGAGTCATTTTTGTACAGTCGATTTAAAAAAGTGCATGAGTAATTTGGGAAATGATAAGGCCCCAGTTGAAAAGACTGTTGTTAACAAACAATTCGATAGTATCAGCGATGCACTTTCCAGAACATCGTCGGATAAAAAAGAAGAGCACATTGCGCTAGTTGAAAGCGAAATGGTTCAGAAAATAAGCACCGAGGAAATCGTAGAATGGAGGATAGCGCAGCCGATGGAACAAAGCGTAACAAATAACGGAAACGAAGTTGATAATAACACACCTGTGCAGACGGATTGTGATGAGGTACAAGAAACTTGCGGGTATATTATCATTACATGTGCGAGTGTATTTTCTTTAGGTTGAACAAGATGTGGAGGACATTGATGAAAACCTCGATCAGAAAACGGAAAAAAATAAGCCGACAAACCGGGGTAATAAGCGACGCAGAGACCTTCTTTCCGATTTACAGATTTGGGGGTGGCATAGTAAGAGGAAAGCTGCGAAAAAGGCGAGGATTGAAAGGGATTTCACTATACAGGATGCACTGACTAGGATTATACCAGCTTATTTAAGGTGGTATATTTTGTAATTAAACAATGTTTTGGAAATTAAGAGAATTCGTCGTTCCCAGGCCCAATGGTATAAGTTGCAATAAATACGACCCCTCTGAAGATTCGATGAATACAATGGAACTGTATAATTTGCACGTTGAAAACGATGCAAACTCATTAATGACACCTCCACTATCACCAAAACATACTGCAGGGTAATTGTTTGCTTGTGTCCCTAGGCCGTTGATGTACTGTCTTGTGATTAATATTTTTTTAGCGGAGATTACTTTGGATCACAAGAGGAAAAGGAAAGCGTATTAAAATTTTGGAATAGAGAATGGACTTGCTGCGATGCTGTCAATTTAATTGAGGCATATGTGTACGCGGTAGCTGCTCTGTGGTCTTACAAATGGCCTAAAGAATTACTTCAACTTTATATTGAAGCTTACAATATGTTTAGGTAGGCGAATTGTTGTTAATAATTTTAATTCTTTAATTGTAACTTTTAAGGGAGCACATCGAGCATCCACAATTTCATGATAAAAGTCGTTCGTTTGAAGAATTTAAAAATGACGCCCTCGCCACCCTTTTGTTTGGTGAACTTACCTCTTATAATAGGTAAAGTTTACTGACTTAAAAACAATTATAACTAACTTGTGATATCTATATTTTAAGGGAAATTCAAGAACAAACCAAAACTGGTATACACAATACATCGCTGTGCTTCTTGCAATACGTTAGTGCGTGGGACCAAAATTGGGCTGATGAAAACCCTCCATTTTGGTCACGTGTCCATTGGTTAAGGGCGTATATATTTAGGAAGAACAACGAAAACCTCTTAGCAATAAATGCTTTACACTTGGTAAGTTTCATTAAAACCGCCAGTGGCTCCTTATTAAGAGTTCTTGCAGATGCAGGACGTCATTTCAGTGGAGGAACAAAAGAACAAGGAGGTATTCAAGCTGACTCTGCCAAATTGTGCTAAGTATGGCTTGATTAGCACGCAGATCATTAATAAACTCTTAAAAAATTTGGAAACGTAGGTGACACTTTTATTTTAGTATAGTTCTGTTGCATGTTAATTTGCAGGATTGAATCGTTGGCTCACGTCGAGGAATTATACGATGCACAGAAGTACAGAGAAGCAGTCGATGTTTTAATTCCGACTTTTAACATGGCACATCCCCCGACATACGGCAAAATGGGAAGACCAGCACAGTTGGCAATGCTTCTGCATTGTCTGTGGTACACGGATATCGTAGAGTGTTTTGTTTGGGTAGAAATATGCCTATACGAATCACTGGGCCATTTCATAAAGCCCAAGAAGGATCGAATTAAATGGGAATTGGTATTGGATAAGTGCTTGAGTATAATTTATGAGATAATCAAGAGAGAAACTGTCACGATATGTAACGTGTTTTTCTTCTTTGCTTTTCTTCCAAATTTTATTGTGATTTTGCAGTGGATTCCTTATCGGAAGATAAACGCATTCGCTTAGTAGAAACTCTAGCTAAAATATGTTGTCGACAAATAAATACGGAAAATGTTACCGAATTGCCTTTGGCAACTGTTAAACCCTGGATTTTATTGCATTATGCTTTACTTCGGTAAGTACAAACAAATAAACCTATTACATCAGTAAAAATATTCTTTGTTGCCATCTTCATTAGTTCTATTTTTTTTTTTTAATAGAAAAAGATCAGAAAATATTTTAAAGTAAATGAAATGACATTAATTAATATTTGTTTTTGTTAATAATAAATTTATATCCGAATAGAGAAGAACATAGGAAGCAAGCAAAGAAAGTAGTAAAGCACGTGAAAAAAGACGAAGAAAAAATTAACAAACCTGATGAGGCGTTAGTTGTGGAAGAAAATATCGAAGAAGACATCCCTCCATCCATTGCAGTATTATTTTCAGGCCACGAATTTTTAGGTAATCAATTTAAAAACGACTTCCCCGATGTAAATAAAATTATTTACATCTGTTTTAGGTGCGAAAGGCTGGTGTTTAATAGAGCAAGGCGAACTCTTACATTTTATATTAGACACCATCATCGACAGGCTGGACACTCCAATATTTGAATCGATTCGTGATAAAATCGAAATCCATTTAGAGCAGGCGTTTTTCTGCCTGTATCAACATCCCAGTAAAAAAAACAAAGTCAGATTAGTTCGGGTCATTTCCACTCTTGATTTAATAATTAATTTTACAGATATCCCGTCATTTGGCTGATCATAACGTAAACCCCCTGCCTCTCACTTGGGAGAAGGCTCAGCAAGTCTGCGAGTTCTTCTGTCCCGATGCTTTACCCGAGTTCGACTCTTACAAAAACATATCGATTTCAGCGGAGCTCGAACAGCTGTTGCAACGAATTACTTCGCTTGTGCCCCCTGAATGCGACGTGCAACCTTTACTGCAGAAAGTAACCGATTACGTAAATGGTACCACAGACGTTCAGCCAGAATCGATTAACTTCCCGGTCAAAACCCGAGCCATGTATTACTTGCTCGGGGATTATTATTTCAAGCAGAGCGAGGTCAAGCGTAGTTACAAGTATTTTCTGCTCGACCTGTGCATTAACCCCTTGAGATTGGATACTTGGGCGTGTCTTGCGCTGGGCACTGCAAGCCAGTTAGAATCAAAACTAAATCACTGTGAGCGATTCAAGAATGAAAATGAGTTTTTGGAGAGGGCCAAGAGTGCTCAAGTTTGTTTCAAGCAAGCTTTGAACTTGGCGACCAATCACATGACTTTATGGATCGAGTACGGGTCTTTTGAGTATATGGTGCATTCATATTGTTCTAGAGTTTTAAAGTATGAATCGGAAACATTGAGCATGGAAAAGTATGTATACTATTTATTTTAATATTTTGTGATAATATTTGTAAATCCAGGTTTGATTTACTTGAAAATAAGAAGGAAAATTATTTAAATAGTTCGGAGACAAGCTTTTCGAAAGCTTTAGAATTGCATCAGCCGGAACAATGTGAAATTGATGAGCGATGGTTGTACCATTACATGCTGGGGAAAATTGCAGAGAAGAGGCAGAAAGAACCAACTGAGTATTTACAGAATTATTTAACGGTATGAACATTTGTGAATTTTTTCGATTTCCTGAACTTTTACATTCCAGGCTGCTGCGTTATTAAACGAAAATAAAGCTACTTACCCCGACAAAATCAGCTATACAAACCCGCAGCATTTAGCTCTCGAAGCTCTTGAGGTGCTCTATAGGATCAACGCATCAATTTTAAAATACTTGGAGCTACACGAGGGTAAACCAATACCAGATACCATTGGTAAAATGTTCAAGCAATGCTTAGAAAGTTGCACTTTTCCAAAGCATGGCTGTGAAAGCAGGTCTCAGAGTGAAAACAAAAATGAGGGCGTGCCATCAAAGGGAGACGTTGAAATTGCAATGGAAGTTGATAATAGGGAAGTTAAATCTGACGAAATAAATCCACTTGAAGCAGCAAATAAACCTGAAAAACAAAGTTCTCCAATTGAAAAGGCGAAGAAAGTGGAAGATCCGCAACACATACATGTAATTGAGTTTGCTAATCAGAACAACGGTGTTGTTAATTCGCCTGAAATTTCACCCGACGTTTCAAAATGTGTCGAAGATTTAATAAATGCAGTTGTCGAAGACAGTAAAATATCAGCCGAGAAAACTGAAGATAAAGATTCCGACGTTATTATGATTGAAGATTCTGACGATGATACAAGAAAAGGTCAACGATTTTATTTATGTTTCTACACCTTACGTATGTAATCCTGTTTTATCCTTTAACAGAAGCTGATGTTAAGCATGTAATCGATATAAGGGTCAGAAATATCCAGGAAATAATGGACGCGATGATGAAAGAAACCATGGATAAACAGGACGATCCCCCGATGGACACGGACTCAGACATTACCCCTCAAGAAGTGTTAATATCACCTGAAGAAACGGAAATCAAAGATAAACATGAAGAAAAGAGACAACCGGATAAAACAGCTGATTGCCTAAAAATGGACATTAAAGAGGTCGAAGTCGAATCCATCTGTTCGAAAGATCAAAAGTCGGAGAAGAGTGACGATGGGGGAAGTATTAGAGTAAGTCGCCTTGTTTTAATTTGCAATGCCTAACAAGGAAATGATGTCATCACAGAAGTCAGTCGATGATACTTCAAGCACCTCAAGTTCTTCATCGGACAGCGACACCTCCGACTCAGACAGCGATGATTCAAGCAGCATTTCATCATCGTCTTCATCCGACAATAATGGCAATCTAACAGAGTCAGAAGTCCTTAATATGGTGGAGCGTTGCATTACTGGTACTTAAAGATAATAATTAAACAGTTCACAATTTTTTTTTTTTTTAACTTGTAGGTCTAGAACAATGCATTCGCCGCCTTCCTCAAAATTATAAAGCGCTCTATCGCCTTGCCCATCTATATTACCACTACAATAAGAAGAAAGACCTGACCAAATGCCGCCAGTTATTTCTGGGGGAGTACAAGTGCAAAAACAGTGTTTTAGTCTCTGGGCTTTTCGCCGACAGGAAAACCAGCAACTTCTTTAATGTGAGTTGTGTGTTAATGCGAAGCTTAATTAAATCCAAGTTGGGTTTAGGGAGTTTGGCGTATACCATCGAGTGAAATAGACAGGCCTGGTTCACTGGCAGCACACATGGGGCGTTGCGTATCTTTGCTGCTTCAAGTTTTACACGACACCAACGACCATAAGACTCTGCTGGATTTATGTTTGCAATTGCGCAGAATTCCAGATGCAGATAAGTAAACTGGTTTAATGCATTTCGTAGCGAATGAATCTAATAATTAAAATTTTCAGAATTTACATCAGGCATATAGAGCGCGAGCAACTTTCAGAGCAAGCTCTCACATTGTGCATTCAATGTTTGAGGAAGCAAATTAAAAACATGGTTAGCTTATCAGTATCGGCTTCGCAGAAGTTCGTGTTGGATGTGTTCAGAATGTATCAAAGAAGTCAGAAGAATTTGGCACACAAAGAAGGAGTGTTTTCTTCAATGCTCGTTGAAGTGTATAAGAATTATATGGGGGATAAAGTAAACCACATAGTTTATATATTTTTTTGAGTAGTTAAAATGACTTGGTTTTAGATTCCCGAAAACGCGAACGTATTAGACATGGCTGTTAAATATTGTCAGCAAAATAGGGCGGCTGAAAAATTGAAAAAGCAACAGCAAAGTCAGCAAAACCTTTTCCCCCGAGCAGCTACTTTAACCCCTATTGTAAGATGTTGTTCTTTTTTCTTTTCTGGCACAAGTAAAGTGTAATTTTCAGCCACCCGTGCTTCCACCACCGTCAGCTGTGGCTCCTATTCCAACCCAACCGCTTAAACGGCCTGGTTTGGGACGACCGAGGGGTCGTCCACCTGGCCCAAAAATTCCAGGCCAAACCAGATCACCCCGAGGTCGCAGTCCCATAACTAGCTCTAACCTTCTTTGGAATAAATCGTCATATGAAGCTGCCACTTATGACTATTTGAAGCATTACCAGGAGGAATTGCTTCGTCAATACAGTCAGACTCTATCTCTGACTCAACAGATGAATCAGTTGAGTTCTTTCTTGCCTTCCAGCGCTCAGACTAATCTCCTCAGCCCCACGAGTTTGCTCCAAACAATGCAGCAGTTAGGCACGGGGATAAACCCGTTAATCGGCAGTCAACTATCTCAAAGTTTGAATCAGTTAAACCCCAGCCTGATGAAAAAATTGAATGATATGTATAAAGTCCCGACGAGTATGCCAAGCACTTCGCAGCTTCCTCAGGGGTTGACAACCGAGCAAATCCGACAGTACACTTCAATGAATCAACCAGCCGGTAATAAAAATGCATTAGCAGTGGCGCAGATGAGCAATCTAATGGCGTCCCAATCGAAGATGTCCTTGCCAAAATCAACCAGCTTTCCAGTTTTTAGCAGTGCAACCTCGACTTTCAAGTATCCATCAACTGAGTATTCAAAACCTAAAATGAAGGACAGCACAAAAACTACGAGCAGTTACATTCCTAAAGTATAACACAATCGAGTGAGTTTGTTAAAAAAATTGTTAAAGTGCTGATTTTTTCAGGATCATTCTTTGAAGTCGGTGCGAATCAAATCGAGTCATCAGGAAGCTGAGAAGGCCGCCAATATTTTGAAGGATAGGCCCAATATTTCGATAACTCCGGTCACCCAGCCGATCACAAGCACTTTAAGTCCTCCTAAACATCCCGTTTCAAACCAGGCAAAGACTCTACAAGAAAAATTAGCTGATAAACAGAAGCAGCATTGCAGTAAAAATCTGCCAACGAACACGATTGATTTTAGCAATAAAGCGATTGAAAAGTCTTATTATGGGACTTTGGCTGCAAGCAAGGCCCTGGATTTTGGGCCTAAACCGGTTGAAAAACCATCGTATTCTACTATCAGTAGTAATAACAAACCCTTAGATTTTGGAAGTAAAAGCATGGATAAAGTAGCGTTCTCTGCTGCTAATAAAATTGTAGATTTCGGCATGAAACATCCTGAGAAATCTATTTACTCCGGGGTTTCGGGTAGCTCGACCTTCTCAACGACAAACCTATCCAATATAAATATTCCTTCATCGCTGAATGTCATTCCTACGTTTCCAAAGGAAACCGAAATCGTAATCAATCCGGTAAGCCAACGTTTACTGATTTATTGTTGAAGTTTTTTTCGTTGCAAACAAATTGCGTCCTGAAAACCATAAGGTTCCAAGTAACATTTTTGCCAATAAAGTTTATAGATGCAGAAGCATTAGTTCTAAATGCATTTTACCATAAGGTTTCACAATGTTGAATTCTTGATTGTATAATGAAACTTTTGTTAAAAAAAAAATTATTATGTAGGTGATTCTTAATAAAAACTGATTAGCATGAATTGAATATAATTGTATAGGTTTTTATTACAGTAACATAACGCAAAAATTTAAAATTGGTAAACACCATTTTGAATCCTGTGGTTCTCAGGTCGCGAAATGTGTCTTTATGTGTTATTGTTTTTAATAATTGTCAAGGCTTTTATACAAGAAATTTTCAGGGCGAATCTAATTTTTTAAAATTTTGACTTTAAATCAGGAAGGTGAGTTTGTTTAATACTGTGAAAATCTAGAGGTTGTTAAATACACTTCAGCTTAATACATACTGATGTAATAGTTTAGTATTTTTAATAATTCATTTCTAATTACTCCATATTATTAAATTGAAATGTTAGTTCCTAAACATATTTACACAAATATAATCAATACATATAACAGTTCATGGTTATTGTATCAATTTTTTTTAACATACTCTAATTTCCTGTCATCATCGTGCATAATTTTATGAAATCAAGTTGAACTATATCAAAAAGGACTTTGCTTTTTATGGAATTCGCGAAATCAAACTCAAACTCGCGAAATCATTCTAACTCATTTCATATGAAACTTCTTGCACCTTGTGCCTCATAAAATTTCATTTTCATGGTGATCATATATCAGCATGTATTAAGCAAAGAAGTGATTAAATATTTCAATTAAATATTTACATGTAATGTAGCTTTGAGTAGGTGAACATATAGAAGATTTCTTAAACTAAATATCCTTATTGTGCATTAATCTCTTTAACAAAATTTAAATTTATAGTGTACTTGAGTAGTAGAAGTATTATTGGAATATTTAAACGAATCTTTGTATTTCTTTGTTGCAGTTCACTTCTCTTAATTTCTGTCATGTATTGTATTTCTGTGTTTTAAGATGGGAGCCACAAAACATTCAAAATCTGCGGAACAATTTTACTCGAGCCACAAAGCAGACTCTAACAAGCCAAAATCATCCATTACTGTTCCGGCAGGAGTAGAATTACCACCGAACATTCCCATGTCGTTAAGTGTAATAAGGAAACCGGAAGAAAAACTCGAAAGAAAGATGTCTTCCGATGATGATGTCATTATCATAGAATAAGCAGTAGTTAGTAGTGAATTCTGCATGAATAAAACATTGATGTGCAATATTTTTAATTTTTATATCGCTTTTCCTATCAAAAATTTATTACATAACTTAAATTACTTGAATTACTGGCATTTCTGGTTCTCTCTATAATGTATATTTGCATGTTTTCTAAGTGAACCCTTATCAGCGAACGGTCGTCTACAAATATAACAGGAAAACGGCTTTTCCCCGCTGTGAGTCCTCAAGTGGACGACAAGATTGCTCGGTGTTGCAAAGTCCTTATCACATACGCTGCAAACATTCTTTTTGAGACCCGTATGTTTTCTATCGTGCACTTTCAAGACGGACGAACTCGAAAATGACTTTCCACAGTGTGCGCATACGTAGGGTCTTTCACCAGTGTGAGTTCTTTGATGATGTATTAACGTTCTTTTTTCGGTAAATCTGCAAATTTGCCTTATATTTCCCGTATTAAATAAATTATTCTTACCTTCTGGGGCACTGCTCGCAAGCATACGGTCTTTCTCCCGTGTGTGTTCGCATGTGCTTGTCTAAACTGGACGACTGCGTAAAACATTTTCCACATTTCGAACAAATGTACGGCTTTTCTCCCGTGTGCACCCTAATGTGTTTTGTTAGGTTCACACTTTGACTGAAAGCTTTGCT
This sequence comes from Dorcus parallelipipedus, assembly GCA_958336345.1. NCBI lineage: Eukaryota > Metazoa > Arthropoda > Insecta > Coleoptera > Lucanidae > Dorcus > Dorcus parallelipipedus. The sequence continues at coordinate 19,070,968 of OY284480.1, read as the reverse complement.
GCAAGTATACTAATTAAAACATGAATTAATTGGTGTAAAATTAAGGTCGTTACTTGCAAAGGTGACACTTATATGGTCTTTCACCTGTGTGCGTCATGTTGTGTGCTTTCAAGGAGCGAGGATCTGCAAATGATTTTCCACATGAAGAGCACATTAGAGGTCGTTCACCGGTGTGCTTTCGCATGTGCACATTGAGATAGAAGGGTTCTGAGAAGCTGAAAAAATTACACAAGTTTAGAAGTGCAAAGATAATCTTGAGGTCTTTTTAGCAAAATAATGGCATACCCTTGTCCACAAACTGTACATAAATGTTTCTTCTCCCTGGGCTGGCCTGTGTGCTTGCGCATATGTTTTGTCAGAGCATGAGATTCTGCAAAACCTTTCCCGCACTGTTGACAAGTATGAGGTTTATGAATCATGTGTGTTTTAATATGTCTTTTTAACATCTGACGTGCTACAAAGACAAAGTGTCTTATGGTGTACTTGTGCTTAAGCTAATCAGAATTTTTGAAGTGTGTAACTCTTACTCGCAAATTTTTTGGTGCAACGTGCACAAATGTGTTCTCCTGATTTTGTGTGTGTGGACTGATGTAAATGAAGATCGGCCTCGACGTTAAAAGACTGGATGCATTGAGAGCATGGGAATAGTAGTGGAGGAGGTAGATCCTCATCTAGAAAATCAGTCAAATCTCTCGCTACTTCTTTACCATTTGCTTGCAAACTAAAAACACTTTTATATTAGACAGTTGTTAGTCAAAATTGCGCTAAAACAAACCAGTTTTTAGAATCGGATTCAACCTTGGTTTTCCTTACTTTTGTATCGGCGCATTCGATGAAATCATTCGATTTAAAATTAGATTTCTTTTGGTGCAATTTTTCTGATTTTCTCAGTGCTTGAGAATCTGAAAAATTAGTTATATTTTTGTAATCATACGATATACATTAAGATGGATTACCTTTAGTATTGATCTTGGTGTGAGTACTTTGATGTAACAAATAATCCGCTTCATTACAGTATTTTTCTTCACACTGATCGCAGTTAAAACTTGCAGCAATTTTACTTTCTATATTGTTTGATTCTTTGTGATACAACAAATTACTTTTAACACGATATCTTCCTTCCTGTTGCCCACAATTAACACTTTCAACACTTGCTTGCCCAGAATGTATTCTATCAACTTCCAGTAAACACGAAGTACTCTTGGGTACCTAAAATTATGTCACGTGAGGCTGCTACTCGCATGTATTATAACAAAAACATACTAAAGACTCCTTAGAGACGTACGAAGACAACGTAGCCTGTGACTTTTCACATTGTTGTTTAAAATTATAACTTACGATTATTATCTCTTGACATTGCAGGCATATATTACTTGGATAACCATCGTTCGGTGATACCTGTAAACTACGGTCGATCAAATAGAGTTTTCGGAGACTTAAGGGGGCGAATACCTCCCGAACAAATTGACAACAGTTTATCATGTGTGCGACGTTTGTATCGTATAAATTAACCAGATTAATTTCGAAGGACAAGCAGGTTCTGCAAATGTGGTTGAAATCGATTGCTTCATCATTCATCGTTTTCTTGGCGAAGAAATTAAACAATATAAATAAAGTTAATGAACTTTAATCACCTTGAGATTCCGTCAAAACAATTCATCTGTCATCTGTCGATCTGTCAAATATCTCAGCGTTCGCCAACTATCGAACAAGAAACTTCCTAGCTTTGGTAATTTGTAATGGATAATTTTTCGGCGGCAAATTTGAAACAGACGGGGTTAATTCCATTAAATAAAAATAAATTTGAACCTCCTAAGAGGTGAAGTGCAGTGGATGGTGTACAAATGGGTCCATACAATGATGGTACAATAGGGGGCCCATAGTACCATTTGCTTTTTATAATTATTTAATGAATTAGTTTATACAGGGCGAATGACAATTGTACCGACAAAAAAGAACGCATAAGAAAATCGATGTCACAGATTACAGGAAAAATGTTAAAAAAATTCTTGTAAACAGTTTATAATTAATTAAAAAATTACCCTAAAATCAAGCTCCGGCATTGCGTACGAAATACAGCGGCCACGTGCTATAGTGCAGCATTATAATAGGGACTATAAGTTTTCTATTGACTCTCGCTTGCACACAAGGCGACCTTGACACACATCTCAATTAATTTTATTACTCCTTTAACAGCTGGGGAAGGCAAGTTTCTTTTATGCCACGTAATTATTAGTAATTTCTAAAATTGCGTATAAAATACAAATAATTGTGTAAATAATTGTTTGTTAATTTGTGCGGTTTATTTACTAGAGCGGAATGTACCAGTCGCTTCGTCCACAAAAAAAAAATATCTGGTGATCGCAGGGATCAATAGCACGGCCCGACAGGCAGCTGATAGTAAAATGTTCGTCTCGTTATCGCACGAAGACAATAAAATTATTAGGATACAATCTGTTGTTTTAAATTTCGCTAGTATTTTGCGTAATACTAATTGGTAATAAATACTTATCGCCACAAAAGAATGATTACTTGATTACATTTGCAAAATATCGCTTAAACGGATCGGTTTTCTCCGAAAATGTGAAACGATTTATTCGATCTGAAGTTCATCACCGACTGTAGAAGTTTTATTACGCACAGCTATTTTAAAAACGTCGTTGGTGATCTGCGTCCAGTTTCTAAATTAAATCGTGTATTGAATGAATGTAATAAATTACGGGGATCACGTTTAAAAAGTTCTAAGGAATAGTTCATAATTAATTAAGAATTGAATTCAAAGTGAAAAGAATATGTACGGTAGAACGAGGAAAGATTTTCAACCAGTGCCCCAAGAACACAGCACGTGAAGTTGTAAACGTTGGAATGTGTTGAAAGTTTTAATACATTTGTGTTAATAATTCCTCACACACAAAACGCAATTATAATACATAATTAACATTCGAAACAGATTACGAATGAGTTTACTGATTTATTTGTTTATCAGGTGTTCAAAGTGTTGTTATTCTTTGCATGGAATAATAATATTTCAGGTAATTTACTGCATGCATTATTTGTCGCATTCACGACGGGCGTTTATCTAAAAACCGAGTTGCGAAATTCCACTGAAAGGTCAAGTTCTCGAAGGCAGGCCGTGCGCTGTATCTTAAAACTATAAAAAAACTATATTTATTTCGTTCGTCTGCTCCTCTGCTTTTTAAATAGAGGCGCATCGTCGTTTTGGGGCTAATTTTTGATTAACTATTTCTCGAAAACTAAAGTAGAAAGAATTTTTTTTACATTTTCCCCATACTCTCGGGCTTCGCTTCTTTATTCATTCATTAAAGAATTCTTCATTATTTTGTTGTAAAATAACACACTGTATTAACAATTACTGAAGGTCTGAAATATTTCCGAAATAATAATATCAGTCTTTTATTCCACAACAGCTACATTTGCAAGGACATTCATAATTATTTTTATACAACGCCGCGCCGTGTGGTCAATAAAAAAAATATTGTACAGCGCCACATTCATTTATTCATTGTTGATTACAGTGTATGAAATAATTTAAAAGAAAAATTCTTAGCGCAATTACTTGCTGCATGCAGTACTTAAAAAAAGTATCATTAGAGGTCGGGTAGAGCTGCAAAATTATATTACTACTTTCTCCTCAAAAATATCTTTAATATAAGGAGTGTCGAGAATCATAGTTATGTAAGTCGAAAGGTTCAGATTTGAAATTAAATTATTCTCCTCTATATACAGTATGTCCCCAGATTGAGTTTACAAGAGGAAAAAAATAATTATTTATAATTTTACGAAAAAATGCCAAAGGAAAAAAAATGTTTTACTTGATTTATAATGAACAAATCTGTAATTAAAACTACATTTTACTAATTAAAACTACATTAAAACATTAATACACTGTGTTTTTAAAATAATTTTTTTGATTTCATTTTCTTGCAATTACAACTTTTTATAGTGGTTGGCGTTGACTGAGAAATGTGAAATAATAAAGCTTTTCTTTTGCTCGAAGTGATCGAATCAAAGCTGTAAATTTTAAGCGAATCATGTTTATCCCTTTTCCCCTCTAAATCACCAGATTTTTATGTTTATTGTGATTCGAACATATTAATCTAACCTTAAATTAATATTAGTAAGTTTTATTGAAATTATCATTACACTTTATCGTACACTTTAGGTATTTTAATCATGATTCGAAACGTGATGTTCTTTCATTCTGTTAATTTTCTGATACCTGCTAAATTTTCTGTGTTTAGTTTGATTTGATCAGATTGAGCAAAAGATTGAGCAATTATTTTTTGTTTTTTTTTAGGACTGAAGATCTTTATCTTCATAGGAATGATTTAGTGAATGAAATTTAGTAGTGAAGTCTTAATAATTTAAAGTCGGATAAATAAATAATAATAAATTAAATAAATAAATAACAGAAGAGTGAGATTTTTTTTCAAAAATGTTAACGTTGCAACAATGTTATGATACGGCAGATAAAAGTGACCGATACATAACAGAAGAATTTATTTGCATTTTTAACAATTCAATAAATTCTCAACTGTTATAACGAGCCACAACGTAGACATGAATTACGTATTGGAGGTGGTGGGTTAATCGAATAATTTAAAATGTTGATTTTGTTTTTCTTTTTTTTCGATTTTAAGAATACACTGTATTATTGTTGAAGTTTTAATTACAGATACCTTCTATAGTATCTAGTTCTCTAGTTTTCTATAGACATACTTCACATGAATTAGGTAGTACATCACTCAGCACCCCATATGTAGGTGGATAGTGGGTACTGTTTAAAGCACCTGGATTTCCAACGGAGTCGGTATTGTCTAATAACAACATTAAACTTTTTAGATATATGTAGTTGATCTATACAAATATCGTTCTAGAGTATAGTTTAGTAATACCATAATAATTACTACTCTATGAGTAATACTAATAATTAAAGGACAGTCATTTTTTAATTGGTATATTGCAATATTATATGTTTAACTCATACACAGTATTAATATTATTGCTTTCCCATAATAGCTCCCTTTTATTATGAATTTGAATACAAAAGATGCCGTAAAATACCAATGAATTAGTTTATCTTAACACGTAAACCGATTTAACATTCCCCCGTGTGACGCTCATGAAATCTGCTGTGAACTCTTTTCTTTTTTTGCGCTGAGATTTCAAACAATCGCATTGCAATATGTCATGTATATTTGATTTAATTGAGAGCCTCACTTCCACTGGTCTGCATTAGTAATTTTTTTCTCGTAATCGTTATCTCGTAGTTGAGACTAGTATTTATAAAAGTCGGCAAAAATTCAACCGCAAACGTGTATTTCATTAGATTTAACGTGTGCACTCGATTGCCGCATCTTCGCAAAAAATCAAATACTTTTTAAGATTGTCAGAACAGTTCCGAGCTGTAATAATAATAAATAATTAAGTTTGAAAAGAAGCGCGAAGGATTTTTTCCTTGTAAGGGAGCGATGTTTAAAAAAATTAAGAAACCGTGGTTTAAAATGCGTAAAACACTTTCACTTTAATTTCTTCTTTTAATTAAGTAACAAAGGGAATCGTAACTTCTGTTGTTGCGCAACTTCTTAGGAAAGTATGTACATAATTTGTTTGGCTTCATTCAAATTCATTCAAATACAGATTTTACTATATTAAATTTAGCAAAGTAATTAATTATTATTAACAGTGTCGTCTTCTTCTCTTTTTATTTAATAAAAGTTAGTCTATACAGAGAAAAATTTTACAGTTTTTTGGATAATCAGTTAATCGATTTTGGATATTCCGAAAACCGGTTATCTGAATAATCGGTTTTTGGATATTCGAATAGTCGGCTTTTACCATTAATTGGATAACCGGTTATATCCGAAACCGGTTTTTAAAGAAATCGATTAACCGGTTTCAATTTTTTCCGGTTTTTGCCAGCATTAATCCAAACTGTTATATTTCTTTGTAATTGAAATTATTTTTATACAGGCATAATGTTTAAAATTAATTTTAGCGTTCCACATGTGGTTTATTTTGATTTTGCAAAAGGGTAAACAAATTCGATCCACAAAACGAAATAAAGCCGACTTAGGACACCCCATTTCTTAGGCCAATATTACACTATAAAAGATATTTTATAAAAGAATATGACAGTGTAATATTGCCTATTACACTATCATATTCTTTTATAAAAGATCTTTGTCAAAGATCTTTTGTAGTGTAATATTGGCCTTTATACAAGATCAGTTCAATTTCTACAATGGATATGGTTTTTATTCAATTTAATTTTTGATACAATTTAATTAAATTGAACCAAATCTTGTAGAAAAAACAGGGTAGTGAAAACGGCCTTAAAATTGAAGATAAATGATAAAAATATTTTTATTTGGGAGTATCAATCGTTAAAGAAATAAAGCACGTTAATCAATTAATCATATTTATAAATATAAATACTATTATATAAAACAATAATATTACAAGGAAAAACTTATTATTTTACTCTTAAAAATGAATTTTATGCATGTCCTCAGTTTTAGATCAATACTTAAGAAGCTCACCATCAGAGGTCGGATAAAGACTTTGTATTAATCTGAAAATTTTTAATTAAATAAAATGCTGAAACTATTTCCATTAATAAGATAATATTTATCGTAAATTATCTTATGAAATATTGCTTATAGACAAAAAATTTCTCTTCCAGTTGTTGCCAATTTAAATAATTAATTAAATGCTTATTATATTTTTAACGATTTGTCTTGCCACTAGAGCACTTTTTTCGTCTCTTTCTTTATTAATAAAAAAAAGACAATTGTTTTTCTTAGTTCGAATATGTATGGCTTATAAATTTTAAAAGCAATAACTTGGTGTTTATGGTTTCTTGTTATTTCCGATTTAATATACTTTTTGGTTTCGTCCTTTTATTTATAATTAATTTCGAATCCACTGAAATGACCTTAAGTTATGTAGTTGATCTTTTGTGCTTATATGCATTATCGTTCTTGTGCTCATTGGGCAGAATGTAGCCCGGGCATACGGACCACTTGTTTGTGACGTATGTTCTGAAACTATTTTGTTATGAACAACTATATTGCACATTAATGTTGCATGTGTACGAATGCAGTTGCTCGGCTAGTATTAAGCCAGCATTCCACTCTGAAAATGACATTGTAAGTTAAATAAATATAACATTAACATTATTCACAATTGTATATTATTATTATTTTTTTGAAGTAACAATTCTATCTGCAATTTATCATAAAATTTAATACCTGTAAATTCTCAGCAGCAAATACAAGCAGAGGTACCTTGTATCTCAAATTCTCTTTACTCGTGGCACTACGTATTATGTAATTTTGCTTTTTAGGAAGGTAATTTGATTCTAAATCTTTTCGTAAGACGAATTTTCGTTGAGCTAAAACTCAATTTCCATGCGTTTAAATGGGAAAACTAATGAAGTGTCTCCTATTCTTGGCAAAGATCTCTTTTAACTGAAGCAAATTTAATTAACATTGGTTTTACTATGCGACGTATCCAGTTTAACGCTTAAATCTCATATCTTTTTTTCTAATTAAAAAATGTATTTGTTCTTATTTTGTTTACCGATAGTTTGTGCTAAATCTCAAATTTCAAAGATTATTTAAATTTGTTCCTCTGTTCTCTTTTCTCGTTTATGCCGTGGTGGAATATAAAAAAAACCAGACTAGACAATGTCAGTTCCACCATATTTCCGAATGTTTTTAAACAATTTTTAAACAAATTTTAATGAAATATAACTGATATTGCTTATACGTATTATCGTTTTTATGCTTTTCGAGCAGAATGTAGCGGGGCGTACGGACTACTTGTTCGTGACATTTGTTCTGAAACTATTTTGTTACGAATAACTACATTGCACATTAATGTTGCATGTGTACGGGCGCACTTGCTTAGCTAATATTAAATTGCAAGCCAGAATTTCATATTGAAAATGACGTTATAAGTTGTTTCTGTACGTTCGTTTTAAAACAATGTTCCGCGTCTCTCATTTTCATTTCATTAAGAAAAGTGTAAAACTTCTCTTCTTTAGTTTGCTATCTAGCTCTAACACGTCACAAATAATAGTTTTTTATCATATATTTTTTTAACTAATTTCAGAAAATTGTCTTTGATGTGAACTTGTGAAAGTTGCTTGGTAATTTAAATGTGCTAAAATTAAAGTAAACTTGAGGCTAACTCCTAGTCTATGAAATTTAAATAATATTATTGTGAGTTCCTTGGAAATTATTACTTACCTGTGATATGTAAGAAGAAATATTATTTTTTTTTCGAAAAAGAGATTAATTTATTTTGAATAAAAAATTCTGTATTTTGGATTTTAAATTGAGTACTGCATGTTACAATGTTACATTTTATGACATTTTATTTTTAAATTAAGTTTGTGTAAAACGAAAAGTTTTCGAGATTTCATACTTAATATTTTCATAATTCAGTTCGACTCTATGTGTGAAAAGGTTTCTCAAAATTTAAAATTGAAATGTCTGGATTTTATTTGAGTAAAATTTAGTTAGAAACCTCGTGATACATTTCTGCTTAATAACGGCAAAAATACTTAATGTAGTTTCGTTAAAAGTACTTTATCGTGAAAAATCGGTTGATATTCAGAACCTTCAATTAGAAAGCATTCTAAAATCTGTGCTAACCATATTTATTTATTTCTTTAAATAAAAAAATAGATTAGAAGAACTTATTTTACTTTTCATTTATATTACTTTTTAGAATTTGCTTCAAATATTTCTGTTATTATTATTTTTTAAATTTGTTTAAAATGTCCTTCGTTTTATGCCACGAAAGCTGTAACATTTTTTCCTGCTTCGATAGCTCATTTATAGAATGATTTTTCTTCACAAGAAGTTGCTGCAACCTAAAATTATTTTTACATGTACAGGGTGTCCCATTTTCGATGGTAAGTAATCTATATGTTATACCGTATGATTTTTAAAATTTTAGATCAAGGGAGGCCGTGAAAGCAAAACGTAAATTAGCAAACACAACAGTTTATTCAAAATGATATTTACAAAACTTCAAAATGCATTCATAATTGAACGATATTTTCCCAGTGGTGTTAACCAAAACGTACGTATGAGTTAATTTAAGCTGTATGTTTTCCCCTTCACGGCCTCCCTCGATCTAAAATTTTAAAAATCATACGGTATAACAATATAAATAGAGAAAAACTGAGCACACAATATTGGGTCAACTTTCATGCTGATTTGAAAGGTTTAATCAAAAATTTGTAATTTCTTACCGTTTTCATGGTATAGTTGAAAAACAAAGAATCCATCAAAATTTTAAATGCACATCACTTTTTTATTTTTAAGGATACCAATAAATGATAAGGATATTTTTAGTCGACTTTTAATGCAGATCATGGTTTGTTTGAATTGGCTTCCGGTTGGAACCGCGTCACGTTGACTTTTTCTACTGCCTACGTTTCGTTCTCCATTACAGAAGAACTTCCTTAGAGCTGCTGCTGGGGGTGGTGTTGCTGCTGCTTCTCGTTAGTCGTTACTACGCAATAAATTGGTTTGGGTATCGAGTAAGCTAATACAAATCAATGCACAATTAAATTATACACCCCATAGAATAAAAACATACAAGGCGTTCCATTAAAAATATAAAGTTTTGGTGACTTGAATTTAGCTTAAACTAACGCCATATGCCGTGTAAGTGTAAGTGTTTGGGACACTTTCTAAACATCAACGCATTACCTAAAGGTTCCTCCTTGGAATGGCACAGATCAGATCTTCCATATTTTTGTCAAATAAAAAGTATGAGTTTAAAAAGGAAAGAGTGCTAATGCACAAAAATTTATAAAATTAAAAATATTTCAAAAACGGTTGCACTTAGGTATAAGGGTATTTTATAATTTTCTAATCAAAGTTACCTATAGATCCTAAATTTGCAAGAAAAAGTATATGATTCCATTTAAAATAATGAAGTTGACAGCGACTACCGGTACAACCGGAAGTTCAAATATTTTCATTAAAAAGTGCACTAGCGGCTATGGCAGGGTACAAATTTTCAGAGAAAAATAATGAAGGCAAGTGCCTAAACTTCTAATGAACGGGTTCCGTGAATCAACCTGTAGAATACCATCGAAAATGGGACATCCTGTACAAAGTTTTCCGTAAAATAGTGGCAGTATGCAGCAAGATTTTTTAGTGAACGATATGCCCTGTACAGAAAGATGCAATGTAAAGTCCTTACCATGTGATCCCGGGCGTGGTTATACGGACGGCGATCGAAGCCATCGCCCCCTCGTTCAAAAAAATTCTGTTGACAAGATGTAAACTAATGCTATTTTAATCTTCCTTGCTGGGTTCCCAAAACATAAAAATCATTTTTACGGATATAACAATGCAAAGTAAGTTTTTAGGATCAGTTCTGTCTCGGTCAATATCAGGAATGGGAACCCTGACTGTATCTCCTGCAGCAACCATAGGAAATGTCTTGTTAGATAACTTAAGCATCTTATTGGCTTGCATTTGAAGGCCATCACGTGCCATTTGCCTTTTTTGCGATATTAACTGTTAGTTACTTTGAAGAAGAGAGATTATTATTTTGATTTTGCATCCTAATATCATTTGCAGAATCAATTTCCCTACCCCAATTTTCAGATTGGATTTTTTCCTGCTTATTGTTTTCGCTTTGCACATTTTCCATATCCTAAAACCAATAAAACAGTCATACTTTATTATATCTAATTAAAGTTTTGCAAGGTTTCAAAAGTTTATCATGTTCAAATTTGGATTATTTTCTGAAAATTCATTAATTAGGCTCCCATCTTCCTTCACAATAAAATTTTCAACAACGCCTATTGAATTTTCCGAAACTACGTCTAAAGATATACTTGTAATTAATTGACCATTGTCCTCATTTACTTCCTAGACATCTAGAGATGCTGTTTTAATAAAAAATTCTAATTCTTCAGATTGTATAGGGGCGCATCAAGCAAGAGGAAGAAAATAGTGATTCGTGATAATTCTGGGCGCAGCAATCTCAATTGCGCAGGGGCGTAGCGTCTCATAGATACGCTAGTGATGATATGATTTATTTTTCATCATCTGAACATATTTCAGTCCTTCGGACCACTTATTGGTTTTGTTCGTACCCATCCAACTGGCAAGCATATTCTCCATATGTTGATTAACTCGTTCTACAAAGCTTTGGCTTTGTGAGTAGCGTGGCTTGCCATGTACTATTTTAATTTCATCCTATAGATTTGTTAATTCAACAATAATATTGTTGACAAACTCTCTTCCGTTGTCACTCTGAAGTATTGACGGAGCACCAAAAATTGTAAATTTTTCTAACAGATTATTTGCTACTTCTAAAGCAGTTTTGGTTTTTTTAAATTTCCTCAAATGGTCCTGGTAGTTTAATATAAATCTGTATTCTCCATCTGCTTATGTTTGTAGATCTATTAGATCGACCTAATATCTTGAGTTCAATTCTGTGGCAAGAATTGGATTCACAACCATACCTTTCCTTTTATTTTTTGCCTTGTTACGACATGCTTCGCATAAACTCAGATATAACGTAATATATTTAATAGTGATGTTTTTATATTTATCATTAATTTCTATTGCTGTTTTATTGCGACCACTGTGACCAACATTTAAGTGAGCATTATGAATGACATCAAAGGTTTCTTCCACAGCAACAAAATGTTTAATATGTATTTCTGCTGGTACTATCAGTACTTAATGGAGAAATTAAATTTTTTCTCTTCCCACGGTAATGATATCAAATCGTACCAAACGGCGGTAATCCAAATCCGTTTTTCATCTTGTTTTCAATTTGGCTCCACAGACTTTTTTAAGAATTTGATTATATTGATCTTGATATTGATATTGATATTGATAAAAACGCAGTTATGTTTTTTATTTTTTAGAACGTTCTCTAAGTCTTCGTAAAACTTTTCCTTCATTATTGCTAAATTGTTATTCTTAATTATTTTTGCACTGTTTATTTATTAACCCGTCACTCAACGCCAATAAACGCCAGCATAACCTCAATGTTCATAGTAAATAAACTTTTGCACCATTACCGCCCCTTATTGGTATACTTTTCCCAATTTAATTGGTAAATGTAGGTACATAAAATATTGGTTAAATTCGTAATTTGTTACATTTACCAATTGTACCGGTTTATGTATACTTAAACATATAATGCACACATTTACCTACCTGTACACTTTTACCGTAACAAACATACAGTGTGTTCAATTTGAACCGTTCACCATTGCTAACTTTCTTAATTTTAAAGATAGTTCTGAATTTTTAATCAAAAATATAATTGCACTGTTAGTTGTCAAAATATTTGTACATGCGTATTTTTTTAAAATAGCAACGTGGTAATTTCTGTAATTCATTAGATAGAGATTATCTTTCTCTTTACAGCGATGCCAAAATTTCTTAAATTTGCTTATAGAAAACGATTTAATAAAAAAAAATCGTTTCCAAATAAGTAGACCATATTCATGTATAATATCGAGTTGCCTAAATAACTGACAAATGATATCTACCTAATGTGTATGTAAATAACAAATGAATGAAACAAAGCATCATCTTTAGTAATTTCCTTTGAATTTCTTGAATTTGTATGCAAAATAGTAATAATTCAAAAAAATCATTTCTAGATGAGTAGGCCATGTTCTAAATCAAGTTGTCTAAATAATTGACTAATGATATCTATGTATCTATGTTCGTAAACAAAATAAATAAATTAAAGCATTATCGTTAGCAATAATTTCCTGATATCAAAAACCTAAAGTTGGCCACTGTCTAGTTCTAACACTCAATATAACACTTTCTTTGTGAAAGAAAAAAATCGTTCTATAAATGAACTATCAAAGAAGAGACGTGTAGTAGCTCACTCTGTATATTTATATTTATTTATAAATTTTATTTTTTAGTCTTGGTCAAACAATCTAAGTTTCTTCTTCATTCATGTCAGTTCTTTAACTCTCTACATAAATTTTGTATCAAATATATTTTTATAAATTCAAAAATAAAAAGTTAAAGGGGTGGGAATTCTCGCGTTGACACCCTGTGCGTGTTCTCCTTTAAAACATCATAAGCACTGAAAAATTAAATATGTATTACAAATGAAAAATTATCATACTATTTACAAAGTTGTAAGTTTTTTTATGTAAAGTTGTCCTTCAAGCCCAAGTTTATAGAAAATGATCATAGGTGGCTATGATTGAAAATTGAAAATTGAAAATTCGATTGTAATTTTGCGCGCGTCTATAAAATTCATTTCTGTTCCTCAAATAATGTAATAAAAATGATAAAGTACAGTTCTAAATTATGCCCTCCATCTTAAACAGTTACTGACGAAACAAACGACACACGAAAAAAAAAAAAAACTAACGTGTACGAAAACTAGCGGAAAACGCCGACGCTCAACGGTACGGAACTGAAGCGCTTCGCTTATCACGACTCTGGCAGTATCGCGTTGGCGTCGGCGTCATAAAGAGGAGGAAGAATACGGCCGCCAAAGCTCGCAAGAGAGCGCGTGCTCGTCCTTAAGACTTTAGCAGCAGAGCTTTCGCCCCCTTCACAGGTGCGCTATTATCAACTTCCTCGAGACGTCGCCGTAACTCATCGGTCTGAATGGTGTAAAGGTGTTCCTCTTCTTCGGATAGTTCGCCGCAACTTTCCAAGCGCACGAAATAAAACTTTGGCGGAACTTTTTGAGGCGGGTAACAATATGTATTGTGCGGCTTACGTTTAATGGTGCTTTACATTGGAGGTGTTACGCGAAAGATTAATTAATTAATTAAAGAGCGCTTCTCGCCGGTGCGGAATGGCTTTGTAACTGGTATTGTGTGGAACTTTTGAGTCCTGTTTTCGAAATGGCTGCTGGTTGGTGTTCCGCAATTTTCAGTCTGCTCTTCGGCCTGCAAATTTTACAAGGTAAGATAATTTTTTTTAATAGAAAAAAAAAAGCACGTTGAGTTTTTTGCTTCTTTGTTTGCGGTCAAACCTATGCGTCATGCATAAGGAGGACGACATACCTCAACACAGATATGATCTAAATCTTTTTTTGTGTACGTGAATCAATGCATTTAATATAAAGGCGTTAAATTTTTAATTTTTATTTCATTACACGAATTTTCTACTAATAGGTATACTGCTAAAAAAATAAAAATATGTAGTTATTGTTTTTTGTTGGCGTATTTTCATTAAGCTATGTATAAAGTTATTACTTGTTTGATGTACCTATTTACTTGTACAAAAATTAATTTACATTAAATCATGTTAATTAAAAATTTCAGGCGTGCCAAACATGGGTAGGTTCGTCAACAAAAAAAAAACTACTTTTATGTTTTGAGCAGATTTTTATTTGAAGTTATTAAAAAAAAATAAACAAAATTTTATTATTTTTTCAAATATCTTTCTAATAGTTGAACAATTTAAATATAAAATGAAAGCGGGCCTAAATGTTTTCCCCAAATCTTTTTTAAATTTTCAAAATTATAATTTAATAACAAAAATGGACGAATGTATCAATTTTGAAAAGTATTCAAAATTTTATTATTTTTTCAAATTTTTTTGTGAGCAATTTAATATTATTTTAATTAATTATTTGAAAAACTGGAATATACAGTGTCCCAAAAAGTTTTATACAAACGGAGAAAAAGTTTATCTTACATTTCACAAAAAAAACTATTCTTTATAAAAAGCTCTGCATGACTTGTAGATCCATAATCAGGTACAAAATTTAAAAAAAATTGGCTGGAATACAGGGAAAATAAAAAATAATGATTTGGACGGAGAGCAAAATACGTTCAAACTGTAGTGGAGAGCAAAATGTTCATTGAAATTGTGATTAAATAGCAAAAAATTACGCACACTTGTAGATTATTGATATTCCCAGATAAAAATTGATAAAGAAGGTTATCAATGTTTTATAAAAATAAATTATCTAACAATTGCTGAAGTGTTTATTTTCTAATTTTTATCTGGGAATATCAATAATCTACAAGTGTGCATAATTTTTTGCTATTTAATCACAATTTCATTGAACATTTTGCTCTCCACTACAGTTTGAACGTATTTTGCTCTCCGTCCAAATCATTATTTTTTATTTTCCCTATATTCCAGCCATTTTTTAAAAATTTTGTACCTGATTAGCAGAGCTTTTTATAAAAAAATAGTTTTTTTTGTGAAATGTAAGATAAATTTTTTCTCCATTTGTATAAAACTTTGGAACACACTGTATATTTTTTAATATGTAGCGTCAAATTCAACTATGGCTTCCATTAAGAAAATGCATACTGTCCGTATTATTTGAATACAAATTAAAAAAAAAATGTATGTATAATAAATGTTTTTAACAATCGGTCGTATCTTCAGAAACAAAATAATAACAATAATAATAAGTCGTTTATTTAGCGATTTGTTAATAATTATCGTATAAATCAATGTTCAAAATATGATCCCTAAAATTAATTATGTAGATATAATTGTAATTTCTTTATACTAAAATTCATTCACAATTTTATCTAATAGGTAATAAGAAATACAAGTTTTCTAAAAATTATTTTTATAATACATCTGTATCCCAAAGGTAAACTGTATCAAGTCTTTTTTTTATTATTACCCAGAGGTAAAGTGTTCCACGTCGTAGCATTAAACCGTTAAAGTACTAGGTACATTTCTTTTTATATTGCCCATTCAAAAGTAGTATTGTTTCATATATTTCAAGACACCTTTAATTGCCTCTCCTGTAAAATTCATTTTGTGGACTTGATACAGTTTACCTCTGAGGTACTAACATATACAGTCGCGGTAAAAAGAAGTGTCTACTTTTTTTTGGCCGCAACTATAATTATAGTCTAATTTTTTAAAAGATTTGAAATTTCCACGTGATTTAATGTTTAATGGCAAATCATTGTAATTTTTGAAGAAATATGATGAATTTTTCATTTAATGACTGTATCACAACAATATTAACAAATAATTCAGTTTTGATTGGAGCATTTCTTTTCCTATTTTTCTATTTTCAATATTATTATTAGTTACTAGTATTATTAAGTACATTCACTTTTGTAACGAGCAACTAAAGTTACTGTTGACTTCTGTTAATTCCCGTATCTTGTAAGTGGAACTTTTATTTTTAGGTTATGTTGGCTTCAATTTTGTGCTATTATTTTGGATCTTTGGGCTTGGCTACCTTCTCTATGCCTTTCCAACATTTTATTGAATGCATGATGCCTAAATGTGGTTCTTTGGTTGTTTCCTAATGCATCTCCGGGTCATTTTTGAAATTACATTTTGCAATTGATAACTACATAAATTGTGATAAACAATAATTTCATCATATTCAGTTTTTTTTTTTCTATAATACCTGTCAAATGTTTCTGATGCTGGTACTTGTTAACCTGAATGTTAAGAAATTTCAAAAATTTCAGTTTTATATTTAGTGATAAACGCCGGGTTCCAACAGAAACCCTAAAATTTTGACACTGCCAGGTATTATACTCGTAGAAAACAAAAAACAAACAAACAAACAAACTATAATAAAACTTTTAATGCAATACTATTCGCTTTTGTAAGACAACATAAGAGAAATTAGTTTCTCATTACAAAAGTGAACGGAGACTACTTTTAGGTACCTTTGGAATCATCCACTTTGGATCAGCCTGTAAATACAACAACATACAGTTTTGGGATTATGAAGTCCTATGGTCTTTTAGAACGTCAATAACTGAAGTATAAAAATAAATAAATAAATAAAGGAGTTCTGAAGTTCATTAAATTATAGAAAACTGTTAAAACCAAGTAGAATTTAAAAAAATAAAAAACTAAGACAAAAAATTTTAAATTAAAACAATTAGCTTGAGAACACAACTAGTTTGAACATTTTAAATTTATATTTCCTTTGTTATCTTCTACTCGTCTTTCGTGAAAAAGAGGAATGAATTGAATTTAGCTTCGCAGTGGCATATGAAAATTTAAAATTACATAAATTTACGTCAATTCTCTAACCTCGGACATATTGTAGTTTTTGGATGTATCGAGTAGAAATTATTTTAAAATGATATTCTGAATTGCATTAACCATTACCACAAGGCCTATTTTCCGGAGCACTAACATTTTTTCTCATTATTTATATTATACTGGGTGTCTCATACCGTGCGGAGGAGATTGAAAGGGTGAATAGGACATCAAAAAAATAAGGTAATCTTTTCATATAAACTTTTTTTCCAAAAGTCAATAATAAAGGAATTATGAGCCCTGATAGAGGGGTGGAAAATATTGTTCTTTTGGCAATATCTTATGGATCCTTTAAGTTATGAAACTAAGATTTTAAATTTAGGTATAAGGCACCTAACTGCGCATTTAGAACGTATTTGTTAGATCCTCCCTCCTTTTTAAATGGTAGTTTTAGGGGGTGACTTTTCAGTATTTTATTCCTAACTTTTTATTTTTATATATTTCATAAAAAAATATGAAATATTCTTTAGATTATTTACCATAAGAAGGCTCTCTTGTTGTATTTCGATAAACCGAACCGTTTTCGAGTAATTGAGGTTTAAAAGTTAGCATACGTCCATTACATTTTGTTACCATAAAATACTGAAAGGAATACCCTCAAACTACCTATTAAAAGGGAGAAAGGATCTGACAAATGCGTTGTAAATGAGCAAGTAAGTGCATAATATCTGAGTTTCAAATATTAGTTTTTATATAAAATAAAAAGGGGCCTAATTATTTGCCCAATTTCTTTTTTTGAAGCAGTAAAAGTTACCTTAGAATTGTTCCGGTCCTCGTGATTTCATTCTGTAATTATTAGATTTTCTATTATTTGACATTTTCGTTTTTATATTTTCTCCGTGTTTTTTTTAATCTAAGAAATGCAAACGCAAGAATTTTCACGTCTTTTGGCTTCTTGTTGTTATTGCGTAAAAGTAATATTAGTGGTAAAAATAAGTACAAATTTAAGAAAAAATCGCATTTTGTAAATGTAAATTCGATTATGATATGAAATACTGGATTGGTTTTTTCTTTGACGAATAATAATAATAAAAAGAAGTTTTAAAAGTAGTATTGTTATTTCTTTGGTTTGAACCTTTGAAATTTTTTTAGACATTATTTTTTTATATTTAGATTAAAGGGCCCCACACACCTCGTTCTTTTTCGACAGTTTTACCCGACGGGTAAAATTGCTGGAACGAACGGACGATAAAACCGAGGTGTATGGACATAAACCGACGTGTTTCCCCGTCGTGTCAAAACATCAATCGGTTTGGATATTTTCATCGGTTCACGCCATCCGTTCGGGTAAACACGAGGTGTGTCGACAGGAACCGACGTGTTTTTGCAGTGGCGACGCAGACGGGTCGGCGGTCTTTTGCACTTTCATGTGTGGTTAGAGGTAAAGAGGCGCAATGGCAGATTTTAGGCCGCCACTGTCAACAAACACGTTTCGTTCATTGCGTTAAACTGTTTGGTGACACGGCTTCCAAGAACGAAGTGTAGGGACTTTCATCGGTTTCGTTCATCGTTCCAGCAATTTTACCCGTCAGGTAAAACTGTCGAAAAAGAACGAGGTGTGTGGGGCCCTTAACAAATAAATAGATTTTTTAAAATTTACAATGAGATTTGTTTTTACTTTTCATTTCGAATTTTTTGCATGTACATAATCATTCACGGAACCCGTTCATTAAAAGTGTAGGCATTTGCCTTCATTATTTTTCTCCCACAGCCACTGGTGCACTTTTTAATGAAAATATATTCGATGTATTGTCAACTTCATAAATGGAATCATATACTTTTTCAAAGTAATTGAACTTCCGGTTGTACCGGAAGTCGCTGCCAACTTCATTATTTTAAATAGAATCGTTTACTTTTTCTTGCAAACTTGGGATCTACAGGTAATTTTGAATAGAAAATTATATCCCTCCACCTAAATGCAACCGTTTTCGAAATATTTTAAATTTTGTAAATTTTTGTGCCTTAGCACTCTCTCCTTTTTAAACTCATACTTTTTATTTCACAAAAATATGGCAGATCTAATCTGTGCCATCTCAAAGAGGAACCTTTAAGTAATGCGTTGATGTTTAGAAAGTGTCCCAAACACTTACAGTGTGCTCGACAGATGGCGTTTATTTAAGCTAACTTCAAGTTACCAAAACTTTAGATTTTCGAATGGAATATTTTTACTCTATCGGATGTAGAATTTAATTGTGCATTGATTTGTATTAGCCTACCAGATACCCAAACCTGTTAGTTATCTATTTATAAGGATTCTCTTAAAAAGATATATGAAAGTCTATGTAAATATCGCAATTTATTGCTTAGTAGTCTCTGAATATGAAAAAATTTACTGTATATAATATTGAACAAATAATTTACCATTATTTTATTTTCTTTATAAATTTAATATTTTATGTTTTAAAGCTATTTATTTTCATTTATTATAATTTTTATTTTTGGTAGACATTATTTTCTGAATCTTGTGGTGTAAAAGATTTTCGTATCTTCTGGAATCTTTCCTTCACTTTCACATGACCAAATTTTAAAAAATTCTGTTCAAATCTGGAAAATTTGTCTGCTATCGTAGGTGGTAAATTTGGATTACTTCTTTTAAAATGCTCTATAGGTTCTGTGAGTAATTCTTTGACATTTCCTAGGAATAAAAAATAAATCCAAAGTCTACATATTTGTACAGTTTTCAATTTTACTTGCTCACTCAATTTCCTACAAAATTTAATTGATAGTGGGTTATAATAATAATTTGTTTTCACTGCCTACTTGGAGTTAAATAAAAATTGATTCCGAGCTGCTTTAGAAAATCAAAATTAAAATTCGTATACAGTAACTTTTATTCATATTCAGAGCTTACAACGCAATAAATTGCGATATTTACATTGTCTTTCATCTATCTTTTTAAAAGAATCCTTATAACTAGACAACATGTTTGGGTATCGGGTAAGTTAATATAAATCATTGCACAATTAAATTCTGCATCCGATAGAGTAATAATATAAAAAAATAAAGTTTTGGTGACTTGAAGTTTGCTTAAACAAAGGCCATCTGCCGAGCCAGTGGCGTAGATAGAAACTTGTTTGGGGGGGGGGGAGCTGAACCAAAAAAAAATCTAACAAGTACGGACTACTTAACATTTTATTTATGAAATGTAAAACGGCGAACAAAAAACAACGTCATACGAAAAACTTCTTTAGTATGAATTACGCGGAACATAATATTTTAGAACGATTTGGGGAGGGGGGGGGGCTCGGCCCCCTCCCTATCTACGCCACTGTTCCGAGCACACTGTAAGTGTTTAGGATACTTTCTAAACATCAAAGCATTACTTAAAGGTTCCACTTTGAAATGGCATGGATTAAATCTTTCATATTTTTGTGAAATAAAAAGTATGAGTTTAAAAAGGAAAGAGTGCTAAAGCACAAAAGTTACAAAATTAAAAATACTTTGCAAACGGTTGTATTTGGGTACAGGGATATCTTATAATTTTCTATTCAAAATTACCTGTAGATCCCAAATTTGCAAGAAAAAGTAAACGATTCTATTTAAAATAATGAAGTTGGCAGCGACTCCCGACTGTAAGTTCAAATACTTTGAAAATATTTTCATTAAAAAGTGCACTAGCGGCTGTGGAAGAGTACAAATTTTCAGAGAAAAATAATGAAGGTAAGTGTAGAATACCATCGAAAATGGGACATCCTGTACAAAGTTTTCCGTAAAACAGTGGCAGTATGTAGCAAGATTTTTTTTTTATTAATGAACGGGTTCCGTGACTCACTCTGTATAGGTTTTTAATTTGTTTTAACCGTTTACCGTAATTGTTGTTTGCTTTTAAGTTCTTGATCCTTTTCCTTCTGTACTTTTCAGCAGGTCAAGTTTTCTTATGTGATGACCTTACATTTTTCTTTTTTAATTTGTTTTGTTCTTCTATTTTTTTTTAAAACTCTTGCTGCTGAAATTGAAAGAAACTATTAAATGTAAAAAGAAATAGCATAAAAAATGTAATTTTGCTATGTAATCCTAGAGAGCTATGAGAATATTCGTATTGTAAAACCAAAGGATTATCCATGATAATAGTAACAAGTTAAATTTTGAAAAAAATTTCATCGAAAAGAAATCTCGAGTCAGTATAAATTGTAGGTTAAGTTTCCAAATCTGTTTATTAATCGGTCATCACCTTAACAAAGGTTGACTAATTGACATGTTTCGGAACAATTTGATTTCCATTATCAAAACCATTTAAGTCGAATCCGCAAACGTACCCTTTTCTCTCTCTGTCTCTCTCTTTCATGGCAAACGATATTAAAGCCTTGCATTTCCTTTTCATCTGGTACCTATTTTAATTGAAGAGTGACTCATGATTTCCCACAACAAATTAGAGAAGGCAAGCGAAATTTGATTTTTAGGAACTTTTGTTTTTCTTTGATCGATTATTTCGGAAATCCTTGATTTGTCAATCAAAAATATTTTAATTAAGGTATCAACTTGAGGTATCAATTAAATTTCGTTTATTTTTTTTAGAAAGGGACCTATCTTTATGAATTGCTGTTGATTAATTGATTATTTGCTTATTTTTATTGATTGATTATCGTTTGCTTTCCACATTTATTTTGTAGTATTGTTTAATCTCTTCCAGCTTTGCGTCTTCATTTGGTCGAAACAATATTTTTTGTGAATTTCGCATTATGTATTTTTTAAAAACCCTTTTCATTACGACGTAATATTTCCCTTTATTCAGTTTAAAATTCTTTTTAGAGGGAAATATAAATGGTCGAACCTGAACATCAAACAAAAATGAGTTCTTGTATTTTTCAAAAATAAAAAATTAAGTAGTCGAAGTAGTTTAGTGCGATCACAGCGAGTAATTTGTACTCGTAATAAAACGTCATATATAGAGAAGATTATAGCGTACAAAAGCTAAACACATTTGTACAAACGAATCAGGCTTCGAACCAAGAAGGACTCAAGATTTATTGCAGTCTTTAGAAAAGCGCTTTTGCTGCGTCTTACTGTCTTTCGGTATTTGATCGCGAGCTTTCGGGTTTCAAAGACGAGGCACTAATTCATTATTGCATTTATTATTTACATTCGAAAGCCAAACAGTTTAACAAAGTCTTAGGTTTACCTTTACTTAACTTGTACCTTCTAGTTTATTGTTTCAATAAGAATAATATAAAAATTAGCTTTTTTTGTTAAAAGAGAACGCTTGTAAATGTGTTTAACACTAATGCATAATAGTAATAAGGTAAAATTTGGCACCGTTTTAATTGTACATTTAGTTTACGAAAAACAAAAAAAAGTTAAAGCAGTAAATTTGGTGAAATGAATGAGGTCGGTGGGTCCATAAATTAAGGGCAGGGAGGGCACGCAACACCGCCTGTATTGGTACTGGAATGATTCGAAATTTTCGGATAATCTATTCACGCCGTTGATTATCGCGAAATCAGCTTCCGGATATCCTCGATCTCGCAACAAAAGCGCAAGCCCCGAGCTTTTAGAGAAATCGCGAAACACTTGTTCAAACGAGCTCGCCTACTTCCTTTGCAGCATTTGTAACGACCTCTAATTTACTCGATTTGTTAAGACAGCAACTTAATATAGTGCCCGGGGATTTGCTTTGCCTTCGATTTGCTTCAAAAGAACAAAATACAATTAGGAATTTCTCAATTGCCATTGCTTGTTAATGAAGTTATATTAAAATTTATGCAGTGGGGGGGGGGGGGGTTATATAAAACGCGGGCGTCAGATATTGGCACGCGTTTTAAATTCCCAAAATTGTTGTGCGCTATTAACGAGGGAAGACTTTCCGTGAGAATTCCTCGTCGTCGGGACTTAGTTTCAACTCTGATCATTTGCGACCCCGAAAACTGTCACGTCAAAATTGTTTCGCTGCGCCCCTGGATGTGCCGAAATTAAATTATTAGCACTTCGAGTTAAACATTAATTCTTGACGTGGGTATCGGCATTGACGTTGTCGCTTATTTTCACGTGGAAATGCGTACAAAGCGAACGGAAGTTATCGATCCTTGAAGTTATCCTTAACCGGAATCTACAGGATGTCCTAGTTTAGAATTCTATACATGACAATCATTACTATACAAAAGGATACAAAGACGATTAAATTAAGGCAAGAATACAAACTATAAGTAGGTACATAGATAGATGTAAGTGTGGAAAACTTTGTGATTATTGTTGACAGAATACTTAAAAAAAACACGAAATTAAAAAATTATCCACCTACTTAGCTATGATATGAAAAATATTTTTTTAAGTCTGCCAGAATTGTTAATATTAAATAAATGTAAATCATTTCCATGCCATTTTCAAAATTGATTCTCGCGTGAGCTCTCAACGAGATTCATTTTTTGCTCCCCGCTGAATTTAAAAGCGATTCGTCATTCAATCACAAACACAAATTATCCGTTTACTTTGTGCTGTTTTCGCTTTGTTTCTTTCTTTCCATCTTTCGGCCGGCGAAAATCGATCGCGCGTCTTCCAAATAATTTACGAGTCGTATCGGTTTGTTTATTGCGCAAACAAACTTCGAACGTTCGCTACCTGTCGTTTGTTGCTCCGATTGAATTATTAATCCTTTTTTTGACGATGATGATGAATATTCTATTGGATGTGGACGGTCGTTATTTACGCTTCGAAGTTAAATAAGTAAGAATCTCGAGTATAATCAATTTTTTCTTAAGAGCAGGAAGATTGAATTTTCAGAAGGTTAAAGATTGTTTCTCCAAACTGTCAACTGCATTAACTCTTTTTACACTAGTTTTTTTTTTTTTTAATTGAACATTCTGTGTAATATTTTGAGCAGAGAATTTATTCATCATAATAAAATGAAAAATAATATTTTCAATAATAACTACATCCTCAATCACAAACATTATTGAATAAAACCTCATTTAATGTTCACACCTGTGTGATATTATCGGAATTTATTTTCCACAAATAGTTGAAACCAGCAATGAAATTTGCGAATAAAAAGCACGCCGAAAAATATTAAATTAACTGCGGAATGCAATAACAACTTTGGAAAAGCGGAACATTCATCAAGCGAGATTTAATTCGGGCGCGCAAAGTCGTTTCTATTAATGAAAATTGTCAAACGCACATGATGGATACATGAAACGCTAATAATATTCCGTAAGCCGTGCTCAAAATTTATTTCCCTTGCTAGCAGCTTACGGTTTAAACTATTTTCGCCGTCATAGTAAAAACACGGTTAAATTTATGCAACACCTGCGATTCGGACATTTTTACAACGACCGTAATTTATTTATGAATGTTGTATACTCAACGGTGTGTTTTATACACTTGGCTGGTTTCTGTTAAATAAGGAACGATTTGATGTTGTACATACAAAATTAATGTACTTATATTGATTTAGCTTAGAAATATTTCATAATTTTCTTTTTTTCAATTTTTAAATTTATTGTCAGACATATAATGCTTATGCCACATCTATGCCTAATGTGACGCCTAACGTCATTTTTAACATCACAAAATCTTTTAACCGGACACTAAATCTCGCACTATACACTTAACGTTTCACCGTCGTTCGATAAAATTTAAAAAAACGTCTAGATCAACATAAATATCATATCCAAAAAAATAATCAAAATCATCCAATGCTTGTTGAACATTCGTTAGAAAATAACCATAATTTTGATTTTGAAAACACTAATATTTTATATTATGAGTCTAATATTTTTAAAAGACGTTTTATAGAAATGTGTAAAATAAAAATGTCGTCGAATTCTATTAACAAACGTACAGATTTTGCGAGTTTAAATGATACATTTTCTAGTTTTCTCGATTCTTTAAATAGAATATAGATCTGTCAATTTTTAACATAAATTATTTATTATGTTTATAAAAAAAAATCAATTTACCTTTTCAGTTTGCGTTGACAACCTTGTTTATTTTGACAACGTATTATATTTTTCACAACGTTAAGTGTATGGTGCGAGATTTAGTGTCCGGTTAAAAGATTTTGAGATACAAATTTCATCGGACAAGAACCAACTTTAAATATGTCATTTTTAACGTCTAATTTGACATTAATTGGGGGCTACACCTACAATTAATGTCAAGTTAGACGTGAAAAATCACAGCACATTAGATGCAGATGTGGCTTCGACATAACAAGAAGAACATTTTTCACCAAGAGATCGTTATTAATGTTTGATGTAGTTAAGCAAATAGTAAAATAATGCTACTTTAAAATGATATGTAGTAAAATAATGAATATGACACATCTATTTTAAAATGTTTACAATTTTTTCTTAATGACAAAAAAGGAAAGCTTTTTGATAAATAAATAGTTCCAGAATATTTGAGCGAAGCATGCGTTGATTGTGAGCGAATTTATAATGTAATATTGTTTTAAATATAAAATCGACTCCTGGCTTTTTGATATCTCCTTTATTATTTGCATGCATGTTTTCAAGAGTATAGTCGTCCCAGTTTTGTAGCGGTTTTATGGCCCTGCCAAAGAAAAGCGACAGAGAGGCGACCGGAGGTCGGTCTCTTTGAAGTTGTTTTTTATAGCAAGATCATAAAATCGATAGAAAACTTGGACGACTATAACAAGTCTCCATTTTAGAAGTTTTTTTTAATTGAATGATCAGGTTTAGGATGACACTGTGATAAAAATCAGTTACCTTTCTTGCAAATCCTAAGTAAATTCACATAATTTATTATCAAATCTGTTAAGTGTTTGGATGTAATGATCGTTTCATTATCATTAAAATAATTCATTTGTTTCATAATAATTTTAATCAGTTATTTTTTTTTCTATGGCCATTAACAATTTTGTTGAAACTTAAATACTCCTACTAAATAGCGTTTTCGGTTTGTTGCTCTAGGGCAGTCATGGCGAACCTTTTTTTTACTAATGGGTCAAATTTAAGTTAAAAATTTTGTAGTAATGAACCGTGGGTCAGCCATTTTCAGTCATAAAAAAATACATCAATTTAGTCTTTGATTCTGACACATTATTCTTATAGACGGACGCGACGATTAAATTTACAAGGAATCGATTTTTTTCGAAAGTGTAAAACGCTTCGTTTTACCTGCAATCCATTGCTGAAAATTTTTTACTCTAATGAATGGGCTATTATTTTATTTATTTACATATTTTATTTTGTTAGATACAGCTGCATTTTTCATTTGAATGCGAAATTTGTTGTTGCTTTTTATTTTTGATTTTTTGATTTTCGTATATCGGGAAAGTAATTTGTTGATCTTCACAACAACAAAAAGGATTTCGTGAAGTTCAAAGTATAAGATGGATAAAGAAAAAACAAACGGAAATCGATGATCTCCGACGAGAAATGTTTTGAAACTCCAAGCCTAATAGAAAGTAAAAGAAACTTGCAAAAAGTCCAGGACACACAAAGTACTTGATGAAAAGGAACAAATGAGAAATAAAATAAACTACAAGGAAGGAAAATGGTGTAATGAAAAAATACAACAACAAGAAGAATTGAGAATCACGAGAGTAGCAAAAGTAATCTAAAAAAAAACATCCTAACCTATCATTAAAAATTTATTTAAAGTTGGTTCTTGTCCGATGAAAATTGTATCACAAAATCTTTAAACCGGACACTAAATAGCGCACAAAACACTTAACGTTTCGCCGTCGTTCGACAGCTTCGAACGACGCTATTTAGTGTCCAGTTTAAAGATTTTGTGATACAATTAAAAATTTAATAAATCTGATTAAAAAAATAAAAGAAAAATTGAAATAAATAACAGATAAATATATTTTTTGTTTTTCTTGATTTTATTTCTGTTTGTTCCATTTGTCGTTCATTTTTATTTCACTAGCGGCCGGTATTACCAACATTTTAAGTAGACCTTAAATTTAATTCCTGTTTAGAATGTGATTGATCTTATACAAATCAAGCAGAAATGCCACCATCTAAACACGACTTAAATTTAAGGTCTCCTTAAAACGTTCGTAATACCGGGTGTTACATCAGCTATAATAATTTGTTACGTTACCATTTTTTTTTAGCAGGAAGTAGAATTCATTTGAATTTTGAAATATGACATTTGACACTTTCCGTCAATATCAATTTAAATTACGTACACCTACTCGTATTATTGAGGTGAAAAAAGACAAGAAAATAATTTCTACAAAATTGAAGTTTTTACACTTTATAAATATCTACGACGTTTTTTAATTTATTTAAATTTAAACACGTAATGTTATCTCAATCAACGCTTTAATGAGTTTATTTGTTGACCAATTCATCCACCTCTAGTTGTAAGTATTATTTATCTTACGAATTAGATGGTAAAATCAACTCTTGTTTGTAACCATTGTAGTAAAGCTCCCGATGAAGTTGATAAAATACAACGAAATATTGAGGCCTTAAACAAAGGAGTTGCCTTTTATTAATCGTCCAGTGTGACCACATCCCGTTAGATTTTTTAATCTCCTTTCTAACTAAGCTTGGTCGTCACTTAAAAAAGGTAGAATCTGAATTCATCCAATAATCAAAAATTGAGACAATTCAATTTTAATTTCGAGGACGTTTCGTTCACGACGTACTTAAATTTATTAAAACCAAACAAAAAAACACTCGTAGAAAGAATTTTATCTTTCCTATCGAATATAAATAAAACTAAGGAGAAAATTAATTTATTTATCAAGAAACCGAACTGTAGAAAAACCGCGACGAAATTTAAACACAGATGAGATTATTTATATAATCTCTCTGGCGTCTCTAAGAGGGGTAAAATGACATCAGCCGTAACAGTCAAATTCAAAATATTTCCATCTTGTGCATAGTTTCCTAAAGAAAATGTATATTCCTTATTCCGTTTGTTTTTGTCTTCTTATTATGACCACATCTGTGTCCATTTGCGGAAACCATCATGTTTTTCAAGTTTTGCAGGTCGAAGTATATTTTTCGAATTGTTTGTCTACTCTAACCAGAGGGACTGATTGTGACAGTTTCAACTCATTGTGCAAAATTACATGTTTTGTTCAAGCTTGATCGCTTTGTCCTAATTCAGACTCATATGTTTAAATTTTATGACTGTAGCATTTATTTTTTAATTTTGAAATAATAAATTTTTGTACAGACTTCCGGTTTCTTATATCATCACACGCCCTTAAAAAGGGCCCCACAATTCTTACTGTAGCCGGACCGCGGCGCGGCATTTAGAAGGCCTGCCCTGGTTATAAATAATTAATTTTTTCTTCTTTTCAATGATTTTTTTCTTAAATATAATCTGACGTTAGTAGCCAGATGAAGGTTAACAGCTGAAATCGATGGCCACAAAATACATTGAAAGCAAAACTAGGAAATATTATTTGTACAAGTCCACACGTTGTATGTAATTCGGACACATCTTAAGAAAACGAGAAACAAAATATAATTCTTTTTTAAAGAAGTTGTTTATACATATATCAAGAATATTAACAAACTTTCTTCTCAATTTTTCTAATTATTTTAAAGAATAATAATTTTTTTCATGTAGTTTTCTTCTTCTGTAGTTCTTTTATTGTCAGAAAATGTTTCTATGTAATTAATTTTCTTCTCCTTATTTATTTATTTTTATTAAATTGAATTGTTTCATGTAAACCTATTTTATTGAAGTGAAAATTACTAATTAATAGTGATTGAATAAATAATTCATTAGCGCCTTTATTTTACTCATACTTTCTGCTTTATTTAAGATAATTGCTTGTATCATTTAAAATAATAACTTTGTTGTAAGATAATTCATTTATTCAATAAATAAATACTTGTCCTTATCTCCTAACTCTTTTCAATTTATTTAGTAAACGAATTTTATAAGACCAAGTACAATTTCCATCTGTCTGTCTTTTACGTGAAAATTATTTTCAGTAAAATTTAAACATTCAAGCAGTATATGCAGATTTTAGTATTGCCAAAATTTCAAATTGGGAAAATGGAAAGAGTCTCCAAAAATGATTTATTTTATCAAGAAGAAACTTCACCCTATATAAGAATTTAGACATTTATAATTTTTCTAATTAATTTTGTTAACTGATAAATAAGACAAATAAGTAGAGAAAAACTAGTGCAATTTTATTTCTATTCTAACAGTCTATTTAAATTTAATTTCTGCGATAAATTTACTTCTTATTTATTTAAATTTATTTGTAACAAAGTGGTACAATAAAAATATCTTTGCCCAATTTATCTCATTACAAAGTGACTGCAACAAATAATGTTTAATTACTTCCACTTCATGTAGAACTTGACAACTGCAATAAATAATTTATTATCACAAAATTTTAATTAGGTATAATTTGCAGCAGCATAGGTTGAAAGTTTGTTTCGCTGCACGTTGACAGCTTCTTCAGGTTAAATTAAACTAAGTATTATTTATCCTAAAGAAGCTGTCAACGTACAGCGCAAAACCTGAAATTTTAAATTGATTTTACAACCTCTCTGATAAATTACGAGTTTAATCAAAATTTGGGATTATTTTAATAATTCATTACTTGACTGCAGCCTTACTTGGGTTAGAGCCTACAATATTTATGTAAAGACTTTGTGTTTAAAAAGGATACATGTAGATAATAGCTGGGCCTTTTCTGATATGTATTATTACCATTTAATATTTTCTTAATCCAGACTAAAGCGAACCCTCATAAAACCAGGGCTGTTGAAAACCTAAGCGGTAACTTATCCTGTGTGTATATACCTAAATCCAACCCCGAATCGTCATATTACAACGAATTAAACTGTCATAATATTTAGTAAAAAAGAACAGTAGTTTTGTAACTGAAAAATAGTTATTGTTTGAGTAATAAACACACAAATTTGCATTGAAAATTCAAGTCAGTGTACTGGTTTGATTTGGCATAATTAAAGACGTTGATTTATGTATGTATGTATGCCCAAACAAGAATGTTGTTTTAACGAAATTAACAAACATCCAGAGCTGAGGAGCACAGAATTTAATTAACAACGCTCACGAGCTTGCGAAGTCCGGCAAGGATCTTGACCGTGACAGGAACTGGCACATTTAATTCGGGCATGTTCCGTCATATTCAAACATTAATTATGTTATTCCGTGCAGAGACCGCCTAATTCACTGTTGGCCTTCAGAACTTAATTTTACGTACATACATACATATATACAAGCCGTCGAGCAAACGGCGCGTCTCGACGTCGTAAACCCTGTTTGAATATAATTTGGTTTCTTACATGACGTGTATACATGCCGTTTTGAGTTCAATTAACACTCGGAAGCGAGTTCTCATTAAGTCCGGGATATTTTCAGGACGAAACTCACTGTTGTTTTCTAACTTCTGATTAATTCGCGTGGGGGTTAGAAATTGCGTGTTGATTATGAGACAGAGAGGCACCGATTGATTAAGGACCGGTCGTTTATTATTACTTTGACATTTAGTTTTTGACCAGACTATTAAGTGTCGTCATACCCTGTATGTGACTTAATTTATAATTAATAAAAGACATAACGAAATTCCTGTAGTAATTTATGGAAATATTCAATATAAACGATCGCGAGCAAATAATATTTTCCCGAAAATATTTATTTACGTTTCCTCTCGAAGATACCTACCTACCTACAAATAAAATTTTATTCTCGCCGATTGATTGAAAATTTCGAAGATGAATCGCGTGGAACGTTTATTTCGAAGCGCGTGCGACTCTCGAATATTATCAAAAACGCGTTCGCGAATATTTTTTTCGGCGAGGGAGAGGCGGGCCTCTTCGAATTTGATCGGCGAACGTAAATAGAATCTTTGATTTGCCCGCGCGCTTTTTTTCTGTTGCTGCGCCCGGTTTGTTAAGGTTCGCGCTCGATGCAATATCCTGTTAATTAAAGGCAACTTTCAGCACGGAAAATTTGTTATCTGGACCCAGATAAAAATTTGAAATTGAAATTGGGAACGGCGAGCCAGCACCGAAAATGCGAAATGTAAATGACGTCGATTTCAGAGTTTTTCCGGTGAAAACTAACTCGTTTGAAAATCAAATATTTTAAATATAATTAAATTATCAGGAGAAAATACATAAATTTATTATTATTTATTTATTTGAATATAATAATAATATAATGTAAATTTCATTTGATTCGAAACGTTTAGGTCGTTTCCTGAAAACGCAAATTTGTTTTCGACTTTTTTCCACCCGACAACTTCCGAATGCGTTCTAATTTTATTTAAAACACATAAAAATAAATTCTATTAATTGCGAGCGCTTCCACGCCGGAGAGCAGAAACGGTCGGGCCGATTTAGAGGGGCCCGGAGTTTGACCCGTCGAAAGCGGACAGATCTTCCGCAAACGGAATAGTTTATCGCACCCCTTTTGATGTTTATGCGAGGCGGAGATATTTCCTTTTGTGGACGACACACAAAACCGACGGCGACGCTGCGAGGTCCAAATAAATACGAACACGTGTCGCATCGCTTTTTTTTCGTGAAGCACACGTTTTTTTCCCGGCTTGATTGATGCAACGTTTATGTAAACTCTCCCGTTTTAAACGCGCCCCGACGCGACGTCCTGTTGCCCTTCTTTAAGAACAATTTATTTTCGGGATTAAACGTCTCGCAGATAATCTTCCATGTACATATGTGTTTAAACGCTTCGTATTTGAATAAGTTCCGCTCGTAAAAGTGTCATACTGCGGGGAATTTCGCAAAGTGATCAAATTTATGTTCATTAACATGTAAAAATTTTCTCGTTATCTTGTTACGAGAATTTATGTTTTCTTTTCTGCTGCAGCGCATCGCGCTTTGCGTGCTGAGCTTAATTAAAGCCTTGCGTTCAAACAGAAACTTACGCGTTCGTTTCAGGAAATTACTAAACATTTTTTTTGTATTCCATTAGGTTAACTTTCACTTAGAATTGATGAAACTCGCGTGAATTAATTTACGTACGCTTAATGAACACGGGACTAATTAATTAAAAAAAAACACAAGCCTAAGACTTAATTGCGGATATCCTTGCACTCGATATGACTTTCTTGTATGTATTATTTTTTTAAATAAAAAAAATTGATGCAAAAAT
The DNA here is from genome assembly GCA_958336345.1 of Dorcus parallelipipedus. Taxonomy (NCBI): domain Eukaryota; kingdom Metazoa; phylum Arthropoda; class Insecta; order Coleoptera; family Lucanidae; genus Dorcus; species Dorcus parallelipipedus. The sequence goes on along the minus strand of OY284480.1, from coordinate 19,038,884 downwards.
TAATTTAAGTACGAGGATTGACGTTGATGTGCATTTATTTTCATTCATACGAAATGCATGAGAATCATAGTAATTGTATAAAGCGTGCTAATGTGATTCTATGTGTATTCGGTTGGAATATGCAGCTGTAAAATTACGTATTTATTTATAATTTATAAGTAAATATTGAGTTTGTAAATTGGAAAACAGATAACTTTTCATTTCGCGATGTTCAAAGCGCACATTTCAACTGTATGAAAGGTAAACGGAGCCACGGGTAAATAATAAATTAAAATTGCTTTGTGCGCTTGCGGCACCGCAATATAAGCACTTAAAAGTTACGCGATAGTTTAATATTTAAAAGTCCATTTGTTTTTCATGCAATACACATGTGTTGAGTAAAATAAAATCTTCACTAAATGGCCTGCGTGAAACGCACGGAATAACCTTTAGAAAGTTGGGTGAATATTTTTAGATGCAGTCAACGTACGGGGTGTTTATAAATAGGCACGATAAACAGCGGGGGTCAGGAGCGCTGCTGCGTTTCTCCCCATTGACCTGTCGCACGTTTTTTCGTCTGCCAGGGCCCCCCGTTCTTTGTCTGGATTCGTGCTGCGCCCGCTCCCGGAAATTCCAGTCTCACTGCTTAATAAGTCGTGCCATTAATTATTCCCTAATTAAGCCGGAGCACTCGAAGTTTTGTAGGTATTTAATTTTCTTATAATTAAGCGTGCGCATGAAATATGCAAATTCGAATTTCTGCTACCTACTTCCGGAGAAATATCTGCCCGGATTTTTATTTAGAAAGTTACATATCGGGGCTAATTTACTTTACCATCATCATCGGTTTAATTGGCAATTATTCCGAAAGTAAGGAAAGGAAACCTTTCATCTTGTATGCAACTTGTGTTTAGATAAGAATTCAGTTTTATATTCACGTAGAATTTTTAATTTAATTAATTTTCTTTACTACTTTTTTATTCTTTTGGTAAATTTTTAATATAATTAACATTAAGAAGGAAATGGTAGATTACGAGAATGTTATTATACTTAATTAAGGGAACGTAAACTGTGAAAGACAAAGAGCAAAAGAAAGATAACAGTGTGGATTTAGGCAGGGAAAAAGTACGTAGTAAGACAAGCAAATGAGAAACCCAAGAGGAAGGGGGAGGGGGCAACGGAAATGACGTATGCAAAGTCTTGGGATGTTCAGACAGCAGATGAGGAAAAACTCACGGGGAAACCATAGAGGAGAGGCAACTAGGTTGGTTAGGACATATCCACCATCCATCCAAAAACAACGTAGAATGCTAGACTACAAGGACTACAAGCAAAAAAGGGTGATACAAATGAACAACATGGGAGAAGAGCTAAGAACACGACATGGATAGACACCAAGGTTTTGGCGCAAGATAAGAACAATGGAAGGAATTGTACAAGAGGAAAGTAAATGAGCTCCGTAAGGTAGAAAGACAGATAGCAAAAAAATATAACGATATTAAAGCGTAACCACGTCTTTCTTTCATTGACTTAATAAGATCTCCACAGCGAAGGACTGTATTAAAAAAAAGGCGAAATGTTTGTGGATGATTGTCTGAAAGCTAGAAACTAGGAAAATAAAGGAGGATGGTTATTATGGTTTGTGAAAAGTCTCGTAAAATAAGAATCCATCATCAGTAAGAAACGCCAGTGTAGAGTAGTAACTTTCGTTCCACTTGGAGTTCTTCGACTTCGCAAAACACCCTGTTTTAATGCAAGCACGAAAATTTACTCTTTATTATTCCCGAACGTAAATTATTCACGACCGACGCGCGTTTTATTTATCGCACTTTTAGCGGCGCATTTCTCAAAAAGCTCGCAACACGTCCCCGCTTTCCCTGCATGCACCGCCAGTTTTCATATTTTAATGTATCCGATCTTATCTCTCTCCGCCCATGGTTTATGCGCCGCTGCATTTATTTTATTCGGGGGGAGGCGAATGTAAAATTCTTTTCGGGACACCGTTTTTCCTTTTTTCTTTCCTTCTTTTGAACGCTCCCGCAAATGCAGAAACGTAATTTCGCCACATTTGCTGGCAAATGTATGCACCCCCCTGCCCCTGCTCGGGCTGTTCATAGAGGAAACGGATCTACATATTAACCAGTCGTTCCTAATTCTGAGAGTTTCCGGTCGCTCAACTGAAACGTCGAAGTGTGAAGCAAACTTGAAAGTTCTCCCTCATAATTATTACGAAAAAAGTAAATTTCAAATTGTTGTAGCTCTTTTATATGGAAGTTTATTTTTGTATTTATGTGACAACAGATGTGCATGTGTTGTTGTTGTTATACACATGTGGGGGCTCTTAAAGATGTGCACATACGCACCGGAAGTTTGAAACACGCCCTTGAACCGTCGCAACTCGAGCACGAAAGTCACTGTCGTCGGGTTCTTATTAATAATACAAATTAGCCCGCGCCCAACGAGATTCGACTATTGTTATCGCACCGGTCCCAGCCGGGGGTTTATTTTCCGGTTCACCTAGAAAAGGGTTTGTTTATTCATAAACCAATTATCTGCGTTTAGAAAACGCACGGCCGAGTTCTCCTGCCTGTTTGTTTGCCTTGGTTCCACATGTTATTATTCTTTGCAATAACCGGAGAACAATGCTCGGATAAATTGCGTTTCGTTTCTGGCGAATGATATTTGCAGTTTCTGGCTGAGAATGAAATAGTTGAAACGGGAGGAAACGCACCCCCCGGCGATCGAAGCATTTTTCAGTTTTGCATTTCGAGTATTACAAATATAGCGCAACAAACGGAAGTAAGCTATATGGGAAATTTGCAAAGCGAAACGAAAGTTTTGAAGGAATTCATTTGTATGGAATCAATTTGGAGAAAATATCATTGCTTCAGGAGTACGAGTATGTGAGCAGAATTTTAAATTACGTTTAGTGACTTATATATTTATCCAAATTTCTTAACAGTTTTCTTCAAAAAGGCAAAAGACTCATAATTTTGACAACTAAATTTAAGTATATTTAAAGTTGGTTCTTGTCCGATGAAATTTGTATCACAAAATCTTTTAACCAGACACTAAATCGCGTACAATACAATTAACGTTTCACCGTCGTTCTGACGAAGCTGTCGAAAGACGGTGAAACGTTTAGTGTATTGTGCGCGATTTAGTGTCCGGTTAAAAGATTTTGTGATATAAATTTAAGTAAATGTTGAATTTCTTCAAGTCGTATTACTTTGGCCTCTCGCTGTACGCAGATGAATCCTCGTAGTTAAAAAGCTGTTTGTTGATTTGAACATTATTTAAAATCTCCTTTTATGACATTTTAAAGAGTAGTAGGGATGATTTTCCATCAAGTGGATTGTTTACATTTGATTCACGTTATAGCATCAATAAGACTTTTGTATGTACATACACAAATGCACGTAAAAACTATCCGAACGAGGTTAATCCCTTTGATGCTTTTTTTCTAGTTTCTGTATTGCACATACTCTGTGTAAAAAAGCAGCAACCTTAAACAATGAACAAAGCGAGCTAGGTGCCAACGTAAATTAACCCGTTAGCTCATTCTGAAACTAAAATATAGCTCACATAGGTGTAAATATTGTTCGCGTGCTTGCCATCCGGCAAAGGATATTCGCTACAGTAAGTTCTACGGTTCTGAACCGAGCTGGCTGCTCAAATAAATACTCGGAAGCTTCTTAAACCGCAACCGCATTCGCCAGTCAGCTCGAATTATTTACATAATAAACGTGTGTGTCACAGAGCCTCGTCCGCAGAAAGGAAGGGCCCCGGGGGGCTTCGCCCTCTGCAAATATAATCGCGTAATTGTACATTAATGTTTGATTTTTTTCTGACGGTCATGGACCAATACTGCTTGCTGCTGATTTCGAACAAACTCGAAAACCCCCGCTGTTTATTTTGCAATTTTCGAAATTGGATGCACTGATTATCGAAGAGTCAGCAGGTTTTCATTATGGAACGATAACGAAAAGCTGGACTGCGGAAATTCGAAGTGAATCATGATTTACACGAGTAAATTGGTTCAGCAATAAATAATGGAATGGAAATAGATCGTGAAAAAACTGTGAATGAGATATATTCATTTTACTATTTATTAATATTTATCTGAAAGATGGAATTGTATATTGTGTAGATGTTTTCGTTATCGTCTGTAATCAGATAATTCATTCACGGCGCAGTTGGCACGAAAGCAACAAATTTAAAATTCACTGAAATATTTGATACCGATGAGCGTTCGTAATCTTATCCCTTTTAAAAAGGTCAAGTCAGCGAAATTCATTTTCATAATTTACTTGGCAATGAAAGGTCTGTTTTCCGCCTTCGTTTCATATTGCGCTGATGATAACTCGCGGCAGAATAAAGAATAATTTATTTGAGTTCTTAGCTGAAAATTTAAGTCCTATTCCGTTCATGCAAAAACACACGAATTTTCAGTCGGTTTATTTGAGGTTCGATGTGAAACCTTCTGAAATAATAATAATTGCAGTATACCGTGCCACCGTTCATTAATCCCTATCAGCTCAGATTTATGCAGGAACTTATTAAGATATTTTGCGGGAGCTTTTGTTGTTTTTGAGTTTAATGGAGACATTATTTCACGTCATGCAATAATTATATAGGCGACGGTTAATTTATAGTAAACAAAGAAGTTCGCTTTTGAAAAACTTCTGAAACTCAAACAAGGAACATGATTTAAACAACATTTAATAGCTTAAAGTTATTCAATTTTGTATCTACAACAACTACCACTTACTTATTTTAACTCATGTACCATTGCTACTAGTCAAATATAATTTTGTTTATATGAATTCATTGCATTAATGCAAGCTTCGTTTAGTAACATCTTTGATCTTCATCACCAAACCTTCCTAAAGTTCATTGAAGGGTTTTGTGGTTGTTTTGACCTCTGAGGGCTCTGCACCTCAGCGATTTCACTGAATCACCGCCATGCAAGTGTGATTTATACACGGTAGTAACTGTTTTCGCTCATACTTTAATTGTAGTCGATGAATAAAACATGAACACATGTGGAAACGATTCGTTTTGAAAAATTACAAATAAATTTCTATCTGTACGCCGTTTTTAATTAGAAGTCACTTTTATGCCGCCGTGTTTACGATATGCAAATCGATCCTTCTGTATTCATCAAGTGGGTCGTGCGTAATTTGATGTATGTATGTATGTATGTATGTATGTATGTCGCACAGTCAAACGGAATTTTTCTTTTATGTTTTTCGCTTGGAAATTACGAGCTCCAACGTTGCATGTTTGCAATTTAAAAAAATATTCATTATATCTGTTGACAGCGAAAGGCTCACGTTAACCTGAATTTACATGGTTTGTGTATGTGCTTTTGAGTATTCTTCGTTTAAAAAAAAACTAATTTATAATTTAGAATTAAAAAAGAACTCCATCATTTAAGTGCATACCTTACTTTGGAGAGTTTCTGAATTTGGCGAATCCCGTGTTTTAAAATAATAATTTATTAAATAGTCGTGAATATGTTAGCTGCATACATCTGGCGGAATTTCAAATCGATGAAAATGCTTCAGTACCACAATAAGGCTTGATTTGGCAGAACGCGAGTGCTCCCGACAGGTATTACAACTGCTGCTAACATCAGCGATTCTATATGAACTCGAAACGAGGCTAAAGTGAACTTGTTCGTCGGAACCCATCGCTCCTGCTTTTAGGATTAACCGAAACACTTAAAGAAAAACGAAGAAAACCCGCGCAAGCGCCAAAAAAAGAAAAATTAATTTTAAAAGAGAATGCTTTCAATAACCCTCAAATACCTTTCAGCATTAAAAATAAAGAGATTTCATTATTTGAAATTGATCCGAATTTATTTCGTGAAATATCTGGAGATTGGAGCTGGTCGAATTTAATCCGACGAGCGTCGATAGGTCGTGAGGTCCATCCCGTGTCAATTCGCTCTGATGTTTTAATTCAGTCGGTTGACCCACAATCCGTCTCGTTGATGGCTGTAAGAAGCAGAAATAAGGTTTTTCCGGCGTGCGGAAATTCGGCCTGCTTAATTGAAGAGCGCCCAGATTGTTTCCCATTTCCGGTGATGGTTCACGCCCAGGAACGTCCTGGGAATCGAAAAGGGGCGGCTTAAAATTTTAACGAAGCTATTCATTGATTCAATTACATTTTTCAACTAATTAAATTACAGTTGATTCACTTACCTATGTAGATTTGGTTTTCCTAGTTCGAAAGCGCTTAAAATTTTTGAACACTTTGAATTCGCTCAGACTTTCGTATTTTTAAAAAAATATTTCCTTTCTTTTAAAATCAATAATTTTTGATGTATTCTTTTGGCTTTCAGCTTCACCGCGTCACAATTCTATTCTCTATCGACGGTTCATCCTCTTTCGCAAAAAGGACTTGGTCAGGGCTGTTGCTGCTGATGCTTCCGGAAGCAGAGGGTCGCACCAAACATTTTCTTCAAAAGCGAATGTTTTGTGGCCTAGCTTGTCGTCAGAAAAAAAAAAGATACCGCCATTCTCCGTTAGATGGCGCTGTTGAATTTGCGGCATCTGAGGATTGTGGAAGTAATACATTTTGGATGACTTTTGCTTCTTCTTTTTCTTCTTCTTCTCATTTCTCTATTGCTTAATGCCTGTTACATCTGCACTGAAAGGACGATACAATATAACCTTTTAGTTTCTTAAAAGAATTATGGTCGATCGACGCTGTTTTAAAATGATTGTTGTCCGACAGATGTCGCTGCTGTCATTTTACTTTAACTGAAGATCAAAACAGCAATAATTTTCGAGTTTTTCCCACAGCAAAATAGTTTATTGCCAAGCTCCGTTAGATGGCGCCCTAAAGCAACTGCCACTTTCCCCAAAGCGATATAATTTATCATCGTTGATTGTTAAAGAAGTGTTGCGGGTCTCTGTGATATGGCGTCCTATTAAAATAAAATTAGTACGGGTCGTTTTTTTAATGTCAAATAGAGGCCGCAAGATGTCACGACCTAAACTGGTATTTGCAATTATTTAAGGAATATGGCAATTTTTTCTTCTCTCATTTCTTTATGCGTAGGTGGGCGTTGGAATGAACGTGGAGCAAAAACTTTCAAATTTGTAAAAGATCAACCAAGGATAGTCTCAGCAAAAATTCTCCAACTGTTATCCGACAGGTGTCACTTGAGTTGTTTTGCTTTAACGGAGGATCAAAATAGCAAAAATTTCCCGAATTTTCCCCAAAGCACCGTTTATTGTCAAAGAAGTGTCGCCAATTTGGTGCTCTAAAGCAACTATGTATTTAAGGCATTTTGTTGCGGCGAGATGTCACGATCTAAACTGGTGTCTGCAATTATTTAAGGATTAAGGAACTAGCTCTTCCTTATTTGTCGTTCTTTTTCTTCTTCTCATTTACTTGTGCGTTGAAGCACAAAAATTAACTAAGGACCGTGAAAGTAAAAACAATCTCATGTATTGAGGAAAGCAGAAACAGTAAAAACAGAATCATATTTTTTTTTAATTTGGTTTTTTCTTTTTTCTTTTGACAAACACATTCATTAGGTTCGTTCCATTCGTCGGGATTTCTGAACCGTTCAAAATCCTACTGAGCATGAGCGGTTATAAATATAAATTATAGATATAAATTTCATACTGCGCATGATTTGAACGATTCAGAACTTGAAATTCTACCAAATGGAAGAGACCTATTAATTAATATCCGAGTAATTGTTCCGCTCGCGTTGCACCTGAGTATAGATTGTGTTACGAAATTGAAATGACAATTTTCTTATAGGAAAATGGGAGCGCCATCTATGGGCGACCAGACATATTATTGTTTGTGAAGTGTTTTATTTTTGCGTAGCTTATGGATTTAGGTGCGTTTTTAGATCATGAGACATCTCTTTAGTCGGGCGCACGCATTGCGGAGTGATGACTCATGGTCTAAAAATGCACGCACCTAAATTCGCACTTTACTTATAACCAGAGGCTGGATTTTAGGTAAAGTTCCTGTGTTTAATTTTTAAGGTTTTAAAGATTTTTTTTAAAGATATCATTAGAAATAGATTCAAATGACTTTATTTCTAGTGAAACGAAAACATATCTTAAAAAACAAAGACATTTTACCTAAAATCCGGCCTCTACTTATAACAAGATGGACAAAAGGCTGCAAACGCCTTTAACTCTATCAATTTTTTTTTAAGTTGGATTACGTAAATACGTTTATTTCTTTTTCGTAATATCGATTTTAAATTAACAATGATACTTTATTTTTTTCTTAAAGTTTTATCTGATTTTATGTTTTTTGCTACGAATGTGTTTTAGGATGAAAATTTGGAACCCACTAATAAATGTAAAAAGTAAATGCAAAACTGAACAAATCTAAAACTTTTTAAATAAATCTTAAAGGAGCCATGAAATTTAGTGCAAAAAAATGTATGTACTTGTTGGGTTCGACTTCTGCTTCTGTGAAAATAATAAAATTTGTGTTAATTTGAAACACGCAAGGATATCAAATTTACTTGTCAAAATTTTATTAAATTTTGACAAGTGCTTTAAGCTCTTTCGTTGGCTCGAATTGACTTCTTTTTTTTTAAATTTTAAATGTTTTATCTAATTTAAACAAAACGTACTAGAAGATTAAACATAATTCTGTCAATTTAAAATAAAAATAATGAGGATGAAACATAATTTGTCGAAATTTTTATTAATCGTTAATTAAAGTTTCTTCTAAATTCGGTTTTTTTAAAATTAAATTGTTTGTTGATTTTAAAATGTTCTGAAACATTGCATTTTGTAATTCAAATAATTATTTATCAGTCGAATGTCTTTATTAAAATTTTGAGTATAAAATTTTCTTTGTATTTTTCAATTTTGTTCCTATTTTAGTACTTTTTATACAGGGTGTTTTTTTTACTGTGTGCAAATAAAAAAACCTCAGTATAAGTAAATGAAATGCTACCTTCTGCACCTATTGGCTACTGTACATACCAATCTGCACAATACAAAAATTCCCGCATTTCTAACTCTTAACGAGTTTTTTCATATTTCGAATTTCAGCAATTTCTTTCGAACATCGCTTAAATATCACAGCACATTTGCTTAAAACGTCAATTACATAAAATACCTGCAGAGGTTGTAACCAAATTTTCAATTCCTCAGTAGAGCTTGGGGCTTGAAATGGAATTAAAACAAAACTTTTTATTTTATTTTCTTTCTTAAATAACTAAAAATGACAGCAACGCTAGTTCTGTGGAGTACAAGGGCACTGCATAAATCAGGTTCCCTCTCCACATCTTTATGAGTAGTTTTAAGAGCGATCACGTATTTCGTCTGCGATGTGGACATCGTCAGACACTTTAGTCTAGTGCTGATGATATCCGCTTCGTAGAAGAAACCGGTGCGGGGTTCTTGCTCATTTTTTCTCACTTGAGTTATTGTTAACCATCAAAGGAAACATTTCGGGATGCAAAATCAAAAGAAAAAAGTTGTTTAATCAAAAGGAAAATGCAAAATATTTTATAGAACATTTACAGAATGAGCGCCGATATCTGAAATTTATATCGACACATTTGTAAAATATGAAACTAAATAAAGCAAACATTTTCTCTATACAGCAGGCAGCGTGATTGATGAAACGAAATTCATCCCCACCGTTTATTTTTATTTGCCGTTTGTTACGACGAAAAAAAAACGTGTTATTGAAACCTCCAGCGTTTACGTAAGAACCAGTTCATTTATAACGTCGGAGTATTCGCCTTTCGGAGAAATTTTCTATAAAATTGCAGCTTTTATCGGTTCCCCCGTCATCAATTTACAACCGAGCACTGGCACAAGATGATATGTGTATTCGCAAAGGTTGGCCGCCTCTGTAGCATAGTTCCGGTAATTATTTCAGTCTGCTTGCTGAAAGTATCACAAAGTAGGTGATTGCAAAGAGCGACTCAAAGGAGTTTTCCGAGGCGCTTTGTGCGCCTTGGATTTTCAGCGGAAAATATGCTTCAGATACTCGCGCCATGTATCGTATCTACGACAATAAAAGATATTTATGTATCTCTTCAGAAAGGTGAACGTCTCGTGTGTTTATAACCGAATTACACCGGAAATAAAAGAAAAATAGGAAATCTTCTATAAATGGTAAATTCTTTTTGTTGAGAAAGTTTGAGAATGAGAAAAATATATGTATATAACTGGAATGGTTATATGAGAGAGGAACAAGTTGAGAAGATGTTAAAGAAAAAAAAATACTAAATAATAGATAAGATATTGACTAAATAAGAACAAGTTTTTTTTTACTTGAATAAGAAACGCGTTAAGGCTGGTCTACACCAACGACTTATCGTACGATAAAACGGTCATGCAAATCGTTCGACAAAATGTACGGTTTACACACAGTTTCATCTTATCGTCCAAATCCCATTATACAACTTTCAGTTCCGCGATGATCGTCATGGAAGAAGTACTCCTGTTTTCAATTTATGCTGTTTGCATTGCAAGAAAAAAAAAGAAACGAAGAACTCGACGATTAAGATGGTCCAGGGAATGGCTCTTGGAAAACTACGATCTAGGTCAATAAATTCGCTTAAAAATTAGCGAAGATTTGACATTCTTGGTCTTTGCAAATATTCAAATTGAAATAAAGATAATAAATACAAGATAATTTGGAAAAGATGTGCCGGTGGTCACAAAAAACAAAACAAACAAAATACAATACTAAGAAGAAACTTGAATGAGGTTGTACGACAAATCGAAAAACTGAGCTCGAAGGCATCATTTTCCGAAAACGATGCGACAAGACGGAATGTCTGAACAAGTCTGACATCTTATCGGTTTTTTCAAGGTTCTTTGCATTTGTTGTCGCACGTGGTCAGAGTGCACGAGTTTCTTCTTAATGTTGTAGTTATTATCTTTATTTAAATTTGTATATTTTTAATAATAATAATAATAATAATCTTTATTAACCACATACCTAGGCACAATTACATAAAACATAGTGTGTAAAATATATAATTACTTTCTATGAGTAGAGTGGTTAATGGGAAAGGGATCAGCTACCCTATTCCAAGTAACAAAAAAAGAAAAATATTAGGTATAAACCTGGCGCACAAGCAAACAAAGATATTAAGAATTAAGACAGTGTGAAGAGTACAAGAAAGTAAGTGAAAGAGAAGAAAAAAAAAACCATGTAACATTGAACTCAGGTAATATTCGATTGCAAAAACATATAAACTCGTATCCGACGTTTGAAAGCTTGTATGCTTAAGTATTTGGCTTCATCAGGAATGTTATTATAAATCTTAGCAATAGAATATGAGAAAGAACGCTGAAATAGAGCAGTGTGATGGAGAGGAGTAGTCAGCAAGCCTCTGCTTCTAATATTAATATTATGTACATCAGTACGAAAGCTGATTCTATTATAAAGATAGCAGGGTCTTTTTGTGATAATAAGTTTATGACAGTAAACCGACAAGTGAAAGTGTCGTCTTTGATTCATGTTTAGCCAGTTGGCCCAAGCTAATGTGTGCGAAATATGGTTTCTGCGTTTTATACCGTATATGAACCGTAAGCATGCATTTTGAACACGCTGTATTCGAGACTTATCTACGCTGTCTAAACACGGTCCATACACGGTGTCACAGTAGTTGAAGTTGGAGAGAACTAAACTTTCACATAATGATTTACGAAGGCCTATATTTAAAGTGTCCTTACTGCCATATAAAACTTTTAATTTCCCAAAAGCCTTACCCACGATATTAATTGTATGTTGTTTAAAACGTAATTTATTGTCTAAGTATACTCCCAAGTTCTTGGCACATTCAACTATGCACAAGGGCGAACCGCCAATATTCAAAGAGATTTGACTAGAGACAGTTGCTCTGTGTTTTTCCTTACAGAAGAGTATTATTGAAGATTTGGAAGAATTGATTAACAAACCATGGTCAGTGATAGACTTTAATAATTTACTTAGGTCCAAATTCATAGATTCCACAGCCTTTTGTATATTACTTGGTGAAAAACTATAAAAAAGTTGTGTGTCGTCAGCGTAGATATAATAAGAAAAACAAGTTAAGAAATTTAATAGATAAGAAGTGTATATAGCATACAATAATGGACCAAGAATACTGCCCTGCGGCACTCCAGACCTAAGCTCTAGAGCAGATGAGTAAGACTCATTCAATTTGACCACTTGTCTTCTCTCAGACAAATAATTTTTGAAAAATTCAATACTATTGTAATCAAGACCCATGTAATGGAGGATGGCCAGAAGCAACTTATGATTAATCATGTCAAATGCTTTAGAAAAGTCTAAGAGAACAAGTACAGCAAGGTTTCCCGTATCTAGAGCTTTGAGCGCATCGTCAGTGACAGCGGACAGTACCGCAGAGCAGCTATATCCTGGTCTAAAGCCCGATTGTACAGAAGGTAAAAGATCAAAGTTATTTAAGTGAGAACGCAATTGAGAATCGACAATTTTTTCCAAGATTTTGGAGAGCACTGGGAGGATACTTATTGGACGCAAGTCTTTGTACGTGGAAGGATTATTGTTTTTCGGTAAAGGTATTACCATGGCTAACTTCCAAATCTTAGGGAAAACACAGTGCGAGATACAGAAATTAATAATATACGTCAGTACAGGCAGAAGGAAAGGGCAACACAAGGATATCATTCTTAAGCTTATGTTATCCAGTGAGCAGGAGTTACTTTTTAGACAGTTTAATATTCGATAAGTTTCTTCATCAGAGATATAGTCAAGTGAGAATAGTTTTCGTATTTTTGGGTCAATATTACAAGAGTAAAAGTGAAGCAAGTTATTACTAACGGCAGGGAGTGCGTTTGGCACAAAAGACGAATTTATAGCATTGGCATCAGAAATATGTGGAGGGATGGTGACTGATTTCTTTTTATTATATATGTTTAAGGCTCTGAGATCTTTCCAAACTGAACGAGAATCCTTATTCTTGACACTGTGCTCTATATAAGCTTTTTTCTCTCTTCGTATAGCTGCCGTTGTGAAGTTACGAAGCATTTTATAATAATTGATATGCCCTATAACAGCTGTTTTCTTAGCTCTTTTTAACGCATTATCTCTGATTTGCATCATGTACTTGATATTATCAGTAATCCATGGTGCTTTGGGTTTGTTAAATAAGCCAACTTTATATGGAGCATGTATGTCAAAGATTGATGTTAAGCTACTGTTAAAAAAACTGATAATATCATCAATATTTTGTAATTCATAAATCGAGTCCCATTGCATAAGTTGAAGATCCCGATAAAAGCTTGCATAATCAAAATTATAAAAATTACGAAATCGACGCCTAGTCACTTTAGGAGAACTATTTCCAAAACAAAAAGAAGCATGGGTAAGCAAGTGATCAGAGATATCAAGCATGTTCATCACGCCAGCGTCATGTACCATGACATCATTACCAACAATAATTAGATCTAGTAAAGACATTCTCGAGGTGACATTACTGATTCTAGTAGGTAAATCAATTACTTGTTTTAAACCAAACATATCAAACACACCCTGCAATTGCTGCCTAGAGGAAGAACTGCCTAGCATGTCAATATTAAGATCACCGGTGCAAATGAAGTCTTTACACTTGACTACAATGTTAGATAACATATCTTCAAGTACTAAAATAAAGTTAGAGTTGTCAACATACGGCGGTTTGTAAATAACACCAATAGCTAAATCCAGCTTGTTACCCAAAATAACCCAGAGAGTTTCAAAATCGGAAACATAACACATCGGTATAGGCGTAAAAGAGATACCAACTTTAATGTAAATACCTAACCCGCCACCTCTCCTATCACCCTCTCTATCTCTCCTGATGAAATGATAACCTTCGATTAACAGATCTGTATTATCAATAACAGGTGTAAGTCATGTTTCTGTAATAGTAACAACATCGTAATCAATGGAAATGATATGCTGCTTCAAGACATCAAAACCATTCAGTAAGGAACGCGCGTTGAAATGAGCAATCTTAAACATAGAGATGTATCTTAGTTTAGCTCAACTTTATACATTACAATAAGAAAAACGTAATAATAATTAAATTTACTTCCTGTAATCCAAATTAATATTTAATGCTGAGAAAATAAATTAGATCCAACATATTTAACGTAAAACATAGTACCCAATTTTAGACGTTTAAGTTAAAATTAAAAAATCACGCATATAATTATTCATAACATAAATTAAAAGTAAAACAAGAAGAAAAGAAAAAAAAATTAAATAAATAAATGTTTCCAATGTTCACCTTTGTTGAAACCGAAGTATAGGAAAGATATGACAGTGACTTTAATTATTTCACAAACTTCAACTAATTTAGTAATAATTCAATACTGAATATGCACTAAAAATGAAATGATAATCAGATTCACGCTAGGTAAAAACTGAGAGAGAAGAAAAATATATTAAAAAGAAAAAAAAATATCAACAGTGTGACTTCTTTTCACCACTACAACAAAAACAACACAAAAAATACACGCATTTTGCGATGGCAGCAGTACACAGAATAATAATTGTTGTAACCCTCAATATAACTAAAAGTAAAAGACATTGTTAATATTACTTAAATAAATTGTAACCGAACACGTTTTTAACTAAACCTTGAAATTTATAATATATAACACCATCTCTGGTCCATACGTTGCGCCTACCGTGCTCCTCCTCCAACAACTTCAATTTTTCAGCGCGTAGTTGTGTAAGATCTTCTTTTATTACAAATTTAGTTCCTTTTAATTTACTTTTGCAGCGGAATACATCAAATTTAGATTTATATGATCCAAATTTCACCAATATCGGACGCGGTTTTTCAGACCTGGAATTCTTGGGGCCCACACGGTGGCAACGTTCAATGCCGGAGGCTGGAATTTCTAAATTTAATTTTTCAGACAAAATACCCGTTACAAGTACTTCTGCATTTTCATTTAACTCTTCCTTCACGCCAAGTATTCTTACGTTGTTTCTTCGACTGTACTGTTCCAATTTATTAGTTTTTTCTTGGCAAGTCACTCGGAGTTTTTCATTTTCTTCCTTCAAATTCGTTATTTCTTTATCCATCAAATTAAATTTAGACTCGTAGTTGTCAATAATGGTACCCAGTTGTTTATTAATTATTTCGCATATAGACTGAGAAATGCTAGTAATAAATCTTTCCTTCTTGAAGGCTTGTAATATAATTTCTTCATATTCCGCAATTTGCGACCGTGAGAAGACCATTTTGTTTTTGCAGACAAATCACAGATAACACAAGCACAGATTTAAACACTTGATAGTAACTTTTCGGGTGTTATTAAAGAGAGAGAAGTTAATCAATTGCTGCAGCTCGCAAGACACGTGCACTACTCGCTCGCCATTTTACTTTTCAGATACCAAGGATACTTTTATTTGCAGATACCAAGGATGTCGACAGTGTTCTCGCCAATTTTTAAGCGAATTTATTGACATATATCGTAGTTTTCTTTGCTTATGGCAAGTAAAAAGTGCAGATTATAGTGACCGAGTTAAGAAAAGTCAGGCATACGAAGCCTCGATTGAAAAATATAAAGAAATTGATGAATCGTCTAACAAAGAGAAAATTACAAAGAAAATTAACTCTTTGTGTACGGTGTACAAAAAAGAGCTAACTAAAATAATTCAATTAACTATAATGGGATTTGGACGATAAGATGAAACTGTGTGTAAACCGTAAACTAGTAAACCTTTTGTCGAACGATTTGCATGGCCGTTTTATCGTACGATAAGTCGTTGCGTGTAGACCAGCCTTAAAAGGAATAAACAAGACAATATACGACAAAAGCACCAAAGTGTGGAAATAGAAGTTATGAGGGGGACTAAATTTGTGAATAGAAAAAATGTTTCCCCTAATCAAAAACATGTTTTGCCTCTGCTCAGTAAGACGTAATAATTAACGTACCCGAGGCGGAATGATGAAACATAAATAATGAAATAACAGAGATGCCTTTGCGGTTGCTTGTTTGCGCAAAGGTGCGCGGAATAATGTTGTTTAATGTACGCCATGCTAAACGATATTTATGTAGGTAATGGAGCACGCAGGGTCGCACAATGTCGGCCAGATTTGGTTGGCACAACGCACCCCCTATGTCTTTTATGTAATCTGAATAAATTACGGGGGGGCTGCGTTCTGTATGGTATGATGTTTCAGATTTCCAAACGAAGCCAATTAATCCGTAATTATTACTTTCGCAGTTGGTACTATTAATTTAAAGAGACTTCAAAAGAAGAAGGTCACAGTTGCTGATTTTTCAATAAGTTAACACAAAACAAAAACAATGTTATTAAAAGTTGTGATCATTCTGTGTGGATTTGAATGGAAGTAACTAAAATAATAAATGAATAAAATGAGATCTCCAGCGGGTATATACATTAGAAACATTCCCTCTGAGAACTATTCTTTGAAGAATGGAAAAAATATTTTCAGCTGCTGACATTTAAAGGCCGCCACTATTCTTAGACCGCAAACACATTGGAAATTGCTTGCTAAATATTTAAGTAAGAAGAAAACGAATGAAATATGTGAAATATTTCAACAAGTACGAAACAAAAGTCAAACCAAAATGAGACACATGATATAGAGATAGTGTTGCGCGTTTACAGGGTTACAACTAATTAAATGCTCACCATGGGGATCTCGTAAACTATAAGAGGCACAAAGACGGTTAAATTATAAAAAAAAGTTGCGTTATTTTGGGTCTATAAAAATGTGCAAATAAATTTCTTCTCTCTTCATTCGTTTCTGTAATTTCTTAAAAAAACTGAAAATTCTCAATTTCGAAAATCTCGAATATTTTGTTTATTTATTAAGATAGATCACAAACTCGGTAATTTGATATTAAATTAAATCTAATAAAGAAATAGGTTAGGATTGACAGTTTCGTAGATACGACTTTCTTATGGGCGCTATCTTTGATATTTATACCATGTGATACAAAAATAAAATCTGAATTCGATGATATGACACACTGTATCTCTTATAATTTACGGGATTCCCATGGTGAGCCTTTAATTAGTTGTAACCCTGTATAGTTACATCGTTAATGTTCGTTTGCGTGGAGAGAGAGATCGGAGTGTAACTTCAGCCACAGTCAGGATTGCGATAAGGATATTTTTGGTGCTATTTTCAGTGCAAAAGATCTCCGTACAGTAAGTACTTTGCAAAAGATTTTAGTAAATTTTTTAAATTTTCAGATAAAATATGCTTTTTGGTGACTTTACTGTTCTTGGTTGGTAATATTTAATTACTTTTACATCGCGTAAAAGATTTATGATATTAGCCGTCCTCCACTTACATTCACCTCACCCAAAATCAAATCGATTTTATTTTGAACTGAAATTATTTTAAAGTGAACAGAGGAGACTCTTAAGGGTCATATGCACCAAACACTTTAATCGAGCTTAAATTTGAGTGACGTTTATATTGTGACATTTGAAGTTTCATAACATTGTGTAAGTCAATTCTAAGTGACGCTTAAAGGTGCTTAAAGTTAAGCTGAGTTAATTCATTCGGTGCATACGACCATTAAGGAATGATGTTTTGGAACTAAAATGAACATAATCTCAAAATGCGTATGAAATTACATGAAACTGATAACTGATTTAGAAAACCAGCTTGATCAGTACGGGGCGTGGGAGGGGAAACTCAATCACTTCCTCATCACTGATCGCCAATGGAATAACAGCAAATGGAATGCAATCAGTGATTTTTAAGTGAATTTGAATCGATTTGCGTTCAAATAGGCTGTAAGTGAAGGACGGCTAATGTGATCTGGCCGCTGCCGAACAAATAGAAGAAATTTAGTAAGTTGGTATGCATTAATGACCATTACCGATTTTGTCACTAGTTTTGGTGACTTTATGTTGAAATTTCGGACAACTTCTAATGAGTTCTGACATATCGAACTTATTATAATTATAACAAATAACACACGTCTGCATTTTTTCACTTTTGCAAAATTGTCTTGAGTTCAGAGGCTGAACTTTATGTTTTTTGGTATGCTGAATCCAAATATGACATCCGTTTTTCTCCATCACGTAAAGATTTTTCACAAAACGCAAGGATAGTTCATAAAAAAACACTACATACATATCAATACGGGTTTATTAAAACTGATTTAAAAGAGTTTGTTTTCATTTTTCTTTTAAGAAAAACACGTACACTATCGTAAAAACCATGTTCCATTCAAGATAAAATAGCAAATATCTCGAAAATGGTTAACTTTAGCGCTATCATATATATACCTTTTTGGTAAAGGAAAGACAGTGGAATAATATTTTCTTATTAAAAATCTCATAAACCTAATCACAAAAATGTTAGAGCATATTAAAGAGCAGAGTAACACCATACGTAGCGCCCTCTATCTACTATATCAAAATTAATTGCATAATATTATTTCTCGTCCCAAGAAACACCCGCATCTAAATTTTTAAGACGATATGTGAAAAATTTTAAGAATTATTACGGAAAATTGAAGTTAAAATTCTTACTTTAATAGTCTGTATCTTTTTCATTATCAACTTTTGGTAGAAGTAAGTTCGGTTAAATCGTAATATTTTGACGTGAGGAATCTACCATTGCTCTGTGTTCCATTACTTTTGGTCCCCCTGTATAAAAGTGAAACCTACAAATCAATAGTAGGGCGCAAGTTTAACTTAACTTTCCGCGCTGTAGCGTTTTCGCTGCTTTTGAAAGCTTCTTTTCAGGCTTTTTCCTTTTATATGTCACTACCTCAGTTTTTTGGAGCAATCCCCAGCAGTAGTCCACTATCATACTAGTGCTCCAGCGTCCCTGGTATCTCCCCTCTATCTCTTTCATATCTTGGTGGAAACGCTCGCCTTGTTCCTCGCTAACGGCTTCTAGATTCTCTGAAAAGTAGTCCAAGTGGGAGTGAAGAAAGTGCAACTTGAGGTTCATCGAACACCCCAGTTCTTTCAAATTTTGTGGCATGTCTTCGATGATTGCCTTGAAATTGCTCGCTCGTGCAGCTCATAGTCACGGGCTGCTAATGCCTTTGGTTTTTATTGTTGCCAAGGAACTTACTTACTACTTCCTTGAATGACAGCCAAGCTGCCTCTTCCTTAACATTCATTTTCGTCTCAAACTGTGGATCTTTCATTAGTTTGCGAATGTCAGGGCCGACAAATACTCCCTCTTTGATTTTTGCCTCGGATAATGCAGGGAATTTGTCACACAGGTAATTGAAACGTTCCCACTTTTAAATTTCCACATAAGGTCCACTCTTGGTCCTTGTATTTCAACTTCGACAAAATCATACTCAAGTTCTCGTAGCGTTCTTTTAAATGAACAGAATGATCAACTGGTACTGAGGCGAACTTATTGCTATTATGAAGGATGACTGCCTTTAGGCTTCGTTTTGAAGAATCAATAAAAAAATCACCATTCCTTGACATCATAGTTCACATTGAACATATTTAACAGCCTAGGGACATCATTGCAGAATACTAGTTCATCCTTTTGAGAAAAGTATGGAAGAAAATCTTTCTCTCTTTTTCTGTACCTACCATGAAAATGATATACCTGGTGCCTACCTAGAGCCTAACAATTCGGCTGACTCCTTTGGTCGATCTAAATCTCTGACAAGATCATTTAATCTGCTTGTGTGGTTATAACCACTAAACTCTTCACCAGAGCTACTCCCTTCATTGTCAGTATCATTACGTGTCGCCATATCTTCTAACGAACTTGGTGGAGTTGGTACAGGGATGTCAGGACCATGCGGATGGGAGATTTGGATACGAAATTACTTTTTTGTTTTTCAAGTTATACCCCTCAACATTGGTCAAGCAAAAATAACAATCATCAATATGATTTCGGGGCTCCCTCCAGACCATTGGCACTCCGAAACGAAAGGATTTTTTTTTACCTTGAGACCACTGTCGAAGTTCTTCCGTGCAAATGCAGCAGACTGTGTGCGGAGCCCATGCCTTATATTCATCACCCAGTTTCACACCGAAATATGCAAAATAAACGTCCTTAACGAAGGCAGTAATGTTCCTTTTTTGTTTTTTCACTAGGTAGTTATCACAGATGTAACAATAACTATTAGCACTAGTGCGACAATGACGATTAGACATCATAAAGTGAACACAGTCTTAGTTAAAATCGATCGCAATGAAAACAGCACTATAACACCTTCCTCACATCTTCTCCAATCGAGAAACAAATCAGTACTGAGCAGCTAAACATAATGATGCAGTCGAGATTAGCAATAAACACAAGTTGAAACATGAGCAAACAGAAATTCATTGTGATCAGTGTTTTTCAATACAGAATTACGTTCGGGTTGAAACATGAACGAACTGGAGTTTATACTCTTTGTTCTTCAATGTATTGGATGAAAAATCGTGAAATAACCTGTAATGACATGTTCTTGACTTTTTATACTTGCGCGTAACATTGACTAACAGACAAAGCAAAATGCAGGGCTCTTTACAAAGTTATGCACATGCTCACAGAGCCTCCTAGAGACTGTAAGGCAAAATAACTAAAAAGCAAGATTACATAGCGCTTTGTGAAAAAGCCCCACGTGATGGAGAGAAAGGGATGTCATTTTCGAATCCAGCACACCAAAAAACGTAAGAATTCATGAACACAATTTTCCCATTGCAGAGCTGTGTAATTATTTCATTTGATTCTGACATTTTGTGGTAACACCTGTCATAAAATAATTAGCAATGAAGAAACATCTGGCAATTTGTGGAAAACGTAGAACAAATGAATGACGATCTGATTCCTGCCCTTTTTTGGACAAAAAAGTACAATAATGGAAGTTTCTCTTTTTTTACTATCGATCCATATTATTTGTTTATTTATTTGCTGTGTTTTTCCGAGGAAGAAAACGCGATTATTTTAAATTTCTTTCATAGTTGCTTGTGTTAATTTTTTTATGGAGGAAAAAGTCGAAATTCGATTGAAATTGGAACTTGTTTTGTCATCGCTCTTATTTATTAATTATTGTCTGATGCAAAAGTAAAAACGAAAGTTTTTTTTTTTTTAATTTAAACCGTCGACCAAAATTTGAGTTCCTTGTATTTCATAAACAATCGATCGTCTTTTATTTTATTTTATTTTATTTTTTTTTTCTTGACGGAAATCCATTATAGTGTAGATAATAATTAATAAAAGAAAAACGGAGATTTTATAGTCCAAGTTTTAATCTACACACCAGTTATATAAAAACCCAACTAGTTTCGGCTTTTCGCCATCTTCAGGGGATAAATCGGTCGACCTCAGACCTCCGTACAGATGGTAATTGTTTCTAGTCGAAAATAATTTTAATCGTTTTTAATTGTTTTTTATCGAATTTTTAATATGTATTAATCTTTGAAAGTTATGTTATATTATTTCAATAACTCCTGATTTTCGATTTATCCCCTGAAGATGGCGAAAAGCCGAAACTAGTTGGGTTTTTATATAACTGGTGTGTAGATTAAAACTTGGACTATAAAATCTCCTTTTTTCTTTTATTTTTTATTTTGTTATTTTTTTATGAAGAGAAAATCGAAATTCGATTGGAATTCGAACGTCTCTTGTCATCGTTCTTAATTTATTTTCTGATGCAAAAGTAAAAACGAAAGTTTCTTTTACGTCCAAATCATCGATCATTTTTTTGTTCTTTGCGTTTGTTAACAATCGATCGTCTTTTGTTTATGTTTTTAACACAAACCATCAACTCACGTTTTCTTTTGCAATCTTATTCTTAGGCCAGTGTTGCCAATTGGTAGTATATTTAATGATAATGAATAATTTCCACTAAAAATTATTTGCTTTTAAAACAGAATATAACAAATTATAAAATTTTACTTAAGGCCGTTTTAGACCACGGTTTTTGTACAACTTTTGCTCTCATTTCTTGAGTAATTTAAATTGTGCAGTATCACACATTGCACATTACATCAAAAATTAAGATTGAATTAAATAGAACGCGTTCGATTTGCAGCCCAAATATTTCTTGTTCCAAATATTATTGCACTTAATCTCGCTAATAAATAGGATGGTTCAAAAACGGCCCTAGACAATCTTCATTGAATTAATTTCTTAAAAACGCAGTCCTTCAGACGAAGTAAAAATAGACGGGATATTATTAGATCTCGTTTAACGTGTGGATCATAAAAGTTACCAGAAGCTAATTTTATCGAACTCATCCCATTTGAAATAGCTCATAACGTTCTGAATGTGTTTATAGACACGACGACCGCTTCAACTCCTCGACGTTCTTGTGGCTGCATACACAGCTTCCACAAATTAAAAGAAATTCTCGAACGATTAAATATTATTAAATATTCACTCAATTTTTTTTCTCTTCCTCCAAATTTCACTTGCGCTTCCGGGCTGTTTTGAAAATCATTTTGCCAGGAAGAATACACACATAAAATGGAATACCGATCGGGCTCGGTTCGAAGTCAAACAAAACTTCGTTCCTGTTTAAACTCAAACTTAAACTCTGTATTAAATTATAGATATGTTACGGGGGGGGGGATGATGAATAAAAGACGCGGTTCGAAGTTCTGTGGATATATAAATGAGAGGGGTTTTGTTAAATAAATTTTCGATGAAATACATTTCTGATTAAATTAAAATATTGCTGAGACATATTTAAAAATTCCAAGGATTACTGGATATTACATGGGCTGAGTTGCTCACTGAAGGTTTAAACCTTGTTTAACGTTAACTAGAGCTTAATTTCTCTTTTTGGTTGTTCAGACAGTGATTAAGAGATAAAACGAAGTTTAACTATGACATTTGCTAAACCATGAAATTCGGTCGTTTAAACTATAATTAACGTAAAAATAACTTGAAAAAAAACTTTAAACACGAGAAAAGTTCTACTTCAAAAATTTCGGTATTTGCAATAAACTGCAGGGGTTTTCTTCCTCTTGGGAGTATTAAAAATAAGACTTTTTAATAACAAGCAATTATTATTTATGTTTGCTGACGTTTCACCAAATACAGAGTGGAAAGTTTAACTGGAATAAATTCTGTAACTTAGAAAATTACAATTTGTAGCAAAATTCTTGGAACAGGTCAATTTTTAATTTTAATGGCGCATATTACAAAGGGACTTCTTTAACTTTTCAATTATTTGGAGGGGTGAAACAACCCCTAACTTTTTTTTTAAATGGAAGGGTATGTTGACTAATTTTTTTTCTTAAAGCTTGTTCAATTGGTAATACAGCTACGTTTTTATTTTTTAATTTTTCTTTAACAGTAAAAGGAAAAAAAATTAAAAAAAAAAGATTTTTTTTTTACGAAAACCGTTTTTCCCAGTAGATGGATAGGAAGAACAGGACCGATTGAGTGGTCAGCAAGATCTCCAGATCTCACCCCTTTAGACTTTTTATGGGGGGGTATTTAAAAAGTAAAGTTTATGTGACTAAACCAAACGACATAGCAGAACTTCAGGAAAGAAAAATTAAAAAAAAAATTAAAAAAATTAAAAAATAAAAACGTAGCTGTATTACCAATTGAACAAGCTTTAAGAAAAAAAATTACTCAACATACCCTTCCATTTAAAAAAAAAAAAGTTAGGGGTTGTTTCACCCCTCCAAATAATTGAAATGTTAAAGAAGTCCCTTTGTAATATGCGCCATTAAAATTAAAAATTGACCTGTTCCAAGAATTTTGCTACAAATGGTAATTTTCTAAGTTACAGAATTTATTCCAGTTAAACTTTCCAATCTGTATATTTTTGGCTTTTTCAAAGTGAATGATGGAAAAAACTAAACAATTTATACGTGAAGAGAACATGAACTAAGACTCACTATTACAATAATTTTTACTTAAATTTATTTATTATTACTCTCATTACTACTGATATTTTGTTAACATACAAGTTCTCTTTATGATATTTAAAATTAGTAAGATGCATTGTATAATCTCTTATTCACTTCGAAAAATTCAAAAATGTATTTGGCGAAACAGTAAACATAAGCAACTAGTAAAATATTTGCTGAATACTAAAATCCTTATTTTTTCTTGCGTTTAAACATTTTGTCTTAAAAAAAAATTCGTAAAGATTTGCTGTACTTGTTTTAATAGATTTGGAGATATCTGGCACCGCATTTTTCCACAACTACTACTACCACCATCTGTAGAAGACATTACACTTCAAAATCGCTTAATCGCTTTTTTGAATATTTCTTAACTTTTTCGTACTTATACCACCTTATACTTTCTGACACACGTGATAACTACTGTTACGAATAATAAAGTTAAAATTTACACAGCGAAATTAGATACTAAAGCACTTCAGAGCTGCCAACATTCCACTAAACCTTAGTTAATAAATCAGTTGGTTAAAAATGACTGAACAACAGTTTGAAAGAAAACTGTGGTTTGATATTTAACCAAAAGTTAACAAATTACTGGTTTAACCAGACACTGAGCAACTCGGCCATGGGGTTTCTGAAATTTATGTCTTTTGTTAATTTCGAGCGATATTAATTTCCTGATTGGTGGAAGTGATAATAAAATAAACCTTTGGAAGTAACTCTTGGCAATATTGTTTTTATCGAGTGTTAAGTCGAGTTTAATTACGTTTCGCGAATGTACACAGTGAATTAAATTACGTTTGAATACTAAAAATTTTTGAGCGGCCGTAAACGCAGATAAGTACCGCGAAAGCGTAAAATAGAACGGCGTCGGTTTTAAATAAATTTTCTCATTTCCATTCCAGGTGGAATAAAATTTTATTGTGGCGCAGTTTCTAGATATAAAAATAAAAGCACGCCGTAAATGACTGGCTGGAAGTACAAACTATAAAACGGAGGCCGAAAACGTTATAATTTTAAAAGCGCAAAAACCGTTGATCTGCAAATCCGTCCTCTCCGGAGGGTGGTAGAAAAACTTTCCCGCCGGACCGTGACGTATTTTGAAAACAGTCTCAAGCTGACAGGAAGCTTTAAAGATTTGTTTTTCCAAGGGATGCGGACCACCTGCCGGCCCCCCTTCAACGTCGACCGTGTGCGTTTCTCTCCGCGATAATCTCGTCGTTACTGTCCGTATGTCCCGGATTCTATCGGATTTTGTCACAGGTGGAAATCAGATTATCCACCGGTGTGCAGTTGGCCATTTAAATTTTCTGCCTAAAACCTTTCGGATCACCCGGATTTTATCTTGTACGGAATATGCGTTTTATGTAAAACGTTCGCAGCACACTCAGCTTATTGCTACACGTATTTGGTCATTAGGAGGAGCTTAAACAATTAAATTTTACGAACTTACTCCCTCTTCCTAAATGGAGTTAACACTCGTGGATATTTGAATTGGAATTTCAAAAATTTGGATGTATCGATTAATTCACTTGAACATGATTGGTGGTACCGCCACTTTACTACCTTCCTCTCTTCGAGCATTTCCTCGGTCTTGGACACCGCAGAATAATGACAGGAATCCGGTGCGTGTCTGCCTGCGTGCGTGCATCATGTAGAAATTTGCTAATGTTGAAATGCGGTTGCCCATTGTGTCTCCTTGTCACGTAGTTTAAACGGATATCGCTTGTACCACTGTGTAACGCGCAGTGATCATAATAAATCAAGTTAGCCCGCGCATTAAATTACTGTTGTTGCGCTCATTGTTTATTAAATTCTTGTATTTGGGCGGGCAAAACAAACGTTACGAAGAAAAAAGAGCACGAGCCATGGGAACTTTAACGAGTTTTCACGTTTTATACAGGGCATTTAATGAATAACGTCCGTAGTGGCTTTTTACAGCGTTCAAACTACTTTAAATTTACAATTTGTTTATTTATTTAACATTACATTTTAGTTATTCTTGTTAGCATTGGTTGTGTACGAAGAGAAGATCAGAGAACTACATTAATTAGCTCCTTTGATGTTACACTTTTAAGTACTAAATTTAAATTGCCTTTCGTTTTATTGCGTGCTTTATTTACCAAAACCGTATATTAAAGTTTTTTTTATAAGTAAATTAATAGCATAGAGTACCACTGTTTAAAGTAAATGTACTGCGATATATGATATAGAACAAAAATCGAAAGTACTTTTGTGATGGATGACCGAACGAGTTTTTTAACCAATACGTTTGATAAGAAGCAGCGTCCCTTCCGAGAGAAAAAGAAAGAAAAAACAAAACACATTTAGTTAAGGGAAGAACTCCGGGCAAAATGTTACTTAACTTTCACGAGAATAATGTAATTGTTCGCAGCCAGAGCCGAGCAACCTAATTCCGGGCGTTCGCACAGCGCCCAGTCATTTATCAAATAATTTCGGTGCGTAACATATGACAGCCTCAATAATGTACAACGCAGCCGGAGCGGAACCGGAGCCCGGAACCGTGACAAGCGGAGGTCGGCGCTCCGTGTGTGTGCGGGCGACTCTATGCATGCGCGGCTCGGAATTAACAATCGCAATAAAATTATTATTTAAAACAAAGTTGCCCCGCGTTCGGGGGCGGGCCGGGATCTCTCTCTCTCTCTCTCTCGTTGTGTAATGAATTTCATAAAGTTGCTACGTTTAATGAGTAGGTAATTTCGTAAACAAAGCGCAGACTAAAGCTTTAGTTAATGAGAAGATTTAATTAATTATAAAACGTAACCTTCAACCTTTGCAGCGTCAAAGCTGCCGCAATGTTGCTCACTCCTATCGTCGCTGGTTCTATACGTATCTAAAAGCCTAAGTACATTTAAGGTTTTAGGATTTACCAGAAAAATTTACTTTCATCTCCTCTATTTAAAACTACCTATTATTATTTAGATTTTTGCCAAAATTGTCTCAGCTAGTTGATTCAAGACCCTTTTGCCGATTGCAATGTAGTCAATAAAGTCATAAAACCAAAATTATTTAAGTTCCCTTGTCTACTAAAATGAACTTATTGTCTAGACAAACATAATACCTGCATACAATACAGGGTGTAATAGAATAAGTTTTACTTATTAACACTGTAAGTTCTTCATCACATAAGGAATGAATTCTGCAAATATCAATGGTCTTGCTCAAAAATAAAAAAAACTGATCTACACAAGAGCACATCGCCTTTTGTTTGAAAACCCCTGCGCGTTCGTCAGTGCGTCTGCGGTTTTTATTAAAACATCGTAAAACGATAAATTCCGCGAGTGTCACGGCCACTGAGTCAGTGCCACCCGCAACACAATTCGATAACGAAATCTTCGTTCATTAGAAAATCGATAATAATTACATCCTGATATTCCATACTTTGTAAACAAATAACACACTACGTGATTTAATTTATTGATTTCACGTGTTAAAATGATGAATGCGTGTTTTAACATTGATTAGAAACAAATTGGTGACCTTTGAAGAAAATTTTGCGGATGCGATTTTTTTTTTAGTTCCGTCAAATAAATAAATGCCTTGATTGCACTTAATAAAAATGTGTAGTTTAACGCTTTCCCTAAGTTTTGAGAAGGACATTCTTAATAATAATTCCTAATAATAATAATTTACTGTAACAAAGTAAGGTGTGATTTTATCGCTCGAGTATAACAGTACAAACGTTTATTGTTTAATTCGCGTATAAATCACTATTTGCTTTCAGAATATTAAATGATGAACTCCGACTAATAAATAATTAAAAAAACAAATTTCAACACAACACTTGCAACTATCGTAATCAACTCGCACTGTGAATAGGCATACATGCGATCTTTCGGAATTTTATTTGTTTATTCTGAACGTAATAGAGTAATAATAAATTGAGGAATGACGAGTTCGGCGTGTTTCTTGTGTCAATAATACTTTTAGAATGTGACCTCGATTGAATTACCTTTTGTTTTACTTATTGTTAGGTAGGATTCATGATTAATGTTTTACATTAAATTACGGAAGTAAATTAATATTATTATCTAAGGATTATTTTGTATTTCTATTACTTAAATATTAATAAAAAAAAATAACTGGGAACCGTATTCTTTCGTACGAAAGTAATAAATGACCTGCCTCAACGTTTATTGTATTGCATCTGCGGGTTTACTGCCTTATCATTTATTGCGCATAATAGTATACTTCGCTCACCCGGGGCTTTAAATCTAAACCAGCGCTTCTCAAACGTTTTATGTAAAAACTGAATGTATGTCATAACTTCGCTTATTTTCTTGTGTGTTAATGGTGTTTACAGTATGTGAAACTTAATTGATTACACCCTGTGTAGTGAATTGATTTTCGGCGCCTCCACCAAAAATGTAACTTGAGAAAAGTACTTACTTAAATGTAATCAAGACATGCTAATGCTGTTATCGATATTGTTCCCACTAATATTGTTCTGAACTGCGTTGCCTGTTGGTTGTGCACGAGATTTATATTCAAACTTAAACATGTTAACATCGCAGTTTCCCCAAATTAGGAAAACAGAGTTCTAACATATTCAAGATACCAAAACTTGCATTTCCAGTTAGCCCGACTTGAATTAGCGATGCTCACGTTCGGAATTCAAGAATGTTTAAGATGTGTTTTCAATATCAAATTCGACCCGAGTTAAACGACCGGGAACTTGGCGTTTTATTAACCCCGCTGTGAAATTTCAAAGATTCGACCGAAACTTCCGGAAAAGACACTTCATAAAACGCATTTACGGCGCTCAAACTTTGTCGGCGAAGTCGTGAAATTACGACGCGGAGATAATCTGCTTTTCGAAACACATAATAAAAGCGAGTACCATTTACATATCGCATTGGGAAATGTGGTCTTTAACGCCGACAAAATATGAGGCATCTGAATTTAAAAATGCATGTGGCTACATGTTCGCTGCAATCACCTATAATACTCGGGGAATTTTTGCGAGTTTGTAGTTTTACGTCCTGACATAACAGGACCGCTCATGTCTCTTTTACTCTCTGGTATGAATGAATATTGCTCTTTTTTTTGATATTTAAAACAATGCTGATGTATTCGGATGGGAAAGTTTTTCGCCGCAGTACGCCTGTTTTATCGAGTTTACGTTGTTGAAAACGCGGTTCAATCTGGTTTCATATTTTACAAATTGTATGCGGAGTTAATAGAGTGTAACCAAAACAATAACTTTGGTTAGTCATTCAAAAGCTTCTTTTTATCTTTAATGGAATTATTTTTGAATACAAATATTATACAATAAAGTCGCTGACACGCTGTATAATTCGTAAAAGACTTTAACTTTCGCGTTAACTTCGTTTGTGAGTCTACATACTTTAAGACATTTTGTACCAATATAAAACATGTTAATTCATCTTGTCTTGAGGCGCTAGAATATAATCAGAATCAGTGAAAGCTTTATAGGCGAAGGCTTTGTCTAATATAAAATTACTTTAAAGCTTGTACTAATTTGGTTTGTGAATGTCTGTATTTTAAAGCGCTTGTTTAAACTTACCCTATGTAAAATATGTTAATTCCCGCTTTACCTGTGAGACCAGAAATAAAAAGCAGTCCGCCTCTGAAGCGCACACGGCTCGCCGCATAATAGCCCCAGATTTAAGAAGCACAAGTCGAGCTTTTTTGCAGCGGGAAACCTCCGTAAATTTATGCCGGGAAATATCTTCGGAGAGCAATTTGAAATTCCGACGAGATTTAAAGTAAATATATAAGTACATACATAAACAACGTTCGGTTTAGAGGATTAGAAGTTGCGAGCCTGAGAGAGAGTATAAGGAAAGAGCAGCCGTAGAGATTTGTAAATCTCTAGTTTTTGTCCGACTTTTTCTCGTGAATTTATTAGGCCACCCTTTGTTTCTCGCGACCTTTTTCATTATTACGCCGGGCTTTCGGTGAATTTGTTTTCCACGTTGGCAGCGCACGTCTTTGCTGCGGCAACTGGATGCTTAGGCGCTCCTAATGGCTTTCCATACGAAAAAAAATCTCCGATTTCCAGCAATTAACGCACACGTCTTCCTATTATGCATTAATATTTAATCCGTTTTGTGCTCCATTTCCTTGAAAGTATAGATTTTACGATCTCTTACATTAATGATCGTGTACTGATAAAGCTCTCAATAAACACTTCCCAGGTATCAAGTATGATTGGCTTTTAATGATTTCGAATTTCTTAAATCTTATGAGTTTTTAAAATTAATACTTAATGCCTTTGATGAACGTAACTTTGTTTAAAATATTATGTTTGCCTTTTAGTAGATGGCTCCCTAAAGATTCTCATATTTAGAAAATAAAAAAAACAGAATTTTGGGCGATGCTTTATTTTAGTTATTCTGATATAGATGGCGCTGTAAAAGTTTTTACTGGTACTTCTTGGTTTCCGAGCTGATATTACATTTTTCTCTTTTTTGGGTTATTAAGCAATGCAAGAATTTTAGAAAAAAAAAAAAAAAACAAAAAACACGATCGATTGTGTAATAAATAAATGCAGGAGAAAAATCTTTGAATATCACAAGACCTTTCGTTTTCTCTTTCTTGCGTCAAAAAGTAAATAAAGGCATTTGGAATACATAACAAAAACGTAAAGAAAAAAGACGGTCGATTGTGTGATAAATGCATGAAAGAAATCGATGACGATTTGAATATCACAAGACTTCTCGTTATCTTTTTTTTGCGTCAAAAATTAAACAAAGGCATTTGGGAATAGAGAACAAAAGCGTGATGAAAAAAGATGATCGATTGTGTAATAAATTCAGGAAACAAAAAAAAAAAAAATGGTCGACGATTTGAATATCAGACGGCTTTTCGTTTCCGTTTTTTTTTGCGTCAAAAGCTAACAAAGGCATTAAGAAATGAAAGTACCAAAGACCACTCCTGGTAGAAAGAAAATTATTGAAGAGAATTAAAGATATACGAGTAAAGAGAGGATATGAAATAGGAAGTGATCATTTTTTAGTGAATGTAACTATAAAGAATAAAACACTGCAGGAAAATGAGGAAATAGGATATACAAGCATCAAAACATACAAATTAGAAAGTAAAGAAAAACAGAAAGAATACCAAGAGAGGATAAAGGAAGAAAACGTCTTAAACGAAGCGGACCTAGAGAAAACATGGGAAACGTATAAATCAATAATTACAACAGCAGCAGCGAAAGTCTGTGGAGTAAATAAAACGACAAACAAAAAGAAGTGCACTGGTGGAACGGCGAAATAAAAGAAGAAATAAAGAAGAAAAAACGTATGGAAAAAGTATTTAGCAAAAAATAAAATCTCAGATGACTACCAGGCATACAAAAACCAAAGAGAAAAGGTGAAAAAGAAAGTAAAAGAGGCAAAGTCATGGGAGGAGTTCGGAGCTAAGATGGAGAAAAACGCTTCAGGAAACGCTATACCATGTCTTAAGAGGATTGAGAAAAGCTTCTAAAAATGTGAAAGGTGCAGAAGGAGAAATAATTACAGAAGAAAACAAAATAACCAAAAGATTGAAGGAATATTTCGAAGAGTTACTAATTAGAGGTCACATAGAATCACAAGAAGAAGCTGGAAATATGGATAAAAACGAAGAAGAATACGATGATGAAAAAGAAAAAGATTTAGACGAAGATGATGGAGCAGATATAACAAGAGAAGAGATAGATAAAATAGTAAATAAAATCAAAATAGGGAAAGCACCAGGAATAGATGAAATAAGGCCGGAGATGATCAAATACATGGGAAACGAAGGGATAACCTTACTATACAAAATGCTAACAAATGGAACACAGCAATAATGACCCCAATACACGGAAATACAAGGAAATTTGAATGATTGTAATAATTACAGGGGCAAATCGCTACTTTGCACCACCTATAAGGTATACAAACAACTAATAGAAGAAAGATGAAAGAAAAAAAATCGAAAGAAAGTGATTCGCACGCAGCCTTCCGAGCAGATAGATCAACGCAAGATTGGATATTCGCAATAAGACGACTTACAGAAAAGGTAACATCGACTGCTGGTAAAATGTTAGTGGCAGCAATAGATTTTGAAAAAGTGTTTGATAGTATAAAAAGGGAGGAAACTCTAGAAGCAAGAAAAATAAATAAAAGACTAATTGACATAATCAAAGCATATACTGAAAAACAGATAATGTAGTACGAGTGCGAGGAAAAACAACAGAAAGCTTCACAACAAGCAGAGGAGTTAGACAGGGAAGGGTTCTTAGTCCCCTGCTGTTTATCATTGTTATGGACCAAATATCCAAGCAAGTAAATGAAACGACAAAGAAAACCTACATAGGTGCAGAAAACTCAGACCAATTTATATAAATGAATTAATGGAGAAATTCAAGGTCAAGTAATCATAACGAGACAAATAAGTTCAGCGGCAATTTTTAGAATATGAAAGAATGGAAAAAGCGTTTGATAAAGTTATGTAGGAGTAAGGAAACAGAAGAGGTACGTAAAGAACTTTTGAGGGAGTCTAGTCTACAGAGTATGTGATGGGGGTTTGAAGCCCTACTTTTAATTAATTTTAATTAATTAAAATATTATTAAAGTTGTCGAATTTTAATTTTAATTCATTAAGAAGCATCATAATAAAAGAGCTCTGTGAAATTGAATTGCAAGTTTTGAGATGCCAAGTATACACATTTTTTCTAAATTAAAAAAATCTTACTTATTGCTTGTATTTCAGCACAAATTTTCTCAGAAAGTGCTCCAGCCAATTAATCACCAATAATAACAATCCGTGCAAAGAATTCGAAGATCACTTTCATTTCGAAAAGAAAAATACCTACTATCTATAAGGGCCATCATCTGCAGAAAGTGAAATGCTCTTAATAAACGGAAAAATGTTTTTTTTCCGTATCTCCCTTATTGATGATACCATCCGTTTCTTGCGTATTCTAGGGAAACGTATTAAAGGGATCAGTTACGTCCGCTATTAATTACGCTCACCAAAAATCACTTTGCCTTAAAATTTCCTTTCTTTTCCTCTAGCCGGGCGTAAATCTTACGACGTTTAATAACAGAAAAGGACGAGGACGAGCTCATTCTTTATTTAGCGTCGAGGCACGTAGGAAGATTGCCGCTACGCGAAATTTTACACAGATAAGTTTTGTTTATTTTAGCCTGTGCGATGCATTTACCGAATTAATTTCAAAAATCCAATTTCATAACACAAACAGCTACTCATAACGTCTGATGTAGGTACACGGCGTGTTTAATTTTAAATTATTTTCGCGCTTATAATTTTCACGAGATTAAATCGGAGATAGGTAGAGGAGGTAATTACAATTAAAAAAAAGTTATATTATTATTTTCGAACTTTTCACAGCGTTTGATATAGTATGTAGATGAATTAAATGGAGATAGCGGAGGCGCCGGGTGCTTTAAAAATTATGTTATTTTTTTGCTACTTTACGCAGCTTGAAGCAACAAAAAAAATTACTTTTTTTTAACATCATCCGCATGTCACAGCTTTTGATGTGGTCGTAAGCTCGAACTTCAAAGCCAGTTTTGCGATTTTTGCGTCGAAGGGTAACGTATAGCGTTTTCATGCGAGTTCTCGCGGGAGTTGTAAAATGCAGCAGATGTGCAAACTTTAGCCATAATGTTGGCAAGTAAATTACGGCGGGCGTAAATCATCGAATTCGCGGATTCACAGTAAACATGTGCATGTTGTACATGCACAACATACACGCGAGGTAATCGTCGTAACTGCGAAAGTTTCGCGGTATTTTCGATGCGGTCTAAGCGAAAGTTTCGCAGAAGCAAAAAGCAAATTAATTCGCGTTAGGTACCGCCTTGTAATAAGAAAAAGACCTCTCGCGATTGAATCTTGCGGGAGGCAAACGCACAATGGTGGGCGCCATAAATCAGGTTTTATTGCGGTGCGTTACTTAACGTAATTTGGAGGCTCCGAGAAAGACTCCAAAGTGCTACCCCATGGAGAGCAGTTTGTTATCTTAATTGTCAAATAAATAAGACGTCCTCTTGTTAATTACCGCCCCAGGATACGGGTATATCACATAAGAATTGACCACAAACAACTCCTTGAAATATATTCATCAAGCATCATCCTATTTCCATTGAAGTTAAATTTACTTCTTTTTTTAAGTGCTATTCAAAATGAGTGTGCAATTAATGTATTTAAAAAAAAGTATATCAGGGCAGATAGAATTTCAACTCTATGCCTACTATAAAATCCTGCAAGCTCTATACCTATACTATAAAATCCTGCAGCCTGCAATGTTTATACGTTTCAGTTAAAATTTTAACACTGCGGTGAAATTCAAATGCACCTCGGATGTAGAAAAACAAGGATTAACTCCGTGCGGTCCAAAACCTTCATGAATATATGAATTTTGAATAAAAAGTTGCTGGCAATGAACTTTTCTTAAAATCTAATGTTGACATGTTTGTCACGACCTATTATTGTTAATATACGAAATGAAAGTGATGCATGATTAAAACTATTTAAAATATAAAATGCAAGATATAAACGACAAGTGTTTGTATAATGATGTTGCTCGTTCGCTTCCCGTTCAAAAATTAACATGGAATGAATTAAAAAAAAAACAAAATAGCATGAGATGAAAGAATGTATAAAGTGATTTGTTGTTGCATAGTTCCGCTTATTGTAGTTCAGAGCATAAATGGGATTAATTCAGGTCATAGCTTCTTGTTTAATTTTTGCCAAAATAAAATTTGCAGAACTGACTTTGCCTGTGGTTTCGGTTAAATGCGTCAGAATGACTGAAGAGAGCCCGCTAAAAGGTATACATTGTGTTAATGCTGCTACAGTGTATGAAGTGATGCAATTATATTCCTTCAGGGACCGTTCCGGAGCATCAAGTACGCGCTGAAACTGTAATTAACGGAGAAGCACAACAGGTGGCGACCCGGCGGATTTTTCAATAATTAATTTTAAGTGCAACCCTCCACGTTTTCAGTTCCGGCCTGCCAGGGCGAAACAAAAACCTTCGCTAAATATAATTACCCCTAAAAACAAACTAAATGGAAAAAAGCCGAATTTAACGAGTTAAAAACTCGAGGAAGCCTCCGCCGAGATTCCGCGGTTTCCCCCGTGGATACAGAGTTTTCGAATAAAAAAAATTGCCCGTCCTTAATAAATAGATCCATCCTCGTTTTAAAAATAATTCCAGAATGAATCGCTACAGTCAGAAAAATAATTCTTTGTAGTTAATGAATATGTTTTAATATAATTTAAACAAACTGTTTCGTTCAGGATAAAATATTTTCTTTCAGGAAAAATATTATCATCAGGTGAATAAGTAGCTTTTTTAACACAAATAAGATATATTTTAATGAAGTAGTATTTATTCCACCGAGATACAAATTTCTTAATTATAAAGATAATTTTTTCTCAGTGTAGGTATAACTTGATATAAAGTTTTCAGGCGATCGTAAATTTTGTACGGCCTTCTTAATTAGGTTTAAAAGAAATCGCTAATTTTTGGTAGGTACGTGAGCAGAGTGCTGACGACGTCTTTTTCTTTTTGGATAGAATGAAGGAAACGTATGCGAGCTGCTATGGCGAGCAATTTTAAAATAATTAAAGTTTACACCGAAAATCTGCATAAGGTGCAATTCTCACGTTTTTAGCTTTAAGTTGTGCTCGTAAAGACGCGGAAACTTTTTAGCTCTAAATTAAGACTTCCAGCATTATATATTCTCTTCCCTCATTTTAAATTAGGAGGGGCTTATGCAAACGTACTTCGTTGTTTGTGACTTTTTAGTTGTACGTAGATTTAAAACCCGAGAACTTTGGCTTACAAAATTTGCATTTCTTATATCAAGACAAAAAAATATGGAGACAGATCCGTACCTAATACTCATTTATCTATGTTTTAGTTTCCTTAAGGGCCGGTCTTTCCATCTTCCCGATAAAGTTATCCGGCGAATAATTTGATTTTTACGAATGGTTGATAGATTTTTATATATGAATTGTTTCCATGGTGGTTATCCGTCAGTTAGTTTATCAAGAGATGGAAAGACCGGGCCTAATTCGTACACCTAATATGTATAGTTAGGGAAGTCAGTTTCATATACATACGTATAAAAAAAATCAATTCACGCCATTCTAACCGATTTAAAATGATCTTTATTGGTCTTCTATTATTGCAAGTTGTACAAGCTCGTCTTAACTTAATCGACAGAACTTAATTACCGCAAAAATAGTACTGAGTTTCCTCGCAAGAGGAGCTCGACGTACTCCGATAAAATGAACTGGCATTTCTTGATTGCAAGCGTGGGAACGGCTGCAGATAATTCATTTTAAATAAATCCAACGGCCCGCACCGTGTTTTTAAAAGGCGAGCAAACAGCGCCTCTTTCTTATTTCCTCGCCCTAATCCTTAACGAGTGTGTGAGCGTGTGCTGTTAGGTTCCTTTAATTAAAGTTTGCGCCATCCAGAAAAACTCAATATCCATTAGATCCGCACAGCTCGCAGGAGTTTTTAGTAATCAACTTCTTGAGGGGGCGGTATAGTTGGATACACGTTTTAGTGCCGGGTTTCACCTTATCGTGTTTATGTGTTTAGCGTACCCCAATTTTATGCATGAAATCTCGCTTATTCCAAGAGATAGGTACGAAGAACTGTACGGGGGTAAAATTTCAGAATGTATAATAAACATTTCTGTAACAATATAACGAGATAACAAAATAAAATAATTTCAAATACTTAAATTCTGTACGTTGCGAACAAAGTTGAAAGGGACAACTATAAAGAAATATTATTTTTGCTCGTTTAGTTAATGAGTTAAATTTAAGTTAATGAGTGAAATTTCCAAATGTATTCAAGAGGCGAAAACCAGGCAATCCATTTCGCTCACACATTTATTAACGAGATGGTAAAAAGTGGGACAAGTAAACGCTAAGAACGAGATTAAAACACGAATGAATAATGCGGTCTCCACACGACGCCCGCTTAGTTCCCGACCGCTAAATAACCATGTTAACTGCGATATATTATTGTTCACGCGGTGCACAAAGAGATTACATTGTGCACACTTTTCATTCCCCAGATAAAATCGGACACCCGGTGTATATTAATCTCGCGGGCCGTAAGTCTCGGATTGCGTGCCTTGCACGTGACGGTCAATAATTTAGGAAGGTATCAAGATGTGTTAAGCGTCAAAGTTTGCGAGAACATTCCAATTTCCCCGGCTCCTGTACGACTGCTTTTCCGGTTAGCGTAACACCTCCACCCGTTTCTATTTGCTCGCCCGCAAAACACCCCTCGAGGACGAGAGCCAAGGCACTAAACGACCTCCTGAACGGTATCTTATTACTGATAGAGTTCTTCCTAATACATCAGTCCCATTCAACATCTCTTCATTCATTTTCAATAGTCTCAAATTAATCAGCAATTCTATTTTACATCGACTAAAGAAATTCTCATAAAATATTATGCGTTTTTAAAATAAAATAGGTATGTTGAATGTTGTATTTAACAATGGTGCTGTCAAGATCTAATTTAAACATCGCCCCATCTTTGTAATCCAATAAGTTCCCCTTGTCTATGCAGAAGTCGGTCCGCCATTTTTGTTTTGTTCCTCGGCATGGGCAAAAACGTAAACAGCTTCGCAACGCAAACAGAGCAAAACACGCTAAACCGCGAGCGAAGTTCACACGTAAAATTTTAATTAAATCCGGGCGTCGTGAAATATGAAGCTCGCAAAGATGAAATCCACAACAAATTCAAGATTAACAGACACATTTGCTCGACTAGAATTTTAAATTAGCCGACGCAGTCCCGCATAACTTTACATGTAAGTGCGGATTTGCTCCAAGTTAAGCTGACGTTGCAAAAATTTTAACAACATCCGACGCGACGGTTACACTTTAGTGGGAAAGACAAAATAATAATTCTGCAAATAGCTTAATTATAGTGGGCCAATCACATCAATAATGTACCACATACATAGACAGAAATAGGTATTTAGGAAGGCCCAGCGATTTATATTAAAGCAGTGTGTTTTAATATGCAAACACAATAAGCATACGTCTCATATGTCTTATTATATTGCCCAAATTCCGTCCGCTTTATATCATGGGGTTGTCCCCACGTCGCGTTCTGCATACATCCGTCGAGACCGGTAGAATTCCAGTTATTTGCTCCTGTTTATTCCCGTCGAACCGGTGATAAAACCGTTCGCATTAGGGCTGTAAATCGAGTCCGCTTTTTACGTCGCAGAGTGCACATGCAAGCAAGGCGTGCGAGCGTCGAAATCGGCGTCGAGTTATTGTCTGCCATTATCTGCTGCAAATGGACATGCCACTCGATTTCCCCCGGAAAATATTTGCAGCAAAGTTCCCGTTTTAGTAGCCCGAAGTGGAGAGAGAAAGAAACAAAATCCTGCAGGAACCTATTTATCACTGGCTTTTTTCGTATGCAGTAATTTTGCGAGATTGGTAAAGAATTGCTAAATGCAAAGAGTGCATGTTTATTCCAAGAAAATCAATTAGGCACTTTAAACAATTTTAATGTAATTCTTTATTTTTACAAAACATAATGTTACTAATTCGGGGTTTGCTACCTACCTTTTAGCTGCAAGATTGTGGGAGGGGAAACGTCCCACTGTTTGCTAGTTCATTGGGATGGTAAGGTTCAAACGAAAACCAAAACTGAATTAAAAGGAAACAACACCAGTTTCTGCACACTCGCTTTTATTTCAACAAAAATAAAGAACCTCCCTTGATTACATACGTCGACAATGTCTCAGCAGTCGAAATTCATCTCTACCAAAAGAAAATCGATGTATCCCAACGAGAAAATCCACAAATAAAAGCCTAAATAACAAAGGAAAGAACACGTTATGACCTGAATTACCCAACACCTTGCTCGTAGAAATTACTTGGCTACTTCACACCCGCCAGGCTTCGAGAAGCAATTTAAAAGATGCTTTCGTTACACGTAGATTGCGTAGTTCCAGATCACGGATTGAAATTCCGTTCGGCATCCCACACAAGTAAATATCACTTGAGGGAACAACAAAATGACCAGCAGCGAACAATAAGAATGAAGAACTCGGCTATGAGTGTTAAACTACTCAAGTTTTAAACATACAATGTTTACGATTACACATGCGAAATACGGGGCCCATTTTCCGCTTACATAAATAAAGAAAAATAAGTATAATTAAATATCGCAACATGAATAAAATAACTCTTCGACTAAACATGAAAAAGCTTAAGTCAGATGTTTAGAACCAAAGTAACAATAAAAATAAAAGTAAATCCGCCCGAAACGCTAATCTCACTTCAAACCAAGCGTCTGAGTGCTGCAGGTCTGAGACGGGGCGATGCGGTAGTCAATGTCCTCGTGTGAACCTCCCTTGAGTACATATGGCAACGCATGTCTTAGTAGCGAAGTCGTTTTGGGAAATTCATATCTACCAACAAAAACATCTTTCTAGTAAGGCTTCGATGTATTCCAACGAGAAAAGTCTAAATAACAAAGGAAAGATCATGTTGCGACCTGAATTACCCAACACTTTTCTTATTATCTAGCTATTTCACATCCGCTAGGCTTCGAAAAGGATTTTAAAAGATGCTTTCGTTACACGTAGAGTGCCTAGTTCTAGATCACGGATTGAGATTCCGTTCGGCTTCCTTTTTTTCTCATTCACCGTTAACATAGAAATAGTATTGAAATAATTGTCGGTTCTAACTTCGGCGATTGATTACGCAGACCTCAAGTTCCGTGATTTTCATATTATAATGTCGCTTACGCGATCGCGAAAAAATTCACCCACTTAAAGGTGATAACAGGTGATCAATATCTTTTCTAATCAAGTGACAAATGGAAATAATCATGTGTCTTTGATTAGTTCATTATTTCAAATGCCACTTGAATTACATATTTATATTGCATTCCTATACAAAACGAAAAGAATGCAATAAAAATAATTCAAATGGCATTTGAAATAATGAACCAAACACAGACATAATTTTTTTCCATAGGTCACTTGATTAGAAAAGATATTGATCACGCGTTATAAAGCAAGCAATACAGAGGCTCGCTTTATCAAAAGCCTTGGCTAATATGAGTCAAGATTGACTTTTGCAATGAATTCGCATCAGCAGAATTTGAGTTGCATAAGCAGGACATTATGCAAGCTTATGAGACACAGGGTGTGAGGTCCACATGTAGAAAATTATGTAATCGAAAAGACCTTTGTAAATCCATATAAAAGGCCAATGTCAGAGAATCAGTCAGTTTCTAGCAAGTTGGTCGTGTACATATCCAGAGCCTGAAGACATTCACAGAAGGCATTCACAGAATGTCATAGTGTGTCGTTGATCTCCAAAAATACGCCCGTCTCGTGTCAGTTCATATGAAATCAACCAATAATAAAATAATTTGTAGCTAACACATTTTATTTTATTTTTAATTATGAATGATCTGTTTCTATATAAATCGAGAGTACAAAACGATTTCCTTCGCATTTTTATAACTAACACTTTGGCTTCTAGTGACCATTTTGTTTAGAAGGAAGTCATTTTTGGCGTTTTCAAAGGTCAACGGCAAGTTAAATAATAATAATAAGTAAGTTATTTATTCAGATGTCAACTTGAAATATAAACCATCTTAATCTACATGAAACCATCTACAATTTATGTTATGACCAAATATTTGTTAGGTTTTAAACTAAAACTTGATTAGATTAGAATAAGTTAACGATTTGAGAACAACTTTTTTCATAGAAGGGATGAAAACACACCTTAAATATTTTTTCCCCACAAAGAAATAATAGACCACTAGATGCTATTAAAATTTGAGATCATTCAAATCCGTCCTTAGATTTTCGAATTGGTATATCTCAAAAGGGACTAGACAAAAAAATCTGAGATTTTCTCAAGATATTCTTCTGGTAACTAGTAATCAACATATAAAATTTTAATATTAACGCCTTCCGAATTATATTTGATTTAAAATTGGCGGAGTCAGGTTTGGCCTTTCTCGAATTTTCCAGCAAACGTCTGGCATCATCTAGCGTTCGACTCTAAACTCACTGAAATCATCGAGAAACTAAATGGCGTGACTCATCGGCGGCTTAGACGTAACAATAACGTTAGAATCTTCTTGGAATGAATTAAATTGTACAGAATAAGAGAGAGCTTTGTTATTCTAATTATTAAAATAGCTCTGAAATGAAAAGAAATATTTGTACAATAATTAATTAATAAGAAAAATTGTGCTAGATGAATGAAACGAAGCATATGCTTTTACTTCAAAATTTTCAATGAAAACTACAAATATTTGAAGAAAAATGAAATTCTTTTAGCTAGAATAATAGTAAAAATTTTAATAAAAGATTATATAATTATTTGCAATTGAAATTTTTTCACGTATTTAAGCTTTAAAAGAAATTCTAACAGCAGTAAAAGCATTTGCTTCGTTTCATTCATTTGACTCATTAATTTTATTTTCCTCCTGCTTCGTGTTACGTCTTCAACTTGATTTTATTCAAAAGATTTTATTATTTTTAAAAAAATATGAATGAATCTCATCTATTATTTTAAATTCTACCTTCTAATAAACGTCGTCCATTACGGTAACGAGCGCCATAAATATAAAATTTTAAATTAAATAGCTTGCATCTGAAAGATTTTATCAGACGTAATGACGATAATCCGAGACTCACGTAAAACCAGTCGTAATCGTTGCATACAATATTAAGTTTGAATTTGCTGTGTGTTTGAGAAATGTCCACAATGAAGGAAAGATGTTATCGCAGGTGATTTGAAATTGTACTGACGCTATTCAAGTTTAATTTATTTGTTATTCACTACTTTTTATATTCATTACGATCGTTATTGTAATTTGTAAAAATGAAAACAATGTTAGAATTGCAAAGACATTTAAATTTGAATGGAGAAGTAGAAAAAAATTATAATAACAATTTTTCATTTAGATTACAATAATTCGTTAAGTCGAACCAGATATTACAGAATAAACGTTTTAAGTTTCTCATTTAGAAAAGAATGTTTTACGACACGCAAGTATTACAAACGAACACGAGGAAAAAAGCAAATACCATAATTTCCTCCTCCACAATCGCTTGTTTGCATCTGCGTTTGCGTTCCATGCAAAGAAAGAAAGAAAAAAGACAACCCTTTGTGTGATCACATTGCATTCGTAATTTCCTTGAAATTAATAGGAATGCGTTAAAAATTTAAAGCACCTCTGGGATTCGTCCCCCGATAAAAATATCACGTGTAATCTACTCTGTTAAAGTAATTGCGAAATATATTTCACTTTAATTCGTTCGTGAATGCACACATACACACCTGAATAAAACAAAATGCCACTTGCATTTAATACCAGGCACTCCAGTTACTTTTTCCAAAAGATTAATGAAAAGTCGAATTTACGT
This sequence comes from Dorcus parallelipipedus, assembly GCA_958336345.1. Taxonomy (NCBI): domain Eukaryota; kingdom Metazoa; phylum Arthropoda; class Insecta; order Coleoptera; family Lucanidae; genus Dorcus; species Dorcus parallelipipedus. Next base: position 18,996,654 of record OY284480.1, on the reverse strand, counting down.
GAGCCAATCACGTTACTTCGAAAATACTTTAATGTGAGAGGTATTCTATGGTGCTGCTGTTACTCAAGTTAATGTCGAAGAGAAATTCTGGTAGTAGTAAATTGCCACTTGCAATTAGAACGGTTGAACGAAACCGCAACAGATCGCTTGTACGATACAATGGGATTTGTATTGCGTAAATCGGAGGTTCGGCGGGGGTGTGTATAAGTTCATTTCGCAATTGCCATCGAAGGCAGGGACATTTTATTCATTAATCGCCTGGATGTAGTAGTACATAGGTAACTTACATAGGAGTTTCCGTTCAATCCCCGGGCCTTTTATACGCATGCTATTAGTTTGCAGGAGTTTGGTAAATTTGGTTAATCGATTCCTCTCCCAATACGAGAAATATCCTCTCAGTTGGTGTTTGTCTTCGTTCACCTAGTGCGTTACCAACAAATCCCTTTTCACCGAACTCTGAATAATACAAAGCGGAATAGGATTAAACATTGAAAGCTCGTGCATTCATTTTTTCTTCTATAAGTACGATACGAAACTACTTATCACTACTACGGAGTATAAGGGATTTTATCCTATCAGTGACATAAGAATGAATCCTTTGTTTACAAAATTATAAATCATTGTTTCCAAATTAGATGTCAAAGTTGGGGGTTCTTTTATTCTTCTCTCTAAACTAAACTATTACTTCAACATGAGTCAAATTTGACGTGATGTGAATTATCCTCATTCCAGGCAGAGAATGGCTGTTAATCTGCAGCTGAATGCACTGCGCTGATGAACAGCGTATGACACACTTTATCAAACTGCATTCAGGGGCTTTGCATAAATTTAACGTGCCTAGACTTCGACCATATTTTAATCCCTCGCTTTGGGTAAGATAAAAGTTACTTGTTAATTTTTTTACATGGCGTTCTCTAATTTTATCCGGTTTTATAATCTTCATTTTCAACGAGTGAATGCAGTGACACAGACGAGATTTTATCGGCATGTGATACTGCATTCAGATTAGACAGGGAATTTATACTGTCGCCAGTGCTATTTGCAACACTTCAGTTTTCTTCCGATTTCTAAATAGATAAACCGGTGCTATGGCATATCCGTTCGGGGAATTAATCGAATTCGAAAATAACTCGCGCAGACAGGAAATAAATGCATGTCACCGTTCAATTACCCCCGGATTTCGCTGACTTTCTCTTTGATTTGGAGTGAATTAAAATTGTTAATTGAAACTGCAGCAAGACGAGATTAAGTGTGCTCCGAAACTAATCAACGGCAATTGATTTCTAGCTCACGATTTAATACATCCGGTTCTGTATAAATAATTCAAGCCCGAAATTAAAGCTTTAAAGGAAATACAATCTATCAAACCTGAATACAAAAATCTCGAATTTAATCAAGCTAATTGAACCACCAAGTCTGCGTAAAGGCTTTCTGTCGAAGAGCATATTCAAATGCCCCCCGTAAATATGCAAGAACTTGTCATATTGGATGTGAAGGGAGCGAACATTCGCAGCGGAGCTCCATCGCATTCCATATTCCATCCTCCCCTCGGACTACTTAATTTCTGCTCGCAATGGAGCTCGTTACTTTAATGTAATTGTCGGCAAAAAACTCATAAAAGCCATTCAGCGAGTGTGTGTGCGCGTCGCGATTGTACCCAAAAGAGATTCTGGTCGATGATACTCCGCGTTTTTACACATTTCCTGCTTTTTTCTGTGCGTCCGGAAAAGCGTGGAAGGAGAGACTATTTACCATCACCTGCCTATTTGGGTTTTAATAGACCTTCAAATTTTTGAAATTTCATTCTTTTTGTAATGGAAATAAGCCAAAATATTTTTCTTTTTGTAAAAAAATAATAATAAAAATGATTGAGAGTTATAAAACAAAATACAAGTAGTATGAAAACATTAAATACACCAAACAACCTTGATCCTAATCTTTTGAATGGTCATTTTGTAACGGCAGCTAATAAATTAAAGCAGGAACTGCCTCAAATGGATAGTGATCCGACCGAACTTATAATCATAAGACAAAATTGCATTATAACAGATTTTGATTTTGAAGATATACAGTGTTTCCCAAAAGTAACGGATAAATTCTATAAAATGATTAAGCAAAATGTTCCAGAAAAATGTTCGAATAGGTCGATTTTTAATTTTAAATCATTATTGAATGATGTAATTTTCAACCCCCCACCCTTCAACCCCTAAGCGCCAGCAACCCCAACTTTAAAAAATCAAATAGCATAGTACTCCTTGTGATACCTCATGTAATAGCATTTTTTATGCTGAATACAATAAAGAATAGTTTTTTAGAATCGGTTGATAAATAACTGAGATAGTCAACAAAAATATATTGAATTGAAAGTGCTAATATTCGAACAGGCTCTAGCAATAAGTGGTAAAAATAATTGCAATTTCTTTGTAGTTAAATGTCAAATAGAATTTATTGACATTACGTTGTGTGTTAGATGTAATTTTCAACCCTCCACCCTTCAACCCCTAAGCGCTAGCAACCCCAACATTAAAAATTCAAATAGCAAAGTACTCCTTGTGATACCTTATGTAATAGCATTTTTTATGCTGAATCAACAAAAAAAAGTTCTTTAAAATCGGTTGATAAATAACTGATATATTCAACAAAAATGTATTCAAACGAAACAAAACATAAAACTTAAAAAAAATTGAAAAATAAAACAATATTAAAATTAAATTAAATGTTCAAATTGCTGTCCATTAATGGCGAGGCAATGTCCTAATCTAGAGACAAACGCTTCTTGAATGTTGTTTACCACTTCAGGGGTGACTGAGCGAATTTCCTGTCGAATTCTCTGCTTTAACTCCTCAATATTTGGAGGCCTATTCAAATAAATTTTAGATTTTAAATAACCCCAGAGGAAATAGTCCAAAGGGGTTAAATCCGGAGATCTTGCTGGCCATTCAATAGGTCCCCGTCTACCAATCCATCGATTAGGAAATATTTGGTCGAGATATTCCCGTACTGGACGTGCATAATGAGGAGGTGCACCATCTTGCTGTAACCAAATTCGGGGATCGGGTAAATCAGGATCTTCTGCATTAGGAAACAGTATCGCTAAGACCGGAATTAATTCAAATTGGAGAAAGTTCAGATACTGTTCATCAGCCAACGTTCTAACAAAAAAATATGGTCCAACAATTTGGTTACCCACTATCCCAGCCCACACATTGACCTTCTGGGGATATTGTGTATTTGCCTCCATCATCCAATGTGGATTTTCAACCGCCCAATAACGGCAATTTTGCTTATTGACGGTACCGTTTAAGCAAAATGTTGCCTCATCAGAGAAAAGAATATTTCTAATGAATGCAGTATTTGCGTTAGAGAGTTCCATCATTGTCTCGCAAAATTGCGCTCGTCGATCAAAATCATCATCGGATAGCTCTTGTACCAAGTGCACTTTGTAGGGATGATATTTTTCCTCATGAAGAAGTCTGTAAACTGCATTTTTTGATGTATTAAAATATGAAGCGATTCCCACGAGGGTTGAATGTGAATTTTCCTGCACCATTAACATGGCATCCAATTGTCTGTCTTCATCTAAAGCCTTTGGACGTCCGGCGTTAGGTTTATCTCGTACATGTCCAAGATCGCGATTTTTTTTTCAATACGACTTATAGTTGATTGCGATATTGGAGGACGGTTTGGGTGAGTTTCATTGAACAAAATACGAACTTCTTCATGCGTCGAATTCTATCTCCAAACCCAATTCACCCATAATTAAAATTTCGATTCTTTCGGTTTCAGTAAGCTTCATTTTTGCTATCTAATCGTTAAACACACTATGTAATGTCAATAAATTTTGTTTGACATTTAACTACAAAGAAATTGCAACTGTTTTTAGCACTTATTGCTAGAGCCGTATCAACTCCTGCTCGAATATCGGCACTTTCATTTCAATACATTTTTGTTGAATATCTCAGTTATTTATCAACCGATTTTGAAAAACTTTTTTTTATTGTATTCAGCATAAAAAATGCTATTAAATGAGGTATCACAAGGAGTACTATGCTATTTGAATTTTTAAAGTTGGGGTTGCTGGCGCTTAAGGGTTGAAGGGTGAGGGGTTGAAAATTACATCTTTCAATAAAGGGTTAAAAATAAAAATCGACCTGTCCGAGCATTTTTTTGAAACATTTTTCTCAACCATTTTATAGAATTTATCCGTTACTTTCGGGAAACACTGTATAACGCTAAACGAAGTTAGAGATATAATTTTCTCATTAAAAAGTACCAACAGTAAAGATTATTATGGTCTGACAGTACAGGTACTTAAGGCTGTTGTGCATATCTTGGTGTCCCCACTCACGAAATTGATAAACGACTCTTTTAAATATTGTATTTTTCCAGATGCTTTGAAAATAGCAGTTGTTACGCCTGTATTTAAAAGTAAGGGATCTCCTGAAGACTCAGACAATTATCGACTCATTTCGGTTCTTCCGGCAGTTTTAAAAATTTTTGAGAAAGCAATGCAGACAGACTATAATTGATAAATTTCTCAAAAAAAATTCTTTGATTCAAGCCTAGTCCACAATTGCCCGGGAACGAGAACGAGAACGGGAACGGGAACGTTAAAAAAGTTAAATCATTTCATAATCGTACAAGTGTCCACAATGCATCGTTACCGTATTTACCGATGCATTGTGGACACTTGTACGATTATGAAATGATTTAACTTTTTTAGCGTTCCCGTTTCCGTTCCTGTTCTCGTTCCCGGGCAATTGTGGACTAGGCTTAACTCTAATCAATTTGGTTTTACCCAAGGTTTACTACGTTTCGGGGAAAACACACTGTATAGTCTGGAGAGAGGACTTTACTCAGATGCAATTTTTTGCGACCTGAGTAAAGCCTTTAACTGCTTATGTCACAAAATGTTACTGATGAAATTAAAGAAGCATAGCTTTAGTGAGAATAGCATTAAACTCATTGCATCTTATCTGCAAGACCTTGTGCAAATTGTAAAAACAGTTGACAATGTGTCAACCATAATGTCTATCACAACTGGTGTCCCACAGGGATCCATATTAGGGCCCTTGTTGTTCATCATATATTTCAATGATTTCTCTTGCTCCTCAGACACTCCGAAGTGTATCTTCTATGCAAAAGATACGACACTTATACTCATCTGCATATATATATGCATATACATATATCATCTGCTCTATAGAGCATGACTCGAATCTACCTAGATTAATAAATAAATGTAACGATGCTGTTGCGCAAGCTGCGACTTGGCTGACAACAAATGGGCTAGTTTTAAACATACAAAAAACTGTCTCAATGATTTCTTCTTTAAGAAACCTTAACAATTATCGAAATAATCCAGAAAGCGTAAAATTTTTAGGAGTTTGTGTTGACCCTAAACAGAATTGGGGAGAACATGTGAATTATTTAACTGGCAAATCAGCTAAAGCTGCGCTTTTTGCATCTCACATGTCCTACTCAGTTCTGGTTTGGGGTCAGTCCCCTGGTTTGAGTAACATCTTTGCGAAGCAAAGGCGTGCTGTGCGCATAATAGCGGGTATCGGTTACAGGGATGACTGTAGAGAATATTTTGTCAAATTGAAACTGTTGACGTTACCCTGCATTTTTGCCCTCCATTGTTTAATGTATACGAAAAGAAATATTACAGTTTTCAAACAATATAATGATGTACATGTACATAATACAAGAAATCAAGACCATCTTATCACTACGCACACACGATTAACCAGAGGGCAAACAGGCATCACCTATTATGCTATAAGATTTTTCAATGTCCAAAGCATTCTATACATTTGACGAAATTCGTAATGGGTTAACAAATATGTAAGCATTGTATACTACATTTGTACATATATCAAACTCTGACAAACTATGCTCAATTGTTTGTATGTAAGTGCAGATTTGTAATTTTACATATTCTGTAAATGTTATTTGACGGGTGTAAACGTACTGTACCTACTTGTACATGTTTTAACACGAATAAACGATTATTATTATTAACAAAAAGGTAAAGGTCTGAAGGTTCTAATTTGATGAAGTATTTAATCGTTTCGTACCAAATTAATTAGATTGGTTAAAATGATATTGGAAAGAACAAGAAGCAATGTAAAAGTGGGCGGAGAAGTATCCCAAGACTTTGAGATTAGCGTAGGGCTTAGACAAGGCGATCCTCTGGCAATTCTATTATTTAACTTAGCCTTAGAAAAAGTTATGAGGGACAGCAAAGCCAGCAGAGAAGGGGGACTTGATGTTGCTTATGCGGACGATGTGAAAAAGAACTACGAGGAGTGGCAAAAAGAGTTATAGAGGTAGCAGAAGAAATGGGACTCCAGGTAAATAATCAAAGTAAGAGTAAATGTATGAGAATTGGATCACCGGTAGCAATAAACAACTTAGAGCTAGAGATAAGTGGGAAGAAAATGGAAGAGGTGAATGAGTTCCTGTACTTAGGGGTCTTAATAACAAGTCGGTGCCAGGAACAAAAGGAAATTGACATGAGACTGATGAAGGGAAACAGATGCGCAGGATCAGTGAATAATTTCTTAAGATCAAAGCTGATGTCAAGAAGTTTAAAATGAAGACTATACAAAACAGTGATAAGACCAACCGCTTTATATGCATGCAAAACATGAATAATGAACAAAATGTGTCAAGAAAGACTATTACGGTGGGAAAGGCAGGTTTTAAGAAGAATATTAGGAGGGAAAAAGATCGAAAGTGGATGTGAAAGAAGATCCAATGAAGAAGTATATGGAATGTTTCATGAAGCAAGGATTACAGATTTGATCAGATATTTAATCATTTATAGGGACTATTCTGTAACTTATTAAGAGGCTCTTAAAATTTAACGGTACGTCAAAATTCAAAGCAGTGCCAGCGTCTTGTGATTGGCTGTTACCACGGTAACGAAATTTAACAATCCTTGAAATTTAACGTCTTCAATGCAGCATAGACCCCTATATACTTTAAAATTTTATTTGTTTGTATAATGTTGCTAGTATAAAAGAATTCATTCAAAATTCTTCGAATTAAGGAGCAGAAGATAAATAAATAGACAAAAGTTAACGATACTAAGAATGAGAAAGAAATAAAAATGCATAAAATGTTCTTGCCTTTGAAAGACGTATTATTTTCAAGAAGAAGAGCAAAACTGGAAGTAAAAGCATCATTAATTGCTGCCGTAAAAGGAAAAGAAGTCAAAAATAAATTAGTGTATCCTGGCACAGGAAGAGAGAACTGAGAAATTTAGAAACTATTGCTGAAGAAAGTGAAAAAGTAAAATCGAAAAAGTAATATTCTTTTCTTGAGGAAGAAGAAAATGAGAAGCAGAAGACGACGAAAAAAGATAATGAATACAAGATGGCAGAAAAATTGAGGAATTTGTTGAGTAAGGAAATGGATTACTTTCCAGTTTCTTTTGAAAATGCCAAAGTTTTCCTTCAAAAGCAGGATTAGGAATACCATTTAACGATTGGCTTCTTAACTCTTTCATTGCGCATATCGTTTTTACTGCAATATCCATCGCAATCTTATGTATCGTTTTCTCTTTCTGCTTTTTTCAGAACAGGGCAAAGAGTTTTATAAGCTGAGAGTCACTCATGCCTGCCATAAAAAAAGGAAAAACTCCCTTTCTCTGAAAACCTGCATTTAATTACTTTGCTTTTAGCTAATCCACTAGAAAGTTCGAAACATGGTAGACCTGAAATTATGACTTGATTCGAAAGGTCATATTCGTATAATAATAATAATACCCTTTATTGCCCAACAGAACGTCCAACAGAATGTCCAATTACCAGGCAATTAGCGACTACATTAACATACTACTAAACTACAAAAATAAACTAAATTAATTAAACTAATTAGAATTACCGGAAATTGAGAGATAGTGGTTGAAGCGATTAAGTATAATTAATATTAATTTATTAACAATCCAAATTAAAAATAAAGAAAAGTGGATGTTAAGAACAAAAACTAATTGTTTGGAAACCTATGAGTTTGAATTAATGAACTTTTATTACAGTGAAAGATACCACATTTCCGACAGATTTTATTAGAAGAGACTGACATAGTATAAATAGGTGATCTCAATAAAATGTTCTTGCGATAGCCTTATAAAAGGTAGAACTGTTTCTGGCCGACAATCTTGGGATACAAAAATTAAGTTGACTTAAGAATAACCCACAATTAACTGTGTTATGTAACAGTTTATGCAGAAATGTTAAAGAAGTTTCTTTACGTCTATTTGCCAAAGTGGACAAATCAAATAATCGCAACAATAATTCATGACTGAAGCCTCTTTCGAGGTAGATATTATTTTGTTTGTAATAAATATATTTTAAAAATTTTCTCCGAATGTTTTCTAGACTTTCTAGACCAAACAAGGGAGCAATATTCAAGTTTAGCTAAAAACGAAAGTAAAATATAAAGCTTTTAGTAAAGACACGTTGCTAAAAACAGCACTATTTCTTATAAAAAAAACCGGAAAGGAAAGGAATAAAAAGATATGTCAATTATGTGTTGTTTAAATCTGAGTTTGTTGTCAAAAAAACACCTAGATCTGTCGTGTTGGTACAACGTTCAAGCGAGACATTGTTAATTAAATAATCGTGAAAAATAGGAGTTTTAAGGTCATAATTTTACATTTATTAATATTAAGCTGGAGTCTATTAGTGTCACACCAAAGTGAAACATGAGCGATGTTTTCTTGTAGAACGTCACAGTCTACTTCAGAGGAGATATTACTAAAAAATTTTGCATCGTCCGCAAAGAGAAGGCAGTTGAAATTAACAGAATAACATAAATCGTTAATGAAAATTAAGAAGAGCAGTGGCCCTAAGTTTGATCCTTGGAGTACTCCCGAGGTGGCAGAATAATTAAACGATGTAAATCCATTATAAGCTACGTATTGTGTTCTGTTATCCATATATGAACTAAACAGATTAAGGAGAGCATAACTAAATCCAAAAAGGTCTAATTTATGCAGCAAGATAGAATGATCAATGCTGTCGAAGGCTTTAGCGAAGTCTGTGTAGACAACATCAACTTGTTCATGCTTATCCAATACATCAGTAACAAATTGAGTAAAGGTGTTAAGATTTGAGACAGTTGATCGATTTTTCATAAAACTGTGTTGTTGTGGTGAAATAAAGTTCCTAATTTGCGGATAAATACGAGAGTATATGATTATCTCGAAAACTGGCAAAATTTTATATAATGGAAATGGGTTTGTAGTCGGAGATATCAGAAGAATCTCCAAATTTTAAAACTGGACAGATTTTAGATAATTTCCATAATGAGGGAAATGTGCCGCATTTAAAACGTAAATTGTAAATTATTGATAAAGGTTTGATGAAAACCATAGCACACTAAGGGCTAGTTTCATAATTGAATTTAAAGGAGACTTTAAAATTAAAGTCGCAATCAGATGTGTAAACAAATGTGTTTTTATATTTATTTTGACATCTGAAAGTAACTTTAAATTTAAAGTTTCCTTTATTTTGTCTTTGAGAGTTGATTCCATGTTATGTAAATAATTGTTATAGGCTTGATTAATTTGGTACTTTACAAGTGACCGCAAATGCTTAAATTCACTTAAAGCTTCCGGAGATTTTGATCTTTTGAAATGTTTGTGCACAACGAATTTAGCTTTAATATTGCATATAATTTGGGAATTAAACCATTGAGGATAAGCGCGCTTTTTATTACTGAAAAACGGAACATGTTTGTCAAGCGTTTTATAAGGTATACGGTAAAAAATATTACAAGCTTCATCATCGTCATTAAGTCGTTCAAGTTCAGACCAATTTAAGACAAGTAATTCACTGTATAGGTCCAAATAATTAGCTTTTCTAAAATTGTAAGAAGAGGTTTTTGAATTCGCAATGAAGTTATCAGTCTGTATTAGGTTAAGGTCAAACGTAATATTTAAAGCCGAATGATAATAATTATTAAACAGTATCATAATAGTGAATGGTGACGAAATTCATCATAATTTGTTCTCCGAGAGATGGCACTTTCGGATCTTTTTTAAGTCCTTAGACAGCTAAAATACCGCAATTATTGGCATTTTGAGTCAAACTAAAGCGCAAATTAAAAATTGAACGTAATAGGTAATGTAATTTCAAATTTGGCGCGCTTATTTTGATTCAAAATGGCGGTAATTGCGATACTTTATCTATCCAGGAACTTTATTTTTTTAGACTGGAAATATTATTATTTTTCTTTGTTAAGGGCTCCATAGTAATAATCAATCACGTTAGAGTCACAGTTACTTAAGCCCAGTTGTAAGCTTTGGCTTAAAATTAATCTGGAATTGTACAATTGGGCCTAAACGAGTCCATCCTGTACTAACATGCATATCTTACAGCCTCTTTTTCCCCTTTTATCAAATATGTTTCCGAATTTACCAAATTACTTCCCAATCCGTTCAAAGTACAGTAGACCTGCGGATTGGAAAGTCATTTGACAAATTCGGAAACATAATTGACATAATCGATTATCTTTATTAGTAATTAATCCCTTTTTCTAATTTTAAGTTTAGTTTTTCTTCTCTGCTTGAAACTGCTGACATTCCACGTTCCAAAGGTTCACTTTTCGGTCCACATATTTCTGTTTTTGTTTTTGTTTTTGTCGTTAGCTTTATTCTTGTTACTTTTCGTTTGTTTTTTAAAGTATGTCAATCTTTATTTCTGTGTCTGTTTCTGTTTACGAAATCCCGTTTTTTTTCTTTGTTCTTATACATTGCTGTCTTTGCAAGTTTTAAACTAAATTATTGTATATATATATACATTATTTCTTCCTTTTGCATATTTTTTATTATTTTTCGTTTAGAATTACATATTGCCATTTGTCTTGGAGATTTTCCCGTATCAAAAGCACAAGCTTTTGTTCAATTTGATAAGCTTCTTTTATAGTGATCTCTAAATTCAGTTGCTCTTTTGTAGGGATTTGTGACATGTTTTATCAGAGTGCCTCATAAGATCAAATTATTCACTTTTATTTACTTTTTTTTAAAAATTATTTTTTCTGTTTTTCTTATCTGTCCCCCGTTTTGGTTCTCATTTCTGTCTTCCAAATTTTTAAATGTGCCATTTTTGTATTTTTCACTATTTCATCAATCTTCTTAACTTTCCGGTTATAATCTATTTCGTGAGCTTCTTGACGTTTTCATGAAAATTTGGTGTGCACTTTTTTTTTCTTGAAATCCAGCCTGCAGTTGCATCACATGATAATGTAGAGTACAAAACGGATTAGTTATTTGCTTTTAGGCAAATGCCTAAGAATGTGCTTGCGCAGAGATATGCGGAAAGGGATGTTTGGTACAGCCAATGTAAATTAATATTTAAAGCAACGAACTTTTATTATTAAAAAACATCAAAGACGATAGGTACAGTTCGTCCTTTATCTTGTTTTCCATAAGACTTCTTCACTTGAACTCCATATCTTGTGTTTAATTTATTTGACGAGAATTATTAAGTATCATCTTTCGTCTGTTACTACGTCGTGTTATTTATTAGTCAAATACAGCCAGTTTTCTTAGGAAAATTCCCCATAGGCTTTATAAATATGAAAAGCGAGTCTCGGGATATGCTGAGGATCTCGTCTTAATTAACAATAATTAATATGGAGCCTGACCCAGACGCAGGAAAAGTAATTACGATCTGCACCCCGCGACTTCGCAGCCCTTTAATCTCAACTTTCCCAACTCGAACATCCTGCGTGTTTGTATTCTGAATCTGACGCAGGTTTTTGACCCCCTGACATCCTTTGAAGTGCGCTAGTTTCTTGAATTCACAAAGGGCCGCCCATTGTCTGTCTGCCCGTTTTGGTCTTCACCTAAGTCTTGGCCCCAACGCGACGAGCAAATTATTCAGAAATAAAATCCCGACAGCTTTCGACGCCTAGCAAATTACGTGCTGCTGCTAATGCACGCCGTAAGCGATTTGTGGCGCACCTAATTTGTAATACCGCAGTTATCCTGAAGCGAGCCGAGTTTGCTGCATAATTGTTAGATGAACACTCGACACAATACAGGACACCATGCGCTTCATCCTTTGTTATGCAATCCTGCGGTCGGTATCCATTGAAAGCCGAATCCTTGTTCTCGCCCGTGCAATTGTTTTATGTACACCATTGCGGCAGTTATGTATATGTATTTATCCTTATTGTTGTTATTGTTACAGCAAATTTAGTTAAACGTTCCCATAATACCGAAAGAAGTTCACTTACGCGGGTATTGTTAACGATACTATAGCTTGTTGATTTTCATTAATAAATTAATTTATATTAGAATAAGAATTTAATGCTTGCTTTAGTTAGCAAAGATTTCCAGAAGTCTTAAGGAGGTTCAACGTCATGTGTTTTTATAGGTATATTTTTCGTCTGTTACTTAATTGAAAGGTAATGTAAAATCTGTGTAAGAATAATTAATATGTTCCCATTAGACGTTGGAGTGAAAGCGTATAAAAATCCTTTTAATCTAACAGCCGGATCATAATAAAAGTCCGAACTTTATACGCGACGAATCAGTTCAATATATCAAGCGAGAACGTGCAAAAAGTCGTTTAAACCCTCCCGAATTATGAAGGTTATAAGAATATAGATGAATGAAAACCGCTGATCCCTTCATCCCATAACAGGATAAAAACAAGCGAACAAAGCATTCCCACAAAAAGCTCCGAGCCACGACGTACGTAAGCAACTTTTGCATAATTTATATTCAATCGGAATTTATGCCATCAAGATGACGGCGCGCCGTTCCGTTTTCTGTCGCGCGGATATAAATTATCGGGAGGAAAGGACGCGTTTTAAAAGTGCGCCTTCATAATCTATTTATTTTACTCGAGACAAACGAATTACTTGCAACATCTTCCGAAACTTTTCTTTTCCCGTCTGCCTTTTTTTTCTGGCTTCGAATATTTCGATCGAATAAAGTTGGGAGGACGTGAAAGTTTCAAATTAAATTTTTTGGGGAAGTTATTTGAAATATGTCCGTGTGTCACACTCACGAATTCAGACGGAAAAAATATAACTAAATAAAAGATTTTTATATCTGGTGTAAAAATCTTCACCATGGTCAAAATAAGATTCGATAGGAAAAATTAGAAGTCAAGTATTTTTAATTGTTAGAAGAAGGAAGCAATTCCTACTACCACCCCCTCTTGCGATCTACTTTTTTGGATAAGAATCTTTATTAATTTAGAGCTAGTCGTATTAGAATTTAAATGATAATGTAAAGGTAAACTTTTCCGGACAGAATAGGGTCAGATCCATTTTCGCAAGGGCGATGATAGGAAAGTTTCTAATTTAAACGGGTCAAGCCGGCTCTGAAAATTACGGTCCGACGACTTAATTACGGGCCAGAAAGGGATGATTTTTCTGTCCGCGAGCCCATTATATTAATATGCAGGTTACGAATTTTGTCGGGTCCTTAATAAATGGGACGTCGTCCTCTTCCCATTAATTATGAAAAGACTTATCGGTCGGCGAAGCGTCTTCCGAAATTCATTTCGTTTTTGAACTCTTGTGTGAATTGTGACGGTGTTTGAATTTGAATACTATTAGACTCGACGCACATAATATTGGATATGTAAGTTCATGTTGCAAGCAAATCGAAATTGTAGCGAGCTTTGCACTTGCTGGGGACGACATTTTACATTAAGTACTGTCAGAAGCGATTTGCATCATTATTGAATCATATCGCTGTGCTGCACAAACTAATCAGCCCCAGTGAAAACGTGTTTGTGTAGGATTATTTAATGGGGTTGCAAATGCCATCGCCGGAACAATAAGCAAGCAACTCTTTCCTTTAGGAACTTATTTCGAGGGAACGGTCTTTTCCGAAGCAAATTGATTTCCTAATGCAACGGATTGGGAAAAAATTCACATCATAAACTTTATAAAAGTCCGATAACCGAAGTGAAACGAAGTTCCGAAGTCGTTGTTCGACGTCCTCGTTGGCGTCCGCGGACATAAGTAAAGTTTCCACTCGGGGTTGTTTTCGTCGTGGTTTTTTCGGGGGAAGATGCGGAAATCGGCGCGGACGCAACAGACCGGTAAATGCCGGACTAATTACCGGATAAAAAAGGTCAGTTTCTGGCGCGCGCAAAAACGGAAAATTCGTTTAAGCATGAAGCTTGCCTAGCTCAAGTTTTGGCAATTTCAGACTACTCTTTCTTGTTTTAATTCACCATGTTTCAATTAGCGCAGTTTTTCTTCTTTATTTTTGCTAGTTAACGTTGTCTGATAAAATACTTTGCTTTAAGTTTTGAACGAACTAAATTTTAATTTAGAATTTAAGGTCCTTTTTCATAATGGCGTTTTAAATTAGACTCTCCTTTAGTTTTATTATGAAGATGGTCCTAAAATATCTGTTTTTAATTAATGAAACTTCCCTTCATTTCAATTACCTAGTCTTAGCGAATAATGGAGGAGGCGCCGGTTTAAACAAATTGATAAGTTTCCTTCTATTATTGCTCTTACAGAAAGACCCGATTTACTTCTAGGTTAATTAACGTTATTACTTTCTGAAAGTTAAACGTCGCGGGTGTTTGTTCCACGCACGTGTATATAATACAAATGAGATTTGTTTCAAAGCAGTTTGTTAACACCGCCATTGTCCGCGTTGCACAATAGGATTGACAGATCTTCGCTGCAAAACAAGTAACGCCATAAACATCTGACAATAGTGGTATTGTGTGCACGACTGCAGCGGCGAATTACACCAGAAATAAATCTGCTCGCTTCGCACGTACTTACACAAGGAACATCAAAGGAGAGGGGTTGATGCAGTTCGAATGGACTTAAAAAATGTCTCCTAAATTAAAAATAAGACAGAGAAGAAATTGTAATATGAAGCCGTGCCTTTTGGTTTTTCCCCGACGATATTAAATTTTTTTTCCTCTAGGGAGGGTTTGTTTCATTTCGCTTTCGTTGTCCTTAATCTTCGAAAGCTTTTAGTGAGTAAGTAATTGAGACTGACATTCTTTCTTTTAAATCGAGAAATGGCATTAAGTCATTGAGTTTTTCAATAGACATACATTATTTATAAATATAATTTAATTATAGGAGAATGATTTCTCTTCTTCTTCTTCATTGCTAGAAATTGCTACACTTAGAAATATTACGAAAGATACTTGTGGCTTCTCGTTACAATACTGAAAAAAAAAACTTGTTCGTAGATGAAATAAAATTTGTTATTGTTCGGGGCTGAGAGTTTCGAATAAAAAAAAGTCCTTGCCGGAGTGACTCGTCCCAATTAATAATAACCACAAAGAGTTGCATAATTACCTTCTTCTTCAGGCAGCGGAAACTCCGACAGAAAACACACTTTCAGTTTCAACGCGTCCTGGAAAGTTTTACTTAAAAGTTAATTTAATTTAAATAAACTCTGTTTTCCGTTTTTTAAATAATAGTGTTCAGAAAGTTGGAAGTGCTTCCAAGAAGTAGGAAAAGGTAAGATGAAAGTGTAACATTTAAAAATTCGATTTTTTCGAGTTTACAAAACAATCTATTATTAAGGATTACGTGTTTGAATATCATCGTTTGTTGTGATTGATTTTCAATTGTGATTTTTAATTTAAAGTAATAATTTCGTCGTTAAAAAAGACATCATTATCAATGAGAATAATAAAATTAAATACAGTGTGATTTTCCGCTAGATTAGTCAATAAATCCGGCAATGATTCAACAAAACTCATCGAATCACATAACATTAATATTTGCGTGAGCGAGCGTGCACGCAGCTCGGCGCAATTCGCTGATTTAATTGTGTTCATGTCAATGAATCCGATATTAAATCGGTTAACAAAAGTTCAAAAACGTCGGTGCGGATTTCAATTACGAAACTAATTCAATCGGACTCGAAATCAATTTGTTTTAATAATATCATATTCCCCGAGCTGTGATTTATTGTGCGTCGTGTTGATGTATGAAGTATTGATTAATCCATCTGCTGCATGATCCCTCGCATCAAAGTCAATATCATGTATTAACTCCGAGTGCTTTGTTCGCGGCACTTTTTTCTGCAAAAAAATATCGATGCACGTTCAATCGCTTTGTACTATTTTCTAATGATACTGTTGCCCTGGCAAAAAGCAATTTGAATTTGCATTTCATTACACATACAACCATGCTATAGTTAAAACATCTTATCATGACATTTATTTTTACATTCTACTCTTTGCTAGGATCTATTTTAGTTTAAGGTGTCAGTCAAACATACATTTTTACAGAACCCAACTACAGGCGTGAATAATTGTTTAACGTAGAGCTAGGACGTTCTATTATGATTCTATTAGAACTAAAATTAATAGCATGCGATAAATTGCGATTATCAAAAGGAATTAACGACGTCAAATGTACTGGAAGTGCATTCGATACCATTGCACTTCATTATTTTATTTATATTTTATTAAATAATGTGTTTAATTTCCCACGGGCGGCGTTCGCCTCCGCCACCTACTCAATTTGAATTGCAATTTATCGCGTTACGCGAAGAATAAAATTAGCGAAGCAATCACGACAAGAGAGAGATAGCAAGGGTCGTGATGTTGCACAGGTAATAATAAACCAATTGCATATATTAAGGCGGGCTGTTTGTTTGTTTTCCGCGGTGGTTCCCCGGGGATTTATACGCTCTACCTGCGTGCGGGCAAATCGATAACTAATTATATTATTGGCGCAAATGATCGGCAAACATAGATTATAATAATCAAATATTAGCGGAATTTTAATTACACCGAATCGAATGCGCCGAGATCGTGTTTGCTCTTCGTAATTTATTCGCTCGGTTAAACGCTTGTTTATGTCTAAATGTATGTGCAACAGCGAAATTAAATGCGATAAGTTTCGATTTACTGTCCTGAACGTTTATGTAAATTACATGAAATTAATTTGATGTCAGTTTTAATCAAGGAACAAAATAAAAATATCCTTTTATGTGCATAAACAATTTCTTTATAACTTGTCAAAGGACAGCATAAGCTGCACAAATTTCTATAAATTTTCATCGAACAAGAATATTTAGGTTTAAATAATAAATGTAAAAGTAAAGAGCCAGGAGCCTCCACCATCTATGTTTATCTTTTTTGTCGACGTTCTTCATTATTAATATTAAGAAGTAATGTTTCAGAAGCGTCGACAACAACTTAGCAAAAGCAATTACAAATAAAACTAGTTTATATATACCCGTTCTATTTGTTACTTTAAGCAGAAATTATGGGCGTCCCGAGTGTAATACCACAGCGAAAACGCATGAAAGGAAACGGTCCGGCCTCGTGTTAAACATATTATCCGGATCGGCCCCGTACTTACCGAACATTGCGATTTATCATGGGCGTTAAATAATAATCAGAATCGATCCGGACGAGGAGGAGGTACAGCGCAGAACTTGAAATGGTACGTGTTCGAAATACGTTCGTCCGATAACTTTCATTAACGATACTTCTGTTGATCACTACGGTTACGACGCGGAAATTTATTATTATTATGGTTGTACAGTTTTAATGTTCTTCTGGCACGAACTGCGAATTTTAAAGCGGGTTTTGTTCCGATTCCGGTGCTGCAGCGGCCGGAAGGTGTCATTAAATCTATTTCTGTTGTTGCGAGAACGAATCGAATCGTCGTGAAATATTAGGCGAATTCTAAATCTCTTCTAAATGCGTTGACCTCGTGCGTACGAAATTGTCGCTCTACTAACTAAACCCTAATTAACCTAGCTGTTATTATCTGGAAAACATTCCCATTTATTATGCTCCAGTTTACGTGTTAATACCATGACTTTAGTTTTGCTGTATAATAACATGCTTGTGGACATTTTTATGAACCCGTAAACGGCACTTGATTCTCACCTTTAAAACACGTTAAAGTTCCCACCTGCCTTTAATTAAAAAAAGGAAAAAACGTTCCCTTCTAGGTATGTTATTATACTTACAGTGTGGCAAAAGCATCGTTGAAAAATCTAACCTATTAAAATAACTAATACATAATAAGTAGTCAAAAAATTAAAGGAAGAGGTACGCTCTGATTTAAAATATAATCAACGATTTGCTCATCATTGTCACGCCAAAGTCCGGCCCCTAATTTTTGATTATGTCATGGTTTCCTTTCTTTTGTAATATCAATGAAGAAGGTCAATCTTTTACTATAAGAACGAATACTTCTTCCAATCGTTTGTCCTTTAATGCCGACATGTGAATTTTACTTGCAGAGTAAATTAGGACTGGTGTCCTAAATAATAATAAATTCTTGCTTTACGGTTGAAAGAGTTTATGGTCATCATCTCCGTAAAAGAGAAGACTTTGTGTCTAATAAGGATGGTCTATGGTCAAGGTTGTTCGTGGACCATGCAGTAATATTATCGGTTCCTCACGGGGCTTCGGAATATAAAGTTTTAGGAGATCCTTGGCATTTAGAAATTAAAACTTCCTTCTTACGCAAGCAACTTCCAACTCAGCTAGATGGTAGTACCTTAGTTGAAAACGCCTGCCATTAGTGCCAACATATAAATTTTACTTGCTGAGTAAATTAAGCCTACTTTAAACAACAAATTCTTGGTAGCACTTGTGCGGTTGACGAAGCGGATAGTCATCGACCGCGTTAAAGACAAGACTTTGAATTTACTTCTCACGTAAACATTCCCCAACTTAGGCTAGGTAGTGCTGAGTTGGTGTGGGTTGTAGTCTTGTGTCCTTGTTACAAAGAGTTATTTCATAGTCTACATGCATAAAAATCATTTTGAATTTCATCTCTGAATCTTATCTGTAAGTATTAACTAACTGGTGTTTTTTGGTCCTCGAGACTTTATCTTAAAAAAGCAACAATCATTAGTAAGGTGCATTCATTCCCTCAGGTCATGTAAATAATTGCATGAAAGTAACGATGACATGAAATTAATGCTTTCATGTAAAGGGCCCCCTTAGAAGGGTGTCCTATTGGATATGGTTGATCAGCCTTAGAATTCAAAATCTCTTTCCTACCTCTTCATAGTTCTTTTTGCTTTAAGCAGTTAAAGTCCAGATCTCTATTTCCTTCTACTAATGAAGAGAGCTTGGTAGAGTGTATAAAGACGACAAATGTTTCCCTTATCCACGATACTAAGCCAGGCTGGAATTAATTAAATAATCAACTAAGTCCAGATCTCACTGCCTCTACTAATGAAGGGAACTTGGTGGATTGCATAAAGACTTGAAATCAGGGCCTGAGCAGTTAAATGGGAAGCAAGAAAATCTGAATTGTAGTGGCGCCATCTGACGACCACCCCATAAATGTTACAGTTAGTTTCTGACAATGAGTGGCCATCAGATGGCAGCATTAACTTTAAATAGGAGATTAGCGAAACTGATTGCGCGTTAAAAAAAAAATTTCAAATTTCAGGTAGTGCGATATGTTGTGATAAGAAATTGGTCCGAAACAAACAGGTTCTAGTTAGTGTGTTGTAGATAATAACGAGTGTTTTTTTAAATTTGGCGTCGAAGTTGGACGTGGATGCTTATTGTAAACGCACCACAATTTCGATTATTTGTTGCAAATATTATTTTCTTTTTATCTGTTTTCATTGTTACAAAAGATCTCATTCTTATTGTCGTTTTTCGTTTATTACAATAGAATTCATTCTTATGTTGTCCTATCGTACTGTTGAGTTCAAACCTCGAAAACAAGGCTAGCAATTGCAAGTTTAAACGTCAAATTAACAACTGTCATGACGATGATGGTTCACAAATTCACAATGAAATTTTCATGGCCAATTTCGATGTCTGATTAAAAAAAAAACGCTCTTTATAAGTAATGTCTGTTGAATGGTATTCAGGAATTGCTGAAATTAGTTTCATAACGTTATCGAAATAACCTGTGAGCCATCTGTGAGCAAATAAAAATCAGATTAGAGTCGGTGGTGCAAAGAAAAAGTATGTCTGTTACTAACGCGGCGTTAGGCTGATCTGACAGTTCACGAATGTATTAGATTAATTAATTCTGTTAATCACAGTTGTACCAAACGCGTTTTCTTCTGGAATTGAAGGAATGTAGGAAACACCACTAGAAATGTTAAAGAAAACAAAAAACATTATGTAAGAAGAAAAAGGCACTTCCTAATTTCTTAATCTTATTTATTTTAGCGACCGGTTTCGGTGAAAATCACCTTCATCAGGCTGCTAACGTCGAAAATAATTAATTAAAATAGAATAAATTGCAAATATTGGAGAAGAACATAATAACGTATATGTCAAATCAGTGGTTGCAAGAATCTTGCAGTTTCTTTTTCAAGTTTTGCAATATTTTACGTTTAAATGAATGAACAGGCAAGTTTTTATATTCTGATGGTGTAAGGTTATACACTTTAGCAATATTGTAAGAAAAACTTCTTTCGAAAAAACTCGTTCTATGAGCAGATGGTGTTAGCAACCTCTTATTTCTTATATTGAGATGATGAACATCAGAACGAAAAGATATTTTTTTTATACAGATATATGGGACTTTTATACGTAATGATTTTACGAAATAAGCAACAAGCGTGAAGAAATTTTCTGTCACTCATATTGATCCAGTTACTCAGTTTTAGTGTATAAGAAATTCTGTCGAATTTCCTAATACCGTGAATCAATCGAAGACATGAATTTTGTAAAATTTGTATTCTTCCTTGCGATAAAACATCATAAACTCATCGCAGAAATTAAATTTTGAAAGCACTAGTGAATCGCACAACATTTTTTTAACATCTCGCGATAAATAATTTCTGTTGCTGTATATGATTTTTGATGCTGCATATGCAGAACGAATACATTTGGATATATGCGATTTGAAACGAAAATCTTTATCCAAGATTAATCCAAGATTCTTAGCTTCTGCGACAAATTCAATGGACGCACTATTTATTTTTAAATCAAATGAATTATGCTCTAGTTTCCTACTGAACAGTATAGCTGATGATTTCTCAGGATTAATAAGTAAAGAATGTTGATGAGTACAACAATTGCGTGTCATCAGCATACATATGGCACGTACAAAATTTTGTGTAAGAACAAAAGTTACATGTATAAATAGTATATAGAAGAGGTCCTAACACGGATCCTTGCGGGACATCTCGAGATATTTGTAACTGCTGAGATTCTTTTTCTTTGATTACAACTTTTTGGACACGGCCTTGTAAATATGAACGAAAAAAATTATAGCATTCTACTGAAAAAAATAATCAAATTCGTATCTTTTATTTACTTTACATGCAAATCAAATCAAAAAAGAAAATCTATTTATAACAAGTGGAGGAACCTACATGTACTTCTAAGCAGAGAGTAAAACCAGGTTATTTCTGTAGTATCGTTGTAAGTCGGCGGCTCCTGTGCTTGATAAGGTGAAATGTTCTTGTTTTCTTTCCTCGACTTCAAATGTGTCCCTTATCCACGTTATTGGATAATTAAATGGTCAACAAGGAATGTTAAAATTGAAGAAACATTTACTTCCTAAAAAAACTAAAATTATAATCTATGCCATCTGTTGATTTTGAGTGAAACTATTGGATTCTGTTGATGGAATATAATAAGATCTGGTCAAACAACAGATGGAAAGATTAAGGATTTGAAATATAAATGAAGACATCGATGAAAATTTTTGAACGAATAAAATTTGTGCCATCTGGAAGTATGCAGGAGAACTGATGCAATCTATTGATTTCAAATTAAACTGCTATTAGGTCTGTTCGTAGTGCAGTTTTGACTAGTTTGCAACCGTTTGAAATATGCACCAATGAATGTTTTGCATTTGACGTAACTGACAAATTGATGATTACTTCGATGGGCGACTCGTTCTGATGGTTCCAAACTAGTTACAAACTGCACTACGAACAGACCTATTAAGTGAACTTGAAAATTGAAAATGAAAAAAATTGTACATTTTTAAGAAAAAATATTAAATATAAATATAAATTAAAGCGGTAGAAAGTGAAGAGACAACAGACTTTTTTTAAAAAACTTTTTTTTTTTAAAATCAACTGTAAAGAACAGAAAACTAAACAAAACTTACATTATTCTCATCTTACTTTAACTTCATGTAATAATAGAAAATGGGGATAGTCCGAAACTGTTTTGGAGCAATGAATCGGAAATACTGTTAGTGTTTCAGAACAGTAACAAGTATTTTTTTTTCTTTTTAAGCGGGATATTAAGAAATAGTTCAAGAACTAATTTAGGGATTATAGCAAGAGATGTGTAAATGGAACAAATTTATTGGTAGAGTTTAATATAATAAAGTTTCATTTAATTTTAGAGATAGAGCACGTTTAACTATGCAGAATGAGCTTAAATTAAAACATAAAATTTGACAGCACCATATGTAACTAACTCTGCACATTAATGTAAGCGTAACTTCGTCATCAAGCAAGGCAGTACGTGCCTTATCTAATACTTCGTTGACATAGCTTGCGCGGCGTAAAAATTTCACGAGCAATATATTTAAGAGGCCGTTTTAAATGTATCGCTCGAAAGTCTTTTAAGCTCGCGCCGGCCGTAAAATGATCGTTGCGCCCTTTATCTTTGCATCCACTTATTCTAATTTTATTCATCCGTCTCACGGAGATCCTTTCACGTTTTCACTCAACTATCATCGTCGAACTCGCCTCTCTCAGCGCGGCTAATTCTGATTTATGAAGGGCCGCCTTTGTTTGCTTTTTGAGGGAGACTTTTTCATTTCGCCTGTTAATTAATTTTAATGGAGAAAATGAGGAATTTCGTTTGTTGCGGCGGGCAGTTTCAAAGCTCGAAACAATACGGAAAAATATGAGAGCGCGCACGAACGATAAACTTCCAAATGAGGTCGTTTACGGCGAGCGCGCGGAATTTTTCTACATAATGAACGTTAAATTTCCACATAAATTATTCTTATTAGACTTTAATCTGTGGCTTATTTTCGGTTGCCCTACGTTAAATTGTGCGTGGAATTAACAGAAACTCGACCGGTCTTAGTTAAAGTTTTAAATTTTTTCAAATTTATCTTCTGGCTTAACAACTTCTTAATTTCTTGTTTTATGGAAAAAAAGTTACAAATTTTAAATTCTTTGATGATGATCGAATTCAAATATAACCCTAAATGGTGACTGAAGAATGTCCATCATACACAACATTGTTTATACCACGTGATTTTTTAAATTTTTTATCAACTCTTGCCATGGAGTTTGGACGGCATGTCCTTGCTTTACTGCAAAATAGCATAAAGGAGTGCAATAACGTACTTTTCACTTAAGCTCATGCTATTCAAATATCATGGGAAGAGTTGATAAAAAATTTAAAAAATCACTTGGTGTAAGTAATACACATAGGCCCGGTTTTACAATCACAAGTTAACTGTCGTAATGGTAACGATTGTGATCACAATTGTTGCTATGGGAATAAACTATCAGATAAAGTTAACTTGTGGTTGTGATTGTAAAACTGGACCTTAATCGTTTTAGAGTTACGGTGATAATTAAGTTTGAAAGGAAGGCCAAAGTAATTTTTGTTTTCTTGTAAGTGTATGCAATTATTTAAAAAGGATCAAATTATTTCTCTGCTCAGTATTTATTTTTGACTTCAAAACAAGAACGTGATTGATATTTAATTTTTTTTTTTGTAAAACTTTGTTATGAAGGTATATAATGAATTTGTTTTTGTTTCAGGTAAGCCTCTGAATAATGGAGTGAAACTTTTCCGACTGCAAAAGGAAGACGTGTGGAAAACGAGACGAAACAGGCCGGCGCTAATATGCGTAATTGAAGCACATTAGGACCGGCTTTGTAATAAATTTCCGTCCGATTTAATAAAGACCGCCCGTTCTCGTCCGTTGTTGTAAGTAATTAACGAAAACAGACTCTTCGGACATGACTAATTACCCGAGTATTCTAAAGTATCAGTTTTCCGCGGCGAGAAAATTGAACGGAATTAGAACGGTCCATCTACCATTTTAGGTAAGTCAAGAGATCAAACACTTTTTATGCTCTTTTTTATTATATTATTTTTAGTTCAGTAATTAATAATATTATTGACCGTAAATAGAACACATTCTTTTTGCTATGGTGACCAAATTCTTTAGTAACCAATGCTGTAAGCGAGGGCGAGGGACTTTTCATCATGGCCAGTTATATTAAGGGGATTCTTTCAAGCAGAAATCAATGCAATGTTATTTCTTTATTATGGCTTTCGTTATGAATAAAACTTTCTTAAAAAAAGTTGCCGCCCGTTGCAGGTGCAGAGACCGACAGAGACCGCATGCAAGGGATAGCGTTATGCTATCTACTTTAACTCCGTTTTGCAGCACAATTTTGTCAACGAATTACGGAAGTTGTACTTAATCAATACAATTTAAATTTAACCAACATATCAAGGACATATAAAACAAAGGCTGTGGACCACTATTTTCTTAAAACGTGCATAGTTCACTTCACTACAGCGTTGTACAGTAGAGCCAATTTATTGAAGGTTTGGATTTTTTTTGGAAAACCCTACTTGCATTTAATACTCCTATGCGTCAAGGTACCTCGATCATCACTACTTAAATCACATATATTTTTTCCAGAAAGTTTTATTCATAACGAAAGCCACAATTCGCCGACAAAAAATGCATTACATTGCTGCTTGAAAGAATCCCCTTAAGTAGTGCAATAATTGCATTCATTATTGGCGTCCAATGATTAGAGTTATTACTCAAAACGTTAATTAGTGAAAGCTCAAATTGCCTATCAAAGATCAAATAGATAACCAAACTATAGGGGGTAGTTAACATCGATTCACTTTATCGTCTTTTCTTAGTTCTCATAGTTTACAGGAAAAAGATGAAATTTCAGGGCGATAGTTAATTTAACAGCCGTCATAATAACAAAGAGGTTATTCTCGAATGCTTTCGTACCCAGTCAGCAGATTACATAAAACACTTCCGCGTAACGAAGACTTCGGGCTCCTCCCCAGACGAGGATACTATTCGGTGCGATATCGCAAACCCCCGAGGTCGCCACGTCATTGTTTAAACTTTAACAGATGTGCTCCATTTCGAGCATTTTATCTTACTCGAGGTGTATCCTTTTAGCGCAGAGAGTTTTTAACGGCGGCGCAAAGTTAAGGATATATCGTATATCAACGTTCGTCTTAACATTTCCGGATGATTAATCGCCAATAAAGTACTTCGCCCAGAATATAACTGAATATAAATAAAATCTAGGCTTTACGTCTCTCGTAAAGTCCATAATGTTATTTATTTTTCTATAGAGTTACTTTTTGTTTATCGTAAAATTGGATGGACATAAGAGACAAAAGTCAGACATAAATTGTAATAATAACTAAAAGATAATATTTTTGGATCGCGCGGTATACACACATAAATTGATGAAAATGCAAATATAATACATATTAATAAATTATTATTAATTTTTACGACATAAATCCCATGGTGATTTAGTTTAATGAAAACACTGACGAACCTGCGGTCTAACTATAATGCACGGGATTAATGAGAGCGTATTTGCACAAGTGCTTATTTCACATGTAAAACGCACGCCACAGTAATCATTAACGTGTAAACAGTATAGCAAATAAACAAATATTTCAGCCAGCGCAAACATCCAATTCAATAAAAGCAATTAATGCTGGCAATAAACGCGATGCAACAAAGTTCCGATACGGACGTTCATCCATAAATTCGATTTATTGGCGAAGATTTCACGTAATCGCACGTTAATCGGTGGGCGCCATAAAAAATTAAATAAAAGGGTTTATTATTTTTTTTTGCGAAAAAAGTGATGATTTACTGCCGTTTAAAATTAAAGTGAAAATTTCGTTGCCGATTTATTATTAAATTGCAAAATTTTAAATTAATGAATTTCATAAAAGTATCTTCCTGTAATAACAATAAAAATAATTGATTGTCACATACCAAACTACAAAAAAGCATAACGAAAAAATTATTTAAAAAAAATTTACTATTCAAATCCTATAATACAGTGCGTAATCGAATAAGTTTCACTTACTGTAATCACAAAAGAATAAAATGAGAACCACATCTAGTTGTTGCAGTCTTTATCTGTTTCGCGTTAATTCCCAATGTATTTCCTCTTCATTGATCATCGTGTAAACAGCTATGTCATATATCTGTTTACACATGGTATATTTTAATCATTTAAATTCTTAATATATTGTAAAATATTCCCATTCGTTATTTGAACTTGGTGGTTGGGTCAGTGCAGGTAAAATAACAAAAAGATTGTAATTAAAAAGGGTTAAATAAGTTTGTTGCATAATAATTAATAAAGGACTATATGAATTTCATTTTGCTTTGGCACAAACAACTCGTCGAAAAATTCTAAACAAAAACCGCACTCATAACTCCGCTCGCGCTTTTACATCATCGAAATTTACGTTTTATTATGAAGCAAGCGGGCACAATGCAAAAGCGCGCGCACAAAGCAATAGTGGATAATGAAAATAGCTGCGTTCATTATCTAGAAGTTCCATTAAATAATTAAAAAAGACCGCCCGCGGTGGCGGAGCAGCTGATTGGTATCGAACAAATTGAAAATGCAGCAGCAGCGCCGCAAAGTTTCCGATAACATAAATACACCGCCGTCGCGTCGGGGGGAAATATTTACTGCACCTCATAAGAACTGAATGGGGGAGAACGGTTCGTGAATTATCGTGAAGCAGGTGGATATAAACGGTCAATAGGACCTTTATTATCCGCTATATCAGCGCGCGGGGCAAACCTCAAAAACTAAAACGAAGTTTCGGTACTGAAACGACTTCATTTTTCTCTTCAGGCTAATTTATGTGAAGTACCTAAGCGCAATTTTGAAGGCGAATGAAAAAAGAACGCGCGACATTTTCACTCGACTTCCTCAGATTCAGATTCGATCCGAAACTGATTATGTATAGCATAATTTGCTCACGTCTGCTACATTAGTTTCTAGCAGAGTTAAAGCGAGCACACGATGATATCCCCTCGTAAAAAAACGCGCCGGCTAACTTTTCGGTATTAATTCAAGTTGAGTAATGACTCGTGAAATCCTTCAGCCGAATCTTCGCCGGAATTTATTCCCGAAAAAATGATTACTTTCAGTCTACCGCCACCTCCGCCGACGACGACGTTTAAAGTTAGTTTTTAAACAAGGAGCGCGAGACGGACCCTGAATTAGGACCGGCTTTTTCTCCATATAATCCATCACATGTTTTCGGGAAAGTTTTCCGGTTTAAAAAGTTCGCCCCGAGTTTATTTCCGAATGATTTGCTTACTACCGTTTAATGTTACGCTGGGGAAGGCGCCCCAACTTTTACATCTGTAACGTGTGAACATTTTTCTAAAACGGGATTTTCAAACTGCAAATACAATCTTAATTCATACATAGACTTTAAACGAATTTAATTACTTGCACGAAGGAATAACTGGCTTTGATTATTCTGCGATGAGTTTTAGACAATAGTAAAAGCTTTTTCTTACATCACTCAAATCGATAATCCAACGAAATCTAACACACTTTTATCTCCTTGCGTCTTCCTTTTAATGTAGCACAGATGTTTTAGAGTGCAGTTTTAGCTGCAGCAATGTAAATTACGTCTCCCCAGCACGAGTCTGCACTACCCCCCAAAAAAACTACGAATAAAAAAAAAACGTATTCAGTACACACTGCGATAACCTAAGTCGCAGCTATAAGGAAGGAGGTCTCTTGAATAATTTACTAAACTCCCGGTTTCGCTACGTCGAATGTATATGCGCATGCATTTACATCCAATCTGTGTTTCAACCAGCGCGGGCTCTTGTTTCCGGTTGAATAAGTCGACTCTCCTTGTAAGGGGATTATTGCGATATCGGCTCTTTAATTGGGTTTACTATCCTGTCATCATTCGGTAATTTATTTTGCAACACTTTTACCGACGAACATATACCTAAAGACAAAGCAGTTAATAACACACATTAGCAAGTCAGCGTTCTGTCAAAGCGCCTCCCTCATCAAGAGAAAATCTCACGAACTGGATTATTATGATTAATAAACGAGAGAACCGTTAGTTAGTTAATCCCAGCCATTAGAGACGTAAGTAATATTCCATTAACGTTCAATTCCCTGTCTAGTCCGCGAATGAAACAGATAGCTTCACCTGCGTTGTCAAAGGGGATTCATTTATAATCCACGTGAAACGCTTCAAAAAAACAGAAATATTTACCGTTCTTTTTCCAGAAGAAATCCTTTCATAAGCCGAAATCTCGTCTACCAACAGCTGAACCCTTGCAACACATCACTCCACGTGTACAAAAATAACAGCTATAGGTTTCAATCATTGTCAAATGGGGTATAAATAATGTAAGATGTAGTATTATACGTCACTCATAAATATTGATTTAGCATTCTGTTTACACGACGTATACGCGATAAAGAAATATCGCGAGTGGCGCTCCCTTTGTGTCCCTTAAAAAAAATGTGCTGTCACGTCGGTCGTGAACGACGCGAGGCTAGGTGTTCCGATGTTTATTAATAGCGGATTAATTTTCTGCCTTTTGTGGAGCTTGCAAATTTCTTTCGTAGGAAAGACAAGCGACCTAATCAGCTTAACGGGATTAGCTCGTTTGTCGGATGCGAACGCCGTCGTTTCCGGTGTTCATAGGAGCGGAAGTAAATTATACGAATCAATTAATTCGGCCGACCCAAATATTTAGGTCCTCCGATAAATGCGTCGTTATTTTTTATTCGCGCTCCGGCAAAAAGCAACGACCTCCTCATTGGAGGGGCAAACTTTCGGACGAGATGGCCGCATCACTCTTCAGAACTAATGTGAATAAAATTAAAACTTTCCGGGCGCATCCACCATTTTGAATTGATCTAATTTTAAGACATTACTACTTTGTTGAACTGATTATTAACTCATATCAAACTGCGAGGATTGTTTTATTTTCCAAAATCTTTAAGTTATGTGGACGTAATTCAGGACATTTATGAAAAAAGTGGCTATGTGTCCGTCAACACCGAGACATTCTTATTCTTTAATAAAAAAAAGTAAGAAGCTAAAATGAACAAGCAATTTATAACATTTGGCCCTACGAGCAACAAAAAAGAAGAAAATTGCGAAATACAGTAATGTCAGAAGGAATTTTTACAATAAAAAGTAGAGAGCAAAGTCCTATTGAAGAAAATCGAAAAGATCAAGCTCGTAAAACCAAGATACTTCTTTGGTGAGGAAGACTTAAGTAAAGAAACCGTGCCTATCAGAGTAGAAAACTCAAAAAAAGAGGAGGAGGCAAAGCACTTCATTATGTGAAGTCCCGGAACTCGCTAACATAGACCAAAAACCACATCGTAGCCTCAGCAGGACTACCAGTAATAATTAACCAGATGGAGAATTAAATACCTTTAAACCAAAGGAATATGAATTCTTGCTGGAGTTAATATCGAACTAACTGTTATTGATGAAAAAGGCAAATTAGGCAAAATTTGGAACTCAAATGGTACCTACTCCTTCAATGTCAAAGTAGTCGTCAGGAAGCTACATTGAACTTTCGTTAACCGGAAAATATCTTAAACAAACCAATACTTAAAGAAAACAGAATAATCATAGTTTACAGTTTCTGAAAAGTAAAGATAAAAAACCATTGTTTCTATTTGTACCATCCAATGAAGACTTCAAAGAGATTATGATATGAAAGAAATATAAGGCATGAGAGTAGACACTGAACTCAGCTTAACAACAAGAAAGGATGAGCAACTGGAAAATTCACCCACTGGCCAATTGAATAAAGAAAATTTCAGACCTTATTTTTTTATATCAAGAAAATTAATTACGCAAACAGGAGAGGGGAGAAGGACCAACATCTGATCACTCACAATCCTGTCAATTTTAAGCGAAAACATAATAAATGTAAAAGAACTTAATCCGACACTAACTGAGAAAGATTCAAATTGGAACTTGATTGAATTGGGAACGGAAGAACAACTTGAACAAGAATCTGAAACACGTTTGATAGACAACGTGAAATATTACATCACGAATAAAAAGGAAAGCAATTGATAACAATTAAGTAAGTAAATGGTAGAAGGAAAGGTAGGAAAGAATAGCAAGAAACTCGAACGGTAGAAAAAAAAAAACGAATTTACACGGCAATTGAAATGAGAAACCCAAGAAATCAAAAACGTATCGATCGATACCTATCTAAGGAGCGGTTTATCAAGATTGGTTTAAAACTATATTTCAGGTGAACTTAGCGCATCTCTTCATCTCAGTTCTGTGTCAAAGGAGTGTGTTGCTTGATTTTTCATTGACACCGCTTAACTCTTGATTCTGAAATAAATTTGAACCAACGCAACAGTGAAAACCGACCCTAAGAGGATTAGCTGATGATCAGAGCACAAATTATTCACTGTGGAAAGCCACAAGGATGTTAAACAAATCCTATTGAAGAAGAAGAAGGAACTGAGCAATAGTACATTTACTAAACATCTTTCAACTCAATGAAGAGATGGTTGATAAAATACAAGAAATTGAAGAATTGCACACCTGAAGAGATTGATTGCTAAAGAAATAAAAGAAATGTCAACTCTAAAAATGCCTCAGGCTTCGACCTAATTACTGAATTAAAACATGTATCAATTTTATGGAAAACGGTAAAAGGATAATGATCCTGAGACTGAGTTCTTAACCAGCCTGGGCAATATTTCATTTAACGCAGATTTTCCTCGCTTTGGCGTTAGTTACCTAAATAAGAAACACCATAAATAACGAAAAAAGAAAGCACAAGGAAACTATATTTGAGCAAGAAAATACAACTGTACTTGCCATATTGAAAATGACGCTATGAAATGAGGTAAGAATAAAGGAAGAAACAGCACGTGGCAACTTTACAAGTAAGAAAAAATGGTGATCATTCAGTAAAATTGAACAACAAGAAAATTCCTTGTAAGTAGCCTAAAACTAGACGCCATGTTGAAATTGAAAGAACTTGTCAAAAAGAGAAGAAAAAAAAAACTGAAATATAAAAACATGTTTTGGCTGTTAGCTTTCTATTAAAAACAAAGGTCTGGTTTATTAGCAAGTCCTTAAGCCAGTATGGCCCAGTATGTGGCTGTATGTGGGAGTATGTGGCTGTACCATGTTACGTTCAAATCTCGCGCCACAACATTGTGGTGATATAGCCTCATTCTACTGCGTTTTAACACAGTTGACTCGTGAGTAGTAAACCGCGAGTACGAATTTCGAACTACGTATTGCGCTGCGCTTACCGTAGTTAATTTAAGTCTAAAGTAAGCAGCCAATTGTAATTGTTTATTAAGAGTGTAAAGTATTTATTAAAGTGTGTAATAAATTGTGTTAATTTTAGCTACGATTTTAATTTCTACATCCACGCACACCAGTGAGTAAAGTTTCGCCTCTGATTATTATTGATTCAATTTCTTGCACGATCTGGTCGATTGGAGACGTCGACTGATTGAATTACGTTTAGTTGATCAATTGTCTTCTGGCGCCCTTAATAAGTTTACCACCTTAGTTAACCCGCCCCTTTCTTCACTGTTGCTGGCTGGGGCTCAGCTGATCGTAGCATCGGCAGAAGCGTGTCATCTGAACCGTGGTGTAAGTACAGGCAAGTAAATTTAAATTTAAAAATTGGTGATAACCAAAGAAATTATGCTGGCACTCAAATACTCCAAACCAAGTGCTGGAGAATATTGTAAATGCCTCTTGGTGTATCGAAGATCCGCACCGTAAACTTCAGGTAAGGAAATTGGAAGAAGAAAATCGCCAGAAGTCATGAGGAGAGTCTGGATAAACATCCCAAATTGAACAGCTCCAACTTGTAGATACTCAAGACTCTCAGTATGTAAGCTCAAGAGGGCCAAATCTCTTGAGCTTGTGGGAGAGTAAAGTTAATAGTGAAAAGCAGAATAAAGTGTGGCCATATCAATTAAGTGACTGAAACTAGGACCAGTGAGTGAGAAAATCCTGACTAAAAGTACGGCAGCGATTTAGGTCGAATTCAAAACGTTAATTAAACTTCAGATAAGGTACTCCATTCTAAGAAACAACTAAAGAGTTAAAGTACATTACAGTCAATCAAATAACTTGACAATCAATAATTCTGTTTCATAATTAAGTCATCCAAGAGTTTTATGGCTTTGTAATTTATGTGCACTGTCGATAAACGTATAGTAGAAGCTACTCCGTCTAAACAAATTAAATCCAGAGATAAAATTGCCCATAAAAATTTTTATTTCGTACAACAATAAATTCCCTGGAAATATGTGAAAAATGATAATAGAAAATACGAGGCCATAAAGTTGTTTATATTTTTCAGTCGGGTGGCCAGTCGCGGGCAATTTCGTGCAATATATCGCAATAAAATACAATTTAGAAACTTAACGCCGGCGTATACATATATAAAATTCCTGTATATCAATCGGGGCGGTGATATTGCTTTTTGTTTCGGCGATGACATCGGGACGCGCAAAAAAAGTATTCGTACTTTTTGGGGGTTGCTTTAGATAACGGCGAATTGATGATTGGATGCATGGATAGATCGATGGAAATGAAATCGGTAAATTGTGTTTGTTACGCCGGGCTAATTGTTATTTGAGTGCGACTGTTAAACTGCATTGCATGCTGGAGTTAGATAGAAGCAGGGAACGAATAAATTTGCAAAACAAATTCTAATCACAATCAGTCAACTTCTGAAAATTATTTTTTCTTTGCAATTGATCAAATTGTACATGCAAGAAGCCGAGCGTGTTCTATCTCTGCAGATTTATTCCAGACTTCCAGTTTTAAATAAAACTCGGAAAAATTAAAACGATATTGCATCCTAAGATTTTATCTCCCGCCTGACATATTATTTTTCAGGGGGAAAAATATGTCTCAATATGTTAGCTGCGCTCTCCATCTCCTTTTCCGATTTTATTTCCACAAACCGCAGTTTGAAAATTTTTAAATGAAAATACCTCACCGCGAAATTTAAAAGCACAAAGCTTTGCATTAACGCACGCCATCGTATAAAACGGAACCTCGTAAATCGAACGCAGTAAATTGTTAATGAAATTTCGCTCCGTAACTGACAGCTAATAGCTGGCGTTTGATTACCTACATAGATATGGATTTTGTAACAATCACGTCCTCTTGTGCATTAATTAGCCGTGTAGTGAGTAAGCTCTGCGTTAAGTGAATAGATTAAGATGTCAGATAGGACCGATCTCCGGCACGTCTTCGTCGTCGGCACGCCATTTTAACTTCTTTGGCCTGTTCGCATGTCGCCGTCATGTAAATTGCAACTATTGACGTGTTCACTGCCTCATATTGTACTCTGATGTGGGGCAGTGATTGCTTTTGAATCGGTTGCAAATAAAAGCCCTTTGTCTACGTCCGTAGGTTTAATTAAAGAAAAACCAGCGGCCTGTAACAATTTATCATCGTGTGAGTGCGCGGTTATTATAAAAATATTTTTTTCATTTTGCTAATTGAAAAAATAATTGTATTCTGGAATATTGTATTTTATATAATATTATTATTTTTAGATATGCAACTGTAATATTCCCATTTGTTGCAATTATTAAGCAAATCGTTTCGGATTTGCTGGTGTAATGCTATAGTACAAAATTGTATTGCAGGAGAATCACGATTCGATCTGTAATAACCGAGCTTATTTCAGGTGGGATATGAAGCAATTAAAAAGCATTTTACGAGTTTTCACCAGTTTTGTTTTGTTCTTTGTGGACATATGCTGATGCGTTATTCTCTTTAATATACAGCAAAAGCAACGGGAAATTTTTCGTATAGCTTTATTGGTGATTTTTTTTTCTGCCTTTTAAATATTGAAAAATTACTATAACAAAAGTCGGAAAAGAATTACGTTTTTGTTTTGCTAACTTTCAATGGACAAGCATTGCTTTTTGTATAGTATAATATCTTTTTTATTATTTATGGTATGTTACTTGCTTTCTTTAGGTTTTGTCATTATATCTGGAAAGTTATAAAGACCAAGTTGGTTTTTTTTTTTGAAATTATGGCTAATGCATTCGCAAAACATCCAAGTCAGCCTGTTTATTCGAAGCTCGATTAATGCAGGTAGTGAAAAAAGTTTCCGAGCTGCATAGACATAATGGCTTTATTGCCGGAACTTTTCCGCTTAACGTCAACGAATTTTACAATGCCCGCGAGTAAATAATGCGTTTTCTTGCAGTAAAAGTGCTTTACTATGTTTTGGGTCTATAAACGTCACAGTTTTGACAAACGTCTCGTGTTGTATGTACCTAGTAGCCGCCAAGGAAAATCGTGAAGTTTCATATCGTATTACGTCCGCGTATTAACCAAATAATACGAGCGCATTTTTTCAAATTTGTAAAAATATTACTTTTTTTTGACGCGCAGCCCCTAAGCCTCATGATTAAAATGCGAGTTTATTCCTGTCCGTGGACGGAATATTTAAAACGTAGAGGATTAACTTATCAGAAAATGTCACGTTATAATTCCACGTGCTGACTAAATTACTAAATATTCGTTTGTTCTTTGCATACAAATTTCAAGTTTGTTGTTAGCAATTTTCCCTCCCCGTTTATTGAATTTAAACGAAGCAATTTTTTTTCCTGAAATTTGAATGTCTCCGAGGGACAAAATTTTTTAATGGGCAACCTATTAAAATCAATATTCCACAAAACAGGTCACCGAGGTCGGATAAAATCAACACAATTTGTTACTAAACACGCTCGGATTCCGTTGGGTTTCTAATATTTAATGGATTTGGCATGCCTACGCTATCATTATTATCTAACACTGCGACATTAAACACCGTTTAGGGGCCAGGCACTGTAAATCATGCTAAATGATTTTCTAGGGGATTATAGAAAAAATCAAACGTTACATCGAACGCGCAACAATTCGAATATACATTAAAATGTTTTGTCTATAAAAACCTAATGGAATCGTAATAACGGGGGATTTATTTAATATTCACTTCATAATGTGAAATAACGCAAAGGGCTTAATCAAAATCACACGTAATTAACGGCCGGGTATAAAATACGAAATTCTGTTATTATATAATCAACTTTAACAATCCATCACGCGTTAAGCAGAGTTGAAAAGTTTAATAATGAAATTTTAATTTTAATAAAATTGCGTATGAAAAAGGAAGGTACTTCGAGTTGATTTTAATTTCATCATACGTCGAATATAGTGATGGATTTATTTATGGAAATACAATAAAGGATAATCGTCGACGCTGGACGACACTTTCAAGGAATTTCCGCGCTCAATTTCACGTATGTTGACTTGTCCTGTTACTGGTGAAACAAGTCGGCGTAAAACGAAATTTGCCCCTTGAGAAATACAACTGAAAACGAACTTATTGTTAGATGTAGAAGAGAGTGTGACAAAATATCATCGAACAGTCTAAAATTTCGTCGCGAAGATGATATTACAAGATTATTAAAACAAAAATTATTTTCAAAAATAGGAATAATAAACTCATATAGTACTATTTCTTTTTGACTACGCAATATGCCCTATAATTGCATTTTAAAATAATCAAGTTTATCATTGTGTGCAGTTAGGCATTCAATTATACACGTCATACACAGAGCTAATATATGACATAAATATGGTAAATGAAGGTGAAATAATGTTACGTTCCAAAAATCTTGCACGAAATAAATTGACAACATTTGAGAATACTGGCCAATTTAGAGATCGTTGTGGCAATCCTGACCATTCCAGCGCAGGCTCGAAAGTATTAATTGCGAAAATCGACTCATCCATCGATCCCTATATGGCCATCTTGGTAATGAGGCATTCTTATTGGTCGAAGCCGACTATTGCTGCGATTTGTCCGCATCATTTCATCTCGTCTTGTTACACGGTGTTACTATTCACATGGTCGTGGTCGTGTGTGTATCATAAGGCCTGTTCGATAGCTCTGCACTTTCTACACTTTTAACACCTTTACCCTATTTTTCTCACTCCTACATACATTATATTATATACATCTCACTCTCTCAGGTGCGGTTGGTGCAAAAAGTGTAGAAAAGTACAGAGCTATCGAACAGACCTATATCCACTAGACACACCGCCAACGCTTAGGGAAGACTTCTTCTTACCCTGTCCAAGCTTATTTATTTATTTCCAATAAAATCCAGGTCATATGCGCCAACGGCTGACGCTATTTTGTGTAAGTGAATGCGTGTTTCTCCTTTAATTGAGGTTTTTAATCGACGTTTTATCGACCTTCTTAAGACCTTTTATTATTGACGTATACGCTGTTCGCACATTCTTCGCTTACATTTCCCTGTACGATTTGGTACTCTCGTGTGTGAAATACCCTTTTTGCCCTTGATAAATTAATCAGCTCTTGGAACCAATTACGAAAACTGGCCAACAGAAGGCGTTGCCACAGTTTTCCTGACTTCGCTCCAGTCGACGTTTTTACAAGCACACTGCAAACTGACAAACAACTTTCAACTTTCAATCTTTGGAGGCCGTGAGATTGTTTCGACGCTTCGACGCGCGCATTTTATCAAAGAGCGAATTTCGACGATTCCTACGATTATTTAACAGATGTAATTTCGTTTGTAAACAGATTTAAAATTTAACGCGCTTTGTTGTGTTTCTAGCTGAATTGTTTTAGTCAAAATACACTTGACGACTGTTGTCGTATATTGTTAGATTAATGTGGCCTTATGTAACTTCAATGTCTTTGATTTATTTTAATTCAAGTACTTGTTATTGAATTCAGCCATTGTGTTTTTGTGTGTATTCCTTCAGCGTACAAATGAGTAAGATAAAATTCCCTGGTAGTTGCGAATGTTTACCTGAAAAACTGAGGCGGTTTGAGAACGCTGCCAAGGTTATTACGGATCAGCTGGGTACCTTAGTTCACCCTGGCGCCTTTTATTAACATCAAATTACATCCCCATTTCTTCACTGTTGCTATTCGAGGGCGAAGCTGGTGAAAGATACGGCGCAGGCTTGTCGATCAGAATAAGTAAACAGGAGTATCTTATTTAGAGTATTATGGTAGCAATAAATTGTAAAATAATGGATAAAGGTGATTTTTGAGTAGGATATTCAACGACAAATAAATCTGCAAGCTGTTGCGGTTTTGGTACCACAAGCACATTTGCACCTTCTCCTCTTTGGTGTACATTTTGATTTTTAACACAAATTTTTCTTCACATTTTGTCGTTTTGTAAAGCATGGGTATCTATATCGCGCAAATAAAAGCAAAGTATCGATGCTTTGACTTGATTGAAATACAACATAGGGATATGTTGCATTTTAAAATAATTGCACTGTATGTGTTTACTTCATCACCACATAATTAAAGTAAGTTTTTTACCACGAAAAACAATAGTTATTTATGTACAAGGCTGTAAAGCGGCACTTTATCGAACGAGTTTGGAAATTGCTAGCCAAGGCGAAGCGGCGACAAGCAAGCAAACTAGCATACAACATTTTTTCGGCTACCATTTAGAACCTTTTCACTCTAAGAAGTACATGATGACTCATTCGAATCTCACCGGCGGATCAGTGATGCAGCAGAGACAGATAACAAATAAGCCTCACTATGAAATGGTGAGATTACTGATAAAGTTGTAGTTGTTCGGTGAACTTCGCGTGGCTGTCGGGCCACTGTACTCCAACCCATGGTGTAAATACATAAAGTGACACGTTAAAACGGATGCGCATTAGTCAACCAATGAGGAATCATCCAAAAGGAGGCACAGGAAGCACGTGAATCTCGGAGTCTGTAACTTGTCTGACGTTTGTTATGATACTAATGATCGATTGACAAGTGCTTTTTCTAAATTGTGTTTGTAATTTTGAGTATTTCACTAATATTCAATGTTTATTCTACGTAGGTAAGTGAATTTAATTAATCAATTACCGTGATTTGACTTGCCTGTTCAGTTTAGCTGTGGTTTAGCTGAAGCATAAACCTATATTATGGCTACACATATGCGCACGTAAATATCTGTCAAGCGAAACAAATTATGGCCGCCTTTTGAAATTGGCGCGTCCTTTTTTCGATGATACTTCATTGGCTTGTACCCCACCACGAAAAATTTCATGCGTAACGTTTCACCCTTTGATTATACAGTGTGGTGATAAAGTAACGCACCAAGCGAAAAAACACCCTTAGCGTTGACTTTTTCGAAAAGCGCTCGGACAGGTCGATTTTATTTTAAAAAAACCTCTTTTACAACCAATTTTAATTTGATGTCAGTTACCACTTTCGCGCCGTGACGTCATCGACATTTTTTTTAAATGACAACCTATTTTTTTTTAAATGTCATTTGAAAGCACCCATTTTTCTGAGTACAAAAATGTTAATGAATCACTAATGCATAAGAAAATTTTGAAGAAAAAAATTTATTAAAAAATGGAAATGTGATTTTTAATCTTAATAAAATTTCAACCTAAAATAATATTTTCTTGTAAAAACATAACAAAACAACATAATAAAATTAGAATAAATGTTGGAAATGCCCTCCACCAACCACTTGACAGTGACCAGCTCGTGTGTAAACGTTGTTAATTACTTTTGCGATGGTTTCACGGCTAATGTTATTCATTTCCGTCCTAATTTTGTTTTGTAAATCTTCCAAAGTTTGAGATCTATTCACGTAAACTCGATCTTTTAGATAACTCCATAAAAAAAAGTCTAGGGGAGTCAAGTCTGGTGAGCGGAAATGAATAACATTAGCCATGAAACTATCGCAAGAGTCATTAACAGCGTTTACACACGAGCTGGTCACTGTCAAGTTCGTGGAGGACATTTCCAATATTTGTTGTAATTTTATTAAGTTGTTTTGTTATGTTTTTATAAGAAAGTATTATTTTAGGTTGAAATTTTATTAAGATTAAAAATCACATCTCCATTTTTCATTAATTTTTTTCTTCAAAATTTTCTTATGCATTAGTGATTCATTAACATTTTTGTACTCAGAAAAATGGGTGCTTTCAAATGACATTTTCAAAAAAATAGGTTGTAATTTAAAAAAAATGTCGGTGACGTCACGGCGCAAAAGTGGTAGCTGATATCAAATTAAAATTGGTTGTAAAAGATGTTTTTTTTAAGAATAAAATCGACCTGTCCGAGCGTTTCTCGAAAAAGTCAACGCTAAGGGTGTTTTTTCGCTTGGTGCGTTACTTTATCACCACACTGTATAGACTACGTGGATAACGCGTTGGCTCCGTACATGTGTTCCAAAAAAAGAGACAGATATAGAAGTATTCTTGAGGGTTATGCGCACACATGAAATTGAAAATTGGATAATTCGTGCACGCACTAACGGACGCCGGATTAGTCCTGCGCAATGAGGTTTTATGTACTTCTAATACTGTCTCACTCTCACTTACACATTCCACATTTCTGTAGCTTCTATCATTGTCTAAGAATTTGGAACATCAGATGTACTCTTTTTACACAAATAATGCGCTATCCACGTTAGTCTATACTCTATATAATCAAAGGTTTTACACCAACCTACACCATAATTTTAAATATGGATTCGTCAGACGAAAGCTCGTTTCTGCGCAATGTGTACTTCTTACGGTAAAAACTCTCTACTAAAGTAAATCACTTAGGCCCAGTTGTACAATTCCAGTTTAACTTTAAGTCAAAGCTTAAACAATTGTTGAAATAATAATAAATAATAATAATAATAATAATAATAATAATAATAACTGGGCCTTATAGTGCTCAAAACTTATAGATTTATTTAATATTTACGTTTATGGCTTCATAAATTTTTGAAAAATGTATTTCGTTTACCTTATAATACGTTATAAACGGCGCTGGGGTTTCGATGAAACCAAAAGATGCAACGCGAGTGCAAAAACGATTTTTTTAAAATTGATTTCAATGACAAGTGAATTTGACATTTAGGCCCAGTTTAATTTTAAGCCAAAGCTTAAATCCTTAACAACAATTTTATTGTTGAAATAATCATTGTCATGGTTTAAGCTTCAGCTTAAATTTAAACTGTATAACTGGCCCTTGATTGGATTTGATGATAATGCAGGCAATGCTTTTTACAAATTACATCAATCATTATTGAAAAATAATCAAATGTAAAATAATTAATTGGTCATCATTTATAGATAAACAATAATATTAATTAAAACTGATTAACGTGACTTGAGAATAGGTTGAAGTAGGCTTCGTTACAGTCAGATAAAATATTTTACCTCCTAGGCAGGTAAAATACCGCTTTCTCTCTTTGAATGGATAGGATACAATTGTGTTATCGAATGTGGTAGTCGAAAAAATAATTTTGTCTTTAGCTAACCATGAAAATGCGTGTTTAATGATCCCAGTGTATGCGTGGTCGGCTCGTTAATTCGGTACAACACCATCCGTGTCGCCGGGGTTGTTCCTGCGTGGGCTCGCAAAACTCTCGGTACAAGTGTCAAAGTTACACTGATTCCCCTAATTCCGTCATTAACGCTGGCATAAACTGCCGCCTGTGCAAACTTGCAATTAAACTCGTAATAAAGGGCGCAAAACGTTCGCGCGAAGAATTTTACGGCTGCGGCCGTTAAATTAAGTCCCTGCATCTTGTAACAATTAGTAAATTAACTGTCTGTCGGTTGACGATAAACTTCAGGAGAAATTTTATACGTAGAAATTAGACGTAAAACACCACAGAATTCTAAATAAAAAGCTGGTCAAGTAGGCTACATTTAGTAATTCTGTTATGTAAATGCAATGGATAAATTCTCGATCACAACCCACTTGACCAGGTTTTTATTTAGACGCTTGTTAGATAGGTTTTACGCTTACTTGTGGAATATATTCCAACCCAATCCTTCTACGATTCACTATTCACGTACATTTCGCTACTAAATATAAAACTCATTGAAATCATACACCCTGTTTTGCTTTTATAGAGATTCCATCTTTTGAGAATGTTATGTTAGCGCACGTCGAATCTCCTCAATAAGTTTATTGGCGGCACAGGATATTACTTATTTTTTTTTTATCATTTAGGAAGACGCATTTGCACACGAAGTAACGAAGATAAACGTTCGAAAGAAAGATGTGACAAGAGGAAACAGAAGTAATTAAACTTCTGCACAATCTTTTCTGCGCATTTTTTTCATTAAAGTTTTAAATATCGTCCCGATAAAGATGTTTTAAAAAAACCTCATCTCCGTTTGCCCAAAACTAAAATTAGGTCGAATGAAAATAAAAATGTTGTAGATGCGCATGAAGTGTTCCGCTAATCAGAAATTCCCGTTCGAGCTCTCTTTAAAAAAATTATTTACTCGCAGAGTTTTACTACGCAAACAGACCAGGAGAAAAATTCTCCCCTGCGCTGGAACTCCAAAGCGAAAGCTGAAACTTTTACGTAATTGGAAATAAATGAGTAATATCTTCTATTTTATTAACTCCGTATTTCCCCAGTGAGGTAAGGTAAAGTAAATGTTTCAGAACGGGGAAGTTATATTAAACGAGACGTAGTATGTTTCTTGACTGTAAATATTCTCAGTGCAAACAGGTTTGTCCCAGAATTATTTGGTGTTTACGTGAAATTCTTAGATTTACAAAAAAAAGCAAAAAGTAATGAAGGTGATGAATAAAAGTAGTAGTGTTCTTTATTTTCAAAGCTTATTTTCAACGCCTGCCTTCAAAATTATATTAACTTAAATATTCTTACAAGCTAAATATGGAGAAAAAATATAACAGTTAGCCTTTGATTCATTTAGTAATAATTTATTTTGGAAGAACTACGAATAATGAACTTTGTCTTTGAAAGTAAAACAAATAACAAAGGTCTTCTGTACTGCCTTGAAGTAGGTCCTTGCTGATTTCCAACAATCCGGATTTTGTATTCTATTACGACCATGGACAGCAGCCCTCTGAAATTTCTGTGTTAAGTATGATTTTATCCAATCCGCATGTTTGTTCTTTTATGTCATAGTGGTATAATCAAATAAAATAAGCGGATTAGAAATTTGAACCGAAATAGAAGCATCTCAAATGAAACTATCATAATGTTTGATTTAATTAATAATCAATTTGCTTAAAGAAAGAAAAAGTGCCGTAAATTTTTAGCGAACAAGAAATTACACCACTATGTTAATAAATATACATAGTATTTTCAAAAAATGGAATCATGTTTAACGTTGTTATTTTTTTGTTCATTACTTACAAAACCACCACCAGGCTTGTTAAGCTCCCTAAACAAAGAGGACTAGAATTTCACATGTCGCTCCTCCTGTGCTTTTTTTCGGTCGGGATTAAACGTGTGACGACGCATAAATATTTCATAGGAGGACAGAGTTTGGCGAAATTCCTTCCGCATAATTTTACATTTTTTTCGTTTGCGGTTACAAATTCCGGCCACCTTATTGTTTGCATTAAAACACGTTCAGTATTCAGTTCGGAATGAGTCGCCGATAACCGAGAGGGAGAGTAATAGGGTGATCGTGGGAAATACACGGGGCCGGCGAAAAATTATGCCGACGACGATTGAATTTTTACGACGGCGCTGCTCCAAAAATGCCTTGGCATCAGCTTTTTCGCAATACAGAAAATTTCGTGGTTGCATTTAAATAATGAACTCGGCAGGTTCGAAACGTCGCCGTCAAGTCTAATATGTGAGGTTTATATATGTATTCATCAGGCAAATGTAAAAATACGAGAGTTTGGACGGACGGGGGTAAATGGAGAGAAATGGGGTTGCTCTGTTGGACGCCGCCGAATTAAGCTATATTAGGCAGAATGATGTACATACATAACATATAAGACGAGCAAGGTGGTACAAATACTTCACATATCACATGTTAACCTCCCCCTGAGATACGAAAAGTTTCTTACGGGTAAACACGACGCGACGTGAACCCGTCGACAGGGGTGATGCAGTACGTACTTAATAGCTTCCAATCAAGTTGTTTTTGCATTATATTATTTTTTTGTTAGAAAACTTTAAGGGTTTTTCGCTTTTAATTTTCTAGCCATTTACTTTTTTTTATAATAAAATGGTTACGATGATTTAAATTCTGAGCAATCTTGTGTGTATCCTAGTAGGCGGGAAATATCTCTGCCTGAACTGTTGAATATTTTTGACTTTAAGGCCGTATGCATACGGAGCTACTCAAAAGAAACTGATCACTGACGCGAATCACTAACTAGTTCGCGATGAGTCGATGATTACCTTTGTAATTGAATGGGACACTGCAGACGGCGCTACTTGTCACTATAACCAATCAGTAACGCTTTAATAATCTGTTGGAGGTTACTGTAATGATAACAGTAATATAGTAACATAGATTCATCAATGGAAACATCATTCGAATCATTATCTATGATAGCCCATAATGACTGCGATGAGATTCCACCTTCCATGACCACACAGAGGAAATTATCGATTTCGAATCATATTTATACTTTTTGTTTTTCCATTAACGCAACGGGACCAAATTGGAAATCCGATGATTTACGAGGAGCAATCAAAAAATTTCTCGAGTAGACTATTGGACTATCTAGAACATTTGGATGTATTAAATATAACAAAGAAGAAATTTTTTCATCTCTAAGGATGATCCCTTAGAGGTATCAAATGGATCTCTTTCCAATGCGTTAAAAAGAAGTAAGTTTAATCTGTATCATGTTATTTCCTGCTACTTCTTCTGTAACTTGAGCAATATTTTCTTTTTTACTTCGATCTGTGGTATTATTTCTTTCATCTAGATTCTTTGTATCCAATCGAACATAATTTTGCTTAATTCTTCCACTTCACACTTCATCAATTCTGAAGGTACTCCATTTCCCCCGAGGTTTTTGTTATTCTTCATGCTTCTTAGTAATTCTTTAATGTCTTGTATATTCACTTCATTTTCTTGCAAATTATTGTTAGGTTAATTTCTTCATTATCCACTTCAGACTCTTCATTCTATTACTTAACGTCTTCTGAAACTTTTCTATCCGTCTTCTCTTGTCCCTTATCAAATTTCCTTCATGCATCAAGTGCATGGAAATAGGAGTTTCTTAGTACTTCCGCAAGGAAACACCAAGGCTATATTTCGAACCTAGTGCATGGCCTTATCTCCAAAAACCACAAATATTGCTTATGGGGCTAACACGATTATTTGGCCTTTTTCTATACCTAGCACGTGTGTGACCTACAATCAATAGAAGACTGAATTGACTTCTTGTTCTCTAGGTACATCTGCGGTGTTACAGAGATGGAGTCCAAATTACGAGGGATACCATATCGCAGAAAAGATTAGAAACATAGCTAACACTGTAGAGAAACGCAT
This sequence comes from Dorcus parallelipipedus, assembly GCA_958336345.1. Lineage (NCBI taxonomy): Eukaryota > Metazoa > Arthropoda > Insecta > Coleoptera > Lucanidae > Dorcus > Dorcus parallelipipedus. The sequence continues at coordinate 18,952,393 of OY284480.1, read as the reverse complement.
TAATTTGCTATTGAATCTTGGATTTTGTCTATCCTTGTGGACGTAAGATATTTGGGAGAATTGAGCTGCTTTCGACTGATCTTTTCCATACCTCTTTCTCTTCTGGGTGGGTTCTTTCGTTTTCCTTTTCATTCCTTTTTTCGCCACTGCATTTTTCTTCCGGCTCATCTCCCTTCGAATTTGGCCTCGAATACCTATCCATCTTCCGTCATTTTTTCACGTCCTCATACCATTTTATATATGTATTTTATACCAGTTTTGTTTTTCCCCCTAAATATTTCATTTTGACATACTATCCGCATGCCACTATATCTCTTTTATTTTCTATTCTTTTCAAGAATCTAATTTCTAGCGTATTTGTTTTTCTTCTCTGTTTTTCCATCAATCTCCAAGTTTCTGCTCCGTATTTAAGTTTTTGTCTTATTTCCTAGGGATTTTATTTCTTTGCTGGGAAAGTAGTTTTAATACCTCTAGCTATTATATCCTCTCTTATTTCATCCTCCACTCTACCGTTTTCGGATATTATAATTTTTGTCCTTATAGTATTTTTCGTCTCTCACTATATTGTACATCTTTCCTGAAGCCATGGTTCTTGTCTTCTCTGTACTAATTTTCATATTTATTTTTTTTTAAAGCTTTTCTGCAACTTTCACTTTAGTTAAGAGAGTTTTTTCATCTTTGGCTGTTATAACCAAACGAAATTCTTCCTTCATCTTCCCACACCCTATTACATATGGCCTCACCTCCTTTTTCACTTCCTTTGTGACTACATCAAGAATAAAGAAAACAGTAGTGGACTGAACAGTACATCCCTGCCTGAATCCCTGAGTTGTTTCGAATATTTCTGATCTTTTCCATTTTACTCTTACGCAGTTCTTCTCCATTTTATATAATAATAATAATAATAGTAATAATAATGGACTTTATTATAACATATATAATTAAAGACATTAAATTTTGAAAAAAGACTATAATAGGCGAAGTTCAGTTGCCTGTTCTTCCACTTAACCTATAGTATAATATTAAATTTGCAAAATACAGCCGAAAACTAATTTGAGACTGCTAGCTCTTTCAGGAAAACTGCAGAAACCGCCACCGCTTCCCGTACCAATTGTTTATCAGAGCGACGATAGGCAACCATACACACATTTAGTACTTAATGTTACTTTGGTACTCATTCTCCATAAGAAAGTGAAACCATAGTATATCTACTTTATAATAATCACTCTGTACATCTAGTTTGGTATTTTACAGCTAAGATTTTTTAAGTTTTGTTTTTGCCTATAGTTAAAAAATTATCCAGAAGTGAATTTTCAATTTTTAATCTCAGTTTTGTCGTCAACTATAAAACTAGAACAATTTTCTTTTATTTATTTCACAACGCAATTAATTTTTACTTGAACGGTTATTTTTAGACCTCTCCCTCTCGCGCTGTACACGGTGTGATATGGTGCTGTTACGTCCACGTTGTAATTTCCTGCCGAAAATGAAATTGTGTGTATATGTATATTTACACGCGGGGCGTACGTGAAAATCCGGCGTTCTTTGGCCGCCGTTTTTAATAAAATCCCCGGCAAGCAAACAATACATTTCCCAGTGAAATTTCAGCGCAGCTATTTGCTCAATGTTCGCATCGTTTACACGTTCTTTGTACTGTTGACCGACGCTTAGTATCAATTCGCGCGTCGCCCTCCCTTTCCGTGCTGAAATTTCGGAGGTTGATTGCCCCCCGGAGTTGGTCCGGGCGCGCACAAAAATGATCCAATTCATCGCGCGCCCTCTCGTAATCTCGGCTGAGATGTATGACCGGCATTATTGTTCATCTGCTGCCAGATGTTAAAGTAAATCCACACGTAAACAAATCCGGCGGGGTCCGGACTCGCGTCAGCCCCGGAAAAATGCGCCGGATTAGGAGGGTTTAGCTAGCGGAATTAGATTACAGGTGAGTTATTTATTTAGTATTTACGTGCCCGGCCTATCCGCTTATGTCAAGAGCTCTCGTCTTCATTATACTCAGGCGGAGTAAATCTCTTTATCTTGTTCGTTTTCAAAAGGATTACGACTGTTTTATAAGGATAAACTAATTTAAAAATTAATACCCGGACTGTTTTTTAATTAGAAATTAGGTAAACAAAATAAAATTCAAATTTATTTAAATAGTAAATTATTTTTCGTAACTAGTAGTTACTAGAGTATAATTATAAAATAATTCTAATTGAAATTAATTTCTGTAATGTACCTCCCTAGCGAAAGACGACGACATTTACTATTACTTACCTTGCAACTAACGGTAGGCAATTAACGTTTATAATTGAAGTAGACCAAGATTGAATTCGCTACCATTCCGTGGTGTTCTTTGGGTAATTAGCTTCTGCGTATTCGCAGACGTGTTCGCAAAACGCTTATTTAGTACATGGGAGGTGCCATAGCTCGTAGGAACTCATGTAACTGCATTATCTCAACCGCACTAACCATCAACGTTTAGTTATTAAATGAAGTTTGTTACCTTGACGATGTCGTAAATAAGTTTTGGTGTTTGAAATTCAATTTCGGCGTCACATTGTTTTAAGGGCTTCATTTTCCCGGCGGCGGCCGTGCCATCGAAAACTTGGGCCTCGAGCTCGTTACATCGAAATACCCATCGAGAGAAAATTTACATAATTGGGAAATGCTTTGTTGTGTTTAATTCGCCCGCTTGTATACGTGCATTATCGGATGTGCGAATGTAAATGCTTTTTCGTTTTTGGTTTAATTTAATATCAGCTTGCCTGAATGTGAACGGCAGCTTCTCTATGCAATTTTCTTGAAAGCACGTAACATCCCGTGTCAGATACAAAGTGCAGCTACTGCAGGCATAAAACTTCAAATACGTTTCATAGCCTCTAAACGTGTAAGTACAACAACGAGCACTTTCTCGTTTACTGTACTATCTCAAACGAATTGCCAGTTAAATCTTGTTTCGTTCTCCAGATGTTTTATTTATGTAAATTCCGATTGCTAGGGAATTATTTCTTATTTTCATTAGAGCTCTCGAAACAACTTTCTTGTTATTAACAAGCTGGATAACTCGATAAGTTTTCCTGCAGAAGACAACGAAGTTATAACAAGAATTTTTTTGTTTTTTAACAAGCTGGATAAATTATTAAGTTTTCTTACAATGTAAGATTGCAAACTTATGGTCACATTTTCTTGTAATGAGTATAGAAATCAGAGACTCGTTTTATGACTCACCTTTTTTTTATTTACAGTGCTTTTAATGCGCCTTTATAATCTATTTGTCGCTTCACCAAGAACTGATTGAAGTTATTTCTTAAATAACGGCCATTTTTGTGTCATTAATGATTAGCGTTGTATAAGGGAGGGAAGGTGGGAAAATTTTAGTTTAAGACAATTTACCTATTTCAGAGTTAAACACCGTATTGAAAGACAGGGGTTTTAATTTTCTCAGAAAACCAAACTCAACCCTAATTAAATACAACGCATTCGATTAAGTAAATATCATAGTATCTTCTACGTTTATTTTCCTAACGAGTCGTTTTCCTTCTAAGAAACACAACGAGTTTGCAGTTAATTAAGTTCTGAGAAGACCATAAGGACAACAGAATTATTTATAGGTAACCTAGTTTCAACCCCATCGTTATACTCGTACAATTACACCGAACGCTTTCGCGGTAACCTACGTAACGACGACGGGGTAAAACGCGCTCTCATGACTTTTTCGTTGCCTCCGAATTTAATCATCATCAAACCGGAAAGTTGTCGATTAAATGCGACGCGAAAAACTAGCGACTAATAAGCGCTAGGGAAAATCTGCAATCTGCGAGATGAATTATTCCGTATTTTCCCCGCAGAACTGAAACTGTGGTTTACGTGTAATGCATGAAATAATTCGCATTTAAACCGCCACCGGCGGGGTTTAAAAGCTACGCAAACGGTACTCGTGTTTTCTGGGGATCGTCCTTCGTAATCTCCCGTATAACGTGGCTTTCGCATTGCGATATTAATCACGTATGTCAAAGTTTGAACTGAATGCACTGCTGCGTCATCTAGTGTTTATTAATTAATTAGGTTGCATTAAAACTTAATTAAGGGGGGCTGCAGAGTAATGCAGCTTACTAAGCTAAACACACGAAAATTTATTTATTTTTTGCCGTTAATCTTATATCTATATTTAAAATTTATATTCTCTGCTGCTATCACATAAAATGAAGGACTGAAGCTGAAGTAGTAAAAGCTCACGTCGAAATTTAAGCGTAAATTTTTTTGGTTCTTTATGTTTAAGTTGAAAGCGTTAAATTTTGATGAATACTTAAAACGGAATTTATGAATTCGTGCATGTGTGGTTCATTCATATTTAATTCGGATACAAAATTTTATGCTGAAGTAATTTCAGTATTTTTATGTTATTTAGTAGACTGGAGGCTTGCTTCGCTGGATTAATTCCTATCTTTATTGTAGGACGCAAGCTGTGGTCTTGCAAATCGAATCCAGCGAAAGTTTCATTTAACCAACACATTTTTCTAATCATATTAGAAAGACGTTATCATTTTTGTTGTGTGCTGATGACTTTAGAAATTACTTAATGATTGCCTATCCTTACAAAAAAATATTTACAATCTCGTTAAATACTGTAAATCAGACGTCTATTAAATATCGCAAAGGACTTTACTACCATCCAAAAAAAAGCTTAATGGATCATACCTCTTTTTTATAGAGGTTTGGAGAATCTTCATAGACATCTTTCGCGGTATAGTCGTCCAAGTTTTCTATCGGTTTTATGATCTTGCTATAAAACACAGCTTCAAAGAGACCGGCCTGCGGTCGCTTTTCTGTCGCTTTTTTTTTGGCAAGGCCATAATACCGCTATCAAACTGGGACAACTATAATCCAAGTGTAAGACCTTCGCTGTCGCCTTCATGGCTTTTCAACAAGGATGGAATTTCTGGAATCCGCCCTTAGGCATTACGTCAGGAGTAAGTACGGTCAGGTGTTAATGTTCGGCTGTTAGTTTCTGGAATCAGCATCAGAAACTTCGCGCGCTGTCAGTTATAGTCTATTCGGTTCAATTTTTCAGTGTCTTGGGGTTTGGCTTTCATAGTTTTTCTTGACATTTCAGTGATTTTGTTCCACTGAGTCTTGCCTTCTAATAAAGTGTCTGCCACGACACTTTATTGCGTTTCCTGCAATGATGGCTTTTCCGCATTTTATCTCCGCTGCATTTCTAGTTTTAGTCCATCTGTCACATTCAAAGATGTGTGCTCCGCTGTGTCAGGTTCCCTGTAATACCAGCAGGAGTCGCTCCTCATTTTTCAATCTTGTGCAGGTAGCTCGCGGACACTCCATGACCGGTCATGGCCTGGGTGACGAAGTATTCAACGTATTCGACCTTCTTGCCGCACCATTTCCGTATGTCTTTGATAAATGTTTTTGTCCAACCTCGATATGAGTCCCGAGACGACTGCCACTTTGCCATAAGGCCAAGCGCAAACACGACCACGTGTGGTCGTCACCAGTGGCCGCCACACGCTGCGGACCCTAGTTTATATGCAGTTTAAATGGATTCGACGCAAACACAGCGTTCGGAGAAGTTCATTCGAGCCACACGCTACGGCAGCTGCCGATTTCGCCGCTTGTCGCCGATGCCAGCCACTCATTGTACGCGCACACTTGACCACATTCTGTAGCCACCGTTTAACCAGTACACGTGATTGTAGGTTCTTATTTTTCGTAGTATAAAAATGGCTGTGAGTAATAATGATTATAATAATATGGATATAGATGTATTTATCACAGAAATTGAAAATACTGGAGTTCATTTCATTACAGTGACTAATTAGAAAATTTTTGGAAAAGTAGCTAGACACCGACAGCCCGATCGAGCCACTGGTGGCGACCACCTGTGGCAACCACTAGTGGTCGTGTTTGCGCTTGGCCTAAGGTCTTCTTGCGCTGCTGGGTAGTTGTTCTTCCCAGCAGATATTTACTCTTTCTTTCCTCTTCCCTTAGTTTTGTTGGGGGGTTGCAACAATTACGAGGATTGCCTCCGTTGGAAGCATTCTATAGGCAGAGGTGATTCTGATGGCCATTTTCCTATTAATCGCTTCCAATAGATGCTCATAATGGTTGTATTTAAGCACTGTTGTCCATATAGGAGCTGCATATAGGATCATTGATAGCACTGCTCCTGCCAGCACTTCCCCCTTTTTTGGCCTGGGTCCTCCTAAATTCGGTAAAAGGCTTGCCAGCGCCATAAGCGATTTGTTGGCCTTCTCGCAGGCTCTTTTCACGTGTGTCGTCATCGTTAGATCTCTATCGATGTGCATTCCCGAGTATTTCAACTCGCTCCTGCTGTGTATTTCTTCATTGTCTATGTTTAGTTGTTTCAACTTCCTAGGTCCTGTCAAAATGATCATCTCAGTTTTGGCTGTGGAGAGTTTCAGTTTCTAGTTTTTAATCTTAATCATGGCGTAGTGTGCCTTTTCTTCTAATGCCACTGGTGTTTTGGCAGTGTCTATTACCGCCAGGTATCGGCGTACGCAATAGTAACCACTTCCTGGCCCATGCCTTGGCATAGCAGGTCGTTGTCGGCGTACGCAATAGTAACTACTCCCTGGCCCATGTCTTGGCATAGCAGGTCGTTGTATAGGAGATTTCAGAGGGTTGACCCCTGTACAAAGCCTTGAGGGACTCCGCACGTAATCTCTACTTACCAATTGGTGTTATCAAATCGATCCTTCAGGTACGATTATATTATCGTTATCAACTAGCCGCTGATATTGGCTTTATTTGACGCTCTCACAATGTGTTGCCAAGAGGTAGAATTGAAGGCGTTTTCTATTTCCATTAGGCAGAATTTCCTATGTTGGCAGGCCGCTTTCTTAGAGTCGCCAACCATTTCGGAGACCTTCTATACGGCGTGAACACTGGATCTACCCGTTCTGAACTCGAATTGGAGGTCATGCAGGGTGTTTTTCTCCTCCAATTCCTCCCTTAACACGTTGAGTGCCGCCATGTATTAAAAAAAATTGGTCCCGTAGGCCACCATCTTTTTTTTCTCGAAAATGCATACATATAGTATATGCTCGTAATTAAAAGACATTACACATTATTTTTTCAAGTATGTTTTACATATATTTTTCTCAATTTATTTTGCGATGACACATTGGTCTCACGAGGCCTGCTGTTGTATCGTAAGTCCTGCATGGCCATGTGAGTCCAATGTGGTCCAAAGCGTTCAAACTGTCCTTACGCGTCACATATCTGCGAATAAATACGCCGATTCATTTGTGCTTGGTGGTGTATTACGTCTTATGAAGAAGAACATACACTTTTGCTTAAGTTATGGAAGGAACTACTAATATAATTTTTATTTTTATCCTCCCACTACAGTCCAACATACCGCGTGGTGACACGTTGGTCTCACATTTGCAGGCTAAGGATGTAGAAATGTCCAGGGTCCAGCTGGCCGTAGTTTTGCCGACTGTATGTATTTTAGTATACTCTGCGAAACCTATGTGGTGCGACGTGGCCCAATAAATATTTTGTAGACGCGAGTCCATCCTCGTATCGCGCGGCCATTATGTTCCAAAAAAGACCGAGACCAACATGGTCTCATATGGCATTCAACGTGTTAAGCGCTGTGTGATGAGCGATTCCAGCAATTTTGATTCCACATTCAATAGACATATGGGTCTGTACGTTGAGGCGTCTGTAGGTGTCTTCTTCGGTTTTTCAAGAAATAGTAACATCGCTTTTTTCCAAATGGCGGGCAAATCGTCATCTCTCAAGCAGTCATTCATTACCTGAAGGATCGTTCCTTTGTTCGTATTGGCTACAATTTTTATTATTTTTTACGGTAACCCTATCTGGTCCCTGGGATTTCCTGTTTTTTTATCCAGTTGATTGCATGACCCATTTCGGTTAGAGTGAATGGTGCAGGATTTCCCTGCATCTCAATGCCGGGCCAGGTTGTAATTGTCTTGTTAGGAGAAGTTTAGCGATTTGGTAGTCAACTTTCTCTTCGCTCATCTTGACTGGTGGTCTGAGTCTAAATTTTTTGGTGACTATCTGGTAGCCGAGCCCCATACCTACCAAATTGATAACGTATAATTAAAAAAAGAACGTGATGAGATTTAAATCTGAGGTAAAGAGCGGAAGCCGGAAGTTGGTCAATTTCCTTGTTGATATCAAATTTTAAAATGAGAGTCTTAAAATGAAACTAAATTTTCGAAAACTTTTTCTTTAAACATTTAAATAATCTTGGCGCAATTCTTCACAACTCCTTCAAGGACTATTAGAACAATTTGAATTTTTGTCGTATTTTGTACAAACGGGCCGAAACACTCGGTATAGGCAATGTAATGACCGTACGGTGTTGAAGGAGAAAAGGTTTAAAAAGGGTCCAAGAAATAGAAATTCTAAATTTCTGACTTCGGACAAAACTTTGATCAAAATTACCTTTTGTAAATTTCGCAGTCTTTTACCAATTTTTTTTAGGAAACCATAAGAGACCCAAGTCGCAATTCTTTTGTTTTATGTTTCGGGATCAAGTTATTAGGTAGTCAAAAATTGTTCCTAACGTCCTTTATTTATGGAATGTAAATTTTGGCCCTTTTATACCATACCGTTACTGTATAAGTTCAAGATTGTTGAATTTACCTCTTGTTCTTGTCTCTGTCTCCCTCTCTTATTTACTTAAAAAAGGAAGGTTTACGATTTATAAACACACTTAGAGTTAATTGCCTGAAATGCCATCTCTATGCGGAAATAATAACAAAATAACAATTCAGCTGATTGTTAAAAGCTCCAACTTGATTTGGGTAATTTTATTTTTGTTACATTTGGTCACTTGTGAAAAATGATGAAAACCTTTGCATATTTTTTTCAGAAAATTGTTTAAAAATAAAATAGCAGTTTTACTATAGTCATCAGTTAACAACTTATAGCATTTTCGACTCACTGCTCTAGAACAGTCTAATTCCCGGCCACATATGCGTTTAATGTAATGCCTAACGTGTTTTCAAAGTCTAATTTGACTAGTTTGGTGTAGTCTTTACTCGTGATATGATAATATAAAAAAGAAAACAAATTTCTAGTGAGTAATTTGATATTAAACTTAAGTGTAACCGCAGATTAATGTGAAATTAGATGTTAAAAATCACGTTAGGAATTACATTAAACGCAAATGTGGCCGTGACATTAGATGTAAAGCGAAAACGCTATAAGTCACATTTTGATTTAGTATTAGAAATTATTTTCTTAGAAGAGCTTCCCCAAATTTTAAATATTTTAATCCAGAAATTTCTTTTGATTGATGCGATTTGATTTGAAACTCCAGTTCCAAATCATAATATAATCCCCCGCATTTTCAACTATGTATTAATGCTATCAATTTCGTTCGGCGTAATGTCAGCGCGCACTCGTATTTGCAAACTGCGGTAATACCGGGGCTATCAGATCCAAACAGTTTAACGAAATGCTAACAGAACTCGCCGATTGAAATCCAAACCTCCGACCCGCGATAAATTCCGCCCGATTACCGCTCGTTTGTACCAACAAATCACGCTGCTTGTAAGAATTATCCGGCGAATTACAACTTGTCGACGACCTGCAGCTAATTAGAAATGAGCGGGGGCCTGAAGTGGCCACACACGCCAATTCGTGATTTACGACCTGCAGGACCTGAGAGCTTTGCAAAGTTGCGCGAACTTATTTGACCCAGTTCCGCTAATTGTCTAAATTAGAATCAAATTTCGCCCCGGCTATTAGGAAACTTTGGGCAATTTTAACGCCGCTCGCAGACTGGCCCGTCTGAGTTCACCTACGTTCGTTATTTGGCGGCGGCTACCCCTCGGGACGATCGATGTCTGCAGGAAATTTTTATGTTAAAGATAATTAGAGGGTTGAGATTATTGACATGGACACGAACGCAAATATGTGTTATTATTCGATTTAAAGTTTTGGGCATAGTCATAATTGTTAACTAATTAAACTTCGTTTTGGTATAATTGACATTACAAGTTGAAACGTAAATTGGAATATTTTTTGATTAATTTATCCGGAAGCTTTAGCAACTATTTCATTTTGTAATTCTTATTACGTTATCCTATTCGCTAGTCGTGTTTGTTTAGAAGGGAGATCGCACGCATAAACCTACCCCGTATGAACACAGTAAATCCAAACGCTCTGCGGTTGTTCATGCTACCTGTGCATAAATATGCCAGGTGGAATTACGGCATACTTTTACCGTCTCCTGGAATATTTACGAGGCTTAGCGAGTGCGAGAGAATTATCATCTCTGCCAAATATTTGCTTTCTTGTTGGGTAAGTAATACTTCACTTCCAAAAAGGTTTCAAGGCAATTATCGGATTAATCTGTTAATGGAAAAGTAACTACGTTTTTGAATTTATTATACTTATGTTGGTTTTGAAAATTAATTCCATTTTCACAAAAGGTGTCGCCACAGCGAAAGAGAAGGTCCAAATCCTGGGTAATCTCTAATTCTTCCAAACTTCGAAATTTTCTGCATTCAGTTATTTTCTGGCTTCCCTACTCTTCCCTCTGCTTCTCGCTTCTGATCAATTCAAGAAAATAATGAGGAAAGGAAGTAGACCAATCTTATTTGTATTTTGGTATAAAAAAATAAATAAAAGATTTTTATTTAAGTGAAAGAAAATTACTGAATGGTTTATTGAATCGTGCAAACTACTTCCTTTCCGGTTTACAACCCTGTGATTTTGCCATAAAATTTAATTAATTGCGCCTTATCCGTCCACATCATCTGAACGTCGTGCACGGGAGTACCGTTATAGTGATTAAAGTAGTAACGTGATACGAAATAAGAGCAATTTGTAGCAAATTGGGCTAATTGAAAATACAATTAAAGTTCAACATGGGGCGCTTGCAACGTGCTGCCCCGCCCCAGCCGTACACGTACGCGCCCCCATACTTCGATAATTCAATCTGAAACTAATTACCAAGTGTCTACGTTTGTTGCAGCTCTCTTAACCCCCCCCCCCCCAACCACGCTTTAGTTAATCTCCCGGTTAATATTTACGACCCTCACATATTTTCCAAAAACACCTTAGTCAGAGAAATTAAAACGAATTCCCTTTTCATGCGTGCATGTTATTTTGGGGGTCGAACTCCTCCTAGGCACCGAAACGAAAGAGAAAAGGGACGGCGGTAAAAAAGCAAAAAATTGATTTTTGTTTGCAAGTTTTATATCACAGTTTCTTTTACAATTGGCTCCGCGCGAAGAAAATGGGCCGCAGGAGGATTCCCACCTTCCCGAAACGGGGAAAAAGCGAACCCTCCGGAGCATAAAACGAATAAAGTTTTGGGTTTTTTCATCGCGCATTGATAGACAAGTTTCGCGGAGCTCTTAAACTTCCATCTGAAAAAAGGGAAAAATTCGCGTAAAGAGATAACGTTCGGGGAAAACGTCGCACAGATTTTCCCTTTGCTGAATGTATATGCTGTTTCTGGAGATGTTTTACCAACGCTTACATCTGGTAAAGTGGCTCGGAGAAGAGTTTTATCGACGTCGTGAAAATTTCGAATTCTTTTAGAACCCGCGGCATTCAAAAAGATTTTATTATAATTTTATGTGGAAAGTTGATTTCGTATTTTTTTAAATTTTAAACTGTATTTATTTCAAACATAATTTAATTTTTCAAGCCATTTTTGCCTAGATATCTAGATTTATTTATAGCATATCGAGTCTTTGAAATTTTCGCTTCAATCTACTGTATTTTTTGTACTCTTGAGCGAAGCTTTATATAGACGGAAAAAATATTTTCTGGTGGAAATTTGAAACGAAATTATACACTCGGAGTCTGGAAGTTAAAGGAAAGTGAAATCGACTGATCGATATAAGAAAGAGTGACGTGCTGTGAAACCCGAGAATTCTAAAATGACAAACGGAGAATGTAATTTTCAGGATCCTCGGAAAGTCTAATAATATCGAAGCCAAATAAACGTCAAGATCTGCGAAATTAAATCAGAAACTTTAACTAACATCAAAGTCCGGGCCTTTTAATCCGAGAATAAATTACTCGAATTGTTTCGGCGACGATTTTATTAGCGCGAAATATTTAATAACGACCGGGAAATTTTAAAAAACCCCCTCACGTATTTCATCGTCGTTCGCGTATAAGCTGCACGCCGCGACAAACTTGTAAGTCTTGCAATTTAGAAATTGCAATCCAGTGTGCCTGTAATTTCAGGAATCCACGTAATTTACTGGCGTGTTAATAAGAAACTCGTCTGAAGAATGTCTGCGAGCATAAAATTCTCGCCTAATTCGGAAAAGAAGAGGGAACCCATCCCTTCCATCTTTCAATCACCGGGGAGTGCTAATCGTCTGCCTGACGAGTGGTATGTGCAGAATTCCGAAACGTGGAGTGCGGCCGTAAAATGTCGGACACGAAAGCTTTGGACTACCGCAAGACAAACAGTGATGCATTGCAGAGCCTCTGGAAGAGTAATTAGAACCCGCCTGTTAACCGTCTGTTAAGGTCTCTGTACGCATAAAGAATTTTGCACCTTACGATCCTTAAATCGACTAAAAAAAAACTAACATCCATTTCTTTCCCTGTTCGGTTAACAAAGAAATTACATATTTTAAACCATAAAATCGTATCCTTCGAGTGGTAACGATTTTCTTGGCCACCAGTGTACATAATATAAAGAACGAAAAAAATAAAAAAAATAAATTCATTCGCGATTAATGATGACAAACCGCAGACGTGTCAATTAAAATTACATTCCCACCATCCCCATTCTAATTAAACGTTCTGTTAATGTATTAATTATTCACCGAAGTGGAAACTTGCCTGCACCAACTACATTGTTAAAATTAATTAATTCGGAGCAATCGATGGATATTTACGCAATATTTGCCGATGAACATCAAGATAGGGCCACGATGATAAATTCGATGGCGGCTGATAATTTCCACGCGTTAAATTGAGGACGCCGCGCGCCGAACAAATTTTATTGTGCGTCGTAAAATAGTCCGTAGATTTTAATAATAGATGGTGCGCGGTACTCGCCTTTTATTCGCCCGATAAGTACCTGGCCTCCGTTTCCTCAATTATCACCGCCGTTTATTGAATAATATATCTCGTGGGGAAATTTCCCTTTACGACCGAGATTCTCTCTAGACATCTTAGTTATCCTTATAAAGCTTGTAGCGGTTGGTTTGAGCGCATCAAATCTAATGACTTATAAATGCCAATTGAAATACTTTTTGAAAATGTGTATTCATAGTTAATGCAATTTTACCATCTTAACCTTTGCCTTTTTTTTTTGTTTAAGCTTTATAATAATTAAAAAATTATCTCTTCCCATAATTATTTTATATCCGTAGATACGTACTTCGGCAGTTACGTTGCCATCTTCAGTACACACGCACTTAACTCGATACTTCAGATCTAATCCGCTTTATTTCTATTACCACAATTTACATTACGTAAAATTAACGGCGCAAGATCTCTCAAAAATTCGCTCAGCATCACGAAGCAGTTAATGAAGATATACTGACACGCAATCAAGAATGTGTCCTGGGGATTGAATGTCACACGCCTATTGTTGATTGAAAATTTCAAAATATTACCAACTTATTCCTTACGCAATTTGGGACTGTAACAAAGCAGAGATAACTTTGAATGAGTGTGTTCCGAAAGCGCCATCTTTTGATAAGAACGAAAATTTCTTTGATATAATTTTCTTATATTTTAAGATTATCTTCTTCAGGTTATATAAAATCTCATAGACGAAGTAAATGTAAAAAAACACACAGTGGTTATTACTACAGTTAGAGCGATGACACATACAGCGGTTTTCGCTCTGTGTGTTTCCGTAAATCAAAAGCTATTCAAAGATGTACCGACTCGGCAGACGATTTGGTGGTCGAATAGGCGAAAACCGCTGTGTGTGTCAGCGCCCTAAATATGTATTTTATCTATTTCATAATTTAACGAACAAATAGGTCTCGTCCCTTAAAAAAATTGATAAGTGAATCTTGCCTCCACCTCTTGGTAAAAAAATGAATTTTTGAGAAAATTTTGTAAATTTCATAGATATTTGAAATTTCATTAAAGGATTTCCACTCGCATCTTTGAGAAAAAGTCTGGATTTCAGTTTAGAAGTGACTTAACCACAGATTAACATTTTTTACGTGTAATTCGAAATACCAGGCTAGACTTAATGAATGTGCAATAAACTGCGGTAACAATTTTTTGACACTATCTAAATCTCAATTTAGTAATTGTGAGTTAATAATAAAAATTGAAAACGCCATGTTTTGAGCTCCTGCTTAGGTAAATATTTGACGTCCTTATAAAAAGTGAGCAAATAAAAATCAGATTAGAGTAGGCGGTGCAATGTCTGTGATTAACTGAATTAATTAATGTAATACATTCATGGACTGCCAAATTTATTGACTTTTTATTTAATCATAGACATACATTTTCTTTGCACCACCTACTCTAATTTGATTTTTATTTGCTCACCGTTTATATGTATTTATCAAATAATAGAAAATATGGCTGTTTTAATAAAAGACGAAACATTTATGCCGTGGACCGTAGGCTCTTGAAAATGAGTTAAGATTCGAAAATTTTAAGGTATCCGTACCCGACATCTGTGGACTACAGTGGCAGTGGAAGTTAGGTAGTTAACTTTTTATAATACCTGTATGAAACATGGAAACATGAAAACAAAGTAGCAGCTAGTTAAGACATTCGTTTCTATAGAAACACTATCATTCTAACATTTCTTTCACAATGGTGAACAAAAATTAATTTTTAAGCCACACAATTAATTTCAAATAAATTTTCTTGGAAAAAGTTGGTAAATTAAATGAATATTTGAGATATAAATACATTATTATTTTCACTTAATAGTAAAGCCAATACGTCAGATAATACAAAAGTGGCTTTTCTAAAAGCTGTTAACCATAATTTTATTTTGTTATTATTATTTAAATAAGTATTCCAAGCCAGTTTGGGGTTTTTAGTGCTATCAAGTTTAAGTAAAAGTTTAAGTAAAATCGTCCGACATTTTGTGCTGTCCCGGCTGCGCCTGATGTGTCTGTTTGTTTCTTTTTAGGCTAAACATTTTTAGCAACACTTCACTTTGAGATGTATTCATTTGAAGTCAAAATTGTTCCGAGGTAATATATTTTCAAAATTTAGTTTTTTTATATACAATTCTGTAAACCGTACTCAATTCTCAATTACAGGCTCTGAGGAAGGTTACAAATAAACCAAAATTGTCAGCTGAATGAACAAATAGTTTTTTACTTCGTCCTTAACCAGAGCATCAAACGTTATTCAAACATTAGATTTAGGAAACAATAAATAAATATGGGGTTAGAGATAGTAAACCAAAGTCTAATTTTTTTGTTATCGATTATGAATGGGTATGTTAAAATAAATCTATCAAGTACGGCATCACTTCCCTACGGTTGTTAGAAATAGTGCCACGTCAAGTAAATAGTAAATATTAAAAGCACAATTGAAGCACTTCTTGTTCCTTGAAATTTATCGTAAAATTTTTAATTGATCGTACAGGTTATCAAATCAAAAACAAAAAATCAACCCCATAAAAAGACATTGATTAAATCAAAACCCCTTTTTTATAAAGCTTAAAAGAACCATAAATATTGAGAAATTTTTCGAATGGGTATTTTCATTAGTTATAATTTCGAAAAATTTTAAAAGTCGAACGGACTTATTTTTTTACCCTCTACACCAAAAGTTTTAATTTTAATCTAAAAGTCGACTTTTGCTGTACATTGACAGCTTCTTCAGGATAATATTTTATTATTTAACTTGAAGAAGACGTCAACATATATAAAATGTTAGTAGTATTATTTTGCAGAAGCTGTCAACGTACAGCAAAACGCCGACTTTTGAATTGATTTTACAACCTATCGAAAAGAAGGGGACAGTTTTTTTTGGCGTAATTCCAAAATGTCGAAAATTTTGTTGGGTGACTATTATATAACGTTTTCTGAAATAATTATGCTACTAATTATTTCATTATAAAAGTTATACAGCTTTTCTTTAGTTTATTTGTAATTCAAAGAATGTAATGTATGTACTCGTATAAATCAAACAGAAACTTTATTTTCAATCAAATAATGACTGATTTTTGTTAAATATTGACAGTTTTCCGTAAGTGTCAGTTCATAATTGCAGCCACCCAGTACAAGTTTTATTACAGTAGAGTATTTCCAGCGATAGAAAGACAGACCCCAAATTTCAATGCGCCAATAGGTACATCACATATCTGCATGTACTTCATGGCGTAGGAATACAAGGGGCAATTTGATTTCCAAATAGCCAACTTAAAAGCAGCAATGACTGACCATTTGGACTGTGTATGTTAGTAATACTTTTCTAGCTGCTGCTAAAAGTCTCTTTAGAGTCGTTGATAATACTGGACCATTTGAGAATTTTCTTTTATTCAGTAACTACTACGTCGAGTTCTTTTTAGAATGTTTTCGTGTTAAATCAACTTTAATTAAGAAATCAAGTCAATATCTTTCTCGTAATTTCAAAAGAAACAACTTTTTGTACTTTTATTATATAATTATCTGCAATTTCGGTGATTTCAAAGTTAATTAGTTAAAGTTGTAGTTTATTTCTTTTTTTAGAATTCCACTTACAATTTCATCTAAACATGAACATGTCCTTCACGCAAATATTGTTTAATCTTTGGCTAGGATTAGAATTCTATTTATTGTTGTTTAATCAAGTGTAAAATTTTAAAAAATACCGTTATAAACATACTCTTAAGAGTTATGTGGAAGAGTTCGTGCACTAGAAGTAATATTTTTTAAATCCAATGTGTTTGTTAGTAATATGCAGACGAATTTTTTAAAACGCAAATGCAAATTTAAATTCGCGTGTCAGAATAGAACGTTAAATTGAATTTTCCTCCCAAATAATAAAATTTCAATTTTTTGAAATGAACGGGCCCGCAGAAAATGAGGTCATTTAAATATTTTAAATAAACGTCGTCTACAAAGTGAATATTCCGGGCGGTTCATCAGATTACAAAACGAAATGCAAAAAAAGCTCACACGGCCGCCACCGCACCGGCACGGCACGGACGAGCTTGATAACTAAAAAGTTAATTATTTGCGTTCAGTATCACGTAAATTGCGAAACTTTTTCTTCGCCATATTAACTCGGCGCTCGTCTCTTATAAGCCAGCGCAATTTCAAGCCGTTAGATTAAATTCCCCCTTCGGGCGCATAATTATTTACACGTAATTTAATAAATATATTTCAAGTTTTAAGGTTGGCCGCTTTATATTCTTTTCATGGGCGGCGAAACCGGGCTCTGTAAATTCCCGTCTTCCGCCTTAAAGCTTTCCATATTAGAATCCTGCCCGAGCTTCCGAATTACATCCACACGTGATATTTATGTCTCTATCTGACGCGTACGCCGGAATGTAGTTCGTCACAGATGAGGGTGCTTGCTGGATGGGGACAGGTACGCCCGACAGATCCATCACCGTGACGTATATTGCACCTGTATTAGAGTGCTATCTCTGTTTTGGTTGGAGATAATGCGTCATCCAGGCTCATTCTTCGAGAAACATTTGTCTTGCTTTTGAGTGACTGGTACACTCCTCGTAGAAAGGGGTTTCTTCCTCCCTTTAAACGTCGTGAACTTACAGATTCTAATCCTTAAATATATTAATGTTTTTTGGATGTGGATGGATTTACTTTTAGCCAAATAGAATTGCGCATCTCCATATCACTACTGACCACAGAATAATTATACCTTATTTACAGAATTCTTATAGAATGTTTTTTTATTTTCAGCTTTTATCAAGCAAAACTGTATTCTCTTCGAAATTAAAATGGTGAATATAAAAAATTTATATGTACCGAGTTAAAAAGTGTTTAATGTTAACACCAGGATGTAATGAATATTTAAATGTAAAAGCGTATTTGTTCATATTTAACACTGTAAACAATTTTATGCCCCAGTATTTCAGAGGTTATTAAACAAATATATTTATACAGTAAAGCAAAAAAAAAATCCGGTAAACTCCAACGTTATTTTCACGTCATGTTGAAATGCAGTGGTTATGACAAACAAATAAATCATTTTTTTTAATTGTGTCAAATTTCGATTTTCTCGGGAGAAATTTTGAATTAACGAAAATCTACTTAAAGATACGGTCTATCTTCAGCGACTATTCGATGCGAATAAACGCAGCGATTAATCGCATTACTTGTTCATATGCATTGCATACGTGATTGGTCTTATCTTCAGCTACAAGTCGCAAAAAGACGCTGCGTTTAATAGTCGGATTGCTTTGAAGGCAACTTAGTCGCGTGCGTTTTATCAATCGCAGTTTATACGGTACGAAATGTTATATATTTACGAAATTTTCTTTCGCGTTTTATTGTACTTTCTGCGAAAATGGTTAAAACTGATGGAGGAATTAATAATAATAGAGGAAACAGGAAACAAGATTTTCGAAAAAAGAAGATGAGAAACTACTAAACGAAGTTTCAGCACTATATGATCCAAAAAACTTCTTCTACTATTAATGCTGCTGCAGCTAATACGACTTTTTCCATTATTTATTATATTACTTTATAATAGAAATAACAACACTGCGTCACGCAATTTATGAATCGCTTAGACTAATCGCTCGATGCTAAGTGATTAATCGATGCGTTTTGTCGCAACGTTTAGTCGCTCCGACTAATCGCTGCAGGTAGACCGTACCTTTATATCTAGTTTTGCAAGGTGAAGTAAAAAGCTAAATAAAGCGAACAAATTATCAAGAAAATGACGTGATCAGTGCACCGCCATTTTGCTTCTAAAATACTAATACATTGATGTAGCAATATGGTAGGAACTTTAATTAGTAGATCTGGATCTACCACTATCTCTAACTAGCAATAAATATCGTAAGATACTTCACTTAGATTGACCCTTACAGGTGTTTTTAACAATGTTTATTAAATTGGTAAAACATCATTTCTGTAGACTGACTCGTTTTAATATTAATTGCAAATTGTCCTTATTAGAGGAAACAATTTTATAAACTCGTTCAAGATGTCATTCATAAGCGAAGACGATTTCAAAACGCCCTCTTTTGACTAGTCGTAAATTACTTTTACACAATTGTTTTAACTCTGCAACTTTTGAAAAATTGATGATTTATAGTGAAGAGTATACAGTCTGTTCAAACTTATGTCGGCACTATTGCTAACTTTGTTATTATAAAAGTTACAAATTCGGATAAATTAGCAAACTACTAGTAAAATTAAGTGTTTAAAAAATTAAAGTCCTTTTATTCTACACAATTTTTTTTACAAAACTCGACTAGTTTCGGCAAATTGAGGTATATTTTTCAGATGGTTCGTCAATGTCTATGTGAAAAAATCCGTTTTTCAAGTGCAGTGTCGTAAATGCTTCACTTAAGTCACTCAGCAAATCGTCTATGATTGGCAATGGGAAATTATCGCGAACTGTCACTTGGTTAAGCTCTCTGTAGTCTACACACAGTCAGTCTGTACTCGTTGTTTTTCTTTCTGGTCAAAACCACTGGGCTTGCATATTCAGAACAACTCGGTCTTACGATTTTTCTTTTCTAGCCACTCGTCAACGATCGCATCAACTACTTCTCTCTCGTAATGCGAAAGTCGTCGTGGTGAACAGCAAATAGGTTTCTGGCTCTTCAGTTCTATCTTCAACTTTAAGCAGGACTCTATTTTCAGGATCTGTTGTCGGGTGTTCCTTTGTTTGACTGTTCATGACAAGTTCTTGTACATGTTGCTTAATGTTCCCGTCCATTGCACCATTTATGTTGAGTTCAGTTTCATTCTAGTCTATTTGTATGTTCAGTAACCATTCTATATTATTATTCCAAGAATTTGTCTCGTTCTTCCAAATGTGTACGCCATTTTGGTCAACTTGCCAATTTACATTATCTAAGAACTCTTGACCCAAAATTACGTCATTCGCCATCGCATGGTCTGGGACAACAACAGTCTTCAGATCGAAACGACCCTCACCTACAATCAAGGGATTAAGATTACTGTATTGAGAAGGTAGCGCCAACTTTCTATCTCTTTTAATTTGGGGTTAATCAAATTTATTCATAAACTCCCTAGCAACAGTAACTTGTCATGTATCTATCCTTATTCTTCTTAGCGTTTCATGGCGTCTTCATCGCGTCCTTTTTAATTTGGGGGACGATAGTCGCGGAAATGAATGGCGGTACCTTCTACACACAGTAATCTTATAAAGAATGATTTCAGAGCGCCATCTCTTGACCAGGTTTTATAATGAGTCTACAACGCCATCTTGTATTCAGTAAGAGTACTAGTATCATAGCTTACGAATTTTATTTTGATTTTAGAAGTACAGTTTGTACAGTTTATCAAAAAAAAAGAAAAATAATTATAATTTCGTTAGTTCATTTCAGAAGCTATGCGTTTATAACAAGCGTTAATTTCACATCCACATCTCTAGACCGGATTTTAAATGTTCTTTACCACAATTTTATTATTTTTTATAATAAATTTTATTACAATTTAAAAGCACTTTTAGCGCTGCAACTTTAAATTAAAAAACTGATGTTATAATGAAGAGTCTACAGCGCCACCTTTGAATCAGTAAGTGTATAATAAGCTTTGATCATTTCACCAATATGTGATAACTTACGAATTTTACTTTGGCTGATTTTAATTAAGTGTAATTTGTAGTGTATTTATTAAAAAAAATGGCAATTTAATCAGTTAATTCCAGAACCTATATGTTTATACAACGGCTGATTTTAGAGTGACATCTCTTGACCTTAAAAGTCCTTTATTAGAATTTTATTGGCTTTTTATAGTAAATTTTATTTGGATTTAAAGGCACTTTTAGTTCCGCAACTTTAGTTTAGTTTTATTGAAGTTATAATGAAGAGTCTACAGCGCTATCTTTGAATCAGTAATTTAAACTTTGATGTTTTCACCAAAATGTGACAGTTTACGAATTTTACTCCGAATTATTTTAAAAATAAGCACAATTTGTCTTTGTATTTATATACAGAAATGATAGTTTACATCAGTTCGTTCCAGAAGCTATGCGTTTGTAAGGGTTTAAATTTCTTAGGTATCTAAAGTACCGCAATTACCGACATTTTGAATCAAAATAAACGCGCAAGTTTAAAATTGAACGTATACAGTTAATATTTTTCAAATTTGGCGCGCTTATTTTGACTCAAAATGGTAGTAATTGCGGTACTTTATCTAACTATCTAGAGACTTTAAGAAGGGTTGATTTTGGAGTCACATCTCTTGACAAACTTTTGAATGTTCTTTACCGTAATTGTATGTGTTAACTTTGAATGTTATTTTTAAACACATTTGTTTAATTGGATTTTACTGGCGGGGGCGATTCAGTACAGTAAAAGAATATAATTTTCTTGAAAAGTAACACATTTGCGAGTCATTTTTTGACTAATAGCAAAATGTTTTGCGTTGCGAAAATCGACATAGAAGTTGTAATTGCAGTAAATTATTTAGAGCGGCATCTATTGATAACTAAATTACTTCACGCACGTATATCATTTACGATGCAATCATCGTCGTTACTGAATTGATATTCCAAGAAGTGTGGAAAGAGATGTCGAGTACAACAATGTTAAAGAGACTTTTCATTTTTTCATTTTGATGTGATATTCTCATTCATATTGATTAAACCGTTGACATGTTTTCTGCTTTTATTAGAAAAAAAAAACACCCTCTTTTACAGCAAAATATTTCCCTCACTTTTTCCACCACGTTTCTTTAGACGACATAAAATATAAAAAACAGTACACAGAAAGTAAGTGAACTTCGTAAACTTGCATTCGTGCGGATGATCGATGAACTAGTTGATAATTAAGTTAATTAATTCCACATGGCGTTGATGTAATAAAATCACGACTAACTTTTGGAAGACTTACATTAAGCCTTGTTGTCAGGTTAATTAATTGCCGCCTTCAGAATGTTATTAGGTCACGAGTTCATTAATTTCCTTGCATTTTGCTGTCAGGTTTACGCGCCGAACAAAAAAATAAAATAAAGAATTTTCTTAAAGACGTCGGCGAAAATTTTGAAAATTAACAGATGTTGCATTAATGATGAGTTTGCATCTGTCGGACACGAAATGCATCATTATTTTGAAGCATCCATTGCAGTGCTGGATTACTGTAACCACACGTTCAGCCGAGCATAATAAATCAAATTTTAATGAGCCACGGGCAATATTATTTAATGCGGTGTTCGAGTTCATAACTCAAACGTGTAACAAGGTATCATTATTAAACATGTATGTAGTGTAGGTATACAGAAATAAAGCGCATCGATTCATAACTGCACCTCGGATGTTGGAAACTCGCGATTTTTGAGTTAGATAATTGGGTCAGATTCTAGATTTATTTGGAGGATGCTTTATTTGCTTGGGGGACACAAAAGCCATTCGAGTTATTAACTTAAAGGATTTAATTTCGTTAAAACGTTCAGGTTTTCGGGGAATTGCTTTACTACGAAGGCGAAATTTCTCGAGTGATATAAGAGGATATCAATCCATATTCGACGCTAAGCGAATCTTGGATTAATATTGGACGAATTATTTTTGAAGCACGTCGTAAAATGAAGTCGCCATGCTTTTAAATTAGTATTGAGGTATTTTGAGTCTATAAATGTAAAACCTAAATAAGGAAAGCTTGAACATCTTTTTAATCTTTTTAATATTAGCCTTAAGGAAAGTTTTATGATTTAGAATTAAAGTGGAGCTTAAATTAAACATGACTTTAAAGTCTCCTTAAATTTCATTGTGAAATTGACCGTATAATTTTTTTTTAATTTAAGATTGTTGTAAAATTGATAAAAAGAAGATATAGTGATAGTGTTGCATACATTTAGAAAAGAATGTGGAAAATCTTTTGATGTCGACGAAATTCGGTCGTCAATTTGCAGCCTCCCTCGTTATTTCCCCGGGTAAAAGCAGTCCGGAATATGCTGATTCAAAATCTTAATATAAGGGTCAGAGATGCTATTAAAGCAACTCCTTATTTACAAAAGAATAAATTGGATTTTTCGCCAGCGGAAACGTGTTACCTGCGAGAGAGGTCCCTTTGAAAGGAATCGTTTCCGCGCTAAGTGCAGGCGGATTATACCCGCGCGGGCGGAATTTTTAATTTAAAACGACCGAACTTTTCCAGATGCATATCAGAAATTTTTGCGATTATAATTTTTTCGGGACTTCTCGCTTAAAAGTTTCCTCATTAGAGGCGAGACCTCTTTACGGCCGCTAACCGCGATAATTACAATAGTGTCTTTAATATATTTTAATATCTGCCCGAGACTTGTTTTTCGTTCCACCTAAGACTTTAATATAACTTGCAGCGTTTACAAAATCGAACGCAGAGATTGCATCGTTAGTCGAAAACTTGGGCAATTAGTTTAACTTTTGCTCTGAAAGTAATCTATAGTAACGCTCCGGCGCTACTGAATTGAAAATATTCAATATTAAACTTGCTTTCTATTTTTTACCATCGATCAAACAACCCCTCCTGCATTGCATTTATTATCTGTGCCAAAGTTGCAGATATAAACGTCTCGACTAGCACGTTGAGTTAGACCGTGCCAAGCAAGCAAAACCACAATGATTATATTATCGTTCTTTTAATCCACCTTTTTAAAGTAATAATCCATAATAAATTTAAATTTTTCGCGCTTACTTTTGCCTTGAGTTACTTTTTCTAATTTTATGATTGAGACGTCTGGTTGAACTTAATTTAATTTAGCTTAGAGGTGTGTGTGTAAGAAACCGGTATTCTGTACAGAGGTTTCTTTACAAATGAAATGAAATTCTAAACAAAACAGTCACCGAGGTGATTAATGAACACCTGCATTGGCCTATGCCGATGTTCTGTAAGAAGATTGTTTGTTTTATATAGAATGCAATTATAAACGAAATATGACGAAAACCGCTCGATCAGAAGCGCACCGCGATGACCGTGAAAACACCTGGTATCTGTTTTACTCTGAGTTGCAACATGAGTCGGCCTGCGGATTTTGATCGTAATTGATAGGGATTTTCGGTCTAATAACTAAAAAACTGGAAAGCACTTCAAAAAAAGTATGGGCTGTGTATAAATGATAGTAAGACAAAGTACCTGGGGATGGGTACCACAAAGAAGGCAGCTACAAAAAAAAGAAAATTTAAATGTAAAGATGGGACGTACCATTTAGGAAAGATAATCAGTTTGACTATTTGGGAGTTACTATTACGCATAAGAATGAAGAAGATAGGGAGACTGATAAAAGAAAAGCGAAAGCCAGACTTAGGACCCTTAAACAGTATGATAAAATCCAAGCAAATATCGATAAAAGCGAAGATCCGAACTTCAGAACCAAATAACATTGTTCTATTATATAGAACAATGTCATTTGGTTGTGAAGTTTGGATCCTTAATAGAAAAAATAAAGAAAAACTAGAGATGGGAAAGAAAAGTTCTGAGAAAAATATTTGGAGGTGTTAGAGATAACCATGGACAATGTCGTAGAAGAAGAAATAAAGAAGTTATGGAAAAGTTTGGAATGCCTAACTTAGTACAAAAAGTTTGAGCACAGCGTGCGCGATAGTTTGGCCAAGTCATTAGAATGGAGGAGAAGAAACACACAAAAAAGGTGTTTCGAGGTGGAGAAGGAGGCAAGAGAAAAAGAGGTAGACCTAAGGAAAAATGGATAGAAGAAGATTAAAGATTTAAAGAAAATTTTGAATAAGTAGGAGTACAGGATTGCGATACAAGAGCGAAATATAGAAAGAAATGGAAAGCGGTGATCCGAAAACTGGAAGTTATGGGCAACTCGTGCAATTTTCAATTTTCCTAGCCGTTTCTGATGTCAAACAGAATTGACGTATTTGCGATTTCGCGAAATAAATATGCTTTAATTATATATACATTCGAGTTTAGAGCCGTTACTTCACCATGGCGAAATGGAGGATACGTTATGATTAAACAGCAGGGAGAACGTGCAGTAAATATTTAATTTCACTATTTGGAATTTAATTTTATAAACTATTAAAGATAGAAACAAACTTTCCACACATTTTTTTTAAGGATTATATATTTTTCTTGGTAAACACGTTTTTTAAAACCGTCTTCAAATCAACAATTACATTTACATACATACGTCGTCTTGCATAAGGTCATGGAACATGTACTAATATGTCGATGTCTGTAAACGTTGTACCTTTAAGGATAATTGCAATTAAAATGTAAATGTTTTCAATAACGACATTGAATGTGGCTAAACTTAAACCTGAATGAAAAGTTTCATGTTGTTTGGTTTTGTTACTATTAAAAACTCTCTCTCCTTAATGAAAAACATAAAATATTCTTCTTAGACATAAAGTACTGAAATTCGCTCATAATAAATAAAATACTATCCTATTATTAAAAATTCAGTATCCCTATTTTTACTTTTACGTTTTATATGTATATTAACGTGGTTTCTTGCCCATTGAAATTATCTAACAAATTATTCTTCAGATAGCTTTGAAGCCATCTGAAGTGTTGACGTTTCGTTGTATCTTAAGAGTTTTCAATGCAAAGTGAAACATTAAGCGTTACAAACATTACAAGCGTTTTAAAATCTGTCAGAAAAATAATTATGTATCATAAACTGACATTTCTCATACTTGCTTCAAAAGGGATGTATAAAAAAACGGAATTAGTCAACAAAGTGAGCGAACTTAACTTTATAAGCCCATCTACCACTTTGCAAAAGGATCATCAAACCTTTCAGCTATCAATCACATGGTGAAAAGAATTTTTCAAATTTCTACAATTCTTTTTGAGTTATATCACTTTTTAATGAACAGTGTGATTTTATGTTAATAGGTGATTAGAATTTTATTTTTTTTTGGTAGAGAGAAAATGCATGTCTACTTTCGAAATAAATCGCAATAGAAAAAATTGAACATTCATAAAATTTAAAAGTTCATTAATAACCACAAAAATAGTTAATCAAAATTAAGGCGACCTCACCTACTTTAGTTAATTTATGCGCATCTTGACGCGAAAACTAATTTAAGTAAAAAATATCGATTTTATTCTTCGGAACCAACTGATAACTACATCACGTAGTGGGTCAATATCAGGCCGCGCAGGACAAGAGCAATAATTATAAAGGTTAATATAGCTTTACTACTTTATTTATAGAACCTCGCGTTGTACTTCTTAGGCAGTAACGTAACGTAACTTGATTTTATTAATTTATTAATTAGGACTTTTTAAACACTTTTCTCTTGATAGTTTTATTTTATTTTTATTAATTTCATTCTGTAGTAGTGTAGTTTTTATAATAATGATTTTTTGGTTACTAAAAAAGAATTTTTTTTGAAGGCGGTGGTTATTTTTAGTTCATAATATTTTCATTGCTTTAAGATGTAGTTACTAAGGCCTTCTGCGCTGTTATATATACAGTGTGGTGATAAAGTAACGCACCAAGCGAAAAGACACCCTTAGCGTTGACTTTTTCTAAAAACGCTCGGACAGGTCGATTTTATTTTAAAAAAAGACATCTTTTCCAACCAATTTTAATTTTATGTCAGTTACCACTTTTGCGCCGTGACGTCATCGACATTTTTTTTAAATGACAACCTATTTTTTTGAAAATGTCATTTGAAAGCACCCATTTTTCTGAGTACAAAAATGTTAATGAATCACTAATGCATGAAAAAATTTTGAAGAAAAAAATTATTGAAAAATGGAGATGTGATTTTTATTCTTTATAAAATTTCGATCTAAAATAATACTTTCTTATAAAAACATAACAAAACAACTTAATAAAATTACAATAAATATTGGAAATGTCCTCCACCAACTACTTGACAGTGACCAGCTCGTGTGTAAACGCTGTTAATGACTCTTGCGATAGTTTCATGGCTAATGTTATTCATTTCCGCTCACCCGACTTAACTCCCGTAGACTTTTTTATGGGGTTATCTAAAAAGTCGAGTTTACGTGAACAAATCTCAAAATTTGAAAGATTTACAAAACAAAATTAGGACAGAAATGAATAACATTAGCCGTGAAACCATCGCAAAAGTAATTAACAACGTTTACACACGAGCTGGTCACTGTCAAGTGGTTGGTGGAGGGCATTTCCAACATTTATTGTAATTTTATTAAGTTGCTTTGTTATGTTTTTACAAGAAAGTATTATTTTAGGTTGAAATTTTATTAAAATTAAAAATCTCATTTGCATTTTTCAATAATTTTTTTCTTCAAAATTTTCTTATGCATTAGTGATTCATTAATATTTTTGTACTCAGAAAAATGGGTGCTTTCAAATGACATTTTCAAAAAAATAGGTTGTCATTTAAAAAAAGTGTCAATGACGTGTGTCAATTGATTGTAAAAGATGTCTTTTTTAAAAATAAAATCGACCTGTCCGAGCGTTTTTCGAAAAAGTCAACGCTAAGGGTGTTTTTTCGCTTGGTGCGTTACTTTATCACCACACTGTATAACTAAATAAAAGACGGTTGTTGTCTTAAAGGCTGTTTTAGATTATACTTTTTTCGTCTAGAAACATTGACAAGTTCAATACTAGAATTAACTTGAATAATGTAAATCAGAAAAAAGTCATTCAAGTTTTCATACTAGAAACGTCTAGAAACTTATTTGCAAACTAGTTCTCTACCTATTTTTCGTCAAAGTTTACAAACTAGACTTGCGCATAAGTACACGTCGCAGTACAACCTACACCCTAAAAGATAAACATAACTGTGATTGAAAATATAACCTCGAAGTACCTTCGCAATAACCAGTCCTGACCCCAAATTCTAGGTTCCTTATTTTGTTTTTGCAAATGATAAATTTGCAGAATTTTTGAAATGTTCTGAAATCTTTTATAAACATTTATTTTTCAGCATTTAACTTCTCTTTAATTTTGTATGTTGGCAGTTTTGTTCCACGTTTAAACTTTCCACACTACGACGCCAACGATCGGTTTATGAACTAATATTTAAAACAACCTTGAATTTAGATACTAGATTCTAGTATTCAAATTTGTTCAAGTTTCGAAAACAGTATAATCTAAAACAGCCTTTTAAAAAAGGATTACAGAGACAGAAGACATATGGCCGTAACCTCATCAGCAGAAGTGACATTAAAAATAAATGTCTTGTACCATAGTTTGGTAAGAAAAAATTAATTTGTCAACTAGTTACATTATATGTATGTTATATTAGAAACCAACAACTGCTTTAATTAGTGTACAGAATCCCGTTTCTTCTCTTTGTAAAATTATTTTATGGTTTGGCTAAAATTTTGGTAAAATAGTTAGTGAATGATGAGAAGAGGAGGAATTAGTTTGTTTATTTCTGTATAAAACTTTTGTAAAGTTTGAATTATAGCCATAGATTTCCGACGCAAAAACAGAATCTCTCTCTCACTCTCGTCGTGATATCTAGAGGAGAAAAGTACCTCCACAAGGGTTCGTAAATTGATAAATTCGAAAGTACAGGATAGTCCAACCGTTTTTTTTAAACATTTTTAATTAATAACCATCCGTCACTTGTACATGTTCTGAATGTGTAGGTATGGTTGCCTAACTAACAGGTTGTGATATTTAGGGGAGATACAGTTTAATAGAATTTCTATCCGTTTAATAGAAACTGTAATCAGTTTCTATTCAGCTTTTATTGGATAGCAGATCTACAAAACTGAAAACAGTATTTCCACTCCATGCCACGACCTGTTAGTCAGGCAACCGTACCTACACATTCAGAACAGGCACCCCTAAGTTAAATTAAACGAGAAATTGATCCATAGCGCCCTTTCCTATTCTACTTTATGTTTGGAAAGTAAGGAGAAATGTGAATAAATTTAGAACTCGAATTTATAGTTTTCTCATTAATTATTTAAAAACGCGAATTATTTAAAAAAACACTATAATTCGAGGTCTTTTTATCGCACGAAATAAAATCCAGGTTATTTCATCGACGAGCTTATGTAAGTAATTAACACAACGCGACATTAAAACACACCTGGGCGGCTGGCCGTTAATTCCAAATGCGCAAAAAAATGCGCTACAGAAAAACGACACTGGACTACTACCAAAATATGTGTATGCACGTAGTTACGCCCTCATTCGTTGATCGATACTGCGCGCGCCAAAAATAGAAGATTTTTTTTTGGGGGTTATTTTTGATTTTTAATGAAGCAGAAGCGACTCTTTTTTCGGAACGTGAGTGCCGTTTCTACCTACCTTCCGGCCAACGGCACGTAACAGATTGCCGCTAATTTAGACTGATTGATGCGTTACGTTTTGTTGCCCTCGGGAATTGCAACGGACGTATGATGTATCAAATCACTATTGTAACTCGACTGGTCCAGCGATGGATGATCGTATCATAGAGGACACTTAAGCCACGTTGAAATATGATGTCTGCTTGCGCCAATTATTGTTGCAGAATCAGCTTGACTAATATAACCGGATTCCGAGTAACGTTTCGTTCATTCGATTAATAAGATGTAGGTATGAATTTTTATAAACGTAGATTTTTAAATAGGTGTCCACTTTTTATTCGGGAAGGGTAAACTAAAGTATCTTCGTATCCCCCTTCTCTCGTGTTACTAAAATAACATTCGTAGCGTTTTTTATAATCGCTACTTTGCATTAAACGACCGTCTAAATTTATTCGGTCTTGAAAGCGGGGCGAAGAAGTGTGTCACCGGATAATGGGAAGTGACACGCAACAATTCAGCGTCGCGGCGCGACGTAAATCATGACGACGCTGCGACTGTTTTGCTCGTCAATTGCCGGTTTAATATAAATCGTTCGGAACCGGTGAGACGCTTTTTCCCTTTAAGACCATAATTTCTCAATCGCGCTAAATTTAGGTGGATGCGGAGGAACGGCCAGGATCACGTCGACACCCTCGTTAAGGACCGCTCCCGAGCGCGAATTACGCCCCGGCACGTTATTGTACGTCGTAAATATGCGTAAATTTCAATCGGATGCTTACCTTCGTACACGAATATTATCAAACATAACTTCTACTATAATACGTCAAGTGTAAATTACGGTGATTCGGTACTGTACACATACGCGAGGGTAGAAGACCCAAAATTCCTAAACACACAAACGAAACAATTGAGTGTACATTTACTAGGAAAAATATCATATTATGTTGAACTGAAAAATATATAGAAACAAGCAATAATTCATCACGTTCAGGGATTTCAGTTGGAAAATAAATAGAAAGTTTATTTTAGAATAAGAAAAGAATACATTCGAAATAATGTACCCCCTATTTCTTTTAATTAATTACGAATGCATCGATTTAGAGCTAAGTTGCTTAGTAAACAGAGCTTACTTTTAAGAGATCTATCGAAATGTGCAATGGAAATTTGTACATTCCATTTAAAAAAAGTATAAGTTTGATGGACAACATGCTGTATATGAATGTAGAATTAGCTATAGAAGAAATCCATACCAATGTGCACCCTGTATACGGTATATAGGGTGATTCAGGAGGAAAGGAACTTACATATTTAAAAGTTTTGTTAAGGTTTAAGTGAGTACTGATATATAATGTGTTAAAGATGTGTGGTACGGAAATAATTAGGTCTGGATGTTTTTTCCATTAAGGCTATTGAGTAAATGTAGAAAGCATTTGTCTGGCTTTACGGTATGTTTGAAAAACTATGGTCAAATTTATTATAGAATTATTTTCTTTGTAAAGATTTTAGAGTGTCTCGCCCTTACGTCTTTGTTACAGTGAGTTTTATAATCTGTTAATATTGTCAAGGTTCTTTTTATTTATTTGAACGTAAAGGTTTGGCTTTCAAAGCTTTATGTTTGATTTGGGACGGTGATAACTGGCGCAAGCACAGCACATTTTTGAGGCGAAACTCTGCCCCCAAAGCGGAATTTTACGCTCTTGGACGATGTCCAACTGCAACCAGATTACAGTACAAGATAAATTGCTTAAGTGCCGGACTGGCCGGTCCACAGCCGCCAAGAAGATTTGATTTACGCTTATTTAAACTGTGTTCAACGCAGGTGGAAAGAAGCAAAAATCCAATTCTAAATTATGGCCCGGTTCACTTCTTTGTGTGTGTATATACAGTTAGTGTGGTTAAACTTGGCCATTGCAAAGGAGAACTGTCACGGCACAATGGAGGCGATATTAAATGGTAACTCTCGCATTTGACACAAGAACAGATGGCGACACCAGTAATTAATGAGCATTCTGCCTAGCACTATCGTGTCACACGAGCCTATGAATTGATTAATCTGGAGGCGCACGGCCTGAGGGACAGCTTAGACGTGCAGCTCCTTCCATTAGTCTAAATTCTCATGTTTCACTGTAATTGTTTGGCAAACTTAGTGCTATCCACCAAACAAAACGATCTGCACTATGCATTTTCCTATTTTATATATTTTGTTGATTATAATATTTCCACAGGAAAAAAAAATGAATAACATGGTGGAAATTAAGAAATTATAAAAGACATGTCTTTTCCTCCACTGTTCATTTATTAATAATAAATAACATTACCCTTTACAAAGTATTTCATAAGTTCACTTTCACAAATTAACGCAAAACTGTATAAATATTTATTACACGTACCGCAAACATTTGCATTCGGAAGTCCACGCCCGAAGACTAATTACCAAAATTGTGCTAATATTACATGAGCCCGGATGCTAATTGCGTTATCCCTTTTCTCATACGCGGGATGACGTAAGTAATTACGGGCCCACAACAACAATAAAATTTAATTTCGCACATGATTATAGAACTGACTGGGCATAATTAATTCAAGGTTTCATCAAGCTCACTGCTGCAATGATTCCGGGGGAAAAACGAAACGGCATACGTTCCAAGGCCGAGCTAATTTTCCATTTTGCGATGTCAGTTGCAGACAAGTGACACGTGATTAATAACTCCATTCCCGAAGAGCAAGTCACGTTCATTACCGAACGAACTCGAATTATTGCACCCCCTCTGGAATGCATTTAAAACTGAAACTTGCGAGTTTAATCTTGTTCAGCGTTTGACGATTTTCTTTTAATTTGTGTGCATCTAACTCGTTGATTTACGAGCGGAGCGTTGTGTTCCTTTGCTTGCGTTCTTAATTAATTTAAAGCGCTGCTTGCATGATGTATTGTGCAGGTAGTTTATCACGTCCTGCAAAAATTCTGCACTTTTATTGTAACAGTTGGCGAGAGGCAATAAATTACCGCTCCGGAGGTTTATTGGAAAAACAGGCCTCGCCAGTACGGAAAACTAATATAATGAATACGGAAGGTTAACAGTTTCAAATTGGTTTTATGTTTTCCATATGAGAAGAAAAAGGTTCGTTCAAATTTCTACAAGGCATGGAAAATAATATGAAACCTTGTTAAACAGATGACGTAATTTAATAGCACTCCTAGAGTATTCTAATCTTCTTTTAACATCGTGGAGCGATTCTTAGAAAGTCCAGAAGATTGGAGCTAAAAAAAGATGCTATCCAATGGTATCTGGATAATCATATAAGAAACAAGAAAACTATAAAAAGTAAATGCATTTTATGTTTTATTTCTTAAAGGATGAACTTGTCTGGTAGTATTAAGGAGTTTTGTTCCCTTTACGTGACGGTACATTAGCAAGAGCGAAGGCGAAGCAGGGAAAAATCTGACATGAAACTAATAAATTTAATCAAAATTCTAACGAGGACATCCTTCGGTTTCAACGAAGCGTCGCGCACCCCGGCGGGGCAGGATAAAAAAACTTAAATGAGAGTGTCACTACTTAAATTAGAATACTTTCCGGTAGACACTATTGTAATTGACTGCTTAGCTAATAAAATATTCCGGACCCGTTCCAGCGCGGTGCTCGTTATTGAGCATTACACGATCTTGAGGTGTTCGGCATTTAGAATGAGCCGGGGAGCTTTTACCGATTTTAGTTTCGGCTCATCTCTAATGCAATATTAAAATTCCTTATTGGGGAATTAAGGATTAATTTGACGCAGGGAAGCGGCGAATAATGTCGGATTAAATGGGAGGTCTTTTTTTTTTGGTACTTGCATAAAATGAAGCTCAATTTTTGTTAGTTTACTTGCTTTTGCAGTCTACGTCAAAATCTCCTCGTTTAAGAAATATTTAAACCAGAAAAGATATTCCGCTTCACTCTAATTTGCCCTAAACGTCTTTGTATTTTGGATGACAAAATTATCTTGTAATTGTGTCATGAGAAAAAAATATACAAACACCTTGTACAAACCAAATCAACACAGTACATAATCAGTCATCATTTGATAGTGATCCTTCAAATGAGTTCGAAATAATCATAATAAAATCATTCAACTTCGAGTTTCTTTTTGTAACACGTTTCTTCATTAAGTTTAAAATTATTTTTAATTTTCCCGCAAGATGGCGTTCTTTGAATTGCGTAATTTATATGATATTGCGATTTCTGTAGGAGCATTAAACTGTGTAGAGAAGATTGGAAACCTATGACGAATAAATTATAGCATACGGCTTGAAGCGGGGACTCCCAACGGAGCCGATGACAACTTGAAAGGGGTCGGTGAACCTGTAGGGATCAGCTGGGGTCAATGAAGCTTCAGGGGTTTTTAGCTTTGTTTTTTTAACTCGCAGTAAGAATTGCGTCTGTTTTCCTTGAAGATTCGAGGGGAGATTAAAATGAGGCCTACCTAACCAGAAAAGGAAAGATTTAGAGAGAAAACAAAATTTTATTTTTCGACGTAATATGATCTTTCAACAGTTACACACTTAATCCCATGCTTCTCCAATAATGCGATATCCCCCAAAAAATATTTTCGGTAACTCCTCAAGAATAAGACAAGTAATAGGTAATAGTTTAGAAAAAGGTAAGGATGTACATATACGAGTATGTTTCGTGGACCTCGAAAAAGCCTTTAGTAGAATCAGACGAAAATATATTTGGAAGACATTGAGAAAAAGAGGTATACAGAAAAAACTAATCGACATAATTAAATGTACGAGAAAAGTATGAATATAAATATGTTAGTAAGAACAAATAACGTATAATTAACTACTTACGAATCTAAAGGAGGCCTGAAACAGGGATGTGTCCGTAGCCCAGTCTTATTCTCCACAGTAATAGATGAAGCCATAAGGAAATCTAAACAAAGAATCAAAAGAAATTGGAAAATAGAAAAGATGGAACTGGCGGTGTTAATGTATGCAGATGATATGGCAATATTGGCAGGTTCGGATAAAGACTTACAACACAACATATATACATATATACAACTTATAGATATTAAACGAAGAATTAAGAAAAATAAACATGAAAATAAACATACAAAATACAAAGACAATGATGATAGCTGCAACTAAGAAGTCACATAACTCAAATATTTGGGAGCGATGATAGACGAAAATGAAAGATGTATAAGTATAATTAACGCATCGAAAATTAGATTTCTGCGAAAAATAGAGGGTAAAACAAGATGAGACTGAATATGAAATGAAACTTATAGAGGACAACTCAAAATAAAAGCCATAGATAAAAGAATCCAGGACAACTAGGGTGGCTAGGAGGTGTGCAGGATGACAGATGAGAAGCTTACAAGGAAAAATATACGAGGCTAGACCGGAAGGAAGAAAAAGGAGATGAAAGCTGAGAAAGACCTGGCAAAGACGACGTGAGGGCAGCGGCACAAGGAAGAATTTTTTTTTAAATTTGGCGTCGAAGTTGGCCGTGACAAGGGGCTTATCGTGAACGCACCACAATATTGATTATTTGATGTAAATCTTATTTTCTTATTGTCTATTTTCATTGTTACAACAGATCTCATTCTTATTGTCTTTTTCATTTATTACAATAGATTTACATTCTTGTGTTATCCTATCGTACTGTTGAGTTCGAAATCTCGAAAGCAAGGTTAGGAGTTGCAAGTTCAAACGTCAAATTAACAACTGTCGTGACGATGATGGTTTACAATAAAATTTTCATGGCCAACTTCGACGCCACTCTGTCTTTACAATGCACAATGGCCTGAAGTAAGAGACATAGCTCAGGATAGAAAAACTTGGAAGAATCGAATCTCAACCGCTACATAGTTCTGCACTAGATGGTAGATGGACTTAGGAATAATAAGTTCAACTCCTCAAGAAACTCGGAAACTTCTTCATCTGAAGAAAATCGACGTCCTCGCAAGTGCTATTTCAATTTAGGAAACAGTTAATAATCCGACGGAGTTAGTTCAGGGCTATAAGGGGAGTGTCGTAACTCAACAAGACTGCAGTAGTTGATTTCTTCCTGAACTTTGTGAGCCTCATGAACTCACCAACAAAGTTTTTTGGACAAAATTATAGGGCCTCCTGTTACGTATAGCAACTTTAAAATTTTTTATTGTTTCTGTCTGGACATTTGCGGTAATTGTAGACTCCTTCTACATACACTCAATCTTCTCTGCAGATGCTTCTGTCTTTGCTTTTTTTGGGGGTGGAGATCCTTTGTGTATCTATTTCATTGAATCTAGATTTGTTGGGGGATCTTAGTTACATCGTCCTTTACAATTTTAGAAAAGAAAGGTCTTGGTCACGAGCTAAAGCCGCCAAGTTTTCTTTTCAAATTCTTGCCTGCACGACTTTTGTTCAGGAGTCAGGATTCTTAGAATTCAGCGCGCTGACATATTATTCATCCCCAAATCTTCATGCAATATTGCCAGAGATAATCGAAACTTTGATTCGTTGATC
Organism: Dorcus parallelipipedus; assembly: GCA_958336345.1. Taxonomy (NCBI): domain Eukaryota; kingdom Metazoa; phylum Arthropoda; class Insecta; order Coleoptera; family Lucanidae; genus Dorcus; species Dorcus parallelipipedus. The sequence goes on along the minus strand of OY284480.1, from coordinate 18,916,610 downwards.
CATTAAAACAATTTCTTCAACTTTCTTGATTTTTTCTTCGGTTCTTGCCTCCACTTTTGGGGTCATCTCGAATGGATTCTCTGCCCCATTTGACCAGAATTTTATTTGAAAATGTGTTGGAAATTTTTCATCACATTACAGCAGTCACGCGTTCATGTATAATTTTTGACTGATTGCCTTCTTTTGTCAAAAACATTATCGCGCTTCTATACTCTAATTTTCAGAAAAACCACAAAAACGATTTGATTTATACATACTTCACAGGTACTCGTTAAAAAGTTACAACAATTTGACAGTAAACAATTGTCATGTCAATACTTTTTTTTCTTGGCTAGAAAGATTTCATTTAATCTCCCCTCGTAATTAGGCATGAATCAATAATGTTATGTTTAAGATTAAAAATGATTTCTTTTTAAACAGATAAAACAGCACAAACTGCAAATCGGATAAAGGATTATAGAAACTGCCCGATATTTCAATTTTTATCAACGTTACTTTCTCGAGTTGGTCCGCATAGTAATTTATAAAGTTAATTAAAATTGATTTACATATCAAATTTTGTTCGATTGATAATTTTGAAGTTAAAATATCAACTGGATTTTTGAAACTGATTCGATTATGTATTCTAAAATTTAAATACAGTTTAAATTAATATTTGATTCATTTATGAATTACGACTTATTGTTGTTGATATTTGAGAAGATTGTAATGCAATTGGAAAGCAAAAAAAAAAAGATTTTTTTTAATTTGCGTTTTTTGTTTTGGCTTGTTTCCAAATTTTGAATCCAAATTTTGTTTCAAGGGAGATGCGGTAAAGGACGGGCAAAATTCAAGCTTTGTTAGGACGGTTTTTGCGCTGAAATTTGAAAAGCGGATAGAGAGCTATTACCAGATTGAAGATTTTGTTGAACTGCGCTATTTGCAAAAAAAACGGAAGGAGAGCTTTTATCAGAATGAAGATTTTTTTTAACTGCGCCCGATGCTTATGAAAGTGGAACGAAGGCTTCTACCAGAATGGAGGTCTGATACTCGGTAAGTTGAAGAATGCTTTTCAATAATTATTTTTAACTCTTTTGTCTTTAATTTTAGATTTATGAAAGCTCGATTTGAGGAAATTCCACTGCATGGATGTACAAAATTTCGTAACTGCAGAAAATTAAGGCCCAGGTAAATAAATCAAATTCGGCTTTTTTAATAACTTACGTTAACCCAACGTCTTCTTTGTTTAATAGTTCCTCAAAAATTCTGCGTTTATTTTCTTAAAGAATGATTTCCAGTACGTTTTTTAAATGCAATAAAAAAGCAGTCGACGTAAGAAATCAGTTAAAATTTTTTGAATAAAATTACCATCGTGATCGTTGTCGGAAACCAAAACATCGATTTTTAAATCGATTAAGGAATGATATGTCGATTATAACGTGCATTCAGTTAAAATGAATAAAATAGGCTATGATTTCAATTTTTTTCTCCTAAAGGTTTGTAATTATTTGTAACTTTCCATTATAACTTTTGCTTGTATCGCCCTGTATATTTAAATGCCATGTCGAACAGTGTATACTTAAACCAAAATTGACCAGTTTTTGGTATTTTGTTAAAAGTTAATAATTTATTTTTTGTAGAATTTGTTCCTTACTTCATTTCCACACTGTGTACTGTTCATACTTGTTGCGTTAAGAACAGGACGAAAAGGAGAATAACATTTTTGTAATTGTATACCTACCTAATTTCTTTTACATCGAAGATGAAAATGAGTTGCGAAACTACAATTAACACAAATGTATTCTCATTACGAGTTACACAGTTCATGTTATGTTGAACGATGTCGATAAATCTTACCGGGTCCTTATTACATTATTCGTCTAATTGTACGATGTCGTGATTAATTCTATTTATTTTATAGATGCCATTGAATAAGAGTTCTTTACGTTTACTATGTACGCTTAAAAATGCATTAGGTGAAAGTGATGCAAATCATTTCCATTTCTGGAAAATATTGATTTGTTTGTAGTATATAAAATACTAACAATAATTAAATTCAATAATTTAAGTAGAGGCAGCGGTTTAGATTAGTACATTTTTATAGATAGATAATTATTATAATTGCTGGTTCTGTTTTCTTTTCATTTTTGCTTTCGGGATCTTTCATATAGAAAGAACTTGATCATTTCCAGCTTCATTAAACGCGGCATTAACGAAGTACATGAACCAGAACATAATAAGAAAATTACAGCGACGTCCGCCGTGACGTTAGAAGAAGCGCATCATAAAAAGGAACTATCACAAAAGAAACGTTCCTATGACAACGAAAACAATTGAATCACTCCGACATCTGATATAAAAAAAACAAAAGCTTATCTGATATTTTGACATATCAAAAATGAGTTTTCCGGCGAGAAAATCGTCGGAAAACATCAAAGAAATACATTAGGGGCGGCTGAGGCTCCGCGGAACATTTTTCATCGGATCTAAATGAGAGAGAGAATGGAAAATTCTCATTGTTGGTTTCGTTTCGCGTCCAAAAGTCTATTTGCTATGTTTACAGTGAAATTTATTTGAAATGTGGTCGTCGCTTCTTTATACACATAAATCCAATTAGACCTCACAAAGGCACGCTGTTTCTTTCACGCGCCCGGTATTTATTAGCTCGGGCCGTCTCTTTTTTTCGGCCCCCGGAAAGTGTTTTCTAATTAATGAATGCGCCGTAAAAACTTATCTCAATTTTAAGTCGAGCCAAACTTTCAGCCGACATTATCGAATTAATATTTCGCCTTCCCCTTTTTACGGAAAACTAATTTAATCTAATATATTCCGGCACTGTTTTAATGAAACTTCGATTTTACTTTTTAATAAGCGTGCACGCGGATATACACGGCGCCCCCATACACGACGGGCTTCCTTTACGTCGACTAATTTACGTTTCGGTTTACGGAAGGAAGACGGCGTCAAGGATAACGTGAGCCAGCGTGCCGGTTGAGTTATGGCCAGCTCATGATGTGGAACGTGTAATATGTTAATCGGGTTGTATTAAAATACCTGGCTGGCTGTGCGTTTCCTTCGAGATTAAAATTTCAGGTTGCACTTCAATTACGAGCGCTCATATAAAATCCTTCAGGAGTACGAAGGCGGACTCCGTTGAATAATTTATTGAAGGGCGGTATGTTTACTTCGCTACTGGAAATCATTCTATACGCAACAGAAGCAAAACAGAACGATCAGATGTTCAATTTAAGAATGTTACTTAGAAAAAATTGCAGTTACTCATGTAAAGAGTGTACCGTTTAGATTGAACATCACTTTGTGATTTTAAGTAGAATACTATTTCTGCGTTTTTTGATTACACTGTGTTTCAACCCGACCTTATAAGATACCACATGTAAGTTACAAAGTGATCGTTTTCATGTTATTCAATTTTCTGTGTCTCACACTCTACATTGAAATAACTATACTATGGTTATTATTCGTAACAGAACTTAAACAGAAAGAACGAATTAACTTAAATACATTATTTAACTATACAGTTCAATACCCAATAGATATAATCGCCTTTTCTAATGTTTGTTAGCATGGAAGAAGGAGGTAATAATGTGAGTCTCCGTTAATCGCGAAGGAAAGGCGTTTTGCCCTTGATTGTGCGAAACATCTTCAGAGTGTCTGGTGCTAATATTCCGTTACCACTATCGTTGCTGCAACTGTTAACTCCAGCCACAGTCCCACACCAGCAGTAGAAGCCGTTTTACAATCGAAGATAAAAGAGTTGGCGGAAGAAAAGAGCATTATGTAAGTTTCAATCCGGAAACTGTAGCATGTCAAGCGGAAGCTTTCGAGTAAATAATCTCTTAATTTTCCTTACTAAAATACTGTTGATGCCAGGCAGGTGACTGTGTACTTGGGAATCAACCTTCCATCACTGTCTGTTCAAATGACCGTCACTTTCATGTAGATATTCTTAATAAGTCCCATAACAAACAATCTCCTTGTGAAGACTGCCTTAATAGCAGTGAGGAATTCGAAACGTTACAATTTTCATAACCTTTTTAAGGTATGCTTGTAGAACTGTTAATGTTACAGCAAAGTCCGCGCAGAAGATATGAAGAGGTGGGATGCAAAACTCGCTCGTTCCACATGAACGTGTTCCTTAGAAAACGTAAAAAATCTCTACACCTGATGGTGTGACCAGGTCAAAACAATTTTTTTTTTGCTTTACCTGAATTTTTCATAAAATGGAACGAGCGAGATTTGCATCTCATATACAGAGGCTTTTAACGAGTGCGAGTAAAATGCACTGCGATTTTCTAGATGTAGAACAAAGACGGATATAACAGTGATGTTGTACTTCTCCTTCCAAGGTGTGCATGCAGAGCGTCCATGCGATGCATGGATCTTTATGCGAGTTTATTCTTTATTGGTTTATTCGATTAGTTTGCCTGGAAAGTACTAGGTTTGACTGAAAAGTACTAATTATATCTGTATCAAAAGGTTATTAATCCTAATTGATGTATCGATCTTATTTTTTACTGGTTTATTTGATTCTATATTGGTTTGCCTTATCTGCATCAAAAAGTTATTAATCGTTTCTAATTGTACGTTTGATCGAGCTTCTTAATGTATTCTGTTACGGAATTGATCTATTATTGAACTTCGCTTGAGTACGACATTTTCCATTAATAGCGGAGTTGGGGAGAAGAGCAATAATCAGTTTGTCTGACAACGCTGGTTTTATATCCATCTCTGTTCTACATCTAGAAAATCGCAGTGCATTTTACTCGCACTCTTTAATAGCTGCATGCAAGCTTTGATTTTACCAAAGAAGGATATGGGCAGGTCTCAAAATCCGCACTGTTATAGCTCAAAGATATTTACTATAAATAAATCTCCAAAGAATTAAAAAAAAGTATTAATTATTTTCGGAAAGCCCTGTAAGTTGCATTAACTTAAATGTAAGTAAAATTAATTTTCTTTGAAGGTCTCGAAATCCTCATTGTTATGCTCAAAGGTACAGTGGCGGAACTACAATGCGCCGGACCACGCGACGCGAGGGGGGGCCAGAGTTATAGAAGGCCCAAATAATCTTTGCCTGTAACATTTTTTAAAATTAACAACATAATACATATAATAAAAAATTAAATGCACCATGAAAAGAGAGAATCTTATCGTTTCAATCATTTCAACGCTGCGTCGCTCGTGTCAGTTGAGTCTCTTTCTGCGCGATTTTCTGTGCACTTGTCGAAAATTGATTACATGTACACTGGTGACCAAATAAATCGTTACGAATCGAAGGACAAGTGTAACCATAGTGGCAATATGAGTGGAGAGATCTAAACCAATTGCAATTGCAACAATAACTATTGTTTCGATTATAGGTCAATAAGGGCGAGGTTAGCATGAAGGTGCAACAATTTTAATGGCCACCATTGTATATCCACTCCGGTTGGTTACTGTTAACTGTGTCGTTTACTGAATGCTGAATGAGGCCAAAAGTTTGAAGTTCCGCCACGGCAAAGATATTTCGCATAAATAAAAAGTATTGACTATTTTCGGAAAAGCCCCGATTGTATGTATTAACTTAAGTGTATTCAAAATTGATATTGTAAATTGATATAGCAATGTACAGGGTGTCACAAATCTAAGACACGCTATTGTGTTTTATTGCAAAAATAAAATTGCTTCAAATTCCTTACACCCTTTCTACTTTTTAGAAACTTTCTGGAGGTGTCTCGAAGTACGAGAGAATTCTTCCAGGTAGCACCGAGTCCAGCTAAGAAGAATCGCCCGTGAAGGATGAAAGCAGAGGCGAGATCAACGTTCCACCACGGAACTTATTCGTTCATTATTACATATAATTTGTTTGTTTGTTGTGTCATGTACTCCTAATATTCTGTGACCCTGCACATCGATCTTTAAACATTATGTGTGCATATTGTAATGAAATATTTTGAAACATGTATTATAATTGAAACTTGTTGAAATAAAAATATTTCTTTTACTTGTCTGTTTCTTAATTTTTTTAAAGCAAAAACGAAACAATTTTCTCTTCTGGATTGATCAGTTTCAGATTGCTGAAGCACTTGGCGGTCATTGGTTCAAATCCCTTATTAAACCTCTCAAGTCTACAATTTTTATAGCTTCCGTGTAATAGACATACAAAAGTTTGTGTACGCAAAGGTTCAGAGGAGATAATTGTATAATTTCTCTACAGTTGGCAACACTGCGTCTAAATTTTGTAACGTAAAGGAGCGACACAAGTTGCATAATGGGTGAAAAATTAACGTGTGACGTCAAACCTCTCACTACAACTACGCACCTGGAAGAGTATATAAGGCCGACAAGCACATGGGAGGTGGGCGGGGGAGGTGGTTGGGGTACAAGTTATGTAAACCGCACGTTTAGTTTCAGGTTAACATTCTTTAATGAAGAGCGATAAGGGGAGGGAAGTTTCCCCGGGAAAATAAAAATCTTTGATATTTGACGAGACCAAATTTTTTTTAAATGTTCATAAAAATTTTCTCATGCGCACTTAGTAGCTTTACAGGTTTCTGTAATCCGAAGTTTGACTACTGAATTGTAGATGGCGCTGTTGAATTTAATTAATTAATTTGAAATTTTAGTTAAAAAATGGATTATCCATAAAAATCGCAGGTGCATGTCATTGACTCTACAGATTTCTGTATTTCGAACTTTAGCTATTGAATTGCAGATGGCGCTGCGCTCATTCGATTTATTAAATTTGAACGAAACGGCGCGGCGGGCGTTTCCACCAAATTTATAATGATCATTAGATCATGTTTATAATTTGTTGTTGATTTTGTGTCTGCGGATAATGAATTCCTAGGCGATAGTAATTCGATGGTCCTGAAAAGAACCGTTTTGGAAGAATGGTATCCTCAAATGCGTGTAACCTTGGGACGATCTTCATCGCAATCTTTCTGAAAAAGAAAAAGAAGACATTGAAAAGAATCTCAAATATTACAAAGCACATAAGTAGCAATTACAGAATTGTAGCATGTTGAGAAAAAAAAACAAAGAATTTTTTTTGATACAGCTCTATAAAATTAAACCTTTTTCATACTTTTGAAGCAAGTGATTTTCAATGACGAGGTACAGTCGCGGCCAAAAAAAAGTGGACACTTTTAAACGTCAATTTTATAATACTAAAACTTTTGCTGGGTGATTATAATTATGAGCTGATACTTACGGATGATAAACAATAAGTATTACTGTTTGTCATCCGTAAGTAGCAACTCATAATTACAATCAGCCAGCAAAAGTTTTAGTATTATAAAATTGACGTTTAAAAAAGTGTTCACTTTTTTTTGGCCGCGACTGTAGATAAATGGCAAAAGGAGCGATCTGTTTTTCTTTTTAATTGAAGTGTCCCATAGAAGCAAAAGAAAATTTTATTATTTCAAAAATATTTTTTTACAATTTTATTCTTCTGTATCGTTAAAGTTTGTGCTGCTTGTAATCAGTTTATACAAAAATGTGCGTTTAAAAAAACAAAAAAAAAACAGGTTGCTCCTTTTGCGATTTACTGCCGATTTATAAACTTTACTGTTGCCGTTCCCGCTTGCTGTTGCTGCTGCCATTCAAACTTTAAAAAGTTGGGATGCTTTTAGGCATTTATAAAGTGTTGGTACCGTTGCCGTCTGCCGTTTCCGTCCGTTCTAAATAACCAACTTTTAACTTTTGCCGTTGCCGCATGAGCATTGGCCAACGTCTTTTACTCGCACATGGGTTCTATTATAGCGTGAAAGTTGCTTCTTAGGTTAATCATAACAAGAACATTGCATTTGTGACTGTTGTCTTATCTTAAATCTTCGATGTCTTCTTGGTTTTGTTAATTTTAGTAAAATCGTACAACATAGTACAACACCCAAATTCTCTTGTTCTAAATCAATTTTTCTTTTAAAAATTGAACACCTAATGCACCTAGACATGGAACCTTCGCATAGTTCGCATGACAAACACTGAATATTCAAATGTCACATTGCGCATGTCTCACTGTTCCGCTTCAGCATGTTTATAAAATGGCAAGTAGCAACGGTAGCGGTAAAGACGAACGGTAACGACAAACGGGAACGGGAACGGTACGTTTATAAATCGGCCTTTAATTACCGAACGGTAATTGGGAAATAAGAGAAAACAAAAGTGGCACAGAGAGAATGTAGTAGGTAACGGTACAAGTTATTTGGAAAGATTAAAGGCCATTTTACCCTATTTCTTGTACAGTTTTGATTCAATTTTTCGAATAATTTAATTTATGCAGTAAATTGTATCAAAATTTATATTGAATCAAAAACTATCTGGAAAAATAGAACGTGTTCTACCTTCAAACCGTATGTGCAGCGCAGAAATTTCTTGTTCTAAATAGTTTAAGTAGAAATTGATCCAAATATTGTACACGAAATAGGGTAGTCTAAAACGGCCTTAAGGCAAGGTTCGAAGGCAATTGCGTGACCTAGAAATAAAGAACACTTTGATAGAAAGCTTGTCGATGGATAAAAAAACCGATACTTTATCGTTATCGTCGAATTTTCGCACTCGCAATCTTAACGTTGAAATCTATCTGATTAGCAAATAAATTGTATAGTCTGAAAGCAAAATCAGAAATCCTAAAACAAAGAGTCTAATGACATTCATTCTGAACGCTTGGAGATTGTGAAAGATTTGGAATCACAATTCCTTAATGAAATCAAAAAAGATGTCAACACAACTGAAGCAGAAGCTTCGTGGAGCTAATATACAAAATAAAGGGTTCACCTTGAACCTATTCGTTAATTATTTGAGAAGGACGCCTAGAAAAGTACTTCGATTTACGTACCCTTTTCTTAGATCTAAAGAGTTTTTAATAGGATTTTGCATTGTTATCGTTCTAAAGCAACTTGTTGATACATCACCATACGATAAGCGATGTTCAACCAAAATATCCAGAAGATGTCATGTTAACAAGCACAACAAGATGTGACTTGTAATAAGGCAATGAAAGGATCGTTGATTAGTGTGCGTTGGCTTAAAACGCTGATCAAGATGTACCTTAAATTTGGGAAGGAGAAGCTCAGAATAATCAAAGTCCAACATACGAAGCCCTGATAACTGTATCAATATGATGACTACGTGAAATGTGAAATTGCGCGAGATTCATGGTTTGTAAGGGACGGCAAAAGGCAGCAAGATGGCGATTCCCGTCATCTTCTTCCCGAGGCCAAAACTAAAGCCGAAAAATGACTTGCAACAAAGGCAAAGAGAGTGCTTCGTTGAGCACTTGTCCACACTCTCCTCGAGTTTATCCGAAATGAGATAAGCCACAAAATCGAAAAATGCTTGTAGCGTCCATGAAACGTTATCGCCAAATCCGCCGAAAGTAATGAAGATAAGATAGCAAGTTATACCGACATATAGCATAGAACATAGGTTCCCAAAGTGGGAGGTACCGCTCAGCAGTGGGCGCTGAAGTCTTCTAGGAGGGCGGTAACAGGTTCCGAGATAATTGGGGGGCGTTAAGGCGGTCTAGGGGTCCGTGGCGAAATTAATAATAAATATTTTAAATAAAATAAGTAAAAGAAGTAAATAGCGGCTTAGCTGGCAAGGAAAAGTAACTGTCGACGTACGTTTCGGTCTTATTAGACCTCATCAGGACAGTATAACCAAGGTGTAAGGTGTTGACTCTTGGAGATAGAAAACAACAAATGAAGCAACAGACCAGGAGACCAAGTTTCAACACCTTACCCCTTGGTTATACTGTCCTGATGAGGTCTAATAAGACCGAAACGTACGTCGACAGTTACTTTTCCTTGACAATCGGCAATCGGAAAATTTTTGTTTTGCAATATGGGCGGTGGTCCCAAAAAGTTTGTGAACCTATGGCTTAGAAGTACATTGAACCTCAACCCAGTCTCGGAATCGTTGGATGAGTAAGACCTAAACCTTCTCTACTATTAGAGACAAACTAAAAAGAAAAAAGAGCAACAACACTGGATAAGGTTAAATGTATCTAAATCAAAGAGTCACGCCACACGAGAAAAAGAGAAGGAATTTTTTTAGGGATAGACGTATTTAAGGTATGATACCTTTAAAAAATAAACTTGATATATGAGATATGCCCATTTACTTTTGAAAAAATTGTAAAAAAAAACATATTTATTGTTGTTTAAGTGAATAGGTATATATTTGGTTCTATGGAGAGTTATTCTCATCACTTCTTAAATATAATATCGCGGAAGTGGTCCCCCTTAGCTCGTATGGCTTAGTGTGCCCGTTTTTCGGCATTTTTCATAACTTCTCTAAGTGTTTCGGTCGATATATCGGCTACTTCACATCGGTGGTTGGCTTTCAGAGCATCGAGAAACCGTGGTTTGTTAACATAGTACTTCGACTTTAAATAACCCCCCAGGAGAAAGTATGAAGGCGTCAAATCAGGCGAATGCGGTGGCAAGTCAAAATTATCTTATTTCGAAATGAGACGACCAGGGAATAATGGCTTCAATAATTCGATTGTGGCTTGGGTGGTGTGGGCTGTGGCGCCGTCTTGTTGAAACAGTTATGAACAATGGGTATCAAAAAATCCGTTATCACATTACACCTTATCAAATGGCATATTACGCCATGCTAACCAAGGGCGACCACTTGAGCGATATGACATTTAAGAAATGATGAGAACAAATCTCCATAGAACCAAATAAATGCCTATTCACTTATTCACTTGAACAACAAGAAATATGTTTTTTTAAAGATTTTTTTTCTGAAGTAAATGGGTCGGATTAATATAGCACACCCGTTACCTACATACATATACAGAGTTGGTACAAAGTCCTGGAATGGTCGAATAACTTTGTTATTTGAGAAGTATTCTTTCTGAAATTTAGTCTGTGGATATAGCTAAAAGTAACTAATTTATTAAGACGTTTTCACCTTTTCTCTCGTTTCCGATTTGACAGGAAATGCTCCCTACTTTTCTTTTTTACATGGGACACTCAATATTTATTTGCATTTCGGATGCAGATTAAAAAACTGCCCTCAGAAATATCAACATTTTTATTTTTATTGACGAGAAGGCAATCCAAGAAAAACTAGAGATAACATAAAATCAAATTAAATTAAAGTAAGTTCTTGTCCGATGAAGAAGCTATCAAACGATAGCGAAACGTAAAGTGTTAGTGCGCATAATTAGTGTCCGTTTAAAAGATTTAGTGATACATAAAATCAAAGTATCTTTTAAAACAATTTGAAATTAGATTGCGACTACAATAAATGTTCAAATTGTCTCAGTGAATTCTGTGTTTTCAAAGATATTTTGATTTTAATTTTAACTGTAGTTTTTTAAAATTTTTTGTATTGCCTTCGTATCAATAAAACAAACACGTTGATATTTCTGAAGGTAGATTCTTATTCTGCATCCGAAATTGTAAAAATATATTGAGTGTCTCATTAAAAAAAAGTTGGAAGCATTTTCTGTCAAATCGGAAGCGAAAAGAAAGTGAAAAGTGTGGTGGCGAAAAGCAAACTGGTGAATTAAACATAATAAACTTTTCATGAGTTGCATTTGAAGATGTTAGGGAAATTTTTTTGCCACACTTACTAACTTAAATAGTACCTACGCAATTAATTGATCTGCCATTTTTGTGACACGTAACAGAAACATTCATAATCTTAGAGAAACGATTAACAAGACAGGAGAAATTTAAAAAAGCGATGAAATGCTTAATGTCGAAAATAACGTTCCAACGAAATCGTAAGTTGCAAAATAACGGAAAGAGTTTTAAATAGGTTTGGTTTGATTATATTGCAGGAGTGAACGGTATTAAGTAGAAGAGAAAAACTCTAGAATGCAGGAAGATTTGTCATAACAATTTTCCCACTATATGGATAAAAAAAAAGATCTAATGAAATTTGGTGCACAAAATCGAAAGAAATTAAAAATTTGTCCAGGGCTGGAAGCAAGATTGATCTTGATGATGAAATCAAAATATAAGATTAGATCAGACGTGAAACTAAATGAAAAAATTTGGAAAAACAAGGAAGGAAGAAGACGATGCGATGATAAGGTGGATAAAGGATGCTAAACGAAAACTCGAATGAGTATGAGGGCAATTTATTAAAAATCTTAAGAATAAAGTAACAAGGAAAAAATGAAATTGATGTACCTAACAATAAAAGCTTGAGAAACAAATATTTAAAGATTAAACATTGCGAATCTTAGCGCGATTGTTAATGATTATAACACTTGATACAATTTTAAAGGATTCTAAGTATTTGTGGTTAAAAAGTGTTGAATTAAAGCAACTCAATGTTTTCCTATGTGCGATTGCTTCAAGTTATTATTATAAGAGAGGGTGAGTGAGCGGTGAAGCAAAATCAACCCCATCTATTATATTAACACCGTATAAGCGGTCGTGAATTGTAATGGATGTCCGGGCCGGATCGAGTCCGAACCCCCGGAGCGATGTCAAACATGTTCCCGATCTGCGAGGGATGAAAACCCTTGTAACTCATTCACTTTCAACTCTGCTTACACTTCTGCCATAAATTATTGATTGGCCCGCATTAACAGTTAATTTAGCGACGCCTCGTCCAACATCCGCCTAATTCGCGAACGTTTCGTGATGTGTAGCCGACGCTTTGATGAGGGTTTTTCGCAATATGCAAGAGGAAATTTGTTCGGCGGGCGTCGGAACGCTGCCCGTAATAAATGCGTGTCGAAAGCGGCGTTAAATCAAGTTTGAAAACACGTAAATTAAGTTTACCGTCGAATATCTAATTTTACTTCTGGCGGTGGGTTTACTGAATGTACCGCTGTGTGCTTAGGGAAGGCCAGGGGATCATGTGTTTTCATTTCGGACGATAAATTATGCACGTCCTAGTGCCGAAATATCCTGTTTAAGTTCCTAATATATTTTACCTTGTATTAACAGCGTGAATGAAATTTCAATACGGAAAACTATATCAGCAGGAACAAAATGTGTAAATTTCTATATTAAAATAAAGTAAATTTACAATTTTGTCAAAAAAGTTGTAATATATTTGTTGACAAATTTGGGTACCATGGAATTTCTGTAGTTGCAAAAGATGTGTGTGTTTTATTATTATTTAAACATGAACATGATTTTAAAGATTTCCCATGGTTTACATTACAGACTCTAATTTTCAAAGCAGATCTATCTTGCTTTTTTAGCTTTCTTTTTTCTTAGAATACGAAGTAATAAATAATAAATTTCATTTTATAATCATTTAAAAAAACAATTCTGCGAATTGAAAAAAAGGCGTAATTGTCCATCTAAAGACAAAATGTGTAATAAAGGCATTTCAGGAATACCCATAAATTGTAGAATTAAAAGACGCCTCCGGGCGATGATAACAATGAGAAATAATATTGTGCACCATGGAAATCGAACGAATACAATAGACCATAAAAAATATTGTTTGATAATGTTATCATTTCAAAGGAAACGATTGTAATAAATTGATGCGTCCGAACGTACCTGTTCATTGCAAGTAATCGAAGTATCCAAGATGAAACTGATTTTGTGGTTCTTCCTTCTGGCCGTTTGCTTTGTCTGTAAGTAACATTTTACTAATAGTGTTCTCCTACACAGTAAAAAATATTTAGTTAATCTGACAAGAAAATATAGTTCCGATAGGTCCACTACAATTTTTAGTAAAGTTTACAAGAGTCTGTAGAGTTCTCTTAATAAATTAAAACGTTGCAAATATTACTATAAAAATATGTTTGAATTAGATTAAAATCGTATTTCTTTTACTTTTACAAGAAGTTAAAACACCGTCTTGACATATATCGTTAACATAATAAAGGTTTTTTGTTAATTTGTGTAAATTACAAAAAAGAAACATAGATCTTGCACCGATAGTGGGTATATATACTACACTAGGATGCAAAATTACATTTTTTATGTGTTGAATATACATCAAATGAGATTAAACAGCAATGAGTTATTTTTACAAAATATTTAGGAAAAAGTAAACTTTTATATTTAACTACCAGCGATCATTTAAATTAAGTAAATTTAATGCCAAATCTTTGTTACCAATGACTAAAATTATTTAACGTTTACATTTTGGTCCACTAATAGTTAATTTAACAAAATATTTTTCACTGTGTATACTCATTTATTTGAATAATAGTAATAATAATAATAATATAATATAATAATAATAATAATAATGTGTATTTTTTCATAGACGCCCAAGGTGACGATGAACATTTGGCGCCAGTGATCAACATAATCGAGAAAGTTGAGAATAAAAAACTTATCAAATTTCTTACACAGGCTTACGAAGGCTTCGTTTATCCACTTTTAGTACCTTCTGTTCGCGAAATCGTAGGCGACATTGCAAGCGTCCTTTCGAAAATTGTAGAACTTGCACGGGCTTGAAGTTCATCGACAAGTTGCTATTAGTGGTAGTTGAAAACATGTAAAAAGAAGGTAGAATTAAACGTGTTTAACTTGATTCTTTTTTTTTTCTACTTAAGTCTAAACCTAAACGTTTGCTCGTATGTTTTTTTTAGTAGCATTTCTCGTTCGCTTTTCAGCGGAAAACAATAAATCAGCGCTCATGATTCCACCCGTCTGAAGGCTAAATAACTGTGAATTACATTCGCGGTATATGTGTGGTAAAATTCGGGGGATGAGGCCTATTTTTGTGCCTTTTCCCTGCGTCATCGCCGAGGTGAAATATTAAACTTCGGCTTCATTTTAATAAATCGTTGGAAAAATTACAATGCTGTCTGTGCTGCCGCTCAGAATTTTGGATGCCAAAAAATTTGCGAGTGCTACCGCATGAAATGAATATACACTTTCTAATAGACTTTTTTTTTAATAAAGAAAGTGAAATATTTGTACTTCGAAAATCCGTCAATACATTAGAGTAAAGTCCCAGATTTTAAAATAAAGTGGGTAAGAGGTAATTGTAAATAATTTTTGGTCACTTCATTTAATTGTACAAGCAGTTCATGTTCTAAAAAGAATCAATTCGAAATGTCTACGGAAATGTCGCAATAATATTGCAATAAAAAATCATATATCGTCTGTAAACTGGTTTGTGTTACATAGCAATTCATGTAACTGGTAAGACAAGGAAGGTAGTTTCAAGGATCGAAGTTTGGAAAGAAAATGATTGTCGTGTGTTTCATCGATAATATGTTTCTTTTAACAGAAAGTATTGTATCGTAAGACCTGAAAGTCCCGTACAATAATATCGATTGAACTGGAAATAGCTGGAAGAATTTCAGCAATCAAGTTTAATATTCCGGAATCGTGCAGCACGTAAGTAACGTGCACATCCCGAAGTGCCGCGAAGGTATCATTTATTAGGCGTTCATATTTTGATGTAACGCCGTTATTTACTGCGCAAAATAAAATATCGCCGGATCGCACGCCGCGCCCGCAATTCCGCCCGCTCCGGTCGAATATGTAATAAACTTAGATTTCGTCCGCCGCTGCCTATTACTCCGGACTCGGTGTTTCACAACGGGAATAGAAGGACGTGCCCGGAATTCCTGCGACATACGCTAAAAAATCTCGAATGTAGTCGTCGCTCGAAGCGTTTGTCACTCTCGTCAGGAGCAACCATACTCCATATATTCGTACCTACCTTTATATACTTTTGAAATTTTTTTACAAATATCTTGGGCATGATGCACAAATATAATCATTAAAGATGATGAAAACGTCACCATTTGTACAAATAAAGATTAATAATATAATTAGTTTAATTCTTCATATTAAAAATTAATTGTCGTAATTGACTTTAGTTACTCATTCGTTCATCTCATTTTTAAATCAATATTCGCCTCGTCAATATTTCGGTCACGCATTTTACTATTAAAACGCCCTCGATATTAACAACAATGAACGGCAGAATTATGCGCCATTGGCAGCAAACGAGCATGCATGCAATGAATCGTCAAAAAAATTACTGATTGTTGCTAAGGTCACCTCCACGTATGCGTAATTGCTTTGTGCAATACTCGAAAGATCCCTTTGTTTTTTAAACTCAAATATGATAAAAAATGGCAAGTGGCTTATATATTTACCTTGGGCGACTAAGATTATTTTTCTTTTATTTTGATGTTTGAGGAAAGAAAATTGGGTTTTATGGTCCGCTTTCACGCTCAAGCAATTTGCGCAAATGGATTTGTACAAGCATTTGCGCAAATGCATGGAGTTTGCAAAATTTT
This sequence comes from Dorcus parallelipipedus, assembly GCA_958336345.1. NCBI lineage: Eukaryota > Metazoa > Arthropoda > Insecta > Coleoptera > Lucanidae > Dorcus > Dorcus parallelipipedus. The sequence continues at coordinate 18,900,421 of OY284480.1, read as the reverse complement.
CTGGCTTGTGCGATCAAAAAAATACGTTTTCATACAATGGAAATATACATACAGTGGAAATTTGTGTGCACAAGTACATTTGCGCAAATTGCTTGAGCGTGAAAACGGACCATTAGAAATCTTCCAGTATGGTATGATTGTGTCTTTTATTAGCTTCTGAGGTAATGTATTATTTTCGATACTCTGAAAAAGTGCCTGCAAAAAAAAAGAGGTTGAAATTCATAAAGTCAACGTACATGAAAAATGTACGGATGACAAAAAGTCAATAACCTGCTTTTAAGCTTAGCGTACGCTTTGAACATACTCTCAAAAAAATATGCTTTGTACAAAGAATGTGTACGCTTGGAACTCTCTGTCAAAAAAAAGAAAGGAAATCTTTTCCGGATGTTATGAAATCATGTTTATTTAATTTAAAATGAAAACAATATTTTGTGTCTTTTTGTTGTAATCTAGCATTATTTTTCTTTTTAATTTCACCCGAAGCGTTAATGCATTTTTCAATCCAGTAAACAAAACTTTTTAAATCATTAAAATCTATGCATACAGGGTGTAATCGATTAAGTTTTACTTATTAATATTGTAAATTCTTTATCACATAAAAGAATTAATTCTGCAAATATCAAAGGCCTAGCTCAAAAATAAAAAAACTGACCTACCACAAGGTTGGTCACATAAGTATATGACACGTAGTTTACAAAAATTACGTCACGTAGAAAACTATTTGTTACACAATTCTTTTACACCGTGTAATATATTATTTTTATGAAATTATCTTAAGAAACAGCATTGTCAGCGCAACCAAAAAGTAAAAAGTATGAGTTTGCAAGTGTATTAATAGACAAATTCACTTAAATTTGTATTGTTTGAATAAACTTGTTGAATATTGCCAAAATGTCATAAACCATGAACTTTGCTTATTTTGACCATATTGCGCGCGTTGTCCAATACTGTGCAATATATAGGGTTTTTAACTTAAGATGATTTCTTTCACAACTCTCTAGTTACTCATTTGACAAAAGAATGTTTCAAAAAAAAGTTTCACTACATCTTGTGGAGCATATTTTAAAAACAGTTGTATACAGTGTTCCGTTTAGTTTGGGCTTATGTTACTTCGTTATTAAATGGAACACCCTATATATTTACATTTTTGGATTCCTGACTGAATTCTAACGTGATATTAGTTCTGCTTGTTATCCTGCACTGGTGTATCTACACCAATGCATAATTTTTCGCAAAATATGCTTTAATACAACCTGAAATGTTTGTTTGGTATGTCAGTATGAATGAGTATGATTCGTATTGACAAATTGTCCAAGACTTTGGGCTTTATTAAAGCACATTTTGTACACCAATGCGGGATAACAAACAGACATTTTATGTACCACACAGATTCTAAAGTTATCAGTTTTCACGTTATTCAACATTAAAAAAATATATTTCTGTTGCAGTACTCCAAATGTTAGGAACTTGTAGTTTTTTTTAAAAGGTATCGTCTTGAAACGGTTTTTCACTTACACCGTCAAGAAAAATTCCCAGTTTTTGTAAGCAATTTAATAAACTTGAGATATTCAAACAAGCCACAATACTTCCCGCTCATATTTAAAACAAGTTTTGAATTTATTACATTTATGACATAAAGTACCCATTATTTACCGTAACGTAGAAAATAATTTTTATATAAAATAATAATGACGTTACGATATTCCATACTTTGTAAACAAATAATACACTTAAGTGATTTAATTTGTTAAAATAATTGAAAAAATAAATGATTGTTATGATTAGTTAGTTTGAATTTCAGCACAGAGTGACCTGCATACTCGGAAAAGAAAATGCATTAAGTACGGTCTATGTATTTATTTATTTCTTTGGATGAATACACGTTAATCCGCACGATATTTCGGAATTTTGTTTGTGTAGTCTGAACGTAATAAAATAATAAAATCATAAATTAACGGATGATGAGATTCGGCGTGTTTTTTTTTTTCAATAATTCTTTTAGAATATGACCCTTACTTATTGAATTAATTATTATGTAATTTTTTTTTCTAATTAAGTATGATTCATGATTACCGTTTTACTTTAATTCCTTAAGTTAATTAATTAAGGAAATAAATTAATATCATTTTATGAAAATTAGAATGTAAATGTTTCATGATTATGTTTTTATTGCTTACGTATCATTAACCACTAGTCTCAGTATTCTTCGTAGGAAAGTCATAAATGGCCTGCCTCAACGTTTATTGTATTACTTCTGTGGGTTTACTGCTCTATCATTTATTGCATACAATAGTAAACTTCGCCCAGCCGGGGCATTTAAATCACGTTCAGCCCTTTTCAAACGTTTTTTTTTTGTAAAAAGTAAACATAGATTTTTCCGGAGTTATTATTGACCTTTGCCTCATACGTACCTCATAACTTCGTTTCTTTAATGGTTATAGTAAATTAAACTTATTCGATTACGTACTGCATAATTGACCCTGAAATTTCTCTCACTGCCATTAATTTTATATCTATACATAAATAAAATAAAAATTATAATTATCATACCAAATTTAAAATTATCATTAATAATGAAATCGAGTTTCTGAAAAATTTAATGGCTATTTTTATAAATCAAATCACAAATATGTTCACATGCGAAAAAATGTAATTTAACATGAAGCTAAACCATCGGCTGCATATCGGGAGTAAAAAGCTTCTAGATTCGAGCTCATACTAATTCCTGCTCTCTAATATGTAAAAAGTTACGTATTTAACGAGCTGTAGAAGAAATTAAAAATCTGTTGCATCGTGCCACGATTTATACGGTACTGAATCACCATGAATGGGTGTCAAAAACGCGTTGTTGAATCTCTTCTGCGAGTCTCTGGTAATCATTTATTTACCTAATTATGGACAACCTACCTATTCACAATACATATTGTTCTAATTTTCATTGCTAGCGAGATGATTTTTTATTTTTAGGTTTCCTCCAAACTCTCCTAATTCCTTAGTAATTAGTCTCTAGGACACCTTTAAAATCAGCAAACTTCTTTACGTTTCCCTACTGCTTCATAATTCTTCAAGTTTAATTCCGTCTTCAGGACTTTACTTTGCAATGCCAAATTATAATCAACTTTCGCCAAGATCTTATTTATGGCATTCAGCGTTTACGTGAAGAGATCGAAGGATACTTATGTGGACGACATACCCATTGTTTAAAATTTTTTTTTAAATGTAGCGGAATATGCAGAAATGTCTATATTATAAAATAAAGGATGTAAGATACAAGATTACGTTTTATAAAGCAGTAAAACATTTTGTCCGAAAACGTTTTAGATTCATCAATGTGTGGTTAGCTGAAACGTTATACCATACAGTAAAACGTTTTGTCCGAAAACGTCATCATTGTAAACTTCATCAGTGTGAGCGCAGCTTTAATCGTCCTTGTAACAGGTTTTGCAACACAATAATTTAACTATAATGCTTTTCATTGAAATGATTTCAATTTTTATAATAGCGTAGAGACCCAGTGATAGTTTTAAGTAATTTATCACCAACTTACACACAACTAAAAATATATTTATTGGGGAAAACTTTCAGAACGGAACATTTCAAAATATACAGGATGCTCCATTTGCAAAAACAAGCGCAATAGGTCCTAGAATGAAGACGGTACCTCATAGAATGTAGCTTGTCAATAAATACGCAGATTTCTTCGATTTTCACCGATTATTATATTTCCATTTTAGTGATAGGCTCTTACTTCTTTGAATTGAATTAATAAACTTTCTGCTCCTTAATGTCTATCTGCATTAACTATTTATTGTTGTCTAATATATGAGTCCCTATTTGATTCTTTCTTGTTTACATCCGTTTAGTATTAATGGAAACTTTAAGTATATTTGCAGATATTTTACTGCGACTCTGATTTCGTCCTGGTACTACTACATTGTAGTAACTATTTGTCAAGCTGCTGTAAAAACAACTGCCATAAATTTCCTTTTGCGAGGAACTGAACCAGCTAGTTCATTAAACACAACGTATTTACCCCAACAAAGGAAATGCCTGAATAACATTAAAAACATTTTTAAAAAAGGGTAAAATGCAGTTTTCCTTTGTAGCAGATAAAATCGCCGTAAATGTGTAAATAACGCCGGTGAAAAATGTTTCTCGTTCAATATCGGAAAATCGACGCACACAAAGCGTTTATTATCCCATTTTCATCCGCTGTCGGCTTTGTTTACACGCACTGCTTAATTTTACACGCGCGATTCCGTTCGATTCGCTGAATCGAAACCGTGCTCGCCTCAAACGTCGTCGTTTTAGTATGCAGGGCGATCGTATGCGAACCAAATTATTTAACGAAATTTGCGAGAGCAAACGTGTCCATTAAAACAGCGGGCCGTCGACGTTGAAAAATTGCCGCCGAAAATTACATTAGGACGTTCGAAAAAACGCGCGCGTTACTTTGATGAATGCATTCGAATTTGTCACGTGCGCATCAAATTTATTAATTTACGGAAAGTTATTAAATAAAATCCGGATGACAGAAAATTTATGTTCTGCTGATATAAAATGTATTTTTCATGCAATTTTTAATTTAGAAACTTTTTTTGATGTTCCACGTACTGCAAAAATCATTTCTGATTGAAATTATTAGGTACCTTTCATCCACTTCAAACGATAAAATAAAACGTAGTCCATGCATTTCAACCAGAAATAACGAATTCAAACCATCACGAATGAATGCACTTATTTCAATTCCCGAGCCAATTAAACGCAGAGCCGGTCGGAAGATGACGAAGGACAAACAAAGAGAGTGCCAATTTATAGTGCCATTTTAAATTTAAATGAGAGCCTAATATTAATTACCTAATCTGCATAATCTACCCCGCAGCACGTCCAAATGGTCCCCGCTAATCTCCTCGGCTAATTTCAGGCATATCCTAATGAGCTCCTGCCTGAAAGAAACTAATTTTTCAAAATTGGAAATTCTTTTTTATAGTTATTGTTATGTTCTTCCGGATGGGGAGGATTCACGTTGGTTTTTAATTAATTCGGCGGCGCTTCTTTTAAAAGAGGAAACTAATCTGACGGCGTAAAAGGATTTCCTTAATTTTTAATTTAACACATCAAGTTTCTCAATTGCTTTCATAAATATACATCATGTTTAGATACACTTAGTTTCTTCAATTTGACGCAGAGAAAGGGTAGAAGAGAAAAGTTCGTGCGGATTTTTGGATAAAAGACAGTAAATCTTACAAATGACATATTTAGATATTTCAACATTTTTACATCTCAATTGTGTTTCACAATCTACTCGTACATGATCAACCCCTACATATAAGAGCAATTAATGCAAGAAATATTGAAGATATTATACGAATATAGACCTAGAGGGTGCGAAATAGTTATAAAGGAAAAATATTAAAAATGGAAATTAGATGATTTAACTTAAAAGAACATGCATTAAAAGATTATTCGTGTTTGAAAATCGATTGGCAATGAAACTATGGCACTATTCGAAATTACTTTGTGTTAGTGCACCCGTCCGCTTTGAAAATCGCATCCGCGGCCGAGGATCAAATCGAAAAATGATTTAATGAAATTGTGAGCTCGGATAGCGAACCACCCCCGCATTGATTTATCTCCGCCCAGTCTGAGAGTAATCACGGCTGATTTTTGCATTTTTAATAATATTTTCGTCTGTCCGAGCCGGGGCGCGCATTAATCATGTTTTTCCCCTTGCCAGATAAAATTCTCGCTTTGGCGTAAAAGTCAATTATAAGTTGCGGCAATTCCACGTCATTAACCGGGGACGCTCCTGAGTGCAGGGTCTTACGTACGGCATAAAATTATCGATTGCGTTTCGGGGGGGCGAGAGAGTATACCCTCGTGTATCACACATCCGAGAGACGTTTTAATGTGATTGATGATCGCACCCTTGCCCCTTTTTACGAATATTATAAATAGAAGTGGAAGCTATTCTGTGACGGAAACCTGGCTTGTAATTTGCTCATCGCCTCCTAAAATTAGAACTCGTTTAACAAACACGTAATTCACCCGGATGATGAAATAACAATTACATATTTATAGTTGGAAATATATTTATACGATAAGTATGTCGAAAAGTGAACCGATTACTGTGTGGGTTAGTTACACCTTCGAATTGTTTACAAAAGAGGAAAACTCTAAAAAAAAACAACAGCAACCCTTCCGAGAATTTCAATTATAGAAATCCACTCTCCTCTGCAAAATACTAAATTATTCCAATCGAATTAAGCCAGAGCCAGCGTTTGTTTAAGGGCGTGTAAGCGATTCTCTCATGTTCCGATTGATTTGTGCAAATAATTAATCGCCATTCACTTCCATTGCCGGCCGGTCAATTGCCGTGGAATTTTGTTTGAAAAAAAAAACGAGGGGTTGTTAAGGAGACGACGCTGAATACGAGGGGTTTCGAAACAAAAACGTGCGTTTTGAAACGGAGCAATCGCAAGCTGAGAGCCTGGGCGGGTCAGCTCGACGACCCCTAACGAGCTAATGCGAGCTTCAAAGGATTGATAGTCTTATTGGACCGATGCAAATCTGCTTCATTGTGTTTGAAGAAAATTCAGTACTTTTACAGAAAAGGACGAGAAAAAAAATTGGATCGGAGAAATTCAGCCAGTTATTTAATTTCTTATGTATTCAAATCGAACAAATTTCGAATCGACGACTTTCGTAATGGAAAATTTGTGTGCCTCGTCGTCGCCGTAATTTTTCGCTCAGACCGGAAGGTATTATCATATGTTACAGAGCTGTTACTACTTCCGCGTTTAATGCTAATATATTCTGTACCGGGCACGCAGTTTACATTTTAAAGTTCACCCCCTAATTCAGGGCGCGTTCTCGTAATCCGGCGCGATAGCCGAGCGGATTCGATTTTTATGATTTTACAGCGTCGCGGTAGTTCGTTCAAACTTTATGGGACGTGCACTGTCCCATAATGTGTAGAGGCAAGAACGTTGCTTTCCGAATTTCTGCAAAAAGGACACCAGCAGCAGCACTTTAAGGTTTTATCGTCCTCCATAAAACACGATTTGTTTGAATGAATACTTACAGTTTAAAATCCAGATGTGATAAGATGTAATAAGAATTAAAGATGTTTGAAGAATTCATTAAATTGAGATGAGGGACTTTAAAATTATTTCGAATTTACAAAAAGAAATCAAGAGCACAAACACAGAACATTACTAATAAGAAACGCTGGACGACTATTTTGCCCTGATATGTATGTATATTGTAATAAAACTATCTGAAACCCCAAATTAATTGTTTTTAAGAACACAACAAAAATAAATCGATGTAAACAGAATAAAAAAAGAACCAAAAAAGAAAGTGGGAAGTTTTAAATAAATTGGAATGATAAGAGACAAATAGTAGGAGAAATGGTAGGAAAATATTACAAAAGACTTCGTTATAAATATTTTTGTGAATACATGCAAGCATTTATCAAAGGCAAAAATTGACAAGACGAGAGTGCACCTGGGAAACGTCGATTGATGTAAGTGCACTTTAAATTGTCTCCGTAACTTACGTCAAACGTACATGCTACTAGTATATTTTTTGAATTTTCAGCTTGTCGGTTATTTATACACTGTGATCACAATTATTGAAGGTTTACGTCTGAAATATTTCAAATATTTGCTTCTTGGGGTTGTTTCATGTGTTTCATCTGAATATTCCAGAGTCATTGTTGATCACATTGTATAATTGCCTGAGCTCGAATATTATTTATTTTTTAATTTCTTTCCGATCTCTTTTTTTAATTAAACCACCCCGATCGATTTATTGAAATCTATGCAAATCGGTTTCGCTCAAGCGTCCAGGTACATGAATTTCCAGTGGGTATTATTTTTGCTTAATTACGGTAAGCGTTGTTGAATCAAAAGCAAAACGTATGTGAGCGGAAAAAATTCCGCGTTTGTGGATATAAAATATTTGCGTCTAGTTTAATCCAGCGCGCACGGTTTTATTACGTTACGTGAAACAGATTTACTGCAAATTCAGAAACGTTTCAGGCCAGGATAGATTTATTTTGTACATCGTCTTGCGTATGTTTTTCCATTCAGCTTAATTTTGCGATGCAATAATATTCAAAATTTAATAATTCTAATTCTAGACTCTAGAATACGGTTACAAGTTAACATGATATTTTATTTTTGGAAAAGCTAGAAGCGTCTAATTTTTTTTTATTATTCATACTCGATGAACGTAATCTCTAAAGACCTCATTACGGTCGCGTTTCGTTTTCGTTACGTAACTGGAAACGCTTTAAGCATCATATTTGCAAATTCAAAATTTATGGCTGGAATTAAAATAAGCTGTCCTTCATTATAATACACATAAGTGATGGTAAATTTAGTGTTTACTTTGTGCAGGTATTATGTCAATAATCGCAGGCGAGCGGATGCATTTGTGCTTTCAATTAATTATGCAAGTAGCGCAGCTTTAATTACAGGAGCGCAAGCTCCGCTCTAGTTAGCAACTAGTTAAAAATTGAATTACAAGTAACGCTCGCGATACATTAAAGTTTCATTAGTAGGGGTTGAGGCGAAAATTAAAAAACCGAGTCATGTACACCCCGAGTGAGGCAAGTCGACATTGGGTGTTTCTTGCCGAACGCAGAGGAGGAAAATTTCTCACGAGGAACGTGTTTTTGCTCAACATCCGAGCAGGATAATTGATGATCTTTTCAGTAAAATTAACTGGCGGCAGCTAATTCAGACGAACTTATCTGCGATCTGCAGCAGTTATTGTGTTTCATTAATAACAGCCGTTATCAGACGTTCCACAACAATTTGTCCGAGCTTTATCTGAGGGTCGGTTCTCTCTCGGGGGTTCGTTACGCCCCGAATGTATCGGCCACAGCTCGGAGATAGTAAAATTCTACTCCACTATCGCACTCCCGGTTAACTTAACTATCCAGCACGACACAATAAAAATTAACAGATATTACGGTTATTATAAGGCGAGTCTGGCCAACATAAAATCAAATTAACGAACACGGCGTCGGCTAATATGCAATTAGCCGTCTTAATTGCGTCTTTATGAAATACAAATTTTATTAACTTTCTTTGAGATAATGAACAAGAAAGTTCTCTTTAATACGATCGCTTCAAAGACATAGTTAATTAAAAGTTGCAACAAAAACGTAGATATTTTTTTTTAATGTAAAATTTAATTGTTTTAACAAGAGCTCGCGTTAAAAATTAATGGCGCGACCTTTCAAGGCGCACACAGAACACAGTCTTATAAAAGGGAATAACAAAGTGCCCTTCAGGATCTCGCGTGCTTCTTGTACATTTTGCTAACATCCATAATTTATTTGCATTATGTATAAATCACGGTTCACTCCGTCTGCCTTCCTCTTCTGCTTCTCGGGGCCAACGCGAAAATCCGGACAAATATTTGCGTGCAGATTAGACCGCGATGGAACTGTAAATTGTACCCGTCTTGAATTTCAGTAATTCCCCCGCAACCTACGGTCCGAATTGAAAATTATACAATTTGTTGCGATTACGCCTGATTCGAGTTGATGAAAAACGTGCGAATTCATGAATAAATTTGCATCGAAACTGAAAATATTGCTCATTACAGTTTAAATTGGAATAAGTTGGAAGCACAAAACAAAACTGGTCGAAGAAGTTTTATGGATTCGTAGTTGAGGTCTTTCACTTCATTCCTTATATCAGAGATCTTCGGGAAAGATTGAAGAGTTTCGCTATGTAATATCTCATTTTTAATCTTGAGAATTCGTTACACTTAAATAGGATTATTATGGTCCAACGGTTCTGGATATTCTCCAATGGACATTCTCCAACTTTTTTCCTTTGGTAAAGGAAGAATCCTCATAAATTGCCAAAGGAAGAATTTAACATTAATCTATAAAGCGTTGAGAGATTTTTTTTGGCTGGCGTTGTACATCTGAATTTTGTTTGTTAAATGTAGTATATTTACAATTAAGTTGACAACTTAATGCCTAATCTTAATCCGTCATCCTAACATGAACTACTAGAAGCAGCAAAATAAAATGGAGACTAAGAATGGTACGATGAATGGAGAGCTGTCTAGGATATTCTTTTTGACTTTGATAGTACGTATAAGATACAATGATAATTTTAAAATTGGGTAACTTTTTAAGTCAAACAGGTTTCCAAAAACGTGAGAAAACAAGTCCAAATCATGATAGTATAATAAGTAGGTTTTTGATTCAAAACGTTAAGTCGCCTGGTAACAGTATAAATTTTCATTATCTTTATTATACGTTGCGAATAAATCACGACCTGCTTCAGGAGCATATTTTGCTTACGTACGTCTTCAGAAAGTTGTTCTTTGTGACGCTGGAAATATTCAGCAGATACGAAACGCGTCCCATTCAGACGAAATAGTCTGCACAGTTTCTTTCTTCGGTCTCGTATCTTCCCAGGTTTATCGCCTTCGTACATCTTTATACATTTGCATCTCTATTCAGTCGGTCGCCGTGCGCTCGCGCTCGTGAATAAATTGCGAATCACTGCGATAGAATTTAACCTTCTGATCTGGTTTTATTAACGCGGAATTTAATTTAAAAATTGAATGGACGAGGACCAGACGAGTGCAGAATGAACGGGCGAAATATGTTATTGCGTTGTGGTGGAAAAAAGTTGAAAAAGCACGGACCGATAGGTAACGCAAATGGAATTAGTGAAAATTGTGTGCTCTTTTATTACTGGTCGTATGTGCGTGCCATCGAGTGTGACAAATTCAAAATTCCAATTTTAATTGCGTTTTCAATCTCCACAACAAAGCCTGTTAATTAAAATGTATATAACTATTTATACATTTGTTACTATTGATTAATAACCACTAACTTTGAGTTTAAATTATGTAAATCACAGACCAATATGAATGTCAACTGTAAGTTGAAGTAATTTATTATAATTAATGGCAGGAAAGCTTTAAAATTTTAACTAATTGTAATTACAATAGCTCATAAAATCATAAGTGCCCTTGGTGCATTATTTTAGTTCATCCTGTACTTTGTAAATAGTTTTAAATTGTTCCACAGTAAAAATAACTTTGTTGCAAAACTTGCAAATGCTCCCCAGTCTCCCCATACATAAACATACGTCTTAACGGTAATAAGAAAGAGCTATAACATCGCGTTCAGCTAACTGCGTCATCAGGCGTTATAAATTCCCATTCGCCGCTTCAAATCCAGGTTTCATTAAGCTTTATGCGACAAAAGAGAAAAGGACAACAGTGAGTGAGCACTTCGAACGGATGAGCGTCCCGGTATTTTTATTGCCCTTAATATCGGGAAACCTATCCTGGTAGGATAATGACGTAATTTGCATCGGAAATAAGCTGCGAGCAAAGTGAAGCGCGAAAGGTGGCGGCGGGGAAATTCGGGGACGGATCGTCGAGCGCAATTTGGTAACGCTTGCAACAAGGGGGTGTAGATCGGTTTGCGATGGGGATTTGCAGTAACAGTGGAGATTGTTATTGAAATTTGAAAGTTTCCGTTTTAGATGATTTCGATTTCTCAGTATTTTCTTACGAATGTAATTAGGCTAGCAATATACGTTATGCTCTTTTGAAACACCCTTAATATAAATATAATTTTGAACGAATGTGACCAGTGTAACAAAATTTATATGATCCCTATATGGTTCTCATTTAATGAGGTTCTGTGAAAACTTGCAGGAATCTGAATCACGAGAAAACTTAAAGAACGTTAATCGAATTCGTTACATGTAAAACACTAACCGCATTCGATTCGAACACCATAAATCGCGTCGCGCCGTAATCGCACATTATATTAAACTTATTAGCACATTCAAGCTTATTCATTATGTGTACAGCCCAGGCTAAAATACGGACGTCGTGAGCAAGAAGATATCGCCGGCAATATTTCTTATCGAGAAAGTAACGTTATTACAGTAAATTTGAAGACGCCTTAAATCTAAAACTCCGGCAGTCAGATTAAACTACATTTTGCAGCGGTCCCATTTACGTATGTATCCCCCGGACCTCCTTTCCTTCTCTCTCTCGTTCCAGACGTATTCTCAACATTAGCATAGCATTTTATACAAAGTGCTTCGTGGTTTGAATATTAATATATACACGGCGTGCAAGCGGTGTATATCATCCTAAGATATATGCCCTCGCCAGTGTTTACACTACTAGTCGCAGGCAGCAACAGGGGAAAAATAATTCCGTAATGGCAACGACAAGTCATCCTTCGGGGATGCACGCGAAGGGACGAAAGAGTGCGGGTTTTATTTTTCAACTTTTTAAGTAGTTCGCTCTCATTCGTCAAATTAATTGTTTAAAGCGAGCAATGACGCTTGTGGTCGCCTGATTACCATAAAACTCTCGTTTGTTTCAGGAGCACTCGGCGTCCAGAGGTTCGAGCAGCAGCCTTCCTATACGGAAGTCAATCCTGGCGAAGAAACACGTCTAGTGTGTAAAGTGTTCAACAAACGAGGGACTTGCTCCTGGCAAAAGGATAACAAGGTATGTAAGCACGCCCTCTTCAACTCGAGTATTGGTTTAGGTAAGGTGATTTTGTGTTGCAAAAAACAAGGATTCGACCGAGTTGCAGAAAACTATACATAGAATGCATTTGGGAACAGCTTTTTTTTTTACTTGTCCTTTCATATACATAATTTATACCTATAATTTTAAATGAAAAGTTTTTATAATTTTAAATATTAAAATTAAAATTTGGAATACGCTATTTTAATAAAATCGATTTTTGTTTAATAAAAATTAGAAGTTCCATTATTGTAGATTCAGAGATGGCGCTTTAAACTTCTCATTGTAAGTAAGGATCCATGTATGTATCTATAAGAATAAAGCTACCTAATTAAAAGTTCTGTAACAGTTGGGTTTCTTTTTAGACTCCGCGCACACTGCAGACTTACTATCGGCCGATAGTTTATTCTGCATCAAGCTACGAGAAATGTGATACGTGGCTGTACATTAAATTATTAGACGCCATGTAATCTCATTTCTCGTAACTTGATTCAGAATCAACTATCGGCCGATAGTAAGGCTGTAGTCTGTGGGGGGCCAGCACTATATGGATGAAAAATTTATTAAACATAGGAAAATTTAGTTTTCTTACTTTGAGGTATTTTTCTTGAATTGAAAACGTAAGGAACACGATGTTCGACGAAAGTCGAAAAAAACTCGAGGCTTAAGTAGTTATTTTTTTTCTAATAAAGACTTCATTTGATTAAGAAATCAAATGAAGTCTTTATTAGAAAAAAATTAACTACTTAAGCCTCGAGTTTTTCGAGTTGATTAAGAAATCATATGAAGTCTTTATTGGAAAAAAATTCACTACTTAAGCCTCGAGTTTTTTTCGACTTTCGTCGAACATCGTGTTCCTTACGTTTTCAATTCAAGAAAAATACCTCAAACTAAGAAAACTAAATTTTCCTATGTTTAATAAATTTTTCATCCATATAGTGCTGGCCCCTAAGTGTGCCTAATGAATTAACACGGTGTGGGGTTATGGCACCCGGTTAATGGAATATGCAGTTAATCAAAAATGTTCTATGAAGCAGAAGCGAGAAAATCTATAGCGACAGTAATAATATGATCTTTTTGTAAATAGATTGTAATTTATCTTTACCATCGTTCTATATAAAAAGATATCTCAAGGTAGATGACACCATGTAGAAAGAGATTATACAGCGTGTTTCAAATTTGTTTTTACTTACCTGGGATAAAAGTAACTTGTTTAATGGATAACTGATAAAAATGACGTTATATCACTCGAGCACATATTAAATAAAACGCAATGTCTAATTTTCTGCATAATTCTTTTTGATTGTTTCATCCATGAACATATCTTCACAATGTCTTTGCTTAAGGTTCTATCAAATGTATACTTTCGTAAACACTGATCAAGAATTTCTTTCTTTCTCAGCACGGATTTAGGAATGCAAGCACTCAAACAAATGATCAGATTAAAACGAGTGCCAAAAATATACGTGTACTAAGAAGACAATAACAAACTTTACCAGTTTTTCTCTTTCTTAGTACGACACCTACAGTTTTATTTTGTTCCTCAATATTTTCTTCGTTTTCATTTTTCTTCTCATTTTCGTCTTCATTTGAAATGAATCGTCTTCGTTGTCATCTTGGTGTGAGGAGACTTTTGTAATCCTCTTCTTCGTCAACTGTTTATTCTTTAAATTCCTGTTGTGCCACTTCATTTTTTATAAGCTACTTGTCTTTGGTGCTCTCTTTCCTCTTGACTAGTATAAAAACTAGGCACTGGTATAATGAAAGTACAAGTATAAGTATTTAATTGTCTAAGTATGTATGGAATGACATGGTTCACAATTCAAATTTTACGGCAAAAGAAGTTTGCATTCTGAAAGGGTTAGTTAATATCAGGATAGGAATATGTCCAGACCTCCATTTCCCATTGTAGTTGAAATTGTTGTACTTTGCATTGTTGATAAAAGATAGTTCTGGTATTTTGATTATGATTTTGTACCATATGTCCAAATAAATTTTTGATAAAGGTAGGTCGTCGAAGTGTAAATGTACACACATCAAAAATGTCTAAAGAACATGTGGTTTAATCACTATACTTGTAGATTCATTGCCTCTAGAATAGAAAAAAAAAAAAAAACAAAATTTGGAATATAGTGATCATAGTTGCGCTTAGTTATCAATATCAAGTTATGTTTCTATGGAACAATGTTTACTCGTTGTTTAAATCGAAGCTGTTGATTTATACCGATTATATTGGTGTTTTGAAAAATTTACAGTTTCGTATTTTTTTGCATAATTTGTATCTGTATAGTGTAAGTGTGATGCAGCGTATTCAACAAAGGCGTTACTTAAGCCGTGATGAATTGGATTTATTGAAGGTGGTATGGAAGTCAAGGGCTTTGGAGACGTCAAGAGGAGTAATTCATCAATTGTGGCGACGTTATCAAGAATTTGGAAATCCGAAAGAACAGCATGCGAGAAAAACACGAATTACAAGCCCAATTCAGGATCGATTTTTGAAATTAAGAGCATTACGAAACCCTTCAATAAATGCAACTGTCTTGGTTAGCCCCTTGGAAAATACACACCATATAACTGTCTCAAGTCAAACAGTCAGGAATAGATTGCATGAAGCCAATCTTCATTCCCGTAGCCCATGTTCAGCCATTGTTCGTGGCAATCGAGAAGCTCGAAATGTTTGGTGTGCAGAACATGAAAATTGGAACGAGCAACAGTGGTCTACAGTTCTTTTTACCGACGAGTCGCGGTTTGGATTCTCTCCCAACACGGGAAGAACTCGGTTCTAGAGACGACTTGGTAATTAGGAACGCCTGAGGAATATTCAGGAGGTAAAAAATTCCAAGGCGGGACGATCATGGGATGGG
The DNA here is from genome assembly GCA_958336345.1 of Dorcus parallelipipedus. Classification (NCBI taxonomy): domain Eukaryota; kingdom Metazoa; phylum Arthropoda; class Insecta; order Coleoptera; family Lucanidae; genus Dorcus; species Dorcus parallelipipedus. Next base: position 18,885,011 of record OY284480.1, on the reverse strand, counting down.
TGGAATAATGATAGGCAGAAGAACAGAGCTCGTTTATACTCGTATTGAAGAATCTGTAACGGCACATAAATATCGGGATAACATTCTGCAGCCTGTTGTTCTTCCCATGGTCCAGGAACTTTTTCCAGAATTTTGTTTAATGCATGATAATGCATGTTGCTGCTAAAACAAAACACGCATTTTTCGACATACTAGTGAGCACCGTTGGACTTACGGTTTCACCGGAAGTGACGTTAACTTTCTTATTTTAAATGGAACACTCTGTATATTTTTACATATTTGGAATCTGCAGATCATTGAGAGTCCGAATATGTATCATTTGGTAATTTTCGTTTCCATTGCAACGAAAAAAAAACTTTTTTGTTTTTGACAGGAATTTTGATTAATAATTCAGCAGATTAAATTAATTAAACACAACTTATTTATTAAGAAGTAGAAAAATGTACAGTATACAAAAGGTTTGCATTTGTGTCATTTCGGCACGGCTACTACGAGAGAACTGCGCGCACTTGTAAGGCTACCTGACCCTTTTTCCAGGAATATTTCAATACATTTCGTCATCCTTCTAGAACATGTATTCGATGCTCTTATATTAACGCATTTCCAACAGTTTTTCAATTTACGAAGCTTTGAATCGTATATTTTCCTTCTAATGTGATCAAGCAATTCTCGAAAATCACTATTTTGATTGTATTTTGATTTTTAACATTTTTACGGCCTTTCAAATTTTCATTAGGTCGTAACTCATTTTTTTTAAATGCAACCTCATGTGCTTCTTAGTGAATATTTTTTTCTGAGTACGCTGATACCAAATACTTCATATTTTCTTTGAAAGTCATTTAAAACAGAACATGATTTATTGAGGTTTTATGCCCGCTCTGTTTTAAATGACTTTTGTCATGACTTGTTAGAAGAAATCAAATAAAAGAATCAACTTCTAATTTTAATTCTGTTTAACTTTTATCTTAACTATTTTGCTGTAAAATTATTAGGAGAGGAAATATATAATTGAGAATCCTTATTTTTACATATAAAATCCTGTCTCGGGAACCAATTCTACACTCGGTATAGTTACAGACCTACAAAAATCCCTAAAGAATTAATTTAGCAACATTTTACATTCGGCTTAGAGGCTAGACGTTGTCAAAATGAACGAATATTCTTTTTATTGACTTTTACGAGAAAGCAGCTGTTAAACAATATGTTTTTTGTTTATTTTTGATTCGAGATGAATGACATAATGATGTAGTGTATTTTTTTAAATAAAATCGTGTACAGAGCATGAGAATGATGCCGTAATGCAAATTTCAATTTCATTTTAGGGATTTCTGTAGTTCTGTAATTACATATGATAAAGTTGGTTCTTGTCCTATGTTTTATGATTCATTTGAAGCACCAAATACCTAGTGTGGTGGGGGTGTGCCATTTTCCCATCACCCAGTATAGTAAAAAAATGAACACTGTAGACAATATTTTTATGTAAATAATGTAATAATTTATCTTCCATGGCCTTACCTTTATCAAAATTTTATTTGGACCTACAGTATCTTTGGCTAAAAATGGTTTTGTAGGTACTAAAGACACCAGTTTAAAAAAAATATATAATTTGAACTTTTAATCTAAGGATTAAAAGGGCGGAAAAGTGATATTTCTTGGAATGCATATGTCCCAACGGTAACTAAATCACTGAATGCACAAATTTAAACGGCCATTAGGGATATTTTTGAACCATACGTATTTTTACATCACTGGGGCATGTATGTCCCCATGGAGATGAAAGCGCATTAAATAAGAATACATTTTTCATATTAGTTCGTTGCCGAAATTTTGATTAACTATAAACGAAGTAAAATTTGTATTAATCCCTTAACAGGTAATGACTTGCGAAATTAGGTTAACGTTAGAATACTATTTCGACTATTCTTTGTACAAGAAAAAAAAATTTGCTTATACATAGTTTAGTTTTTTTTTTTAAATTTATATGAATGCATAAAATCGAAAGATTAGAAAATCAATATACACCGTGTTGAATCGTTTTTTAGACATAGCAAAATAATAAAAAAATATCGTTGAAATAGAAAATGAATATTACCTTAATTGTATTAGTAGTGGTCGTGGAAAATTAAAATTTAAGTTTAAGACACATTAGTCAGAATTTGGGAATTCATCATACTACAGCTTTTCGTGTACTAAAGAGACAGATAGGAAAATGTAAATCGTTTAAATACTACAAACAACGAGAAATATTTGAAGGGGACAAATTTCAAAGAATGATGTTTTCTGAAACTATCTAGGAAATATGCAATATTATTAGAAATCTTTTACAGCAAATACTCTTTAGTCGTAAGGTACACATGGAACCCCAAAATCTCAAAATTTTCTATATTGGAGTACGTATTCAAAATTTACATTAACTGTCTCGAACCGAAGTCAATACCGTTAAATTAACGTATGGGCAGGAATTTTAGGAATCACTGGTCCCTTTTTATCGAAAGATCCCTCACTGGTAACAAGTATCACTAATTGCTGCAGATTCAGTAGGATCCACTTTAGGAGATCTTGGCATAGACCATGAAATTTGGCTACAGCATGATGGACACAATTTTAAATGAGGCATTTCCTAATCACTGTTAGGGAGAGAGATACCATTAACTAGCCGGTATGCTTTCCAGATTTATCTCCAAATGAATTTTTCTTCTGGGATCATTTAAAAAATAAATTGTATAACTAACAGAATTCCCATGAAAATGTAGAGACGTTGAAAGAAACAAAAATATTCGAATGCGACAGAGTATCTCAGTATCAATTGGCAAACTTGAGGCAAAAATGTTTTGATCAATAAGGATGTTGTTTAGCTGCATATTCTATTATTCTAACATGTAATGATTAAGTTATTGAAAAATAAAGCCGTTTTCAAATTCAAAAAAATTCATAAGGAGACACATTATTTAAAAATGTTAATTGGATGTTTTTTTTGTGTTGTCATAGTCATGGCTAACTGCTAATAATGTTTTGCTACCTATCTGTAGGTCTGCAAATTTGTGCGAGTGACTAAGTTTCTCCGCACCGCTCGGCTAAGCTCTTGGAGAAGGGAGGTTCGACGTAACCCCAATGCAAAAGTTGGGCAAAGTGAATAAAATAAAAAGCACCAGCTGAGCACACTTGTTTATATTTACCTTGCTTAAAATTTAAATAACGATAACTCAAAAACGAAACATAAATAAATGAGTAACACATTAACTTTAATCCGTACCACAGATCTGTGCTTCGATTTAAAACGAACAAGGAAATTAATGATTTTCAAAGACACGGGTAATGATAAACAAACTCCGCAATAATAAGTTGTACATCAACCAACACCGCGAATACAAAAATAATAGGGCTACTTGGGACCTTGGCCTCCTAAGATCCAGCGTCAATGTCAATCAGCTGTCCAACGTCAACAGATCGGAGCGTCCTCCCGCGGTGGTTAGCGGAGTGAGTCAATAGTGCGGCCAGCGGGCAAAGCCGCCAAAAGTAGCGTCGTCTTCCCAGACGAATCCACTCTTCAAAGGTGGGGGGGGGGGGCGTAGGCCGGTTTGCGAAACTTCGTTCGAAGCAAAAACCTGGACTTCAAGCTAGAAGTCTGGAACTCTACGGGAACTAGAAGCATAGTAGCTACCGCGGGAATTAACTAGAAGCCTAGTAGAAGGGAGAGACGCGTTACTTGCAGGGGTCAATTTCACAAAGGCCAACAAAACATACCTGTTCCCTTTCTCAGAGCAGGCATTTGATAAGTCGTTTAAACGGCTTGTGGGTCACTCGGCGTACTTTAGCAAATTTCGGAGAAGATCCGTTTCTAGTTTCAACCACAAATTCAGTGCAAAAACACAAAGTTTGAAACCACACAAAATCAATGGACCGCACGCATCGAGTACTATCGAAAGAATGACCGCCAAGCGAACGCGCCGTGCTCCTCCGCATGCGCTGAAAACGGAAGTCGTTACTGATTAAATGAATTTTAAACGGACGAACAAGTGAAATGGAGCTATGAAGTATGCCTGAATTAACAGCGCACCATCGAACTGTCGAAAGATTGTACCATAATATGCAACTCGAAAACGGCACGTACGCCGTCAGATTCCCACGTTAATACGGATGTACGGAAAATTATTATGAATAACTTAAATGGATTTTTCAACCGTAACAGTTTTCCTGAAAACTTTTACTATTTTTGAGAATATGAGTACAAAATTTTAAAAAAAATAAGGCTTTATTTGCATTTTAGAATCTGACCAATTTTTTCTTTTACCGTTTTGCTCTAAAATTTACATGAAAGCCAATATGTATTTGCAAATATTTAATTTTACATGCTATTTCCGTATATCTAAAAAACGAATCAACACCGTGTGTTTGCACAATACCCTTTGTAACGCAAATTGTTTGGTAGTGTATGGGGCCTCTCACAAGACTTCAATTATGAAAAAAAAAAAAACTTCGTTTCACAATCTAAGAAAATTTGTTGTAGTTTTTATTACATTACACTGAATATTTACGTATTTTATTGAGTAACTATTACGCAAGCAGACAATTCAGAATTCTCTTAGATAAAAGCTAAACAAATTTAGTGAATCCAAATTTGAATTTCTGCACAATACAATTGTTGTTTTCAGAACGCAGCAATTTTAAAGCACCATCTTTTGGTTAAAGGTGAAACAAAATTGACATCCAAAAGATATCGTAAAGAAAATTTGTTGTAGTTTTTATTACATTACACTGAATATTTACGTATTTTATTGAGTAACGATTACGCAAGCAGACAATTCAGAAGTCTCTTAGATAAAAGCTAAACAAATTTAGTGAATCCAAATTTGAATTTCTGCACAATACAATTGTTGTTTTCAGAACGCAGCAATTTTAAAGCACCATCTTTTGGTTAAAGGTGAAACAAAATTGACATCCAAAAGATATCGTAAATGAAAATTAAATGTAATAACTATAAATAAATAAATGAATATTCCAAAAAGTTGAAAACTTCTTACTGTTTGCGTAGCAGACAGAATTAGACACTATGATTTGCAGATACTTTCAAGAAAACGAAATAAGTCAAACAGGACGAAGAGTACACTGACTTTTAGCTAATTTGTTTGGCGCCCCGAACTACTTTGTTCTTAATCCGGCACTGTCTAGACAGTAAGTTTCCGTGTGTTTTAGACGACTTTAATCATAATTTAAATAATTTCTTTCGTTCCACCGATTTTCGCATTAAATTGAAATAGTATTTTATTGTAATTGTTACTGTTTTATTTATAACACAAGAATGGGGTAATCTGCAGAAAAGTACATTTTTTTGTTTAGAAACTGCATCGATAATTTTCCAATCTCGTAAAACGTGGTTGAATCGTCGACATCGAAAAGATTTGTGGCCCCCCTACATATTTGTCAGGCTTATTTATAGTGACAATACAAAAATGTTTTCCGCTCCTTAAAAAACTCTCCTAATGATATGCGGACTGCGTTGCATAATATACGGGGCCACTTTAAACACATGATTTTTTACGTCCGCCAACATAAATCTCGGTTATTTATCGGCGACGTTTTCCTCGATATTTTAGTGCACGTACTCGTCGCTCGTGATGTTGCTTGGCTTGGATTTCCTTTCATTTGAATCCGAAATTTAAGACGTATGCAAAGCTCGCTCGAACTACTCGAGCTTTCCGCCGATTTTTTTTCCCACAGAGTTAACGAGTTCACCGGGCTTATTTTCCTCGCTTTCATAATTACGTATTCCAAATCCGGGGGAATTTGCTTCGTTTGTGAAATTTTCCATTAAAATTCACAAAGTTTTCTTTTTTTAATACTTCTAAGTTACTAACTGACAATTGTGGGTGAATACTTTCAATTTGGAGAGATTTCTAACGTTAGGGATACGTAACGCGGGGGAGGCTTACGTCGATTTTACGGCCCCTTTCACAGCCGCAAGTAGTTTGCCGTAAACGCCTGCCTCGCTTTCAAATAAATTAAAGGAGGCGTTGTTTCGGGTTGAAAAATGAGTTTTTTTTTTTGGTTGGGTAATTTCGCACGTGGTGGAGGTATTTATGACCGTTCCAATACGTCGGAGACGCAGGTCTTTGTTTCCATTTTCCATTTCATCAAGAAAACAAAAATTAAATTAAAATATTTTGAGTTTCAATTCAGTTATTGAAAATAAAAGCAGTTTCGTTCCTGATTACAATAGTAAATTATATCAGTCGTCACTTTCGAAAATGAACACTTTCTATATGAACAGTGCTTACTACTTAAACGTGTTAATAAAATATGTCAATCTTGGAAAAAAATACATTTTCATTTACTTTAAGAGTTTAAGAAATTAGTGAATCTTAAGAATAGTAAAAACTTCGAAGACAGTTGCATGATCCAAGCGATGAATAAAAATTAATTTGATTTATAACCCTCTTACAATACGCATGTGTACTGTTATTTTACAGATCTGGCTGTATTTGACAGGGTGTTTTTCGAGTTCTCGCTGATGAAAACGTTTCGCTATTGATTTTGCCATCATAGCACGTCTCCGTACTCACTTCTTGTTAGATTACCATTCCATCGCTTACTGCAAACTATGTTCCTGATTGTCCTGATTGCCTGACTGGAATTTTATTTTAAGTTCGCCCTCTTCACTCCGCTCCATTTACGTCTGACACAGGAAGTTATTCTTCTTCTATTTGGCTTGTACACTTTGGCGTTTTCGAAAGTATCAGTTTGTCTTTCGTGTTTCACGTCACATGTCACGGATAGTTTCGAGTGGAATATTCTGAATTCATTTCTCGATAAATTTTATTCGCTTGCAATTCCCGGGGGCAGGTTAATAATAAAACTTTTACGTTTCGATTAGTGTTTTTAAATCGCGGTCACGTAACGTTTTATTTCGTTTACTCGCCCGATAATCCGCGGGTGGAATTTTTTTAATTTGCTCCCTTAAATTACAGCAGGGCGCCCTTTAATTTCCTATGTAATTTATTGATGTGTGGTTGTTGGCCGACACGAAATGCTACACTGTTAATTTAATTCTTTTAAAACAACGGGGATTTCACGAGAAAATATTTACTCCACTCAAGTGGTCAATTAAATTTTCTTGTTCACACATAACAAAGGATAACACGCGAACGGGAAAGATAAAAATTAAAAAAAGGACGAGAGCTGTGCATTAAAGGATTCGCTTTTGCGGTAGTAGCCAAAGCATTAAATGTATCGTAACGTATTTTCGGTAACCTGCATGGCTTGAATTATGTTGACAATTAAGTTTAATTGTGCTCCTGGAACTATATGCTAATTTATGTAATTATGAAGCTTAATTCCAATTTACGAGTTGTTTCCTAAACAGTGTTTAGCAGATATGCAAAGTAGTTTTGCGTATACATCTGCCTTTTCACTTACGGTTTGTGGATAAATTTACATAGAATAACACGATTAGAATGTGGTTATCCGGAATGGATGGAGTTATATAAATTTACATCCATTTTCTAGTTCGAAATTTATTCCAGGAACACTAATAGTGTTGTGCGTTAAGTTTAATAATAAATGGTCTTTATAAAATCATTTCGTTAAAGTCAAGTCACACACGTAAATATCCTTTCTGTCCTTTCAAATTTGAATGACACCCAAATTCAATAAATCCAACTTGGAAATTAGAATAAAATATAATTATCTTAAGTAAATTACGACCTGCTGTATTAAAGGTTAAACTAGTTTCTTTTCCTGTACGGAGTTCCTCAAAAAAAAAAAAACTCTTTCTAATTAACGTTACGTTTTCTCGCTCACAGTTATTGCATTCGACCGAACCCGACGTTTATCTGCTTTGCGGGAGCACAATTTAATGCACGCGCAGGTATTTATTTATGTAGCTGCCGTCTGTAAATTAAGTTTTTGTCCGGGGGCTTAGCGCGAATGGAAACTAAAACCATGGCGGTTTATTCTCGACGCCGGAACGAATTTGCATTTCAGGTGAATGGGTGTTTTACTAAGCGATCGCTCGTCTGCTCCGTGAAATAATAAAGCTCGAAGCTCTTTGAAATTTGCCCCGCAGAAAATTACTAAATTAAAAATTAGAAATTTCCTTAAACAGTTCGACGAGAGCTCATCTAAACACGTCTAAATTTCAGCTGTCTTGTTTGAAATTGCGCCAAGTTTTATTGAATGACAATAGAGTGCATTTGATGGCTGACGGAAGGATAAAACGCTCGTATTGAATTGATATGTTCTCTAAAGATGTCAACGTACGTCAGTCAACGTGGGACTGGTTTCTTATTTAAATACCGTTTGCTTTCAGACTTTCAAAAGAGCGTTCAGGTTTGAAATTCTGTTTATCTTTAGCAGGAAATATTCGGTGAAAATGATGGCAGGACGAAGTTCGAAATAAAACTGTTAAAAATTACATCATTGAATTAAAAGCATTGTTAATGTGATGCACACATAGACAATGCTTTTAAAGAGATATACAAGGTGTCTGAAAAATATACGTTACATACTACTAACCAACCCGACTGTAAAATCACAAAAAAAATTTTCCTGTAATGGTTATTTTTCAAGTTACAAAAGTATGAAGTTGCGTGTGCAGATTCTTTATTTATAATATTTTTCCAAATTTTCATTTAAAATTCCTTTGTCCAAAGTTAAATAAAAAAAATTGTTAAGAATTTTTGGAAAAATAGTGGATATTTGTAAACTTCGATTAAAGCAGAAAAACATCTGGCAACTATGGAAAAATGTTTTTATAACCCCAGGTCATTACTCATCTTAACAAGTAACTTATTTGACATACTGATAGAAAGTAAACAGTGAAAAATGTGTGTACTTCTTACTAGTAAACTTAAACTGAAAATGAGAGATCATTTACTTTTTCTGTAATCGATTTCGTACTCTATAGGAACTAATAATGTAAGCTTATAAAGGATGGACACCTTTTTTGAGACAGCCTGTGTAAAGTTTTAGTAACTAATCTTATAATTTTTAATTATTTAAATAAAAATGCAGCAAAACAAAAATTAGGTTTAAAAAGAAATGTGAAATATTAATAAAATTAAATTACAAAATATTTAAAAGAATTAAAAGCAACTATGAAAACAAAATTTCTAGAAATATTTTCTCATTGTTTTCTCATTATTAGAGATATAAAAAAATATTAAAGGCAAAAGTTTTAGGGATTTACCTGAACCGCCCGATTTTAGTAAAAAAAGGAAGCAAATGACGATTGGACACATAACAAATGGGTAGAGCTTGATGGGTTTCCTCGTCGTACAAATGAAAGAAGAAAGTTTCTTGACGAACTAGAGGTTCCAGGATTTTTTCGGAGATTTCGTTTTCAGAAAGAAACATATTTATTGCAAAAAACAGAAACAGAACTAGAATTTGATAATGATCTGTAAGTTGTTTCATGGTAAATAATAACAACAAACCAGAATGGCAAGGGGGGCCACCGCCTGTTTTCATCACATACCTTCTTTCTTCAACAGCATCCTTTCTCAATTGTCTTTTACTGTTATTGAAATGTTTTTTTAAAGATTTCTCATCCCTAAGACAAGCATTGGGACTTAAAATTGTCGGTGCATTAAATAAGGTGTATCCAAGTGCACTCAAGATAATGTTAATTTAACACCTTTCATACATCGTAGGCCTGAATGTCATAGTCACAGTCAATACTCCCAAAATATTAGGTTGTTCGGAAAAAAAATGTCGTTTTCTGTTGAATTCAGAATGTTTATATACATAAGTATATAAATTTTGATTAAACTATGTAATCACCATTTTGCCATCTTTCTGCTAGCAGTTATATTCCACGATGATATCACCCAACTTTCCTGGAATCAAAAAATTCTAGACATAATACGACATTTTTTTCCCAACAACCTAATATGAACATGTCAAAAAATTCAGAAAAAAAAAACTGCATTTTGCGCTGTTGACACATTTATCTTTACTTAAATTTAACTTTATTAAGAATGTCAAAAGTGAGCGGCGGTGCAAAGCGATTTTTTTAAGTTGGGCTTAAGTTTGAGTGTAACTTAATAAAGGAAAGCTTTTTGACTGTACGGTGCAAACGGCTGTAACAGTCCAGTTGTAAAATGCCAGTTTAAATTTAAGCCGAAGCTTAAACCCCATAACAACGATTATTTAAACAATTGTTGTAATAATAATTTTTAATGTCATTGATCCATTGATTCATAATAATCATAACTTTTGGTCAAGTTATGTCAAGGAGACGTGTTTCTTATGTAAAAAAGTAAAAAGGGAGATGCAATAAATTCTACTCCAAAGCGCCCCTTTGTTCCAATTTAACTGTCTTCTTATATGGGGTTCCATAAAAGTCGTGTGTAAAGTAAAAAAAAACAATTGCTTTCAAAGTGGTGTTTATAAAAAAATATGAAAGTGTAATAGGCAATCATTTTTATAAAATATTATCCATGAAAAAACTGACCGAGCTAATCATAGCACGATAGACGGTTCAAAAAGTACTAGCAAATTGTAAATTAACTTTGTTAGTTATTTATAATCGGGTGCTCCTATAGTTTTTAAATGTCGGGGTTATGGTGTTCCATAAAAACTTTTCATCCTCTTTTATCCCTCGATTTATTTCTTGTCTAGTTTCAGGACATCTCTCTACCGAAATTTGTATAATACCGTCAATTTATTAACTTATTTTTATGCATTCCGGTGATAAAGTTTTAGAATTTTATTGCTGGAAATCTATTGCTAACTTCACGTCGGTACTAAATTCTCCTCTTTCATTCTTGTTCAGTGACCGAACCAACCAAGCTGTCTTTCTTCGATTTTGTTGAGAATCGATTCTATTCCAAATCAGGCTTTTATATTTCTGAGTTTCGATCAAGTCTCGATACTCTTTCAATTCTTCTTAGCACCTTCATTACCTTCGCTGTTATTTTGGATTTTAGGTTTTGGTTTAGCACTCAGGAATAACTTCCATAAATCATTGATCATAAATTTCAAACCAGAAAACTGGATAAATTTGCCAGAAACATACAACTTTGTGTTTTTGCTTGCATCTTTCATTTAAGAAGACAATCGATTTTAAGATATTGATGGTTGCCATTATTGTTGTTTATATCTACCTCGGGACTATTTAAAGCTCTTTGTTGATTTGATCTGCGTCTTCTCTTGTTAGCACCATGATTTCTGGCTTATTAAAGTTAATTTTCAATCCACAGTCTATCAGTGCCCATTTTTCCATACGCCTCTTTGCCTTTTGGAATTAGTTTTTATTGTGAAATATTAGCATGAGATCATCTGCATATAAGAAGTCTTTTACTACAATAGGTTTTAAACATTTAAATTCTACTAAGGAATCGGATTTAGGAAAGATTAGAAAAAGATGTTCCAAATACTGATATCATTAGTCTAGAAACTTTTAAAACATACGAAGGGGTGAGTAAAGGAGACATACTAAGTCCAATACCTTTACGTAATAACTCTGATGGATGAAATCTTCAAACCAGCTAAAACAACTTTTTTGGTTGAAAGAAGAAAAAAGTTGTGGAAAAACTCTCATTCATTGGATAGAGCAAAGATGAAAAAAATCCAGTGATGTTGCATGTAAACGGGGTGAACAAAAAATAAAATAAAATGCTGGATTGTGATTCCACAAAATATCTGCAATTCCAAATTGCGATAAAAGAACGAACATGTAAGCAACTACTACGTCAACGAGGCGACGTTGATTGGCTTTTTGGTTTCAAATTTACTTCAAACCAAAAAAACTGGATACATTTAGGAAACAATTTGCTCTTGCTTTTTGAAAAGCAAGACATTCGTTACTTCAAGTCCAATTAATCAGGAAATACACGTAATAGGGTGTTTGGAAATACATCTATCTCTTATTATTGGTTCAAAGTCACAAAGGTTCAGTAATATTTAGCCTGATTTAGCGATGGCACAATATGCTATAGCCGCTCTGAATTGGTATTCAGGCGACAATGTTGAAGTTATACCCAAAATTACCGATTCTCCAAATTGTCGAGAATTATGTCGGATCGAAAGATATTGGGCAATTGTTAAATGTAAATTAAAGAAAACAAGAAAACCTCTTAAGAAGCCGTTTATAGAGTTCAACTGAGCGCAGACCGAAACAATTCTAGAAAATAATTCAAAAGTAGGCCACCAAACTACAATTAAACGTAAATGTCACTTCACACTAAGCACAAATCCATGTGGGGCCAAATCGATATAAAATTGCCTTTAAAACACAAATTTACGATAGCACCGGAATACTAATTGGAAAGCTGATTAAAATAAAGCAGATACACACAAAAAGTTACTCACGCAAAAACCTGTTCGCAAACCATCATCACTAAGCTTCAGATAAAAATGGAAAATTGATAAACTAGGTTATTCCTAAAAATTATTAATATTTGCCATTTGCCATTTCTTGTTACGTTAAAACGTATATAAAATAATTTGGATGACAGTGCATTTTGAAAACAGAATTAAAAAAGAAAACTGTATGCATAAGCTATTCCCTTGACTAATATCATAACTTAGAACGTTTGTAGAAAGTAGTGGTAAGTTTGCTTTAATTATGTTAAATTAAGACATTATTTATCTCGAGTACAACTATGTCTGTGTTTGGGAAAATATGGGTCAAACTTGGCTACAAACTTCGGCCAGATAAGAAACTCGAAGCAAACACAGCGACATAATCAAATACATCACATTCTTTCCGAAAGTAAAATTTAAACTTCCTCCGCCGATTTAATCTCACAACGAAATTATTTTCCTCAAAACCAATCCATCTCGGCGTCCTGCGTCTGTTTTTCGCTCGTCCTCCGCGCGAAATGGTCCTGAAGATGAGCGCACGTGCGCGATAAAGACGGCCGGTCAACGCGTGTTTGCTCGCGTGTAATATATTTGGTGGAAGTTTTTTGACGAGTGTACATTTTCCTGTCAATTTCACTGATAGTCTAAGGAAACCCGGTCGTAAAATCTTGATCGCCGCGACGCCGAACCTTTTGGGAGTTATAGTTTTCAGTTGGGGGCGCGCGCTATTACAAAGATGAAAGGGAAAGGCCGTATTAAGCAAAAAAACACCGATGTTTTTCAGGGAGACGACCGTCCTACTTTATGCGATGTAAACGTTGATTTGACTTTTGAGTTCCGTTTTCTTCGACAAATTGAAATTAAATAGCCCGTAAGAAACTTTGTGCATAAAAAAAATAAATGAATGGCAAAATATGTAATAATTAAACCGTTCTATTTCTGGGAATAATAGTATGAAAATCGTATTTTGCTGCTGCTGGAAATTCCTTTCATTAAAGAAATTCCTAGCTAGGTGCTGCGAAACTAATTAAACTTTGCGTACATTTTCCAATTGTGCTTGCCAATTGCGCGCAATTGTGTCGACCGAATCCTTTCGCTGTTGTGCGGAACAGAATAACCGGCGCTCACAATACCGTTTATGCAGACGCTGTTTCAGTTTTAAGTAAATTTCGTTCACAATTTACGACTCATTAGGTACACAACGTCGATGCAAATTGCTGAAGCCAGCGGTTCACAAACGTTTTGCTTCTCTCGGCGCTTTAAAACCTTACGAACCACTGCAGAACTTCAAAGGATTTACAAACTAACGATATTATCTTTACTAATTTTTTATTTAACAAGCTTTCCTGAAATAAAATTAAATTATATTAATATCATGCTACCTGAGCGAATAGACAGAAGTTTAACACCGGAGCGGAATATTCCGGTGTTGCCAGCCAACTTCAGTGGGACGGGGGGGTTCAAATCCAAACCGCGAAGGCCATAACCAAAAGTAGGCGCCACTTAATTTTTTTGTACAGGGAACGGTGAAAAATTAAGAAAACACGTTACGTCCAAAACACGTTGATTTAATCAATCAATCACAAGAAACACATAAACAAATAAGTAATAAATGGACAACAAAAGAACAAAATTATTTTACAAAATACTCGTGTTTTGTCGGATCCGATCTTCGCATTAATCTATATTAAAATTAACCAAACACGTAAAGAAAAGTATCTCCAGTTAATTGCGCACGACAACGTTCGACTACTTATATCCTATTTGCAAAAGACCGAACAATCATCTTTGATTCACGCAGGAGTGTACGCAATAAGTTGCATGTTTAATTGCGGCAACTTCAAAGAAATGAATCGGAAACTAAATTCACGAATTAACGCTCAAAAATAAAAAAAAATTGTAACGCTCCGACCTGTTTTCTCTTTGATGTCCGATTCGTTTGTCGGTATCTTCGCGGGGATGCCGCGGCGTCACTTTGTGATGTGCCGGCCTCCGCGTAGAGGGGCGAGGGGGGAAACTTCCAACGTTGTAGTTTACAACGCAATTGCCAAAATCGGATCGGAACCAACTTCCGCAAACTCCCGCAGAACAATCTACGTTAGATTAGCGTCTGATAAAATATCTCCTGATAAGCATAACTCCCAGTAAAAGAATCACTCTGGATAAAAGAACTCTTGGTAAAAATAATTCCCAACGAAAAGCCTATAAACGAAAAAGAAAAGCGAACGTAAGGGTCAAATCGAGAATTGCTTCGTACAGAACTTACCCCGGTATTTCACCGAAGCTGGGACAAACCACGGAATACGCGGCTTTTCCTGTCTCACAAATGGGTTGAATCAGAGTCGGCAATTAGCCGTAAATATGCACTAACATCCCCTTCGATGTAATTGCACACACAAACAAATTATTTGACGAAAGTACGTGCGACCCAGGAGACTGCAAGTTTTGTTCTGGAAAATGGCGCAACAATACTCGTTTGACAGAAAAGGAACGATTACCAACGAGAGAGAGACACCTTCAAGTTTTACCACCGGGGAACTTCCTTAGTAACAGCGGGAACCAATCGGCGGAAAGGGCAAAGATCACGAATAATACGCGTCCCGAAGTAGCACTTCGTTAAAATTTATCTAACTACTCACATGCGCGCGATTTTGCCCCTAAATAAGGATGGATTACTTATATAAAATGAATTTGTTTAATTAAATGAAGGTCCTGTTAATGGAAATATGCTAGAACGAAATTTTAAGAAAATTACGCCGGCGAAATACGGTGTATTCCTACACTGACTGCAATGCGTACAACGACGCGTTCCAAGAAACAATCCGGCACGTCGAATTACGCATGTACAGGGTGTGTTTAGAACAGAAATGAAAAAATGAACGGGAGTAATGCATATACATGGTGTATTAAAAACAGAAATGGAAAATGAACTGTAACAATCAATAAATAATTTTTAATTATTTGCTTAACAGTGTATCACATTAATAATAATTAATTTGACCAAATCATATACAAATAACTTAAATCAAAAATATTATCACGTTTATTTAAAATTGTAAATTTTGTATATGAGTAAATTTATCTTTTATTTAACATTATAAATTATTTTCTTATTTTATTAGTAAATGCTGTTGACCAACTTCAATTAATTAAAATTGTTGCTACCAGAAATAAACGGAAAAATTACTTCTTACATCGAGATTATCTCTAGTCCTCACTTTCTTTATTTCGACTTAACTTGACGTGGACACATTTCCGGACACAACTTTATTAATAAAAATTACTTAATTATACAGGGTGTCCCAACAGTTTGTTCTCGGGCCATATCTCCATAACTACTGATACAAAAAAGAAGATGAAGATACAAAAAAAATTTCAACACAATTTCGTTTTTAATTTAAGAGATCTACAAGACAAAATTATTTTCATCTATACAGAGTGAATCAAAACAGTGGTGCCGGACACAACTTTTTATTTCAAATGGCATGCCAAATTTGGATAGCCCATAAAATTCTACACATTTTTTGTATACCATTGCCTATACCTAAACCTAACCGTTCTTGAGATATTTAACATTTTGTCTAAAAACTGCCATTTGCAGCCACTATTTTATTTATTCATATTTTATTTATTTTTAACTCTAAGAAGAAGATTTTTGGTACAGATGTAGTTGATACATAAGCTTATCATAAGCCATTATTAAATGTACTTTGATCGCTACAGGGTGGACATGGTAATAAACAAAATCTCAGAGATTTCAAAATGACAGAACTCAATTTTCTTAAATAGCATGCCCTATATTTTTCTATCCTAAATTGTTCGTTTAATAAAGTACTTTGATTTTTGTTAAGTATGTCTTATACCTATCTAAGATATTTTCTGAGATTTTTAGATTTATTTCAATTATTTCTTTTAAAACGAGTTATTGTCTAAGGTGGCCGTGGAAAACGGCAAACAAATGAAGGTGTTGACTTTAATAATTAATTTAAGCGACAATAATGTACAGGCATTAGTTAGTTCTAGTACGTGACTCCTTTAAACAGTTATACATTTTTTTTTGTACTTACATCATACATGCCCCAAGCTCTCTATGAGCTTGTCAGGGATGCTTTGAGCTGTCTATTGTAATATTGCCAGCTGCTGCTGCGACCGACCTACTAGGTGTTTTCCATCGGCATTCGTCTTACAAACCGGGAAAACGCAGAAAACCTAGTTCGAAGTGGCCGAAATGAATTCTGAACACAATCCGACACATAAGTGTTCCATTTCTCACATAGGACCCGTATGTACCAGGAGATGATTCCCACATACACCTATAATTGCCCGACCAAGCGTCAAGCCCGTTGCCAGCAGATCCAACCAACTTTGGCTATGCAACCACTTAGTAAAGAAATAATTCAATAAATCTAATAGTTCATATCTTAACAAGTTCCCAACAGTCTAACACTAAAAAATAATTATTAATGTTAACCGGATTATTGTTTGCCATTTTCCACAGCTACCTTAGACAAGTGTTCGTTTTAAAAGAAATAATTCAAATAGATCTGAAAATCTCGAAAAATATCGCAGATAGGTATAAGGCATACTTAAGAAAAATGAAAGTACTATTAGTAGTATTAAACGAAGGATTTAGGATAGAAAAATATAGGGTATGCTATTTAAGAAAATTGTGTTTTGCCATTTTGAAATTCTGATATTTTGTTTATTACCATGGCCAGCCTGTAGCGATAAAAGTACATTTAATAATGGCTTATGATAAGCTTATGTATCAACTACATCTGTACCAAAAATCTTTTTCTTAGAGTAAAAATAAATAAAATATGAATAAATAAATTAGTGGCTGCAAATGGCAGTTTTTAGACACAATGTTAAATATCTTAAGAACGGTTAGGTTTAGGTATAGACAATGGTATACAGAAAACGTTTAGAATTTTATGGGCAATCCAAATTTGCGTTCATATATAGGGCATGCCATTTGAAATAAAAAAGTTGTGTCCGGCATCACTGTTTTGTTTCACTCTGTATAGATGAAAATAATTTTGTGTTGTAGACCTCTTAAATTAAAAACGAAATTACGTTGAAATTCTTTTTGTATTTTCAATAGTTATGGAGATATGGCCCGAGAACACACTGTTGGGACACCCTGTATAACCTCTACTACTTCCGAAAGTTAGCAATAGGTTTTCTGAAACACTTGTATATATTCAAAATAGGTAAAAAGATGTGCAAATCGAATTAAGGATTTTGGTATGAAGCGAAATTCTAAACAGTATTAAAACATTAACTCAAAATCATATATGATCAAGTAGCACTTAGGACAATTTTAATAAAGAAACATATAATAATTCTGTCAAATTACTAAAGAGCATAATAATTTAGACACATGTAAAATTTTAAATATAATTACTGATTACTTCAGAACGATATACGAGACAATACAAAACAAATTAAAAATAATTTTATAACGGGAAGAAAATTTTACATTTTGTAAATCAAGTAAAGCAGTTGTTAGTTTCTAACAACAAAACAAATTGGTAATTAAATTAATGTTTTCTCACCCAAACCATGATACTAGATACAGAGAGAAGGACGGATATTCGGAGTTTGATCACACTATGATATTCGTTGAATACTTCTTTCGGCTTTGGACCATGGATGATGCGTTCGACCATACGACTTGTAGCTGTATTGTATCTATCGTAAAACTCAGTCGCCTTTTATATCGTTTTAGACCTGAAATTCTGATCACGAAACATTCCGTAAGGGCCACTTGTCCTATGAGTCACCGTGATTTTCCTAGATCGTTCGCTTTTAATTATGTTTGCACAAGCCGGTTTCTTTAAAGAATCACCTCAGCGATTATTTGACATTGCAATATGCAGCTGGAATTCTCCGAACGAAGTTTTATTTTAAACGTCAGTCCTGACTCATGATGGCAAAGCATTTGATAAAACTAGTCGTTTGTTCACATAAATTTTTCTTAGATGGGCGAATTTTCCGCGGTCGTGTAGGCCACGTTGCATCGAAATAAACTTACGTACTGAGTTTAATGCTGTTTCTTACATTAGCAAGCGGTTCAGAGAGACATCTTGCCGCTAATAGTGAAAAGTACTTTGCAACGAATTGACTTTTATTTAAAGTATTCTTTGTTGCGAGTTCCAATTTGATCGAGTTCTAAAAACTTATTTCTCTGAAAGTATTCTGAAAAGTAGTCAGATATGTAGCAGTGAAACTTCCACTCTAATCGAGAGATGGCGCTCTAAAATAGTCATAGCAATATCAGCTGTAAAGTGTGGTGCTTGGTGAAAAATATTTTTCCGCAAATTGACTTTTATTAAAAGTATCCTTTGCTACGAGTTTCAATTTAACCAAGTTCTAAAAACTTGTCTAAAAGGTAGTCAAATTTGCAGCAAAGAAACTTTCACTTCTTGCCAAGAGATGGCTCTCCAAATCGTCATCGTCATATCAATTTCCCCAGTTATAATTTTTTTATAAGCGAACAGTAAGGTTCAAAACTTTTTGAATTCGTCTCTAAAAGACTAGAGGAGTGTGCTTTACAACTGTTGATATTGTAATCGCGCCATCTCTTGAGCAGAAATGGAAGTTTTTTTGCTACAACTCTGCCTACTTTTTAGAATACGTATTAGAGTGTTGTGTTTTGAGAAACGGTTACGGCATCAAAAGTCTTTGAGTTTTATTTTCTGATTAATCGCAACTTAATTTTTTGCAAATAAACTTTTCGCAAGAAAAGATTATCGTACTCGTAAACATTGTTATTACACCGAATAGTTTGAAACTCCAAGTTTTGATAACAAGTTTGGGATATGTTTTAGCAAGCGCAATCTTTCTGACAAGAGCGAAAATAAGTTGTCTCTGGTGTTCTTTTAGCTAATGATGACACTACTTTATTTTCTAATTTTATGCAGTGTGTATACTAAAAATTTTATAAATTAAATTGAATGGAAAATGAGTTTTTTTTAGAAATACTCTTTTGAGCAACTCCTTGGAGTTTTTATTTCACTTAACATTTATGTAAGGCGAAATTTGCCATTTTTTGTTGTATAATTTAATGTTAAAAAAGAGAGGCAAAAGCTAGAAAAATGTAACTTACTTTTCATTAGCTCTTCTATTCCTCGCAAATGAACAATGTAATATCAGCAATTAAATAGATTAACCGGCACAAGAAAGTCGTCGTTCGTGCAGAAGTTAGCAGATATTATTTCTGGAATATGAAGTGTCGCTTAATCCATTAAGCGAGCTTAATAAAAATTAAACGAAC
This sequence comes from Dorcus parallelipipedus, assembly GCA_958336345.1. Taxonomy (NCBI): domain Eukaryota; kingdom Metazoa; phylum Arthropoda; class Insecta; order Coleoptera; family Lucanidae; genus Dorcus; species Dorcus parallelipipedus. Next base: position 18,865,429 of record OY284480.1, on the reverse strand, counting down.
TCTAGATTAAAGGCCGCTTGTCAGAGGTACGATTCGTCCGTCTCAAAGCCAGACCATTTGTCCCTTTCTTTTCGCCTTTCTATCCACGCCATTGTCCGCTTTCATCTCTGTCTTTTCGCTGCGCCTCTTTCGATCCCTTAAGCTGCTTCTCTATCCCTCATAATCCGGCACACACCCGCAAATCTTTCATTTCTGTTTATTTCTTTCGGCGCTAATGGCTATTTGAAGAAGTTTACCCCTTTTTCTCTCTTTGGGACGCTTGGAGCTGAAACAGCTCGTCTCTGTTTTAATCGAATTATTTGGGGGACGCTCGCATTAAATGTTGAAGTAAACAACTGGTGTTTTAGTCTAATAAATTGACTCTTCAGTACATTTACAACTTATTCAATTTATTTTTATTATTGGAAACAGTAGAAAATAATTGTTTTCTTCGAAGCGAAAAGTTAGACTTGGCCATAGTCAATGATATCGCTGAAGAAATTTTAACATCAGTGAAGCCAACGTTTCGACTGAATTGAATTTATTACGGTGAGAAGTTATAAATATAAGTTTATGCTGATTTTATGAAAACATAAAATATATGGTGCAATTTCGCATTCGCGCAGAAGAGGATCTATCAATTTTTCGAAAATCACCGCCGCAAAGTCCCTCACAACAGAAAGCCATCTGTATTCATCCCTTCGGCCGACATTTATCGAAATAAAAGTAATAGAATCTATTCGTTCCGATGTGCCATTCATTTCTATCAATCATCGGAGATTTGCGCCGCTGAAATATGGCCGTTTCCATGTTTGACTAATTTATCGCCTTGTTTTCCTCATTTCGTATACGACGTCGACTGCTTTTTACGTACGAGAAAACGCAAGTGGGTGTGACTCTCGCCGTTTCCACTGAATTTGTAGTCTATTTGTTTTTATAGTTTCCTGTGTTTTATACTGTATTTAGCTTTTATTTCTTTTGTATTCGGTTAAGGCAGCGAATGGGGGCGTCGACACGGTGGTTCTCAATCCTAACTCTCCATTACTATACCAGAACCTTCTTTTTCCACAAAAGCTTTTGATATTAATTTGAGATCTCCAACCTGAAGGTAGGTAAGCTTGATTTGTGAGTATTTGAATTCGGGCCGTTCCAAAAATAGACATATATTTGTCAAGACAATAAAAATTATGATGGAAAACAGTGCACGAATATTATCATGTCTGCAGATAAATTGCGGCATTAAAATAAAATATAACTCAAATTTAGAGTACCTATCAATCACAGGCCAATTTATTTTAAACCAAATAAACCTATCGCGACCATAAATCACGTAAAGATATGACGTAATAAATATTCCGCAGAAAATTCAACAACAACAAAATCCCGGTTATTTTTCACGGGAAATTCCGAACGTGTGAAACGCGCTTTCGGCTCGAATTTTCCGTCACGTCGGTGCCGGGGAGATTTGCATAGTATGAGAGCGGTAGTAAAACGAAACATTCCGAGGAAATAATGCTTCGGCTGTCGATCCCGATTCTTTTTTTGACCGAGATTTATTCCGCCACGTGTCCTAACGCCATCTGCTTGATATATTGGAAGCCCTCCCGAAGCCTTTCAAGGGTGCGAGTGTATTTTACTCTTCACCTTGGTCTCTGAAAGGTCTCAAATTTTTCCATCTGATACGCAAAGCTGGGGGGCTTTTAGGATCTGATTTTATGTAAAGACAAAAATATAAAAATTTTAAATTTTTGGGAAATAAAATCTACACTCAAGAATTATGGATATAATGATATAAATAATATAACTTGAAGGCTTCCGCGGTCGTCGTCCATGTCTGAATTAGTTTCCGATTGAAAACGCGTCACGTTGACTTCTTCTACTAACGACGTTTCGTTCTCCATTGCAGAAAAACTTGCTCAGGGCTGCTGCTGCTGCTGGTGTTGTTAGTCGGCTTTCACACCGAAGTAGCATGCTACGTGCTACTTGCATCCTAGATGCACGCTGCATGCCATTAATTTTAGAACCTATGTAAACAATTGATAATATTCACACCGGTGGCGGTGTAGCGTAGCATTCATGCGACGTGCAGCTTACCTTATAGGACATGTTCTATATTTTGCTATGCAACTTCTCAGAAGAGACAATAAAAACATTGTCAAGCTAAACGAGGGTTCTTGACAACATGCTGACACCAAACCATCAGGAACCACAATGTTGTAGTTCTTGATGCTTTTTCATCATTTCATACACGTGCTACAAACAGTATGGAGGTCTTTAAACAATCACAACTTCTCTTTCTTTTTCTCCTCCTAACAACCACCCCTGCAATTAACGCCATAGCTTCATCTTCGGATGACATCTTGATTATAATAACTCGCAAGACACTGCCAATTCGCGAGTCGCATAGTCTTGCTATGCTACCTTGATGTGAATGCAAAATTCTAAGATACGCTACGCGGCACGCTACTTCTCAAAAGATGCAAGTAGCACGCAGCATGCTCCTTTGGTGTGAAAGCCGACTAGTCTCAACGACTAAGCAGCAGCAATACCACCAGCATTCCTGAGGAAGTTCTTCTGCAACGGAGAACGAAACGTCGGCATTAGAAGAAGACAACGTAACGCGGTTCCAACCGGAAGCTAATTCAAACACGGTATAAATAATAATTACCATTTGATAATTGTTACAAGGAACTGAAAGAACGTAAAAAGAACGTTCTGCTCCAAGTAACATAATAATTCTTTTTAGTTGTTCAAAAACGATATAGGTATATCTATTTACCAAACTCAGACAGTAGTGTAATATGAACATTTTAATATATTTAAAAAAATAAAAGCAGCAAACGTATAAAAAATTAATACAGAAAAATAACCAAATTCTAAAAGAATTACGAATTCCTTAGAATTTATTCCATTTTATTTCAAGGTGAAAAAAAAGATACAATTTTCAATTTTTCTTAAATCTACAGGTGTCCTATAAAAAGCTGATTGTCAAATGTTCACGTTGAAATTAAAAGGCTGTTTATTTTACAAGCTATTTCCATTTAATTAAGCAAATTAATTTAATAATTTATAATACCCAAGTACGAGTAGGTAGGCACGTCATGTTTTATAGAAATTTAATAATATCCCGCAGGAATTACGTAAGGCGCGTTTAGCAATGTCTATTACGATAATTAAAGTTTCAAGTTACGGGCGGCGTAAACTTTAAACCATCAAGTCTCACAAACTGTATTAAAGTTTATAATCGGTTTGAAACGTAATTAACCGCTAAATTTTATTTTCAGAAATAAACTGACAAGTAGTTAGGGCCTCTAATGTTATTAGCCCGAGCGAAATTAATTGATGCCGATAAATTGGCGAAGTGCGACGTAAATTTCAGTTACCATAATAAATAATGAAGGCGAACGGTGTGTGCCGACAGAAGACGTGTGTGGGAGAAGTGGAATGGAGAGGAAAATAAAAAAGGTTACAAATGAGGGAGTGATATATGCTGTGGTATTTATCAACAAAACTATTTCAACACTTTTTTACGGTGTGATGTATAGCACATGCGGTTTTTATATATTTTAAATTTATTACTTGCTTGCGTATGTATTTTGTTTCCTTCCTCGAACATTGTTTACTTTACAAAACTAAATTAAAAAAATCTTTTCTAATTTTTGCTTGACAATTTTAATCACGTTGGTGCGCGTTCGCTGCAAAGGTTGTTTGTTTTACTTCATTAATTTTTTTTATCGATTTTTATCTAGTAATCTACTAATCCGGACAGACTCAGTTCGACGTTATAAAAAAGCCGTACACGTCCCGCGATCCGGGAGGAAAATTGGAACGGCGAAAACATCATTTCTCGGTTTCAATCAACATTATTACTTGTTCTACAAAGGTCCCGGCGATTTGCTTTGTTACTGCTAATGAAAAGTTACAAAGAAGGGAACTTATTTAAGATGTTCTTTGCGAAACGATAATGTATTTTCCCAGAAAAAGAAAAAAACGAAACGAAAAAAGAAAAAAAAATTAACGACGCCGGCGCCGCCCGGGGCTTATTTTTCAATTCATAATGAGATCTGAAAAAAAGGAGACGATACTTATACATATATTTTGGCTTCGGCTGGGGCGAATAATTTCAACACGTGTCGTGGTTGGTGGTGAAACTTGAAATTGGATTAATCTTAATAAGCGGCGGTATGAAGTACTTTTCGAATTAAGCTCGTCGCTGTTAGTGTGACAGTAATGGTGGAGGCGCCGTAGAGGCTGAGAACGCGAAAACATCGTTGAGGAATCATCAGGAGGTCGGCTTCCCGCGAGGATTCATTCGTTCGCGGGTCCTGTCAGGGAATACTAATGCGTGCTGAGCGATGGAGCGGTTCGCCCTTCAGCATACTCAATTCCGTAAACAATCACGGGCCTACTCTTCGCCGGACCCTTCTCCTCCCGAGGACAATCACATTAAAAGCTCCACCAGTGAATCCAGAAGGAATTTATATGTTTAACAGATAACTAACGAAAATAAAGAATAATAAGACAATGAAAGGAAACGAATTACTGTTCAATATTTGAAGTACTTTATAAAAATTATTGGTTGCGTTTGACGTTTCAGTTATTCCAAATAAAATTTAAAGGCAGCAATAGACGATCATAAATTGTAATTTATAGGTAATTATTGAATCTCGTATTCATTGTCTTCTTAAGGAAAACAAATCATACAAGCTTCGGTGAGTTCTTTTGTTTTTGAACTATAAAAGTATCGTATATTAAAAATTATACGTTTATAGAAAATTGTGGAAAAACTTATAAAATTCTAAACAATAGCAATATACACACTAAACCCTGAGTTATTTTCATTTAGGAAAGATGAAGCAGTAAATAATGGAAAGCACTATGAAGTTGGAAAGTGGAAGAGTAAGCAACAAAAGTTTCTGAAATAAATATGCCACCAACAGGTTTAATAGCTAAATATAACAATTTAACACACCTTGTATGACAGTACGACAATTGAATGAAGAGGTAGGAAAAGATTAAAAGATTATATAACAGCATAAAAACGTTTTCATAGGATATGGATTAATGCCAGAGAGAAAAAATGTAAAATACTCATTAAGGTGGTGCACCGGTGTACTCCGGCTAGCTGTGACATAGACTTGTGATTTGTAAGGAAAAATAGAAAAGAATAAAAATTGAGGTTGTGAAAATGAAATACTTAAGAAAAAATAAAGGTAAAACAACAAAAGCCAAACTAAGTACTGAAAGTTTTAAATCAAAAGCTGCTGGGGAAACCACAGAAGAAATAAGGCGTAACAGAAGAATATACGAAGAAGAATGTGGCAAGAGGAAATTAGAGAAGCAGTGAAAAATGAAATGAATATTATATTAGGGGGGAAAAGATGAAAAGAAAATACTCCAGGAGGAGCAAATAAGTTTAAGTAAAAAATAAAGAATTGACAATGAATTTTTCTTAAACATTCGTTGAGCTAATACAAACCAGAATAAGAACAAGCAAAAAATATGTAAATAAACAAGTCAAAGCTGTGAGCTAGAAACGCATACCAATTGGGCTGCTAAATAATTTTATAATAATCGCTTTCACACTGAGAAAAATGGACTTTTGCGATTTTGATAAAACATCATTCCTATCGATAAAATATAAGTATAATGTAAAAGTAAAGGGTGATTCAATTAGTGCTTTAGGATTTTAAATTGAAATAAAACGCAAAAATTTTGCTGCGACACAAAATGTTTTTTTATTCAAAAGAGCATCTTATTACAATTATGTTTTGAAGATAATATCATTCAAATGTGTACCAGGACTTTGTTGGCAATAGTGCATTCGATCAATCATCATTACGTTTCCACACATTGCGGCCGGTATCTCACGAAGAACAGTTCTGATGTTGGTTTTTAAATCATCAATAGTTGTTGGATTGTTAGCGTCAACTTTTGACTTCACGTAACCCTACAGGAAGAAGTCACACGGCGTTAAATCACAAGATCTTGGTAGATAATTGAAAATTTTTAGCTTAATCGATATTAAAACGGAAGAAGAGATCGTATTCTGTTGAACCACAAAGATTTGCAAAGTTCTGTGGTTGCTGATACAGGTATACTCCAAGATTTCAAATACTAGCAAAAATATCTTCAAGAGGTGCAGGTCGCAAGTCGCAGGTTGAAAATAATCAATTGTATAGTTGCTGGATTTAAAAAAGCATACACTCAAAACGTCTTGCTGCGAACTTGACTTTTTTGAAATTATTTTCGTTTTATAACTCAAATAATTATTGTCAAAGTGAGAGACCGACATTAGTATGTCGCATTTAAGTGTTGTCCAAAAAACGCAAATAATTACATAAATTGAAGAAGATTAACTGAAAGATTTGGAGTTAATAAAAGTACCATACAGTTTTCTTCTCAACTCGTAAAAATGAATGTGACAATGAATGTGATTTAATTGTCAGTGTTTACGACAATCAGACATCGATTTACACTACACTAATATAGCCTAAAGACTTGTATGCTTTTTTTTTAATTCCGTAACTGTAACATACTACATCAAAAAGTTGACAAGTACATTTCTACGAAATCAAGTTCCTGTGATATTATATTCGCAAATAAAAGTCATAACAAAAATGTTTCGGATATAAAGAAATTAACTGACAGCGATTGGAAGAAGTTCTGTGGACGTTTTGAGAATGAGAAAAGGACATAGTAGAAATAATTAAAGCAGAACGTGATAAAAGAGTTATGGAAAGTTGCAAGCCTAAACTCAATAAGACTAAAATTAAATATGAAGGAGAAATACAAGAGTTTCTATATGAAACAAGAATTGAAATTGTATTTTTCACATTGTGATACAAATTTAATTTTAATTAAAAATTTGAAAGTCACTGTATAAGAAATTCACGAAAAACAACATTTATATTCACTTTAAATTAACAAATAAACAACACACTATAAGTGTGACCAATCAGTGTATAAAACAAACCAATGAACTTTCGGTTAGCACCATCACAGATTAGTCTTGAAGATGATAAAATTATTCCAAATTCCGCATGTAATCCGTAAATGTCGGCGAAACAGTAAACGAAATAAATTCAGAGCAGAAAGAAGAAATGAAAAAGCAGAACGAATGTTTGGTCAACTTGTCTCAGATGATGAGTCTCGATTATATCTCGAATCAAATTTCCAGCATGAAGAGGACCTGCTGCAAGAAATTTTTGAGGACCTTAATACACCTCGGGGCAATAGATAAATTCTGGATCCTCTTTAAATGTTTGAAGAAGATGTGTTAAATAAACTATGAAATATCAGGCTGAAAAATATTTTTCAATTAATACAAACATAATGTTACATTCCGTGAAGTAAATTGTAATTTTAGATTGGTCACGCCACCTAAGAGCCAGCCAAAGATTCTAGTTCTTTCCAGACTCGCCCTAAGTGGTGGTAGAATTAACTGGAATTTTCGTTACTTAAGACCAGTAGTATAAAACGTAGTTAACCACGCGATCAAGATGTGGTTAAGTAATATCATTGTTGGAAACGTAAACTTTCCTCCAATGATATCGCTTAACCACAGAGTTAACTTGATCGTGTAGTTAACTAGGTTTTATACTACTGGCTCTTATTCGCCGTTATTCTCGAATAAGTAGTTTGTAGTTTATTGTAGTTTATTGTTTAATGTCATATAAATAATCACATATAATCACAATAATAATAATAGTAAATCACAAAATTTTTTCATACTTTCATACAAATTAGTCACATGAGCTAGGCTCGTGGGTGACTGCGATAATATTTTGAGATTAAGATGAGTTCAAGCGCAGCAGTACTTTGTAATTTTTGTATGCATGTATAAGAAAATAAAACAAAAGTGAAATTCAATTTAAATATCATTTAAATAGTTTATTACTTATATTAGCTACTTTTTCCTGTAAAAATCAACAACTTAACATTATTGTTTAAAGAAATTTTTCATCCATATCTTCAATTTTTTTTTAAAATGAGGAAAATATAAAGTAGTTTTCAAATCAGTAGGTAGTAGATTATAAAAGTAAGGTCCAAGATATCTTACGTGTCTTTGCCCTTTAGAAGTACTACAATGAGGGACTAGTAAATTACTTGAATTGGAGGCCCTCGTATTAAAATTATCGTATTCTATGTTAGGGATTTTATGTTTATTTAAGTGTGTATATATAATTATAGATTTTGTATGTAATTGTTGAATATTTAAAACATCAAAAGTAGAGTATAAGAGATTAGTCGGATATGTTCTAGGCTTTCGCAGACAAATTTTTAAGATTAGTTTCTGGGTTATTTCTATATCTTTTATTACTGTAAAGTTGGCGGAACCCCAGGCTGCGATTGCATAATAAATTAGGTTTTGTACTACCGCAAAATAAACTGTTCTTAATAAATTGATATTACAGTATTGTCTTAATTGCATAAAAAAATACAATGTTTTCCTAACTTTTTTTACCAAGTTGCGAACATGTAGATGCCATCTCAGATTTGAATCAATTGTTAATCCTAAATATTTGGTACTTTCAGAATATTTTAAAATGGTGTTGCAGAAACTAAATTTGGGGATATTATCAAAATTATAGTGTTGAAGAGAAAATGGAATAATAACAGTCTTGTCAATATTTAATGATAATAAATTGAAATCTAACCATTTTTTAACTTTTTGTAAACCAATAGTGGCAAATTGAACAACATTCTCCCAAGAGTCAGATGTAAAAATTATCGCAGTGTCGTCAGCAAAAGCAGTAATTTCACCTTGAATATCCAATGAAAACAAATCATTAACATATAATAAGAAAAGAATTGGCCCAAGAACAGTTCCCTGAGGTACTCCCGCTTTAATATTTTTTTCTGTACTCAGTGTCGATCCTATTCTTGTACATTGCATTCTATTTATTAGATAACACTTCAACAGATCAAACGCTTTACCTCTAAATCCATAACATTGAAGTTTATTCAAGAGCATCTCATGGGGTACAGTGTCAAAGGCCTTCTTTAAGTCTAAAAATGTCCCTAATACTTTTTTTCTTGAATCTAATTTTGTATAGATATTTTCGGTTAAATTAATCACGGCATCATTAGTACTCATTTCCTGTCTAAATCCAAATTGTGCACTATGTAAAATGTTATTAACTTTAAGGAATTCCAGAATTCGATGTTTAATGCATTTTTCAATTATTTTAGAAAAAACTGAGGTTAAAGAAATAGGTCTATAATTAGTAAGTATCTTTTTATCTCCTGACTTATACACAGGAATAACAACTGTACGTTTTAACTCCTTAGGAAAAATCCCTTCATTTAGACACAGATTGTAAATGTAACATAAAGGTGACGATATTTGTTGAGCTATTACCTTAACAGTGCGATTTGAAAATTCATCAATACCTGGTGCAGATTTAGTAGTAAGTTGAGAAATATAATTAAGTACTTCGTTGCGAGAAATAGGATAAAAGAAAATACTTGTATTTAATCTTGGCAGATGAAATGTTTCAGTCGTTTTGACAATAGAATTGGATATTGTAGTACCTACTTCTGTAAAATGATTATTAAACTGAGTAGCTAATTCTAAAGGATTATTATAACTATTTATTTCAGAATCACCCATCTTTACGGAAATAATCTTGTCACCTTTCTGTTTAGAAATATCACAACTGTCAAATATAACCTTCCAAGTCTTATTTAAATCTCCACTAGCCTCATTTATCTTATTTGAAAAATAAATATTTTTTTGTTCACGAATAAGCATAGTTAAAGTATTTCGATAATGTTTATAATATGTCCTTAGATTATCATCATCAGCTCTGTTTAATAACTGTTTAGCAATTTTATCCCTGTGACGAATACAAGAGATTAATCCCTCAGTAATCCAAGGTTTGAGTTTCTTTCCTTTAAATCTGTATGTTACAATCTCGGATGCACTTTCAATGCACGTTTGTAGCTGTTCCTTAAATATATCATAGGCTAAATTTGGATCTTTAGTGTCGTATATTTTTTGCCAATCAACATTATTAACCTTATCAACAAGAAGTGTATAGTTTAAGCGTTTAAAGGTTCTATAATTAGGTTCAATAACTTTTTCTTCATTAATGTTTTTATATAAAATAGTAGCAAAGTGATCAGTTATGAAAGACTGTAAAACTTTTGTATGATATGCATCAATATTATTAGCTTTAACAAAAATGTGATCAACACACGTAGAGGAATTATCGGTGATCCTGGTAGGTCGTAGAATATATTTGGTAAAACCAAACATTTGCGTGACATTTAAATAATTAGTAACTGCAGAATTATTTGCTAATAGGTCGATATTAATATCACCGACAATTATTTGATGTTTATCGTGGATATCACTCAAATAATCCTGAAGTTCATCAATAAAAAGATCGATGTTACCTGAGGGGGAACGATAAATACAAGTAATTGTTTGCTTTTTTTCATTTTGGGCAATATTAAGTTTTATACAGTTAGCATTTGTGAACGTTATATCAGTCAAATGAACTTCATAACCATCTCTTACAAATATTGCAATCCCATCATTTTTGTTATTTAAAATTTGTGATTTATAAAAGTTATATCCTACGATTTTATAATGATCTAATGAAGATGCTAACCACGCCTCTGTCAATATAATAACATCAAATTTTACATTCAGTGTGCTATAGAAAAGAATAAATTCATCAAAGTTTTTTTTAATACTTCTAATATTCAAGTGAAATAAAGAAAATTCAAGTGGTTTATCAAAGTTCTCAAAATTATATAAAATTTCTTCATGTAAATGATCATTATCGCAATCACCCACTTTACCATTTATAGAATTCATGCAAAACTATATTATAAATTTACAATATTATAATAAAATTAAAAATTCTTTATGTTAAGAAATACTTAATAATTCCCTTTAATGTTACTATTCTTTAACAAAACACTAATTCCAATATTTTAGAATCTACTAATAATAAAGTATAGTAAATAATTATTCGGAAAGAAAAATAATAACTATAATTCTTAAATTTAGTAAATTGAATATTATTAAATGTGAATAATGAAATAACTAACTTAAACCAAATTTTGTAATCTGTATTACTGAATACTATTTTAAACTTGAGAGGAAAAAAAAGAAAAACAGTAAATACTTGTAAGCAGGTAGGCGTGCAGCAACGCGAAATTTTTATTTACATCAGCCTCGACCAATCTTCTTCCGACTCAATCTTGATAACTGATCCATTCGTAGCGATGAATATTTTCCCATCAAAAGTCCAAACATTTTTCACCGTGTAATTATTTACTGCCTTCTGTAGAAGTAAATAACGAATTTTTGTCAGATCTTCTTTTATCACAATACCAGTGCCCTTCAACGTTTTCTTGTTGGTGAAGACCTCGTACCGTTTCTTATAGTTAACGAATCTTACTATCAGCGGACGACTTTTTCTTGAGATTGTTTTCTTAGTCGGATCGCCAACTCGATGAATTCTTTCAATATCCTCATTCACAATATTTAATTTCATTTTATTGTTAAATAAATTTTGAACTAAATCAACGGAGTTCTCATTGGCCTCTTCTTTAATACCATAAATTCTTAAGCACCATCTTCTACTATATTGCTCCTGTATACCAGCTTGAGTTTTAACTTCCTCAATTTCTCTTTTTATTTTTTTATTCTCACTTTCCAGTGTATTAATACTATTTTTTACTTCAGTTAACTCGTTTTCCACTTCAGTTAATATAAATTTAGATAGATTTTTCGCTATAGTATTTAAAAATGCTTCACTGGAAAACATGGTTTTTATGGTTTTTGATACCATGTCATCAATTTCTTCCAATTGTAACTGTGTAAAACGCATGTTGTATTTAGCAGAAGCAAATTCAGTACAAAAAAGTTACACTAGTTGAAACGGCTGAGATTTAATACAAGATTTTGCACACCACACCCAGCAACACGTCCAGCTAGCACGACTGCATTATTCTGACTGAAGTGAATTACTGTATAAGCGATTTTTAAATCAGTTTTTATTTAGAAAGCGACGTGTGTAGGTAGCGAATAAGTAGAACGGTTAAGTTATAGAAGTATTATTTGTTAGACAAAAGACAAGTGTTGCAGCTTGATATTATTTGTGCTTTCATTGTGTTAAGTGATCGTAGACATGAAAGTGTTTTCAAAATAAACGACGATTATAATTTGTGAACCCCGAAGTTGTAAAAGTAATGGTAATAATTTAATTTTTTAGATGTTCCAAATATTAATAGAGAAGATGTTATTTTCTCATTCGTTTTTGTGTAGTAGAGTAATATTTTTGCCACGAGCGGTCGCTTATCTATATTTCGCTTCGACGTTATTGTTTTTCGCCAGAATAAGTATTTTGAAAAATTCGGCAATAAATTCGTTTTATCTGCGTGTTTATGATAACTGGATGAGGGCGAATGGTCGTGCGCGGGACAGTGTGAGATACGGACCATACACCGGATATATTATTACTCGGCCCCAAAATCGCTTATGTACGCAAGGGCCTTGTTTATGTATTGCGTCCCGTTTTAGCATATCGGAGAAATATCGACTGTTTATATTGATATACTGCCGCAGTAACTGGTCGGAAACGTACGACGTTTTTCATTTTTATCCGCGTATTGGATGCAAGCAAAAATATCGGAAGAGGAAGGCGCGATAACAAAAATGCCGAAAACATTTTTTAATTCCGACGAGACAAAATCATATTCGCGAAATTCCGTCTCTGCGTCAATTCAATTGAAATTCGAGGGGAAGCGCGTCGTCCTCGACTCTGAATGCTCCAAATTGCCTTTTAACAGCAGTCTAGATGACAGTTATTCGGAGAATTAACGCCGTCCAACTATGCTCTGAAGGTATTAAAACTTCATGAACGGGAAAGTGAAAATATTGAAATTCTTAGTTTAATTGCTGCCTAATTAGAATTTAATTGGCGGAGCAAATAATATTGAAATAACCTGACATGAAGAAACTTCCAGCTTTTATCTTTGTTTGTTCGAGAATAAAACCCAAGTTCCATTGCACAAAGTTTCAAGACGGTTTTCATAATTAAATCGCTCAAAAATTCTATTTTCCACTGCATTGTATTCGTTGCTTCAAAATAAAGCGATTTTGAAAATTGAATAAACGCCGCGCTGGTTGATGATATAGTAAAACAAATCAGCCCAATGATATTCTGTGTTGGCAATGTAAGTTTATTTAGTGAAGTTTGCTTAGAGAAGTGCAGAAAGCTCTAGGAAACTAAACGTTTTAGTTCCGAAACCTAAAGCAGTAAATATTCCCGCGCTTTGCTTTGAACTTATGTTTGCGCTGAAACAGAACAAAAAGAGTAAATAAAATTAAACGGGATCGCGAAGCACGGACAGGAATAATCCGTGGTAAGCTGGCCGTAAAATAAATTAATATTACCGTACGTTAGTACATAAAAGCCGGGAGTAAAGAAGAACGAAAGCGGTTAAAATATAGTGACGGCGGCTTTGTTGTACGAACAAATAAATGCATATCTTGATTCCATGTAACATCCGTCTGTCTTGTAATCAGTAAACAAAAGTGCTTACAATTTACAGCCTCTCGAAAGAAAGCTTTTGTATAAGAGCTTTCTAATTTGTTGTGTTGACTGTTGTTATTATCCTAAATCTCTCGAGATAAAATCGGGTGTTGCAACCAACCACTATTTATGTCCGCAGATAAAACACTTTTTGCAAATTTTTAGCGTTGATTTATGGGGTGTAATTACTTTGACGTTGCTGAACAAAAATTCGCTTCTTATCGTTGTCACGCCCCTTCTTATTTTGCATACGTCACTCAAAATGTTATCGTTAATTATGCAAATTTTGCACGGAATTTTTAACTAACAAAAACATATACAATTACGTACTTTTTACATTGGAGCACATGTGATGTGTCTTTTGATAACGTTAACGTTGACTAACCCTCAAGTTTGTTGCAATAATTACACATGCATAACGTAGGATAGCATAATTTAAATTTCATCAATATTATACTCTTATTTTTTTTAAGTTTGAATCTTTTCAGCTATTTCTCTTGTAATAAAGTTTATTTAAATTGGAATTTCTTAAATGTAGGAACGTTTGATTTGAGACGAAGATATAAATTTAATGGTCCGTAATAATTTAGTCGTCGTGGGAAGTTTTTATCCATATTATTCAATAGAAATATATCGAGAAGTCGTCTCTACATCGGAGGGGTTTAGTAAACAGCTTGATTGTAATAATGCGATTTGGGTTGTTCTGGGCCGAATCCGGGAATCCAAGCGGAACATGTCCGAGGAGTGTATCGGATTAATCTGCTCCCTTGCGAAGCTTTTAACCTAATGCATCTTCAGAACAAGAAACTTTACGACTGCGTCGTTCCGGTTCTCCTTGTTTTTCTTTTCGTTTTTTTCTGTTTTTAATCGGATATTTTAAGCGTCACATATACAACACATTTATTACCGAAATCGTGCTCTTGTAAAACATGCCGGGAAGATTGTTTTGCCTTTATACCAAGCGGTCCTTAAAGTTTTACGAGCCGACGATCTCCAGCAAACAATAAAACGATATTTCTACGTCTTCGTCATCGTTTCCCGGATCACATCACGACAAATATATGCTTGACGTGCAATAAATTCCAGCGGGGTCCCAAGGCGAAGGTCGCCCCGGCTCTTTTAAAACGGGCCGGAAAGTCGACGATTGAGACACGAAGGGACGTTTTTGCATTTTCCAATCGTTAAATCAATCGTAAAAGTGAAATTCGCCGTTAGGGCGTCGTAGCAAGTAATACACTTTCGATTCGGTCGGTCACGTCTGCAAGTTACGATTTTCCGATCCCCTCATTAGATGAACACGTTCCTGATTTACCGATTTAGACTTATGCTTTGTTTGGATGCGATAAAATTTAACTAACAAATGACGATCACGTTTACAATACCGCTTTTGCACTCCTTAGCTTTTCACAGTCAAATTTAAAGTTACTCCAATTTTATGCTTGAAATATTTCAGGATAAAGAATTTCCAGTGCTTTGCATCAAACTCTATTTATTCCTTGAACTTCAATTCTTTTTTCTGTTTGGTCTAATTTTTATTGTGATTTTTCTCATCATTTATCCCTCAATTGTTTCATAGGTTCCAGGACAACTTGCATGGGACAGTCAAAAATTTTTTTGCTTGCCTAACACGTTACTTTTTTAAATCCTATTATATACATCTTTCGTACGAATTATCCTCAGTGATTCTGTTGAAGATTTTAAAACTTTTTTATTGGATAATCATCGGCAATCTATTTTTCCTCTTCTCCTTTTTCTTGAAAGTTGAAAGATGCGTAATCTATTCCCATTTAGATCCACAGTCCCATTATTCGTTTCCATTCTTTTCTATTATGGTCTCTGGCTTTCCAACTTCTTTCATCCGTTTCTTTCAACTTCTCGCCGTCGCTTTCTCGGACTCCCCCTTCCTTTTCTTGTAATTTGGCCTTTTCCAGACTATTCTTCTTTCTGCCATTCTTTCATTGTAACCCAAGCACTGCAATCTTCTCGCTTGACCTAAGCTGGCTCATAAAACTCTGCGTTTGTTCTTCTTTCATATCTATCTTCTGTTTTTCTTCTCATTATTTTCTAATCTATATTTTTTTTCTTGTGTTAAGTGCTCTATTCTCCCAACCTTATTCTCCTCACTTGTTCTCCTTCCCCTCTTGTTATTTAGAAATGCTCCCTTTCCTTCCTTGCAATTTGACCTCTTCTAGGTTATTCTTCTTTCTATGTAACCCGACCATGCGACCATTGCAATCACATCGCTTGTCCTTTGCTGCTCATTATAGAACTCACAAATCTCTGCATTTGTTCTTCTTTTTCTTTCTTCATAATTTTCTTCTCATTATTTTCTAATGCTACATTATTATCTTTCTTGTATTAGGTGCTCTATTTTTTCTAACTTTAATCTCCTCATTTCTGCTCTTTCCCTCTTGATTTTTTCCGCCCTTTTCGCCTTGTTCCTTTTTGTACTAATTAATGTACCTAATTATCTGGGAGAGCCCGTTCCTTAGTTCGTAAGATTTTTAAACATTTTGCCTGGCCTCTCAACATTCGTGCTTTCTTCTTAAAATAATCTTAGGTTTGGGTCCTTGTCTCTTTAATCATTTATTTCGACCAACTGCTAAGCTTCTTCAATGTTGTAAATGTTAATTTTATTTAAAGTTGGTTCGTGTCCGATGAAATTTGTATCACAAAATCTTTTAACCGGACATTAAATCGCGCACTATACACTTAAGTTAAATTAAGTGTATAGTGCGCGATTTAGTGTCCGGTTAAAAGATTTTGTGATGTTAATTTTATTGTTGAAAATTTACTTCTAAGTAAATGTAATAAAAATTGAGAGAAGGTCCTATATTTTTTCTATAATTGTTATAAATCCAAATAAAATGAGAGAAAGAAGGAAAAACTTAGACGCCATAGCATAATAGCTTTACAAAATCCAAACACGTGTTTGGACAACTATACCAGTAGTAGTTGAGATGTGGATGAAGTTATTTTCTGTAAATTCAGAAATTATTTTAATTTTCTGTATTGAAGATGCCGAATACGTAGTTAATTTTAAAAAAAAATTATAAGGCCTAATAATCCTTTAATAATGAAGGGATTGTTTTCTTTCTAAAAATATGAAAAGAAAACGAACCACAAATAGAGTTCTCATCACAAAGAAACTCAAAACACATTTCCCGTATAATACGCATAAAAGTGCTTAAATGGGAAGTTTTCTGCGAAGTTTCGGTCTGTTTGCGCTGGAAAATATGACCGAATTAAATGCGGTTCCTAAACACAATTTCATTACGAGCTGAAATTTCCGCGCGGAACGCGACCGCAAAACCTCCGCGCCCCACCAAAGCGAAAGATACGGGAAAACAAATCCCGCAGCCGAACTGTAAACAAAAACACAGTAACAATGTTGACTTTCTGCATTTATAATACCGGTTAAAGTTTCGCCGGCGATCCCCTTTCGGCGACGTAATATGTTCATAAATACTCCTGTGTACACGATCTCCTAATTAGCAATTTTTTACTTCGATACTTCTCATAATTAGGTCTGCGCTTTTAATAATAACCAATAATCAATATAAAAACGAATTAGAGTAGGCGTTGGAATTTAAATCCATGTCTTGGATAACGTCATAAGTCATAATAATATTAACTGTCAATCAATTGTAACATAAATAACACGCTGGAAATGTTGTTTAATATTAGTCACGCAGTTGCCCGTAGAGTTCAAGAGTATATTGATATAGGTAGCGATCGTTTTATGTATCTGCTTTAATTTTTTAAAAATAAAATGTTTTTCTTGCTTTGGATGTCTTCATTTCAAGTTAAGGTTAAGTTCAAATAGAAACGTCAAAAGTGACTGAAGGAACGTTGGATGAACTAAATAATAGAGGCATGCGTGTTTGGTTGCATCCCCAACTCTAATTCATTTCTTGTTATTTACACGGTATGAAAAAAATGTCTGAAAAAGAAGTTGAAAAAATTATTATACTGGATGTTCCATCACAAAACCTACATTTTAGCCAACGTGTCAAAATATCGTTGAGATTTTATAAATTATGAAAGGAGTGAGACTTTGAGTAAAGAAATGAAAAGACAAATAAATGTCGAAGCCGAGGAAAAACATAGAAACTTTAACTCATTCACAGTACAAGCAGAAAATTACAGGAATCATTTTGTGAAGTTCAAAAAGCATAGTTTTAAGTTTCCTTCCCAATATAGTTTCAGGAGAGCTTATGTCAACAATAAGCCACTTGCCTTACACTTTTATTTACTTTAGTTGATAACTCAGCCGGCGAAGCTTTGTGCTCTCGGAACTTTCGTTCTGGAGCTCGCCGGAGTTTCCGCGCAAATTTAAAACTCCAAAGAGTTGCCGTAAAATCTGTTAAACATGCAGATTTGTTTATTTTTCCGCGCTCTCTCGTTACTTTTCGCGTCAGAATACGAACACAAACGGAATTGATAATCACGCGACGTGGCTTTTACGCAACGCTAATAAAAAAGCTCTGCAGTAATTTGTTATATTAATATTATTATAGGTTTATCTCAATAATCCAATTTTCCAAATGCACGAAACTTCAAATTAACAAACTGAGACTAATTTATATAATAAACAGAGGCATGTTCTCGTTAATTTACAGGAATTATTTTATTGAAGCAGTTTATGCCAAAAATGTTTGGATGTCAAACATACGAGAAATTCATTTGAATCAGATTTCTACCATCGTCCAACTAAAATACCTAAGCTGTAATTTCCGTTTTGGGAGAAATTATGCGCGCGTCATTAATTAATCATTAGTCATTACGGAAATGTTCTAATTAGCCGGAAACGTGCGCACAGCCGGAGTGCATTTTGAGGTATTATACACGTTAATTCCCAGAAATTACGCCCAGGAGTGAATACGATGCGCATCCTGTCCAAAAAGCTGCAAAATATATTCGGCGAGTTTCGCGAATTACCAAAATAACGCTCCAGGCCAACTATTCATCATAGCTTTCTTGTGCAATGTATTCCTGTGGTATCTGCAGACAAGAAAGTTTTAAAATGAAAAGGTGTCTGCATGATACTGCCAGATATATGACCGGCTTTCAGACAGGCGGGCTCAATATGTTATAAGTGTGTTGGAGTTAGATAACCCGTACGTGATAAATGTTCAATACTCTATCAAATTACGCATTGTTCACGGATGGGAATATTAACGATGATTATATCCTCGTCACAGTTTCACAACAAAGTCGCACTTGACGATAAACTCGATTATTCAAACCGTAAGTTGGATTAGAGCGAAATTAGCTCAACACTATCATAAGCTTTAATACCATTTGTTGCCTGTAGATATATGAACATTCATGCATTCCCTTCATTAATTTAGACCTGTGAAATATTTAAAACGATGGTAAATTTGTAATTATTTTCTATCCACGAAAAATGTTTACATCTAGATAGATAGGCCACCCGCAAATCAGAAAGGAATGGCCTGTTAATAATTGTCGCCGCTTCCCGGTAAACTTCGTGCATGTACCTACTCGTTAGTTCTCGTTGGCTCTCGTGAGGCTCGAAGCGAAAGAATCAAGTTTATAAAAGTAGGAGTGGGCGTGAAGTTTAAAACAGTTTAACTATTGTACAATTATTAACAAGCTACTAGTCCATAGGTACTAAAAGTTAAGAAATATTCAAAAGCATAAACTCCTCTAAGTTCGTGACCAATGACAGAATATTTAAGATAATTGAACTTTAAGTTTGGGAGAGAAAAAAATTTAAGCCGAACACAAACTTTCTATTCTCTTTTAATGCGTCTTGGTGCACGGGAATTCTTTGTGTTTAGAAAACTCAGTGACAGATGAATGATTTCAAAAATGTAGTCTGCGCGAAGAGAAGGTCTGTTTGTGACTGGCTTCACTCGGGACGAAACTAATAGCGGTCGTGATAGGAGGATGTGTTCGGGGAAAAATCTCAGATAAGAGATTGGATTTGTGCGGATCCGTTATTTTAAGGTCAGATGCATTTTCCTGCTACATTTCACCCATTTATTTGCCTCATGCGGAAAATTTAATATAGAGCTTATGAAAATGTGTGTTTGAAATGATAAAAGTTTTCATCTGTGTTTGTACGATCTGAAGGGCGAAAGAAATGCCCTCATATGTTATCCAAAACATAATAAGGGTGAGAAAAAGTACAGAAATAAATAAATGTTTTTTATAAAAGAATAAATTTATGAACAGTATTTGCCCAAAAAAATATATAATTCTTTTTGAGTTTCAATTTAAGGTGTACACGTTCTTGTTTGAGATTGTACGAATTCATCTCAAAAACGGGCAACGTTCCGCAACTATGTAACGCTAAATCTTGCTAGGCGTAATTACTTTTTAAAAGTATTTGCGTTTCAATTAAAGCCAGAATTAGGATTTCCGGCGAAGCCTATTAACGTGGCGTTGGACGAGGAAGAAGCGATCCTGCTTTGGCCTTTGCAAGAGCGAGACCATTTTAATTAACACGAGAATGGGAACGAATTAAAGTCATAAGATGGCATTGTACAAATACAAAACTGTTACCACCGATCCGGGAAGTTGGAGTGAATACGCTCTTCGCAAATTAACAGCGTTCGTTTGGCGAGCGAAAGATTAAGTCAATTTCGTCCAAATTTTGAAATCGCAAATTTTTAGGGTTACACGAAATTGTGAATGGCTAAATAATTGTTGGACATTAATAGGAAAGAGTCAAGAAAGCCTTTCTAGAAGATGGTTTCGTTACAACTGAAATATTCTTTTAGATTTGTAGCCATTTTAAACTATGCCTAATCAAGTTAGTCAGTAGTTTGAACATTTATTTCTGATTTAACAGTAGAGAGAAAACTGAATATAGATGATGCCCTAAAATACTCATTGTAACTGAAAATTTTCTTGGTCGATTTCCTTAAATAGAAAAACAAATTCATTTGATTGAAAATCTCAGATGTCTTCCTCTTATCGTTCGTTAGTGAATTCCGTTTGTATTCATCGCGTGACAGTGAAGAATAATCTGGGGATTGTTGAAATTGTAGCCGGCAAAAGAAAGCGAGAAGAACTTGATAATTTCGGCAGATAATCGCGGCCTTAGTATAAATGATGGCTTTATCTCGGGTCACCTCAATCAAGGCAAAGATAGAATAAATGGTGATTTGAGAGTGGAGACGTCGAAAGAAACAAAAGGTTTCGGTTTCCTTAACGTATGTTCACGTGAACGAATGAATATTTTTTTGAAGAATTCTCTTTTTGCTTGGCTTCTCAAATTTTACGTAGAATTGTTTCTTATTATAACAATATTACTATAGTTTTGTTATAGTTTCTACAATTTATATTAGCAGGTAAATTTTATACTGAAGTTGAATTCGTATCGAACGAAATTTCTTGTGGTTTGAATGAACCCAATGGGAAATATTTATTGCTGGATTTCATAAATTATGATTTATTTTATTTAATCTGTAACCGAATGTTTATGATGCCGGTCGCTTTATAACAAAATGCAACGTCATTTCTGCGTATTAATTAAACGCGTTACGCGGATGACCGCGTTTTGGAATATGAACTGCAAAATGCGCATAAATGCTTTTTATAGTAATTAGTTACGCTGATTTAAATATTAATGCGCTTCAAATTATTCACCATTTTTAATTTAATTTCGAATGATATAATGCCCAATTATGTATGTATACATGTATTTGAAGAAAAAATAAATTAAAACTAACTGGAGGTAACAGCGGTTCAATTTTTCAAAGTTTATACAAATCCTTGCCTCTTAACTTTAAATAATTATCAAGTTATAGTTCTTGCTTTTCTTTCGCTGCTACTTCGACTGTCATGCGATGAATACAAAGGAAATTCAATAACGAAGGATAAAGAGGACATCTGAGATTTTCTATAAAAAGAATCTGTTTTTCTATTTAACGAAATCGATCAACAAAATTATTATTAAAATAATGAGCAGCTTTCAAAACTGAATTAGATTCGAATTCAATTTTGAATCATAACGCATTTCAAAAATTCATCAGGTTCTTATTAAAATTTTAAATTAATTTCAGGTTTAAACCGACGTCAGTTTTGAGGCTAAATAGATACGTGGGAAAATACCCTTCTCTCAATGAGGCGCGCGAGCTACTTGCGCAACAGAATTTAGTTAAAGAGCTTGAGTTTAGATATAAACTCCTTCAAGATTATAGCCCTAAACTATATAGCATTACGCTATAGATGCAGAACACGAGCTTCCAGATTAATAAGTTTAGATAGAAGGTGTAAATGAGTAATAGAGAAAAACATATTTGGCAAAGTCCTAAAATTGTGAAAAATGTTTGTTTTGTCAACATACATATTTGTTTTAATGTTTACACTGTCTACGTAAAATAGAGTTTCCGAAGTTAACATCGAATTATTCTCCAACTAATTGTTAAATTAACCGTAAAATATGTGCGGCTGAAACAATGTTTACCTTCTGATTTATGTAATATATATTCAAATGAGTGCAGAACGAACGAACGAACGCAGAAATTTTCCAGAATAAACTCCCGTTAGGTGAGTCCCGTTCCGAAAATACGCAAGATAATTAAGCAAATGGATTTTAGGATTCATCTGAATAATCTCCGGCGAATTTTGAATTTAATTAGAGGAAATTTGAATTATTCCTTCGACTTTTATAGAGCCGGAGATTAAGCAATAATTCAGAATCTCCTACTTCTGTTAATGATGTCCCGGGCTTCTTTTGTTTGCCGCGCGCGCTGCCAAATTAAAACCTTTCCGAATTTAACGTGTCTGTCTTATTTTCTATGGGCTAAAATATGCCGCCGTCGTCCTCGTAAATACTTCCTGCTCGAAAATTGCAAACTTTAGTTGTAATTTGGCTCACTTTGAGGCCGACCCTCGAAACGAAATAATTTCTTTCTGCGTTTAATGTTACGGAAAATTTCGGAGGGACTGAAGCTTCATTTAGATCACGAAAGGAAGGGAAGCAAGTATCTAAAACGACCTTTATCGTAAAGTAAATCTCATTACAGGTACAATGTAAATGTTCATTTTATGAATGTTGAACATACAGCGTGTCGCTAAATTCCGTCGACATGGATGGCTTAACCACAGATTCCTGGGCTCAAAGTAAGATGATTCAACCCAACTTTATCTATTTCCAAAATTGCTTCGTTAAGTCAGTATTCTGCTTTAAAGTTACTTATTCTTATAACAAAAGAGCGCTTAAACCAATTTGTATAATATTTGGGTATGAGTGCCCACGGGAAGGTAAGTCACATTTTCAGATGGTTCTAGTAATTTAGAGTAGACAGCTATTGTGAAAAACAGGGTTACCACAACACAAATTTCGCAATAACTTTTCTGAGATTAAGAAGATAAGTTTAATTAATACATTTTCAGAACGAAGCATTCATTAGGAAGCTTTTTCGGGTCTTCTTAATTTTTGATACTTTTTACGGTTTGGTCACAAAATAGAAAAATCTAAGTGGCTGCAGCGCCTCTTATTGAAAAAAATAGCCCATACACGGAGAACAAATGCCTTTTGTATGGATAACTAATTTATTTTTAGAAAGGGTCATTCATTAGTGAATATTTTTGAAAGCAAATACTGTTATATGCATACTAAAGTGGAAAGTGTATTTTAATGTTTTAACACAGCAACAGTTCTTTGGATCAGGAAACAAGTACCGCTCAAATAATTAGGAACAATGCAGAAAAGTTGAAGAGAATGGGCGCGTTTAGCGAAGAGCAGCTGCTGAGTTGCTTACTCAGCAATCGTTTGTGATTGGTTCACATTAAGGTAATAGCCAATCACAAACGATTGCTGAGTAAGCAACTCAGCAGCTGCTGTTCGCTAAACGCGCCCATTGTATATACAGTTCTTGTAAACTTCCAGCCAACTTTCGTCATTCATATTTATGACGTAAGGCTATAACAATGTTGCCAAGTATTGAAGTGTTTACATATGATCGGTGGTTGATGGTGTATAGGTTATGTACGTGTTGTATATTCACAGTAAACACACCTGACGTTAGTGATAATTGAAGCGGTGGCAACATGGTCATTTTTTCAAAAACTTGTAGTAACAAAATGTTACTACATTTCAACGAATACATCGTATGTTACATCTTGAGTTCAGTTGGTACTGGTTTAAAGTCATTAATGACGAAAGTTGGCTGGAAGTTTACAAGAACTGTAATTCAAATTTTTACGTTGAATCTTTATATCTGGAAAAATTGTAACCATATTGAACATTTCTTGTAAATCTATTAAGGTTTTTACTTTTCAAGAATAAAATTAACTTTGCATCGTTTTTGAAAAAGTGCGTTGTTGCGTCTTATTATTAATAGCATATTCTCCTAGATTAGTTCAGAAATAATCAACTTATGCATCCATTTTCTTCAAGAATTCACAAAAAGAGCATTTAATTTTTACGTTATAATTCTGAGGATCTACTGCTAGTTCTACTTTTTCTATTGTTTTAAACCTTCTTCCGCTTCATTCTTTACTAATTCATCCATTTTGGCCGAAATTTTTAATTAGTTCTTGGCAAGAATTGTTAAGTGTTCGCCAAACTTTTCTTTTTCTGTACTTCATCGGTAATGTCATCGCATTCAGTATCTGAATTTGTGATTCATATTTCTCCGTTTGGTTATTTCATTTACATTGTTTTAAATAAATTATTCATTTATTAACCCATCAAATAAGAAAAATCTCATACAATGCAAATTACACGTGTATGGGTCAAAAGGACGGAGAGTAAGCTAATAAATAAAGCTGATCTTACCCTCTCCGCCTGAGTAACATGAAAAAGAGAAAATTGTAATTGTAATATGGCGACGCTCGAGATGCGAGCAAAAGAAAAAGTATAATGCTATTGTGGTGTTAGATACACAAGCTATGCTAAGGTTAAAATTAAAGTAACTGAAACGCTTTTAGCTGCAAGAATAAATGAAAATTATAACTAAGATAATTGAACTCAAAATGGGCACAAGTGCCAATAATGATAAATTAACTAATTCATTACCTAATTGATTAATTAATTGAGAGACCCACAACACTCTAAGGGACACCGGCACTTTGCGATGACAGCAAATGCACCTTGATACTATATTTAAATTTGAGTAAAGGCAAAGATTTTAAATTACTTGGGAGGTTATTAAAGATGCTCACATTGTTAAAGGAGAAGGATCTGCGGAAGAGAGCGGTGCGATGGATTGGAGGAGTAAGCAAACCCTTACTCCTAACATTGATGTAGTGTACGTCTATTCTAAAAGATAGCCTGTCGTAGAGATACACTGGGATTTTGCTGAACAAGATCTTGTAGTATAGTACACTACGGTGCAGGTAACGCCGATTGCGCATATTAAGCCATTTGGTCCAGTGTAAAGTATGAGAAATATGATCTCTACACTTAATTCAGTAGATAAAGCGGAGGCAAGAATTCTGAACCTGCTGAATTATCTGAACATTATTATTATCGAGGCACGGCCCATATACACAATAGTTAAAATGGCTCAAGACTAAGGTATCGCACAACATTTTTTTTTTAGTTTAATATTTAGAGAGTCTTTACACCCGTACAAGACTTTGAGATGACAATAAGCTTTCTGGATCATTTTTGTAACATGTGATCTGAATCGTAAATCTTTATCGACATACATGCCTAAACTTTTGCTGCAGTCAACGATAGGGATAGCTGTACCGTCAATGCTCACTTCCACATCCCTCTTCAGATGCGGCCATTCCTTAGCTTTTGCGAATACTAATATTGAAGATTTTGAAGGATTAAGGGATAAGCTAGAGCCGTACAAGCAGTATAAACGGTATCAAGATCGTGATTGAAATCATTAACACCTTGCACAAAATCATGACTTGGGAAGGAATGGTACAGCTGCGTGTCATCGGAGTACAAATGGAATTTACTTATACGCAAATTGTTAAATATCTTGATAAAGAGCAAGGGCCCCAAGATGCTTCCTTGAGGAACACCTGCGTCCACTGAAAATTCACTTGATATGTTATTATGTAACTTAACCTGCTGGGTGCGATTAGAAAGAAAATTGTATACCCGATTCACTTACTCCGATAAAACTTAAGATCGCTAGAACCAAATTATGATTAATAGAATCGAAAGCTTTGGTGAAGTCGAGTAAAGCAAGAATAGTAATATTATTAAGGTCACACCGCCTTTAAGATATCGTCTAGAAGAGCGGCAAGAACAGTTTCATAGCTGTGAACCTTCTCCAGGATTTTGGGAAAAATAGGAAGGAAACTCATGGGACGCAAATCTTTGAAATCCGAAGGTTTTTTATTTTTGGGTAGCGGTATGACCACAGATTTCTTCCAGGAGTCTGGAAATACACTATTCAGTAAACAAAAGTTGCCTATGAAGGTTAAATATGGCAGAAGGAAAGGACAGCATAGATTGATCATCCGAACAGTTACGCCATCGTGGCCAGGAGTTTATGAGTTATGAGTTTGTTTCCACTGCTGTCGTCATTCATTGACAGTTTTTTTTTTAAGTATTATTTATTTTTTACAATATTCCGTACTTAAAAGAGTTTAAAACTTTTCATCAACGTATCAAAAAAGGATGTGTATTCATTTCTTTCTAAAAGAGATGAAAGATCACGTCTTACAAATTCTTTAAATTCTGCTATGTCGGGTGTTGATGTTCTTATTTTTAGAGATAGAAATTCGGTTAAATTGGCAAAGGTTCTATGTTTTTCAAAATTTCTATTAAAGAAAAAAACAACTGCAGATTCAAAATATTTATACAACCGTATTTTTTTAGAATAACTTAAAATAACTCTGTAGTAATTTTTGTAATCCATTCGGTAGGAATTGGCATAGTTAAATATCTTCAACTAATTGTGGTTCGAGGAGTTAACGATATTGATGGGCTGGTTTAATACATAATGTAAAAAACTTTTCTTTTTATTATTTGTCATAGATTTATGTTAGTTTCAAGTTGAATTTGGTAAATATTTATTTAATTTTTTTTACAGGACATTTCACTCATGCATCGGCATATTTGTTTTTCTTTTTTTGTTCATTATTTGTGTTCATCAGGAACGCTACACAACGTAATTTAGATTTATTCTTTTGAAATTTTGCTTTAATTAATACTTTACATATCTGTTTAGCATTCTTAAAAAGTAGGAATAAGGAGTATTTTTTTTACTTTTTTCTTTGTATACTGATAAGTATTTAACTTTCATTTGTTTGTGTAATTTGGTAAATGAGTTCGAATGCGCATTTAAGAATTGCTCATCTAAATGTTAGGTCCTTGTTCACTGGTTTTAATGAATTGAATTTTTTGCTTACTGACAACTTCTATCATTTCTTAGGTGTTACGGAGACATGGTTGAATTCTCGTATAACTAACGATGCTGTAAATATACCCGGATACAGATATTTCAGAAACGACCGTTTAGGCAATGTTAAGGGCGGTGGTGTTGGTGCATATGTAAGTAACATTATTCGTAGTGTTGAGATATTTCAGTTTGATGTTCATACAGATGTATCTGAACAACTATGGCTTAAACTTAGGTTTAAGACTAAAACGATTGCATTCGGAGTAATATATCGACCACATAAAGTCAAATTGTCGAATTTCATTTCCAATTTGGATGATATCATTAGTCAAGTTATACCATGCGTTGACGAAATCATATGTGTGGGGGATTTTAATGTAAATTTCTTATCCCCTATTTGTGCAGCTACGGATCAACTTACATCTTGCTTTGCAGCTTACGGTTTAAAGCCTATTATAAATGAACCTACAAGAGTTTCTAGAACTACAGCTACTGCTTTGGACCAGATTTTTGTTAGTAATGTTGAAGTGTGTTCTAGCGGTACTTTGGATGCTGATTTAGTTTCTGATCATCGCTTGATATTTTGCGAATTGGATCAAAGAACTATTGTTAAAAAGCCCAAAATCTACACATTTAGAGATTTCAAATATTTTTCATATAGTGATTTTGATTCTGATATTCGTAGAGTTTCTTGGGATTTTATTTACGCCATTGATAACATAGATGATAAAATTAATTTTCTAACGACTGAACTTCTAAAATTATTTGATAAACATTGCCCATTGCGCACGATTACAATTAATAAACCACATAAACCGTGGATCACGGATGTAATGAAAATCATGATGCAGGATAGAGACAACGCGATGAGTAAATTTAAAATAACTAAGTCGCAGGATGATTTGGCTAGTTACAAGTATCTTCGTAATTTCACTTTAGCAGCCATCCGTCGTGAAAAACGCGCTTACATTGAATTCATTAGTCGTACGAAAGATTCGAAACAAACTTGGCAAACTTTGCGCAGAATGAATATTAATAACGAAAACATAACTGAAATACCGCCACATTTGGCTGATGTTGCAAAAATTAATGATCACTTTACTTCAATTTCAAATACTTCAGTACAAGACTGTAATCCGTCCATCATTTATTATTCTAATCACAGATTTCAACCTAATTGTTCATTTCATTTCTCACCTGTAAATGTAAGTGAGATTGAAAAAATAATACGAGGAATTAAATCAAATGCTGTTGGATGTGATGGAATTTCAATTAAAATGTTAAATTTTTGTATTCCTTATTTATCACCATACATAACTCATATTGTTAATTCTTGTTTGCTATCTGGTTACTTTTCTGATTGTTGGAGTGAAGCTATAGTGCACCCTTTACCGAAAATTAAAATTCCTGAAACCTACGCTGATCTCCGTCCCATTAGCATATTGCCTACCCTGTCAAAGATATTGGAAAAAGCTGCACACTTTCAAATTTCCGAGTATGTGGAACGTAACAATATTCTTCCGGAAGAGCAGTCGGGTTTTAGGAAAGGACATAATACGGCAACTGCTTTGTTAAATGTTGTAAATAACATCGTTACTGCTTATGATGGTGGAAAAGCTACGATACTAACACTGCTAGACTATTCAAAAGCATTCGACCGAATTGATCACCAATTATTATGTGCAAAACTAAGTTTCTTTGGTTTCGATTTGAGTGCATGTAATTTTTTTAAGTATTATCTATTGAACCGTAGACAAAAGGTAACTTTAAACAGTGTTTCATCTTTATCCAGTTCTCTGTACCTCAGGGGTCAATTCTTGGTCCTCTGTTGTACATTATTTATACGTCTGATTTCACCAAAGTTATTAAGCACTGTACTACTCAGTTATATGCTGACGATACGCAACTGCTTTATAGCTTTAAACCAAATGATTTAGCTGATGCAAGCGATTCAGTCAATTTTGATTTGAAAGCCTTAGGAAAAATCTCGTGTGAACATAATTTAATTATTAATCCTCAAAAATCACATATAATGTTATTTGCTCCTAAAAAATATATGTCCTTATCCACGGAACTAAAAATTGAAATAAACAATAGTCAGATTCAATTTAAATCACAATGTAAAAATTTAGGAGTCACATTTGACTCTTCATTGCGTTTTACATCATATATCAACAGTCAAATTTCAAAATGTTATTATAAATTAAAAGTGCTCTATGCTTCCAGAGATATCTTAAATTGTAATCTTCGTAAGCTCTTATGTGAATCACTTGTTTTGTCAACATTAAACTATTGTGATGTAGTATACAGTACGTGTCTTTTTAAGATTGATAAAAATCGCATACAAAGAATACAAAACAGCTGTTGCAGATTTATTCTCAATGTCAACAGAAGAGAACACATTAGCCCTAAACTAAATCAACTGAAGTGGTTGTGCATGGAAAGGAGACATATATTGCATTTTCTTACCCTTGCGCACAAAATAGTTTTAACTAAAAATCCTTCTTATCTGTATAGTAAGTTTGTCTTTAGAAATACTTTACACAACACAAATGTTCGATTATCTTACCTCCTGCATATGCCCCGACATTTTACTGCCTTTTTCAATAGGTCATTTGTATTTAATGCCGTAAAACGTTTAAATGGATTGCCACGTAAATGGTGGGATTTGTCAGTGAATCGTTTTAAATCCAGTTTTAAATTCTATCTTTTGGATGAGCAATTGAATGCTTGAATTCACTCTATTTAAAACTATTTCTTGTATTTATTTAATCATCTCTATTTATTTTATTTTGTTATTTATCTATTTTGTTATACATTGGACATTGGTATTATTTTCATTGTTTTACTTTGGTTAAGTGTAAGAATAGCTGTATAGCTAAACTTCGCCAAATAAAGAAGATTTATTATTATTATTATTATTATTAATTATTGGACTTTTTGGGTAGTTAAATTAATCAAATAGATTTTTTATGAACTGCAATTTTTTTCTAGATAGGATACGTTACCTTCTTTTTGAATAAAAATTTTAAAATATTCGTGATAAGAAAAAATTTAAAACGTCGATTCATAGCCAATAATTAGCCTTTCGACTACTGTTTGAAACTTTTTGTTGTGTACAACTTATAATAAACGGTTTTACCACCGATGGCCCTTACTTTTTATTCACCCTATATGTTTATTCTTCCGTAAAGCAAAACAGGTATTTCAATTTGTCGTTATGGATTCTCAAATCTGAATGTTTCGTAATAAAAGAACTCAGGTCGGGTTTCTGGAACGTTTCATTAAGTTAACGGTCCGATTAAAATAAATATTCCTATAGTTCTAACATGTGTAGCCACAGCAACGTGTACTTTAATCGGACTCTTAACTTAATGAAACGTTCCAGAAACCCGACCTCAGTGTATTCAAATTTACAGCTTTCCACATTTTATTAAACAAAATGCATAGAAGTCAATACGTTATATACCTAAACAGCAACTAATAAAAAAAAATTAAGGTAGTCTCTTGTTTCTTAAAAAAAATTACTAATTATCGCTTCTCAACGTCAAACGAATGAAAATGAAATTACTTGTTTTTAAACCAGGGGAAGTAAAATTGGCGCCATAAATTCGTGTTAAAGAATGGTGCCATTCATGGTATAACTAGCTGCCTTCTTTCGCTGAAATGTTTGAATCCTGATCCGAATAGTTTGAATCGTGATTCGAATAGCTTTTTGGTTGTCCGCTCTGGAACTCGACAGAATACATCATATCCGAATGCATTTGAATTCAAATGAATCGCGAAAATAAGAAGATTGAAAAGGGAAAGGAGATTACTGGTCCGGATTGAAATTTTACGAAAAGTGGGGATTGATCCATTTGCAAGAGAACATCCATCTTTGAATCTAAATGCGTTATGTTGCGTTTGTATCAAACGAAAGAAAGCAGCTAATATGTAAGGTATCCTCGGTTCCTTCACGCGTCATCAGCATGCGCATAAACCTTATATGTATATTTATAGCATAAATATTATATTTATATTTATATATTTATAGTTGATGATGTGAAGCTGGATGTAGAACAGCTAATAACAATGAGAGTTTTTGGCAGGAAAATTTGAATTTTACCTTTTATTGTTTGTACCGCTCAATATTGCCGGGTATTGTCAGAGATTGTCACATATTACCTATACGAGTATATTTCTCCGAACTGTTTTAGTACTGCCAGTACTGCTTGTATTACCAGTAGTATTGCTTATATTACTATAAGGCCTGGTTTATTCATTTCAATGGCAATTTCATGGCAAGTTATTGTCATTAAAATGTACAGATTCCCACCGGTGGTTGACCCCTCTGTATAGTGGCAATTCTCTTTCTCACAGTAGTGATCCAATGTAACCATCTGAAAATGTGACTAAGACCCGATTTTTTCATTTCCAATTAACTTTATCTGGCGATTAATTAATTTTCATAGTAACGATTGTGATCACAATTGTTACTATGGGTATAAACTGTCAGATAAAGTTAACTGGAGATGAAAAGATCGGGCCTTACTTTACTATTAATCGTCATACCAAATATCATCCAAATTAATTCAAGCGTTCCTTTGTTACAAGAAAAACTAACTTTTTTTCTACAACTTTGAAGCAGAATCCTGACTTAACGAAGCACTTTTGGACATACACTGTGGAACAAAAGTATGGAAATCTCTAAATATCTCAATAACGACTAGGGCTATCGAAGCGAAATTTGGAACAATTAATTTAGGTGATAGTACGGATGTCAAGACGAATCGGCGGAGTTGTCAATATTTCAGATTTTTCGCCAGTGCTGCCAACTTTGTAATTGTAAATGAGTATTTTTTTATTTCTTTAAGTTGCTTAAATAATTATTGACATAAAGTGTGTAACATGTTCTATACCTGTTCACTGTTTTCGAAATATTTCAACATTTGTAAGTTCGTAGTTTTTTCAAAAAGCAAAGTTGGCGTTTGCTAAGAATTATGTAAACGTCAATTTTAAGTTAGTGTGAAAGTTCTGACTTATAACAATTTTTTAGAGCTTTTCATAGTTTTGTTCCACTGTGTAGATAAGTTGAGTTAAATCTTCTTATATTGAGCCCAGGAATATGTGGTTAAGCAATGTCCACGGACTTTAGCGACACGCTGTATAACATAATAATTGGCAATAAAGAAAAATTACAATAAGTTCAATAAAACGAGTTCGAGTTGGTAGCATTGACATGAATGTCAATAATGACAGAATAAAAACTAGGTTAGATTACAGTGCAGTTTGACATCGAGTTAAAGTTCCAAACGCTTTCATGTATTTTTTAAACTACAGTCAAGCTGCATTTCATCTTAACCTTCGTTTTTTTTTTATAATAATGACACTTTAATGTTGCTGCTGCGAATTTTGAAGGTCTTACGGTGGCCTACCCTACAGAGTAAAAATAAATCAACTTCTAATCAGTAAAAAAAATACGTATTAGTTCGTTGTTTCGAATTCTCGGATGGTTTGTTCTTTGAGGTTCTTATAAAACGAATTAATCAATGAAGGCCCAGTTTTACAATCGTGGAATAAGGACGGAATAACTGTTCGCCGAATATCCTTTAATGTTCTTCCATATCTACGTCACGTTATTCTAAGAATAATGCTTATTCGACGATTGCTTATTCGAAATCGGGCCTAAGTAATGAAACTATGGTAAAAAAAAAACCTTAAAATCAATTAAAAACTAAAAGTAGATGCCCCACTGGCCAGCGTTAATAAAACTTTGCCCTTTATACGTCGCAATAAAAAAATCGCACATATAAGTTTTCCGGGGCTTTTACTTTGATTCGCTCTCAAGAACAAATATCGTGCAGGTCGATGAGCAGTTCGGAATCTGAGAATGGGCTATAAATGGACAGCATCTGTTACTTTTAGCGTGAAACATCCGGAGACATCCTGACATGGCAGGAAATCTAGTCGCGTGATAGATAGAAAGCGCTAGAACAAAGAAGGCGTCGGAATTGGAAGCTTGTTCTCTGTTTGGCCGTCGTCGAATTGCTTTCTCTCCCGTCGATGTCGTCCGGGTTTATTCGCGCGTGTGCTTGTTTGTTTTGCTTTGTTTCCGCCACCCTGTGTTTATCGTATTTACCGAAATTCTTATGTCGCGTCGTCAGTCGTTTGCCGGAATTTATTATTTGTTTAATCTACAACGAAGATACTTAAGTAATTAACTGGTTTCGAAAATCATTCTATTTCTTTTACTTTACAATACTTTATACAATTTTTACAATGTTTTAATCTCAGTACGATTTTGCATGCAAGCAAACTAACTTTCTTTCAGAGACAGCAAAAAAATGCGCCAGCGATTTTCGCCAGGAAAGTCTGACGTCTCCGACAAGAAGAAGACGAATACAGCGGCGTTCAGATTCCGAAACTTTTTTCTAATATAAATCGCCGCCGCCGGAATTTCACTAACAAACTACAAACAAAAGTTGCGAATTCAATTACCGAAACTTTCGTTGGCGACATTTTTACGTAAAATTTATCGGCAGGTCATAAATCTCGGCCCTTTTACGAGTTCGCGCCACTGTCGTCGGCGCCTCCACCGATCGACCTTAAGCTGACGTTCTCCGCGCGCTAATGTGCTCACTGGACGGCCCTAAAGAGATTACATTTTTATGTAACTGCGGAATTAGTGAGTTGAAGAAGTTTATATGATGCTCGTTTATCATCGTTAGGTTTAATTAAATTTATGTGTCAAATATCGTTTAGCTCCTATCTTATAAGTTGAAATGTTAAAATTAAAAATATTATAGGTTTCTAAATAAATAATATTTTAGTATTAAATATAGAAATCTAATTTAGTACGAAGACATTTGTTTTAATACATTATTAAGAATTTTTATTTGAGTTTCGTTTTAAGGGCAAGTTTTAAAGCGTATAAATAATTCAAACTGCGCCGCAGATTACAGATTCAGGCGAGTTGTCCCGGAATAAAGGGAAAAATTTAAGTGACTCCGGGCCGGCTGAATTATGGCTGCATTAAAGGAAATTTCAATATGTACCGGAGAAATATTGCTTTTCATGCCGGGTCGCGTTTACACTATATAAAATATTGGGGGGAAATAAATTACGTAACGGAATCGGATAACTTAAACTGCCGATAAATAATAGCTTTTAAAAAATTACACCGTCGAAATTCATCGGCGTGAATTATTTATAGGGACGTCGGATCTTTCTCGCTCCTGCACTGGAGCACACGGATTAAAGGTTAAGTCATACTGGAGTGTTATGAAATTCAATTCGGATGCTGTGATAAGTGAAAAGGGTTGACAGCACGTTAGAGATTTTGGATTAGAACAAAAATATTAACGTCATTCGTGCGTGATTAATGTAAAACTAAAATTAAGTTATAAATATCAAAAGCAGAATTCTTTTCTTATTCTGATGTTAACCTTCAAGGCTTCAAGCTTAAAATTACGAATAGGAATAAACGAAACTATCCGAAGACGTAATTCCGGGTGTTTACCGGTCTTCTTTCGTCGATATTTTCCCAGATTGCGAGCGATGGCTCCGCAAATTTATCCCCTAATAATATCCCTAAAAGAATACCGCGAACGTGAGCGAAATATGAATTCGTTACTCAAACAATTCAAAACTTTTAATGGCGCGCACATCCGGTTATTGCCGGCGTGTTTCCGCGCGGAAGGATTTCCGCTCACAATTAAACGATACGGAATTTAAAACGTTTGTTATCTAGAAAAGAGAAAAAAAAAGGAAATTGTTTGAAAAATAATGTTTCGAACACACGTTTTGTTACATGACCTAATTTTGCTTTTTAAAATAATTCCCATCCAATAAAACGAAACATTTTTGTTTAAAATAGAGTAAACAAACAAACAATGTATACTACCAAAGGTGGGTACTATTTCAAGTTAATTCATTTCAGACACATATTGGAAATACAAAGTAATATTTCGTATTTATTATTTTAATATAGATGGAAAAATCAATTTCTATTTTATATTTGAAATAGAAATTAAAAGTATTTTGTATTTAAAAATGAATAAAATTGCCTGTTTAGTTATGGAGGAATGATTATGACTCCAAAAAGGAGGTGCATGAGGGATGGCATCTTTAAAAAATAATTAATACACAAGGCAAATTCTAACTATTTTTGTATTTATTATATCTATTTGAAATAAGTATTTTGTATTTTAAATAAAAAACTTCCAAAGCATTTTCCACTTTGAATTTTAAATAAGGTGTGCAGACTTACATATTTTGTAATTTCTATTTAAAATAATTTCTATCGACTATTTTACCCAGCTCTGGTTGCTACATTTTTAACTGGTTGTAAATGTACTGTAAAATCTAACATGTACTAAATATTTATGAACAGAAAGAGAATGAAAATTTAATCAGCTCTGTATTATTGTTGTTAGCAAACTGGTTAGTCCTTGGAAGTTATTCATAATTAATTTAAAGGTTTCAGCATTTTTAAATAAAAACCATACGGCCCTACTTATTTAAAAACTGTCTGCACGAAAAATATGGAACGTAAATATAAAATAACACTCTGGGTTTCCGTTTTAAGTCCCTGAGAAAATGCCCGATAAGAATTTTTTTCCGCTGGCATATTTGTTTTTCCGGGGGAATAAATCATCGCGATGAAAAACCGTCTAATAATTTAAAGCAAATTTTCTTATATAAATATAAGTTGTTTTCAAAGCAGCGCCCGCCTGGAACGCAATTTGAGCGGATAAGGAAGCGGGATAGAAGACACTTCCCTGAGCCCTTAACGAAGACGGACAAATTCAGTAAAGCCAGATAAACATTCAATTCGGGCGCATCAACGAAGGGGGAAAGTATTTAAAGTTTTCGGGAAATCTTGTCACGTGTTGCGCCTGTTTATTTTATTAAAATGCCAAGAGAATTTGAGTTAAAATTTTCAATTTTCATTGCAATTTAATAGAAGGCTTTAGCGTGCTTTAAGTTGATGAACGGGGGTGGTAAACTAAAACACGCAACCCCATCCATCCCTCATAAAGGGTTAAGCATGATTCTTCAATTATAATTTTTAATACTCTCTGCAGACGTAATAAATAATTTAATAAGTATTTAAGACGTCTCTGCCTGTTATTATTTTAGTAAAAAATAATAATTGACTTTTCTTAATTTATTAAATTAAGATTTATAGAATAGAAATTAGGAGCTTATTTTCAAAACGCAACATGTCCAAAAATTGCAATTTTAAGATATAGATGTCGTTATATAGTGTAGAACCTCCTCTACAAGTTGGTTATTGAACTATGTACATAATGTCCATAAATCAATACCTATTAAAGGAAACAAAATTGCTTGAAAATCTCAAGTCATTATTGAAAAATGTGTTTTTCCCATTTATCTCGCATAACAATTTTTGGACATGTTGCACTTTGAAAATAAGCTCCTCAAATATTAAATGATTTAATACAAGACGAAATTGAAATTAAAGTTTTATTCCTTTTGTTTGAGTTTACCTTCAAAATGTAATTAGTTTCTCGTTTCTTTTCACAGCCTGTGGGAATGTACGCCAACAAATACGAGTGGTCCGGTTCGCAGGAAAGCGGTGATTGTTCGATTCGAATTAAATCAGCAACTCTCGAATTCGACGACGGCATTTGGGAATGCCAGGTCACCGCAAGCGATTTCCACGCTCAAGACGCCCTGACAAGCCTCCCCGTCAATTTAGTGGTGAGAGGTGAGTTGTGTGTGCGCTTCCCTTATCCAGATGCAAACGCACGCGGCGATATTAAAATATAAAGAGGAAAGTTCGGTGTGTAACGAAGAAACAAGCCCGCCGGAAGTGACGGATGATGCCTCGGGGTGGCGCTGATTCATGATGGTGGGTACCCTTCACCCCGCAGGCATTCATTCGATCACCCCGCAAATCTGTGCGGTAGACATGCACGACATCACAGCGGCAAAGTAGTCCCCTCCGGGCTTATGCGATTTTAATGCTGATACTTTCTGGCATATCTCTGTTGTATCCGTTCTTCGATGGAAATGGGAATACATTTACATAAGTTTTAAAGTACTGACAAAGACTTAGTTTACGTGCAAGATGTTACACTCGCGTGTTTGCCATTTCTTATTCATTTTAGTATACAGAAACAGGCTTCGTTTTTACGTAATATGCATGTCAACATATTGTATCAAATGAAAAGGAGAGTTCGCGTACTCCCACAGTTAACTCTGGCAGTCTTTACCACATTTACTCCAGCAAGATTCCTTCTTTGTAGTGATCAACGTGCAAACGTCACATAAATCCTTTTACGCATGGTATGGTCCTTTTTTTTCTTTGGTTCGCAGTAATTAATCCTGATGGCTTCTAACACCAAGTTAATTTCCCTTTAAAATTTCGTAAATTATTTATCCTCCACCGTGCTGATCTACTCCGAAATTACAAAAGCTTTTCGCCATAAATATTTCCCTTAATAAGCGGATCGTGCATGCTCTGGCGTTTCGTATCAGACGCTCCCTGAATATCGGTCGTATACATCATACATTCGCATTAATAAGCACTTGTCCGAGAGGTCTTCTCCCGTTATATATCCGTGGTTGGAGAACGATTGATTCTCGAGAGGGGGGGGGGTATGTTAAAACACCGGATTTGGAAATTAAAAGCTTTCCTTCCGCAAGCGCCTTTGAAAAAAAATATATATACAGTGAGAACGTGTAAAGTTTGGAATAATCAGTATAAAGTTTAAATTATTGATTTTTAAGAAAATTCCAAAAACTCTGCTTTTCAGTTTTCATTAATAATTTTCTCAAAAATTTTCTTATGAAAGAGGTCAAAATTTTTATAGCATCGTTTTGACACTCACGGGGGCTATCGAAATATCAATTCAAACTCGGGGTTTGTCATTAAAAAAAAAATGTTAGTGACGTCATCACTCTTATCTGTGACACTCTGTATATTCAGATGCAATGCCAAAGAACGCGAAATCTAAATCAAAAATTGACCTGTTTTTGGAATTTTCTTAAAAATTAATAATTTCCTCTTTATACTGATTATTCCAAACTTTACTCTCTCACTGTATGTACAGGGTGGATCAATTTCGATGTCTCTCATGGGCATCTCTGTAACTATAAGAGATAGAAAAAAACTAGTGACCAAGTCTCGATCTCTTTTTTAGAGATAAAGTCAATAGAGTAAACAAAAATTGGCTATATTCTTTTGTTTTCGAGTTATAGGCAAAAATTGACATTCTCGACTTTTCGTCAATCGCGCATATCTCGTTTATTTTTACAGATATTAAAAAACTGTTTTGACATTATTAGGACACTTTTTTGAATACAATTCAGTGGTGCAGTTGTTTTTTTGATATTTAGTTAAATTTTCCAGTTCTAACATAAAGTTATATTTTTTTAAATGGAAATCATAGTAGGCAATGCTACCATTAAATAGAGATTTTTTTCTGTTTTCAAAAATATATACTTTGTAGGGTTTATTTCTTACAATTAATAGAAAAAAACGCCTTTTTTATTATTCTTGGGTGCATTCTATTCTTAGTAGGCTGGTTTCAACAAAGACCGACAATTTTTTTGTTTGTTTTTATTAAATATCAACTCTTGTTCAAATATTTTAACAGTTGCAACCGCATAAAGAGAAAGAAAGATAGAACGAGTATCCTCTAAGATTCACAAAGATTACAACAATACTGATACCATGTGGTTTAGGTCAAATTCGAAATTATGTAACTTCATTTAATATTTAAGTTTAAAATGCATTTTTTTCGATCAAATATGCATTTCATGGTATGATGAACTAAATTATAGGTATAAATGAAAAACATCTTAAAAATAAGAAATTTGTTGCAGAAAAAGTTAAACAATATTGAAATGTAAGTAGATAATAAACACAACTCTCGATATATGACAATAAATAACTTAAAATCAAGAAAATAATATCAAAATAAAATCACAATTTAAACACTGCCGCGCTAAAATACGCAGCCAACTCATGTTGTGACCCAACCCAGCTTTATCTGCGCTAGCTTTCTATCTCTTATGTTCATCGCAATACACTCTTGTGCTACCCAATCATCAAATCTTTGTTAATATTTAATAAAAATAAAAGAAAATTGTCGGCTTTTGTTGAAACTAGCCTACTAAGAAAAGAATGCACCCAAAAATAATAAAAGAGGCGTTTTATTCTATTAACTGTAAGAAATAGACCCAACAAAGTAACAAGTGTCTAAATAAAAACCTGGTCAAGTGGGTTGTGATCGAGAATTTTTCCATTGCATTTACATAGCAAAATTACTAAATGTAGCCTACTTGACCAGGTTTTTATTTAGACACGAGTTATATATTTTTGAAAACAGAAAAAAAATCTCTATTTAATGATGACATTGCTTACTATGATTTCCATTTAAAAAAATATAACATTGTGTTATAACTTATAACTCAAAAATTTAACTAAATATCAAAAAAACAACTGCATCACTGAATTGTATTCGAGAAAGTGTCCTAATAATGTCAAAATAGTTTTTTAATATCTGCAAAAATAAACGAAATATGACCGATTGACGAAAAGTCAAAAATCTCAATTTTGGCTTATAACTCGAAAACAAAAGAAGATAGCCAATTTTGTTTACACTATTGACTTTATCTCTGAAAAAGAGATCGAGACTTGGCCACTAGTTTTTTTCTATCTCTTATAGTTACAGAGATGCCCATAAGAAATGGGCCACCCTGTACATATATTACAAGAACAAATTACGGAAGATTGCACTGAAGAAATTTCTTAGGGGTTTTGGGGTTTTCTACGAATTTAATAGCTCCTAAAGCTAGTGCTATTGCTATTGCTATTGATGTATGAATAAGTTATTATATTTCTTACAATTAGACAATTTCCTTTATAATAAAAGATTAATGCATTTTCACAAAAATATACCTACACACCAGTGACTAAATTGATAAATTTACAATAATAAGTGTTACTAAAAAAACAGAATGTGAAAACATAGAAGCTAATACAAAAACTGACTTGTAGAATAATATTGTACACAAGGCTAATTATGAGGTAATTGATCGTAAAATGCATGGTAGTCATGTTCTAAACTTTTTTCAGGTGTTGTAAATGCTCATATTTTTCTTTTTTTATGGGAATTCTGGCTCTGTACAATGCAGGCAAAATGTGAAAGTCCACACATTTAAGGCTTACAAGCAATCTTACCGAAAAAGTTTTCGATTACAATTCAGAATGTCTTAATTTAAAAAAAAAAATTGTTGGTGAACTTGATTGTCTTTAAGTCAACTACCTGAGGATCTCCGATTCTTTTTCCAGGTTGTATTGATGAAATCAATTTTACATTACCCTCGACGTTCTTAAAAAAATCATGTGATAAATATTGGATCTTGTATGGATTTTTCAAACAAGCTTTTTTGCATATCGGCAAAAAATATCATCGTAATCAGCAGGTACATTAATTTTGGACTTTCTAGTCATTCTCTCTGATACAGTCTCCATCTGGCTATGACCCTTTTGCAGGTATTTTGTACCAGAGCTGTGCGAGTACTTACTGTTACAAATACAAGTCAATTACAAGCACAAGCACTTTTGGACTCGTACTTCTGCTTAAGCACAATTAATTACAATTGTGCTTAGTACTTGTACTTGTATTTATACTTGTGCTTATTACCGCAAGTACACAGATCACAGCTGTGCGTATACTTATGGTTATACGTACAGTCGTACAAGTATTAAAATGTTAATGTTAACATTTACAAAATAACGCAAGATAAATAAAAATGAGATTGTCCAAAGTGAGGTACTTGCAATTAGTTTTAGAATCAACAAATGCACATAATATCTATCGCTGAGTTATTTTTATTTTCCGCATATTCCTTGATGATGCGATACGTATATGTACATATCTAGAAAGACGCGGCCTATCTGCGCGACAAAATATTGATGCTTCATAGTCTGGCCGGCAGCGAGTCGTTCCCCCACTAATAAGTATTTATAAGCACGAGTCCAAATACAAATACTTTTGGATTTGTGCTTGTATTTAAGTGCAATTAAGCACTATTGTACTTGTGCTTGTGCTTGTTGTATTTATAAGTAGTACTTGGCACAGCTCTGTTTTGTACAGGGTCCGGCAGTCAAGCCTGACGGTTTTAGTTTGAGTGTCACCCAAGGTAGAAGCAGGAAATTGGGTAGAAAACGGTATAATTCGATTCCACAAATAAGGAAGTTTTGTATTTATGGAACAGTGGGGCCATGAGCATCGCGCTTTCGTCACAGAGACGTATTTTAAAAACGGCGATTCCGTTACAATCACGCAACGAAAGTTCCACCAGCATTTCAATGTTCCTCCTCGCGGAAGGATTCCTACACGGAAATGTCGTGGGTGCAAAACTTTCGCACTACGTCTTCAGCTATGCCAAGGAGGATAGGTCGGTCTGTTCAAACCGTCAAAACCACGGAAGACATTGAAGTCATGCGTTTTTGAAATACGTCTCTGTGACGAAAGCGCGATGCTCATGGCCCCACTGCTCCAATAAATACAAAATGTCCATACTTGTGAAATACACCGTTTTCTTTACAATTTTTTTGCTCCTACCCTTGGGTGACACTCAAACTAAAACCGGCAGGTTTGACTGCCCGACCCTGTATTCTAGTTACGTCTTTTTCAATTGCCAAGTTGAAAAGGGCGTTTGCTAGCACAGAATTTCAGTTCTGGCCCGCGCAGCCATCGCTATACAAAATATAGTCAGTTTTTTTTATCATTCGGACAATTTTCTTTTTGAGGAAATTTACTATTATTGATGCAAACTCATTGGCTGTTACTCTCTCCTCTGTTTCATTCCCCAAAAAGCACTCAACCTCCCTTGCGTTTTAAATCGTAAATCGTGAAATTGTGTACGATTAGTTTAGTTTTATAATAAAGGAGCTCATGTTTGATTTCGGGTTGAGTAACACAGATTGCAAGTCCATAGCAAAAACTTCATTATCGGATTCTTTGTCGTTTGTCTTTTCTTGACGTGCTTCGCATTTCAAATCATAGGTACTCTTCTTGCGAAATATTTTTCGTCTCAAAAGCTATACATCTGTCTTTTTTAGGCTGGGATAAAGATAAATTCTGCTGATCGAAAGTTGTTGAAACGGTGCCTCGAGACATGGGTTGTATATTATCTTTGCAATAAGCTCTATATAGTTGTGATTTTGAGTACCATGTTGTTTCCAAGTAGAGCTTTAAAGTATTTGCTCTACAATAGTGGGATTCGACTTTGGGCAAGCTATCGAAATTTTTTTTTCATATCGAGTCCGCTTGCAGGCTGCACCTGAACTTGTTCATTGTCTATTACTTTTTATTTAGCCCATTTCTTTATGGCAATTTCTCCAACACATAGTTTGTTCAAAAGCATCTTTTTACATACTCGTGTTCGATTGTATCCAACTTTTAAATAATACTCAGTAGATGTTTGTCTTCTAGAAATAGGCTTCATTGATTTTCTAACAATTCGTTCCTTTTTTAAAATCTTATTCTTCGCATTTCAGTTATCTCGTGTTTATTTTTGTCGATTTTTTTGGCATATACAACTTTCTTTTGTTTGTTTCTGGTGCCAATAAAAGGAATTTTTTGCTAAATGGACAGAATTTTTAATGATTTCTTGGTTTCCGAGCTGGAACTGTGTCGAAATTGTGGCGATGCCGACGTTTCGTCCAGGCTACACATTACTTCCTCACTTCATTAGATTTTTTGACCGTTTTCTGCAGTCTTATTCTTGTTGAAAGTATTATTTGAAATTATATAATAGTATATTATTTTACGAGTTTCACAAGAAGGCTTATTGTAACACGAGTGGGGTTAATTCTGTTAAGTAACAAATAAATAATGAGTTATTTTGTAAAATCTATTAAATATTTTCAATTAAAAATTGATTAAAATTTCCCCAAAAACAGTTTCACAATGAACTTAATTGTGAAACTGTTTTTGAACTCCTTGTGAACGCAAAGTAGAAAAATAATTATTTAATGAGTTTGTTCTACTATCAATTTTGTTTTATATTTCACAAGACATTTACCATATGTGTCAAAGTTGTGAGCTCCGCATTTAGCACGTTTACTACTCAATGGCATACACAATTCCCGGATATATCGTCGATGAGAGATGGCTTACACCAGAAACTATAACATTTTATCTGCAGTCGAGTTCAGCGAAAATAGAAGATTTATGGTAAACACCGCGTTCGGAACTAGGTAAGTGATAAGAAGGTTGCGAGGTGTGGGGATGTACGGGGGCGTTGGGGCCCGTAATTTCCATAAAATTCGCGAGAACGCGCGCAGAATCGATAGCACTTTAATACGGGCCGAAACTAAGACTTAATTTAAGCGTGCCCGCTTTGTCATAGAGGTGGCCATAAAGATAAATAGTTTCCGTCGCCTCTCGCCGAGCGAAATATTTTCCGGGCTATAAAATTTTCAACGCTGAAATAGTTTTATCGTCACTTCAAGCCGGTCAGATGCAGATACTGTTTTATTTATTAAATTTATAACATTGCGTCTTCCACTCTATCTTAAAAAAATAAAATTTAAATAAATAAAATAAATTTAAACAGTTTTGTACATAAACCGATCTAAAAGTTAATAATTTTGGTTAGAAGTTAAAAACCAGAGAATTTATTCGTGAATTAAAAAGTATATCAAGAATAAATATTTTAGAATCCGTTCTAGTTGATCAACAAGAAGATACTTTAAACAAGACGTTCATTTAGGAGATCTCTGTTTTAAGAAGCACATATTATCTAACAATTATTTTAAATTATGAAAGAATCTTTACAATAGAAAATTGTATAATGTGTGGTAGGTATGTTTATTTTAAAATAGGAAGAGATATCTCAACCTCTCTCTTGAATATAATTCTAGAAACTAAATCACTGTCGTCGCAACGAAGACCGGACAAATTACAAAACAATTCCCCGCAATAAATCTCTATTTACGATAGTTTATGACCGCGCCGCAATAAATTACATTATATAATTTGATACTTGTACCGATTTATTTATAGAAACGTGCGCGGGCAAGTTTGTAATCCCGCGGACAAATGATTAATTCTTCTTCATTATTAAATATATGCACGTATCGATAATCCCTAGGGCGCTAATAAATATGAAAACGACTATAAATCTGCAGCCAGATAAGCCAATACAAAACAAATTTGCAACAAGCAACAACAATGGAGTGCAGGTTTGACGGCCGCCGGTGGGATCCGGAAGTTGTGATTTATTGTGCCCCGGGATATATGACGTCACGGCGGCTTCCTGCGGCCGACGCTGAAATAATGCAAAAACGGAGCGCGCCAAATCGCCAAGAGATCGCCAAAACAACCAAACGATTTATTTGTCTGCGGTTCAATGCATTTCGCGATCCTTCGTCATTCCGACCTTTCGTACTCCTTTTATAATGTACACTCCCGGTAATGTTTGCTGTACACGTCTGCCACCAAATACATTTGCGAATGTGGGCCGACCCGGATCAATTTATTTTATGCTTCTTATTTTACCCGTCGCGGTCAGATGGATGTACGATTCCACTTTTCTTGATGCCTAGAAACGAAATGGTTCGCGAAAGTTGAATTTATGATTCACAAAAGAACATATTATACGTATACAATTTAAAATATTATTAAAAAATAACGATATCATCGATGAAAAATGTTAACCTTCTAACCCGTTTTGAACCGATATACCGTTTTTGGAATTGATAATACGAAAAAAACTAGTATTTTCACTAATTAATGGAGTTTTTGAAAAGGGTATAATAGTTGATTATACCACGAGTCAATAATGATAGCTATTATTCCCGAGGAAAAGTATTTACGAACCGAGCGCGCAGCGCGAGGGAGTAACACTCCGAGGGAATAATAGCCATTATTGCGAGTAGTATACTCTACTTTATCTACGACTAAATTATTAAATTATTAAATTCACAACCACTACGCGTTTAACAATGACAGTTTTGAGTTTGTGTATTTTGTTGCCATGGTATTATTTGATAAATTATTAGAGAAATTTTGTAATTGG
The DNA here is from genome assembly GCA_958336345.1 of Dorcus parallelipipedus. Taxonomy (NCBI): domain Eukaryota; kingdom Metazoa; phylum Arthropoda; class Insecta; order Coleoptera; family Lucanidae; genus Dorcus; species Dorcus parallelipipedus. The sequence goes on along the minus strand of OY284480.1, from coordinate 18,820,545 downwards.
TGAGCAAGAGGGAATAATGACTATTAATCCCTCGTCATTATTCCCTAATAGAATATTTCATGGCATTATTGTTCACAAACCACACATATAATACTTCCATTATATTTTAGTCGTAGATAAAAATTATGTTTCAATTTGTGCACTATTTATTTTAATAGGTCAAAGTGCGGTGTGTGTATGCAAGGATTAATGAATTCAATTATAATTGGAATATGAAACGCCGCATTTCCCGAGCACAAAACGTTTCCCTTGAATAAAACATTTTCTCCAAAGTAATAATTCCGCGATCGACCACAACCTCATCAATTCATTAGCCGCATCCGGATATAAAATCAATGAAAATTGCGTCGTGAAATATTTTAGGAGCACCATTATCTCGGCCTTATAAATTGCAAGCGGCGGAAATATTTATCGAACATTCGACGCTGATTCGCGCTAGTGATCGATGGCTTCGTGTGATAAAATGGTAAACAGAAGGAACACCTTTCCGTGCGAACCAAAAGAACGCGTAATTGCTGGTTACACATTTAATAATTGAATGGCACGCCAGTGCCTCGCCTTTCCAAATTCGGACGGCTAAATGGAAATCGTAATGAACCGGTTTACATTTATTGTTAATTTCGCCGGTAATGCCGCTAAAGGTTGTAGCACTCTGCAAATTTATAGTCACAGAGTAAATTATAGCGCCACATCAGTAATGAACTTTATTGCCGGGTTATTATTCCGAACGAGACAATTAAACACCGTGTAGCCGCGTGTCCATTAGAATGGATGGACGGAGGACGTATGATCGTGTCCCACGTCTATAAAACAAGTGTCGCATCAAGGTTGCTACACAATTTCCGGTCGTATTCGTCGCTACCGGAACAATTAAATTTGTCGCGCGTCTCTGTCGCTCGGACGCTTTCCATAATCTGCGGAATTCCGACAATTAAATTTGTGGTTATCCTTCGTCAAGGCTTGTGCGATGAATGAGAAACGTTTTAAGGGGACCAGTTTCCTTTTTATTAAATCGTAAACTTAACGACGTTGGAAATTATCAACCTGGACGAGGGATACACTCACACAATCAGTTATTTATGAGTTCACTTAACGACTTTGATTTCAAAAAATAACATTAGATTTATTTGAAGAAGTCACCTCCTCTCTTGGACGCAAGCCGTTGGGAAATTCTCCTCTTCCTGCATCGCTCCTCTTTTTTCTATTGTACTTCTTATTCTCGTGAAACAAACTTCTTTGCTGTTGTTTTTGGCACTTCTTACTTCGAATACATTTCTATCATTCACCGTCTTTTTTCATTTGTTCCTGTCTTTCGGTCATTATCCATATTTGGAGTTATACTTCAGTGGACGCTATCCATCTACTCGAGAGATCAGTTCGGAACTCTACAGGGTCTCAGTTCTTTGCATTCCATTTTTGCAACGGTGCAAGGAGCTCCTCTTCCTGTATCCATCTTCTTTTTTCTATTGCACTTTTTATCCTCCTTTTGAAACAGTCTTCTTTGTTATTGTTTTTGGCACTTCTTGCATCTCATACACTTCTATCGTCCACCTTTTTTCCACTTTTTCCTAGCACCTCAGTTGTCCATATTGATTGTAGGTATAGGATTATTTTGTTCCAATTCTTTTGTTTCTATTTTAAATTAGCCCATTTCATAAGTTTTTAATTTTAATTCTGAAACCTGTCCAGTGCACTAGCGTAGCCACAGGCGCAGAAAATTCCATCTCAAATTCAGTGTACTGAACGCGAATCATCTAGTAACGCAGATAAATCCGATGGAAGCTAATATTGGAGAGCCCCAGGCCGTTTAAAATAACATTTACCGGGAAATTCGCCGTTGCATTTCTGACATCTTATTGCATTTTGAAGTAGATACGTGCATCGTGTTTGGTTATATCGAATTTAAACAAAAGGATTAAAGTTCTGGAAACAACATGGCGAATCATTTTATATAAGAAATTTATTCAAAAGTTTTAATAACAGACTGATGATGTTCGCGGGCTTAATTAGCACCGGAGAAAAACTTTCTCAAGCACGCAAGAACTCAATATAATTAATGTGCATGCACCTACGAGCTCCGGGGGAGAGTTATATTATAGAGTTAGATTATATTACAACATTATCCATGTAATTAAATACAGCTCCAGCCGCCGAACCAATCCAAACCAAATTACAAATTACCGCGCCCCTTGCACTTCCGCACTTTCGAGCGGCGCGTCGGCGTTGAGACGCGCAAATTAGAATTTATCGCTCGCCTCTAATAAATCCTCGTTGTGAATAACGGCAAGAATGGGATCATCAGAAATCCATCAAGTCGAGATGCAGACGCGAATTTTCATACACGTAATCGATAAGGAAGCGATCTGCGCGTCTATTGAGCGCCGATTAAAATGTTTTTCGGTTTATTTGACTTTGTCGGGGAGGTAAATCAAGTTTAATTGATTCATCACTTCAAATTTACCTACTCAATTTTACCTTAAAATTCTATATAAATCAAATCATTTTCATTTTGCCAACCATGAAAAATATTTGAGCATTTCAAGTACATAGTAAGTTCGTGCATATTGGGTGTCAAGAGTGAAACGTGTTTAACATCTCTTCACCCGACGCATCATCATGTTTAGCTTATAGATGTCGAGTCGCAGTCGATGAAATCGCTCCTCGACAATATTAAATATCTTCTCGGCAGGCTGTTTCTCGTCGATTGTAGACGCGTGTAAGGGATGCGAAACACGCCGTCAAATCAATTTCCTTCATATTTTCGCGAGCGTTTCGGGCGGCAAATTCCCAAATCTAACTCCCATAAGGAGGTCAATAAAAAAACTCACATACGCATGCAAATATCGGCCGGCATTTCCATAATGTTGCGCCCGGCTGGCGCGAACGTTCCGAAGAGGCGGTGAGGATGAGGTGAACATGTGTTTCGTTACGTCTTGCATGGAAATACCGCCGATACTTTGTTATTTGTTTTACGATTCCTGCGCTTTGTCTCGCGAAATTGCGCTCGGATGGTTGTATATTTGTTTACGGGAAGAAATACCGTTCCGCCCGCCGCGCTGATAAATATTTATGTGTAACGGTGACGGAAGTGCCGAAGTACCATCATCGAAGCGAACATTAAATTTCTATCAGCGTAGGATATCACTTTACCGCACTCGCTCTGACGCAAATGTACGATTTAATTGAAATATACGTATTACATCCCGACCTCCTACACAGATACATACATATTAATAATTTTATGACATGTCATCCCGCTACCATTGAAATCACCAACAATTTGGTCGAAACAGTTTAACCAAAAATATTTCTTTTTATAAATTAATGTACATATTTATAAAAAATTCAAGACGGCACAAATTTTCATTCTAAAGATAGAATACGTTCGATTATAAAAGAATCGAGTATACCGAATTTCGCAAAAATTATATGTTTTCTCTATCTATCGGTGCTATTTTCCTAGAAAATTATCACAGAATTTCAATACATGAAAATATGTTTGTGATCGACATTTTACCACCAGAGCAGACGCTCGTGAAATTGTCGTGGTGCTCACATTTTACTTGAAGTCTTTCAAAGTGCTTATTCAATAACTACGAAAAGCTAATTTCGTTCAATGCAGCAGCATATTCTCCGAAGTTATTGGTTTACAAACATACATACACATAAGCGAAACTATTTTTCTTTCTTTTTGTGTGTAAGTATAAAAATTGAGTGCAATTTGTTTGCTTATTTATTTATTCTTTTAAATGAGGAAGATGTGTAAGCAAATTTGTACACTAATAAAAATTTATAAGAAGGAACTGAGACTCATAAATCATGCATACAGTGCAGTAAATCCAATCGACGGCGTCCTCAAAAGCACCGGTCGGATTCGGTTTTCTTATTTAGGATATTTCCACTCCACTTGTTAGCGGATTGAGAATTTCCCGACTTATCCTTTCCGGAAGCCAAAATATGCTGCGCCCCTTGACAAAGAAACAACGGACCTTTTGTCATCTTCGTGACGCCCCCCTTCCTAAACCCCGCGGCGAAAATAAACAACTCGGAGGAGAATTTTTCGTTCTATCGACTCGCATCCAGTGCCGGCAATGGAATGTTTTATTGCGCCTTTTTTGTTTCGCCGCCGTAAAACATGTAATAAACCGCCAGGATAAATTGTTATGCAAATATGGTCTCAACTGAGATATTCCAGTTTTTATTTACTAAAGGAGCGTAGCGTCGCATAAAAATAAAATGAAAGACGCCCGGCGTCTCTTTACAAGTTCCTTTTCTGTTGGGATCTACCGCGATTTAAAATCCACATAATGCAAAAGAATAATTTACTTTCGCAATTTATTATGCATTATATTGAAATAAAACCTGTTTGTGTTGATCATAATAAAGAGAAACAGCAATTTTTCTAACGTAAAGTCACTAATCTACTGACTCTGTCTTTAGGTTTCTTAAATTTCTTTCAAAATTTAGTAAATTCATAAATAAGTGTGTAAAGGCTTATTCCATTAATTTTCTGAAAGTAAACAAACCCCGGCGGTTAATTAAAAACATAACGAACCCCAAGCCAAACACATCTTATCGGAAAGGATTCGCAAATAAATCGCGCCCGACTTTTCTGTATTCAGATCACAACGCGCAAGATTTACATTTCATTAGCTAGAGATTTTTCGCTCGGACAATTAAGTTAGCGAACTAATGAACGAATTAACAGAACAGATTACTTGTCAGAATTAGCATAATTGAATAAAGAAGGTGAGGTGAATTGGTGAATTGGTCTGACTTTGTAACTTGTAAAGTAATTTTCAGAGCATATATGTATGTACTTAAATGCTTGCTGAGATATTTGACAAGTTTTTGAACAAAATAAACATCAAATATACTGTCGTTAAAATAGCAATTGGTAAGCAACTGCCAGAAAAGCTCTAAGAAAAATATTTGGTGCTATAGTTTGTAAAATTAATAAATATTACCGGCACAGCAATAAGATAAGAGAAACAGAATATGTATGTTACGTGTGTTTTATTCTTATAACAAAAAAGCAAAAACAGCAAGTGAAGTGTAGGTACTTTTGAACCTACTCGGAGAACAAACAGCTTAGAACAATACTTATACAATTAGACAAAAATATTGAAGAGCAGGAATCATTTAGTAGAATACGTACCTACTCTTTACAGTAACAAAAATTTAGAACGAAATTGAAGAAACAATAATGACATAAATAAATAAAGACTCTCAAAATAAGATATTTACATTAATGCCCAATTGCACCGCATTTTTAATCATTGATTAAATTTGAGATGTGTTTAGAATGTGATATTTAACGTAGATCCAGCATAAAGTCAGACGCATTCTAACTGACACTTAAGTTGAAGTTTAAGTGTCAATTAGATGGCGATTGACATTATGCTGTCATGTATTCACGATTGTCACATTCTAAACACGTCTTAAATTTAACCAATGATTAAAAATGCGGTGCAATCGGGCATAAATGTTCAAACAAATATCCATTTTAATTTATACATAATTGCGATCGTTTGCTTAAATTTAATGCAGCTCATCGAATGTTCAAAATACAATTCACTTGCTGTTGTCGTGTGTGGCACGAATACAAGGCACGTAACATCACGTTTTTCTTCATTTCTAAATATTATGCTATTGTTATTATGATAATATTTAGCAACAAGTATGTATTAAAATAACAGATTATATTGTTTTTGATTTGAATCCAAAGCCAGGCTTCCATTAATTGCCAATTGTCTTATAATAAATTTTAATTTTGACCTTATTTTAAATAATTTTGATAACATGTGCTATATTGGCGTAATCAGCAGAAATAGTAGATTATTTTGCGATCAAATTTCAATATGGCGCCCATAAGAAAAAATGAACTTGATGATGATATGAATTTGACGAAACGTGTTATAGCAAAATGGTATTCATCAGTGTCTAGAGAATTCAAAAGTGTCTCAAGAAAGTACTTTTATTTTTTTGATACCTCTTCAAATAAAGAAGATAGAGGAAAAATAAGAAAATGACAATTTTTCATTTTTTACAATTATTTCGAATAAGCTAATAAAATTTAGCAACTTCGCCAAATTTAAACCTAGCGTCTATCTCTTCAAATAAGCGAGATCCCAATGGTGAGGGTCGAATTTGAAACAGCCTGTATACTTGTGTGGTGACCGTGTTCAATAAATTTTACTAAATCTACTGTTTTATGTGAACTAAAGCGTCAAGCTTTTTCACGTTAGTTAACCATGCATTTTACAAATCCGCGACAAATTTTCGCTTTAATGCCCAACAATGAAACTAAAGTGATTACGAACTTCCATCCACATAATAATCCGCACTCGATCGAGCCAAATCAAATCAACAATCGACGAAACAAAAGTGAACAAATTTCAGATGCTTTCAGAATCCCAAGCATCAAAACTCGCATTAAATTTCTCCGAAGGCACTTAAGGCTATACACTGCAGCCGTATCGAATTCAATGCAGTTCTTTACATTATAACGCTGGAAGGTTTTTGCGATACACAGAGTCCGGAATGCGACCCATTTCGCCATTGCAATACAACGGCATTGCAGTTCAATTGTAAGGAATGTGAAGTGTAATGTTTTACAAATATCGAAATGCTCGCGGACATATTGCTTACACCGTTCAGAGAGAAATCATTCCAGTTTTGTTCTATATACTTTATGATCTGAAATTATTTTACCCGACCTTTTTCAACGAATATAATCAGAATTATTTCAATATGTATATGAAGTATCAGTATAATAAGAAGATTTCAATCTTGAACGTACGTACCTTTTCGAATTTCAAATTTAAAATTGAAGAGACAGGCGCTCGCGTGACGTGGTGTTTTTAATAAAGCGTATAAACAAAACGGGCGCACATAGTTCGCCGATTCCGTGCTTATACATCATGCGCCGAGCAAAATAATATGAGCAGCGATGATATAGTGTACTCGGCCCGAAATAAAACATACAATGCGGAAAATGCAATTGGATTCGGCCCATTATACCGCGGCACGCGAGGGCGCCGTCGCCTCCTCGTCCAAACGAATTCACCGACCCTTGCGGATAACTCGAGCAGGAAATTGGGAAAATTATCTCTTTAACGTATTATTAAATTAATATACACTAAAGCTCTACTTGTGGAACGCCAGCTGGAATCAGAACGCTTCAGAACATTCACCTGCGATTTCTACGCTTAAAAACAATGTATGACCACAGAACTGAGTTATAAATTTTTTTTTATTATTTTATATTGAATTTTAAATGAGTTACACTTTGTCGGTCAAAGGCTGCTACCGTGTTAGGAATTATAATTATTCATGAACTCTATGATAGTTAAATGAAATGAAGACGTTTGTTTTTGTTTTCTTCCATCTTGCAAATACAAGTTACGTAATCGTAAAAATCAAATCCATAAGTTCTAATGGTTCCATTACTTTTACGCATCACACAGAAATAACGAACGTCGATAAATCAATCCTTCCCTAATAGCTTTCAGCAAATTTATATTACGTCCCGGTTCTACTTATCGCACATTACCACACAATCAATAAAAATAAAATATTTTATCGCCCCTTACACGCCCCATTACCGTCGCTCGAGGCAAAAAAATTACAAACATTGTTTCTTCCATAAACGTTCATATGCCGTCGCTCAAAAGGGCATCGATGGTTTATTTCCATTCCCGGGAAACCGAGAAAAAGCATCGTCGAGAGATGCACGCGTAATCAATAAATGGATATGAGCTTGTTTCCTAGTTTCGAGGAGACGACGTCCATTTTTGTTTGTTTGTTTCCACCGTCTCCTTCGGGAAATAATCGGGTATTTGTGTTGCTCGCACATGAAGCGGACGTGTACATATGTACATATGCGGAGATAAAACACCACACGCGAGGAAATAAATTTCATCTCTTTATTTTTATCGGCAGCTGCACGGCGTGATTGTTAGAATTCGCCGAAATCGTTTTTGACATAGAAACGAAAATGAATTCAATAAATTTGTAGAAACTTGTAGATTTTTTAAAACAGGTCAATTTCAGAAAAAAAAAGTGTATGATTGAACCACTGTACCAAAAGTATTCACACAACGTATTCCCTGAACGATTTTTAGACTTCATAAAAAATAAACCGCATTCAGGACACAAAGAAAAAGAAGAACCCAGCCATAAACAGAATAAAAACCTTACGCTATCACTTTGTTACGCCTAAACTATTTAGTGCAGGCGAAAAGGGTGAAAGAAAGCGGGAAATAGAGTCTCGTTTGGATCGTGGAGGGCCCGCGAGGGTCTTCTGCATTTCCCTGAAAAAAACATGTGCGGCGCGTAAGTAATTGGAAAGACGTGCCGCATCATTTTTATTTTCGCCGACTTTTATTTATTCACGGTAGTGAGCGCGTTTTACGTCACGTAGTCGCCGTCGCCGTAGGAGAGTCGACATCGTTTTTAAGAGCTTAATGTTTAATGGAACGTCAGAGGTGAAAATATTGCTTAAATATTCAGTTGGTTTCTCGGACGGGTTGTAGAGTGAAGGCGACAGAGTGTGATACCTATGTAAAACATACATTCGGGAAAAAATTCTACAAGATCGAAGTGCAAACAGGCGATAAGTTCCAACTTGTCATGATCATAAATAAAATCCTAAATATTTAATATACATATTACAAATGCAGGCGTAGCGTTGTTACCTTATTACTTTTCTTACTGGTTTTGTAAGTCCACAGGAATCAAACTGGTGTCGGGACAGTTGCGCCCCTACACATTTGTGCCCTCGATACATATTAAGTTAAATTTATCATGTAAAGTAATAGTTGAGAATTTACAATTTCATAATCTTGTTGAAATGAAATTGATTTAGGGGAAATCAAGTCAAGTATTTTGAGTGTCTTGATGTTGGTTTTATTTTTGGGTTTTCTCTAAATGTACAATAAAAAATAAATATAAATACAGTTTGTCCTTTGTGGAATTAAAATACAAAGACACCTGTGTAAATTGGGCGTAGGATATTGGCGCCTGAACGCACTGTTATCAGCTCCCTGCCGATTACTGATTAATGGAAAGTTTCACATCAGCAGTGCAGAGGACGCTCGGGCATAATTAAATGACTTGCATTCAGCGTCGAATGGAATATAAACCGCCCAACTCCCGAGAATTAACCGATATTTGCGCGGACGCAAATTTAATCAGGGTTGTTATTCGTCAAAAGTCCCAAAACTCCTATTGGCCCATATATTACACTTGTGTTTGCAGAGTTAATTATATTTGTGCAAGTGCATTTTCGATGACGTCGTTAACAATCTACACGAGTTCGGGTAAACAATACTCGACTAAGGAAATTCGATAATTGAGAGGCGCAACAAAAGCAGCATCTTTAATAGTATTGGTAAATGAAATGCTATGTCTTGTGGCATAATAATAAAATAATAATAAAAAACATTGTGCCACAAGACATAGCATTTCATTTACCAATATTAAATTATGGCTACAAACAGCAGGAATAACTTGATCAATTACATCTTTAATAGTAATTATATAACAAATATGAAACCAAGAATTTTCTTCTTACTCTGAAAATTTATTTTACAAATTATTAATTAAACAATTTAACAATATGATTAAAAATGATTTTTGCTAAACAGATAATGTGGTGTGTTACAACTGAAAAAAAGGTCAAAGTATGAAAAAAACTACGTGTTAATAATAATAATTATTAATTTCGTGTTGTTGTAATGCGAGTTATTTCATTTTCCCGTGGCCTGGTCATTTAGTTCCCGCGCCCTTTCCCTAAAAACGTTACGATTAAACGCAACACGTTTAATTAGTTTAATAAATTCATCTGCATTATTGTTCGGTGCGCCCTGCGTTATCATAACAACAAATGAATTCAAATTTATGCCTCAGGCTGTAACATCACTTTCGCACTAATTGGAGCCTCCGTTGGGAACTTGGCGTTTTTCGGTAATTGAATTATGAAAATAATGCGCGCACTCGCCTTAAATCCATTAAACACGGCGCCCCGGAAAACCCCCTGTTTTCGTTTAATTTGCGCTGATGGATTTGACCGTTTCCTTGGCGCAGTAAAAAAAAATTCGTTTGCGGGGGAGAGTGAGTTCGCTTAAAATTCTTTCCACGGAATGGGAGCCACTTCTAAGGGAAAGTAATTTACTTTCACACTGAGAAAGAAATTTGCAATGTGTAAATAAGGTCGTGAGCGTGAATGAATTGATTTATTAATAATGTTTTATGCGCTAAAGTTAGAATTTTGGAAAATAAAATTGATTTGAATTACTAATCGATTAACACGAGGTCAAATCTATTAATTCATTTATAATTTATATTAAAGAAAGTGAAATTGAAATTTCCTATATTTTGGATTTAAATATTTTTAATCTAATAATACCCAACATATTGAATGTTGATATTCAGCAGCTCACAAAGTAGTGGTAAGAGATTTTGCCGAAGCAGTGAACCGCAAGTTTTTTTTTTATTAAATCATGTGTAAAATGGTGTATAAATCGCTGAAGCTTTTCAGGAAGCGTCACGGCAATGTACTCGGAGAGATTTATGCATTTGCATGTAACGCTAATAAAGTGCTTGAATTTTCCGACCGACACATCAAACGTACGTTTTCAAAGCAGCTGCTTGTATTATTAATGGCTTACTTGTACTTGAAAACATCATCCGAGTCGCTTCCATACGCCACCTGCTTGAAAAAGGACGAGGAATGTGACGTTGAAACGTTGTTTTAAAGAGATTTACAATCACATCCTGTCGATCACGTTGATCAAAGTGTGACGCTTAATATTGATATTCCTTTTGTAACAACAGCCAGTCAAAAAAAAAAAATTCCATTTTCGCCTAATTAATTTTCTCATCGAATCTTTCCTCGCCCTCTGTTGTTATTAGTTACCCTGCGAAACGTTTGAAAACAATCGATTCATCACCCGGGCTAACTGGGCCACTTTTTCCACCCCGTGTGTATAACTTTAATGAATCGTTGTCGAAACGATGAAATAATGACGCGTAATTCTTCCGTTGCGAGGTCCGCGAAAAAACCTTACATAAAACAACCCCTAATTGCCCCGACGCTAGAAAGCTCTCCATTATTTATGGAACAAAACAATTTTTTGCGTCGCTTTTAATGACCAATTTCGTCCGTTTCTTGGCGCGCGCGCAAAAAACAATTACTAGGTCAAAGCGGAGGCTACTTGATCCGTTAAAAGAAGTCCGTTCTTGTTTAGTTCTGTATTAATAACAGGAAAATTGAATTTCGGGAAATTACCTACTTATTTAGATTATATTCGCATTACAAGTACGGTGCTTTAAACGTGAATTAGCGTGTCCCATTTCCTCCGAAGTAACCGTGTAACTCGGTGCTAAGATTACCGAGATTAATTCAAGCACAATACAACGCGAACACACATCGCGGCGAACAAGTTCTCCCTTGAATGAGGGAGCGCAGCAGCTCAAGTTACTTCATTTCCTCATTTCCAGCGCTAACAACTCAAGTGCATACTGATATAAAGTATTTCAAGTTGGAACTTGCTCCTCGATATAACTTCGAAACAGCGAAGTGCATCTGACGCTCGCCAACTTTGTCGCGGGTACCTGTTAGGTTTGTATTTATTTTAGGCGAGAGCTTTCCCGTCGAATTCACTCGTTACAAACGTCGGATTATCGAGCGCCAACTTGTCTTAACTCGCTGATGCGAAAGTTTATTTATGACTTTTTAGATATCACTTTTACGGTTTCAGGAAACATTAAAAGTTACTGACTTGAAGAATATATAAATAATAGACTAGCGTGGAGTGCATTAAGGTGCTAATTTCAATCAATTTATCAAAGGCCGTCTGAAAAGACTGAAACTTCATTAAATAGTTCAGAGTTTTACGACGCACATGAGTATAAATTACCCTGAAAATATGCTTTTAAAAAAGACTAAATAATGCTCATCATGAAGTGATGAGTTCCTAAAAGATTTCGCAGTGCATTTTTAAATTTAAACTTACAGTTTGCAAGAAGTAGAAAGGACTCAAGGAATATAATTACATATACAAATAAAACGATTTTTTGCGGTAACTACAGCCATGATAATAATAGATCCTCTGTTATTATGATAGCAAAGACAGTCTGCTTGGAGCTGACAAATTTCTTCAAAATTTCTGAAAATTATGAAGAAGCCTGAAAAATGAAGTCGTACAAGATTCTGTATATCACATGTGTTTATAAACAATAAACTACGTTGAATGAAATGGATTTAAACACCGCGAGTTTTCAGTAAACTTAGTAACAATGTCGACTTGTGAACTTCCGTGGCCCGGCAGGCAACATTCAAAAATAACTTTCCAGACTAGGAAATTTATTCTCTTGTGTGCATGCGAGCGACATCTTTTTAATATGCCCGAGTGTATTCGTGAAATATGCGGAATTGGAAATTTCTGCGCCGCCCGGCAAAATTATGTTTCATAATCTCGACGACATTGTTGTCAAAGTTTCACATGATAATTTTGTTTCTACATTTCAAATATAAATGTAGGTCGTAAGGTCGGTTTGGATATGTAAATAAATGAAATTCGTCGTCCTTTTGGTTTCATTTTGTATTTTCCTCTTTCTGTAACGTTCGCGTTCCTGGCTGTAACTTAAACATTTCGTAGTATCTGCATTTACCTGATTCGATTAATATTTTTTTTTAGTACTTATCAAGTAGACGGAATTAAATTTAATACACAATGTAATAAATTATTTTAAATTTCGAAAAATCTCCATAACTTTAAAGTTGTTACAAATTTGTCGTTAAGTTTTTCTTAATAGGTAACAAGTTATCCCCTCATGTAATATAAGATATTTTTACGACGAAGTTCTCGCTGTAATAGTCCACCACGTAATAAAGGCGGCAGGTAAGTACTAACTCGGCCGCAAGTGTACACTTCTTTACTTCCGCCATCACGCGTCACTTCCGTCTTGAGATTAAACTCGAGTCGTAACGAGCATTCGCCTCGGGGCGACTTCTCGGCTTTCCGGGAAAATAAACTCCGCTCTAAAATTTCCGGTTAGCGTCTCTGACGAAGCGCTCTTTCACAGAAATAGAAACGCACTAATTCATCTCTTTGGAAAAATCTACATGGATCCTTTGTAAGCAGGAGCTTCAAGTTTTCCTAACGCCCTATGTAATGGCAGGGATCAAGTTCTCATTGTGTTCGCAAGTTACTTCGCTTGAAGTTCGTTACTTTAAGTACATTAACGGAGTTTCTGCCTACTTAGAGAGAGTTGAGAACGTTTATTGTAAAAGTAAGGAACGTCGATTGCAAAACTATTAGGAGCGAACCGGAAATAATATTTGCTTCGTTAACTTTTAATGACGATCGTAGTTATTTTTTCTGCAACAGACTCTATTATTTTCAATTCGATATTACGGCATTTTTAGTTACTTTGGTAAGATATTAAATGCAAGACAGACTAGAAATGGTTTTCGAATAAATTACCTGGAACTAGTAAAACATATTTCCAACCAAAATGCACTCGTAATCTCGTAAGAGCCGGGGTCTAGACGTTAATGAATACAAAGTGCAACACATCATTTAAAACGTTAGTGCAAGCATAAGCGTCAAAACTTAGAACTAATTCGAGTTAACAGCATTAAGTTTATGATCTGGCACTGGTTTACATTATTGAAATGCACTGCTCCTGGCTGTTGCGACTACCTTTGTTACATCAAATGAAATTCGCTAACTTTATAACAACTCGGAGATAAGTTGGCCAGACATAATGCGGGGGCATAAACACTGACAAATTACGCCCGCCCGTTTTCGAACAACCCCCCCCCCGCACCCTCAAAGTACGTCAGATGCACCCCCGTGAACGTTACGCGAAGTGACAAGTGCACGGTGAGTGCAATTTTCTGCGACTTAAGGTGGAAAACCGCTGCGTTGCATTCTAGAGAAATTTTTTGATATGAAATATTGAAATTTTTCTGAAAGCATTTAACTTAGTGTTCAGGTTGTTTTTGTTATCGTCGCTGCGCAAATATTACTCATAATAAAATAGCTGGTCCCAGAATATTTTACAGTTTCCAACAACTTACATAACTTATTTTTCAAACCTACAATTAGCAAACTCCGACATTATAAATCTTTATAACATTAATTTGTTTAAAATGTACGTTTGAAATAACAATAAATAAATAAATGAAATAGTGCATTCGACAGTTCAAAAAATAATTGCAAAGTTTGTACATCAAACGGATAAATAAATTAAAGACCTCAATTCGTGATATAGTTTTAAATATATTCGGAGTATACCACAAGAAAAAATGAATATATATTAAAGCTACTTAGAGAAAATGAAAAAAGATAAATCAATTTTGAAGACTTTAAAAGACTGTAATTTACTGAGTTTTCGTTCTTCGTTAAAAGAATTTTTCTATTGATGTTCTTGCTGTTGTCATTGTTCTTCTCGCTTGGATGGATTCCAGGTTTTATAAGAAATATGAAAAGAACAAGATCTATCCTAAAGAAGTTTTTTAATGAAGAACGAAACGTCTGCAAAAGAACAACATAGTGCGCGGTTCCACAGGATGCCATGGAGAAGACGATCAAGTTTTGTAAAAACTATTCTACTGATACCATTTAAAAACGTCTCCGTTTTTTCGAGATAAATATTAAACATTTTTTTATATGTAGATAAGTAATTAACGTTAAATAAAAGAATTTTCACATTTATTAATAAGTTAACAACATAATTGTTTCGACTTACACTGAACTGTTCAATACACAACTGTCAAATGTGAAAATTCTTTTACTTCAGGTTTATTAATAACCTAGGAATTTTCATCAAATTTTCTAGTCTCTTTTAAAAAAAAAGTAATTCGTTGTTTCGTTTCGTCTTTACTATTGCTTTATTAATAATAATAATAATAATAATAATAATAATTTATTTCGACTTTTGCCATTAACATGGATGTCTTCGTTAAGATTATAATATAATATATAAATATTAATATAAAATATAAATTCTGTCATAGGATTATCTATGGCGTTAAATAAATGCACATATAAATATAAAAGACACAAAATTTGCAATATAATTTTAACAGAATTCTTTTATGTTATAGAAACAACAATTAATTAGGTATTGTTGAATGAAGTCCATAATTAGGTGAATTTAATGTATGAAGAAAAAGGCACTTCCTAATTTTTTAAACTTATTTATTCTAGCGACCGGTTTCGGTGAACATCACCTTCATCAGGCTGCTAACGTCGAAAATAATTGATTAAAATAGAATAAATTGCAAATATTGGAGAAGAAAATAATAACGTATATGTCAAATCAGTGGTTGCGAGAAACTCGCAACCACTGATTTGACATATACGTTATTATTATTATATATACGTTATTATTATTATATATATAATATATATATTATTGACATATACGTTATTATTATTATATAAGTTTCTCGCAACCACTGATTTGACATATACGTTATTATTTTCTTCTCCAATATTTGCAATTTATTCTATTTTAATCAATTATTTTCGACGTTAGCAGCCTGATGAAGGTGATGTTCACCGAAACCGGTCGCTAGAATAAATAAGTTTAAAAAATTAGGAAGTGCCTTTTTCTTCATAAATTAATTAGGTAGTTTTTTAGTTTTGTTTTAAATATGGTTGGTGTTCTTGATTCTTTTAGAACTTTAGGTAGCTTATTGTAATAAAACATTCCAGCATAAAACGGCGATTTCTGGTATTGAGATGTATTCAGATGCTCAGGACACAGACTTTTTTTGAAGCGGGTGTTGTATGCATGAACATTTTCAGCTTTATGAAATTTATGGGAGTTAATATGTATATATGTCAGTAGTTTATATAAATAAATTGAAGGGACAGTTAAAATATTATATTGTTTAAAAGTTTCTTTACAGGATGTTCGTGGACAGAGATTAAATATAAGTCTTACAATTCTTTTTTGAATGATAAAAATTCTATTCAAATCTGTAGCTTGACCCCAAACACATATCATGTAATTTATGTGGGGATATACAGTGCTAAAATATATGTTGAGAAGATCTTCAGTAATGATGATGTTTTTCAAATTCAGAATCAAATAATAACTTCTGTTTAATTTTGATGCTACGAAGTCAATATGATTGGCCCAGCATAAGTGCCTGTCAATTGTAAGCCCTAAAAATCTAGTGTGACTTTTCATTTCTATTTTATTATAGCTAAGTTTATTGGTAGGGTTCATTAATTTATAGTAGAAATCAATGCAGACTGTTTTGGTATAGTTAATAATTAATCTGTTCTTTCTACACCATATGTTAAATTGTTTGTTGATAATATTTAATTTTTCTTCCAATATACAGTAGTTAGGTGCTGCAACCAAAATTGTAGTATCATCAGCAAACATAAATACTTGCCCTTCCGTTATATAGTTAGGTAAATCATTGATAAATAATATGAAAATTAATGAACCCAGAACACTTTCTTGAGGTACACCCATAGTAAGATCAAAATTGTCGGAATATTGTTCATTAATTTTTACAGAAAGTTGACGTTTTGAGAGATAAGATTCAAACCAGTTTCCAACTGTACCTCGAAGACCTAGGTTATTTAGTTTATTTAATATTAAATTAAAATTTAGACTGTCAAAAGCTTTTGTTAAATCATAGAAAACGCCGGCTACTTTAAGGTTAGAATTGAGACCGTTTCGAATGGACTGGACAAAATCGATGGCAGCAGTTTCTGTAGAAAAACCCTCACGAAATCCATATTGATTATAAGATAATAAGTTATATTTGTTTAAATAAGCTGTTATTCTATTATAAGCTGCTTTTTCAATGATCTTAGAGAATGAGTTTAGTAGTGATATGGGTCTATAATTTTCAATGTCGGTTGAGTCAAGTTTTTTGAAGATAGGAATTATTGTTGAAAATTTTAATGAATCTGGAAATTGTCCTAAAGAGAAAGAGAGATTGATTATTTCACTTAGAATTGGAGAAATGTACGAGCTACATTTTTTCAAGATAGAAACTGAGATGCCATCCGGTCCAATTGAATTTTTCAAGTTAAGTATTAATCTATTTATTTCTATTTCTGTTGTAGGCATAAATAACATAGTTGAATTATTATGCGAAGATGTAAAATTGTCGTTTACTTTATTTTTAAAATGATCATTAATTTGAGTAGGTATTGTTTTAGTAAAGTATTCTCCAAACAAGTTTGCAACTTCCTTGGGGTTAGTGTATTTAATATTATTTTGTTCCAGGACAATATTTAAGGGTACTTTAGATTGATTAGTCTGCCTTTTCACTATGTTCTATAAAGTTTTATTTTTATTCTTAGCATTACTTATTTTATTTGAAAAGAAATTTTTCTTTTATAATTTATTAGCTCTCGGTATTTCTTTTTTTGAGTTTTATAATTGGACTCAACGTTGACATTTGAGATAAATTTTCTTAACCAGTTTAAATGTTTTAACTCATTTTTAAAAATTTTTAAGTCATTATCAAACCATGGTAATCTATTATTATTTGTAATTTTAATTTTCCTTTTTATCGGAAAACATAGTTCATAATAATACCTAAATTCAGACCAAAATTGGTCAAAAATAATATTAATATCAGTAGTACTACAGATTAAACGTGTATTTGAAAGGTAGTTAATGAAATTATTTATATTATCTTCATTAAATTGTTGCCTGGAAGTATACTCATGGTTTAGGTTTGGTTGTATTTTATTTGATTTGATATGTACAGTAACTATCTGCGCAGTGTGATCAGCTATATTAGGTTCAACGATTTTATAGTTTAAAACATTACTGTTTGTTATGATGTAATCTATACTACTTTTGTTCCTGTTTGTTATGCGCGTTGGCTCATTTATCAATGATCGAAGTTGAAAAGATTCCAATAGATCAAACAATAATTTTTTGTTTGTAGTTTCCATTAGACAATCAATATTAAGATCTCCTAAAATTAAAACGTTAGTGTATATATTTACTGAGCTATTAAGTGAATTAGAGAGCTGTTTAAGAAATACTGGAAAGTCGGAATGTGGTGATCTATATATTGTGAGTATGCACAAAGATTTGTTAATTTCAATTGCTGAGCATTCGAATGACAATTCAATAGGATCTGCTAATAGTTTCACAATATCTTTGTATTTAAACTTAAGAGAGATAGAATCTTTGATAAAGATTGCGGTGCCGCCGTTTTTATGCTTCTCACGACAAAAAAAAGAGACTAGTGTGTAGTTATTTATCTTCAGAAGTTTAATACTTACATCATTCTGCCAGTGTTCACTTAAACATAAGATCGTTGGATGATATTCAAGTAGGAAAGTTTCAAGAACACCAACCTTATTACGTAGACATTGTATGTTTATATGTATTGCTGTGATGATGTCCTCGGCGTTTTTTAGTGGTTCATCCTTTCCCGTGAAACATCGCGAAAATTTGATCTAGGAGAAGTGTGTGATTGACCATCAGCATCGACTTCGTTAGGTGGAGTCATTTTCGTCGGCCGCGTGATATTGTTGGAGATGTTTGGTTGAATTTCGATTAAGTTGCTACGGTTTATATATGGATTTAAGATTGGTTTTGAAGCATATGTGCAGACTATGCTAGATATGTGTTTGGTTATCAAAAACTTTCCAGAGGAATTCAGATGTAATCCAATTTTTGTGAAGTGCTGACGGTTCAATAGTGCATTGATTTCAATGAAATTCGCTTTGTTGAAAGCTAATGATTCTGCGTGTAATATTGTATTGTTTTTGCCAACAAATTTATTGATCACTGGTCTATTTTCCCAATACGGAATAGATGTCATAATAACATTCGTTGCTTTCAAATTCTCCAGAGTAGTCTTTATTAATAATGTATCGATGGTTTTGCAGTTTATTGCATCATTTGATCCAGCCATAATTACAACATAATCATGTTTGTCAAGTGTCTTTGACAAGTTGGCACAATCAGAAACCACATCCGCAAATCTACCATTTGGCTTAAATATAGAGGTTACATTGAATTTACTACTGGGAAAAGTATCGATAAACTTTTTTGCTAATCCTCTGCCATGACTATTAGCTAATATTAGGATATTAGATTTCTTTTCTTCATATGGTTTATTGTTTAGTTCAAACCATACATCAAAAGTATTTATTTCGTATTTCGGATCCTCAGTAGTACTTTTTTGGTTAGTATCTTCTTGGGCGGTATGGTCGTTTGGTTGCACTTGTTTATTTGGATCATTTTCCTTATTTTCGGATGTTTTCTTTTTATTATTTAGATTCTTTGTAAATCCTTTTTTAATTTTAGTGACAGTAGTTTCTAAGAATTTTATTTTGTTCTTTAAAGTCGTTATTTCGCGTAGGAGTGAAAAGTAAATCTTCTTTTGTTTCGGCGTTTTTTTAGGGTCCCTAGTAATTACAGTATCTACGCTACGAAAAGAGTCCTCACTTTCAGAGTCACTGACATCACTGTTTATAAAACTGGAGTTTTTAGCTACCTTCAGTTCGTTAATGAGTTGTTTTTTGTTTCCAGTTGCGGATTTACCTAACTTCGATAGTTCCTTTTTTAATTCGGTCACTTTTAAGTCACTGATTTTCTTTTTTTCTGCCATTTGTAGGGTAAAATGATTTGACAGTTTAACAATATTTGTAAATAATCAAGAATTCAGCTGGTGTAAAACACAAAAACTGGACACTCATCAAGTAAAAGACATTCAGTTAATAAAAGTGCAATGAACTCAGAACATGTATCTACATAATATGTGCAGTCATAATAATTAGTCATGACATAACCTTTATCAAAAAATCACCGTGGACATTTTATTTGTGGTTTCTAAGCAAAAAACAATTTACGACATTCCGGATTCACTTTTAAGTAGTAAAATTTAGATGTATTCGACGTTCACAGTTTTTAAGAAGATGGATACGATGTCCTGTAAGCTTTCTGTAAGAGTCATTACTAATTATTGTGATTGTACATATATTATCAGATACACGGAAGGTCCGGTAAATAGGGCATCCGAATACAAGAAGACTGGAAAATATAAAGCTTCATATACCAAGAAGAAGAAACAATAAATAACAGAATGTCGCTATTTGAGTCCTTCTCGTCTTACAAAACCTTAAAATTTTTACAATAGGTTAAGCAGTGACTTGCGCGGTCATTTTTTAACTAAAATTTTGGTTACAACAGTTTAAGAAGGAGGTGGAAGTATGTACTTGAAAAGCAATCCTCGCAGTAGAAGATACGGCCTTCCTAGATAACTGGCCATAGAGGACAATGCCAGAAAACGTTAAAAATACTTTAAATAAACACATAATAGTATTCGAATGGGTCATATAACGGGTGACACGAAAGTTTTCGGACTAAAGTGTTCTCAAAATATTTTTTTTTAATTTAAAAATTTTCAAGTGAACTATGACTAATCGTTTTCAACAAGTATAGGAAATGACAACAATGTCCCAAATACACAGCTGCCCAATTAGAGCGAATACCCCGATGCTGTAGAAGTTTGCGACAGAATTATCGTCATGGATGATGAAAAATATTTTCGTTTAAACAATGACGAAATTCCAGGAAATGCTGGTTTTTATACGGAAAATGTAGATGAAACTCCGGAGAATATTAGATTTAAAACCAAAACAAAGATTCCAGAAAAATTTTAGTCTGGTGTGCAATTTCGGAAAGAGGCATCTCCCGTTCTTACATTGGGTATGTCAGAGGGAAAGCAGTAACAGCAAATGTTTACACTCGGCGCTATCTTCCAAAATTTGTTAACTTTATTAATGATCATCATCAAAATGATCAAATAATGTTCTGGTCTGATCTGGCTTCCAGTCACTATGCCAGAGAAACAATGCAGTGGCTTGAAGACAATAACATACCTTTTGTGCCGCGAAGAGATAATCCTCCCAACCTACCTCAGGCAAGATCTATTGAAACTTTTTGGTCTCAGCTAAGCGCAAAAGTGTACGCAAATGGATGGGCAGCAGAAAACGAAGCACAGTTGAGGTTAAGGATACAGCGAAAATTGTACGAACTTGCCACACTCTAATGCAGAATATTCGACAAGAATTGCTCCTTATTGAGAGGTATGAGCTGTTGCATGTTTTATAATTTAAAATTATTTAAGTCTAAACTGAACAAAATAATGTAACACTATTCAATATTAATAAACTTTTTTAAAAATTCAACTAAAAATTGTTTGAAAAAGTCCGAAAACTTTCGTGTCACCCGTTAGTAAAGGTTACTGACGTGCTCAATTTACGAACAAGTAAAGATAAGATAAACGACAAAGTGTGTTGTCAGTTGACAACAGATTTTGGATTTGTGTGAAACTAAAGAGGAGGGGTGTTACTGTTAGAATTATTATTGGAGAAGCATAAATTATTGTATTACAATGAACCAGCTCTAGTTGTTAGTGTTCGCATTATTGTAATGGAAAAATACAAATGGTTTTGGGGATGATTATTTTCAGCTCGTGGAAAGTCCGATGAATCAATTATTTTGATTTTTGCTTCATAACAGTCTAAGGCCATTTTAGACCACACTAATTTTTTGTTAAAAATTTGGTTCAGTTTCTGCAATAAAAATTTAAAACAAGAAATGTTTGAACTGCAGATATGGTTTGGAAATAGAACATGTTCTATTTTTCCAGATAGTTTCTAATTCAATTTATATTTTTATACAATTTACGGCACAAATTGAATTGTTTAAAAAATTGAACCAGATCTTGTACCTACAAAAATTAGGGCCTCTAGGAATATCTTGATAAAAATTTCTTTCAAGTTACTTTACTTTCACTGTCTCGCGAGGTGCTTTGAATTTATCTGGTAATGTCGAATATTATAAACGAGCAATCTTTTAAGATGTCTACGTTATCCGCACAATTAATCTCACCCTCGTTTCAAACGTCTTTCAACTTTAATTAATTTTACTCGGGTCCGACAAACCCATTTCGCGAACTCCGCGAAAATAAACACAATTAAACATTAATATCAATTAATGTAATTCGGCTCGTTGCTCTGTTGCGGGGCGAACTCGGCGGCGCACTTTTGCGGCGCCCCAGAAAAAAAAAAACGACCTCCGCCCGTGTTTTACAGGGAACGCGACGCCGTGATACGACGACGTCCAATTAAATTCGCTGGGGCGCGCCGGGGAGACGTTTTAATAAAGTCCCTTAACAGTCACGACTCGTTGATGCTTTACGACCGCGTGTTTAGGTGCGAAGCTATTTCTTTTTTTTTGCGTCTTGCGAAAAAGCAAGAGCTCTCATTCGTTACGGTTTGAGCACTTTGTTAATGTAACGGAGTAGTCTGAGGGGGAGGTTGGTTATTTTCAAAAATTATGTTTGAGAAATTCCGGGAATTTTCATCATTTTAGTTGATGACCATATAAATTCAAGGATATTACGAAATTCTAAGTACAACAAATGAAATATAAACCCCACGTAAATGAAACTTCTTCTAATTCAGCTTTGGTCGAGTTCAACTTGAAAATAAACTTCTTTTAATTTGTCACTATTTAGAAGTTACGTAAGCATTCGCCTTTATTATTCATTAATAAAAGAAACGACAAAAATTCGGCAACTTTGCAATTAGCCGGCGCAAATTGAATGAAGCCGTACCGAGATAATTTAAAAGAGAAAACTCCCTCGAAGTTATGCTAATATTAAACGTATTTTTTCCTAACGAATTAACTAAGCGGAATACAACAAGCCCCCGAATTTTTGCAATTCCCGAGTTCGCTTCAGCGTGAATCGAATTTTTCGCAAACAATTCAGACGGTGCGGAGTAAGGAGGGGTGAAATCTGGGGAAGATTTACGTCGGCAGCTTTTCTTAATAATCCCTTAATTACGATCCATCATTCCTACTAATTAACGCTATACTATTAAATCATTGCTTTAATTATTAAGGAGCCCTGATTAATTGATTTCGTTAAATTAATAATGCATCAGTGGTGCAGGAAAATTACGCGGCTAATTAAAGCAATTTAATGAATATTAAATATCCGTTTTGGCGAACGTAAATTAGCCAGAAGATTTGGAGAAGCCGCGGGAAAGTCCGGAGAATCGCTTCTCCTTCCTTCCTGTTTTAAACACAACGCCTACCACAGGTAATAATCAGACGGTTTCTAAAATAATTCTAAAATCAAAAATATCTCGGACTTAAGAAAAGAATACTCTCTTTTATAGTAGATTCTGGGACTAAACGTCGAATAATTTACAATAATAAATTGACGCTGACAAGTAAATTAGCGGCCGCACAAAATAGACCTATTAATCGAGGGTGTGTTCGGCGTTCGGTGTTAACACAACGATCGGGGCTAGCTTTTGATGCAAGGTTTTACTTTATACTCGTTGTAATCGGATATAATGGATCGACTTACAAATTGATTTTTCAATCAAGACATTTTAATCCCGACCCAACGGCGTTAATTATAACTTTCTATGGGTAACAAGTAAATAAATACTATCCTATTATGCCGCATGGAACGCTCCATTGTAAAAGTAAAGAATAACCGTAACAATTTCATTTAGGAGCAAATTGAATAGCGTCAATTACTTTTATAAAATCTTCTGTCTTTTTCAAACAATTTTTTTTTCAGTGGCCCCTCAGAGACCGAGGATAGAGTACAATCAATCACAGGTTCTGCCCGGACATAATTTGACTGCTTTGCATGGAGAAGTGGCGACCATAAAATGCGTCTCACATTATGGGAATCCACCACCGATACTTAAATGGTTTTTGGGTAAGTTTTCATGCCACTTTAAACTTTTTTTGAGTTACATTTTTAACAACAATAGTGTTAATCAAATCAAGATGCATGTGACAATCTGACCTGAAAGTATCTTTTTGATAGATAGATCTTAACAGTCTCTTAGCCCTACATAAAATAAAATAAACATATAATGTTGCCATAAAATTTCTTTGTTTTATTATCTTGAATGTGCTGCTATTCTAGAAATATATTTCTCTTCACCCAGGCGTAGATTAAAAATTCCCATCAGATGAATATCCAATAAGAGATGATACATCGCGGTGAATTTAAAACCTGTTTCTCCGAAGCTGTTCCATATAAAATTTAAGCTCGGCTAAAGCGGCCGCGGCCTCGAAAGTCATTCATAATGCACATTTAAATTTTAAATCCCCTTGACATTTCATTCTACACGTTTAAATTCGAATTGCCTTTCGTCGGTTTCGTTCATCCGCCTGCCAGATATTGTCTTATTTTTTTCCTCTGCTCTCTCTGACTTTGCAGATCAAAATGAAATAACGCCGACGAGAAAGCAGACGAATTCCACCGAAATAGACAATCCGAGGACGTGGCTGGCGATCTCCATTTTGGAACTGACTATCTCCAAGGAGAATCACGGAAGGACGCTGAGCTGCGTCGCGGTGCACGAGTCCTATTCGACCAAATCGAGCAGCATCGACGTTAGGCTAGATGTTATGTGTAAGTGTTTCTGCAAATTTATGCATAATGCATGCAAATTTATTCCCGCCGCTTGTGTACATATATGTACGGATTACTTGGTCCCCCCCCCGTTAAGTTGTAACAGTGATGGTTTAATGTCTGCTAATTTATGGTTAAGCGATTTGAATTAATATCGCATTACGAAGAACTTCGTCAGCGTCGAGAGTTATTAATTGGGACGTTTAATTAAAGACTGCGCTGCAATTCTAACGTCAATTGTTTCAACTTCTAATACCTCTTCGGAGGGAAACTTTGCGACGAGCACTCAAACTGATGCTCTTTGAAATTCGTATTCAATAAATCTTTGGAACTTCTTCGGGTATAAGCAGAAATTTCTATGATATGATGATCCAGTCTATTTAACTGTGAGTTTAGGCAAAATTTCGCATAAGTTTGGTTTAACTTCATACTTCACCTAATCACATTATGTAGTAGTAAAAGGTAATACAAGAAGTAGTTACAATTATATTAAATTATGCATTTGGTGAACGTTTTCTCAATTGACAGAATATATAATTTCTAGGAGTTAAATTTAAATAAGTTCGGGAGTTAAGAATTATCAAAAGAAGAAGCAATAAGTAATTATGAAATGTTTGGAGAACGCTTTAAGCGAACTATCGCTATCCTAATTTTAAAAGTTCCATGCTGCCAATTTGTTGACCAATCATCTTTAAAACCAGGACAACATCTAACATCTCTTTCTCCTATGACAGGAATTTTGAATTCGGTTGTACCTAGAAAAAGAAGACATCAGGAAAAGATCCACATCTTCACAAAGCGGAAGTTAAGAATACGTTTAAAATCTTAACTTCTGAAATACAATGATTTGTTTCAATTAGTGTACGAAAGGGACTGAAAATAAGAAAATTAAAAAAATAGAAACGAACGTCATTCAGTAAGCACATGTTGAGGAGGCATTAAAATTGCCTGTAAAATTTTATATCGATTTTAAATTAAATTTTGTTCAGGATTAAAAATTTGATTTGAACTTTATGTACCTAATCACTTTTGGTACACACACAGTTAAAATCATTAGCACAGAATTATTACAGTGCATTTAACCACTTGACGGTAACGTTAACGACATCGTAAATACAATAATTAGGTCTGACTAATAAAACACGGTGCAAGTAATAAACTTAATGCATTGAAACGCAGCAGGAGTTGCGAACATGAAATAATTGCGCCTAATGGAGAAAGCACCTCGTAAATTTCTAACGAACCGCGAAAATTTATAATAATCCTCGAGGAAGTTGCGTCGCCTTAAAGTGGTACCGACGGCGAGGCAATTAAAGTCGTCCCTGGTTAGATTCGATAAAAGAGTTAAGGAAAGTTCGCGATTTTATTACCTTACAATTGCGTCCGCGCAAAGTTTTCTAATTACGCGGACATGATATATTAATATGGCCGGAACAATGCAGCAACTGTTGACAAAGGCCTTATCGGAGGTCTATTACGACAAACTTCATTAATAATTGAGCTCAGACGCTCGTGAATTTTTAAGCGCGCCTTCAAAGTTTCTCATTGTCTAGAGGAATTTTCTCGAGTACCTGGCTGAATCAACTCCTTAATTATTGTAGAGCTAGTGAAGGAATTTAACGCCGAAACTAATTAATGACTCTACAAATGTGTTTTCATTTACTCAGAAATCAGAATTCTACGAATTCACAAATTAGAATTCTATAAAACTTAGATAGATCACATTCCATTTCGATTCTGTTCTACATTTTATAAAAGCAAACAACTTTATTTATTTATATTTCCTAATATGTATATAAAAAAATGTGTAACCTGAATACAAACAAATATGAATATTCAAAGCATAAAATTTCCTTTGTAAATTCTATAAACGAATTCAAATTTAATTACGCACTCACACGATGGGTGTTTTCGGTGATCTCCAAACAATAACACTCACATACAACAATGTCTATTTTGTTAAAATGATTATAAAATAATACCTCCTGCTAAACATGATACATCTCGAGTTACGATGATAAACAATCTCTGTAAATTTTGAGTCCATTACACTAAAGTTTAATTAAAAGCGTCGTTCATAATTACGGCATCAAAATAGTTTCCTCACTAAGCCAAGCGCAAATTACTCCGCAAAAAAAAACAACGAACAATCCATTAAACGTGTGTGTAATTGAGTAGTATAATTCGCGCTGCTAAATTAACTAAATTAAGTTATTATCTCGGCAAGAAGATGGATGCGAACAAAAAGAAAGGAGAGCAACGAAGTCAATAACGGTTTGGAGCCGAACACAATGGGGCTCGGTATCATACACGAGCTTTGCAGCCCTCAAACATTCGGGGAAATGTTTTTACACTCGTGTCGGTGATGGAAACTACGGCCGATAATAGACGTTGCTGGGAGATTGAACGAGTGTGTCTTTTTGTCGGGGGGGAACTTCAAAGGAAGGGGCTATTGTTGGCAACTATTTGATTTTATTTGTGTCAATTTGGGGTGAGTAAACATTTTCAGTTTTTCTTTCGGCTGCCAATTTCCGCAAACCACCTACAAACTCGTTTAATCATGGCTATTTGCAAAGCTAATTTAAATCGAACGAACGGAAATAATTATTATTTGCAAAAAAAATAGACACTAGAAATTAATTAATATTTGTGATGTTAATATTATTTCACTGAGAATCTTCTGTAGTTGAGATTTCTCGTCGTCCCTTTGTAGAGAGAATTCAACATGTTAGGGGGTTTGATCCACGCGTCGTAAACAAAGAGAAACTTCGGGGTGTTCAAGTCGAATAAGCATCTTTTACGCAAATCTCGTTTTAAAGGTAAAACATTTGTTCGGCCTTTTGTTGCGGCGCAAAATTGAATCGAAAGCTCATCTTTATTTCCACGGCGATTTACCGCCGACTTACGAATGTAAGACTTCATACTTTCCGAGTTGTAAATTTCCAAAAATTCACTCCCTCCGCCACCTATTAGCTCCATTAATCAACGAGGCTTTTTCGGGGGGATTTTGGCGTTTGACGCGCGCATTTCCTTCCCTGCGGAGGAAAAATTCCCGAGCAGCAAAAAATGTTCCCTCCACATGCGAATAAATTACCGCAATTTTCACCGAATTTATTACGAACGCAGGACTTTTACCTCCTGTGGTGACCGTACACGTAAATTCTGGCGTTTTCAAGTTCGTCCGAGGATTATTTCCTTTTCCAATAAAAGGAGTGCAGTTGCATTCGAGTGAGTGTTTGAAACGTTTGTGCTGACGAAGGCACTTGTGCTTGCTTGCAGGTAATACTACGATTTTTAACAAGTCAAAGCATCGGTGGAATGCGTCTGAATTCCTATTATGTTTCTGCTTCCCTCGCTATTTTTGCAACGCTCTATAGGTAATATCTGCTGCAACGTGTATACATGGAAAATTTCCAATTTCAGTTTTACAAGTAAACGTGACTAGCTTCTTTTAATAGAACCACATTTTATTTTTCTTATTCCAGATAATTATTTAAACAATTATGCAAATGAGATCTCAAAAACTATTTTCGGTTTAAATAACACGTTGAGCAGAGTATCAAACATATTCATTGCTACTGTTGCGTTGAAACCTCTCACATTTATCTTTAGTATCTATCTTTCTGTGGAAATTAAAAAAAAAGATTGCAATTGATAGGTTTAATTTGAACACTTTATATCATTCCTTCCATAACAACAGTGGGTATATCAATTTTTTGAATTTTTAAGTTCTATGTGTCTTAAATATAAAGTCTTAAATGTCTGTAACATAATAATGTTGATTTTCGGCCTAGCTTCATTCATGAGTTACATATTCAACTCTGTAAAAATGATATGATTTTTAAGCCAATCAACAAACTTTAAAATGATTTATCTCAATAACGTACAAAATGGATTTAGCCACTTAAGATTAAAAAGGCCCCACTTCAAAATGTAATTTCTTCGAAAAATTGAAAATCAGAAAAACGTTTTCCTGTAGCGAAACTGTTCCGAAATCTTTGCAATTATGAATTAAACTCAAGCAGAAAAATTGAAAGTAAAACCACTTGGACTCTTCATATAACTTTTCTGACAGAATATTCTAGTTACTTTCTACATATGACGAGTAGCAAATTGTTTCCTTAAATCCCTTAAGGACAACGTCCAGAAGCGAAATGTATGATCAAGAAATACAGAATACAAGACTGGTATAAGTAAAAAGAAATTTAAAAAGCAGTTTGATTGAAGTTTTGGAAAAAGACACAAAAAATCGTAAAGGCGAAAGAAAGGGCTATATTGAGATCTATGAAAATATCTAAAGCACAATAAATAAAAAAATGAGAAGATTCGTTGGTAGATACATGTTGAAGACATGTCAAAACAGATTTTATGTTTAACAGATAGACGTAAATAGATTCCCGAAACAAACACTTCTTTGAAAACCATGTCGTGATGGACAGAAACAAACAAAAGATGAAAGGATAGGTAAGGAATGAGTGAATAAAATCCAGAGACACATGCAATTGCAAAAAAGTCCCCACTTTTCTTATTCCAGATGTCCTGGAAATACTGAATTGGTTTTTGTTTTCGAAAATAGGAGAAGTTAATTTGATTTCCTCGTCTTGCCTATAAACTATATCTTCCTATTTTTGCATGTTTCCTTCCAACTCTTCCGTGTTCCTTAGATATTTATAACACCATCCCACCGGTTATTTTTAGGTCTTCATTTTGAGTATTTCTCTTCTGGTTCCTACTTTTCATGAAATGTCCTCCGTCCAAACCTTCAGAGTTCTCTTTCTTCTAGCATTATTAGCACTCTTTCATGTGTTCATTGTTCAAGTGCTTGCAGATTGGATTAGCAATTTATTTACGCAACTTTCTTTTAACCTTATTTCCCTTTTTAATAATTTTTACTAACTGTGTGGTTTCTTCAGTTGTAACTTCTACGTATCTAATGTATTCTTCTTCTCTTCGAAACATAACCGAAATATTTTTGCTACTTTCTCGCAGATTTCCTGTTGCATGCACTACATTAGAGTTTCTTTCAGGATGAATGAAAAGATAAATTTCCCTTTATAAAAACTCCGAAGTTGAGAATAATGAGAAGCATTCTTTTGTGTATTCCATCAATTTCTAGTCTAATGCGAAAATTCCTGCTAGAAATTACTATTTTAGATACGTACATGAATTGAAATACTTGCAAACTCTGTAACTCGAGCGTCTGCCTCGTCGTCGGACAAGCTCGAAAGAACTTCGACACTGCTTTAATTTATATGTCACTTAGAAGAAGAGAATTCATAGTTACGTTGTTGGTGCGTCACGGGCAGCAGGTGCTTCAGCGGCCTTAAATTTACTTACTTCGTAACAGGCGGCGTAATTTATCGCTTTCAATTGCCAATCCTACGTATCCGCGCTGTCTTCTAAAGTCCGCAGATCCGGAAATTTATAACGAAATAGTTTCACGAATACGTAAATGGTTTGCGAAGAGGAGAAATTCATTGTGTCTTTGTTTGAACAAACAATTTATCCACGAAATATTGAGTTTAAACCAACTGATTAGGTATATTTATTTTTCAATAAGAATAGTATCTAAGATACGAAGGGTAATTGGGTTATTTCTCTGTTAGGTTTTAATACGTTTTGTAGAAGTTCTCTAAATATATGGAGGTGTACTTAACACCAGTGAAGTATAGTTAAATACAGCCCTGGCAATAAGGTAATAAACTTTTTGTTTATGGGATAAATGTGAGAATAATAAACACTGCTCCACTTCATCTTGACGTCCTCCCTCCCAAATTAAACTTTCGTATGTGAAGTTTTAGTGCGACCATGGCAAAACAAGTTCGCAAAACGCCCTAATATACACTCGGGGATAATTAAACGAATAATTTGCAGACTACCACCCCTGAGAAGAGACCTCTCTCGTCTACGCCGAAGAGGGAGCATCTGCGACATACTGACATATTAATCGCATTTATTTCGCTCGCACACATCTTCCGCGTCCATTATCCTCCGGGTTAAACCCCGGAGCTATCGAGCGTCTCTTCCTCGTCGTCGACACGTAACAATGACCGGCACAGCGCATCAACCTGACATCTGCTGGAGATGTTTGGGATTGTGTGCCTGTCTCGGCTCGTCTGTTCCGGATTGTAGCACGCCTCGCACCATGGAATTATATCAGATTTCCCGGAGTTGTTTACAGATATCTGATTTTATTGTGCGCACTCGTTTGTTCCTTAAAACGTTTAGATCCGTGCACTTAGCCGAGGTTTGAGAGGTTGAAATAGCGAGTTAATGGATTTCGTTTTTATTGTTTTCTAGTTTTCAGTTACAGGTAAAACCAGATTTATAAAAGACATACATACGTTAAAAGAAGATGTAATTAAACGAGATTAGTTCTTAATTTTATATTCTTAAGTTTTAAAATGTATCTACAGCTTAGAAGATTTATCGAATGTGAAGAGAAAAGAAGCCCAAAACCCTCTCGCATCGAAAATTCGCTTTGTTTTCCGTAATTGTTTATGAGCTCGCATGCCGCATGCCATTATTATTCGTTTTCATTTCCCGCAGGCGCCTTTCCACCGTTGTCAGGAGTACGCTAAAATTTTAAACGCTGTAATTGTACCACCGGAGGGACCATAGATCAGTCGAGCCTTTCTTTCTGTGCCGTGCGGTTTTCGCGTCATTAATTATCTTGAACTCCCCCGACGCCGCTACGTGTATCGAATTTGCATAAATTCGGAAGGAACTTGTCAGGGAAATGGTTGGCATTCGCGGGCTCGTTTGCTTCAGTTTTAGTAAACAGCGTAATTTATTCAATCTGGAAGGAGGAATCCTGATTTCAAATGTTCTCGTTTCTTACAGAAGGTTTCCAGAATAAGTTCTCTTTCAATATACCTCTCTTACATTTCTAATTATTGAAACATATAGAAACTTGTTTGTTTTCGATTTGTACAAAAGACATTTTTCAAAGCTCGCTTTACTTTGTTGTGTTCAGTTTAAAAAGGACAATGGAATAATATTGTTCCGCATTTACAAAGAAAACATATTCGTTGTTTTGGCGCAGGTAAACATCATTCCCTCGTCGCAGGCGTTTTGTTTCGCTTTACTCCGGTATGGGTTTTTTGTGTTCGCGGCACGCATGAAAGCGTAGTTATAAATTTCATTATTCTCGCCGATTCGAAAACGGAATTAGCGCACAAAACATTTCGACGGGCGAACAGGTCGCGCGTAAAAAATCGCCGGATCAAATGGTTTATTCCTCGGATCGTGCGCCCTCCGGTGGAACGCTTCACGTTTCAATATTTTCAAACCAAACATTCGCCCTGGGCAACAGACCGGTGCCCTATAGAAATAGGGGGTAACACGTGTCAATATGGTTTATCGTATTTGCATTGATATTATAGAAATGATAGATGCGTTGAATTAAGCGTGATGTATTACGTTACGCTGAAATGGCAACAATTACGACGGAAAGTCGTAATTATTTCCGATTGACGGCGACATGAGGGTCGTGATTTTAGTAAAAATTTTGCAATATTTTTTCCCTAAAATAACGATGGTAATTCTACTAATGCCAATAATTCAAATACATAGTTATAGACATGATTTAATGTTTATTATGGTCATAAAAATCCTGGTATGTCATTGGTAATCGATTATTAAAAAAAAAAACTGCTCTAAGGTATTATTTACTTAAACACATGTTTTGCTTATAGATAAACGGAATTATGGAACGTGCCTATAATTTAAATACGCCTATAATTTAAAATGCATTTTGCAGTTGCTTGTCAAAAAGGGCACTAATTCATTATCATTTTCATAAATCTACTGGAAAGAGCAAGGAAATATCTTTCTAAATTTACTATTTGTACGGGGAGTTTAGAAAGTCTAAAAAGAAACTCTATTTTCTTTAAACTTTTAATTCTAAGATTACACAGAATTTAAATGGCAAGTAGTTAAGAAGAAAGTAAACAATAAATTTTTGTCAGCTTCCAACTGACGAATCTCATTAACAAATAAGACATTTTCTGAAATGATTCTTTTTCAAACATATTCGTCTAAGTAAATCGATGACTCTTGAGTGACATACTTTCAATTATCTCACATATACCGTATGTTTCATTTTGAATTGAAAGACGCATTCCTCATACGCACTTGTCTTACTTCACTTGACCTGACTGTGACCTCAAAAAGTGTAAGGCCCAGTTTCTTCACTTTAAGTTAACTTTAACTTTCAGTTTATAACCATAGTACACAATTATACTCTGTATCGCCATTTCTCCGCCTTTTTTAAAGTTTTAACGAAACAATCGATATATATTTAGTACAAAATTTAAAAATACCCACTTTTATTTCGATGTAAAAGTGATTGGGAAATACAATTTGAATCCATGTAAAATACACAAGAAAAAACAAAGTAATCTGAAGTAATAATATTTTAATTGAAGTAAATGGAATTGTGAAGGCACATTACATTTCAAAAGTCACTAACTTATTTAGAATCAGATTTATGAGTTTAATGTTTTCTTCTTTCAAACAAACTTGAAGTCAAGAATAATTTGGAGAATCAATCCTTATTTATACGAGTACGTATTCTTTGGAATTGAGCTAAACTAAATTACAGAAAATGCCCAATCGATATCGTTACACAAATGAGAGAATCATATTTTGCTGAAACGTCTAATTGTGGTGGAGGATACAAATTACTAAACCACATTTGAACACGAATCAAACTTTAATGCAGTTGGCGAGTGCTTGAATGTAGGTCGCGGTCGAAACGGTTGCGTAAATTTTACACGATTAGGATCGCAACGGCTTTCATCTCCTCTTTGATGATATGTTTGGTTGCGGTCATTTGACATAGGCGAGCGTGGCTCTTTCCAGATAACTGCGGGATTAGGTTCACGTATCATATAATGCGGAGGAAGTAATCATGTAAATTGATTCCAAATCGGTGGAAGTTATTTACGAGGAAGGACGCAAATCTATGCCATCGAGGGAAGTTATTTGCAAAAATGAGTACAACACATCCAAGAGGAGATATAACTTCAAGATAAGTACGGTCCTGATTTAAATTTGCACTCTATCTTGGATGTAACTAAAATCAATCTAATCAATTTAATTCAGTTTTGGGGAATTATTTTTTTGAAACCAGAAATCGATGGAATTGACGTTTCTCGTTTTTTTTTTCATTGTTAACACAAAATCACAAGTCACGTCGAAGGAAACGTGGCGTTTACCCTCGAACTGATTATTTTCTTTTCACAGTTCGCCCGGGAACGTGCGGCCCTTGTTAATGGGGAAGCAACTAAATATTCCTTGCAAAAACATGACCCACTTAATTAACTTTTGATTTGCCTTGATTGCGTGGATCGACGAGCGGGACAGTGCCATGCACGGAGCTTTCGTGAAATTATTTTCTGTCGAGCCGGGAGAGATGAGCCACGCACGGATAAAGATGGAGGCAACGAAGTGGAAATTAACTAAACGACCGTCAATATTGCGATAGACAAGTTTTTTTTTTTTTTTAGTTCTGGGCCTTTGTAAAAATAAAGATTTGAAAAATATTAGACAGTAAACAAGAAACGAGCTTTCTTTAGCTTCAACTCAATTTTTTTGTTATATTTTATTTTATTATTCCTGCATGAAAATAATATGAATAGGTACATAGTTAAAATAAATTAATTTAAAAAGAAGTTAAAAATTACATAAATTTTCAAATTGATGCTTGATTCTAAAAAGGCAAATCAAAAATTGATTGAAAATTGCGTGTTTAAAGAAAGAAACTTTCCTGCAACAGATGGCGCTTCATATTTTATTACAGTCAGTTATTCGCCTGTCAATTCCTGTAGATTTAAAATTACGAAACTTTACCTGTGAAACTAAATAAAGTTTATTGAGAAAACCACTTCAGGTATTCAAAAAGAAAACAAACAAAAAACTTTTACTTCTTTTTAACAGATGGAGTTTTGACTCCTTGACTGTCATTAATTCGACAATTTCTGTCGAACTCTAAATGTTTCTTCTTCTATTTCTAATCACGCACATAAAAAGGGTGTAAGGTGAGGTTAAAATTGACATTTTATGCAAAATATAGTTAAAATGAATTTTCTAAATTTCTTTGTCATGTATTTCGTTTCTGAATGTGAATTTTTACCGACAATTTTGCTAGCAAAATCGATTTTCTTCGAATGCGAATGAAAATTAATATGCAGCTTTCAATATTCTCGCCCTTAGAAACGCTTTCATTATTTGTTAGAGAAAGCGCTTTCATTATTCGCCCTTAGATGGCGTCATAAAATTAAGAATGAAGACAATCACTTTTACTTCTTTCTAACAGATGTCATTAATTGTATAATTTGTGTGTCAATTTTTATCGAATTCTAAGTGTTTTATCTTCTGCTACATATTTCTAACCAAGCACATAAAAAGGGTGTAAGTAGTCTTATTGATAAAATAAAGATTTGCGCAAAGTACAATTAAAAGAAATTTTCTAAATTTCGTCTCTGAATACGATATAAATGTTTAATTTAATTTAAAACAGCAAAATTTTCTCTGCACGCGAATAAAAACCAATGATAAATAGCTTCTTTCATTATTCGCCCTTAGATGGCGCTTTCATTGTTCGTCCTTAGATGGCGTCTTATTTATTTGTCTTTAAGTGCTGCCTTTGACTCCTTTTTGCGGATAATTTTTTGCTAATATTTTTTTCACGAATTAAAAATATCTGTAGGTATATTTAGCTTAAATTCAATTTTATTTAATTTCTTGTTGCTGAATTTATAACATTTAAATTTGTAAATTTGCAAAGAATAGTAAAAATTATAACATACTCTTATACAGGTGTTGTAAAACTTGCTAATTTGAAGTTCCGAGCAGAAAAGTTGTTCTGTTCTATAAGAATTTGATCGTGAAAACTGCGTTAACTGCAAAGAAAATTAACAAGGAAAGAAACTTTCAGATTCCTGCAACAGGGCGCTTGATATTTTAATACAGTTAGTTATTTGCTTGTCAATTTGTGCAGAATTTTAAATTACCAAACTATATCTGTGGAAGTCAGAAAAGTTTATTATATTTCATACAGGGTGTTCTGCAAGTTCATACAAAAAAATTAATGGGATATTTGGTAACAGATACTCACGAATGCACCAAAATTAAACCGAAAAAAAATCAAAAAATTCATATCGACATCCGACAATTCCTTGTGAAATGTTTAGAACCGCTAGACACAACGGACGGTGACCTTCACCCACAATAGTCTCCCCTGCGCGAGACGTAAACATACCGATTAAAGTGCCGTTTAACATACCTGCCCACACATGCATGTTGTGAAAATTAAACATACCATCCCTTGTAAAAACATTGATTCGTCGGTGAAGAGAATGTTATTAACAAATTAATTAAAGCTGGTTCTTGTCCGATGAAAATTGTATCACAAACTCTTTTAAACGGACACTAAATGGCACACAAACACTTAACGTTTCGCAGTCGTTCGTTCACTTCTGACGAAGCTGTCGAACGACTGCGAAACGTTAAGTGTTTGTGCGCCATTTAGTGTCCGTTTAAAAGAGTTTGTGATACAGTTATTAACAAAGTTCGAATTGTCCGTCTGTATCCGGAGTAACCACCGACAAAATCGCATGCGTTGGAGTTAGGCTAATTTCACACACAGCGGTTTCGTCCGTACGAAAAAATTCCGTACGGAAAATATTCGTACGCACATACTTTCACACACGGGCGAAACCGCTGTGTGTGAAATTAGCCCTAATCTGCGGGCATCAGAGCTTGCACTCTTTGAAAATAGAACGGATAATTGTTACTTACGAAAAATTTGGCAAACAACAAACTGCACAACTGACACAAAGGATCTGCTATTTGGCAAAGGGCAATCTGGCTAGGTAACGCTGTGCATACAAACGTTTTGCAGCCAACGCATTTTGACCACATTCGCCGTAAATTAACAATAACACTACTGGAAAATTCGGCCATGTTTTCATTTTCAACTGTTATTTGGACGACCGACGTGCACGTGAGAACTGGTAAATGATCCACTTTAACAGCTGACGCTGACACACCGGCATACTTCTCCGATTACGTAATTACGTAATAAAAATAAACCAGGGACTATCAAACGGTTTCATCGTTCGCCGAAAACATTAATTATCTCTAATATTTATTAATCAATTGTTATACAAAAACTGCTTCATTCTATCACTTTTAATGTCAACTTTCACTGGTTTCATTTTTTGTGTGAAGTTAAAAAACAACCAGTATAATCAAAACTGAAAACAAAAAAACTTTTACTTCTATATAATTTATGGAGCTTTAACCTCTTGATTATTATTAATAACTTATTTTTTGTCAAATTCCTCTTTCGTTTCAGCTACATATTTTTAACCACGCACCTAAGAAGTTAACTTTGGTTAAAATGACCGTTTTACGTAAAATACAGTTTTCTTAAAAAAAAATTGTTACATTTTGTCTCGCCTTTCAATTAATACTGACAATTTTGCTTTAAATTGTAACAGCAAAATTTTCCTTGAACGCCAATGTAAACTGATAACAAATAGCTTGTATTATTCGACTTAGATGGCGCCTTAATTATTCGACCGAAATAACGCTTTTATTGTTCGTCAATTCATTTATTCGTCTTTAGGTGGTTGTATTAAAAGCTTAAAAGCTTTTACAAATTAAAAACTTATTTACTTTATAAATTCAAGTTTAGGTTAAATTTGATTTTATTTTTATTACTGAATTTATTTTGATAAATGTGTGAAAAATAGTTTCGAAAGCACTTATGCCCGATTTCTTTATCGCCTTATCTTGAGGTTAAATTTATCTGTCAGTTAGAATGTGACACAAGGTATGTATACGGCCAACTGTACGTAACATTCCAACTGTTAGATAAATTAACCTTAGGTTAAACATGGTGAAGAAATCGGCCATTAGTAGTAAAAATAATAATGTACTCTTATGCAGGTGTTCCCAAAGTTACAGCCGTAAACTTGTGTTTAATTTAATGAAAATTGGAAATTGCTTTTATAATTTTAACTTATACATTTCTGGAACCATTTTTTAAATAAAACTTTGGGGGTCAATATTGACATAGGAATTGAGAATTTAAAGATTAAAGATTTTTTACCGTAAACTGAAAAAAGTGTTGTTACAAACTCGAAGATTGTTATCCGTCTCCCGGTAGAATTCCTGCTTCTCCCTCTAATTCCCTTGGCAAAACAAAATTTAATTAAATCCTGTTTTCAGTTGTTCCAGAGACACGCCTGGTTGGAATCCCAACCACGGACATCGAAGAACTCAAAGACTCGGTGGCGATCCGTTGCGTGGTCAGCGCTAATCCGAGGGCAGCGGTGGTGTGGAAAAGAGAGGGCCAAAGCCAGCCTGCGAGTTTGCAGGAGCTGCTGCAGTTCAGTCCTGCGGTCAGACAGCACGCCGGACTCTACACTTGCCACGCCAGGAACAAGGCGGGCGAGTCTCAACCGGTTCGCGTCCATCTGGACGTCAAGTGTAAGTACCGCACTGCGCCGTTTAGCCAAACATCGCCGTCGACTTCTCCTTACGTAATTACGCGAGACCGTCGTTTTGTTGGGGGAGGTTTTGTGTTAACTAATTGTTTTCAACTTATTGTCTGCAATAGCAGCAGAGCTTCCTGGTATTTAGAATTTTAATTACGCGATTTTCACAATGTTCCCTAACTTGAATTTTCGGAATTAAAAAAGAAAAATAAGCTTACGTTGTCATCTATAATACATATAACATTTTCAATTTTAGAAACACTTAAACTAATTGGTAAAAATATCTGAGTTTAGTTGGATAAAACATAGTATATTCTGTGCGTTTAAATAAGCAAATTAAACTAAAAATATTAAGTAGCGACCAAATGAAGTAAAATTTCCTAACCCGATCTTCGGGATAAGTCGTATAACATTTTAAAATATAAATTAGATCTCAAAGAATTTAAAGAGTAGGCAATTAAAAAAAAAACAAATATATTTCAAGAAAATATTTTGATTTGACATTGTAGCGTGATTTAAGAATATATTCTCCATGTGATCCATATCTGTAAAACTAAGAATCTAAAAATGCATGAAGAAGGCCAACCAAAATAGACAAATACAATACTTGTGAAAATTACCAAAGGCAGCAATGTACTTTTCATACCGTCACTGCTCATGAAGGAACAGGAATAGAACATTGAATTTTTTTTATTTGATGGGCTTTTGATGTAGTTCTAAAATAAAACTAAAAAAGTGACACCTTTATGGGTCTTTTTCCGAGATAAGAGCGAGAAATAACGAAAAAAGTTGAGTTTTCGTTAACTTTTTGACAATTTTTTTTAAATCAAAATAATTTGTTCCCGAAGTATTATCCTTAAATCAAAAAGATATTAATTACCTTTTCAAAACTGTTTTGTCGATAACTGTTTTTGTTTAATAAAAAAAATACTAAATACTAATAATCAACCGAGAAAGAATATAAAAAATAATACTGCTGAGCAACAAAATTTCAAAATTTAAATTGGCTGCCAAAGGCGTCCTAATTCTCACAGAACTATAATTTTAACAGCATTGTGAACATCATTAACTATAGTTTGTCCCTGGTGTATCACAATTGAGAGAAAAATGAAATCCAAATTATTGGCAGTAATTATTGTCCAGTATCCAATTATATAAATAACTTTTTAAAGAAACTATTTACGATGAAAACTTTCACGTAATCGGATAGCAAATGATCAAATATATCGAAAAATGCCACCAGTAAGTTTTGACCGACCCAATTAATTACTGATCGATAGAAAATAGATAATGTCACGCTCTTAAAAGACCCAAATACAATAGCGTATAACTTTTTATACAAATGTTGCACAAACGAAATTCTGGCAAAATGCGAAAGAGAAGTTTCAAATCTATAGATTTATGCTATTTCTGAGTTTTGGCCCATTGCTTTTATTGACTCATTATTGATTGTATTTAGGCATTCTCGGGGTACACGTATTTAATGCATATTTTGCAAGAGTTTCGTTTCTACAAAAAGTTATGTGCTTTTATATTTGGCGTTTCTTAAATGCGTGGAATTAACTATTTTCAATCGATCAGTAATCAATAAAATAGTTCTCTTTCATATTCTGAATGTTCTCTTTCATATTTTGCAAGATATACGGTTGTGCAATATTTGCATAAAAAGTTATGTGCATTTATAGTTAACGCTATCTTGAATATCTGAAGTCGTGGGAACGCCCGTTTTCAATCGATAATTCTTCAATAAAATTGATCGGCCAAATCTCAAAAATAGCATAAATCGATAAGATTTGAACGTTCTCTTTCATATTTTGCAAGAAATTCGTTTGTGCAACATTTGCATAAAAAGTTATGTCTTTATAATGTACGCTGCATTGAATACCTAATTAGAATCTATAATTAATCAATTAATAAAACCGATCGGCAAAAACTCAGAGATAGCATAGATCGATAGATTTGAATGTTCTCTTTCCTATTTTGCAAGAAATTCGTTTGTGCAACATTTGCATAAAAGTTATGTGCATTTATAGTTGACGCTGTCTTGAATATCTGAAGTGTCGGAACTCTCGTTTTCAATCGGTAATTAGTCAATAAAATAGATCAGCCAAAACTCAGAAATAGCATAAATCGTTAGATTTGAATGTTTTCTTTCGTATTTTGCCAGAATTTCGTTTGTGCAACATTTGAACAAAAAGTTATGTGCTATTGTATTTGGCGTCTTTTAAGTGCATGACATTAACTATTTTTAATCGATCAGTAATCAATAAAATCGATCGGCCAAAACTTACTGGTGGCATCTTTCGATATATTTGACCATTTGCTATTTGATTACGATAAAGTTTTCATCGTAAATAGTTTCTTTAAAAAGTTATTTATACCAAGTGATTTTTTTAAATTTTTTATCAACTCTTGCCAAGAAATCTGGACGGCATGTGAGCTTAAGTGAAAAGTACATCATTGCACTCTTTTATGCTAAGGTTGACTTTGATTTGACAAATCAATTTTGATTTGTCCAACAGTTGCATGTTTTTAGGTGTTTTATACGTTAGTTTTGAGTGACTAAAATCAAATTTCAATCACTAGCACTCAGAGTGCAAAATCAACAACTATCCATGACGACCGACTATGACTGCTTGACGTTTTAAGTAATGTCACTTCAAAAATATCTTTTCAAGATTCCTTGTTGTTAAAAAAATGCAACTGTTGGACAAAACGTCGTATATCACTCGTGAGAATTGCCAAAATTCTCACTCATGTATAATTTTTCATTTCTCTCACTTATAATATAATCTACTATGTGTTTTTTTAAGGGATGGCTGTGGAAAAGAAAATTCATGTCTTAGCTTCATTCATGTACTTTAAATTGTCAGTTTTGGCAAGTGTTAGATGCCAAGTTACGACATGAGTTTTAATTTTCATGGCCAACCTTTATGGCATTTTTAAAAAAATACATCGTACTATTCTTCCCACAATTATTTTATTTATATCCGTAGATACGTAATACGTATTTCGGCAGCTACGCTGACAAATTGTTTCCGAAAATTATTTAAATGTCAATCAAATCTAGGGACGCTAGTTACACCCACATCAAACACTTCCCTCCACACATTTGTATGCAAGTGGATACGTACATCGCAATCAATAACAGTGGAAGGCAAATAATTATATTAAATTAATTTTATTATACTTGTCAAATATGTAGTGAGGGATAATAATTAGAAAGAAATACACATTGGCTGTCAGCCAATGTGTATTTCTTCACTCATTTAAGATCTCACTTATCCTTACTTATTTTTTAATGAATAAATAAGAAACCTAATCACCAGCTCAGTTATATACACCGCAAAAATATAGGGCGAGATAAAAGTTGCTTTCCCCAAAAATCCTTTCAGTTTTCATACTTCTCCATACTCGTTCTTGCACAAACCCATATACAGCTGTCATTACCTGAACAAACGAGTTCTCATATACCTAGGAGCAGCATTCTGTAAAGTGACTATTTGGCGAAAGCAACTTTCATCTCACCCGGTACTTTTGATGAATTGCACATTTTTGAATTGACTGCGTTATTTTAAGTTACGTCAGCGTAAATCACATTGAAAATTTGAACAAAAAATGTAGAGAAGATTTTATTAAAATGTCCATAAATCTTATTCCTGGACTAATAAAACCTGTAAAACCAACTGTAGGGAAACAAGCAAAACAAACTTATATTCTGATTTGCTTCAATGATTTAAAGATCTTTGTCACAACAAATCAATCAAACCTTTTTAATGTTCTTTTTAGAGAAACGAGTAATTAATGAAAACGAATATGAACCTATTGTTAAATGAAATAAATGACGCCTTATACAAATATAAACGTTTTTGTAAAACAAGATTTACTGTGGCATTTTCAGATGTATATAATCCAGCTGAGAAACCAGTGTAACGCGACCGAAACTTATTGTGTATAATTATTAAATCTTCACCCAGCCGCAAGTATTCCTGCCAGATGTCACCTGCTCTGTAA
The DNA here is from genome assembly GCA_958336345.1 of Dorcus parallelipipedus. Classification (NCBI taxonomy): domain Eukaryota; kingdom Metazoa; phylum Arthropoda; class Insecta; order Coleoptera; family Lucanidae; genus Dorcus; species Dorcus parallelipipedus. The sequence goes on along the minus strand of OY284480.1, from coordinate 18,778,548 downwards.
TCCGAGAACTTTCGCGTCTAATGCGGCGAACTAATTACTTTAATATATGTTTGTGTAACTACCAGTGCATTCCGGTTAAGTTTTGCACTTCACATTAGACGTTCCCGGAACTGGAAACGTGACGCACTTATTCCTTGGATACATACCCTAATTAAGTGCTCGAATTTAATAGCAATTGACGAATGAGTTTTATCATGGTGGCAAGTCCTTGTTATATTTACAGGAATTTATAATAACATTCTATGTCAGTGTGGCCGTCCTTTTCTCTGGTAATCCTTCCATCATAAAAGATTAAATTTAACGAACACTTAAGCGAGTACGGACTATTAAGTTTGTTGTAATAGGGAATTAAAAATGCATGGAACTTGATTTAAAAGACAGGATTCGCAATCCTATTACGTCGTATAGGGCTCGAGGGACGGCATGAATTAACTAGCAGGGACTCGGCCCGCCCTCTTCACATGCATTTTTAATTTCGACAAAAGTTCGAAGGTATAAACACTTAATGCGGGCAATAACTAACAGCCCGGGGGATTCCGGTTAAACGCCATGGCATAGGTGCGGATAATGAAGTAATAGTTCGCGCGAATATGAAGAATAGGCCGTTAAAACAGTTCAGACTGTGCAGATATGCAAATCGCTGTGAGCTAGTTTTAAGTGCGAGGCGATAAATTTACCGGACTTTTATGTAGATACTCTACAATAATGTGTTTTGCGTGCTCGATTTGCTGGGGCCGAATTAAATGCTAATTTAAATGCAGTGTAAAATTTTCTGATTCTTACACGCCATTACAAAGAAAAATTAATCGAGACAAAAGTGTAACTAAAGCCAAACTAATCAATTATATAATAATAATAAAAGCAGAATATTCTGCGAGGAAGCGAATCTTAATTATCAAATTTGACACTTAAAGTTTTCTTATTTTCTCATTACCATTCTCCAGTGACTTTTAACGCCTCTAAACTTTAAGATCTGCTAACAACTTTCACTCCGTAAGCTTCTGCTAATCCTAATTAGCCACGCTCTAGATAAGATTTGCATTTCATTATTACAAACGGAATAAAGTTGGAACAAGTGAGATTACATGTGTTATCTAAAAATAGGTTTCCTTCAATGGAAAAATTCCGATCTAAGCGTTCATAAAATTCGCGAACAAAACGGAACGGATTAGCTTAATTGCTCGTGCATGATTGATAACCGCCGGAATATGTACCACTTCAATTATTCGTGTCGAGTCCTCGGATGCATGCAAATTCACAATTCATTAAATTACGCGTTAGTGATTCGAGTTTTTTTTTATTCAGGAAGCCGAGATGGATGAGGAGGACGTTCGTCCATCGAGGATCGATCCCGATGAGCGTCGCTAAACAAACGTTTAATATTTACCCTGTCCAAATGTAAATCAAAGGTTCCGTACCGTTAACACATGTTATCGAATTGTTTGCCCCGTTCGTCAGTATTACATCGATGTTTATTATTGATTTCGATCGGCATTGTTTTTGCTCACCGGATACGAGTAAAAGACTAGTAACGGGGTGAATTTCAGCTGGAACGGTGAAACTTGTTGACCCAATTTCGATTCCTAACATTAATCGAGTACCTAAACGACCACGTAATAGCGTCGCAGGACAATGGATCGAACTCTATAAAATTCTAGCAGGATTTAAAGTATTTAGAACACTTGAATTCCACGAACCCTCGACGTTAATTTTGCTACGAACTTTTTTTGCAAAAACAAAAAGTCTATTTAGTTAATGTCCACTACTACCCCACATCGGAGATGACGGTTTCTGCTCAAATATATTACATTTAAAATGGTCTAAAAAATTAATAAAAATAAATTTGAAAGATTTGTTGATTTATTTTTACACATTATAAGAATTAATCCCTATGATATTCAAATTTGAAAATTGTGGTAAAGAAATTAAGATCTCCTAGAATGACAAAGATGAATAAAAGAAATAGAATTCAAATAGAACACAGATTTCGCTTCATATTTTTTTTGACTTTCGACTTTTTGACTAATAATACATAAATACAAAAGTTATTTAATAGACTGATGGCGGATTTCACAAACATTACTTAAATTTAATCATCCGTTAAAAGTAAACGTTGCCATGGTTACATGTGTTGAAGGTATAGGAATGATTATTCTTAATCGATGATTAAAGTTAAGTGACGTTTGTGAAATCCAGCGCGAAGCTTTTCAAACTAAAGCGAAAGAAATGGAATAGACAAGGATAAAAAAGATAGAACTCAAAAAGAACTCAGTCTTCGCTTTCCTATGTTTTTGACTTTTGTCGTTCTTGTTTTCACGACTTTTTATTTCAAGTTAAAAACATGTAATTATTTCTTTGTCTTTTTTTATCAATATAATTCTCTTTGAATCAAATTTCAAATAATCAACTTTTAATAATAAACGTAAAAGATATTCAATAGACTGTAGCTCTTCAAACTAAAGGAGAAGAAATCGAGATCTTCCTAGAATATACAAGGGTGAAAAAAATTGAATTTAAAAAGAACACATAATTTTTTGACTTTTGTCGTTTTTATTGTCCTAACTTTTTATTTTCAGTTAAAATGTTCAATTATTTCTTTGTCCTTTTTATCAATCTAATATCTTTGAATAAAATTTCAGAAAACCGATTTAATAGAATTTGTGATACAATTTTCATCGGACAAGAACCTGCTTTAATTTAAGAAAAGATATTCAATAGACTGGAGCTCTTAAAACTAAGAAAGAAATTGAGATTTTCCTAGAATCAAAAAGGGTACAAAAAAAAAGAATTCAAATAGAACACAGACTTCGCTTTCCTATTTTTTTGATCTTTGCCGTTCTTGTTGTCACGACTTTCTATTTCCAGTTAAAAAGACGCAGTTATTTCTTTGTTTAGTTTGATATTCATTGGAACAATTTAGGAAAATCAATTTTAATAATAAATTCAGGCTCTATACGAATTCGACCGACAAATTTATAGTGCACATTCTTCTCCTAATTTGAAGCATAAAAGGTTAGATAACATTTAAGGTTTAGATAACATTGGTTTTTATATGAAGAATAAAGTCTGTACAAGACAAAACATTTTCAATAACTATCATGAATTTTATTAATATTAAAAAAAAATCATCTGCTGGTGCTGCAATATACACCCTGCATAAAAGAAATTCAGTAGACTAAAGCTTTTCAAATTGATTTGTATTCTTCTTATTTATTTCTAAAAAAATCAAAATCTGTTCTCAAATATGTCTGATAAGTTCTTTCGAATAGTCTGTCTTTTTGTTACTTTAAAATTCGATTTTTACTCTGTTTTTGTTGTTTGAGTTATAATTTTCAAGTGAATTTAATTTAATTAATTTAATTATTTAATTTAATCACGTTTTTGTTCTGTATGTCGTTTTAAAATTAAAGTTTCCTCTTCTCAAATAAGTGAGTTATCGCAATATACCTTGCATCTACTTAAACCATGTTTTATTATTCAGTTTCACCTAAACGGTTAAATTTATAACTGATGAACTTTTTATTGAATTCCGCTAATAACAATTATTAAAGTAAAATAATAACTCTCGCGTTTTATTTTCTACTTTGTCCGATTTTTTTTTTTTTTTCTAAATAATGAGAACCCCCTGATATTAGATTTCTTAATAAAAGTGGTTTTAGAGAGAGAATAATGATTTATTTACAATAGCAGAATTTCGATCCACTAGTTTTCGGTGTATCCGTACCAGGGCGAACATTTATTAATTTTTTTTGTCTTCAGCAGGACTAACTTCGTCGTACAAAAAGCACCGTAGGCACACATAATAGTCATTAATCCAAATTATGTGGGAACATAATAATTCAACATCAGCCGGCTAATCTTATTTGTACAGTCGAGCGCTGGTGTAATTGCTGTTTCCCGTTCGTTATTAGTTCGAAGGCAGGGTACAAATAACTTTCCGTAACTCGTATATTTCCATATTAATATCAGGGCCGTATAACAGATTACGGTCGGCGGATTTTTTCCTACGAGCCCGGGCACAGGTGTCGCATCCATTGCCGATGATGTGTCGGCCACCGGAGGTTACGGCAAAATTCTGATGAATGCGCCCCCTGCTGCCCCCCCGTTCTGATTAAACGCGTGCATATTTCAATCAATCGCCCGTATTATACGCGTCCGAACTTCCAAATCGCCCAAATTACTTTTGTAAACTGCGAACGCTAATGACGACCATTTACAATTCGTAATGTGCATGACAATGTACGAAACGATTGTTGTTTGAGTTTTAGGGCACGTTGTAAAACACGATCGATGCGAACGGAAAGGGGAAAGTTCTATTTAGTGTGTAGGGATTCATCAATCATTTCTACATTATTACATGTTACAAGTGTGTAAATAAACGAAATATTCTTCGTTTATTAAAAATTAATTCCAAACTGAATGGCAAACTGAACGTCCCAAATATTATTTCCTTCATGCACTAAAACTAAAAGTTTGATGAAATGTGTCAATGCATTGCTGAATTCAGTGTTTCCCCATTAAACGAATTAATCAAATCGCAATCAATTTTCCTCACCGTCTAATTTCGATGCAGAGAAATCAATCCGCGTTGATTTATGAAGTCCTAGACAAATCGTTTTAAAATTTTATAATAAAATAAGTAATTTCAGGATAAAATCGAAAGGAAGAACATTACGAAAAACTAAATCCCATCGAATCCCTTAAATCCGACATTGTATAAAACGTTTTAAGGAGCCTTGTTTACTTTATCTAGAGGAGCGTAATTTCCCCGGCACGAGGATCGATATTTCAGGTATTTATGGCGTCCCGGCTTCCAGGTAATTTAACTCGGAAAGTGGCTATAATTTGACACATCCGCGCCGCCTTATTATTCGGTATTTGCATGCAAATGCAGGCGCCTGCAATTGTCATTCCGTCCGGGAGGGAACACGGCAGGTAGCTCCGTTGATTACGCAAGATATACGGATTAAGCATGACAGATGTCTGAAAATCTCCGCCGTTTCTGTTAATTCGATTTGTCAAACTGAATGCGAAAAATATTGCGCCCGGGACCAGATTTGAGCGATGTTGATTGAATTTAGAGCGATGCGGTCGGTCTCCACGTTTTACGTGTTTTTGCCGAGGAGAAGCGATAAATTATCCAACAGTTCTGGTAAATGGATTTCATTCTTATTTTTAGAATAGTCTCCATTAATTCAATTATACGCGACGTGTTATTTATCTGAACATTTAACTTTTTTAGAACTCTAATAAGAGGGTGCAAAGGAGTGACTATTAAGGTAACATCTACATCGTAGGAGTAAACATTAATAATTTTATAACTTATAGTCCGCCGAATAAGTTTCTACAGTACAATGTATTATCCAGGTTTAATAGAAGCAGTGAACCCTTATATTAATCGGTGTATCAATGTTTATCTAAGCCAGTGGAGATCATGGAGATGAGGCCCCCCTTAATAACTCCGAGTGCACACAAACATCATACGTACACACGCCGAGCGGGCCCCGTAATCTTATATAAATTACGCAACAATTCCGCAAACTTCGTAGATTAGTAAATCTCCAGTTCGGATGTAATTCGTTCCTTAATTAGCGCGGCTAATTTGATAACTGGACGCGCCATGTTGGTTTAGGACGGGACCGGGCTCTCTCTCAACTTATAATCGGGCCCAGTCTTCTAACACTCCACAGTTTACAGGGGAATATCCGACGAAATTTACGCCGATGTGCGTCGGGTGATCCCTTAATGGGGCACACACTTTGGATAAAGTCAAATACGCACACGCTCTTGTATAAAATATTCAGAGAGATCGAATTGTTAAGCTGTTAGGGTTGCGAGCATTTCACGATACAAATCAAATTAATAATTTACTGCAACTCCAAACACATTTTTTTGCAGCTTCAAAAGTAAGTATAAGATTTAATGTAATGATAATTGGAGAAAATAAAGTTAAAAGGGCGAGATAAATTATTGGTGAAATATAATAATCATGTTCAGTATCGTTTCGGAAATAAATTCGCAATATGTCGAAGAGTAGGTTAGCCGTTAAGAGGCTTTCACGTATACGAGATGAGGTCCATTGTTATCGAATGCAAAATGATGTTCTTCCGCCGCAGTTTTTCGCAGTTCTCTTTTGTAGACGGGCGGAGTTTTCCGACGATATCGGTGATGCATTGACACATAAATTCGCTTTGTATTCTTTGAGTTTATTCCTCCAATCCAGCGCACGCTTCGCCGACATAAAAGTACATTATCGCGGCGACGAAACGCGAACTTAAAAACAGTTCAACTGGGGAGCGTTTTCAAAACGGCGGAGAAAAGAAGTTTACATTTTTCTTTTGAAATATGTTTTTCCCGAATCGAATTCTTTTAGAATTAGCGGCTCTTTCAGATGTCGTATTTTCAATTCGACTCGCGTACGTATCTTGTGGGGGCATCACCACAACATTATAATAAGGGGAGATACGGGGCGAGATTTTCAAAGAACGCTCGAAGTTCCTTGCACAGCTTTTCTTAAATCCCGCCCTTGTAGAGGGCTTTCACTTATCTTCGACAATATTGCAGGTTAACCGAGCTTCGATAGTGTCGGTAGTAACCAACGATCAGTAAATAATACGAAGTTAAATTTTATGTTTTGCATCCGTTTTACAACACACAAAGAGCAACATCTTTCAATAAACCTCACACAAACACAAATAATGAATAAGAATAAAAATATATAACAAATATTTTCAACGAAAATCGTTTTTAATAAAGAGATTAATACATAATATTTTACTGCATCTTTTTCAAATCTGATTAACCAACAGTGATAGAATTTTTTTATAGTATTAAAATAAATGGAGAACGGTATTGTTAAAGAAATTAAAATACAGGAAGAAGTTCATAAAGAAAAGAAAAAGGACAGAATTTATGTAGTACCTATATACGAATGTGAGATAAGAATAATGAAGGTAATAAGAGATGAGAAGTCAAAAGGAATGTAATAGATTAGGAATAAGTTAAAGCTTAAGTTAAAGAAGAAAACGTAGTAGTAGTATTAAATGTTAAAGTACATTAAAATATACAATCTCTTCATTGCTTCAGCTTTAAACTACGGCCCTTGTGTTTTTATTGTATTTTCTTCTCCTTTCATTCTATTCTTTATTGTCATAAAAGAATAACATGATTATAAGAGTAGGTGAAAGAAAATTTTAAAAAATAGAAAAAGCCAAGAAAAAGGATAAGTGTGAACAATTCCAAGAAAATGTGGAGTGAAAGAATAAGTAAAAAATCATTTGAGAGTTTCTTCAAGATACTACTCGTATGTATCCTAAAGAAGCTGTCAAACGCGCAGCGAAACCTCGACATTTATTTTATATCAAATCTACATAGTGTTCGATCAATTGTAATTACATATTTTTTAATAATTTTCAACGGACAGGAAAGTGCTTCAGTTAAAAAAATAATAATATAACGGAGTTGTTCGAGCAAAAAAAAAAACTTTCCGCTTGTTTTGACAACGTTCGGTATTTCATTACGCAAGAATCGTTTTCCTCGGACGTGAAATTTTTAAATTTTCGGCGAGATTTACGCGCTGAAAATCGCGGAACCGCAGGAAAGCGGTTGTAAAACAGGTGGTGCGGTTTTTTCGTGCGTACGAGTTTTCTCTTGGATTACAGGATTTTCAGGAGGCGACGTTTCACTTCGCAACTTTGTTACGCGTAAACATTTTTTAACGTGATAATATTTTGTGGCTTTACAATTTTGTGGGAAAGGACGATCTGATCACCATTTTTATATTTGAATAAAAAATAAATTAAAATCAGCCAAAACTTTGTGAAATTCGAAGTCAGTATAAAAAAATTGAAAATAATATTTTTTTTGCTAGGCTACTGATTAGACAAACTTTTCGATGAATGATGGTATAAAAGTAAATACCTCAGGTGTAGATCATTAATCCAAATAATCAATGAATGAAAAAACTTACTAATTATAACAATATAACTCATTAATAAAAATAGCCTTATCGTCAAATAATCTTTAATGCCTGGTGGATAGAGCTGTAGTGAAAGTAAAACATTAGTTGTGACAGTACTTAAAATATGTATTTAAAATATTAATTTTCCAGATTCTCCAAAAATTTTAAGCGTCGGTCCAGATCGTCTGACGACGTCTCCTCTCTTCACGTCTGCAACTTTTGAATGCGTGGCCGAAGGCAATCCTCAGCCAACGTATCAGTGGCTTCAAAGACTTCCGACGCCATCCACAGAAATAAAAGAAAGGGGCCGTGAGGCGAAACTGCACATTCCGAACGTTACATACGACTACCAGGGCGAATATGTATGCAAGGTGACCAACATCATCGGAGGCACCGAGCGCACCGTCCAAAGTGAGGCCATTGCATTACAAGTAGTCGGTGAGTGTAGCACCAGGAGATCGATTAAGGAAAATGCCGCGTAAATAATTTATGATTAATTGCAGTTACTGTGCTTTGAGTGCTTAGTGTTTACCGAGTTAGAAACTAATGTCCATAGGTAGCTTTCAAATTGAAGATGTAATTGGAGTCTTTAAACATTGATTCATAAAGTCTTGCATTTTTTTCTTTTATTTACAAACTATATGATTAATTAATGATTTTATTTGCAGGACTCAGAACTCATTTTCAACAGATAATAAATAAGTTATACACGTGTTATCGAACTACTGAGTTGTTTATTGCATATACCTACTACTTAAGGAAAAAATTATTAGTTGCCATTAGTCGAATTTTTTAGAAATTTGAACTCACACTCACACTATTTCCTATATCTTCTACATGCAAATTCTTCATAATTTCTGAATGAATACTGTACTTGTTAGATTATTTTAGAAGCAAAATAAATGCAAACTGCAGCTTGCAAGTACGAATACATAAAACAATTTCATTTCAAAGGAGTTCTTTTATTTTTACGCTGCATTTGAAAGCTAATTTCCTAGCTTAGGATTTTGCTTACGTCACGTATGACAAATGGTCAGTCTTCGAAGCTTTGAACTTAAAAGTTATTAATCTTTTGTGTGGAAGCATTATTTGCAAGTTTGTTTTTCACCGCACAGTCTCAGATTTCGGGCCAGTGATTCCCAAACTCCTATAATAGACTTATTTAACTCCCTCGTAAACTCTTAAAATGAAGATATTTTTAAATCCCAAAGATTTTATCTAAGAGATTAACTTTTAGGAACTACGAAAAGTAGAAACTGTTGCTTTCTAAACACTGTTGTGTAGCTGGGGCTGGAGCTGTGTAGTTGTATGACGAAAACTTTATTGTCATACTCGTCGCGTTAATTCTACCGAGTGATTTTTTAAATTTTTTTATTAACTCTTCCTTTGAAATCTGGACGGCATATCTTTGCTTAAGTGAAAAGTACGTCATTGACATTACACTCCTTTATACTGTTTTACAGTGAAGCCACGATATTCCGTCCAAATTCCATGGTAAGAGATGACAAAAAAAATTAAAAAATCGGAAATAATCGTGAAACAAAACTAATATTTTGTAAACGTCGAATGTAATTCGACAGCGATGGCATGAGAATTCCGACGCTAAGAGAGACAATCTTGTTAAAATCGATTTGCCGGATCTAAAATAGCCACCGCGCTCTGCCTTTACGATTTACCCCCGGAATTACTTTATCAATTGATGCCTAGGGTAACGACGGTGGTGTTTTGTAATTATGGCGAATTTCTTTCGGCGTTTCCCCACGCAGGGCGGACTTCTTCGTCCTGCACGCGGACGGGCGCGGAGCTTTTGGGCGCACGTGAAGACCGGAAAACGGTTTTCGTTAAGCCCCTTTATCTATGCCGGATTGTGGATGCGGCAGAGCGCGGGCATAACGGTTAATTGGAACTGAATGTGTAAAATGTTCCGATTAGGTTTCTGTCTCGTTTGTTATGAGCGTCGCTGAAAAAGCCCCTGGCCCAAATCCAGATAAACATCTAGCACGGGCATTTTCCGGCAAATAACTTTGATAATGTGTGCGTAGAAACACAGACACTGTCAATAAATTTTTAAAATGTAGGTAGATTACGTAGATTCTCTCGATGAAACAAAATTAATTAATTTTTTTTATATTTGAAAGAAAATCACCAATATTTTCAAGTACCAAAAAGTCATTACAATTTCAATTTTGAAGGAAAGTCAGTATTTCGAAATTTAATAGAAAATCAGTATTTTAATATCGAAAGATATTTTGGTAATTCTAGTCCTATACTCTTCTTACGTGTCCTCTACTTGCTCCTATTAACCTAATTTTTTTGTTCAGTATCCAAGCTTAATAATGTGGAACAAGAATTTTCTTTATCTATTATTACCAGGCAAATTTTGCTTTTATGAAGAGTCGAGATGATGTTTTCTCATTTTCAGAAAGAAATAATACCATTGCTTAGTCCTCTTCTAAATGACATTTTAAGGGGGAGTTGAAAAAACTAAGGAAATCCAATTTAAGTCATTTAATATTAAAACCTACTCCTCTTCCCTCCCCCGGATATCTTTAAAACTCCGCTTTTTGTTTAATATGAAATTTTAATTCTTTTTTTTTTCATTGGAAAACAATTTGTCTTACAGGTTTGTGGGAGTATTTCGCTCGCGTTTATCGCTTTGTGATATTCGAGCGAAATAAAAATTAATTAAAAATATAAGTGTCTGCAGAAAAAAAAAACAGGGAAAGCGATGAATTTTAATTAAACGCCTTTCTTCCCTGCACAAAGCGCGCGGGGAACGAAACAATTCAATTATTTCGAGCGGTTATCTTTTATGTTGGCCTCTTATTTTTTAGGAGCACCGCAAGTACTGCGACACACATCAACTCCGGAAATAGTGGTCGAGAAAGGTCAAAACGCCGAAATAAGTTTGGTCGTTTGCGCGGATCCGCGCCCCCGGGTGGTCGCCTGGGAGTGGGGCTCCCTCCGGCTCGAGGCCGGCTCCGAAATGGGTAAGCAATAAATAATGAAGCGAATCCGTTTTTACGTGTAAATATTGTAGGCGAATATTAAATTTGCACTTTTAAAAGCAGCGCCCTAATTGACATCAGGGGGCGAACGTCCGATTTGTTTTAATTATGCGGCGTAGCCCCGACACCCACGGGACGCGGTTTCGTTTTACAAAGTTTTACATCATTTTTATTCATTATATTAGCCGCCTACGCAAATCTTGTAAAAATTCTCTTACGTAATTAGTTTCAGGATTATCCTAATTCAATAAAGAAAAACCGAAATTATTCAAAATAACTTAGATTATCTTTTAGGGCCAGTCTTTCCAACTTCCCGTTAAAGTTATCCGGTGAATAACTTGATTTTTATGAATGGTTAAGTGATTTTTATGAATTGTTTCAATGGTAGTTATCCCTTAACATAATAAAAGTACATATCATTTCAAGTAACAAATAAATGTATTATTAAAGAATTCTATTTTATTTCTAAACAAACTTCAAGGGCATTAGGTACTTTTAAAACCACTTTTAGAAATAAATATACATTCATATAAGGGGTGTACACGAAAAAATTTTTTCTTATCTTCGACTACAAATTTGTACTTACAAGTGAAAAATATGTCCACATTGTCCAGGGATCTGTTAGAAATAAATTTTTACGTATGTTTTGTCATCCATTATAATACATTACATTCAAAATTTTCTTAAAAATTCATTGAATGTTCTGTTCGAATGTTGTTGTTTGGAACTCATCTTCGGTACTGATTGACAGACACTATTCGAACTGATATTTAAGAAACAATAATTGAACTCAGACTAGAGTCTTTTTCTTTTGCTTTTCCCCTTTTGTCAATTATGTTTCCGAATATGTCAAATGAGTTTCCACTGCAGGCCTACTTTACTTTGAACGGACTGAAAAGTCACTTGACAAATTAGGAAACACATTTGACAAAAGAGGAAAAGCAATAGAAAAAGTGTGTATCTTCTTTTAATCAAAACTGGACTTTGTTATGTACAATGTATAATGTTTATTTTCAAGTGTCCAAATTTTTTCGTGCACATCCCTCAATAAAATTAAAGATTGACTTGGCATCAATAAAATGTATCCCCATACATACAAACTGTTCAGAACAACCATAAACTTCTTTCTGGTTTTTAAAAGTTTCAGATAAATCTAGCAGAACTTAATTCTAACAACTACATACACAGTTTCAGCGATCAGTTTCTGATTAAATCGAGGAGGAATGTAAGGGGATTACGTAACTTTCATTTCCGTCGGATTTTTTGCTCACCCCTTATCGCGGAAAATATTATGAGCGCAAGAGAACGCTCCGAATAACATATGTAACTTTCCCCATAAATCTGCAACCACTTCAATCGAAGATAATGCCGTCGTGCTTTAAAGTTCGCGATAAGGTCGAGATTGAATATAAATTTTTCATGGCTCTTCAGTCTGAAGTAGTTCTCCGTAAGTTTCAATGCAGATTATTATCGCGCCTGTTTCCTCGCGAGAGCCGCGCGGAAATCCTCCGAATTTCATAATTCAGGACGACAGAAAAATCAGAAAAAATTAAATGCCGGCGGTGATATATTCCGGCCTGTAAGGACTCTTTTAAGCTCCGGATATCTTAAAAAAAGGGCGATAAATTTCTTTACGCGAAATTTCGCGCTGCTTTTTTACATACTAAAATATGAAATATGAATTAGATTGCATAAAATATCACAGTTCGTTAACTTTAATGGCACACTCAAACGTATAATTTTGATCCGGAGGCGTTTTCACTGTTTGCGGGAAAGTACTTAACGTAAAAGTGTTGCCTTGATGACGTACATTTTTATGGTCAGCTGAAAATTACATATATTTTACTGCTTAAAGGAAGGGAAAAGCAACTTGAATACTAATGTGTATGTAGTTAAACCAAAGATGGTATATACAGCAACAAAACGCAAAAAAATCAATTCAAACTGTAGTGAATATTAAGATATTAAACAAGCATAAAGGGAAAACAATACCGATATGAATTTTTAGTTAAATCAAAAACGGTAAGATTTTAATATAAATTTACTAAATTGGGAAGTCTTTGAAGTATCACATAAACGATAAAATACAAGAATAAATGGAATCTTTAACAAATTGGTAATTAGCTAATTATTTTCAAGCAAAATTACATTTCCCAGGTAAATACAAAGTACAAAGTAACGCCGAAGAAAAACACTCCCCTTCGCCGCCCCATCGAAATTTCTAATGAAATATTTAATCTCGCCAAGCATCTGGATGTAATGGACGCAAAAACATTAGTTAAGCGTCAATGCAATATTAATAAGGGGGAATTTTCAAAGGGGCTTTTAATAAACAAGCAGATCGAAAGTCGACTTAATAAGTCCCGAGTTTATGCGCGGCCCCCGCCGTAAAGACACCCTCCGACATGCGAGTTTTTATTTTTCTTTTTACTGTCTTACCGCATCCAATCTCTGAACTTTATCTGGCCGAACAATTCGGGGTTAATGCAGGTCGTAAAGTTCACGTAAATTTCTTTTTAATACAGACAAGGCATCAGGATGGTTTCCGTGCTCGGGACGTTTAATTTTATCGCAAAATAAATTACGTTGATTGTGTTAAATAGGAGTTTTGGATCTTTTTAATTTATTTTGCAAAAAAATAGAGAAACCAAAATTAATATAATTTGCAAGTTTTATAACACGTGAATTTTAGGGCACATCATTTCAGTTAATTGAGTTAATTAGAAACATCTGCACGTTGCAAAAATATGTGCCCTAGAATACAGAGCTAATTGCGGCCATACATATGTGAATATGTAACCCCTAATTTAAAACGAAGTTCATTATCATCCCTTATGACGACGACGAGAGGCATGAGATCGCTCTCAGTTTGACTGCGACAATTTGTTTAATTTAGGTCGATACCGGGTTGATGAAGTTATTCAGGAGGCGAGAGAGGACTGTTATTTAGCGACGCTGAGGATTAAAGACGCCGATGCGACGGATTCCAGGGCGTATTATTTGGCAGTCGAAAATGACAGAGGGACGGATAGACACGCCGTACAACTCTACGTTAACGGTGGGTATCAAAACATTGTGAGCGTTATGTAAGTCGAAACTGTTGATTAAATTTGCGCTCACTTGTACCAACCGTAAAAATGTAATTTGGAAGCTGACAACTTTGTATGAAAATTGTGAGAAGTATATGTCGTTTCGATCACTTTCCCATCTCATTGAAAAACAATCATCGGTTCCTTCCTCATTAATCTTACATTTATTCGAGGCACGAAAACTGAGCGAGCTCCCTTTACCTTTTCAGTTTTTAGACGCTGACAAATCCTATTAGCGGCCCCCTCGGCCTTCTATCTACCTCATCAATCTTTCATAAAGCCAGTACGTAATTAAAGATACACTTGCTGACCCGAAACAAATTTACATCTTAATAGTGCACTCCGGGAAGGCGGAGATGTAAATCCGAACCAGAATATAAAAAGATCTTCGCTTCGTAATGAATTTACTGCGAAGTCCCTTTTTTCCTTCGCCATCCGTGTTTCGATAAATTTTACTTTCTCGCCGATAATTAAGCGCTCGAATTTTGCTTTCAACGTTCGCAATAAAAAAATCAATCGAAATCTGCTGCAGAACTTTTCCGAGTTAACAAATTCTCCTCAACCCTTTTTCGCCATAAATAATTCATCGGGTTATCAACATAATGTCATCACCGCACTGTTTTAATGGCGATGGTGCGAAGGCGAAAGAAACCGAATTAAAATTTAAAAACTGCAGCACTGTTTCATATTTTACATGCCTAATGATTCGAGGCGGGTTCGCTAATTTGCAAACTCGCGTCAATTATTCAACGACGACGGATTCTTTGCGAACAGGCAATAATAACGAGCGCGATGTCTGAGAGCTTAATTAAAATTATTTCCGAATAGTTTTAATTAAGTTATGCAAACTTGATGCGCGACGGAGCGAGGAAAAATACACCAACTTTCGCCCGATTAATTAAATATTTGCTCCATTGGGATTCTTTATCGTTCCTGTTTGGCAGTAAAATGCAGCAGAATTTCTTATAATCTTTTGGTTTTGGAAAATCTTAGTTCAAAAAAACAAAATAAAAAAGTTCTAAACACCCCACATACTTTAGGTTAGTTAGAACTGCAGTACAGTACTTTCCAAAATCGGTTGAGTTACGATGAGTTGCTATTTAAATTTTGCTTTCGAATGAATTCGTACTTTTCATGTGATAAGACAGCCTTTGTCCTTTGATGATTAAAGACCATCTTTGGAAAATAATGTGCATTAATTTAAAACAAAATTAATTAAATTAAGGGTCGAGATGTCCATCTCCTATTAAAGTTATTCGACGATTTTTCTGAACTGTTGACTGATTTTTTATGAATTGTTTCCTTGGTAGTTATTCGTCTAATTAGCCAATTTATTAAGAGGAGGATATCTCCGCCTTAAATCAAGGATCTGGTACAGAAATTTTGTTTTAAGGAAACAAAAATTCATAATTCTACCAATTTGCGTTGTTTATGATTTTCTCTTTGTGTTTCCCTCTGCAGAGCCCCTACAGATGAGCACCCTGGTAAGCCTAGCAGGAGTAGGCTTAGCGGTGTTCCTGCTGGTAATATGCGTCTGTGTCTATGCGATTCGCTCGGAGAAATGCTGTTTTGCACGTAAGTCCCCATTTTCCTTTCACCCGACAAATTTATCGTCCGGCGAAAATAGTTATCTGACCAAAGATGGAAACCAATAATAACGCGGACAGATAAGGCCGTCACAGAGCGCGGATTTTTATGCTCCGGCTTTATCTTTCGTATACTGAGGGGAACGGGTGTTTTTACAGTGTTATCGATCTCATAAAAAAATGAAACAATAAAGATTTATGGCCAAAGTTTACTTTTTCCTCGGTTGTAATGTGAGTTTTTCTAATGCTTTTTTTATATGTGAGTAACTTGGCACTTTTCTTAATCGGTTTTATGAAGTAAAAGCGTTTTATGTGAGCAATATAAAGCGAAAATGTCACTCACATAGCTAAGGTGAATTATTGAAGGTACTATTGACGATTAGAAAAAAGTTGCACGTGTTTGGAATTACAAGTGACACATACCACTACTAAAAGTTTAATGTCGATCACTTTAACCAAAAACACGTTTAACTGTTCGTTCTCTCATAATTATTTATTTAGGTATGCTCACTTTTGAAAATTACTTGTTTTTCTCTTTACATTTCAAAATCGAACTGTGTATCGGATTTTCGCTTTTACCTCTAAGTTACCGTTCTTTTAAACGAGAAATTATTAGTTAAGTTATTTCAATTTGCTGAATTTTGAGTGCTTGGTAATAATTTCTAGACTATATTTTCGAAAATCGCAACGTTGATATTTTGTTGTTATTAAAATTTAGATTCCCATTAAAGATCCTAATGGTGAGTTATAGCTGATTACATCGGTGAATATAATTTTAAAATATTTCAAACAGTCACATAAATAAACCGGTAAAAGCCATTTCGCGTTCAACACATTACTATAAATTCAGAATTTTATCGTTTCGACAGGGCATAACGCAACTAAAATTTCATTAAACGTTCGACATTATAATTGTATGGGGTGAATACAGGGCGTCGAACCTTTGCAATTCATTCTTATTTATCGTGTTACAAAACTGAGATGACAACTACGCTAAGAAATGAAATTGGAAAGTGTTAATAATGTTCTGTTGATATGTTTACAGGTAAGGGCGACTTCAAACCCACTGATTTGAACAGGTAAGTCCGCCGATTCACCCCGAGTCTCCCTCAAATTATAGGGTTCATCTTTGCGGGGCGAGCTGAATCGATATGTGGTCGACCATAGTTAGTGTTACCGATACGGCGATGATTTACTAATTATTTCCTCAATTCCAGAAAATTTATCGCTTCCTTTCGCAGCGGTCGATGTCAAAGTGAACTTCCTCTTGTTTACATTTCAAAGGCAAATTAGTTCTTGTAAACAAATACGACACGAATATGCTTCTTCTAACAATAAAATAAGCAAGAAGATTTGTTGAATATTAAAAAAAAATAATTAATGCTAATTTAGTCATTAATTAGAAAAAAAACCAAAGTGTCTTAAGAAATCCCCTCCTTAATCTGTGGCCACTCTCAACTGTAAATTTAATTTGGCGTAGAATTTCAATGCCCCCTCGGCCAGTCGAAAGAAATAAGGAAGCACACTCTGCGGAATTAGCTTTTTCTTATTTAGGTTTTAAACCACTTTAATCCGGCCGCGCATACTGATTTGTGTTCGCAACAAAGTAAAAGAAAAACTAGCGTCCCGTTTAATTCGACGGAAGTATAAATTAGACGTAAAAAAAGGGGGGTGCGTTTTAACAAATTGCCTCGTCCGATAAATTGCTTTCCGATTTTCTCCCCCCGAAAATTTCTTTGAATTGTCCAACGTTTCAAGTTTTGTTTACGTATTTTTCCGTCTTATCGTAGATAAAAGAAATAACGAAGAAGGAGGAACGGATTCTCTTGGAGATAATATTTATTATCCGAGGGGAAAATTAGAGTAAACCGAAAGTAATTTGGACTTGAAGAAAAAAACTCGCAGGGTTCAGTATAAATCTGCCACGGCCCAAAGGTATTATATATAAAAATAATTTCTGGGTAATTTTCGGAGGAACAACGACTTACGAGGGGTAGGCATAAGAACGCGCTCGTTCATTTTCAGGAAACAACGCCTCAAAATCACACTTTATTTTTACATTATCTCGGCCGAGAATGCTTAAAAAAGAACCCTGCCGGCTTTTGTAGTCCGGGAAAAATCCGGAGCGACCCTATGCCCTCGGATATAAAGTCGAACGCCGTGCAAATTTGATTCTCTTAGAGGGCAAGGAACACTTTCTTATCAAAACAGCGATGATAAGGAAGCTTTGTCAATATAAACATGCCGCGGGGGGTTAGAAAGGGTGGGTGTTCCACTCGTAAATATGTGACATCATCTCGGAGCGAATAATATGGGCCGCCGCACGAGACGGATTTTGCCAGCAAAAAAAGGGGACGTCTAGCGCCGGCTTTGCGTCGGAGACGCCTGAAATAAAAGATTCATGCGGCAAAGTAAAAAAAAAATTGGTGTCACGCTGGATGTATCTCACGCGTTTGTTAACAAAAACTATAGCGAAACCGACATATGAATGTTTTATTTCTGAAAAAGTCACACTTTTGTTCTATATTGGTTCTTTTAAATTTATTTCAGCTTTCGCTTTCTTCTAAAAAAGGAACGTGTTCTAGATAATTTATTTGAAATTACAAAGAATGCAATTCAAAATTATTTATTAATTCTAATACTTCTTCTTTTACGGGTGAATTTAAAAATAGAAATACTTTTTTATTCAAAGGAAGCAAGAAACTTTCTTGAAAAGTAAACAAGGAAGTATTCCACAATTTAAACAATTTAACAATTCCGGTCACGAAGTACTTTTCCGTTGTCGAGAGAGCGCGCGTATTCAATAAACTTCACCGAACAATAAACAATTTATATTTAAGTTTTTGTTCCGTCCTCGTTAAAGCGCATAAAAAAGACCTTTGCGAGTTTTCCAGATTATCATCGTCCCCTGGAAGCCGACGTATTCCGGACACGTCCCGCTGTTTAGGTCGGGCGCAAAGTTGCGCGCTGCGTTTTTGCCGACGTCCCTTTTAAAATTTTTATTCGCTCGGACGTTTTATTATCGGCCGAAAATAATTCGGCCGTCCCGGCCAGCACGCTTAGACGTGATTTACAAGTTTTGTTTATCGTAAAAAACGGACCGTACGTACAACGTAAGCGGTAATAAGAAGAAAAAAGTCCGGCCGGCTCTGTTATGTTGTGGTTTCATGCATTTTAATCGCACAGGGGAAGTAAATTATGAAGACTGAACAAAAATAAAATGTGCGAACCTTAAATTATTATATAAAGCTGAATATATAAGCTAAAATTCCAAAAGGAAAAAAATATAAGTAATAAATAAGTAATTAAAACAATAGTGTAGAATTTTGGTAGTAATTTTATCATATCATAATTTCGAAACATTTTTAATTCCAATAGGTAGTACAAGGATCTACGATTCTTTATCCTTTGACTTCCCACTCAAGTTATCTTTAACCCTTCAGAAAGTTTTTCAAATTTTCGTTTGATTGATTGCTGTCATCAGATTTAAATATGAAGTCTGCTTTCAAACACTTTCCATTACGGGATCCGCAGTCTGTATGTTTTTTCAGCAGTTTTAAAGATGAAAGAAACGAATACATCTGAGGATGCTCTGACTTTTAATTTGCAGAAAGTAGGATACCAGAAATTCTAAACAGAAATATCAATTTTAAATTTTAAAACTACTTGCGCTACTTCTCACTCAATTCTTCCAGGTTTACTGCGTGTCGCTAGGATAACTTAATTTGATAGTTTTAATAAGACTTGCAGAGAAAAACTTTTTCCCCACTTCTTTTCGAATTCTATATAACTCACTAATAGCACCAATTAAAGTTTTCTTGAATATTAAATTTTTTGTTAAGTGTACAAAAATAATTCAATTATTTATCAGCCTCACCTATCACTTCTAGTTTTAAATATTTTTCTATGAGATAGCTCATATTAAATTAACATTTTTATGCAAAAGCATTACTTTCTTGGCTTTTGTTAACATCAAACGGACAACTCGTGAGAACAAGACTTAACAAGACTTAGAATTAATCAACAAAAGCAAAGACAAAGAACTCAATTCTCTTCCTTAAGCAGCAAACTCCTATTTTGGTCCTTCGCATGTATTCAGATTTCTCCCAAATATATGAAACATATAGACTGCTTAGACTGAAAGATCAAAATCGTCAGAAGATCAATAGTAAAACTGAACCACGTGATTAATTAGCTGATTAGGAAAATTGGTTAGGTGGTTCTAATTTGAAGGTCTTGTGTAAGTTGACTGTCCACTTAACGCAGCCTTACAGCCACTATAACAATATTTTTGCGACAAAAAATGTGAACGGTCAATACAAAATCAAAGTCAATCCACGTGACCGATTTTCCCAATTTGTGATTGTACACGTGATTTATGGAGCGATTCTGCTCGTATCTGTAGCAATCGTAAGATCTGTAAATCTATAACTCGGTTATTAAAATATGGAATTTTGAAGTTTTGTGGAAGGTATGATTTCTTCAAGGTCTGTAGGATTACTCGTAAGTCTCTGTGGTATTATCTTATAGAGTTACAAGAAATCATATCATACTGCGAGACCTTCAAAATTCCACCTTTTAATAATTGACTTACAGGCTTACAGATCTTACAGTTGCTACAGATATGATCAGAATCGGTCCATAAATCTGACTTTTGATTGAATGATTTTGTGCAAGTTGACCGTTCACTCAACTCAAATCAAAATTCCTAATTTTGGTTTGAAAGATGGCAGTATCAATTTGCAGTATTATCTTAAGAAAAAGTAAAGCTTTTAGAATACGTTTTAGAAAAAAAATTTTGGATAGCTTTCGTCATTTGGAATTAATTACGAATTCTAAATTTCAGTTGTGCTATTGGGTTTGTGCATATTTCTATGAAATAGCTAAGAAAAGAATCCAATTTCCAATTCTATTATTTTTCTGTATCCCTATGAGGGTCCACGTCAAAGAGGCATATTTTATTCTGGGATTTTTTTGTGCAGCGAGAAGCCGGACATCGAGAAGAACGCAACAGGTCCCGGCGGAATTCCGGCCGACGCTATCTACACAACCACCCCCAGGGGAGGTCGAGGACACGGCAGCCCCGAGGCCATGAAGGTACGTCTGGCCGCCATGGTGCTCCAGCCACCAACTAGAGTGTAGCACTGCACCTCGGGACCGAGGCGAGGCCGGCCCGCCACGGTCATAGAGTATAAGTGTTAGCTGTTTTGAAAACTAGTTCTTTCAAGCAAGTTAAGGCAAACATACCAAAAAAATTCTCCTTGCTTTCCAGTTAAAGAAAACTTCTAAATTCCTAATTTGGCAAAAAGTGATTTCCAAGTTTTCAGAACAGAAAAACACCGACTCACTGCCAAAAAAAATTATATAAATGGAGAATACGTCATGAATTTGCACTGAAAACTTTATCTGTGACTGAAGTTTTTTCTCCTTAGTATAGATACGATTCTCTTCAATCGATGTTATCGATATTTTGTGTGTGGTGCACTAAGTACTTCAGTTCTATGACTTGTTTGAGTCGAAAGAATTTATTTAGACAATAAGGATTAACGTTTTCGATTTTTATTTTTCTAACCGCACTAAAGAAGTAGCACTAAAAAATCTTAATAGAAGAATAGAGATCTATATAGGATTCAAATTATTTTGTATATATAAAGTTAATTGGTGAACAGAGCCACAGTATATACAGGGCTATGTAGAAGTCAAAAACGATATTGTATAAAAAAAAAAAACAACAGAAAGTATTCCTTGCTTGTATTCTGTGTGTTTACGTCAGCCGTTGTTAATTAATTAATTATCAATGTTGCAGTTGTAAATATTTTAATTGTATATACAACTTGCATGTTGCTTGTTTCAGGATTACATCAAATCTCTATTGTTTCTATTATTAATTGACGTTTGTTTAGAGGAACACATTTTTTTGAGCTACTAACACACGATTAGGAAGTGATCCTTCACCGCACTTAACGCACTTTGTAAATATTTGCACTCAGCACGATACACTTGCTTGAATTAGATTAGAATGAAGAGTATCAGTCTAACATGCAGTTTTAAGAAATAAACCAGTAATAAATTGGGGATTTCTTTTTATAGAGAAAGTTTATAAAATAATCTCGTTGAAGACTTTATTACTAAAGGTGTTATTTATTTTAACTTGTATAAACGTCCAACATACACGAAATTTCTGAAATACCTCCCCTCGAAAAGAATCCGACTTAATAACATCTCCGAGCTTCCCGACTACCTCCGAGAAATCTTTGTCAGCGACTTTATTAAACATTCCTTTAATTAGGGCGCGCAATTTCCATAATCAAAGTCGGGGACGTTCAATTATTCCTTTTTTCGTCGGCGCGCCCTTTAATTAAAGATTTCTTAAGAGTGCATGATCGTACTTTTACGGCACCGACACCGACATTTATATATGTTGTTAAATAATTGAGACATAAATACGAATATAGCAGTGGATAATTCGCTGGAAGCGGAAATGGAAATTCGAGCAATTTTCTGTGCGAGCTGATTTCGAATTTCGCCGTGTAATAAAATTATTTCGTGCTAATTGCTGCTTATCCGCTTATTAAACTGGAATTGCTCTCTGTGGTGTAATGCAATTTTGTACAAGACATTGATGAACTGCTTTTTCGAGTTAAGTATTAAATGAAATTTTACCCGTGCAAATTAAATTTCAATAATTAAACGAAGATAGTTAGTGTCTTTGCATTGTCATTTGGTCTTCTCAGTATACAAAAGGAAGTCAAAGAGCTTGATAACAATGGCGAACACAAATAAAAAAATATTGATTATTTATTTCTATTTCATGTTGTTACAAATCTTATTGATAACAATAATGAAGACTATAGGAAATTAAATAAATAAATAAATATTGAATGTTCCATTGTCAACGTAACTCACGAAACAAAATGGCATAGTTTTCTGTGGAAATGAATTGAAAAATGCAAATAATAACAAACACTTTCCCATATTAATATCAAACTTATCAAATATTCAATTAATTCACTAATTTTTTTAACTATTTTATCTAAACAGATCCAATTTTGCTTAAACAAAATTCATTGGTAGTTTTGTGAAAATGAATGAGTGACTTTTTTTTAGATTTTTCTCTTTTCACTCAACACAAAATATTCTGCACACATCCAAGATAGGTGACATTTCGATTAAAATTGATGACTGATAATATTGATGAGCAGTATTATTACTTGTAATTTGGTACTCTTATCCACTGCTGTATTTTATTTATCACACTGTACATAATACACTCACACTGATTTTCTACACAGACTCCAGTATTGAGCACATTCTCAAACCACCTCACTTGATTCTAATTCTGAACGCTGGTAGGTGTGGCGCTTCCATCGTCGAAGATCATCGCACATAATTAGTCTTTAAATTAGGTTTTTCATATGAAAATGCACGACGCTATCCACAACTCTCAAAGAACTTGAAGCGTCGAGCATTTTCATATACCAAAAACAAACTAACACAATCTAACATATGCTGTAAATATAGCAAACAACACTCACATTCAATGGTAGAAGTAGTTTAGAAGACCAAAGAAACGAGATTAAAGAAAACATCTATACGGGGCTTGATTCAAACGTTCTGCACTTAAAAGCGAGGGCGCTACCGCCAAATTTCCACGATTTCGATGATAACGAAGACGGCGGTAGCGACCCCAAAACCGATGAAAATGATGAAAGAAAATACCGTAGCTTTAATAAATACAGTAGACAGTACGAGAACACGTCGAACTTTTACAATACCATGGCCGCAACTTCGCAGAGATGCTCTCTGCCGACTGACAAATACACGAGGCGATCTCTGCAGAACAAAAAATCCAAAAGGCCAAAACCACTTCAGGCCAACGACGAAAAGTATTACGATCAGATCTTTCCCAAGCAATCGAGATATGCGAGCAAAACCTCATCGTCATCGTCACAAAACCACGTTTACTATCAACCCGACAGTCTAGATCATGCCGAATTGTAAATATTTCTCACTACCCTCTAAGTAAATTATTGTAAATTGATTATTATTAAGAGAAAGTGTAAATAATATATGTACTTATAACTAAATAAAAAAAATCATCTATATGTGAACGAAAATTGATAAATGGAAAGTTTCAACGTTTATCAATCAATAGTGTGTCCTATTATTGTCATGCAGAAAACCTAGTCTCCAAAATTTTGGGAAGACCCTCATTTTAGTTTAAAATCGCTTCGTTTCCTTAATACTAACCCACTAACTTAATACATAGTAGACTTCCTTTCCGCTAAATTTTTGTAAGTACTACGAAATTAGATTTTGTAAAAATTACTTATTAGACTGTGTACTTTAAGCAATTTTTTACCACTAAATACTTGGAATCATTAGCGACTGTAGTAGCAAAACATAAATGTGATGTTACAATAATAATAAAGATGAAATCGTTGAGTTGGATGACGAAATTCGGCTTTAATTGTGCTGCGACTGCGAGTGACACGTTCGTGTTTATTACGTTTCTGAAATTTTAGCGTACATAATTATAATGAAATATGTTAAAACTCTCATATATTTATGTGTCATAGTTAAATGCGTTTGTTATACTGAGGCATAGTGTATGTGAACCTCGTCGGATGAATTTCACACCCGCGATTATTCCTCCGACGAGGTGAGACGGTGCGTTCTAGAATTTATTATTTTGTATGTAAAAAGGAAACTGAATAGATCTATCTGTTTAAAGTAATAATAAATAAAAGTGCAGAAAATTTATTTGCGTTTTAATTTACCCAAAAGACAATCTAGCTTAAACTTGAGAGTAAACTGAAATTGCAGATGAATTATTTATTTTTTCCTAAAAAACAAAAAAGCAAATCAAAAACTAAAAATAAATAATTTTCTGGATAGAGATCGATAAACTGAAGTGTCTTTAATGAAATGGAAATATTATGTACAGAAAAGTAAAAAGTTATGGCTGAATAAAATTAAAAGGCACGAACTTGTAATGAATTTTTATTACTTGAGAGATAACAAAAAATAATTAAAATTGGAACGGATGATAAAATTAATTAACGGCGTCATTTTGAATGAAAATGTTATTTTAAACTACATTTGATTCAGTTAAAACAATAACGAAATTTGATAATGATAAAACGTTTTTTAGTTATTTCGTTATTTCAAAACTCAACTTCAGTGCTAAAACTACAAAGATGAGGAAAACCCAGAAAATATTGTTAAAAAAATTAATAACTTCTTTGTTTAGTTTTCAGTTTTTAGAAATTTAAGATTCTTTTAAGTAAATTTCCCCGCCGTCTACATTTCCTACTTCTTCTCTTCAGATTGTAAGAAAATACAGACGAAGTTTTGTTTGTTCATAACTAGATTTTGATTAACCCCAAAGGCCGTTTTAGACTAGCCTACTTCTACTACATTTGGTTCAAATTTCTACAATAAAAATTTAGAATAAGAAATTTCTGGGCTGCAGATACGATTTGCAGATAGAACATATTTTATTTTTCCAGATAGTTTCTAATCCAATATAAATTTAGTGACAATTTATTGCACAAATTAATTTTTTTTAGAATTTAGAACCAAATTTTGTACAAAAAATAGGCTAGTCTGAAACAACCTTACTGTAAAATAACACAAAAAACGATGGTTTTCTACAATCAACAGCCTTTGTTACATTTAATTTCGTAAATGTTTCACGGATAGGTATCCACCTAACAGCTTCCTCAGTACATTTCTAATTTTAAAAGGACAAACACATACTTTAAAAATAATTGAAAACAATGTCGTTTACATTATCAGCAACAACAAAAAACAGAACAATAAGTGTGTTTCGTTGTTGCTCATAATGTAAACGACATTGTTCTAAATTATTTTTAAAGTGTGTGTATTTGTCCTTTTGAAATTAGAAATGTACTGAAGAAGTGGCTAAGTAGCCATGAAACGTTTACGAAATTGAATAAAGGTTATTGACTGAAGAAAACCAACATTTTTTGCAATTACCTTATCTCAACAACATATCACTCAAATAAAAGGATTTCTAATACAAAAATTTCAAGGAGACTCAAGTAAACGGCGAATAACAAAATTCGAAACAGAATTCTTTACCAACAGATCACAGAAATACAATGAGTAAAAATTTATTGAATTATTCAAAATATAAAACTTAGCACAAAAGGAATTGTGTTGCCTATTTTTTAAGTAACAGTAAGAAATTAAAAGATACTTATAAACAGTGATAGTTTAGTTACAATTGAGTTAAAAAAATTAAAATATAGAAATGAATTGAAAATTTTTATTGAATCAAATTTTAAAAAAATTGATTTTTGATTCTAATAGCTAATTTTTTTAAATTTTTTTAATATAAATTTAATATGCGAGAGATAATTACCATCCTACTATTATAAAAGGTGACCGTTTAATACTTATAATCAAAGGTTAAGGTTGAAACGAAAAAAGAAACAAAACTAACACATATGATAACACATTTCAAATGTTCAAACTGCGATTAACTAGAATTAAAAGCAATTTGTTTGAACATGTTACTAGAAATTTGAATTGCTAGAAAATTGAATAATCGAAGTAAAAAGCGAAGTCGTGAAAGATAAAGTAAGAAGAAAAATTGGGTCAGTTAACTTGCCCCCCCCCCCGTAACGTTTTTCAAAGTTTTCTTGCACCAAATGATTGCATCCTTATGCACCACCAAAATAAATTTATGCATACCTTCAGGCGAGAAATCGCAGGCAAATTTCACTGGAAGGGGCCAAGTTAACCGTAGCCCCCCCCCCAGTGAAAATTTTCAAAGTTTTTTTGGTACACCTTATTGCACCCCTAATGCACCCTTATGCACCACCTTTTTTAATTTTTGCACCGCTCAAATAGCTGAGAAAAAAAATAAAATAGAAAGTTATTTCAGTTATTTTTTTTTCTCGGCTATTTGAGCGGTGCAAAAGTTACAAAAGGTGGTGCATAAGGCTGAATTAGGGGTGCAATAAGGTGCACCAAAAAACTTTTCACTAGGAGGGGCTAGCTGATTTTCTGTTTTATTTTTTTTTCTCAGCTATTTGAGCGGTGCAAAAGTTAAAAAAGGTGGTGCAACTTTGAAAATTTTCACTGGGGGGGGGGGGCTACGGTTAACTTGGCCCCTCCCAGTGAAATTTGCCTGCAGGGGTGCAAAATTTATTTTGGTGGTGCATAAGGGTGCATTAAGGGTGCAATCATTTGGTGCAAGAAAACTTTGAAAAATGTTACTGAGGGGCCAAGTTAACTGACCCAGAAACATTACAATTACGCGATGTTCAGACACATGAAAAAAAATATCGAGTGTTCAACAAAATCCTACCTCGAGTCAGCCTTGGAAACAAACGTACATATCGTAGATTGAACTGTACAGATACCGTGATTATTGCAAGTACCTTAAAAATATAAAACTTAGGTTATGCGAAGGGGCGGAATTCAGATAATTTATTTTAATAATACATGTTCTTTTAAGAACTAAGATATTACTTTCACAATATCTTCTTACAATGACTACTTCCACCAATAACTAAAATTATCGAGTAAAAATAATCTCGTCCACATACGTACATTTTAATGTTGCTACGACATACGATTTTTCCAAGGTTAACTCGAGATATGTTTTTCTTGAAAACCCGTTATGTAAAAATAAATTGAATATTTTGCACTTACCGTAGTTTTGAAGGCAGCGCCGTCATCAGGGTCACTTTCATTTCCAAATTTTCATTCCATAACTGCAAAATATATAAAAAAAAAACATATAATCTGCTGTACAGGGTGGATCAATTTCGATGTCTCTTATGGGCATCTCTGTAACTATAAGAGATAGGAAAAAACTAGTGGCCAAGTCTCGATCTCTTTTTTAGAGATAAAGTCAATAGCGTAAACAAAAATTGGCTATTTTCTTTTGTTTTCGAGTTATAGGCAAAAATTGACATTTTCGACTTTTCGTCAATCGTGCATATCTCGTTTATTTTTGCAGATATTAAAAAACTGTTTTGACATTATTAGGACACTTTTTTGAATACAGTTCAGCGGTGTAGTTGGTTTCTTGATGTTTAATAAAATTTTCGAGTTATAACATAAAGTTATATTTTTTTAAATGGAAATCATAGTAGGCAATGCCACCTTTAAATAGAGATTTTTTTTCTGCTTTCAAAAATATATACTTTGTTGGGTTTATTTCTTACAATTAATAGACGCCTTTTTTATTATTCTTGGGTGCATTCTATTCTTAGTAGGCTGGTTTCAACAAAGACCGACAAGTTTTTTGTTTGTTTTTATTAAATATCAACTCTTGTTCAAATATTTTGACAGTTGCAATCGCATAAAAAGAGAGAAAGGAAGATAGAACGAGCATCCTCTTAGGCCCAGTTTTACTGTAGTGGAATAAGGACGGAATAATTGTTCGTCGAATATCTTTTAATGTTCCTCTATATCTACGTCACACCTACGTCACGTTATTCTAAGAATAATGCTTATTCGACGATTGTAAAATCGGGCCTAAGAGTCACAAAGATTACAACATACCGATACCATGTGGTTTGGATCAAATTCGAAATTATGTAACTTCATTTAATATTTAAGTTTAAAACGCATTTTTTTCGATCAAATATGCATTTCATGGGATAATGAACTAAATTATATATATAAATTAAAAACATTTTAAAAATAAGAAATTATTGCAGAAAAAGTTAAAGAATATTGAAATGTAAGTAGATAATAATAATAGTTACAGAGATGCCCATAAGAGAAATCGAAATTGATCCACCCTGTACAGATCACTAATATAATTTGTGAATTATTATTCTTTGCAAAACTACAACTTAGTGAAATTTAAAAGAAAAAATATATTTGAGTCGTTATAATTATTTGTAAAGTGTAAAATTTTGAATCATTTTAAAGAACTATATATGAAAATATACAGGATAATTTTTTGAAAACGATCTGAAATGTTTCAAAAATGAAAAGGAAAATAAAATTTTCCAAAAACGCGTCTACTTTTATTTTATGGAGAGATGTTTTGACCTATGAATCACACTTTTGACATTTATTCCCGTGCCCCAACGAGAAAAATTTTTTAATGGAATGACCCATCGTGTGGTACCTCAAATGAAAGCTTATCTTCCAAAGAATGCGCCAATATACCTGTGTTTTAGAAAAAATTTAATTACAAACTGAAAAATCAACACTTTTGTTTACTAAATCTGACATTTTATTACAGAATAAACAACCAACACTGGAAAAAAATCATTCACTCAAAATGAGCACCTTTTCATTTTTAAAATATGTATTTCAAGTGGGTCGTTTTCAAAAAATCACAGTGTATTTAATTGAGTCAATAAATTTGTATTAATAAACAAGAAAAATTAAGTTCTTTATAGATAAAAAAATTCGAATTACATGCATTCAAACACATTCTATAAATGCAGCACTTTTTGTTCAACTCTGAATATAAATTTGAACAAAAACTTGTGCGTTGATGCATACGAGTACCTAGTAATCATTTTATGTTACGTAAAATCGAATGCAGCACATTTTGCTAATGTTATTTTTGGAGTGTAAAACATAATGCACACTAAATATAGCACTTTATTGCAAATAATTGCCTGACCACAAAGTGTAAACAATATATAACCAAAGCGATATTTTATTATATTAATAAATTATTAACATTGAAACTTTGTTGTTATTTCAATTAAATTAATTTTGCACCATATACAGAGATGAAACGACCGATTTTAAAAGTCAATTTACGTTTCAAATCAATTCATTGCAAATCTTTAATTTTGTATTAAATTCCATTGGATTATAATCGTACATGCAATTTGTTTAAGAAAATTTCTCGAGTGTTTTCTTGGAAGAAGCAGGATCAAAGTAAACCATAATGCAGTTGTAATACAAAGAAATTTTCCTAATTTTCTCGGGAATACTTTATTTCAATAAATGAAATATTTTTTAGGCTTACGTTAATTTTCATAATCTCCCGTCAGCGTCGCACTTTCACTTCGAAATATCCAGTTTCAAAACAGCAAGTTACACAAAAATCGAACTTAATAATTTATTGTAAAACAACGTTTTAATAACGCGACACGTTCACAAGTGACACTTTAAATGAAATGATTTCGATGTCATCGTTTATCGGAGAAAAGACCCCAGAAAAATGTTGTCCGTTTTTTACCTCTGCACATGTCCTTGAAGCGAATAAATACTATGACCGAAGCAAGTTTCCTTTTAATTTCATCTCAAAATTCCTACCACAAAAATATTTAAAATATTTCTATAAAATTACTTGTTTACAGTAACAATAAAATAGGCAGTTCCTGACTTTCTTGGGAAATATAATTGGTGGAAGATGTACATCTATGTAAGCTGTAAAACAGAAAGAAACGTTTAACATCAAATATTATTTAATCAAACATCTAACAACGCAAAAAGAAAGATGAAAACAATTTAATTTATTACAAGCATGGCCAAATTTACGATTATATGAGAGGCTGGTTCTAGATTTTATTTATCTACCTATAAAATGCTAAAAGATATAAATAATTAATAAATATACAGGCATCAAAAAAATTCTAAAAACATCGACGCGGTCGGTAATTAAATATATGAAACAATCGATTTTAATTTTTCCTTAATATATTTTTAACAAGTTGTTTTGAAAACAGAAATAAAAAGTTAAATATTTAAAAAATAGAATGTTATGAAAAATAAATAAGAACATATTACGCTCGTGTAACTCTAAAATCTAAATTTATTTTAAATTTTATGATTTATTTTTAAATATTTCATAACAATTAATCATCAATAAATCATCAAAAAGCAAATATGTAACTATGAGTTTTTAACGTAATTTAAATATCTTTATAGAGGCTGTTTGAGATACAAGGTAACAAACGTTTTGTGTATGCAGTAGACGAAATAAAACTTTTCTTCCAGCAATTTTTTTGTATATCTTAACATTTTTTTTTCAATTTGAAGAACCACTGTGATGTATTGGAATTTCAAAATGTAGTGGCAGCAATAGCTTAACATTTAATTTTTAATTAAAATTAAAAGTTTTAATTAAAATTAAAAATTAAAATTAAACGTGTCAAAATTTTTTTCTTTAAACATCAAATTCATGGCAAACTTTAAATTTTGAAATTCCAGTCAATCACAAACAGCGGCTCTTAAAATTGAAAAAATTGTTACTGGAAAATGGTAAGACATGAGAAAAAAATTACTGGAAGAAAAGTTTTATTTCTTCTATTTCTGCACACACAAAAAGATTGTTACCTTCTATCCCAAACACTCTGTATTTTGTTTTAAAAAGAATTATAGAAAATTTATTTTAGATTAATTTTATAATTAACCAATTATGTATTTAATTAATTTTATATTTAACTCATTAATTTTCGTTCTTTACGCTTGTTAATAAACTGTATACAGGTGCCCGGATTTCGTAGGGACAACATGCGTAACTTTTGTATTTGAAGAGATAGAGAGTTGGTTAAATTAGCAAAAAGGTGCAAGTTCGATAGCTCATTAAGAATTCATTTTCAAATTGTACTTGTCATGGCCATCTTGGTTAAAATTAAACAAAAAAACAAAATCTCATAATTTCTTTTATTTGCCGTAACTTTTTTTTACTTAAGGTATTTAAATGCGGTTTGAACTAATTTGCAGTACTTGAAGCATTTAACAGTATTAATGGCATAATTACTATCCGTAAAGTCATTAATAGTGTTCAGAAACGGTGCCAACTTTGCACTGCAAACAGTGGTGGCTTATTTGAGTGATTTAATATTTTTGATTATTCTTTTTGTAATTGAGTTTGGTTTTGTTTTGCCGATAAAAATATTTAAATTACCATACAAATTAATTCAAACCGCATCTCAATATCCTATGTAACAAAAAAGTTACGGCAAATAAAAGGAATTATGAAATGTTGTTTTTTTTTTATTTTAACCAAGTTGGCCATGACAAGTAAAATTTGAAAATGTATTCTCAATGAGCTCTTGAACCCGCACCTTTTCACTAATTTAACCATCTCTCTATTTCTTCGAATAAAAAAGTTACCCATGTTGTCCCTACGAAATCCGGGCACGCTGTAAATATACAGGGTGCCCGGTTCCTTTTTGGAATCGCAGTAAACAAGAAAGTCTGAAGACGCAATTGGAGTTAGCAATAGTAAGGTTTGTTGGCTAAATATGAGAACTGTTAGGTATAATCTATTCATTCTTTATCCTCGTCTCAGTAGGCCGTGTTCTCGTTTCGTTACGTTTCTGGCCTGAATTTTGATAGATGCCAGAATCTGACATGAAAATTTCTAATTTATATTGTAATTGTAGGTTTCGGAATGGACAATTCGGCAAATTTTGAAAGACGGACTCGACAATTTGAAAATTTCTGTACCTGGCAAACAACAACGTCTCCGTCAGTGGACTCAAATTATAACCACGAAATTAAAAATAAACACAACCGTCTCATCTGACGTTTATGTTTCATTGTGATACCAAACTAAAATGTCACAGTAACTCGCCTACTGGGACGAGGAAAAAGAGTGACTAGATATTAATTGTAGTTGTTGATCTGTCAAAATAAAAACTTAAAATTTGAAGCCACTTTTTCCATAAATTAAGATTCAGTGGAAATTAAATGATCTAGTTCAAGTAGAATCAGACCACCTACTGCACATTGTAATTTTATTCAAATCAATTAATTAAAATGTGACTTAACGTAAAAAAATTAAATTAAAAATTAAAATATTTCTTCCTACAATAACACTTTTTAGATGGAGATTTGGTGAGAAGAATAGCCTCCGATTCTACAACATATTTACGTTAAAAATATTATTGTGGAAGAAATATTTTAATTTTTAATTTAAAATTTATCAAATCACAGTCTCATATATTACATCTTTGCGTAAAAAAATTATTTATTTAAAAAAGATAAGGTACTTTCAACCAATTTTTAGTAAAATGTTATGTAAAATATTTCCATGTGCCACACTGCCACCTATAGCAAAACACTACAGTATTGAAAAGTTGGTACACATATTTTCAAAATAAGCTACTGAATGACAAACACCTTTCAGTCATTTATGAACGCTCTGTATATTACACTTTATAGTTGACAGCTATAAAATAATTCATATTAAAATTAACTGTTTCGTTCTATTTTAAAATTAATACTAACTACAGGGGCGTGTTCGAAAACTCGGAGCGTAACTCTTGGGTAATATTCTTTCTCTGTCATATAAATCATTTTGTATACAGTGAGAATTTTTTAGCGTAGAACATATGCATCCTTGCTATAATATTGAAGGTGAGTTTTTTAAAATCGAACATGGCTAAATATGTATGTGGGCTTCGTTACTATGGATACCATTAGTACTTGTTTGTCTAGCACTGAAGCTCTTTTTCCGAAATAGATAAAAATAATCATTAATCTGTTTTCTACAAGTTTGAGAACATATCCCAAACGGTCATAAAAATTGTTAATTGCCTTAAACTGGATCCTGCTCGATACCAGTTGTAGATTTGTATCCTTTCATTCGTTGAATATATGTCAAATTGCATTGTCAAATGTGTGAAAGAAAAATAATGACAATTAATGTTAACCATATCCATGGTTACACGTAGGTACTTTTCGGTTTACGTTCGATTTATAAAAATTCAATAGCACTTATAGGCGCCATACACATCTCTGCGTTCAGCGCCGCCTGGCGTGGTGATTTGTGAATTAGTGATATGAAAATATTTCTTGAGACTCATTGCATGGGAATAATATCACTGTTATGACAATTTACGATTGCAGTACATAATACTTGAGCTTCCTGGTATTAAAATACATTACAATATTCAACTTCAAATGTACACTAATAATTTGAAACAACTCGCATTTTCCTACCACTAATGCAGAATATGGTCATTGGTGGCGCTGGCTTCGCATGTGCATGGTCCCTATACCGTGAATGTATCTTATTCTGAAACATGGAAAACACACACATAGGTTTGTTGCTAGAGTAACGTAATTATTAAATGACAGCAATGTATTAAAGAGTGTATTTTATTTTGAAACATAGGGTGAGTTCGCGTTTACGCTCGGATCGATCGGAGTGTTTCTTTTTTTCACTTTTACCTTACATGCAGTGAAACGCAGTCGCTCTCCCTCACACTTTTGATCAGAGCGTACTCCGAGCGTAAACGCGAACTTGCCCATAGGAGAAATAAAGTAATCGAACAAAATATGTTTCAAAATAAAATACACGCTTTAATACATTGCTGTCATTTAATTATGACGTTACTCTAGCAACAAACGGATATGTGTGTTTTGCATATTACAGAATAAAATATATTCACGGTATATGTATGTTCTTCGTTAAAAAATTCTCTGTATTTTGCTTTCACTCTGTTGGTACTTACTCCCTCTATTTTCGAACACGTCCCAGCGACATCAGTTAAGCCGAGAACACAATGCATTTGCATGAAACATGAAACATAAGACATAAGACATAAGCCGTAAGAAACACATTTGCTTTGTTTTCATTACGAAGCTATTGTGTTACAGCACACTTCTTTACATAGGTCGAATTGCTGTTACGGCTTATGCCTTATGTCTTATGTTTTATGCAAATTCATTGTGTACTGGCCTTTAATATACAGGGATATCCACATAAACCGTTCGTTAAAAGTTTTCAAGGTTGCAGTTCACGTAGATATTTGAAATTTAAGGAGCAAGGGTTTTCCGTAGAGATCTCGTTAAATAACCGGTTGTACCGGAAGTCGCTATCAACCCGCTTATTTTAAACGGAATGCTAAATTTTTTATCACGTTTTTGAATTCTACATGTAAAAATATGTTAAATTGCAATTTGAAAAAAGTATTTTTCTGTGTTTGAATATCTTCGAGGGGAGCGGTGCGTTTTAGACACCCTGTAACTTAATAGATCATGCTTATGGAATTTCTAAGAACCTTAAAGCTTCAACTACAATATCAGCTATTACAAATAAAATTGCTTCAATCATAGCTGTGTTATAATTTTTTGAAAATCAGATTGCAGAATCCAAATTTTTAAGAAATTTCAAAATATCTCAAAAATGATGCATTTTAGAGATAGGGAAATGTATTGCAACTTAACATATTTTTACATGTAGAATTCAAAAACGTGATAAAAAATATAGCATTCCATTTAAAATAAGCGAGTTGATGGCGACTTCCGGTACAACCGGAAGTGGTACAAAGACAATTTTATTTTATTTAAAGAGATCTCTACGGGAAACCCTTGCTCCTTAAATTTCAAATATCTACGTGTACTGCAACCTTGAAAACTTTTAACGAACGGTTTATGTGGATATCCCTGTATGTATTGCGATTTCAAAGCATTAAATTTTTTCTGTTAAACAACAAATTAGTGTTAAATGGAACAAAATATGAGAGCAAAAAACATTTTTTACCTTTAACAAAATAAGCATTTAATAGGTGAATTTTCGCCATTAACACAGTAATTGAAAGTGATAACCAAATAAGTTAACCCCCACCATTAGAAAAGAATAATAGTTATACAAATGGCAAAAATGTTCTAGGTAACAGATGCAGTAGTGCATTTAACAGCTGACAGGAGAATTAATTGACAGCCAAAATGACAAAAGTAATTGTTTTCAACTACCGGTTATAACTAGTAATTGGCGAAAATTCACCTAATGATTTAAATAACTTTAAATGCTTTGAAATAACTTATTTCAGAAATTATTATTGTGCAGTTGGTAACACACGTTGAAACGTTGAAGATACTAAAGCGTCCTCTTTAGTTCAGTTGCGTAAGTCATAAGTCATAACCCCAAAAAAATAACAAAAATGAGGAGTTTAGGTTAGGAAACTCTCTGCTCCCGCAGAAATCCTTACGAAATTGACCAGAGTTGATTTCAGCAACCACTTGAAAGGTATGTCGCTGTCGCAGTTTTCATGTTGTCGCAATTTAATCGTGAAATAAAAACGCAAGTAGTAGAACGTAATTTCGTCAGAATGTCGTGCTTTTGAGTGAATTCCGCCAACCTAGGTACGTTAGAGTACTCCCGCCCCGAATGTTCAGCCTTATCCAACCCCGTGCGATGCAGACGGTAATTTCTGACCCTTGTGTCAAGTGAATCATTGACAAGGTTAATTTGTTATTAATGTCAAAGCTTCTTATTTACGTGATGCAAATCACCAAGTCGTGTGCTCGGAAGTCGTTTATCGCAGTGTTCCAGCTTTAAATGTTAAACTCGTGACAATTATCAAACATGGTTTGTCATTACTTCCTCCAGATAAATGCCCCTTGCTTACTAACACTTACTTTGGGGAAATACTAAATATTTATCTCGAAAACAGAAACGTCCGCCGCTTATTTGTACTTGTTCTGTAAGCCAGTGATAAATAAACAACTAATGCAACTGTACTTTCATGCCTCCTGAAGACGTAGTGTAATTATGGGATCAGTTTGGAAGAGGCTACAACGAGTAAATAAGAAGGCCGCAAAGTTTCAGTTCACGGTTTCCTACCACCAGTTATCCATAGAATTCACACCGAAATGGTAAATTTGTTTTCCAAGGGACTAAGCCATCAGAAATTAATTTGTTTTCATCTGTCCGAAGGGAGCCTCACAAACTGTCTATGGTATGGTCACGTAGATCTCGCAGAGTAATATCCACTCCGATGCCATGGGAACCAACGTTGCAAAACCCATACATGGGCCTGGTCGTGTGGTCCTTGCCCGAAAACCAGCATGTGGATGTGACGCTGTTTAGGGACCCACGGACCAAAACTCTCGAAGACAAAGACTGGAGTTTTATTATCGAAGATGTAAGTAATTATTTGTTATTCGTAAAGTACATATGGTTGTTAGACTTAAAAATACTTACATTCTATATTTGGCTTAACAGGAAATGCATTAAACTGTTCTTGGAATTAATGTTTTACTATCACTCTTAACTTGTAAGAGTTGTGTTTGATATGGAAGTGATATAATCATTTACTGGTGTTATCAGTGTTTAAGTAAGAAACATTTTGTTTTTATATTTTATTTCTTGTTCAAATACAAACATTCTTGTTGTTTGTCTTGGAAGGTCATAAAAAGTATAGTTTCATATTTATTTAAATTGCCGAGTTTTAATTTTGTGCTTGCCGAATATATTATGTAAAAACCACAAATTGGATGTTACATAAATAACATCAATAAAACAAGATTTGCAATAATTCATGTACTAATGTCAGTGATAGTGATAAATTTGAGACTTCGCCATACATATTTTTTCAATTTTGAATCAGTAATCAGGTTGAAGAATTATTTAATAAGTCAATTCCTAGTTTATTTATCTGATTAAAAACTTTACTTAGAATGATGGTATTTTATCAGTTTTTAATTTTGCTGACTTAAACATAAATTACTGAATGTTAGCTTGTTAAGATTTTTTTTTTTATTTTGATGAACTCAGAAATATAAATTAGCTATTTTTCTTCTTAGAATGATGTGTGATTTATAATTGAAAATTTTTCTTCTGAAAAATGAAAAGAAATTGAAATTTAGATAAATTTAGTCACTTAGTTTAGAATGAAAACGAGAAAGTTAAGAGTTGAAGTAAATACACAATTTAAACGTTTTTGAAAATAAAACAGTAACTGAAATTCAGCGTCAACTTCTGAAAAACTAAATTATTTGTAATCAAAGATAAACCAAAGATAATGCCAAGGATTACAGTGTATAAGCAATCCAACTAACATTAATTTCTGCTTGTAATTTTTTTAGAAATAAAACAGCTACTGAAATTTAGATAACCCCCTCAAAAAAATAAAGCTTTATAATTAGAAAGTGATTGTTTAAATCAGACAAAAATGAAAGCACTTTCAACAAACATAATTAAAGTACGCAGCAACCCAACTAGCAGTGCTATTCATTAGGTTGCGTCTAAAAATGATTTCAAAAACAACGTAAAAATTGCTCTTTCTTGTGCATAATATATTAATGGATTGAAGATATTTTAAGTTAATACATATGTATGTAGTTAATAAGAAGTTCATTTAATAATTAATAAGAAATTAATTTAATTGTTAACAAGAAGAATTTTGGTAACTCATTCATCGTCAGATGTCTAAACTAACCAAAAAGATGAAATAAATAGATCAAAGAAGTACAAGCATTTTTTACATCGAATATTAATGAAAATATTTATAATACCTAAAATAATCACAGCTACATTTATAACTGCTTATTAATTACAATTTTAAATGGTTTACATTTTCTTGCTTCCTTGCAAAAAAAATTGCCAATGATGATGATTTTTTCTGACTTTCGATGATGTATCATCGATATTTTCCTTTCTTACTCATACAGTTTAAGTCTGAGGCAGTTCTTTGTTGCTAATTAAATTTTAGATATATATTGTCTTAACCATAAGCAGAGAAGTACTTAATTGTGAAGTGAATCACCAAAACTTGGTCATACCGAAAGTATTTTTATTGTAAAGTAAAGAAATACGTAAACTTCACCTGCATGTAATAATAAGCGCTTGAAAATGCATTGTGTAAAAAATCCAATAAACGATGTTAATTATGCTAATAGAATTCCATTATACGTACGTACTTTCGTTGTTGTCAGGATCTGTTAGCATCATCATTATTTCAATTAATGGCAGTTTCTAATGAACAAACAGTTAAAGAAATTGTCAGGAAAGACTTAACAAATATTTAAATTAAAAAAATCGCGTCCATTATGTTTATTAAAATCTCAATCGTGTAAATCTGTTTTGTTCCATCAAGTTGTAATCCACTTAAATGCTTGTTAATTTACGTGATGGATGATAAGGTCGCGTGAATCTGCATATCAGAGACACTTTACGTAACCACTTCACGTAGTTACACGAGTGAATTCATTTCTATTTAATGGAGGGGCTATTTGTGGAAAAGGATATTGCACTTTAATAACGAAAGCGTCTTGGACGAGGAATATGAGATGTGCATTCCGAAATGCGAATAAGGACGCCCTTTGGAAGTTATTTTACAGAAGGATTGTCCATAAATTCTCAGGATTATATGAACAATAGCCACTGAAATTGTTTCGTCTTTAA
This sequence comes from Dorcus parallelipipedus, assembly GCA_958336345.1. NCBI lineage: Eukaryota > Metazoa > Arthropoda > Insecta > Coleoptera > Lucanidae > Dorcus > Dorcus parallelipipedus. Next base: position 18,739,801 of record OY284480.1, on the reverse strand, counting down.
TGCCCGGTTGCACCAACTTTTTAAGCAGAGCTTAAATTTAAGTGGTGTTTAGACTATGACATTATTTACAGATTTAACAAAATGTTAGTCACATTCTAATTGATACTTAAGTTGAAATTTAAATGTCAATCAGAATGTTTTTGACATTATACCGACCATACGTAAATGTCACATTCTAAACATAACTTACATTTAAGCTCTGCTTAAAAGGTTGGTGCAACCGGGCATAAGAGTTATTTTCGAAATAAAAGAAATATTTTTCTACAATAATTTTAGTGCGGCTCTTGCGCATGATATTTTAATATATGGAAAAGAAAAATACTTACTTGCTCTAGGCTAAAGTTGTTTTCTTTTCCATATTACAATATTACATATTTTATTTTTTAAGGAAAAATTTACTTAATTTTTTTGATTTGTCCGGTGAGAATAAATTTTAATTCACCCGTCATCGGAAGTAATTTAAATTTATTTAAAAATAGTGCGCCGTACTTATGCAGTCTCAAGGTTCTGTAAACGTTTTGCAATATGTTCAGCGCCTTCCACATGGGTAATTATTTATTTATGTAAAATCAAACACAAAAGTTGTGTCTGGCTGCACAGCATCAGCACCAACATCGTTTATTCCGATCAGCGGAAGCGACGGAATTAGTTATTTTTGAAAACCAATTTATCACAGATTTGTTTTAAAATTCTCGATGTCATCCGAATATATTTTTTTTTTGAAAGAGAACACGTGAGCATAACTTGAATAGTTTCACATGCGACCCACGCGGAATAATAAACTTGATTTTGGTTCGTTTATTTTGGTTTTTATCTGAATTAGTTTAGGCGGTTTTTGCATATTTCGATGACGAATTTCGCCGCCGCTGTCAAATCTAAAATTACGCGGTGTTCGACGAAGAACTCCGTATAAATATAGCAGGTGATGCAACTCCTGATTTATTCAATAGGAAATATTTGTTTTATGGTACGCAATTACTTACCGGTACATTAAAATTGAAAGATTTAAAAATCGATTCACATTGAATTGAGTTTAAAGAAATTTTCCATTTTTATTTTTCTTTACATAACTATCTTCAGTAGAAAGAACCCCAATTGAATTGAGCTGAAATGGCTAATATTTTATCCATTACATTACAGTGAAAGCTCTCCTTACGGACAGCTCTCATAAGCGAACATCTCTCTTGACCGGACAGTTTTTCTGGAACCAAAATTAAATTTATCTCGCTTAAGGCTCTCTTATAAGAGGACAGCTCCCATAAGCGGACAAAAAAGTTGGAACCGTCGGTGTCCGCTTATGAGAGCTTTCATTGTAGTTATCAGAATTTACTACGATATAAAAAAATATCGATTTCCTTTGGCTTTTCGACAGTGAACATGAAATAAGTGAAAAAAATGTCCAGTAATGGTTTAGGAAAAGAAATTGTATTTGCGCCAATATGCAACAAGCATCAAATACTTTTTGAAAAATATAGATTTAAACAAACACCCTCTCTACACACCCTAAAAGCAGCAAATTTATCGAACGGGAGCAGAACAACAGATTCAATAGAATAAGATTCGCCTAATTTTGCAATTAGCTATTATGATTTGAAAAAAATTTAGCACTCTGCATATCCCTTAAAACAATAAACTACAGGGCTTCAAGGAATGGAAGCGAAAGACGAAATCAGTAAGATTACATCAAAAGAATTTTTCGCAGCGTTTCGCTCAAGTGTGTGTATCCGATACTTACGAAATGTCGGCCATGGAAACTAGTTTAGTTCTGAATATATGTTTCTTTTATCCAAAGTGCAAAGCCGTAAATAAGCAGTAGGAATGCTTTAAATAGCAAGAAAAAATAATACAAGAATTAAATAATCACATCACTTAATACTTAACAAGCAATTTTGAGGAAATACTTTTCTTATTATTTCAAATATTCTAAGTATGTGAAATACTCTGTACCTTATCAAGTAAACTATTCTATACGGGGTGCATTATAACCACCAGTAAATATTTAAGCCACATGTTTCCATAAGTTACCCGAATATATATGAATCTACATACTCGTGACAACCTCTTAAATTATAAAATACAAAAAATTTGCTTCAATAAAACGTAAATTATAAGTAAACCGAGAAGGAAGAAGGCCATTTTAGTTAAATAATAGTTAGACATACTCCAGCATTCATTCATGCCATTCTTTCCTTCGATAATATTTCCCTTCAAGAAACTGAAACGAAACAAATCCTGTTCTAACCCACTAACACAAACCGAATCTTGGAAATAGTAGAGGTATAAACAAGTCTACACTACACGAAACTAAGTATTTATCGTGTCGGTCAGGAACATTGGAACATCCCTAACATGATTCCCGAAGGAAGTAAGAATGTTGGTTAATCATCTCGTACTTCACTAACACACATTCTTTCCTTCACGATTGCACTTTCTGGCGGGAATGAATGCTGGTATATGGTTAGCTAATCTATTGTATGTTTTAAAGGAGTATCATTTTGATGACATTGGGTAATTTTTAATTAGCATTAATCTTTAAGACTCAATAACTTCATAACCACAGAATTAAGAGAAAATAATTGTTTGTACAGTTTTTTACATAGAATTGTAGAGTGTGCATTAGTCGGAGGTTAAAGTCATCCTCAGAGGACCATGGAATTAAAAGATCACGTTTTAGAAGAATTGAAAATTTGAAAGTAAATTAAAACATTATTTTCTTTCACTACATAGTTTCATTTTGTTACATTTCGTTGGTATTTATTGCGTCAATCCAATTTCTCCTCTCGTCCAATGTTTGTTTTAATTTTGGATAAAACCATTTATTCCTAAGGTTACATCAACTGGAAAAAGGCGACAGCTCGCCATTTTCCACATAAATATGGGCACTTACGCTAGTGGTGAACCAAAACAGCACGAGTTACAATTACAGTTCAAACCAACGACGAAAAAAATCGTCACAGCCAAGTTGGACATAACGTTATCCTGTGTGCTACTTAAAGAAGGCAAAGCAACGTGAGTTGATAATTTTTTTTTAAGTGATCCTGAGTGAGATGTTTTTTTTTTTCTAGAGATGAAGATATGTTGTCGATAGCCTCTCTGATGTCGGTGAACAACAACAGCGACATAGCCCCGTTGGAAGACTTCGAAGATGACGATCTCTCCCCGAGTGATAACTCTTTGAAGAACAGCATAAACGAAGTCGTCCAACGAATGAACCTCATGACTAACAGCTTATCTGGGTCGGATTTTGCAAGCACTCCTATCAGTGGTAAGTCCAGCTGTTTACTAAATTTTCGTTAAAATTAATCACGGGATGTTTGCTTCTAATTTTGATACGCGATTGACCTTTTCGTTGATAAATTGTGCGATTGACTCGGGAAAAGGATGTTGTTATCAAAAATTAAAATTCCACGTTGTCATTAAAAACAAACTTTACCATTCGTGGGTTTATTTACTTAAATTATTCAGAAGAAAATGCAAGTAATCGCATGCGAATGAATGTAGAAAAACTCTCAATTAGCGCTCTGTTAACTTGCACTCGTAAAAACACGAGGATTAATTACGTCGAGGGCCTTTTACTGAATTAACTGCATTTTGAAACGTTCGTTATTCAAATTAATCTGCGGCAATTGGAAATTACACGGTAAGAAGTGAACTTGCCGGATAATTGAAGGAAAGAAATAACGTGAGTGTGCGGTTAACATACCTCAGTGGCAATCTTTTTCTTTTTTTGATTAAAACGTAATTGCAGATTTGGTTTAAATGATGAAATATTTTCGCAAGTTACCTGGACTACCTTGCGTTTTCTTCCTTGTTTTTAACTTAAGCAATGTCGAGAAATGTCTCAAAATAACGTTTTAACAAGCGGTTAACTCTTTCTTTTTTTCAACACAACTTAATTGCAGATTTGATTAAAATCTCGCGAGTTAGCTAAAGCAGTACAGTTAAATAGTTTTTCCGTATTTCTTTTTAATTCGCCTAATTGAACACAGTTTGTGTTGTGCATATTTCAGTAGACGTCTGAAAATTTATTAATATTTTAATTTAAAGTGAACTTGAGACTTGAACTTTGTGAGTTTTACGTAAACAAAACGCAGTTGGTGTAAACCGTCATTGTTTATCAGATTCAAGTAGGTCGCAGCTGTTTTCAAGAATGAACTAAATCTTGTATTTATTTAAAGACGTCGGGGGCGGTTGGTAATCGTTTATTGTTAGACGAAAACTAAATTAAATAATATCAGACGTCTCATTTCCTATTTTAAACTATTTATTTCTGTGGCATTCTGAATTTCAGTAACGAGTATTCAATCGTTCTCACGCGACGATAAAACCCCCACCGCAGAAACCTTTTCGCCTCTAACAGAAAAACCAAAGATCTCCTCCATCAACATACCGGCTCCCAAAAGGAGCGACTTCGAAGAATCAGAAACCGACCCTTACTCAGAAATTTGCAGCGAACGGCTCGACAATTTAGATAAACTCACCGAGGACAACGACAATTCTTCCTTTAGTATTCCTTCGCGACCGAAAAGCGTCAACCTCAACTTAAAACCCCTAGATCTTAAAGAAAATGAACAAAAAGCGCAGAAGCTAACAACACCAGGTATTATATGCATCGCACAAGTAAATAGGGAAGGGTGTTTGGGTTACCGCGTTATATTGACAATTGAAGAAAATTACGTTATTTTTTTACAGGGCAAGATTTGCTTGAATGGTGTAAAGAAATGACGAAATCTTATGCTGGTGTGAAGGTAACCAATTTGACTACCAGCTGGAGAAACGGTATGGCATTTTGTGCTCTAATACATCACTTTAAGCCAGAATTAATGTAAGACATCCTCACAAGCGGCGATTTATAAGATAATAGATCGTGTTGTATTTCAGTGATTTTGATTCCCTTTCACCCCATGACGTGAAAGGGAATTGCAAGAAGGCTTTTGATGCAGGCGATGCGATAGGAATACCTCGGGTTATAGAACCGTCCGACATGGATATGTTGGCAGGTAAAATCTCCATCACCTTTCGACATACAATGAAATAATACCTGATGATTTTAGTTCCTGATAAATTAGCGGTGATGACGTATTTATATCAGCTGCGTGCTCATTTCACCGGACATGAATTAGAGATCCAACAGATTGGGAAAACGGCAGACGAAAGCAACTATGTCATTGGTAGATTTAGCACCGATAAAGACACCGATGTAACCATGCAATTATTCGGGCAGGAAATTATTAATTTGAGGAAAGCAAAACAAAACCAACAGGTAAAATTCAAGGTACAAAAATTATACATTCCATTTATTTACTTTTTGCAGTTAACTAAAGCGGTCGATGCAGAAAAAGAAAAAGAAACGAACATCAGCAAAGAAAGTCAAAACACGAATGCAAACCACGATCTGCCAGCTCCAAAATTACGCTTGCCCTTAACAATAACTAATTCAAACGACACGTCAGTATTTAAAGACCCCAAGGAAAAGAGTCCGTCTGCAGTTAAAGATGTGAAGGAAATTATTCTTGCAAGCTCGAAGAACATCATTGGTAAAGTACTGTCGCCCTCGAAAGATAAATTACTGCAGAATACAAATCCGAAGAAAACTGAGCAGAAAGTCGAGATGCAGAAACCAATTTTAATGACGAGGCGAGAACTCTGCGATCCTTTCGGTTCAGATGAGGAAGACGAGAACGATGATAAACCTGCTACAAACGTAGATAACAAGGTTATAAATAGTAAAGTACCTGAAGTAAATGGTGATGTAAATTGGAATAAAAACGAAGTCAGCGCAGTAGAGCTTCCAAAACCTAATCCTGTAAGTTATTTAGTTTGTGATAGTTTTGATTGCCAAGATTTCATTAACTTAGCAAAATTTTGTTGTGTGTTGTGTAGCAATTACTAACGAGACATTCTGAACAGAGAGAAAGAGCCAGACAGCTTTTAGAACAGGTTAAAAGAGAAAGTCTCTCATCTCCTACGAAGGTAAGTCGAAGTTTGTAACTGCTGGATATCTCACGAACTTTCTGCAGAGTACTCTTTAATTATCTATGCATTACAGGATGTATTAACTTTTGTATTACAGCAACCTGATGAAGAACGTCAAGCTCTTTTATTAGAAAGAGCAAGACGATTAATAGCTGAAACTAGAAAGAGTTCCACAACAACAACCGAAATAATTCGTGCTACATCTGACCCGTTAAACATGTCAGATGCTGAAGAAAAGCTTCAAAGAATGTCGGAAGAAGTTGCGGTGCTAGAAAAGCAAAGTAAGGAAGATATGAAGAACGGAGATGCATCGCGGAACTCACCTAGTCGCCAAAATTCCCAGGATGTGTCTGATAATTCTAGTCTAATTAGAGATAAGGTTACCCCCGATAAGTTACCAGACGCATTAGGTTTAGCAGAGGTCTGTTTCAGTCCGTTACTTTGGTTTAGCCTAAATGGTGCAATTTTTATTTTTAGATGGGCATAGATGTACACAATTACATTGAGCAGGAGTTGGAAGATTTGGAGCGAGAGCAAAGTGCCATTGATTCTCAAGCCGCCAAGCTTGAAAAACAACTGCGTTCTGTAATGGAATCGCCCGATAGTATGGTTGAGGAGGCTTTAATGGCGAAGTGGTTCACATTAGTTAATAAAAAGAACGCTTTACTAAGGCGGCAGATGCAATTAAATATCCTGTAAGTTTAGGATTGAAAGCTAAAACGAAAGTATTGACTTGTGTTTACAGAGAACAAGAAGGTGACTTGGAGAGGCGGTACAAATTGCTAAACGAAGAACTTCAACACAGCTTATCGATAGAAGATTGGCGAAAGACAGACGAGCAACGAGCGCGAGAAAAAATGCTACTAGACGAATTACTTCAAATTGTAAATAAACGTGATGAGCTAGTGCATCACCTTGACAATCAAGAGAAGGCGTAAGTTCCTATAATAGATAAGTTAGATGTCATATATTTCTAAAACTTTTAATAAATTCACAGCATTGAAGAAGATGATTTAATAGAACAGGATTTGTCACACATGGATCTGCAACCGAAAGATAAATGCGTAATACAGTAATTTTCTATAACTGTCGAAACGAGGTTGATTTAAATTATTTGTAGACGATTTCGAATATTTTTCTTTTTAACTTCTTATTTAACTTTAAACAAAAGACATAGCTTTAACATACTCCTAGTTATTATTTAGTATATTTATTATTGTGGAGAGTAGTATTTATGTGTTCGTAATGTTGATTTTAGTTTATCTTTTTTATTTAATTTAGTTTTCAGGAGTTCACTGTATTTCAGTTTATGTTCTTATAACAAATTTGATTTGTTTTATGTTTTTTGAAGTCGGAATTCTCAGTTATTCACAATAGTAGTTATTCAGGATGTTTTATTTATACATATATATTAGAAGAGTGAATATTTTTACTCCATTCTGAATTATTTATTTATTGTAACAGACTGAAATATATTGTGCTTCAGAAACACAAAGAATTAAATTGATTAAATTTATTACTCACTCAATTAAAAGGTTCGTTTAACTCGGTGATAATTACGTTTGCCAATTTGTTTCAAATATTTTTGATACTGACAAAATGTCTGTCTTGATAGTGAATTAGTCTGGTGCAATATTTCGCTGTTACTGTAATTTCATGTAACTTCTTGTGATGAACTATCATTAGATCATAACAAAAATTTATTTTGAGCTGTGAATTTGATATTGCGTCAAATTCTTACGATTAGTTAAAGTTTAAATGTCACATCGAGGTTTTAGGTGGACAAGGAAAGCCCAGCAATGCTTGTTATGTTCTGTTCGAAATAATTGTTGTATGTGAAAAGGCTTGAAGTAGCGTACAGTGTATTAGATTACAGATGTTAGTTTCTCGTTGTAGCTGTGTACCTTTCAGTGAACTAGCCCCATGATGATATCCTTGGTTGTAATATAGACTATTTTCCATGTGTATATTTTTTGATTCTAACTAATTAATTGTAGGTTGTCTATAATGTAAGCTCATGTAAATAATCCATGCATTAGAACGTACTCCAAATAAAAAAATTCACGTCCATTTTATTTCTGCATTTTATTTTACCTTTTCCAATTTGGATAAATATAAATCAAATTTTTAATTTCCTTTTCAACTTTATAAAAAAACTTTGTTCTTTAGATTTAAAAATATAGGTGTTTTGAATGCCAAATACAAAAATAATTTTTCAAATTCAAATACATATATCATTATTTAATTAATCCTAGAGATATCTGAAAATTGTAAAGTGCAGAGGACTATCAGAATATATTATGACATATGGTTTTCAGGGATACTAATGTTAAGGGCACAAAATCAATTGCCAAACTTTTTGCTGACGACCACTTTAAACTCGTTTTCACTCTTATTAGAGCTGAAATAAACATATTCCTGCCTGAATGTATAATTTACTGTAACTTCAGAATGAAAAAGGTGTCAAAGGTAATTGATGAAAGGTGTAAATATTCAGTGAAAGCCGAAGAAGAAAAACAATAGTAAGTCGCTCGCAGTCATAGCCAGGCAGTATAGCATAACTAGCAAAGTGCCTCCCAGACAAACTTATAGAGTTTGCACTTACATGTAATTAGATGAAAAAAAAAATGTTTAATTATATTACTCACAGTTGACAGCTTCCGTTATAGCAAATAATAAGTAATTTTCCAAAACATCTGCTTAATCAGGAATAGTTCCAGATTTGAAAATAAGCTAAGTTTTCAACGACCAAGTGTATAAATCTCATATCATAAAACTGTAAAAAAAAAGTTAAAATTAACAATGAAATAAATAGTGAATATTAACAACAAATTTTTCTGAAAAACGGTGCCGGTAAAACCCAAACATCGAAATTCGAAAGTTTTAGTTTAGAGGTTATGTATGGTATGCGATTGTATGGACTGCGTTTCTTTCAAAGAACTGTTAATGAGTTTGTAAATTTAATACCTAAATTGTATCATGATACCATTAGATTGGCCAATGTAAATAGTATCATAAGAAAGCACACGTCAAACTTTCGTGTTATGAATTAATGCTGGCACGAAATTGAATATAAATGTAGCTCATATGTAGCTTAAGTAAAGTAACTTAACGAGCGACAACAAACATTTTGATTTTCTATCAGTGTTACCACTTGTTGATCGCAGAGTGTTACGTGGTGTTACCAACTGTATATGAGGAGATGTTTTTCAAATAGGGATCGGCAAGTCGAAAGAAAAATATTGATGTTTTGTTGCATCGATGTTTATTCGAAAAAATATTGATGTAAAATACATCGGCCAAAAACATCGATTATAATCGATGTTTTTAAAGTAATATTTTAACGCTGGATTTCACAAACGTTACTTAACTTTAATCATCGATTAAGAATAATCGTTCCTATACCTTCAACACCTGTAACCATGGCTATGGCAACGGGATGATTAAATTTAAGTAACGTTTGTGAAATCTGCCATAAATATTGTACTTATTACTATTACTGCTGATTAGTACCTATATGACCGATTGCACCAATATTTTAAAGAGAACTTAAATTTAAGTGGTGTTTAGACCATACTATTATTTGTAGGTTTAACAAAATGTTTGTCACATTCTAACTAATAATTAAGGTGAAGTTTAGATGCCAATTAGAATGTGTTTGACATTATACTGGCTCATGGCCTTCTAAATGAAAAGCGAGTTCTAACTGGCCTGGGCGTTTTGAAAAATTTACATTGAATTTTTGTGCTCGAGAAAACACCAAAAGTCGACACTCTGGCGCTGGTTACGGGGCACTGACGGCACTGAGTGGCACTGAGTAAAGTGCGCTGTCATTACTGTCAATCAAAGTGAGTTCACGCAAAAATTAATTAATATTGTAATTACCGTAATACAACATAATTTATATGGTAAAAAGTGAGCAAATAAAAATCAGATTAGAGTAGGCGTTGCAAAGAAAATGTATGTCTGTGATTAACTGAATTAATTAATCTAATACATTCATGAACTGTCAGATCAGCCTAACGCCGCGTTAGTAACAGACATACTTTTTCTTTGCACCGCCGACTCTAATCTGATTTTTAGTTGCTCACAGGTTATAAACTTTATAGATTCATGCACAAATCATTTGATCACGTCGGTGTGAAGTACGCTTACGCAATAGCGAAAGACTATCATTATAAAAAGCTTTCGTGTTATGAATAATTACAACAAGTTACATAAAAGAGTTTTGATAATGTAAAACGTGTTAAAAATGGCGTTGATAATTACGCACAATGAGAAAAGAAGCTTTATTATACATGTTGTAACTTACCACAGAAATTCCGAGTATATGCAGGTAAGATTTTAATCTAAAACCGTAATAGTTTAATGCTAAATTGAGTTGTCGAAATTGGACATAAATACTCCACCTTTTTCCAACGTAAATAACATTCAGTATGCTCAAATTTTTACAACAATAACATTAATTGTTCTTACACGAGTCGAGTTTTCGCGGTACAAAGTTAAAACGTGAAGGTATAACTAAAAGTAACTTAAGTGACATCTCTATAGTTCCAACTTTAAGTTATCGCGAAAACGAAAATCGTTCTTACTTGAAAGTTGTCAGTTCAAATGAAATCATTAAAGTGAAAATTAAAGCTTTTCTGAATATCAAAAAGTGTGAGTGGAGTGCTCTGTAACCTATAGTATAAATTCATGAAATCGTGACTTCTGATTTGTTGTGGAATAAGATCACATCTAACCAAATTTAAGCAGTGACAGTTCTATGACGTCTTTAACTTTGCTCTTGACCAACGTTATAACTTGACTGAAAGTGAACATGGCGGCACTTCCGGTTAAAGTTAAAACTTTATCCGCGAAAACGACTTTTTGCTGTCAGTTATAACAAAGTTACAACTTTACTATCGCGAAAACTCGCCTACGGACTCATCCACCATTCACATGTGACAGAACTGTCAAGATTTTAGGTTAAGAAAACGCCGCGTAAGCAGTGCTTGGCGGATCACGCCTGAACTGCACTTTTGCCCAGGCCAGATAGAACTCGCTTATCATTTAGAAGGCCATGTACTGGCCATTTGTGATGTCTAAACATCTATTCTAAACACAACTTAAATTTAATAAGCTCTGCTTAAAAAGTTGGTGCAACCGGGTAATATAGAATAACATACAGTAGGTGTGTTTGTTATCCTGCACTGGTGTACACCAGTGCATACTTTTTCGCAAAATACTCTTTAATGCAACCTGAAATGTTTGTGTGGTATGTCAGTATGAATGAGTATGATTCGAATTAACGCATTATCAATGAATTTAGGCTTCATTAAAGTAAATTTCGTAAAAAAAGTGTACACTAGTGTACACCAGTGCAGGATAACAAACAGACCTAGTGTTTTCGATTCACATGCACCGGTTGCACTGAGTGTATTTGCATCTTCTTTTAACCTCATGTAATAACACGAGATGAAGGTACTCTGAGTGCGCACTAGTCCGGTCAATCGAAAACGCTAATAAATATACAAAACATAACTTTAATTCTAAAATTTATAGTTTGAAGGTGTTATGAAAAAACATAGATTTCTTAACGATCGTGGAAAATTGTAAACATCGATATTTTTACATGGATGCTGCAGAATGAACATCGATGTTTTCAAAACATCGATATATTTTACCCATTCCTATTTTTAAAACGCAGTATTGTTCAAAACTGTTTTATCGAGATCGAAAAACCTGTTCAGTGTGAAGTAAGGATCCATTTTTTTGAGGTTTTACATAGCATTTAGTTTCTCTGTCAATAATAATCTCATTAGAAAAATAAGGTGACCATACGTACATTGTTGAAAATCGCATTCATCGGTGTGAAAGTAAAAAAATTGCGTGTGAAAATTTACACAGTGGCCGTGTAAATTTGCTACAAAATCATAAGGCTATTGCGTATTATTTATTAACTCCTTTTTGTTGTGAAATTACACAAAAGTGATGAAAATAACACAGTTAAGTGTGTTTGGACCATCTGCGTATTTTTTTTTTATCAGCTCGAGCCATCTGCATATAGGTGCGGTAAAAACGACGCAACACAATGAACGTGTAAATTATTCACACTAAAGATCTATGTTAGTTTTCACACAAAAGTCGGTGTGGTCGCAAATGACACTGCAATTGTGTAGACTTTGGCACCGATTTTTCAACAGTGTACTGATTTTTCCAGTACAGTACTGGTTTTTGGTAATTGGTCCTGATTAACCGTGAAATGTAACCAGTACAGTTTACGAACGTACAGTTACTAATATATCAAAAGATTCTTGAAAAACGAATTCACGAAAGATTCTTGAAAAACGAATCTTTAAACATCGGTGCTTTAAAGGTTGGGTCTCGTCGTCAGCTCTCGGTAATACTCGGCATCCGGAGCGTTCTGAAATTCAGCATAGCACGTGTTCTTCTTTTTATTACTTGGATTTGGATCCCAAAATCCCTGCTAATCTATTCTATTCATTTTTTTTTGCAAAATTATTTTCAAAATAATACATATATCGAATACATACAATTAAGAGAACTATATTTTTATTTATCATTTTTTTCACTTAAAAACAAAAAGCTCCGTACATTTTTTTAACTTATATTCTACGACCGAAATTTTTTGAGATTTTGAAATTAAACTTATTTATGTGCAGTAGGCGTTGAGTTTTGTAATGAAGAATTCAAAGGCTACTTGATGAACTTTTCAAGTGAACACTTGATATTGAGTTAAAATTGAAAAGTTACTAAAGGGTTGACAAGCAAAATTTATTTTTTACAAATTAGACTGTATCCTGGAAAGGGTTGATTTTGAGACCTATGTTTATTAAGACTTTTGTGTTTGTATTAGTGATATCTATAAGTGGGTGAAATATCCGAACATATTTTTTAAACACCTTGTTATAGGCATTTAGGTGTTTTTGTGGAATATATAATTGAGATTTTGACAAATTTGTATATTTTTGAGAATGTTAGATATAATTTTGTTACAAGCGCTAGGTTGTCTAGTTACGGACCCTGTAGGGGCCTCTATGTGGCCCGGGGCCCGCGGGTGCTTTGCACCCGGTGCACCTCCCTTGTGGCCGGCCCTGGTTAAACTACACGTAGTTTTTATTATTTACTAAGGTCCGATTTTATAATCGTCGGAGTGTGCCCATTGTCGTAGAAATAATGTAAACACAAGTCGTTTTGAAACGGATGAGTGAAACGCAAAATATGTAAAAAATCGTGCAAGAGAAAGACGCGATTACACGCCCAAGACGCTTTCGAAGTTATAGATTGTGAATGCAACCCAACTAGAGGTATGGAAACTAATTGTGAGCCTCAGAGTTCTTATCCGGCTAGCTGCGTTCTAGTTCAGAGCAATTTTTCTGTGCCGAATAGGGAGTCACAGTACAGAACCATTTGCTAACTTCAGAGAAATGATTGTGAGCAAACTAGCGCATAATTTGTTTAAGTGGTGCAGCACTTTGGGTTAATGTATTTATGATTTATTATTCATATTTTCATAAAATGTACAAAATTCGAATAAAAATGTAACATTAAAGGCAATAATTGTGACAAAGGCGGAAGCTCAAGTCAAAATTATGCAGAAGGAGCCACCACATTAACCAGAGTTTTCGCAGAACAGACTTTTTTCTAACATGACCGACAGCGGTCGGATAAATCACTGTTGCTTCATTAATCTAGGCGGCCGGTTTCCATAACACTAATCACAAATTACCACGCCAGGTGGCGCTGAACACAGAGATGTGCATGGCGCCTATGAAAGATATAGGTACAATTTATTTCAATTACCTATTGTTTATAAAAGTATAGGAGTCGATTATGTACTTAAAATACCAAATTTTATTATTTATTTAATATGTTTATGCTTTAGTTTTTTTGTTATCTTAAATAATAAATGATTCCAGCTAATTTTAAACCAACTGAATCACCTTTTCATTTACTTACATTTATGAATGAACGGAAACCGTGCTCTGTGATTGGTAGAGGCAAGGATACTACAGATACTACATGTAACTTCTAGCAATTTGTGGTAGGTTTCCAGAAATTGAATGCTGGATTTTGACTAAAAATTTTGAATTTGTTTAAGCGCCATGCATCAATTCACTTATTTCTTGGAATTTAGAATGTTCTATTACTTCTTGCTACTATAGAATTTTTCATAAGAGAAGAGCTCTGCGTCATAAATAAGACGCGTGTAGCGTTACATAATCAGGCATAAAAAGCATAACTCCATCCTTCTTTCTTATTCACCATTGAAAAAGAAATAATACTGAAATATCTGTCGGTTGTAACTTCGGTGATTGATGACGCAGAGCTCAAGTTCCGGGAATTTGATACTATCTAATAATACATACATAATTTTTTTAGATATCGTCTGTTTTCAAGGCTAAAATATTGTTAATTATCAAGTAGCATTGGTATGTAACATAAACGCATTCTAACATCAAATCTGTTCTCGCTCTTTTTTACACGTCTTCTTGCCGCTACTGAAAATAGTTCAGTTTATTAGGGGAATAGAGGCGAACAATAAAAAATTAGCACAGAGCGGCAAGATCAATCATTGTAGCTCACTGTATATTGAACTTGTTTAAATATAAAATTTTTAGAAAGTGGCACGCATTAGAATTTCAGAAACGAAATAAGAAAATAGCTTTTTTGTAACTTATTTTTTTCATCGATTTATACCAAAATAAAATGCAATAAATTTTAATAATTATTTATTACAATTTTTAATTGGAAAAATAATTAGTGATTGAATATTTTTCTATATTTTCTAGGTATGTAAAACTTCTTTCGACATTCAAATATGTATTACACCTTTACGTATAGAAAAATTTCTTGGATAAATTCTCAATCACAATCTACCTGACCAGGTTTTTATTTAGACGCTCGTTGTTTGTTAAAATATGAAAATATAAGCTGGTAAGTATAACATTTTTGATAATAACATTTTTTTTCTACTTTGCGTACACAAGGAGCTCATTGTGACACCAAAAACAGTTTCATAATGAAGCTCATTGTGAAACTGTTTTTGGGGAAATTTTAGTCAATTTTTAATTGAAAATATTTAATAGATTTTACAAAATAACTCATTATTTATTTGTTACTTAACAGAATACTCACAATGAAGCTGGATAAGAAAAATTAATAACTTGTTAATGTGACTTTTGATTAAAACGAAAGTTTTTCAGTGTTGCCACGCATTGTAACTAAAATTCCCCATATACTAAGGAGATCCAATTTTTGACAGTATTTTTCATATTTTTGTTCAATAAGTGACGCAAAGTAGAAAAAATAGTATATTTTACACGTTTCACAAGAGGCATTGTAACGACGAGCGAAGCGTAGCAAGCTCGGAGTGCCCCAACCCCACTCGTGTTACAATAAACGATCTTGTGAAACTCCTAAAATAATATACTATTATTTCAAATACACAAGGAGTTCCTGCACTCAATTGATTTTGAATATTAATAGTACGTTTCTTCTTATTAAAACTGAAATTCTTTTGTGAAAATAGAAAATGTAAACTGTATTTTGTATGATAATTTTCTTTGTTTTTTTTTCCGTAAAATATGATTAGGCGATATTCCTGTTAGATTACAACAAAACAACTGTTTATTCATTCTTGAAAATTAAAAACGTTAATTCTCATTTGCTAATTACATTTTGATGAAAGTTTATTTTTTAGCTTATAAATAACTTTTACTGTCGTCTTATTTTCTGTTAATTACGAATAATTATACTGTTTATGTAACTGTTTTTTTTTCTTTACGTAATTATAATAGTAAAAGTTGTAAGTATAATTTTTTGTTCCTATTTTTTTTCCTCTGCTTCTTTTCGTTTTTCTAACAGGGCATCGTCATCTATGACTTCAGCGTTAATAAGTAGCTTCCAGCTATTCTCATACCAAGTTATTAACTGTTATAATAGCTAGCATTTTTACGTGTGCAATTTTGGCTGTTTACTGTTCTTGCCAATCTCCTGAAGACGTCTGTTTACAATAACTTTATAAAAATAAAAAAGTATGTTACATGCAAGATTTATTTAGTCATATAAAAAAAGCTTTTTACACGCTTCTACAATACGTAATTATAACACACTTACAAAATAAATATGGCCTTAAAATTCCAATGAAGTAAACGCGTTACTGACCTGCTCGTTAGTCGTCGATGAAATTAAATAATTACAAATATTTATGTACATGGAAAACGCATGCAGAAACGAGCCTAGTATTGGTATCCACCGTTTGAGGTTCCTCCTCCGTTTCCATTGGAATGTACACCGTTAGAAATTCCACCGTTAGAATATACACTGCTGGAAATTCCACCGTTGGAATATGCGCCATTGGAGTAACCACCATTAGAGTATCCACCATTGGAGTATCCACCATTGGAGTATCCACCATTAGAGTATCCACCCCTGGAATATCCATTGTTGGTTTGTTCGTAGCTTATCTTCGGTTTGAATCCTTCAACATCGGCGGTGTACTCAACAGTTTGACGTCTACCGTCAGGAAGAAGAACGGAATATTTGCCTTGGGCTTGATCTTCGTGACGAGCTTCCGCATGACCGAAATCATTTCCTTCGCCATCTTGAACGTCATATTGGAAGTTGTAGTTGGCCGGTTCCTACACATCATTTTAACTTTTAATCATTTACTTCTTTTGCTTTACCGATGTGACTTACAGATTGATCATCATAAGCAGCTCTGGCGTATCCAAGGTTGGGGGCACCATACTGGGAGCTAATTTGTGGAACACCGTATTGAGGGCTGATCCTCGGGGCGCCGTATTGAGAGCTGATTCTGGGAGCGCTGTATTGAGGGCTAATCCTAGGGGCACCATATTGCATATTTGGGGCAATTATGGCATCAGTTTGATCAAAGGCTGGTGTTCCGTAGCTGGTTGATGGACTTGGGGCGCCGTAGTTTATGGAAAGGGCGGAAGGGGCGCCATATTTACTTGAAGGGGCTGGGAAACTACTGGGGAGGTAACGGGTGCTTGGGACTGGTGGCTCAGCAATGGCCAATGCCACTGAAGCTAAGATAAGGATTGTAGTCTAAAAAGAAGCAAAAAACACGTCCTTTATTGATAAAATAAGAAAATACTAACGTTAATTTGTAATCAATAGTTTAGATTGCGACATCATGCGACTGACTTCTGACCTAATTGAATTTATAAAATGAAAATAGGAAAAATTTTGTTCGAAAAGAATTTTGAATTTATATATGTATGAGCGTAGTGTTATTGTATAAGACTTGAACAAATTTATTACAAAATGATAAAGAACTACTTATTAAAATAAAGAGAGCAAAATTAAGTAAATTACAAACAGTAAAGGTCCTAAGGGGTCATCAGGATGGGCATCAAAATTGTAACAAATTAATTTGGGATGGTGCAAATCAACGGGGTTATTCAAAATAAGAAGTTAAACTTAAGATTTCATCATACCTTGAACATTTCGGCAGTACCAGATATTTCGTAATACACACACACACCACTGCTAGTATTAAGCGTTATTAAATAACTTTTTGAGATGATGTGACTGTGAACATCTCCGGCGAAGTTTATATAGCAGAAAAAAGTGCTATAGTGGGTGCAGACGTCGGCAAATTTGCGTACTTTCATCATGACCTTGCTACAGTTCCATCTTCGCGCGTTCCCCCGAAATTGGGGGCCAGCCCTACCCCGTTACTCTCGCTCCTTATGCAGGTGGAGGTGTGTTATGGTCTAATTATGGGCGGTGGGCTCTCGCGGTTACACCTAATTGCAACAGTTCTATGTAGCAGTTATTTAGTTCACTTCTTACATGAAGATGTGAATCGATCTTCTCTTAATTTCTCGGTAAATTGATATTTCTAAATGTGTAAAAAATACATCAAAGTTGATGCAAGGTAGATCAAATTTTAAGTTTTTTTTTACGTGCGATTCAAATCGTTTAAATTTTCAACTTGCGACTCAAAGTTAAGTAATAATTAGAAATTTGTTGCTGTTACAATGCTCATTTTATATAAATATTTACATCGTGGTTGTACATACTCTCTCAGGTGCACCTGAAACTAATTTTAATTCATTTTTATTACTTCGTCAATCTAGTTTGATTTTTAATTTATAATATTAATATATTCTCCTTTACTTTGTTTTATTTTAATTTGTTTGCCTATGATTATCAGCTTTTATACAATTGTTTCAATTTTTATTATGACTTTTTACATTCTGAACCTTGTTCTTTTTCGTGTATGTCAATGTCTTTCTTTTTTTAAATTCTTTCCAATCTTAAGTTATGTGTTTATTATTAACTTTAAAATTTTTATGAAATACGAAAGTAAAATAGTTTTAAAATTTAATTTATTAAGATAACACAAATTTAATTGTTTGTTGCTTCTTTTAAGTTATTACTTTTAACCTTTTTTATATTTCTCTTTCCAATGTCGTTCTTCTTTATAACACGTTATAAGCAGTAACGATTTTTCATTAAAAACCAAATGAAAATGTTCCTTTTTTAACTTCTCATCAGCTTACACAAGAATTTAAACCTTAAATCATCCTGTATATTCGATCTTTCAGAATTCTCGTCTCAATTACACAGTGGTCTTTAGTAACAAATCTATTTATTTAAATAATAACAGAACCTACACATAATAACATTTTCGGTGGAGAGGTGATAAATAATTTTCATCTTAATTACACAACCAATCAGATGAAACTATTTATCCACTTTTTGTTTATTCCGTTTAACGAGAATATCCTCCGTGTTTAATATTTCCCTGCTCGTACGCATTATTCGGCGCATACCCGGTGCCAATCTGTTCATACGAAATCTTGGTCTTGTATCCACCGGCATCTGCCGTGTACTCGACAGTTTGAAGCTTACCATCCGGAAGAAGCACGTGGTACCTTCCATTAGCGACATCGCCTTGGCGATCTTCTTCATGCCCAAAATCAGTACCATCGGTAGCATCTTGGACGTAGTATTTGAAGCCGTAATTAGCCGGTTCCTAAATCCAAAATAAATTAAATAGATATACAACGAAAAGTTACCAAAAAATGGCATGCTTACGTCATTAGCCTCGTACTTATCCAGGTAGTTTCCTTCCGTTGAGGCTAAATATGTGTTGTGAATATCATATTGGGACTTAGATTTACTTGAGGTTGAATAAACGTTGTTGCTGCCATATTTTGATTTGGAATTTTGACTGAAATGATTTTTGGTAGTTTCACTGCTGGGTTTTGATCCTGTGGCGAGATAGTTTTCAGGAACGACGTTGCTGGAAATTGCTGGTACACCGTATTGAGCGTTGGGGGCACCAATTTGGTAATTGTACTGGAGGTTTGGGGTCCCATATTGTTCCGTCGGCACAAGTGTTATAGTGTAATCGTTTGGTGCACCATATTGAGTTGATGGTGTGCCATACGGAGTTGATGGTGTGCCATACTGAGTTGATGGTGTGCCATATTGAGTTGATGGGGTCAAAAGATATTGCGTTACTGGAACGGAAGGTTCTGCCAAGGCAATCGCCAAGCAAACAACAACAAAAACTGAAAAAACCTGAAACAATGTTGATTGATTAAAATACGAATACCTACGCCTTGACGTAATATTACCTTCATTTTATGTGTGAATTGGTTAAACACAAACTTGTAAGTTCAATGTAAAAAATGGTCTGATTGTTCTGAAATTCGAAGATGTTTATATACGTGAAACCGTATTTATTAGAGTGTGGGATTTTTTAACGTATGCGAATTTCGAACTTTCGTTTCGGCTTTGGTACATTTACCTCGGCGTAAAAATTTATTTGGTATTATTTAGTAATTTAAACGAGACAATTAAGGTGTCTGGTTAATTATACCGAGCATTTTGCGTGAAAACGTGCAAAAATTAACACACTTATTGCTCTAGTTTATGTTCATCAAATAAAATAACACATAAGTTTGTTTATACTTTAAAGTTTTTTGACATTAAGTTATTTTAGTGTATATTATTGAATCATGTATATATTTACAAAGTAAAAAATGAGATGGTACTAAATTAATTATTTTAAGTAATCAAAAGAAAGTGTTACAAACTTAACTTATTAATTACGTTTTAAGGCAATTCATCTTAAACTATACGGTTAAAAAAATTAATCAAACACACATATTTACGGGCTACTTTCACGTAACAATACAACTACAACGTGCCAAGATCAAGAGCATTTGTGAATTAATTAAGTACTTCTCAAACCATCTATGTTTCTCTATTTTTTAATCTGAATTACGTAAATATTTCGTTGTAGAAAGTATTTATAATTAAAAACATTTCTGTAATCTCCCTGCATATCATTGTGGACAAGTAATATACCCGAAAAAGTGCAGTAATTGAGACTGAAGTTCCAAAAAAGACAAGAAAATTATTGTTTTAAATGCGTTGCTTTAATAAACATTGTTTGTTTCTTAAGAAATTATTTTATAATTTCTTCGTTTGATTTTTTAAATAGTTGCTAAAAATGTTTCGCATTATCACCAGAATATAAAATTAACAATGTTTATATGTAAATAATAAAATAATCATTTGTGAGGTTTTAAGCTATATACACACGGTCGAACAAACGCGCGAGCGTTTATGCAGCAAGACGAGATAGAAAGAGATATGTGACACCAATTATTTATGGCGTAAGTTACTATAAATCATCACAGATACTTCTCACGGGTGTTTCAACTTTTCTTTTCTAGGTATATAAAACAATTACAATGATACTGGTAGAGAACTCCAAAATATTCGAATTGTATTCTATTTATTATCATTGCTGTCAAGTGCACCTCATAAATCCCGTTCATTATTTGTTTTCACTTCGATTTCACGCCTAAACCACCGTACATGTCCATGCACATGTATACCATGAATCTGTCATAAACCTTTGAGCCTCTTTTACTAGTGTTATTATTAGACGATTAGATTCAACATAGGCTTGTGTCCTATGAACATCGATTCAGTAGTAAAAGATATATAAAAATACAAGAAATTTTGGAAAATCGTTAATTGCAGGTTAATGACATTTGCAGCTGACATATGACAGAAAACAAATACTGTCTACTAGTTATTGAAACAATGTAAAAGGAGGCTGTTTATTAAAATTGAATTTCATAGTCAGAAACATTTATAAACTCACTGTATAAAAAGTCAAATTTTATTATCATCTCAAGGATTGCTTTCTATGTACATATCTTAAAACTAGAGCACCCTTTATTTCGAACAAATGATTAAATGTAACTATCGTTTGTGAAACAAATCCTACCGATAGGTAAGGTACCAAATTTATACTACCAATTTTTTTCCCCTTGTCATTGTTGTACACATGAACACACATGTTTGTCTGATTCTTACCTTTTGACATGCATGAAAATACTTACGTAACATCTATCTACTTTCATTAGGATAAAGTTAATCGAAGTTAAAAAATCGATTTTATCTATAGGAGGCAGCCAAATCGATTTTGTTTCAGTATCGATAAAAATATTAATACAACGTAGGTACTCATGTACATTATTGCGAACTTGTACTGACGTGTGGATGTCCCTTTAAGAACAAATTTGTGGAAAGACCTCCACACAGAAAGTTTAAAACTTTAAATTTACAAATATTTCAAACAGTCACTTAAAGTGATAATTATTCTATTTCCATGTTATGTGAAATTTTATTGAACACTTTAGCGCGTTTCGTGAGGACAAGAAACTTTAAAATATTAAAATTTAAAAATAGAAAAACCCGAAGTTATGTAAGTAAAGATTTAATATTTAAAGTTGGTTCTTGTCCGATGAAAATTGTATCACAAAATCTTTAAAGATTTTGTGATATAAAGATTTAATATTACTTACAAATTTAATGAACATACTTTAAGTTAAAGTAGGTATTTTAAGAAGAAATTGTATCTCATTAAAATAAAAAAAATGTATATTAGCAAGAAAAGCAAAGAATGAGCCAAAACCAAACACAGTCTTTTCATTATTTATCGTTTTTCATTCTTCTTAATTTTAATTTAATTTAATTTTTTCCTGATTTGTTTTCTTGTATTTATCACTTTCAACTTTCTTATATTCACTTCATTAAAGTTTCTAAATTATAAACGAATATTTAGTGCATCATCTTTATTTATAAAAAATATATAAGTAAGTATAAAAATATGTCTTCTTGAGTCACTTATTAAGTATGGCATAAATAATTATAACATTCAAGACGCTTACATCCTCAAGGACCTTTAAACTTGCAGTTGAGAATTCATAATACTTTCCACGCCAGCGTACGCAGTTATTATTTTGTATTAAAGCTATCAATGCAGTTCGAAACGAACTCCTCTTGTAATTGTAATAGTATATACACTTGCGTAAATTAGTAAGATGTGATCAGGTGATAGGTGAGGTCGATAATTAATTAATTCGTCATAATAATCGGTGCCTTCTTAGTATCCATCAGATCCGCCCGGGCCTCCGCTGGGGTATCCGCCAAATCCACCCGCGCCTCCTCTGGGGTAACCACCGGCTCCTCCACCAAATCCGCGTCCACCTGCTCCAATTCCTGAGCCTTCCTGTGTGTAAGAGACTTCGGGGTGGTACCCACTTTGATCTGCGGTGTAAGTCACGGTTTGCTTTCTACCATCGGGGAGGAGTACGTAGTATTTTCCACGGGCGTTGTCACCTTGACGACCTTCTTCGTGGCCGAAATCCACCCCGTATTCAGGTGCTTGGACGTCATATTTGAAATTGTAATTTGCTGGTTCCTATAATAAAATAATTATGAATGGTAATCTCTTTGTGATTAATCGCCTAATTTGGAAACTTCAATTTTCTTTCTGAATTTCATTTGAATCAAATTACCTTTTATATAAATATCATTTTTTTTATATAAATATTATCGATTTAAGGTAGAAGCACACTTAAGCAATCGTAACGAAGAATGGCGAAGCTAGGCGAAATGTTACTTACTCTTTACGTATTATTATTGGCAATAGATTTTAACACTTTTATTTTATATTTAAATTGTTTTAACTAGTCTGAAGTTGATGAATTTTCACTGGTATAAATATTTTTTCGAACACTTAAAAATCTTTCGTAAAAATGTACTTTAAAGACTTCATACTTACAGAGGGACCATCGTAATCTCCTCCTCTTCCAGAATATCTACCAGCACCGGGTACTCCATATTGTGGACTGGGGCCACCTCCTCCAGAGTATCCACCAGCTCCTCCAGGGAATCCGCCAGCGCCCCCAGGGAATCCGCCAGAGCCCCCAGGGAATCCGCCAGCGCCTCCAGGAAATCCGCCAGCACCTCCTAATCCAGGCGCTCCATATTGCGAGCTAGGTCTACCTATGCCAGGACCGCCCAAACCACCTGCTCCACCACCAAACCCTCTACCGAATCCTCCTGCAGAAGGAGCCCCGTATTGGGAGCTGGGCAAGGACGCTCCAGCTCCTCCACCAAAACCCGCTGGAAGATACTGGTTACTGGGTGGTGGTTCTGATAAAGCAAGGGAAATGCAGGCGAACAATAGTAATGGCACCTGAAAGGAAAAAAAAATTATAAACATTTAGTGTTTGCGTTGTAAAATTTAAAGCAACAAATTAATTAATAACAAATAGAGAGAAACTACCCTTATTTGCGTTAAAGTAAAAAAAAAGGATATTACCTTCATGTTTGCGCACTGTTTTTGAGCCTCTAGAGCAGTTTTTTTCCTTTTCTCACTTAAAAGCAACCGTTCTTGCAGTTCGTTGGCAATGTGTGATGCGACTCATCTTCGCCGATTCTTATATACTCGAAAAACTGCACTAGTGGGTGTTGTGTTCCCTACGAATTCCAGTACTTTCATCTCCGGCCGAACCTTGCGACAGTACCATCACTCCATGATGCTCCTGAAAAACCATCCGTCCCCTTCTAGCAGCAAAACAAAGCGCACCAACAAAGGCGGCCGCGAAAGGTAAATCATATTTCTTGGGCAATTCTTGCGGACGACGCAGGATGAGTCAATTTGATTTGAATTTGTCCTGAGGCGTTCGTTTGCGCAAAGCAATCACACGCCGGTAATCACGTGTAATTTTTGCCGCACCAAATCAGATAACACAACCACCAAATTCGTTATCAAGTGAAGATGGACGGAGTTACTTCATCCAAGCGAATAAGAAGTTTATGTCTAAATTAATTACGTTGATATAACGCAGAGAAAGTTTCAAAGATAATTATGTTTGCAAAAACAATCTATACATATAATTAAAACAAAATAGAAGCGTCTCTAAGAAACTCTTTAATTGAACTTTTTATTAGAGACTATCCTGGAAGATAATTTAAATTAAGTTTATTTACTTGGTCAGCTCACTCTAATTTTGTAACTTCTAAGCCGATCTTAATATTTAAGAAGTAACAATCGTTTGATTGCTGTTACGATACGAGTAAAAAACGCATCTAATTACAGCTTGCCGTATACGGCTATGTGTGATTAAACTTAATTATTGTATTGTAAGGTGATTCGGTGTAAATTCGTTATTGTAACAGCGATCTAGAACGTATTACCTTGTTACGTCCGCTGATTCTTTCACGCTTCAGAAAGATAATGGCATTGTCCTTCTTCAAACTTTTTTGATAATTAGTTCGTCACATTATGCTCTTCATCAATTCGGTAATGAATGGGCGTTGATTATTTTGTTCTACGAGCAATATTAAAAAAGACCTCAGTACCTTCGTAAAAGTGGAATTCTATTTTCATTCCAAAATAGCAGAAAAAAATATTTCGTATTGATTTAAAGAATCTGCTTTTGACGGGGTCCTGCGGCGGTTCCCCCAAGGTTCACTCTAACTTATTCAATTATACAGTAAAAGTCAAGGGACCGCGCCCGTTGTCTTCTGAATTGTCAACAATTTTTTTAAAGTTTTATTTAGTTATTACTTGAATGGGTTCTTCGGTGAATGCTTAAGAATGCATTAAATAAACAATTTATTATGTAAGCGCCGTTACCAGCGTAAAATCAAGTGTGCATGTGTAAATAAATCGAGATGTAGAATTTTTAAGAATGTAAACCCTTTCTATTTTGAGTGTGCTGGATGGTTAACACAATTTAGACAAATTATATCTTGGAAATAGTACGAAACAGAGAAAGATGTTCAGTAAAAAAATGCTAACTTACAAAAAAAAAATGAATTGAAGTGTATAGGGTGTCTCAGAATTAATTGCTCAACTTTAAAATCATAAACTGCACGTTAAAAATATGCTCGTCCAAAAATTAACGCCAAAATTAGGCTTCTAATCGTTTTTTAAATATGAAAGCAGTTAAAAGTGAATTTCATTAATTTTTTATTATTAAATAGCGTGATTAAAAAGAGTCCCGTGTGAATCAAGATAATAAATTTGATTTGGAAGTTTTATAAAAAAAATTAAATGAGTCCAGTCTTTTAAACAAACATCTAAAAGATAAATTTCAAGTAACGTTAAAACGTTCCACCGTTTCATAAGGTTAAAGGATTATTGGAAAATATTTTTTAGAAGCTTTCCTAGTTTTTTAGCACCTTTCTAGCTCAGAGCTTTCTGAAGCTTGTCGGGGATGAGTAACGGCTGGCAATGTGTACTGTCTATTGTGGCTGCGGCCGACTTACTAAATGGTTTTCCTCCTTCGGTTTTCGCCTTGTAAACTGCGGAAATGCAAGAAAACTAAGTTCGAAGGATCCCGTCCTTTCATGTACACACACACCAGAAGGGCTTTTTAACCAGCATCTATAGTTGCCCTGCCAAACATCAGACCCGTTGCTAGTGGACGCAACTAACTTTGCTATCCAAACAGCAAACTTCTAGAGTTTATTTATTTTAAGGTCCTGAATGTTTTGTAGGTTATACCTGGACACTATGTATCATGTATATAAAAAAATTCTCTGGAACTTGTTTTTTTTACACGTCACATATACAGTGTGTCCCAAAAAGTTTTATACAAATGGAGAAAAAGTTTATCTTACATTTCACAAAAAAAACTATTCTTTATAAAAAGCTCTGCATGACTTGTAGATCCATAATCAGAAACAAAATTTTTAAAAAATTGGCTGGAACACAGGGAAAATAAAAAAATAATGATTTGGACGGAGAGCAAAATACGTTCAAACTGTAGTGGAGAAGCAAAATGTTCATTGAAATTGTGATTAAATAGCAAAAAATTATGCACACTTGTAGATTATTGATATTCCTAGATAAAAATTGATAAAGAAGGTTATCAATGTTTTATAAAAATAAATTATCTAACAAATGCTGAGGTGTTTATTTTTTAATTTTTATCTGGGAATATCAATAATCTACAAGTGTGCATAATTTTTTGCTATTTAATTACAATTTCAATGAACATTTTGCTTCTCCACTACAGTTTGAACGTATTTTGCTCTCCGTCCAAATCATAATTTTTTATTTTCCCTGTATTCCAGCCAATTTTTTAAAAAAATTGTACCTGATTATGGATCTACAAGTCATGCAGAGCTTTTTATAAAGAATAGTTTTTTTTGTGAAATGTAAGATAATCTTTTTCTCCATTTGTATAAAACTTTTTGGGACACACTGTATATATATTTATAAGTATTTTCTTTATTCCTCGCCAATAACTTAAAAAAAAACAATTTGAGACGGTCTGACGCTTATAGTTAGG
Organism: Dorcus parallelipipedus; assembly: GCA_958336345.1. Lineage (NCBI taxonomy): Eukaryota > Metazoa > Arthropoda > Insecta > Coleoptera > Lucanidae > Dorcus > Dorcus parallelipipedus. The sequence continues at coordinate 18,713,165 of OY284480.1, read as the reverse complement.
TAATTGTTCTGAGAAAAAGTGAAAGATATACCTTCAAGGTATTATTAGCAAACGACGACGGAATTTTCAGTTGTTTTTCCAAATATTAAATCACTTGTATAACAATTGCATTTAGATTAAATGTAAAAGACATAAGAAACCAATAAATGCCGAGAGCTTTCTGTCTTAATGTAGCATTAAAGTCTCCGACGTAAACGTTTGCGAAAATTGAAGCAATCATGTTTTTAGCTTTTTGAACTTGAGTGTTGCATATCATTTGTTATTCAGTAGTCTCCCCTTATGTAATCCGCCTGCAATCTGTAATTTTATCGGAACACACCGGTGCGGTGTCGGCGTCGTTTTCATTCAATGTAAATTACGACTCGTGCTTTGATCTTAAAGATATGTCGGCGATTTGTTTAACACAGGCTGCGATCACGTTGCAGACTAATTTCACAATTTGTGAAGCGTTCGGTTTCGCAACGTATATGTTATCGATCGATAGATCGATCCTCCTAGAACTCTTATATTTTAATTCTATGTTATTATTGTATTATTTTCAAAACGAACGAAAATCGAACGTAGATTACGGACGATGTTTTCAACTTAAAGTTAATTATGGCAAATTTGTTTTAATATACGCAACAAATAACAGTATTTTAGCACACTTTCAAATATACAAAGGAAATTTAATGAAAACAAAACGTACCTACATGAAACATTTGATAATAATGAACATTTAACAGCAACCAAATATGAGATTGGGGACTTCCTTTTCGAATTTTTTTATTCGCAATCTTTCAACTTAGGTTAAAGTGTATACTTTACTGAAATGTAGGGAAAACTACTCGAGTAGAAGTATGAAAAAAAAGCTCAAACTTTCTGATAACTACACGAAGGATTACAATCACCTAAATAACAATTGAAAGAACATGATTGAAAGTACTCGCACCAATTAGACCCAGTTTTGCCTCGAAATCGAAGCAATTAGGCCCCATTGATGTTCTCCGATCGATCTGTAAAAGGACTGGTGGAAGTTGGCTCGTGCTTTCAGCGGCGCTCGTCAATTAAACGGACACCTAAATATCAAGGTGACAGCCATCCGATAAATCATGCGTTTATTTATAAGCGAATTGGAATAATCGAGCGTGAGCAAGGCCGTTGGGCATAAAGAGGAAGAACGGATTGACGATGACAGGAGCGGTTATTGGATCACGTAATATACAATGTAGTAAACAAGCTCGTAAAAGTACCGATTGTTCGGTTGTTGGAGTAAAACTGAAGGAACGTGGGATTTTATTGAAAAATTAAGTGCTTTGTTTATATTTTATTGTACGGGGGCGATTATGATGCTAATACAGAGATTCATAGAGTTTAATGAAGATGAGGACATTTTACTTTTACATTCATGCTACGTTATGTAACACCAAAACATTACAAATAGTTCTTAGTCTAATTAAGACATAAAGATATGAAAGAACAAAATTGATAACGTGACAAGTTAGTTCTTTCTTTGAAAAAGCTATTTAACGTTCTTAAGTGGAAAATTTAAAGGTGCTTACAGAAGTAATCTACAAAGTACAGGATTACATCTCTTACATAGTCGTAGTGTAGTCAAGCAACTTATTTGGCATTAAAAAAATGGTGCACCCGATGACATTAAGAGCAAGTTAAAAGCGTGTAATTAGCGCATACTTTTACGAACCCCGCAGTTCATCTCAATGTTAAAGCAATAAAAATTAATTAATATCTGATGATGCGGTACGTCGCACAAATACGGTGTAATATCGCACGTCACGGAGATGTTATGAGATATTACTTAATCGGCTTTTATTTCGCTGTAATTGAGCGGTTCTCGTGGAACACGTGCGGAATTAATTCCGTTCGGGCAGCGATCATGGTTTCAAAATGTTATTTTTTCATTAGTTTCGATTACTGTCGATTTGATACTGACTAATAATGATTACACAGGAAAAAAGTCGAAACTAATACGTAATTACACTGCTTCATTCGAAAAGTCTTCTTTGAGATTACATTTTATTTTGATATCGTAAAATTATTAGTTATGAAATAATTTTCGAGAACAAATGATTTTAAGCGTCTCCAATTAATCAGGACTATTCTTAGTTATTTGAAACTAGGCTTTTTTTTGGCCATGCTATATAAACAAGGTGAAGAAAACAAATTCGACCTTTTTTCCACGCAACGCTCGAAGACATAAAACGCCAACATCTTTTTCAAACTCATCCGTCATTATTTATCACATCAGACACGAGATCCTCATTTTTCAAACCACACGTAATGCCCTAAAGCAAACTCTTCGTTTATCCTAATCACGCACGACGCGACGGTCTTTTAAAGTTTTTATTGTCCGTGTAACGCCTTTAATTGCGGCAGTTCTAATTCGACACGCTTAACACCACGAAAGTCAACCTCAAAAAATAATTTTTTCTTCTCCCAATCATCTCAACCTGTAATTTGTCCGCGCCGTACATAATAGAGACATCAGCGTTGCGTAAGAGCAACAGAAAAAAGAAAAGATTCGTTCGCGAATCGGATCAAGGAATCGCTCGGGCGCAATTAAAAAAGTGGAACGCGCATATTAGTGGCTTTTGCATAATAGCCGGTGAAAAATGTGCTGTACGAAAGGCACGAACGAAGTGCATCACGAGCGAAATCTACAAAAAATTTGCCACCCACGACAGCAAGGCTCTCGGATTGCTCCGGCGAGCGAACTCGTTCGTGCTGTGGTAGTCCTGATTTATGGCAACCGGTAAGCTCAATGCGTGATGTATAAATAAAACGTGTTCATTAAATAATGTTGTATAGCTACCTCGAATAAAAAAAATTAATTAATTCGGAACAATCAAAACTACGTTAAAGATGTGACTCAGTAAATAATTTACTACAAATCAAAAATCAAAAGTTTTACTCTGCTTTGATCGATTTTGTTTCTTAAAAAGTTACTGAAATAAGCCCCTTTTACCATAGTTTTGTGGGAGAGGTAATCTATCGGCAAAATTGTTTTGGAATCCGAAAAAATCGCTTTTACATTGTTTGAAAAGTTTGATTCGCAACATCTTGCGATTAAAACTTTTCATTACTATTACATCGCTATAACGAATAACCTAGGATAGGTCGGTTTGGTTTGTACTGGAATTCTCGAGCTACGCTTCTGCTGACGAGGCCCCAAATAGGGCCGAAACAGCTGTACAGAAGATGCTCGAGGAAATCCACTGTAATCAAAAGCGATTTGCAACAACAATTTTTTAATTCTTTGGTGTTGAAGGATGGGTGTGCTTCCATTGCATTGATTCTTGTTTACTCTCAGGATCACTTTCGTCCTCTATCACTATTTTCTCAATAAGGTTGTCCTTTACAGGCAGCCAAAGCTACTACGAGCTTTCAACTCTCCCTTGTTTATCGAAAGAAGTGAGCATTCGGGGCGCCCACTTTGCGCTCTCCTTTCACATCCCTAAATGCGTGCGGTTCCGATGGTGTAAGTGTTCCCTTTATGTTGTCCTTTTCTAACTCCTTTTATAACTTACATAGTTAATAGTGTTGGAAAGAAGCACTAATTTTACCATTACCGAAGGTTCCTCAACCTCTTGATTATACGGACCTTAGACCAGGCAGCATTTTACCTGTGCTTTCTAAGTTAGCAGACAGATGCGTAGTTGATCAGCTGCGTCTACGTTTAAGTAAATACCAGTTGCTTCCATCATTTCAGTCAGGATTTCGTCCTGGGTTTAGTAGTGCAACAACGCTTTCTTCATTAATTGATGACATCTGCAAAGCCATAGACGATAACAAAATAACTGTGTTGGTTTTGTACGACTTTTCTAAGGCCTTTGATACTGTTAATCATAAGTTATTATTGTTTGTACTTCATTACATTGGTCTTAGCAACGACTTTTTTCAATTTTTATGTAATGAGCAAGTTTCAAAAAGTTATCTACAAAGGCAATATGTCGACTGCTCAAAAGCTTACAGCAGGAATCCCTCAGGGTTGTATTTTAGGCCCATTGTTATTTTCCATATATACTAATTTTTTGTTTAATAACTTAGAATTTCGCAAATGTTATTTATACGCTGATGATTCACAACTTCTACATCTTTCAATCTAAATAATGTGAATGAAACGGTTGTGGTACAAATTAATTCGAACTTGCTTCGCATTTTCTCCAGATCATTGTCTAGCAATTAATTAATCCTAATAAATCTTGCGCTCTCGTTTTTGGTAGAAATAAAGCACTCATTTCAATTCTAAATCAGATCAATTCATGTAACACTAGTAATCACTGATTGTGCTAGAAACTTGAGTCTCCATATTGATGTTAATCTTAGATTCAAAAATCATATAAACAAATTAGTTGAATCCCATAGAACATGTGTGGGATATCATAGATCGACGTTTAAGACGTATTCCTCATCAAGCGATCAGTTTGGAGGAGCTGCGGCGTCACGAACATCAAGCTTTGGATGAGATACCTCAAGAAGACATCGTTCATCTTATTCGGAGCATGCCCCGGCGAGTTATGGAATGTATTGTTAACCATTAGTAAATTTTTTCCCTTAATTCTGCTATTTTTTTTCCAAAGTGAAATCAATTACTTCTTTATCTAAGAGAAATAAACTGTGAAAATTTTAACCTTGTAACTTGACCCCTTCTGGATGGTGCATTTTTATTGGCACGTAGTTTATTTTCTTCTTATTTTTACGCAAAGAATAAGTTTTTAAAATTTGTTTACCTATTTTTGGTGCACCTGTATGTATGTACATTTATATGAGAAAAAATGTACTAGTAATTTTTAACATAAAATTGACGTCAACATTATTTAATTATTTCAGAAGATAATTAACTTTTACACAAGTATTTGAGAATTTGTTAACGTTTAATTTTTATTTCTTCATTTCGTCACACTTATCAGACGCATGGAAGAGGTAGCGACAAAAAAACGCATGGGACCTGCAGCGGTGAAAACAGGCTTAATCGATTTGTTCATGTTGAAATTTAAGACTATACCAATTTAGAGAATGACCGCCTGCAGTGATGATAAAAAGTACAAATTACGAAACGAACACATTTGACAAACAGTAAAGTAAGTTATGTCAACTAAAGAAACCGGAAGCAGAACAGAACAAGAAAAAAAGTGTGAAGTTCATAGAACGAAAAAATATTCTATTCTAACGACTTCCCCAAAATATAGAGCACCAAATTAATATGCATGAGCAAATAAATTTTTTTTCTTCGTTCAGATTTCAATAATCTGACAAATACTTAACATCGCCGAACAATGTACTTTTGCAACAATCTTCTTTTGTGGTTTCTGTCCAAACCACGATTCCTCCTCATTCGCTGCAACTTTCAGTTTCCGTTCCTATCATTATTCACAGCGGTGTTCACGTCATCAGAGCTCTCGGGTTTGATTTATGCACTGCAATAAGACGAAACGACTGAAATAAACGGCGTTCGATAATATCGAAATTATCTGCGAGAACAGCACTTTCACTGAACAAACTGATGATGATACACATTACCATGCAATTGTGCATGCCTGTGTATGTGTAACAACGAGGTCACCGTGTTAGAACTGCTCTGATGCAACTAGTTTGAGATGTATGTGTGTGCTGGATCATGCATTCCGACAAGTGCTGTACATGAATATTGCAAAGTGATTCATGTAGATTAAAAAAAAAATTGTAATAATGGAATAATTTCGTAAGGCAACTAGTTTGGCAAAAAAATTCCAAAAGCTCTCCTTTCTTCGTATGGTTCCTGCAACTTTAATTGCGCCGTGAAAATGTTGCGTTAACTTACCGATAAGAAACAGTCAGGTTAATTACAATTAGGCTTTTAAATACTACACGACGCATTCCAATAATTAACAAAAGAAACTTTTTCGAACTCATCAAGTAATGGCGATTTTCAGAAGGATCTGAAGGAAACCAGGCCAAAACGCATGTGTGCTAATTCAACTTTCGAGTAGTTCTTTCTTGTTTCCTCTTCAATATAATTTGTTTCAATTTTTGTTTTCAAAAGTTTTGCGTAACACATCTTCAAGGAATGTGTGGGCTTCATGCTCGTCGAAACTCCGGGGCGATTTCAAGAGAGCGATGTTTTGTTTTCAAGGTAAACACAACCGCGCGTCTTTGAACAAGTCGTAATTGTCTTGTGCAATTGTTGGATAATCCGTTTTAGTTTCTTAACGCCCACACGATCTGCTCGCCTTTAATTAATGCAATTAGATCAGCGTTTTGCGTAAACTTTATTTGTTATACAGAATGTCTTATTAGGAAAACAAATTGTTCTCGGGCTGAGTTATTTGAGATTCATTTGATTTTTACTCACGGAAGTTCGGTATTGTTTATGTCTTTTTCTCACAGACTTACAGCAATTCGATTACTTCTTTGGATATTCTGCAGAATTTGTTCTATATATAAGTTTAATTTAAAAAAAGTTCATTCATCAATGTTTTTTCACGTGTTCTTTTTTCCAGAAATTTTGAAATAAATCCATGCACTTGGGTTTCTACTTGACTTCTCTCGGTATTTAGAACTTCTTGTAGTTTTTGATGAATCTTGATTTACGTAAAGTTCAAATTAAATTACCCCAGCAATTTTATGGTCATTAAAGGTACGCCGTTAATAACAAGTTCTATTTCACTGATTGTGTGAGAGAGAATCAAGGATTGTACCGTCCTGTAGACATCCATGCATGAAGTCCACGCAATAAGACACACTCTGCTGCTCTTAACATCCCATAAAGTCCCAAGAAAACATAAAAGGGATGATACGATCGTAATGTCGTAATTTACAAGTTACGAAAACTCGGCCACTTACTAACAAATCAATTTGGTTTAAAGCGAAACTAAAAATCGAATGCGATTTGAATTTCTTCCTTGCGTAATTCGTGCCTTGAAATCTTTATAACTCAATAAGGATATAAAATATAGTAGTCCTTCTGTTTAGAAACAAGTACGTAAGTTAGTGTTCTAATCTATTTTAAAATATTGTCGTTTGAGTTCAGGAAAACATTGACCCTAATTGATGCGGACATTCTAAAGCGACAGCAATAAAGTGACGTGTAAGGAAGAACCGACTACTTATTGCACTGAATTGCATTTCTGTCATTTATTACGAAAGACAAATTGTGCAATCATCTCTCATGCTTTATTGTTGTTTGCAAGTTGATGACATTTTATTTAGCAATAATTTTAATTAACATTTAACAATTATTTTCTTAATGTTATTCGATTAGCTTCAGTTTTTTTCACAGTAGTTAATCTTAAGCTTTTTCTACCTTACTTAAAATTAGTTGCCAATCAAGATTGTTTTTATCTCTTCTTATACACGGCTGGTATTTATTGCGACTTCTTTCGGTTTTTTGTTTAATTTCCCATTCTCTCTTGCTCTCGTGTCATCATTATTGAAAGATTTTTTTTGTTTTCTATAAATGAATCATCTTTCTGTTTTTGTTTCCTTTCAATCGGTTATACTACGTCGTATATTGAAAAATTTTTCTTTAAATCCCCAACTCAAACATTAAAATCATATTAACACAGAAATGTACACCCATTGAAATGAAGTAAGCGTTTAAATGAAGAATTACAACAGAATAATGCAGGTTATTAACTACAATGATATAATTTATGCCTGATGAATAGCAGACTAATTATAAGTCATCAATCTAACTCTGTGTTAATTACTCGTTCATTTGCCTTGATAAAGACTAATTGATGTTACTACCATAAAAACAGGACATCCATACGTGAATTCGAACCTTTCGACGATCATTAACATAAACACATACATCCGGGACAAATAATGTTAGGATAACTGTAAGTGTTATTTATTTTCGAAGACGATTGTTAAAGAATCAGATTCCTGGTAGGTGTATAACAGTTAATTATAATTAAAATAATTTGCTTCGTCCTTTCAGTTCAAGAACGCTCGCAATGGGGAGCTCATATACGTGTTACGTCAGCGCATGTAACCGGAGATTTAGAGCAATGGTGATGATGATGATGATATTCGTTTCACTTTCGTGATGATGTCCGTGCTTTAGGAAAACGAGCGCTGCGGCTTGCACAACCGTTTTCAGGCGAAATTACGCATCCTTAATCGATAATTACGCTCGAGATAAAAACACGCTTAATTGATATATGCATGACGCAATTAAAAAGTGTATCGGTTTTCGTACGGATTTTTTTCGAGAGGTCGTTAATTATAAACCTAATCTAAATGCGGAAAAATGCTTTAGTGCCGTCGAGAGGCGCATTAAGAAGCGCTGGTTATGTAATTGTACGTGTTTGATGGCTACTTCGAATGAAAGTATTAAAAAAAAATTCAATCGAGTTGCTAATTTTTTTCTCGCCAATTCACGCAACGTTTATAAAATAATTCTTTTAGTTTTGTGCTGCCTCTTTTTGTGTTAATTAATTGGATTATTTAAGACATTTTTATGTACTTAATTCAAGTAAATTATAGTTATTATTTAGTTCAACCTTAATAGAAAAAGCGCTCGAGGACGCAATTATTTAAAATTGCTTACGATGACTGAAGTATTAATGCAAATAAAATGTTTTTTTTTTAATTAGAGCAACAATTTGCTGATACATTTTAGAATTATTTAATTAGATAAACTTGTCGATTCTTCTCTTTCAGTAAAAAATACTATATTCACTATTTTTTATTGACTGTAGAACTGTAATAATGTAATTATTCATTGTTTATGGACAGCAAAAAAAAATGAAATGAATGAAACGTCAATACCTTTAAAAGTGATAAATGTGAATAGAATTGGAATAGAATCAATTCAGGAACGAGTAACAGCTTCCTAAAAAATATTTAAAGCTGGTTCTTGTCCGATGAAAATTGTATCACAAACTCTTTTAAACGGACACTAAATGGCGCATAAACACTTAACGTTTCGCAGTCGTTCGACAGCTTCGTCAGCTTATACATTTATTTTATCGATAGGGAGTGATGTTTTATCAGTGTATATTCGAAGGCTTCGTTTTTGAGTATTTCTTTGCTACCTTTGCTTCTGACGAAGCTGTCGAACGACTGCGAAACGTTAAGTGTTTATGCGCCATTTAGTGTCCGTTTAAAAGAGTTTGTGATACTAAAAAATATTATACAAAAGATTATATATTACGAGCATTTTCTTGGAGTAATTTCGGCGATATGTTATATCCTGGGGTAGCAAAGAAATACTCAAAAAAGAAGCCTTCGAATATACACTGATAAAACATCACTCCCTATCGATAAAATAAATGTATAATGTAAAAGTATAATGCTGTCATGTTATAAGATCCATCTTATTCTAAATTAATCATGATTCTTAGCATAATGAAACTATTTAAGTTTAAGAATGTAAAATTATCATTCTACATAATACGTAGTGTTAAAATATAATAAACCATAATGAAATATTATCCTGAATAAATTAATAATAAAATGTCATGTCTGACTTTTTGTTAATTACTAATTATTGTAATTTTATCATGACAGGAAATGACACTCTAAACAACAAACCACATAGTGTTAATTTTGCAGTAGTACTCTGAATCGGTTTTTAACGCGAATCCGAATAAAATGTTCGGAGTTCTTGTTAATATAAACGTACTCTTTGGTCCTATTTTTCACAGTGTAGGCTTTCTTTAGATGCCCGGAAATCGAGTAAAAGATGTCACTGTTTGGCCAGACGTATGGCGATTTTTTTTCTTCGTAAAAATTAAAATGAAAACTATTTTTTCAAGGCCAAAAATTATAACTCTGGGCTTGCTTCAAAGGGTTGCTTTACTTCCGTTTATTTACTGTAGAATTTAAAACAATTCCGTTTTTGTAACTGTTTTTCAAAAGATAGGAGTTCTTTTAAACAAAGAAAAATTTTTGCTGCTCATTCTTGACTTGAGCCAAGTTTTAATCGGAAATATTCACATCCTACATGAAAGGTCTTAAACAGATGGTCTCAGATGTCTTCTTCAAATTCAAAATTCTGAGTTTTACATAATTTTTTTCTGAAATTGATGATGATATTTAAAAAATTTTAAAAAATGAAGAAGGTGTTTAAACATTTAAATTAGGGTTTCTGACCCGGGAATTCTCGATCTCGATTTCCCGGGAAATTTGCTAAATTTGATCCCGGGAAAAGACTGTCAAGAAACCGAGAAATTTCCGAATTTTGTGCCTCCCCTTTCCGCTCAAGATATCTGTCCGCTGCTCCGCACACCTTATTATTCACTACGGACGAATTTATACAGATTGAACACTTTCAATTTAGCCAATAGTGGTTTCATGAAAAGTGCATGCGACTTATATGTACAGTCGTGCGCACCTCAAGGGCTACAATTTGACAATTCTGTGAGCCTTGTACCACAAGGTTTTAAGGCTGAGGTTTGCGTGCAGGTGATGCATTTTAAATGCGCGTGACTGTACGTACAGTCCTTGCTTTCTTAACGTGGGTAGTGGGACTGGACAAAATGTAGTGGAAGATTACGTGTTATAGCGAAAACTGCAAAGAGACGAATAGCAATCAGTGAATTGTAATATTTTTAAAAGCAGTAACAAATAAATTAATTGTTGCTCGTACAGAATTTCTACTGTAATATCATTTAAGAATTTGAATCTTTCCGATGTTATTAAGCAAAGATATTTTATTGTTAATATTCATATGTGGCATTAATATTAATGCATTTGTATAATCTGATCAGCGCCTTCCCATCTTATCTTTCAACCAATCGCATACGCACCTCTTTGTTACTGTTCTTGAAACCACTTTTGGCTAAAGTGAAAATCTTCAAATGGTATATATAATATTGTGTCCAAAGTCAGAAATCAATTGTCTGATAAAGCATTTAAACTTCTCATATTTCGAGCTATTTTTTATTTTAAGAAAATTTAAAATTTGTTGCAAGTCGGTTTTGATTACAATAAAATTTTAGGCCAAAAATTGGCCACGCCTTGCCTCGACCTAAACTATTACATCTTTAAAAATATTTAATTTTAGTTTGTACATTAGCTATTGTTTTTCAGAAGAGATTTGTTTTCTTTGTTTTTATATTATAAAAGAGAGAGATTTTGCTTTTTTTAAACTACTTTTGTTAGTTTTCTAACGTTTGTTGTTAGAGTTATTGTTTTTTAAATTACCAAAAATGTTTCTACTTAGAAGATAAAGCTAAGGGGTTTTTAAAAGTAAATTTTATGTTAACCAAAGTCCTAGGTCAAAGACAAAGAGAGTTAAGTATGAATACGAGGCTAAATTTTATATAGGTACTTAAAGGTCGAATTCTAAATATTAAAGTTGTTTTAAATGATATTTTTGTGTACCAATTAATATTTACCCTTAATTAACGACTTTTGAATTTTTTTTATATTTCTCGATTTCCTGGGAATTCCCGGGAACAAACAGACGAGAATTCTCGATGTAACGGTCAGCGAAAAATGTGACCGTTACATCGAGTCCCGAGAAAACGAAAAAGCCGAAAAATCAGACACCCTAATTTAAATGTTGCGTTACTAGATATTGCATTGTTCATTGAGCCATAAGCATAATTGTTTGAATTATAGTAATTTGGCACATTACCAACTTTCCTTGTATTGCCTGTGATAAAAGTTTCTGATTAGTACGTACACAAATGAAGAATTGTCGAGGTATCAGAAAGATAAAAACTTTAATAAAAGAACAGAAAAACAGCAGGTAAGGTTTTCAGAGGTTAGCTATTTTTCTTCTTTACATTAATGTTCTTTCTGATGGCCTACAACTCAGTTTAAAAGTAAAGATTTTTTTCTATAGATACTCGAATAAACCAATATTTATAAAATTTATTCATAGTATATCCACTTAAGGTACGGTCTATCTTCAGCGACTATTCGATGCGAATAAACGCAGCGATTAATCGCATTAGTTGCTCATATGCATTGCATACGTGATTGGTCTATCTTCAGCAACAAGTCGCAGAAAGACGCTGAGTTTAATAGTCGGATTGCTTTTAAGGTAACTTAGACGCGTGCGTTTTATCAATCGCAGTTTATACGGTACGAAATTTTATACTCCTATATTTACGAAATTTCTTTTCGTGTTCTATTGTACTTTCTGCGAAAATGGCTAAAACTGATACAGGAGTTAATAATAATAGAGAAAACAGGTTAAGATTTTAAAAGAAGAAGATGAAAAACTACTAAACGAAGTTTCTGTACATTCAGCACTATATGATCCAAAAAACTTCTTCTACTATTAATGCTGCTGTAGTTAACACGACTTTTTCCATTATTTATTATATTACTTTATAATAGAAATAACAACACTGCGTCACGCAATTTATGAATCGCTTCAACTAAGTGCTCGATATGCTCGCATGCTAAGCGACTAATCGATGCGTTTTGTCGCAACCTTTAGTCGCTCCGACTAATCGCTGCAGATAGACCGTACCTTTAGACTTGATACAAATTTTTTCGTTGCTAACAACAAACGTTTTAACAGTAGTTCCTAATTAAAGACAATTTATAAATCGTATTACACGTAACAAGTCATTTTTTATGGGCAATTTTAATATTTATAGTTTGAGCTTTCAGAGGATTTTGATATTTTCCTTTTTTGTAAAGAACAAGCATTCATCGTAAGCACAGCTTTCTCACGGATTCATTTACAATGACTTGATTCCATTCTGATAACAAATCGATCAGTTTATGTTTATCAGAACAAATATTTATTCTGGTGGTATACGCCACTGACGTTGGAATTTGCGTTATAAAAATTATATCTTTTAAAAACTTGAATAAACTGCATGATTGAAGTTTAAATTTCACTTATAAAAAAAAGTTAAATTAAACTATTTTTAAATACATGCCAATCATGAAGAAAAAAGATAAATTCTTCTATAATTTTTTTTTTGTTTTAATAGCACATTTTTTTTATTTTTAATAAAGTATAATATATAACATTTTTTTCACTAAATTAAAAAAAGGAATAATCGCAGATGGAAGTCTTGGTCATTTTAATTCAAAAATATTTATACTTTCCTGACATTAAAATTTTGTTTTAAAAATCAAAAACCGACACTGTATAAATTCATAAATATTCAAGTACTAATTAATGGACACTATTCTTTTTAAGCCACCTAACGTATATTCGAGTGCATTTGAATATTTTTGCACCAGTAGTGTCTAATTCTATAAAATTTTGTTCATTTTTGAATTTTTTTAAGGAAATTTTATCTGTTGCAGCTTTTATAGTACAGTACGGCTGTGAATCGTCCAAGCAATAAGAAAGTTGGCGAGGTGACATATTTTTGAGTTGTTTTTCTTAGTTTGGCGAATAATGTGTATAAAAGCGTTGAACATAAATAAACTAAAGGTAATGGTATTACTGAAAATAACTGAAATGTAATCAGTACGCCATCTCTTACATAAGGTGCCAATTACTCCAGTAAAAGTCCGTAATATAAAAAAGGGAACACCACAGTTTGTTCTCAGGGTTTCCTTTGCGTATTATTGACCTACACCAATCACTGATAGATCGATGAAGTTGCAAACACTCTTTTCACTTGTAATCGACAACAGTTTAACAGTAAACGAAAACTGTAATGTCGTCTTCATAACAGAATTCATTTTGTAATGCAAAGTCGAACACATTTATAATCGTACAAATTTCATTCTTGGCTTCATTATTTTTTTTTCGATTCACCAAGAAACATTGGATGACTTTTTGAACGACTTTTAGTAAACACAAACATTCCATTTTTGTATATTAATAAAAATTCTTTCAGAATTATTTAATAAAAACTGAAGTGCAAGAAAAAGTGTGTAAATTTTGCACATGTTAATAAAGATCTTGAAAATTCTAGAACATGCTTAATTTTTTCCTTCAAAATTCTTCAAATATCGACGCTCAAGGATACACAAAATTAAACTACTTGTGCCATAAATCTTATTATTGAAATTAGAAAGTGAATCGATCTCTCAATTCCAGGCAATTATTCAAAGCTATGCGATATCCTCCACCGCGTGCTCATCCCGAATGAAATAGTTTTAAACAATTCCTTCATTAGATCATTACGAAACGTGTAATTTGCTGGCCGTAAAAGCTGCAAGCAGGAGAAGAACCGCTCATTATTGCGTCGAAATTAATTAGGTATCTTAAAACTAAACTGATTACACATGCACGCACACGTCCTAGCTGGTAATTATCCTGAATTAAGGAGCACGTTTTAGGTGCCTTATAATTAAGAATTTGCGCATTGGTAAAGCAAATATTAAATTAAATTAATGGAATAGAAACATAATGAAATTAATTATCATTTTTAATATATTTTTCTTTATTAAATTTCTAAAATTAATCAAATTAAACATTTCAAGCATTTAGAAAAATATTAAAATCAAATTGTGGGGAATGAAATTATGAGGGCTCAATTTGTAGCTATAATCAAGTTTTCTTTTTTTAAATATATTTTTTAAACATTAAAGAATGTCGTTTTCTTTTATTAGTTAGCCCAAAATTTGAATTTCTTATTTTTTTTTAATTTCAAAGCAAATCTTTCCATGCTCGTATTTAGTCGATTTTTTCTAGTTTAAGGCTCACTGGTTTCCCTTGCATAATGCGACACAAGGTTGGAACAATAAAATTTTCCTTAAACCGAGTATTGCTTGCATTTATGGTGGAATTTAGAAAAACTAGTTCAAGAGGCAGTTGACAGATAAGTCTTCGCGCTTTTGTGGATTGATTGATGTAACAAACAAGAACCAGTTGGACATTGAACACATTCCAATCAAGAATTGCGTCGATTTTAAATTATACAAAAAAGGTTGTTAAGATTAAAACCACTGCAAAGATTTCTTTGCCAGATGAGTTTTAATTTATAGCGATTTTTCAATAAACAGAAAAAAAATTGATTTCATTACTTATTTTTATTTCACTTGAACTCTTTCATAATTTATAATTTTTGCATGAATTTTTTGAAACATTTTCAGTAACTTGTAATTTTTTGGGTTTATTATTTCATGAGAAAATAAAAGATGATATTATATATGTACAAATATATTATTAAAAATATAATATACAAACAGATACTTCTACAATAATACGAGTATACATTTCATATAAAAATAAATTACCACGAAATTATCATTTATGTGGAAATAAATAATGTAAAGTAGCCATAATCCATTTGGTCATTGCCGGTCGTCATCATTGAATCAATCACTAAAATACCTACGCATATCTACATTGGTCGTCCTATTTTTTACACACTACTAAGTACTTATCTTTAATTTACTGTAAATATATACATTTTAACTTATTTGAGCTTAGCTAAATTTGTTTGTGATGGTGCGAGACTACGAGGGGTGCAGCCTATTTTAGAAGCGTAATAGTTTTCACGAAGGAAGGAAGAGCTTGAGTCTGCTGAAGTGATCGGGCGAAGAAATGAAAGGATGAACACGATGAGGTCCCTGATGCACGACGTCAAGATCTGCTTCCCGGGTGAAGAAGAAGGATCTTGCTGTTCTACTCGATCAACGATTACACAGCGCAGAAGACTTTGTAATCGATCAAGGAGAGAATTGTGTTGCTAAATAAGTTGAAGTTTATACACTTAGTAGGGTCCTCGAGGATAGCCGTTGCCGTTTCCGTTTCCGTTTCCGTTTGCACCTTCTATTCAAGAAAGAAAAAAATTAATTAGAAATGTATCTAAACTAAACTAAAATATTAATTGCGATCCAAGTAATTGAAATTAAAAATGTTAATTAAATGACTTTAATCCAGGAAATCTATTTAACATAAATATTCCCAATTCCAAAAATCATCATCAAGCACTTAGTCTAATCAAACCCCTTTGAGTTTTCTGTCTCAAGAGAAACTTGTTGAATGTCTTACATATCACCTTACGAGTTTGTACTTCGTCCAAAATCCTGCTATCACCCGTGTAGGCCCGTTAGTGTATTGTGTGAGGCGTTATCCCAAGCCAATATTTAACAATTCTAAAAACTACCTTCATAATTAATCTCTGGCTTGTATCCTTCTGTGTCTGCCTGATATGTAACAATTTGTTTCCTGCCATCGGGGAGAAGGACATTGTACTCGCCTGTTGCAACATCACCGTCTCTTTCTTCCTTGTGGCCGAAGTCCAAACCCGCCTCGTCGTCGGTGACTTGGTATTCGAACTGGTATTGCGCTACCTGAAATGGAAAGCAAAGAATTAGGTACACCGTTCACGACACTGTATTTTATAAGACATACTCCATTGCCGTTATCACCGTTGGGGACTCCATAAACTGGTGGGACTCCGTTGCCATTTCCATTTGGTGGCCCGTACGTATTGGAGGGATATCCGTTTCCATTACCATTACCATTGCCATTACCATTGCCATTACCGTTGCCATTTCCGTTGCCGTTGTGTCCATTTCCATTTCCGTTGCCGTTGTGTCCATTTCCGTTGCCGTTGAGTCCATTTCCGTTGCCGTTGAGTCCATTTCCGTTACCGTTGTGTCCGTTTCCGTTACCGTTGGGTGGGCCGTACCTTCCATTTGGTGGCAAGTACGTCCTTCCGTTTCCGTTACCATTACCATTTCCATTGCCGTTACCATTACCTATGATTCACAGCAAATTCATTTAATTACCAATCAAAGTGTGAGATGTATTTAAATGAAAAGTTGAATTAATCTGTGCAAAAGTACAATAGTTGCGGTGTTGCTATTTATTCTGAGAAGTGCATCGTCAGAATTAGTTGTATCTGGAAGCAGTTACTGATTCCAGAAATCGAGGAGGAAAAAGTGCCATACAGAACAGATCTAGATTGGTTAGGAACGAAGAGGAAGAGATAACTTACAATTCGACAGTTCGATTCCGATGGATTTTGCTGTCAATCTATTCGGAAATGAAAGTACAATGAAAAATTAAACATCCGCCTCGTCGGTTTGTTACTCTAAGAATATTGAAAATGCCTTTACCGTTCGGCCTTCTGCCATTGCCATTGCCGTTATGTCCGTTAATTCCGTTGATGGGTGCACCGTAAGTTGTGCTTGGAGGTAGACCGTTTCCATTACCTGGTACGCCGTAAGTAGTGCTTGGTGGACCGTAAAGAGAGGTGGGGTAACCGTTTCCATTGCCATTTCCGTTACCATTCAAAAGACCGTTGCCGTTAACATGGCCATTTCCGTTACCATTCACAAGACCGTTGCCGTTAAGATGACCATTTCCGTTACCGTTGAGGCCGTTTCCGTTACCGTTGAGGCCATTTCCGTTACCGTTGAGGCCGTTTCCGTTACCGTTCAGGCCATTTCCATTGCCATTAAGATGACCATTTCCGTTTCCGTTTCCATTAGGTGCTCCATATACAGGACTTGGTGGTGCATATCCCCCATTTCCATTACCGTTCTGTCCGGGTGCTCCGTATACTGGACTCGGAGGGCCGTACACACCGTTTAAATGTCCGTTGCCATTTGAGGGGGCGCCGTAAACTGGGTTAGGTGCATATCCGCCATTTCCATTTCTATGTCCGTTACCGTTTCGTCGGCCATTGCCGTTTCTCAGACCATTTCCGTTTCCGTTTCTTAATCCATTACCGTTACCGTTCCCGTTCCCGTTTCTGTGATTACCATTACCGGGCGCTCCATAGGTAGAACTGGGTGTACCGTAGACTGGGCGAGGTTCTGGGTATCCGTTTTGGCCACCACCGTTACCTTGAACAGGTGGACCATAGCTGGAACTTGGTTTACCTTTAAGGCCACCATTGCCTCCACCAGGTGCAGCACCGTTACCACCGATCCCACCACCTAGTCCTAAGGGTGTACCCGGTTGGAAACCCGGAGGACCGTATGACGTGCTAGGGCCATCTGAGAGTTAATTAGTGTAATGATTAGTTGGAAACTGTTGTGCCGGGGGAGGTTTGTTTTAGTGCGTTTGGATTAGGGGGGTTTACCTGACTTACCGTTCGGAGGTGAATATACTGGGGGTTCACATTTTACAATTGTGACGATAACCAGGACGGCTAACACAAGACACTACAAATAAAATAAATGATGAATTTTAAGTAAAATAAAAGCTCTAGCAAATTTTAGCAGTCGTGGAATGCTGGATTCGTGTTGATTTAATTTAATTTGCGCAAAGCTCAATACTATGTGTTCATGTATGGTAATTTATTTTGTAACTTCACTAACATCAATGTCAGTTAACACCTTGTGTCATCGACATAATTATTTTATAAGTGTGTTTAAAGTCGATTGGAATTCAGATATGCTGTTCATTGCATATAAGGAAATTGTCTATATGTAGGCGATGCTTTTACGTCTTTTATAATAAATATTTATACGAGTTTTATTGAGAAATGTTGTATTAATATTAAACAGAAATTAAAAGTCAATAAACTAATTTCAATTTTAAATAATTAAATACTTAAGTTGCTTTTAATTTGTACCTACTGACTTGTTGCAAAGCTTATTATACGTTTCCGTTATTGTTAAAGAAAAATTATTCAATATTTGAACTTTTATTGTACTGTTAATTCATTTGCAGCTTTAATTGTTAACATTTGCAGTTAAAATTTAATTTCGGATTATATCTTACACATACATTTTTAAAATTTTGAAATAAATCGTAGCTGCTGCCCATTCATTCTTTTTGTTAAAATTAATTTTAAGTTTAAGTTAAAATTGTGTAATAATAAATTTGCAAAAATTTTACAAACGAGTTTACGTTAAAAATTTCAAAATATTTTCTTTATTGTAACGGCAACAAAGTATTTTTATTTAATGTGTGTGGCACTGCTTATAATGTGAATTTAATAACAATGACATAGGAAAGCTTCTCAAAATTGCAGTTTTATGAAAAAATTACAATAAGTGTTGAAGCAAAAATATAGATAAAAATTGGTCATTAGAAAGTTCAATTGTTTTATTAAATTGGTAGACATTTAACTAATTTTTAAATACGTTCTTAAATTTGAATAATTTTAACTTAAATCTTGATTAAAAAAATATGTTGCTGTTAATGATATCACTTCAATAAATGGTATTCACTACCCAAGACTTTTATTTAAAGAAAAAATCAAAATTTTATAAAATTTCATAAAAAATAGGGGTTTTTTTTTCTTTTTGGAAATATAACATTTAAAATGCAAACAAACAGACAATATCGTTACAAAACTCACCATTAAAATAAATTATTAAAAAAATTTTAAAGTAAATGATACTTACCTTCATGGTGTTATCAAGTGAGACTCGTAACCAAAGAAGACGAGAACAAACCCTTAACTACTACTAGAACTAATGTGAACCTCTTTGGAGGTAGTTGAAGTATTGAATGAATTTACTCGGCGAATCGAATCCTTATATATGTATTGAATCGTGATTCAGTAAGATGTATTTAGTACAGCCCCGCAAATGCTCATTTTTACCCATTTTTTATCGTCCGCGGCGTTAGAGTTGCGCGGAACAAACTCTTGCAGCCGAAGAAGATGGGATCCCGGCGTGAAACGGCCCCATTCACGCTCGAAACTTCGTTCCGGCGATGTGCAAGCACTTTATTTATTTACTCGTTTTTAAAAGTGTATCTTCTTTCAGCCGACGAGTTGCAGTATATGGCATACGTGTGTACGTGTAAGTATTGTACATTATCATCTATCTGTCAAGGGGACGCTGAAATGTTGCCATGGGACAAGAGAAGAAGAAGGCGTTCGTGCATTGCTAACAATTGAGAAACGAACGATTTTCGCAAAGCGTTTGTCAGAGAATCGCAGAATCCAGAGCAAGGCTGATGATGTGCCTTTTTTTAGTCATCGTCGCATAATCATTTATGATGCTTACGAAAAGCTATTTAGAAGCACGATTTACGCATTCGGGTGGACGTGAGGCATTCAAGTTTCTTGTTAGATAGACGTGATGCCGATGAAAATAACTGATTTGTCTCATTAAAGTATCTACTTTTCAAAATGGAGCAGATTTTCGAAATCCTTAGACGCGAATGTGTTTTCTCATATCATTAAAGTCTCTTACAATCTCTTAAAGGATTTTGAACAATTTGAGCAATGAAGAACTCAAAATTTTATAAGCTCCTAAATATGTATGAGAACAAATGATTTCCCCCAAAATTTGAGTTGGAATCACTTTAATTTGTGGCTTAAAAAATTGAGACTACTTTTAGATTAACTTTTTTTGTTAACCAAGCACCCATGAACTACAAAATATATTTACATTTATTTATTTTTAATAACTATTTAAGAATTACAAGGAGACATGATCCTTAATCGATTCGTTTCAATTTTTCACAGCAAAATAATCCTCAAGGTTTTTCCTCAGTTTATTAATTGCCAGTCTCATAAAAGTTTTATATTTTTAAATTGATTATGCGTATTTTATTAATACGTAACTTTTATTACTGTACTAAATTGAGCATATTGTTACTGTATGCAAGACCCACATAAGAAGGAGAACAATTGCTTTAGTAAATAGTTGACTGAGCAATTCAGTTTTACAGCCTCCAATTTTTTTTTCATCTTAAATGAAAGTTCGTCCACCTACTCATTAAACATAATTCACCTTGATTTTAATAACATTTGCCGGTACTGACCGAAACAGTTAATTACGCTGAATATTTTGCAACATTAATTAGTTACAGAAAATTTATTAACATAATTTAGACTGGGCCTGATGTAATAACATATTTAACGTAACGTAACTCGTACCCGTCCCATCCTTGCTGTGTCTAATCTAAGTAATCGATAAATTGTATAATTAAAAATTATTAAGCGATACGTTTGGGTAATCACGTGTGTCTCCGGTAAATTCAATCGTTTGTGGATTTTAACTTTTACTTTTATCGCCTCAATCGCGCGAAAATGCGCGATTTGTATGCCTTGATCGCGTTCCTGCAAAACCGAAGTACTAAATAAAGCTCAGCCCTGATGTGTTCAGATGTGGCGAAAGGCGAGCGCTTCTTCTTCTTTTGCGATTACGCACTTCTACTGCCTCTCGCTAATAAATACGAATTAAAAGGCGATTTAATAAATTTTTAGGAGTTTTTAAGAAAAAATGCAATTTAAATTTTTGACGAAAGAACCAATTTATTTCAAATTACAACACGTTGAGTGCCGCCATGTATTAAAAAAAATTGGTCTCGTAGGCCACCATCTTTTTTTTCTCGAAAATGCATATAGTATATGCTCGTAATTAAAA
This sequence comes from Dorcus parallelipipedus, assembly GCA_958336345.1. Taxonomy (NCBI): domain Eukaryota; kingdom Metazoa; phylum Arthropoda; class Insecta; order Coleoptera; family Lucanidae; genus Dorcus; species Dorcus parallelipipedus. Next base: position 18,692,015 of record OY284480.1, on the reverse strand, counting down.
GACATTACACATTATTTTTTCAAGTATGTTTTACATATATTTTTCTCAATTTATTTTGCGATGACACATTGGTCTCACGAGGCCTGCTGTTGTATCGTAAGTCCTGCATGGCCATGTGAGTTCAATGTGGTCCAAAGCGTTCAAACTGTCCTTACGCGTCACATATCTGCGCATAAATACGCCGATTCATTTGTGCTTGGTGGTGTATTATGTCTTATGAAGAAGAACATACACTTTTGCTTAAGTTATGGAAGGAACTACTAATATAATTTTTATTTTTATCCTCCCACTACAGTCCAACATGCCGCGTGGTGACACGTTGGTCTCACATTTGCAGGCTAAGGATGTAGAAAGGTCCAGTTGGCCGTAGTTTTGCCGACTGTATGTATTTTAGTATACTCTGCGAAACCTATGTGGTGCGACGTGGCCCAATAAATATTTTGTAGACGCGAGTCCATCCTGGTATCGCGCGGCCATTATGTCCCAAAAAAGAGCGAGACCAACATGGTCTCATATGGCATTCAACGTGTTAATATAGATATGAAGGATTTCTTTATGTAATCTACAGATCAATAACAGTTATTATTATAATGAAATCTTTATATCGTGCATTCAATTAAATTTCGATTTAAAATTGTTTGTGCTAACATAACCCCCAACACTGGGCAAACATGAAGTGCAGGGTACGTTTGTGCGTTCAAGCTGAAGGGCAGCATTTTTAGCATCTGCTTTATGCTTTAGTATTGTTTTGAAGTGAATTAATTGTTATTTTGCTTTTACTTTACACATTTTTTATGTGACGCGTAATATGTATGACACTGACAGTTATTCACAATAAAATTGTCCTCTTATGGCGAATTTCACAAACGTTACTTAAATTTAATCATCCGTTAAAAGTAAACGTTGCCATGGTTACAGTGTTGAAGATATAGGAATGATTATTCTTCATCAATGATTAAAGTTAAGTGACGTTTGTGAAATCCAGCGTTAGTCTTGTATTTCGTGTAGCCAACTTTATAAAAAAATCTCGTAGACAATGACGAAGAGAATCGCTATGTATGAAGTTTTCTGAATTGAAGAGAGCTGATCATATTGAGTCCATTAAAGAACACAGGGCCGACGAGAGGGGAGGGACGATGTATAAAATTGCCCGGGGCCCGCAATTGAAATAAATTCTCAAATATTTTATTAATGTCAGACGTAATAAAATTTTTCCCCCGGGGCCAGGCGAACTAAAAAGAATATATACATGTAGTTGGAGGATATTGAGTATGATAAAGGACAACCAAATTTAAGCGAAGTAGATGATGTGCAATCTAATACAAATATTATCGAATCTTTTTGTTTCTAGAAATGAAATATGTATAAAACTAAAATAAAAACAAAAGACGATCGAAGTGAACAAAAAGCAAAATTCAATAAGATTTAAAGCTGGAATTCAAAGCTATACCGAATACAGAATGATTAAATTAAAAAAAATATATTTAGAGATTTTTTCATTTTGTTCGTGTTTTGTTTTTTTTTAATCTTACTGTGTTCATTTTGCTTGCTTCGATAGCTTTTGTTTTGGTCATCATTATTTTATTGTTTATTTTGTTTTTATTATCATGTATTGCAGTATATTCGAAAACAAATATGGAACAAACTGAAAAGCTGGGTATTTCTAATAGTAAGTAAGTAAGTAAATATTTATTTGCAACACCAGGGTTACAAAAAGTCAAACAAAACAAATATCAATTTGTACAAATTAAATTAAATGACAAAGTTAAAAAAGAACCAAAACTTAAGAGACAAAAGAAAATATCAGTTGATATAAAAGATACGATGCAAACATGAGATGTATGCTATAGTGTGTTACAATTTAGATTTTGAAGTCCAAGAATTCCTGAACACTATAGAAAGCATTCTCCAGGAGGAAGTTGTTGCTCCATTTCTTGAACTGGAAGGAGTTCTTTGCCTTGATTTCAGCTTTAAGGTGGTTGAAGAGTTTCACACATAGGTGATTTGTACTCATTTGTGCTCGTTTGACTCTGTGGTATGGGATGCTGTACATGTTTTGCTGCCTTGTGTCATTGTAGTGAAATTCTTTATTCAACTTGATTTTCTCTGGATCATGGTGGATGTAATTGAGACAGGTAAGTATAAATATTGATGGAATGGTGAGTATACGATGTTGCTTGAAGAGTTCCTTGCAATTTGTTTTCGGGGAACTCCGGACAAGATTCTGACCGCTTCTTTTTGTTGTAGGAAGATTTTTCTTGGCTCTGCGGAGTATCCCCATATTAGGAAGTCATAGGTCGCACGAGAGTGGAAATTTGCAAAATACACGATTCTAGTCGCCTGGTAAGTAGTACTAAATTTTAATTTCCGCATTGTGTATATGGTCGTTGCTAGTTGTTTTTACAATTTAGATATATGTGAGTCTGCTAAGTCAGCGTACTATCGAAATATAGCCCTAAAAACTTTTTCCATACTGGTTTTGCGTGGTTAGTATAAGTTGTTGGGTTTTCCTCTGATTTAGTTGTAGCGCATTGCTGTTAAACCACTCCGTAGCCTCCAATATAGCTCTATCTATTTACATTGCAGTTCCACTCTTGTATTGGCCGTTACTAGGATTGATATATCGTCGGCGAATAGACAATTTTTTGTGCATTTATGTAGATTAGGAATAGTACGGGTCCTAGTATCGATCCTTGTGGTACACCTTGGTTAATAATTTTAGTTGTTGAAGTTTCACTATTCCAAAAAACTGCTTGTTGCCTCTCCTTTAGGTAGTTTCTCAGAACATCGTGCATTTTCCCCCTTACTCCGTAGAAATTTAACTTCCTCAGCAGTATCCGATGATCCACGCAGCCAAAAGCTTTACTGAGATCACAGCATGCAATCTCAATTTCTTCACCGTTGTCAAACGCCGTTGCTATTAATTCCAGAACATCGGTCATTGCAGTCACTGTCGATTTCCCCTTACGATACCCGTGTTGTGAATCATTAAATAGGTTGTTTCTTTCAAAATAGTTTACTAACCTTTCTTTTATGACCGATTCGAAAACTTTTGATACTGCTGGCAGAATTGAAATGGATCGGTAATTTTCCATGTTGTCTTGATCACCTCTTTTGTAAATTGGTATAACCTTCGCAATTTTTAGTTCGTTTGGAAAATATCCAGAAGTTAAGCATTCGTTAATAACATGTGCTAGAGGTCTAGCCAGGAAATGTACGGTTTGTTTAAGAAGCATTACCGACAGGCCGTATATGTCCATGCTTCTTTTAGCTTTTAGATGTTGTACGACTTCTTTTATTTCTTCCTCATCTGTTGGTCTGATGAATAAAGCGTTTAAACTTTGTCTTCGAATCTGGTTTAGATAGTGCTCTGGCTTTTGCACTGGGATTTGGAGATTACTGGTTATTTTTTTACCAATTTCAATGAAATAATCGAAAGTAGTAATTTTATCACTTTTACGGAGATTTTTCTCAGTTGGTCTTGTGTCCATATGGATTGCGTTCCACACCGCTTTATTTTTATTTTCTGATTTGGCGATATATTCTGTGTAATAATTTTTTTTATTAGCTGACACTCTCAGCTCTTTTTGTTACCTCCATTATTACTGCAAGAGCATCCAAAGTATTTTTCAATTGATTCAGTCCATTATCTTTCTACCATAATGTGTTCTTTTTATTTTTGTGTGATGTTTTCCTTTCTGTTTCAGGTATTGCAAAATTAAGAATGTCTTGAAGATTGTTATGGAAATGTGTGTATAACTGTCAGCAATTTTGAGGACTTCATTCCAATTTTTCGTTCTCACAGCGTTTAAGAAAACGTGAGTATTCTTTTCGTTTATATATCTTATTTTCTCTTTTAATAATTTTTTTCTGTGGCTGAGCTTCCTTCCAAAGAAACAGTTGTCCCTTATGGTCCGACATGTGTAGATTCACAGTTTGTGTTTCATATTGTAATGCGGGAAAATTTGTAAATATCAAATTATCAATACATGTAGCTGTTGCACTTGTTATTCTGGATGGCTCGTTGAAGGGCAAACAAAAAATTCCAGAGGAATTGCATAAACCGGATGAACTAAACAACCACTTCATACATGTCGCCTCAACATTATCGACCGATCCAGAATACCTCTCAGATTTCAGATACAACCAGTTTATTCGAAATTCCCAATTTGAATATCACCCAATGACTCGGGAAGATATAAGAACACTAATTTAAAAAAAAAATCGAATGCCCTAGGACTAGATGGTATTTCTGCCAAAATGTTACAGTTAGTCTCAACTTTTTGTGTGGATTCATTCATACATATAATAAATTACTCTTTTGAATGTAGCGAATTTCCTAAAACTTGAAAAACCTCTATAGTTGTGCCTGTGCCCAAGAAGAACCGACCTGAGGAATTCTCGGATCTTCGACCCAACAGTTTGCTGTGTATTCCTACAAAAATTGCTGAAGCTGTTGTGTATCGGCAATTGGATGATTATGTGCTAACCAGCAACGTCTTACCCAAGATCCAATCTGGTTTCAAAAAATGTCATAGTACTACCACCGCACTACTCAACGTAATGGACGACCTACTCCGGAATCAAGATGATACAGGAGCTTCCATCCTAACTCTGCTTGACATGTCGAAGGCTTTTGATCCAGTCAGGCCATAAACTCTGTTAAGTAAGTTACAGTTTTACGGAATATCGGGGACTGAGTTGCAATGGTCTACCTCATACATGACCAACAGAATGCAATGCACGAAAATGCAGAACATGCAGTACTCTTCCATTAAACCTGTTATTGCTGGTGCACCACAAGGATCGGTACTAGGGCCTTTGTTATTTAGCATCTTTACTGCAGATTTACCATTGCACGTAACGCATTGCAAATTACACATCTATGCTGATGACATCCAGTTATTTACGGTGGCGAATTTCTTTGATATATCAAAACGACCTTTGACAAAATCAATGATGACTTGGAGCACATAAATACTTGCTCAGTAAAAAATTAATTACTTCTAAATTTAAAAAAATGCCAAGTTTTAAATGTGGGAACTAAAACCAAAGTTGAGCTTCTTGAATTGTCTGGATACGGTGTTTCGATTAACAACATACCATTAACAGTTGCAAACCACGCCAGAAATCTGGGAATCATTTTCGATTCTCATCTGCGATTTAATGAGCATGTTAATAAAATATGTCAATAAGTTTATATAAAATTGAAAATGCTCTACCAGTTTAAAGATTTATCAGTTTAAAGTTGTACTTCCTTTATCACAAATAAGCCAAAATATGGATATCACATCACTCCTCAACTTCGTGGGCTCAACCCTTTGAAATTAAATGAAAGACGACTTGTCCACTACGCGAGTTTGTTCCAAGCCATAATTAAGTCTGAACTACCTCATTATCTATTTGGTAAATTGGAATTAAAAGAATCAACAGCGGCTCTTGAGCTCAGACCTGTGACAACTTTATGTATCCCGGCGCACAAAACGAGTTCCTTCTCATATCTGGCAGGGCATATTGTAAATCAGATGCCCAATGAGATTATTAGCTCCTCTCCTAGAGCTTAGAAGAAAAACTTGAAGTGGTTGCTGTTGCAGAATCAACTGACTAATATAGAAGTTTCAAGATTTTGACATGTTACCTATTTAACGTTGAACCTAACTCGATATTTTAATTTGGCATGTATGTATTTAAGTTATTAAGTTATTTCATATTTAACTGTGAAGGTAGATATTAAAATCATGATATAAGTATGTTATCTACCTTTTGTAACGACAAGTGCATTGTAATTATTCTTATTATGATTGTAATTTGCCTTACAATAAAAAAATATTATTATTATTATTATTATCAAAATTTCTTTTAAACTTTTAAATAATATTTCGTTTTTTTATTTTACTTTTTCATATTCACAAATCTTAAATTTTTTTTATTTTTTATGTACGGGGTAGATCAATTTCGATGTCTCTTATGGGCTTCTCTGTAACTATAAGAGATAGAAAAAAAAAAATAGTGGCCAAGTCTCGATCTTTTTTTTAGAGATAAAGTAAATAGAGTAAACAAAAATTAGCTATCTTCTTTTGTTTTCGAGTTATAGGCAAAAATTGACATTTTTGACTTTTCGTCAATCGCGCATATCCTGTTTATTTTTTACAGATATTAAAAAAAAAACTGTTTTGACATTATTAGGACAGTTTCTTGAATACAATTCAGTGATGTAGTTGATTTGTTGAGATTTAATAAAATTTTCGAGTTATTACATAAAGTTATATTTTTTTAAATGGAAATTATAGTAGACAATGTCATCAAACAAGACATCATGGTTTCTGCTTATACCAAAGGCTTTGTCTCAAAAAAGTGTTTGAACATTGTAAAACTTTAGAATAGGTCACATTAGCTTTTATCGAGTTATAGATGTCCTTGTTCGACCTTTGATTAAATTAATAAACCTCAGCTTCACTGCAGGAATATTTCCGTCTGCATTAAAAATTGCTGTAGTCGTTCCAATACATAAAAAAGGATGTAAAACAGATGAGTGTAACTATAGACCTATTTCACTTTTACCAGCACTATCCAAGGTTTTTGAGAAATTACCAAATTACCAATTAACAAATTACCAATTACATGGAAAACAATAACTTGCTAGTAAAGGAACAGTTCGGCTACAGAAAGAATAGGAACACTACTGAAGTGGTGCATAATTTTACTCATTTCACCCTCTCTTGTTTCGAAAATAGTGAATACTGCATCTCAACCTTTTGCGATCCGTCTCGAGCTTTCGACTCCGTTTCACATAACATACTATTAAGTAAATTGAAAAAATACAATTTTGATAACACGAGTATGAAACTCTTGCACTCGTATCTTACAGATAGATACCAAAAAGTAAGAATCGGTACTGCAGAATCCACAATAAAATTAATAACAGACGGTGTCCCTCAAGGATCGATTCTTGTGCCGCTGTTATTCTTTTGTATATAAATGACATCGCATCTGTTTTTCCTGGTGGAAAATGTATTTTTTACGCTTATGATGCCACTTTTTTTAACAAAGGAGATGATCCTGACAGACTACATACGTCAAACGAAGAATGACGTAAAGCAATTGCTGAATGGTTTGCAGCAAACGAATTATGTTTAAATGAAGAAAAGACGCAAACTATGTTTTTTTTCCTGAGGAAAATACCGTTCAATAATCCAGAGTCTGTGCGTTTCTTTGGATTAAATCTTGACGCAACCCTAAAATGGGACGTACATTGTAATGCCAAAGTTATCGTCAAGTATTTACGTTTTAAGAAGTTTGATGAATTGTGTATCTAAGAATGTTTTAAGAACAGCATATATGTCACTAATTAACAGTATTCTAACATGTGCTGTGCTTATTTATAGACATTCAACTGGAAGGCATCAAGTGTTTGCGGCGGGCAATGAGAATCATTGCGGGGCTAAATTATAGAGACGACTGTAAACAGTGCTTCATAAAAGTTAAGGCTTTGACTTACCCTTGTATATATATTCTTTTTTACTTAATATTAAAAAGAATTTGGATCATTTAAGCCATAACAGTGACTTCCATTCATATGACACTAGGAAAAAATGTGATCTAAGGCCAGATTTCTGTAGACTCGGCAAATCCTGTGACGGCTCCCGTTATTTAGGAATTAAATGTTTTAACGTGCTTCCCCCTGAAATTAGAGATCTGGCTCTTCTGACATTCAAACAACAAATAAAGCGCTATTTTCTAACAAGAGCTTTTTATGATTTTGAGGAATTTCTGCTCAGTTATGTGATATTTTTTAATATGTTGTACACTTTCATTGTCATACATTGTTTAATATGTTATATTATATTCCTCTTGACTTATGTAAGTACATTTTGTACGATAACATCAATACATTTATTATTGTTATTATTATTGAAAAATATAGAAATCGGTAATTTTTTAAAAATTATCTTAAAATTTAAAAAAGTGAATTTGAACTGAGATTTCGCGAGCTTTAGAGATTTTTAGAGATACCAATAGAAATGTGGACATAGTGTATGACTACATACAGTATGATTACACAGCTATGCAACTAAAAAATTTCTGTAATCGTGATAACGGTTTCTGATAGTTATTTGTTCACAGATACCAGGAAAAATAATATAAATAATCCATCATATCAGGTTTTTTTGTAATACATAATTAAAGGTCCTATCTCTAAAGGGTTATTCACACAAAGGATTCCTTAAAAGTTTTCAAGGAAGAAATGTAGATCGAAATTTGAAATTTACGGAGCAGAGATATTTCAAAAGGATCTTTTCAAATAAAACAAGAAAACTTCAAGATACTTTCGTTTATACCCGAAGCCGCTTATTTAAATAACATGCTACAGTTTTCGGTACGTTCTTGATTGTGAGACCAATGAAGCAATTTGTCAAGGCTTTACCGAAAGAAGGAGATTTTTTCAAGTATTTCAGGTCAAAATTCTCAAAGCTATCTGACGCTAAAGTAAGAGAAGGCATATTTACTAGGCCAGGTATACGAAAATTGATAAAAGATATAAACTTTGTGTCAACGATAACTGATAAAATTCAACCACACAATAATAACATTTTGCTTCGATACGTTTCTTTAATTAAATAAAAATAGAACACGAAATAAAAACAAAATGAAATAAAAACAAAATGAAATAAAAACAAAATACGATCGCAGTAAATAAATGACAGTTTATTTAAAAAAATGTTCATGATTTAACCAGAAGCATGAAATAGAATAAAAAATAATTAAATAAAACAGAACACGAAACAAAAAAATTAAATAAATACGGAAAAGAAATAAAAACGAAAGTAAATGAAATAGAAACTAAACACAGTTTTAAAATAGACTTTTTATTCATGATAACATTTATGAGCATCATAAATCTCTGCTAGGGAAAGCACCAGCAAGTCCAGTACAGTTGAACCGCTTAGAGTTATCAATCGCTGTTATTTCCATTGCAGGTCAATAAGGGCGAGGTGAGCTTGCAGACATAACGATTTTATTGGCCACAAGTGTACATTGTCCTGATACTAGAATATATTTTAACTTAATTTTTATTGATTTTTTCACTTTGCTAATGAAAAGCTTCATTTTAAGGATCAGTTTTCCTTTTTCATATAAAAATGATAAGAGTATATTATTATAAAACTGTTGCTTTAAATTTGACTTGTTATAATTCGATGACTTGGCAGTATAAATGAAAATGATTTGGTGGTTTATAATTTATTTCAAGAGCGAAAACTTATTAATCGCAAAACATTAAGCAATGTCACAACCAGACGAACTCCTGAAAAAGCATAAATTAATTTTGCGTGCCCATTACAGCCGCTTAAGTCGCACGTAAGTCAATAAATTATTAGCACTTCGCCGGTAAATGTTACAAATACGCGACGCGGATTTCATTAATTAAGTTATTAGCGATGGTTTATCGCTTCTAATGACGGCGACTTCGCAGCCTTGGCAGCGTAAAAAACGCGTCGCTCCGCTTATTTTTCTCCTTTTTAGAGCAATTTTTTCCCATCTGCCTTTCATTATCCTTTCTCAGACTCGCCGCAAATTTATTAGTCCTTTGACGTCCTATTTTTGGACGCGCTCGCTACCGACGACATCTTCGAGATGCTTTACGTTTATAAATGTTTAATTTGATTACAAGATTGATGCGAATATTATTACCACAGAGGACGCTTTATTAATACCGCCGTATTTATGTTCTTTCAGTTAAGTTGAGGCTTTGTATTAATGTTTATTGAATAATGAATATTTCCACAATAAATTTGGATTTGCTCAATTCTGTAGTCGCGTCTAAACAATTCGAAATATAAATTGCAAATTTTTATTGCAGGTAACTTCAGTGTCATTGGTAATGTAATGAATATTTGTTCTTGAAGTAAGGAAGATGGTTTCCATGATCTAAATCGACAAGCCCTAGAAAGTGTACACAGAATTTATGCAATAATTCGATGAATCCGAAAACAAGGTAATCCGTTTAGTACTTCTGCCCAGATGGATATCAATCCGCAAATGCTCAGACAAATCGTGCACGAGAGCGAGAGTGTACTCGATAAGAGATCTATATTTCGCTCACTTTTAAACCCAGATTTGCCACATGGCAGCAAGAACATCTCCGTTGTCATGTTGCGCAAGGCGGCCAATTAATATCGCCATAGCAAGATCATCTTGGCGCGATTACTTTATTACTGTTTAAGGTCCTGAAAACAGACTAATTGCAGTCGCGCACTTTACAGAATATCGGAATGCCATTAAGCTCAGGCCAAGATGGCCTCATCGGTCGTAAAATCTTGGAAAATTATCATAAATTTCGTTGCGAAGCGACGCAATTTCGTCCTGTCCAATTCGATGTGTATCACCGGAGAAATTAAAATTCTTTCTTGTTTATACTGACACTTTTTATATGGATAATAAGACCAGTGGAACTCATCTGCACGGTTAGATCTTGACGTCGGATAGCATTCCTAAATAATTACTTTTTTAATACGGGATTAACTACGTGCTTTGAAATTTTCAAAGTCTCCTGAGGATCACGTCATAAAACGATTTCACGTCAGTTTTATTACAGTCCCACACAATAAACAATTTCGTTCATTAATACATGATTAAAAAACAAAATCATTTCAATGCTGCTACAACCTCATCCTGATGCTTCCTGATTACATTAATCTCATTTGCCTATCCAATTAGTGTGTTTACGACGCTGTAAAACGTGCAAACTAACGTTCTATATTGCGTGCGAATTTAAATCAGCACATGATTATAACAAAGGTTGCCTTCTTACGCATCATTGCAGCCTCCTTATATAGGGACGGTGCAATTGTTGATGGTAATTGTCGGAGCGAAATTGCGTAAAAGGATGAGAAGCAGGATCTACGACGAAGATGAGGCCGAGCTCGAACCGAACGGGATCTAGTTTAAGAACGACCTTGCTCCGAAAAAGTGCGATTCATCTTTGATAATTTGGAGCGAGTTGAATGGAAGGAAAAGTGAAGTGTGATAATCTGATAATGGCAATAATTATTTCGAAGAGTGAAGCAGTTTGTATAGATTTAATGTTCTCAAATGATTTGGCTGATTTGGACTCAATCTTGAAACAGAATTTCTTTTGTGGCACTTGCTATAATTAAGTGATTGCTAACCGATCTCCTTTATCCTGTCCTTAAGTGAAATATAACCCAACGACTTTCAACTGTCAATTGCAATATTTTATGTTGTTGGCGTTTCCATTATTCGTGTAAACTTGGAAGTCGTTATAATACCTTCCAGGCGAGTCATCTTTAGCCACCTTCGAACAATAGTAACAACAGGAGCCCATTGTAACAGACATGTTCGCTTTGTGCACTAATTGCGTTCGCGTGCACGTACTTACATTCGAGGAATCGAGTTTACGCCAGAGCCGTTTTATAAGATACTAGATCAAGGCCTAAACGTTTTCGAACATATGCTTAACGAGGTATGTTAATACATGTGTGGGAAGCCGACGCGATGATGTGTTTTAATTTGTTCATTTGATTTATGTGGCGCGTAAAAGATCATCTCATTGTATGGAGTGGAATGGAATAGGTCATATTAATACGAAAGTTAAGTCAGAGAGTAAAAGTTCAATTGACTTTTTAAAACTGAACACAATATTTCAAGTTTTTGAAGTTTCCTTTTCATTCATGTCTGTTTGTCATATCATACATCTACTTATCCTCTCCATTTTTATTTGTTACAATTTCAACTTTGTTTTACTGTTACTAATTTCAATTCCTGGAGATTACTAAATCTACTGGGCGTAAAGTCCGTGGCCCTTTTTTTCCTCTTTTGTATAAAATTAACACACAAAGAATGTTAATGAATGACATCGTTATTCTCGTCAATTCCAATAATCACACAATTAAAGTTCCATTACAGATCACAATCGACGGACGCGGCGGCGTTAATGCCTAATTAAGTCGGTGAGAAAAACCTCCGGCAGACCAAAAACGCCGATATTGGCGATTCTTTCGACGGAATAATGGCAATTAAGAGGCAGAGGGCCCGGCGCTGTTGTGCAAGCCGCGTTTTTTATTTTAGCGCACGCACCAGATTGCGTTTGTAGGAGGATCGGATTTCTCAACGCATCGTCCATATGGGGCGAGCATCGTTTCTAATCTTCTGCTTAAGTAACTTATTCATTAATAGGCAGACGTTCACTTAGCCTACTGAGAAGGATCTTCTTTATAATGGACTGCAGCGAGTCACATCGATCAGTGGTATGTTGTTTGATCTACGATATGCACTTTGTCCTTTGGATCTTCACCATGTCAAATATTTTTTAATATTTCCTAAAGCATTTAAAGAAAAAAATAATGCAGTATACGTATATTGTAATATTTGTTCGAAAAATTTAAATAATTAATAAAAGGTGGTGAATCTTTTCTTGGTATAAAGGGGTAGAGAAAATTTGGAACGATTCCCTTCTCTTCCTTTTGCTTCAGAGGTACGGTTAACAGACGGTAAATTCACAACCACTTGATTTGAAATTGGGGTTAACTACATTTCTGCTAAAAGAAAAACTTCCTACTTAGTAGGTATTAGGTGCCACAATCCTTAAATTTGGTTAAAAAAATTGATTTTGTAGAAAAAATATATAGTTTAACTTCTGTAAATATCCAAATGAAATGAATTATTTTCTGAAAAGTTATTACGTGTTAATTTAAGGCGTTTATATTACTATAAAATATAATAGATTTCACAGTTGTAAAAACAAATGTAATTTTATTACATCAATCAAACTACACGATAATAACAAGAGATTAATTACTACAATAATTAATAACAAAAGACTAACAACGGTGACAAAGTGCAGCGACGCATAAATCCTTGAAATTAAAATTCGCGCAAGGCGCTTAAACAATCAATATTTATTCGCAGGCAAGGACAAGGATTCGCATACCATTTAAATAAATTAATACATTCGACATGACTAGCACACGCATAACTAAAATTAAACAATGAAGTACTATTGCAGGACAGATCTTATCCATGGCACGTAATCGGATATCCTCGTGTAGAGTCCTGGCAGGTATGGCCTGGCACAGCCGATTCCGGTGGAAACGACGCCCACGACCACCATGCGATCACCGGATTTTACCATAAGAGGACCACCGCTATCAGCCTGGATAAAATTACAGGAATTAATTGCGCGGACTGATAAAAAATACACATAAATCTTCATTAAGTACTAACGTAGATCGCAAAAAAAGCGCACGGAGATGTTAATTAATCCGCATCGGCGGTGATGCAAGCTCGAAACGAGTTGAACATCCTTATTTACGGCGACGTTCATTATTCATTGCTGGTTATATAATCCCATGTAAGTGCTTATGGCGGGACAAAAAGAGCCCGTCTTCCTATAGGAAAACTCGCACATAAATCCAATTAGTTCGTGTGTTTGCCCAAAACGGGTAATTAGTGTGGTTTATTGCTACCCACATGAGTACCACTAATTTGTTGTGGCAGATAATTACGCTTTCAGTACTTCTTTTTTTCATTTCAGTAACTAGCAAGTGTCTTGAAGTTGAAACTGAAAGGTACAGATACATTTGAAGAAGTTAGGAGTAAAGAGGGAGAAAAATGAGGTAAGGCCTTCTAATAGAATTCTTTTTTCATTATTTTATGTAGTTAATAGAAACAGAAATAGATTTTAAGTGTTTGAAACTTTACTGAAGTGATGAGGTAAATAAGTAGGTTCAAATTTGTTGTATATTACGTGTTGTAAGTGAATTAATTGTTGAAGAGGAAGAACTTACCCAGCAAGAGTCAACACCTCCTTGTTCATATCCAGCGCACATCTGAGTGTCCTGGATTTTAGTCTTCTTACCCTGAGATTTGTACCACGTCCTGCAGGTCTCGTTTTCTAATATGTTGACCTTGGCTTTCCTAAGAACAGTAGCTCTTTGGCCTAGGAAAATGGAACCTTCTTTAAATTTTTTCCCAGTAATAAATTTGAATGTTGAATTAAAATAAATAAAGTTAAAGTTTACGCAATTGTGTGAAAGCATTTTGTAATCTATTGCATAACAACAAATACCTTGGTTATTTACATAAGGAATGAAAATATAAAGCCCATACACTAAATAGCAAGAATGAAATTTACGATATCGCGTGAGAGAGTAATCGCGTTCTTGTACGTCCTCATTAGCAAATATGAAGCAACAATAACTAGATTAAATAAATTTGATTCTGATCTTCTGCAAATTCCAGCTCGAGGGCCTTACGTAACCACCTACCTACGGCGTTATTTTCGCTTGTCCATCCCCATCCCGCCACGGTAGCCAAGATGTTATCAAATCTCGTGTAATCACTTTCTCCGCCAGCAGTTGGCAGGCATGCGGGCAGCACGAAGTCAGACCAGCGCAACTTCGACGCCAGCACCACGACGGCCACGTCGTTTCTCGCCTTCCTGCACGAATACTCCGGGTGCACAGTTACGATCTTGACGGCCATTTCATAAGAGTCTGTCGACGTCGAAGACAGATCGTGCTGAGCTATTGTTACTTTGAAACTTCCTGGCTGTAAGATTTCATCACCAGCTCCACTAAAAATTACATTCTATTTAAAAACCTGTAAATTGTCCAAATTTGAAAAGTGGGAGATGAGTGCATTTGAAAGTTCAGTTTCTTTATCTTGTCTTTGATGATGATGTTGCATTGTGAATATGTAAATTATTGATGCTTGTCTTACGTGCAGAGGCAGTGTCCTGCTGTGAGAACATGCTGATTTGTAATCAGGGAGCCGCCGCAAAAATGGCCACCTCTTCTGGTTATCGAAACGAGCCAGGGGAATTCGTGTGGACTGGCTTCTGTACCACCTACGACCCTACCGCTGGGTTGTGTGCTTCTTTTTCCGCAAGAAATGTCGGCAACTAAATAATATAATTCATATCGAAATATGAAAAATATTCATATCTGCATCTTCATTAAAATTTAATTTAATTTTCTTTCAGAAACTACTGAAAGAAATTTAGGTACTCTTATAATCAACTTGTGGCATAGCAACAAGTTTTACGTTTTTCAGTTTTTGAATTTGTGATTCACAAATTACTTTAAAAAAAGTATTAAAAAAATGCTGTTGCAAAATTATAACTAGAGGCCGAATTTTAGGTTAAATGTCTTTGTTTAGGTCTTAAGGTTTTAAAGATTTTTTTTAAAGATATCTTTTCGTTTCGACTTTTTCATTTGATTCTATTTCTAATCAAACGAAGAGATATCTTTAAAAAAATGTTAAAACTAAGAACTAAACAAAGGCGTTTTACCTAAAATCGGATGTCCAATTATAACCAACTACTTGAAGATTGTTTCTCAGTCTTATTTGTAATAGTCATCAACTTGTATTAAAATGGATTTAGAATTTCGAAAGTATACCAAACGATTAATTTTTATAAATTTGTTGCAGGTCGGTTTAGAATCAAATGAAGGCTAACCGCTGAGTCACTCGGCGACCCACCAAATACTTTAATCGAGCTTAAATTTGAGTGGCGTTTATATTGTGACGTTTGAAGTTTCATAACATTGTGTAAGTCACATTCTAAGTGACGCTTAATGTTAAGTTAAGTTAAATCGTTCGGTACATCAGGCCATAAGCGAGCAAACGACCACATGTGTTTTATATCTTTTATTTTATAATATAGCCATTTTTGTCTTGACTCCGCCCATTTTCAAGTTTCAGTGTAACTATCGGTAAGCATTTTTTTAAAGGTTGGTTCCAGTATTTAATTTAATAGTTTAACGTAATGTAATTTAAGAAACAAACAGAGTAATGTAATTTTTCGCTTTTATAAAAATGCCAATGACATTAATGTAATGAAATAAAATTACAAAATATCACTTTCATCCATATTTAGGAAATTATGCACATTTCACAAAAAAGCGATGTCATTTAAAGTGTGAGTAATTTAAGAAAAATAAAAGTTTATCATCTCTTACATTACGCTAAGGTCCAGTTTCACAATCGTAGAATAAGTACGGAATGACTGTCCGCTGAATATCTTTTAATGTTCCTCCATATCTATGTCACACCTACGTCACGTTATTCTAAGAATAATGCTTATCCGACTATTGTAAAATCGGGCCTAAGGCCCAGTTTTACAATCTTCGGTTAAAATGAGTATAACAATATTCTTGGAATAATGTGACGTAGATATGGAAGATGGTTAAAAGATATTCAGTGAATTATGTCCTTATTCTAAATTTGTAAAACTGGACCTAAATGTCTTATATTACCTTAAATGACATAAATGCATTTACTGTATCTTATGCAGTTATTGATCTCTTGTCTTTACGTTACACAAAATGATGCTACATAAACCTACCTTTAGATGAGAAGGAAAATTTTCAGACTAGAACTGAGAACTAAAAAGATTCAAAGATTCAAACATTTTTAATGCTATAATTATTAGTTACTTATTCTGTAATTTTGAAACTCTACATTAACCCGCTACATAAAACTTGATACAAGATTCACTTTCAAAAAGAATGGCGTTTGTTAGATTATTTTGAGTGTGAAAAATACAAATAAAAAGTTTGATGAAAAAGATGTTAATTTAACTTGAAGGTTTCCGTAGTCTGAAGCCAATTCAAAGAAAAAGATGTTACCAAAAGCTTGAAGAGCGCAACTGGTTACTGACGAGCAATTTTTATTGACAACAGGACAACAAACATGCAAAGAATTTGCTAAAACTAATTCTAAAAAAGACCGGGAAAGTACTTTCAAGAGGAGAAGGAAAGAATAAAAAAGAGTTCAAAAATTGGAAAGCAAAAATAAAATAAAATAAGAGACACACAGAATTAGGTTAAAAACAAATATTTTTGAGCATTCTTAATCTTAGCTCAACAATGGAGATGAGTAATATATTTGAGTAGGTACAATGCAAACACTTTAAACTGCACAGGTTTTAATCCGAACACTCATCACTTCAATTCATAGGTATCCCGAACGACTCTCGTTAATCCGGACAATGCCTGTGTGAACCTGTAAACGCATAACAGTGGGAGACGTAAACACATACACGTACATAACCTCAAGTGCGTTCAAAAACTCCTAAGTTAGGAGTTGGCCATCCTTTAATATTATTACACTGTCGTTTAATAGCATTAACCTTAAGGCCCATTTACACCAGCCGAGCATTGTTTGCGAACACTGTTTGCAAACGTTCGCGAACAAGATGCGCGGTTGGTGTAAACACTCGCCCGCGCTGAACAGGGTTTGCTAACCCTGTTCTAGAACGTTCTCGAGCGTTCCGCTACTTGTCGGTAAACTAACGAATGCTCAAAGGGATTCAGTGTTCGTTGCGCGTCCAGTGTGAACGGCATATCTAGAGAGTTCTCGAGCGGCCGTTGTTGAGTGGATAAACTTTAGTTGTTTTCATTTTAACGAAGATTCCCACATTCTGCGTTTCTTCCTCTGGCGGCGTTTCTCGATATCTGATAGTATCACTATCGACGCAGCACAAATAGAAAATTTTGATAACCCGGGTGCCATGTTGGGAACTTTGCCGAATCTTCAAGAACAACTGCTCGTAAACGTGCTCAGGCCGTGTGAACGGGAGCCCCTCCTGCATGTTTGCGAATGCTTTTGAACGTTTGAAAACGTTTGCAAACGTTTTCGAACGTTCGCAAACAATGCTCGGCTGGTGTAAATGGGCCTTTCAGTTACTTTGGTTTATATTTTTGTTCAATGTAAGTAATAAGTAAAGACGTAGGTACAGCTGCGGAATCATAAAGCGGGACAAGCCTTAATGGCGTTATGGCATTCAACTAATATTGTTTCACTGTTTAATTTTCTTTTTATTTATACGATATGGATTTCAGATACAAACAGAATGATTGTATATTATGAACTACGAAGTTTGCTAAGTTACTATATAGTTACCAGAATTACGAAGTAACAATTAAGCTTTTTGATTCCGCAGCTGTACATACTACGTTTCTTCCATCTCCAGTCATGACCAACTTCAAACGTAGAAGTCTTCGAACACACTTTATTACGGATTTTTCTTTGTAATTGTTTAAACTAAAATACTATTTTCGTGGTAAATACATAAATATTTCTGTTCTTCTTGAATTATGTTGAGAATTAACTAAAAAGTAGATTTTTTTCCAGTCCACTAATCCAGATGAGTCTTATGTTTTTGATTGTCCGGAGGTTGCACTGTAATTTGTAGTTCATGTTCAGATTCGGTCGTATTATTATCGTTTCTAGATCATGGCTATTTTCGATAAAGTATTAAAACAAGAGGGGATTTTCGAGGAAAAAGAAGGTTCAATTAAATAATAAAAAGACCAAAAATTAATTAAGAAAAGGGCAAAATAGAATTAGTATAAGCCCAAAGCATATCGTAATAATTAGGTGGATTAAAAAATTAAAAGACTCAACAAAATCAGGAATCACTGAATCGATTATTTAATTTGGAAATTTCAATTCTTGAACTCTCAGGATTATAGCCAGTCGTACGAACTATTCAGACGTACGAACAGAAGAGGCAGAAACCTTGGAATGCAGAAATGAGGAAAATCAGGTTTAAAGGCGATGTTTTGAAGACAGTAATTGAGGAGGAAAAGCACTAACAAACCAGGAAAGAAAATAGACATACAAGTTATAAATGGAATTAGGAAAGAAACAAGTGTGTGGGAAGGAAAGAGGTTTCACCTAAAGTGGCATTCCAATGATACTAGATGTACTTAAGTGAATGACAGTTAACAGAAAAGAAATATTAAAGAATAGGAAATAAATATATTTAATAAAAACAATTACCTTGTTCGACAAATAGAGGAAAAGAATGGGAAACGACAATGTAAGAAAAATGGCTTTTTACGGATATGTTACAATAATGGAATGAAATTATAGGATGAAAACTTGAGATTAGAAAAGCTAAATATTAAGGGCGCGAAAAACAAAGGAAAACTTGGCTGGAATGAAGAGATAGGATAAAGAAAGGGGAAGAGCGAAAGGAAAACGAAAACACAGTTAGTAGAATGAGAGAAATAATGGAGAGGAAAAGCAAGATCCGATGTCATAGAAAAAGAAATATCCAACATTCACATTTTATTAGAAATAAGAGATCAGAAAATGAGGTGAAAGGTTTTGCTTTCGAAAATACTTAAATTTTTACTTAAAATTTTAACGCATTTGAAACAGCGCTTTTCCTTAAAACTATCACCGTTCGATTTCCATAAACAAATTTATTACAAAACAGATTTGTGAAACTTAACTGTTCCCCATATTTATAGATAATTTTGAAGCAAAGGAAAGCAGGAAAACAATACTCAAAAGTATCTAATTCTTAATTTAATTATACGTTTCACTATACAAGCCGATCATTTGATCAATTGGTAAACATTAAAAAAAAATCTTTTGAATTTTTAGGCGCAGATGCACAATGCCAGTATAAATTTAAACCCATTTCGACAATTGTTGTTAAGGGTTTAAAGCTTTGGCTTAAAGTTAAGCTCGCATTGTACAACGGGGCTTTAGTTGGTATTTTCAAATTAAATTAGAATAATAGCCAAATACTTATTAGTGATTTTACAAGGTATAATTAATATTAAAAAAAATATACTTACAATTATTCATTCCATGTGAGCAAGACAGGTATACCATAAATACTGCTGCGGTGTATGTTAAGCTAAACATTATGAATTAATTAACAAATTACTAGTTATCACAATTTTATCACAAGTCACTTATTTTTTTACAATTTTTTTTTGGTTAATTAATTTTTCGCGCCCTATTTCCACCTGAGTCAAAAAAACAGACGAAAATAAGGCTGACGAGTTAACATCGCGCCGCAATATGTTTTTATACACGCACAACATCCACCCAATTAAAGGAGGGATGTTCCCCTACTACCACGTGGGCGATTCATTTTCAAGGGTAGAATCCTAACATTATTATTCAATTTATATTCATTAG
Source organism: Dorcus parallelipipedus (assembly GCA_958336345.1). Classification (NCBI taxonomy): domain Eukaryota; kingdom Metazoa; phylum Arthropoda; class Insecta; order Coleoptera; family Lucanidae; genus Dorcus; species Dorcus parallelipipedus. The sequence continues at coordinate 18,672,050 of OY284480.1, read as the reverse complement.
CGATATTTGTAACCTTGCGTGGCCGCAAAGGCCACCACGCCGTTATTATACTGTACCGCTCGAGATAAGCTAATGTAAATATTGGTAAATTTTAATTACACGCATTATTAACAAGGTTTCCCCTAACGTATTATTTAACAGCGATTGTTCTTTTTATGAATTGAATTTATTATTGTGGCATTAGGCTTAACCTTTGCGCTGAATAAATATTGTCACATACATGGAACGCCTTCGCGATTTGCAAGGATCGAAAGAGTTTTTATGGGTCAAAGTGATATTCATTATCACGTTCTCATTGCTACCCTTACACAATAGTGTAAAGATAGTCTTCTTGCCTGCGAGTTAAAAAAATTATTAACGTTCGTGCGGCTTTAATTATAATTTGGGTAAATTCCTTTCTAACTGACTCCTATCATTACATTCTTCAGTTTTTAAGATTGATAAGCGTGTTTGTGTGGTGAAATGAATACGTGTTTATTAAAATGAAATTACGTGAGTTGTGAGTAAATTATTAGGGTAAAATTAGGTACTGAAGTAAAACTGAAATTATAGCTTTAACATAATGTAAATATTTGTACGTACTATCGGGGCCCTAAAATTTTTTATCAAGTAGCCAGAATTTCTCTAAATTATAGTTTTGTAGAACAGGCTCTTTCCTCAATTTTGACACTAAAGACATTTAACCAAAAGTAAGATTGTTTGGTTATACTTTAAGAACAGCTAGATAATAATGTATTAGAATTGAAATAACAGAATAAGAGTGGCGACCAACCATTTTCTAATTTTGCCTTTGCAAAACCCTTCTCTCCTTCAGAAAGCATTGTGATGCTATACTTTAGCATTACATTTTAAATCTGACATTTAAAATGATTATTTTTGACAAGCCGTCAAAGGAAGTCATATTTACAACGGAAAATTAAATCGTGCGAAATTATAAGGCCGCGATAGTACATCATAGATCTATTACTCTAGGCTAGAAAAAGAGGAAGTAAGAAAATGTTTCTAATCGAGTTAATTTAGAACATGTCTTCAGTTTTATGGTAATTCCCAAAATACGCACTGACATTCTAAATTTCGTTCAAGGGATCGATATCTATATTGATTAATTAATTAAACAAAATGTGTTTAGATTTTCACAGTTTATTACTTAACACATAACAATTGTTTCAGTACACAGTACCTTCGTCAGATGTGAGCTTAAACTAACTTACATAAATGTAAAACAACATGCCTATATGGACCACCTGCTTCGAAAATAACCGACTAAATTCTGTGAAATGTGTGAATGAGAAAAAACAGATGTTTACTAGTAGAATAAATTTAATGAGGGTGAACTATTTGTTTCCGTTTGATCATTTAGCAAAAAGTTAGAATTTTTAAGTTTATTGATTTCCAATGATTCGAGCAAATTTAATCTTTTACCTTTATTTTCTATGTGCATTATTTTGAATTCAAAATTAGAGTGGTGGTTATTGTCTATTAAATGGTTTGCAAAAGTCGAGTCTATTTTATTGTTAATGAATGAATTTCTGTGTTCAGTTATACGCTTTTTAAATGATCTTCCTGTTTGACCTGTATATACCTTTGGGCAAGTATTGTATATAACTTATACACTCCTGATTTATTACTGGTTGCCACTTTGTCTTTATTATTTTTGATATATCTTGATATAGTATTGTTAGTCTTGAACGCTACTTGAATGTTTTGTTTCTTTAGAAATTTGTTAATTTTAAGTGTAGGCTGTCCAATATATGTGATAGTTTTAAATTTATTAGAAATGTTGCATTTTATAATTGGGTAGACATTCGAAATAGCTCTCTGGAATAACTTTTTGGATAAAATATTATGGATAATTAATGGGTTGTAGTTATTGTTGTATGCTATTTGTTTTATCACATTTAGTTCTATCTCAAAATTTTCTTTTGTCATTGGAATGCTAATTAATCTATGGATCATAACTACTATTATATGCTGCTATTTTATGTTGGTACGGATGTGTAGAACTGTTGTGTATCGTAATATCTGTGTATGTTTCTTTGCGATAAATTGAAAAGTCAAATTTATTATTGATTCTTTTTATAGTTAAATCTAAGAAGTTAATGCTATTGTTAGTTTCTGTTTCGATTGTGAAAATCTAAACACATTTTGTTTAATTAATTAATCAATATGGATATAAATTTTCATCAAGTAAAGGCCGAATCAATCCAACATTTGAAAGAAGGATCGATATCTGTTACATTTTGAAGAACACCCGTAAGGTTAGCGTAGGTTATTTCTGCGACATTATTTAGTGGTGCGAAGGTCATTGACAATCCCAAGTTTAACGCGCATAAATTAGAATAAATTAACTATTCAATGTAAATTGTTTATGCCGAGCATTATTTATGAGGATCGAGTCCTTAACATTTTTAAATTCGCAGGAAAAACGAAAACCTAATTCCAGTAAACCAAATTTGAATTTCGGTCTTTTCGTGGTAGTCGTAAATCTATTCTTGTTGTGGTTTTAGAAGCGCCGTTAACAATCACAATGAGTTTTAAACGCGCCTGCCGTAACCCACATAATGTGTGTCATTAAGTCAGTGTCAGTTAATTATTGCATATTGAATTTGCATTAATAATGGCATGAGTTGACAGCCAGACGATATTTTATCAACGGGAGGTTTCCGCAGGACAGATGTTGCTGTCAATCTTGCGATAGATAATTTGCGGTGGAAAATCGGCCTCATTTATGCACTTTTAAATGGGTCACAGCGTTGCATTATGCATGCATGTTCTACCAATAGTGATCTCGTTTTAATTTTTTTGCATTTCCAAGGTGATCGTTAAACAAATCTAACGCAAAGTACCTAATCACAATCGCAATCACAATTTAGAGTAGGTCAGTGTTAAGTATTTTTTGATCACGTGGTGTAATGAAAGAAAAAGAAAAATTCGTTATTGTGAGCATTTAATATTCATAAATTTTAACAATATACATTATGAGATGAACAGACGTACATGGTATTAATATTGACTGGACAATTTAACAGTTTCATTTTCTTTATTAGTACAGTGAGCATCCATACTTATCAACCATAACAATAAGAGATCGGCAAATACTTTTCGCACAGTTTCAAAACCGACTTTATTTATTCGTTTATTTATTTAATATTTATTTAAAATCGTCTAACATATATTTACACGTACACGTTACTTCACGTTCACATCCAATCCGATGGGACTGTACAAGTATGAAATTATCTTGCGACGCTGATAATCGCTTTGTTTTATTGATTTATTGCCGATTTGCGCTGATCATGATTTGTTGCTTTTTTCTGATGGTCTCCAGTTCGGCCTTAGGGTTTGAAAATTGTTGAAAGTATTGCCTTGATTATATACAGGTAGTTCTTGAAAACAAAACTGATATAACTGATTTTACATTTTTTTTAATTTGATTGCAGTTTACACCGATTTTAAAATTTAAAAAAAATCTTAAAAAATATCCAAAACGAGTTCCTCCAAATGTAAACCATCAGTTACATCGTAAGCAAAACTTACACAATAAAACATACTTATTCAATATATTACATGGCAGATTGTATGTGTTTTCTTTTTTTTTTTAATTTCATTAAATTCGAAAGGCACTTCGACACACTTACAATTATTACATCATTTGGCAAAATGGAAGGTATGAGTTTCACGTCGTATTTTACACTATTTACAAGATGCGCGCGTACGTACGAAATGCTGTAAATCATTGGAATCGACCATCTCGATTAAGCTCGCTAAAATACGCGGGTTGTCCTAGTAAAAAATGATTGTTCCGATCTAACCGAAAGAACTATGTTTTTTGGATTTCTCGATGTTGCCCTTCCGGCCAGCCTGCGTCGTCGGATTTTGCCTGTACCCTATTTGTCCGAAAAGAAAGGAAAACTAAAATAAAAGAAACTTATCGTAAACAGTATCAATATTTATATTCAGACTTAATAAAACCTCTGCAATGAACTTGAATACGAAAAAACGTGCACATGCATCATTTTTACGATAAAACAATTATTGTTAAATATTCAGAAATCGTTAACATAAACTTCCTAAAACTGAGGTAATTTTGAGCAGAAAAATTATTTCTAAATGTTGTAATAAGTCAGTTTGCAGTTATTAAAGTTTTTAAATTTTAATTCGGCTTTTTATCTCACGAACATATTCTCACAGAAGCTGTAAAAGTTCAGAGCTTTTCGTCTTTGATTAAATTACTACAACATACTTTTTATTTCTTTTACATATTAGATTCTTATATTTTTGAAAAATTGCGTATTTTGTTTTAAATTTAAAAAATTTGATTTTTTAAATATGTTTCAGGGTTGACGCCATTTCTTGCATCTCCTTCGTCAACGAAGCTTTCCTCTTTGGAATCTTTGATGTTCACTGAATCTATTATTTTTTTCTATATTCTTTAACTTAGAAAAGTACAAATTGAGCTATCAATTAAATGCGCAGAATGAAATCTACGCTGGTGAAGAAAATTCGTTTTCTGGCACCCAGAAATATTAAGAATTGAACCTCACATGAATATTAAAATCAACAACCAAATGAACGCCACAGCAACCCCTATCGATTAATTAGTCGATGTTCCAGATAGTCATTCCTCGAAGGTACCGTGCCCGACACTAATGACGAAACGTTGTGCCACCGCGCGGCGCGGCGTGGCAATCGTAACTAAGCATAAGCTGACCTTCAGAGCAATCCATTTACATCTGGCATTAATAACTTGGAACGAAAGATATAATTACCATTATTTGTTAATTGGTAATTTATTATGTGAGAGGCCTCTGGTTATCGTCAAAGAATGATACGTATAGAATTTAGTCATAAATGTATGTTCTCTTCAGCTTAGCTCTTCGGGATTTCAGTGCCCGATTGACCTGTCTGAAACATATTTATCAGCGCTGATATATTCTGGAATACACTTTATAGAGATTTGATATAGATTATTCTAATGCCAGCATTCATTATTGTGCCCCGTAGTTTGTTCAAAGGAAGTCTTTGAATGTAATCTTATCTAAACAGACATAAACAATTCATGAAAATATTTGCAAGATGCATTTTATTTGAAATCCGTAAAGGGCATTAATTAGCTACGTCAGTGGTTCTAAAAATAATTTTTGCAATAATACCTTTTATATTAGCTGTAAATCATTTGAAATCCTTCACGAACTTAATTGTGAAGCTGTTTGTTTTCTGGCACCCAGAAATATTAAGAATTGAACCTCACATGAATATTAAAATCAACAACCAAATGAACGCCACAGCAACCCCTATCGATTAATTAGTCGATGTTCCAGATAGTCATTCCTCGAAGGTACCGTGCCCGACACTAATGACGAAACGTTGTGCCACCGCGCGGCGCGGCGTGGCAATCGTAACTAAGCATAAGCTGACCTTCAGAGCAATCCATTTACATCAGATTTGCCGTTTATCAATAATAATAGCATTTAAGGCTGTACACTCCTATTAGGAATAATAGCTACTTTTAGAGTTCTTCGACCCATTCTTGTGATAGGTTTATCAACTTCTTCTTTTTAAAATACGGACTACCTACAATTTGCTGTACATTCTCGCTCTCTCAGATATTTTTCAATTAAGAATTCCTAGTCGTCGTGTCTTTTAATATCTGCTTTTACAAGCTTATTTTTGTTCTCCCTCGTATCTACCTCCATTCAGTCTCCAATGTTAGATTTTTCTCAATGTAGACGTACTTGTCTACCACCGAATCCATTCGATTTAATTTGCTCTTTAGTATCTCCCTTATTTTACGATTCGTTATTCTTCTATTTTCCAATTCACCCCAGATTTTTCTGATGATTTTACGTAGGAAGATTTTCTTCTTTTTGTGTTTTGTATTTTTACTTATCTTTGTATTTGTTTAAACTTTTTGTATTGGGCATAGAAGATGTATCCTGCTTGTATTCGATGGGCTAGGTCTACGTTTCTTTGGTTTTTGTTGTTTACTGTAGTCCTTAGGCAGTAACTTCTTCGAACTTAAAGAAATCTACTCTTCCCATCTCTCATGCTTTGTCTGCTTTGTATCTTCTGTGTACTTTCAAGTATTTCATTTTTTCCTAATTTATTTCTAAAGTGATTTTAATTTTAAGATTTTCGGCGTTATATTATTCTGTGTCCCATTTAATTTTTACTTTTACTTTTACTTCACTCCTGCTGCCTTTTATCAATGCAACTGCATATTTGTAAGCACCTTAAGTGTCACTTTTCATTTTGATTTATTGTCTTCATTTTCTGCTTATATATTTTTATTGTGGTCTGTTTTAGATCATCATACTTGCTGAAATCTTCGGTCCTCACTGGCATTAATAACTTGGAACGAAAGATATAATTACCATTATTTGTTAATTGGTAATTTATTATGTGAGAGGCCTCTGGTTATCGTCAAAGAATGATACGTATAGAATTTAGTCATAAATGTATGTTCTCTTCAGCTTAGCTCTTCGGGATTTCAGTGCCCGATTGACCTGTCTGAAACATATTTATCAGCGCTGATATATTCTGGAATACACTTTATAGAGATTTGATATAGATTATTCTAATGCCAGCATTCATTATTGTGCCCCGTAGTTTGTCCAAAGGAAGTCTTTGAATGTAATCTTATCTAAACAGACATAAACAATCCATGAAAATATTTGCAAGATGCATTTTATTTGAAATCCGTAAAGGGCATTAATTAGCTACGTCAGTGGTTCTAAAAATAATTTTTGCAATAATACCTTTTATATTAGCTGTAAATCATTTGAAATCCTTCACGAACTTAATAGTGAAGCTGTTTGTGTCATAGTCTTTAAACATAAAAGAAATCTTACAGTGCAAAAATGTAATGCGAAGTAACTTTAAATGCAAAAATTAAGTTTAAATTAATTTTATTATACTGGGTGATTTCAAAGTATAAACTTCCCAACACGTTATTCTAGACACTTCAGAGAGTACCAGAAAAATGTTGAAAAAGTAACTTTGCGAAGTAATTTTTTTTTTAGTTGTATAAGCAATTTGTGAAAGATTAAAGTTCATCATTTAATGAATTTTGTATGGAACAAATAATAAATGCAATAAACTTTATGTTAAGCTTTATTGTGAATTCTAAGTCAAAACAAAACTTTGACTTCTTATGTTTTGTAAAATTTTGAAATAAAAATTTGTTTCAACATTCCTCTGGTACTCTTTCAAGTTCTTAGAATAACGTACTGGAGAGTTTATCCACCATTTTTGAATCATCCTGTATTTAGTAAGTTATTTTGTCTTTTCATTGGATTCTTTTTTCCTTATTTTCGGAAAGCACTATTGGAAAGTCTTCAGGAACATTTCTGTTAAAATATTTTAAATATACAATTCCTTATTCCTTTGATAATCCTGGATCAATCGTGTTGTTTTATGTTTTAAGATTTGATTCTGTTTAGCACTGAAGATTGTTAATAAATTTCTTCGTAATTGATGTTTTTTTATTTAATTTTATAATAAAAAACTTTCCATTTTGTACATGAAACTAAATCATCATTGTAATAGTTCATTGTAACAGAGGTGGACTCTTCATATAATTATGACCTATTTACGACGTTAAAAAAATAAGCAAAATAATACATAAAATATTTATTAATGTACGAAATAAAATACAAATAAAAATATATGTACAAAACCAAAATAAAAATTCACTGACGTAAAGTGAGAAACATGCGAAACTAAACGCACAGAGAAACGAAATTCCGTTTTCACTTGTTTTGATTCAGCCTCTTAAATGTACAGAAAATAAAACGAAACAGAACAAGAAAGAACTTGCAGCGAGAAGTTAACTTTGGTTCCTCAATTGGACTAGTAAGAAATATTTTTTAAATTAATAAAAAAAATAATCGTAATAATAACTTAAAAAATAACTTGCGGCAAGAAATATCCGCCGCCGATATTTTCATCTACTTTTTAGTTTTTCAGCTGAAAAATAAGTGTTATACGTAAAACTAACTTAAATATTATTATCTTCAGTATTTACACGATCACAAACTCGTTTTTTTTTACAAAAATATTTATTAATATAGTCACCGCTGTTAACGCGATAGAAAGAAATAAAATGTTATTCTGCGAGGGGGTTAAAATATTGTTAAATCAAGCGCATTTCTTATTTTTTACACATTTGGCTGGGTTAATCATAATTTAACAATAAATTAACAGACAACAATTCCAGTCAATGTTACCAACGATTAACGAGTATTTATTTAGGAATTGTTTGAGTCTCGTCGTATTGCGATGAATGTAACACTTGCTTCTTAAAAATCACATTGAGATTAAATTTATTAAAATTCACACACTCCAACAACACGTATAAATTAAAATTTGCCACGTCTCGTCTCTTAAGAGTTACAGCATGCCTCAGCATCATCATACCTGATTCTAAATAAAAAGTTTCACTTTCTCCTCTTTTTTACAAGATGTACAAAATGTCCCCCTGATCTCAGACAAGGTGGCCTTCCTGTTCGTTCACACCATTGTAACCATTACCAAAACTGCTGAGTTCGCGCTTCTGGTTTAAGGTCTGGGCCTGAAGAATTTGTTGGGTGTTTTGGCTTGTGTTGTGCAATACGTCGGGAGGGACCGCAGCTCTCTGGTGGCGCAGAAGAGAACCATTGGCAGGTAGCGGCGGGGTCGCCGGTGACATAGTGTGGGTGAGATGAGGGTGCGCCGGAACTGGAGGTGGATTTTGGAAATCCAATGGGGGTGGGTACGATAAGTAGCGATCAGACATGTTGTAGTAGGAACCGTCTGCTGGTGGTGCTGGTGAAGGTGCACTTACGTAAGAAGATTTTGCTAGAAAATAAATAATGTCTTAGAAACTTTTTTGTTAATGCAATTGCACATCATCAAACATCAATCTACACAAATGGGAATGCTAATACGTGTAGCTTTAACAAAAGAAAATAAAAAGATGATAAAAGTGTTGGTAACTCATAGGTCTAGATATAAAGGAGAGTGCACGTATTGCACAAATAAATAAGAGAAGTAAAGGGGAAAAAGAGGAAACTAGCGGATTTCTTTCTACGAAGTTCTCTGTATGGTTAGAAAGCTCTCTCTCTCTCGTTCTATGCCTTTGTTAGTTAAAACATTTTACCTGACATACTTCCGTGATATCCGAGCGTTTGATCATCCCTGGCCCGGTTCCTATCGTGCTGGTGCTGATGGTGATGGTGTGGATGGGGAAGCGTGTGGGTCTTGTGAGCCATATGTGGTTGAATTTGCATTTCATATCCGGGACACACCGGGTAAGAACCCGGATAGTCCTGTTGGTCCATCAGGTACGTACTGGCAGCCTGTTTCCTGCCTTCATCCTTTAAATTGGGAAGAGAGATATCATTACTGGGGAAGAAGAAGGAGTTAGAAAAGAAAAGAACGAACAGAAAAGAAAAATTAATAAATCATTTGTAAAGACAATTGGGAGAGTAAAATATAAGGAATTAAGTTGGGTGCTTCTTCCAATTTGAATGATTTAAGTGTTACTGCAAGTGTAGAAGTAGTAAAGTTACGTATGAGAAAGGAAGTATTAGAGAAACCAGAGCTAAATAACAAAAAAAGTAAAATGAAACATTCAAGAGCAAAAGATGTACAGGTGTACTCACCACATAGTCATTATTACTGCCCTCATTGCTATACGTTTCGCTTTTCTCGCTGACTGAAGACAAAGTTTCTCCGGTAACCGTATCATTGTAGCTACTGGGAGCGTACATTTCAATCGTTGCAGACTTACTGCTTTGATTGTTTTGTTCTGCAAAACAACAGACGCCAATTACTACCCTGCATAATGATGCAATCCAATACAGACCGCGATTTAACAAGAAGCATAATATTTTGCGGTCAATTAAGCGGGGCATTGGGAATCGCTCTGCAGTAACGAGCAAAATGCAAATAAAAAACAAACCTCTCATTCTTTTGGCCCGTTTCTTAAACATACACCCCACTACTAAACCAATATTAATGAGCAGCAAGAGCACGCCGATCACCGACACGCTGATTATAACGATCCTGGGCAGGTCCTGCTTTTCGAGCAAGTCTTCGGGTATCAATTTTTCGATTTGGTCACTAAACACTAGAGAAAAAAAGAAAGAACGATTGATTTACCTGTTAGACGTTTCTTAGATCTTCTATGTAAGCAACAGCCGATTAGTAGCACGTTCATTAGGATTAGTGCGGTTCCCACCACCGTACCGATAATGATAAGCACACCCGGAAAATCCTTAAAGTTCTTCTCGTCAGAGCTCGGTGCATGATAGGATGGAGGTACTTTATCTGTTAGTGTTAGTAGATTAGTATGAAGGCGAAAAAAAAGTTTTCTTCATTAATTTAATAATATTTTGCATTAACATCACCTAACCCCCATGTTAATTAGAGCCGCTTACTTACTTGATGTTTTTGCGGTAACTAAGTCGGGCATAAACTTGCTATTCCCTAATTTATTCATGGCCATGATCGAGAAGACGTAGCCGGTGTTCACCTCCAACCCCCTCACGGTAAATTGCGTCAGATTACTGGGGGGAATGTCTTCGTACTTGTAACTGTCGCTATGTATCTCCCTATACCTTATGCGGTAGCTGGCTTTCATACCCCCGTCGAATCCGGGGATCCAACTCAACGCCACCGAATCGTGGGTGACGTTAATTACAGAAAGCAAAGTGGGCGTATCCGGAGATGAGGTGACCTCAAGCCTGGGTGAGCTTGTCGCAAAACCGAGCTCGTTCCTAGCCACGCACTCGTAATTTCCGTAATCAGCAGAGGTGATGTGGGTTATGATGAGGGTTGATTCGGAAATTAAGGAATCCAGCTGAAATAACAGCAATTTTTAGTATTTCATTCATACTTTTCCTCTGCAAACAAACCTACCTGTTTATATGTAGTGAAGTACTTTCCGGTACTGTTTGCTGAAATGGGTGAACCATTCCTTGACCAGGAATATCGGGCTAACGGTGAAGCTTGACTTCTACAAATTATCCTTCCAGTATCTCCAGCATCGCTGGCGAATTTCAAGTAAGCCGGAGTTTGATCCACTTCGGGTTTATGTTTAACGATAAGCATCACTTTCCTGCTGGAGGGACTCCCCACGTCGTTATTTGCGGTGCATTTGAAATGTCCAAGGTCATCCCTGGTGACGCTGGTTATCCTCAAATAGGAGGTTCCGTTTTTGTCGTACATAACGGAAGTTCGGGCATCGAAATCGGGGAAATCCGTGCGTTCCCACGTTATAGTATCATCACTTATGGGGTTGCCTTCGGCCGTGCAGGAGAGCGTCGCATCTTCCTGGGGGTTCACAATTACATTTTCGCTTATTGCCACAATCGAAGCGGGGACTGAAATTTTAAAAAGACACGCATTTCAAGGTCAATTCAACTCGGAAGCAAGAGACTGCTTACATTTTACGGTGATATTAATTTGAGCAACTGAGCTTCCCTGCGAATTCAGAGCTTCGCACGTATAGGTACCAGCATCATGACGTGTTAGTTTCGTGATGTTTAAAATAGATCCATCAGACACGATCCTTTCCATTCCAGAACTTGAAGGCCCCTGCATAATCGGCAGGCCATCTTTGGTCCAGGTATACGCGATATTTTCGGGATTACCATCGGCTTTCAGGGATAGTATGAGGGGTTCGTTTTCTATTCCAGTCACAGCTTTTTCGTTATCAGCATCAAATACAGGTTTATCTGCAATTTTATTGTAATAAAGGCCATAAATAAAAATCGAAGTTATACGTACATAGAACTTGTAAGGTAATGGCGTCATGCACCGATCTTTGGAGTGCCTCATTGGTGGCTTGGCACGTGTAAACAATTCCGTTCATTTGCTCGGTGATGTTCAGCTTCAACTCGATGGTTGAAATTTTCCCGCCGTGAAGGCCTGGTTTTGTCGTGTTTACCAACCCCTGTACGGGGATTCCTTCCCTCCACCAAGACAACTTAGCGGCGGGGTTGCTCGAGCTAGAATCGCAAGTGAGCGTTGCTTCTTCGTTCGGTTTCAACTCTGCCGGTTCCCTGCGAATTTTGACGTGTTCTGGGGCAACTGTAAAAACACCACTGATTCAAGGTAATCGACCGCCAATTCAAGGTTACTCACACAAAACACTCATGGTGACGGTCTCAAATAGAGGAATTTCTGTAGCAGAGTTGGCAGCTTCACATCGATACCTCGCCTCATTGTCAGTCACATTTGTTAAGATTGTAACCTCAGAGGTCACAGATTTATCTGTGGTTTTCACCGTCGAGTGTATCTGAAACGAAATTTTCGTCGTGAGAGTTCGTAAGTTGGTATGTGGGGGAAAACCGACCTTCTTGTCGTTTTTGTACCACGTCAAAGACGCTAAGGGGTTTCCGCCGCTTGACGTGCAAGAAATCTTCTGGACCGTTCCCGCTGCGACCGTTTGTCCTTCGGTGTAACCATGGATGAATGGTTGACTTGGGGGATCTACACGTCGATGGATTATAGCACCCATTTGAGACCTCAAAACGGGAAATACTTACATAGGACGTTTATGGTGTGCGTTGAAACGACGTTCTCTGTCAGTTGCATATTGAGGCCGTGGCAGATGACGACTAGGCTTCTCCTGTTCGGTTCAACAATGGCGGTGATGTTGGATGTGGTTATCCAACCGCCTTCGGGTGAAACGACCGTCCGAGAAGTGGCGTTTCGTATTTGACGACCGGCCACCATCCATTTGATTTCGGCCGGTGGATTACTATTGGCTGTGGTGCATGTTAGAGGGACAGGGTCGCCCACCCTAGCTTCGGTTGGTCCAGAAATTGTCACGTGGGCAGGAGAAACTGAAACAGAAACGTCAGTTAGCGATTGCTTCTAACGTCCGCCAAATGAAAACTAATTGGTCTTCTATAAGCAGAGTTTAAAAGAAAATTGCGCAGTTTCACACCTAGCACGTACAAACTACCCCTTAGCGTGTTGTTCGCAATTTACGTTGGCCAAGCAGCCAAGGTGCATTACCGCCATTACCCGTTTCATTAAGAGACGAGTATTTGGTTAATTAGCGGCCGTATGTTGGGGTAGTCGGTCTTTGGGGACCTCCTAAACGTACACGACCTTTTCATTTTCAGCTTTTCTATTATTGTTATTGCCCACCGCGATGTATAATAACCACTATAAAGATGAAGGTGTACCCTCGAAAGCGATAAAGCCGTTCATTACCATAATCGTGCGCAATTTATTAACTTCCGGTTAAGTTTGGGAAAATATTATGATGTACTTACACAAGACACTCATATCTATTTCGGCTTTAAGTGGAGCTTTCGACATGACGTTGCTTGCTTCACATTTGTACCTCGCCTTGTTGTCGCTGGCATCTGCTGTAAACGTGTAAACATTCTCAGAAACACGCCCAGCTGTTCTGTAGGCCATCCTGATTTGTTCGCCATTTTTGTACCATATCAGTTGCGCAGGGGGATTTCCGCCTCTACTTCTGCAGATTAATTCAACTGTTTGACCTCGCCGAATGGTCTCTCCTTCCGTGTACCCTTCGATGTAAGGTAGGCCTGGTGGATCTGAACAGAACGAATTATTATTTGAGTTGGAATAGACTTTTGATGTGAGACTTACAGAAAACACTAAGTTGTACGGTAGCCCTCAGTGGTAGGTCGACTTGAAGTGCTTCATGTCTGGCTTCGCACGTGTAATCCTCGTAATCATCTTCCGCCGTTGGTTTAAGAGTTATCCTCGAATGAGTATCGTATCTTTTTACGTTCTTCCCGCCACTTTTATCGGGCACTTCCACGGTTTGGTCTTCGCGATTCGCTGTAATAAAGTTTGTCGTAAATAAAAGGGCTTTTACAAAGTTTTTTTTTTTTAACTTACGTATGTTGAGTTCCACTTTTCCCCGGTACCAGACGATTTTGGCGGCCGGTTTGGCGTGCTTCACTCTGCACTCGAGATGGAACTCCTCGTTCTCCCGGATTTCTATTTTCGAGTTGGTCGGATGATCCAATATCTCAACGGAGCTCGGCGGAGCTGGAACGAACGTTAATTGCGTGAAATAAAAAAATCTCGACCGGCGAAATCAAGACCCCGGGACGGGTTTTTTTACGATTATTATTAGCCGCACAAAAAGAGATTGCTCACTATATCATGGGCTACGAGAAAAACAAACGTCAAACAAAGGAAGGAAGCGGGAAATTAATGCCGGCCGTGAAGGAGGAGTGAGTCAGCGGGAGACCTTTAATTTATGGACGAATTAGTTTAACAACTTCGTTGTACATAAATGAGTTACGATTTTCTTATGAAGAAAAATTGGACGCGGGCGGGAAAAGTTTCCAAGTCGCGTCGCGTCGCGTCGTCAGCGTGGGAAAGTTAGTCTTTTATCAAGGATCAATACTATCATCGTGTATGTCGTAAACACTAAGGACTTCGAATCTGTGAATAGACACAAATACATTTTGCACTTCCTCCGACTTTGTTTGTCCTCACAAAGAGATGGAAGGTCCCCTCGAATAAAAATGCAGATTGTTTATCGCGTTTTTTCCCTAAGAGGTGAATTGTGCGCGAAGATAATTCATTTAAAATTCCATTATATCTCAGTATTGTTCGGCGAACGAATGGAATATTAAATAAATGAGCGCTCGTTTTGTACTTTTGCGCGCCCCGGAGGACGTTCGGACGAGCTTCTTTCTTTCTTTCATTCGAACGGATTACCGACGCGGTTTACATAATAAACAAACGCAAAGAGACGTGGCGGAAGCGAGTTGGAAATCGAATTGCGAACGAGCTTTGATGAGAAAATACTCCGAAAGGGAGCTTTTTTCCTTACTTAAGCAACTCGCTTTATTTACAATAGTCAGGAAAGAAAACTGTTGTGATAGCTTTGGCGAAATTTAATCGGAATGAAGTCGACCTAAGGCGAGGTCTGGAGATTTCCGGTAATAGCGCAAGGAGCAATTGTTTAAGTAATTTCAGAACAAAGGCACAAAACCGAGCTTAGAGGAACAACACCTGGTTATAATTCCCAATCACCGCTGGGAATCTGTACTAGGAAAGTACATGTGTCCGGATTTGGATTCAGTGTAGAACAGGGTCTCCGTATTGTAAATTGAACTTCCTCGTACAATGAAGCTCAGAGCTTTGTCCCGGAATAATGTGATTCATACCACATTACGCAGTGGAATATTGACCGACAGATATTGTGCAGCACGACAAAGAACCCGTCATCCCTTCTCTAATTATCGGTGTGTTTGCCCTGGTTCGGACTGCACGGCTTTTATTTTCTTAGGCTCAAATTAACTCACATTGAATTAGGTGAAGAGACATCGTTTGCTTAACGCGCTGAAATTGTGTTATTAGTTAAATTGGTGTGATTATTCAGCAGAGTGTGACAGAAGTACCGCTCCATTAATTTAAATTGACTCAATGAGTAGAGAACGTCGACAAATTTTCGCATTATTTTACAATCGTTAATTCGACATGATACATTCTTACCACATGAGCACCAAAAAGTAAAGTAATGAAGATGGAAGAAAGTAGAGATCTTTTCCATGAGGTAATAATTACCACAGAAGTTGAAGAGATCTTCTCGAAGTCACTTCATCTCATAAAATAAACGAGATAGAATCAGATTAGCAATCTATCGATGTCATGGTCTACTCTAATCTCTTTTTATCACACGAACAATACGCGTACAATAAACTAAGATTAACAATCAATCGATAGCATCCATCTGTTAAGACTCTTTCCCCTTTTCCGTGGGGAGGATAAATGGGGCCCTTTCAAACGAAGTTTTTCGCGGTGGCACGAAACACGGACGTAAAGTGCTATTGGCTTGACCTATGAAATATATTTGTTGTTCTCGGCTGCACTGTTAGGGTTTCTTGCCATCAATATTGATTTGCTCGAGTTTATGAGGAATAACGATAATGGAGATACCGCTTTCGTCTGTTCCGGTGTGTTTATTGTCTTGCTCGTATTTCTCGTCCGATAAAATCGGAAAACAGGATCGAGTTTGGACTAGTTTTGGCGTACGGTCTTTTAATACTTTCAGATCGCCATTCTTCAAGTTTTAGAAACAAGAATTTTTCGGGCCAAGGTAATTCAAAAGGAACACATTATAGCGCAGTTATTGTTTCTTTTTAACAAAGATTAATTGTGAAAGGTGATAATATCTTAAGCGTGGCGAATCCTAATTAAAATTTATCGTCATTTTCATTTATTTATCCCGGAGCGTTGGTTTCGAACTGCTGCTTTTTCCGACGCTCCTGGAAAAATATTTTCCGGGGTTAACGGCGAAATAATATATTTACTTTCGCAGCAGCACGAACGTCGCCGTAAAAAATGGCGACCGTGAGCCAGAGGGTTAAGTATAATTAATATAACTTACTTGAAAAATTCTTCCTTCAAGATAATATTAAGGGGGAGCTTTCGCTCTGTTTACCGTTAAACCCCACTACATTATTGGCCGTATATCTCACTTTCCTGAGACGAAATTATGCCCCTTGTTTCCACGACCTAAAGCAGAACGTTTCCGCCTGTTTTTCTTCGGGGTGTTATTTGTTTTGTTCGAGACGTAATAGCGCCTTGTGTTTATTTTAATTTCACTCGCACGTTAAGCGATTACTTTAAAACAGACGTCTCACGTGTGATATGCAAATTGGTCTTCAAAGGCACAGAAGCTCTTCAGATTAACGAGGTGAATCATCCAGCTGCAATCCATAAACGCCGATATCGACAAAAGCTTTGTGCTACGTGGGGCCTCGGCCAGGTCTTCAACCTCATATTTTCTATTTATCTATTTCGAACGAAATCCGCGATGAATTATAAGAACCTATTCGGTGGGTTCATCGGCCGATCGCCGGCTATTGTGGACGGAGCCCTTCGAATTTTACGATCTTATTTTTCAATGAGCTCGGCCCGCCATCATCCTCGGTTTAAATTTATCGTGCGGTTTGTTTTCATTGTGGAAACCGAACAATGTTCGCTTTCGCTTCGATTTCAATTACCATCGTTCGCTCAGAAATTTATTAATAATGGGAAAAATACTGAAGAGAAACGCTTATTCAATTTTTTTATTGTAAACGATATATTGAACAAATTGTATCACTTCTAAACATTCAGATTAAAGTCCTCTACATACGCAAAAAAGCTCGTTTTCGCTTGATCGAAAAAGCCTATCACTATTATGTTTCGGCGTGGTCCTCATTTCTTGTAGTAGAGAATTAGGAAAAGAATGTTTTATATGTGCGTCACGCTTTAATAAAGTTTTATTTTGGGGTATAAACAGAGAGTAACATGCTGAAGGAAAGGGATCCGTAAGTGAGCGCGGTTCTTTTATAAATTCCGAATTAATTTATCGCAGGACCGGAATGAATTTTAAAACGCCACCCTCTGTAACATAATTCGTATCTTACGACGGCGATCGCCGGGGTAATAGCCAGCATCTGGGCTGCATTTAGTCCCGAACGATCTCGTTATGGCTAATAAAGAGAAGGCCGTGTCATCGCAGATGACCGAGGACGTGTCGAAGCCCTTGGCCCGGAGCCAAGCACCCTCGCCGCCCGTAAAATGAACTTCCGCCATAATTTCGCCCGGAAAATTTCGGTTCGGAAAGTAAACGGGACAAACAGAGAGGACGTGATCTATGATCGGTGGGACGGTCGGAATTGTTATTTATGCATTTACCGCCGGCTAGATTTGATCGGCGGAGCTTTTACGGTCCGCATTTGCGGAGATTGAAACAATGTCGATAAAACCGGACGAGCGATACGTAAAATGTTTCGCCGATTTGCGCAAAACGCCGCCGCTCTCTCTGTTTTACGAGCAGTTGGCTGCAACGGCACGGAAAACGACACAAAAAAGTCGAAAAGTTTACACTCTGATTCACAACAGACTGCATTTTTTGCTTTAAATAAAACAAACACGTCATTTACATCTTTCAGATTTAAAACTGTCACAGTTTGCATTTTTCGCGAAGATCAGAAAAAGATTGCCTTTCTTTTAATTTATTAAAATGCAATTAGAAATGAATTCTTTTTAATTTGAATGCTTTATGTTGAACAGAATTTAAATACTTATTTTCGAATTTTATCCAGTACAGAATACTTAAAGCTCACATAAATTAACAAACGCAAGTCTCAACTTTTGAATCCTTTTATCATTAACAGTAAACACAAGTTACTTTTTTAAATAACCACATGGTATAGGTACTATACAGTACAACAACGGATTTGCCAAATTTAATTATAACTTATATTATATATAATTATAACTATAACAGAACTATAAAATAGGAGCACTACCAATAGCAGTAGGAATAGACACTACACAATCTACTGAGTGTTGTTCTAATAAGGAAAGTTTTCAAATCGAATACTTAAAGAACTGATAATCTGTGTATTTGTAATGAAGATTCTTGATGGTGAAATAAATCAAATTAATTTATTGCACCGACGTAATTTAAAATGCTAATGTCTCTATATCCCCATTAAACCCTTCCTAAATACTAGCGCTTTAATAAACTTTGTTCTTGAAATCAGTACTTGACATGCCCCAAGATGCTTTAATAACAATAAGAGGTAACGAACGACGCAATAACGGCGTAACGACGTCATAGCCGCTATAATAAGCAGTTTGCAGGCGCATAACCTCGAATAATCATGGCGAAGAGCGAACGAACGGCGACACCACCACTAACAGACGACCCACCAGCCAACCCCGTCATCCCCGTAACTACAAACTGAAAATTCCTTTCCGCCACGATTTACGTTTATTAGGGCCGAACGACATGTGCAGCGCCGCGGCGTCAGCGTCAGGTGCGTCCGTCCGGACGTGACGGAGCCATCCCGGAGGAGCAAACCGCCCGTTAATTATGGAAATTTATATTTTACACCTTCTTTAGCGTTCAAGATGTTAATTTTCCCCGCATTAATCAAGGGAGCGCCACTTGAATTTATTGCGCGGCTTTTACGTCTTATTTCGTTCCGAGCGCCCCCGGGGGCCCGCCGTGGCGCTGCAGCGTCGGAATGGGAATGGGAATGGGAACGGGAAATTGCACGGATCGATTTTTCAAAGGATGCCTTGGCTGTATTAAATTAACTCGCTTAACTTTAATGAATGGCTGATTTATTGCCGAGCGTACGGCGAACTCTTCGCCTTGACAAAGATGCCGCAATCCATCAACTATTTCTGAATGAGAATGGCGTAAACAAATAAGCCCACGCTAATAGCACCGCCAAATTATTTGCACAAATAGAAATGAAACTTCTCTTAAACACTGACACATTTATAAATTGATTGATCTTTTGACTTTCAACTACGGAAACATCATTAATTTAACAACTGAATTAGGATTAGGAATCGATATTAACTCGTACCATTAGAAATTGATTTATATATTGTGCTCGTTTCTGTTTTTTATAGATGTGTCCTCTGTTGAGCGAAAAAAAAAAAACCCTACGAACACACTTATGTAGAGTGAAATCATTAGAGAAGAACCGATGTGTCATCCAAATTTGTTAGTTCTCACGTCAGAAAGTGCTGATGGGACAAACTTTATGGTAAACAATGAAACTACATAATGATTACAATTCGCGTGTAGCAAGAAACACCAAAACACCTCTTTCTTATCGCAAAGACTTGTACGAACGTATTACGTGTGAGGGTCTTTTCTATTTAATTTACCTATATATCGTTTCATTAATTTAAAAAAAATTACACATTCGTTGAATACGAATATAAAATGCATGTCTGCTGAGTCCCGGGAATAAATTTAGTTGTGATAATATCTGCATCAATCTGGAAATCAAAGCAAAAACAGTAAGCAGGCACTTATTAGAAGGCACTCCAATTTCCACCCCGAACATTCCACGACCGAAATCTGCAAAGCCACCATCGCATGCACCACACATGTAATTCCCCCAGCATCATCTTGCAAGCAAAAGTTATCGAACGGAGCGAGAGCTCGTCTCGTCCCACTTTGTTTTGTCCTGTTTATATTACAGCGACGTTTCAGAAATTCTCTTTATGCATTCTGATGTATCGTTCAGAGCCACTTGCCGGGAATATTAAACCGTTTGGGGCGAGCAACAGCAGCGCAGCGTTGAAATTTTTGCACTCACTAATGAACAGAGCGGAATTATTGCGACGGCGAATTAAAATGTATGAGTTTGCCTGCCGACATCCTTCACAAATCCGATTATATTAATCTGTAATTTTACATAAATAAGTACTTGGCTCACCAGATTTAGAAAGAACGTGCATACACACATATTTCACAGAATATGTTCCTAAAAACGATTTTAATTCTAACAACTCAAGATAATTGTTTGTTTTTTAACGAGTGGAATTTACAAAGGGCGACGACGTTTGCTGTCGACTTAACGTCATCCTTACGGAATAACTTTTTTAATACGGTAGCTTTCGCGAAAGTGCTCTAATGATCGTGGACGTCTCTCTGTTTGGTTGTATTTTGCATAACGCGCTGTGAAATGCAAAAATTGGTGCAACGTCAGTAGCTGAAGATAAAACGGAAACGTCTTGAGCGAGAGTCAGCACAAATTCGGTTTGTTCCGTAACTTTCAATAAGCTTTCGCTGTCTTGCAATGTAAGGCGATTACAATCGGTGAAATAACGACGTATATCTTGCGTTTGCACAGCAGAAGCAACTAAACAAACCAGGACATATTACGCCAAGTTGTAAATCTGCCAGCAACCCCGGATTGCCGTCTAGGCGCACTTCAACGAGATATAATTTACTAGTTCGGAAGAAATATCGCTATTTATACTGCTGCACTGCGATTACATCTAATTTTTACGACTGCGCCCCAATAAATCGCCGACGGAAAGAAAAATTTGTTAACTTCTTCCGTCCGTCCGGACAACAAAAAACGCTTTATCTCGCTTAATTAAGCTGTTGTGTATAAGTCTCGTCGAAAACGGTTTAACGCTTGATTAATCGCGACCGTTTTATGGCGGGACATAACCGGAATTCTGTAATATACGCCGCAAATTTTACGGCCTCACTCCGAGAGACCCGGAGCGATTTTCATATAAATAATGGAACGCTGGGATAGGTCAATTAATTTCATTGCGTCGTTTTAATTAACTCCGAGTCGCGGTTAAGTATTAGCTTCACCTGGGGATTAATGTTGGCAAGTATGTTTTCGGAAGTTACTCTGCAGTTTCTTGAATGTCAACGGCGAAATTCCTGGAAATTTTATGTACAGGATGTTCATTTTCACCAAGAAACTCCAAACTTTACAAGGTAAATAAGGGGCCATAATGCGAAGGCTAACACAATGGTGCATATAGAGTCCGCGAATGTAAATGAAAGTGGTCTGCTTCGGTAATTTTTTTAGGAAATTTTTCAAAGAAATTACGATCGGAATACGATCCTGTTTTGCTTATAAACTCTATACATCATCGATAAGCGGATGTGATTCAAAGCGAAGAAAATTCGATAATAAAACTGATCTGCTCAACATAATGACACATATTGCTGAGGTCTTTTGGACTGCGATTGTTATGTCATTAGTTACCGTGATGTCTATAGCAAGTGTTCGAAATGCCCTCCGTTGCGCAGGTCAGGGAAGGCAAGTTCGTACTCAGTATTATACTTTAGCATATCTCCCAAACGATACTGTTTTCGAAATTTTATTAGAAGAAAAAAGTTATTGTATATGGTCACCTATCCATTGCTACCGTATGGCCCCTTATTTATGGGACACCCTGTATATCCGGCAATAGTTATGAAGGACAGGAATTTTTTTTTGTAATTATGTTGTTAGTATGATTTCATATCAATAAATCAAACGACTACTACGTAAAAATCATAGAGCTTTCATTGACACCAATATCTTGGGAATAAAACCAAATCGAATCATGATTAAAGGTAAATTCCGGAGCTACACAATTGCACTTTTTTGGCTGAACATTCTGTACATTAAATAAGTTTAGTAACCCTTAAGCAAGAACGCTAAATTAACTGTTCTCCAGAATTATATGAATAGAAAACAAAAGATCGACATTTTTATCCGGCGGAGAATAAATAAAGATAATTTCAAAAAATTATCAGGAAGAGTGATTCTACAGTGTGTCCCAAGATTGACTTCGGGATAGGTGTAATGACCCAAAAATTTTTGACTACGTATATCATATTTTGTAAACAAGTTTTGCTTGACCGAGAATGGAATATTATATGTATAATATTATATGTATAACATTAGTGCAAGTGGTATCTAGTTGGCGTAGTTATTCCAAGAAAACTATGAAGCATTGTAGGCAAGTGGCTTTTCTATTGCTTTCAGGCAACATTTTATTAAAATAAAATATTCCAAACTTGAAATTATGGCCGTATGCCAAAATTCATTGCATTTGAACAAAAATTATTTTAAATTTTTATTTAAAAAAATTACTAACACCATTATAAGAAAAATAACAAATACTCATTCAAATAATGCACCCCCAAATGACAGCATAGTTCCACCCTTCTTCTAAATTCTCTGTAAGTATTTCTTATTTCATCCACGGTTATGCTATTTATCGCTTTGCTTTTACATTGTCCAAATTGTTATTAAATGTATTATTATAAACTATTTGTTTCACTCTGCCCAAAAAATAAAAATCCATAATTGTAAGACCTGGGCTCCTCGGAGGATATTGTTGAGGTCCAAATCTTCCAGTCCATTTTTCCCCAAAAGTTGCGTTTAAATAATTTCTTATTAATAATGTGGAATGTGGGCCGCAACCGTCCTGTTGAAAATATGTTTTATTTCTTGTATCCAAATTTATATCGTCTAAATAATCTTGCCGACAATTTTGTAGTATTTCCAAATAAGTAAATTAATTCAAATTTCTGTCCAAAAAATAACGTCAAATAATTTTTTCATAATTGATAGCGCACCAAACATTAACTTTTTTTGAATATTGACTTTTGCAGTTTATTCTAAAATTTGGGACCAATACCGACAATTTTGTGACGAAACCACTCCATTGGTTGTGAAAGTAGCTTCATCGGAAAATATTATGCAGTTACAAAAATCTCTATTGTCCATACATTTTCCCCAACCCACAAGCAAAAATCCAAACGCTTTTCTTCGTCACTTGGTTGCAGTGTATATGGAATAATTTTGTTTGCTTTATAAATTCTTTGTAAATACGATTTGCTAATCACCATTTCTGCCGCCCTTTGCCTTAAAGATTTTTACCCATTGGTCTCAACGTCCGTCATAACCACAACAGTTGCCATATCGTCTTCATCAAAAGTTTTAATACTTTTCTTTTTATTTTGTATACTCCCTGTCCTGGAAAATTTTTTTACAATATTTTTGGCCGTGTTACTGGACAATGAATGTCCTGGAAATTGTTGTTGAAATCTTCTCACCACCCCTTCGTAATTTATTCTTATTATTAAGTCAATAGCACTGCACCACAAATATTTTTTGTTGGAAGGTCAACATGCTACTTATTTTGTTGACGTTTGACTCATTAATGTCAAAGTTTTGTTTGTCAAATGTTTTTTTGAATTTATGGAGAAAAAGGTATTGATTTTTCTTAAATAAAAGTTTAAAATTGTCAAGAAAAATTTAGATCACGATATCCTGTGATCACTTTTTGACCTAACATTGCAGTAGGATAGACAAATTGAAGCCAGTTTGCTACATAATAAGTCATCCCATGCAAGGCGGCCATGCGTGCTGTCATGTCGTGATCTAAACTTTTCATTACTATTACATCGCAACTGCGAATAAATGGGGCAGGTTGGTTTGGTTTGCACTAATATTTGGTGAAAATCCATTCTCGGTCAAGCAAAACTTGTTTAAAAAATATGATACATGTAGTCGAAAACTTTTGAGTGCTCACGCCTATCCCGAAGTCAATCCTGGGACACACTGTATACAAAAAAAAAATTAAAATTGAAACAACTACCGCCGAAAGATCAACAATAGAATTAAAAAAAAATTAATATCGACTGTTTTCCAGAGCCGTATGAATAAAAATTTCATCTGGCAAAGAATGGATAAAAATAATTAAAAAATAAAACTATCAGAAAGAATGATTAGATACGAAAATAATAAATAAATGAAAATTGAAGCAATTGCCACCTAAAGACCAATAAAAGAGTGAACAAAAAAGTAAATGAATGGCGACTGATCTCCAGAATCATATTATGAATAGAAAATAAAAGATCGACAATTTCATTCGGCCGAAAATAAACGGAAATAATTTTTAAAAAAACATTGAAAATAAAATTTTAAAAATTGTTTCCGTTATTTTCTTAAGATTTTTTGTTCTTTTAAAAGTTTTTGTTTAACGAAACACTTTCGTTTGTTTTATTTTAATTTACGTTTTATTTTTGACAACTTGACAATAATTGTGTATTCTTCACTGAACGCAAAAAAAAATTCAAGAAAATAGAAGAAACTACGTTGTCGGCTGAAAAACGACAAATTCAATGAAATAAACATGTGCAGGGTGTCAATTACCTCCCCCCCCCCTCATTCGGATTTAGAAAAATATGTTTGAAACAAAAACATATTTACACGGAGCATCACATAAGTGTGGGATAAACTAAAGTTCGTTTTTTTTTTAATGGAACACTTCAATTATTGTTGATCCCACTGTATATTTTATTGTTACAGAAAAAAAATTATATAATTTCATTTTTGATCTAAAGCTATCTGTAATTGTTTGTAAAAGAAGAGGAGACTTCTTGTGGCAATTTACAACGTCAAGAAAAAGGAAATAATAGAAAAGAACAAACGGCTCCTCAGCGAAAGCAAGTCAAAGAGAACAATTCTTTGAAAGGTAGAGCTTTTATTGACACCAACGTATTGGGAATGAAAGCAAAACGAATCATGATTAAGAGTAAATTCCGGAGTTACACAACTGCACTTTTTTGGCTGAACACCCTGTATTTTAAATTAGTTTAGTAATCCTTAAGCAAGAACATTAAATTCCTTAAATTAATAGACGTGGTATCAAAAGTGACTTTGTACGATATAATTTGTATTAAATTGTTTTTAATTTCAAGAAAATTTGAGTTTCATGGTAAATTTCTTAATTAAGAATTCATTCTATATTGATTCTAAAGAGGAGAAAATTTTTTCCAACAAAAAGATGCAAAAGTTTACAAACAGCGATTGCATCGAAAAAATTCGAATGAAATTGCAAAACTAAAAATCGTATTCCGAAAATTCGCAGTAACCATAAAAGTTTCGGAGCCAGAAAATAAATTTTCGCGTTTATTAAAGCGGCCGCCGCGATCCTATCGCAACTTGCGCGAACTAACTTAATAAACGCGCCATCGAAATAGTTCGGAAAGCTTTTAAAAAAGCGATACAGAGCGGACTATCACTGCAAGTTTTGCAATTAAAAGCCGAACTCTGGAAAATTAATTGTTTCGCTAATGGAATGCCGGCCGGACTCGATCCGGAACTTGTTTAATTTTTACTGCATCAATTTCGGAATCCCGAAAAACTATACCTAATTGCTTTTTCTTTGCCTTTATTCATGCATTGTGTGCACATACGAAGCGAATTTTTACTATTCCGGTCTTCAGAATTCCAAAAAGCCGTACGTAATTGCATTCTCTGTTTTTACGCTCATATACCATATGAGCGAGTACAAAGCGTTATTGCGAAGTTGAATTGATAGAAGGCGCTTGAAAATATCGGTGTGTGCGTCACGTCGTACCAAATATAAAATTGCGAGCTTCTGTAAATTTATGTCGGCCGGAAATAATTGAAATTTCCGAAGCTTCGCGCATTATTTGTATCACGTGTGCACGCTGCGGAATGCCAAAATCGTCGCCGCCCGCCCCAGTTTAACATGTCACGCTTCGTTAATTTATGGGGAATATAAATTATGAAAATTAAATATTTATCGCTCCTCCCCGATTTCATAATTCCAGTTACACGTTATTAGTAAATACTCGCCTAAGCACTTTGGTATATTAGAATTTACAATGCTCTATAAGCAGGCCAAATCAACTGGTGGAGGCGCCGGGTAATAACTTAAACCAAGAAATAAGATTGAAGGAGTGATCCCATATTGTCAGCTACAATATGTTGGGGATTTTGTTTTGCCAAAAGAATCCATGACTGAGTTATCACTAATTGCATTCGACGGTGATAACCGCAGAGCAAGGCCGTTGTGGCTATGCATTTGCATAGTCCACCGCGTTTCCAGTTTCGAAATACATTCAGATGCAAATGCTTCGATTTGCGATGATAAATATGGTTACGTAAACTCTACGGCCTCTACGTTTCGATCCAATTTTCATAACCGGATTGTCCCCCCTCCCCCTAAAATACGTGCGATCCTGCAAAAATATGGTTTTGTTTTCAAACTAAATTCTCCTATATATTACGAAAATTATAAATTACAAGTCCAAGTATGTTTTTGAATCAAATCCTTCTTTGTTCTTTGGAGCTTATACAATCTCTACATTATACAGTCCAAGTTTCTGTCTAAATTTAATAAGCTCTTTATCACGATCCGATGCGGTGGTTGTGTCACAGGAGCAAGTCCGGGCGAAGACTAAGGGACCCAAATTGTGTGGGTCCTTTAGTCCATCGCCACAACTAATAACAAAATCCGCTTGATATAAAGCTCACGTCCGTCGGACGTCTCACTTAACCGTATTAGTTTCGAGAAAACAGGCGAGGTGGGGACACCGTTCGGGAACGTGTAAACTAATAAAGTGGACGATTTGAGATTTGGCGCACGTTCGTCCTCGCCTGGCTCATGCCGGCCAAGCTATATCGACAAAAGCGGGCAAGATAAATATTAGCTCAAAACAGAGGGCGACGCCGGACTCGAAATTAACACACGTAAATGTCCAGGCCCTCCACCCTTTCCATCCTTATCTCTCGGGGTATGCTTTGCTCCGGATGACTCGCATATTTGGAGTTTTTTTTTTGCGAATTTACTTTACGCGTTTTCCGTGCTCCCTAAAAGCTATTTTTAAGTTAATATTGCGGGCGTGTTGTACATGTTTTATGGGGTTTATAAAGGGAAGAGAATTAAAAATTCTTTGCATTCTGGAATACGTAAAATTGTCGTCACTGCAATTAAATTCGCGAGTTATACTTCACTTGGCTTTATTTAAAACAAATTTGCAAGTATAATATTTTTTTTCGGCTTCAACTTTTGCCTTCCACGCAGTTCTAGCAATCGACAAGTAAGTTTCGGTGGGCGAAAGAAACTTTTGTAATTTCACACCTCCTTATCTCATTTCACATTAATTAGGTTCTGCTAACAGTGGCTCAGAAGCCGGAGCTTCTTTGGCGGCTCCGGATGTAACGCGAGCCTAATTACAAATTTAAATTCGGAGAGAGTTAAGTGCAACTTTTCCGAAGAAAACAAAGTTAAGGGCATGGTGGTACCACCATTCGAGTCGTGTCGTCGACGACGACTCCCTCATAAAATTTAATACGACGTAATTTATACGTCACTTTCTTTCTTGGGACAACAATGAGACAGGGTCTTTTATTTTATTCGACTTGTTTTCTTTTTATAAACTAACCCACACCTCATTAATCTCATCAACATAAAAAATATTTTACTATGTATTTTAATTATTCATTTGAAACTCAAAAAGATTTATAAAATAAAAAAAAAATGAGGTAGGGGATGAAATATCAACATACACATTTTAATTTCACTAACTTCAAATATTGTTTTATTTCATTAAATGTTCAACTATCTATCAAGAAGAATTCTAGAGTAACAAGTATTAAAATGAATACATATTTCAAGTAGGGCGCACTTCTTGCAGACTTCAATTTATCGAAAGCGTTCGCTTCAAAGGAAGGCGAACGTTTCCGGAAGATAATACGATAAATATTTCAAGCGCTGCAGGAGTAAAGATGAGAATACTCACAGATGACGCTCAGTCTTGCATTAGCCCTGATGGCCTTATGCATCCGTGCAGGTCCCACTTGGCATTGGTACTCGGCGTCATCCTCGAGGGACGCGTTGCTCACTCGGAGGTTGTAGACTCCGTGCCGTCGGTCTCCGATCACGGAGTATCTCGGAAAACCGGGGATCACAGACGAAAAACCTGACAGACATAAATTATGTTCGTTATTGAATGCAAATATGTTGTTGTTGCTGCTGCGCTAAACGGTGGTTGCTTGTGATACTGGGTTGCCAATATTAAATTTATTTTCATAAAATGGAACAAAAATACTCGAATTTGCATTTAAATTAAAATCGCTTAAGACTCCATTCAATTAAAAATAAAAATTTTTGCAAAAAAAAAACTATTTTGTTTTGTTAAACATTGTTGTTTATGTTGGTACAAGGGCGAGCAATTAACTCTTGCAAAACGGTGATTGTATCACTCACAGAATTTGCTGAATTGCTGAACTACTTAAGCCATTAATCTTCAGTATGAATCAGTACTAGTTGTGGAGGAGAAGGGAAATGTTTGATTGGAAAACCTTAGTATTTGCATAAGATAAATCAAAAAGTGATTCAATCACTGTAATTTACAGCAAAATCTGCAGAAGATGACGGGGGTTTACCCCTCTCATTAGGTCAATAACTACATACGTCTGAGTTTTTGGCAGATCGGTCAGAATTAACTTTGGTCTATAAAGAATAGTGGTGATGAAAAATATTTCTATCCATGTTACTAGCAACGGTAGCAATGTTACTGGACTTTCCATCTCTTCAGATTTCACTTTCCAAACAGAATCTGTAGACAATGGTTTCATAATAAACCAATCGTGGCTGAATCAAACAACCTTTTGGGTATGAAGACTGCCTTATACGTCCTATGTCCCGGTCCATATGCACGGAAATGATTTATAAATGGCCCAAAATAGACTCTCTCATACTCATTTACTGATTGATTCAAAATTGCAGATGTGGTGGATGCAGGACCCTATGGACGAAGAACCAGAATTGAACTAAATTTATCTCCATTAATTCGTCTCGATTTTTTAGGAAGAGGTTTATGTTATTGAGATACCTGTGAAAAACAGACCAACTAACATATTCTTAGGCGGCCAAACGACACTGACATTGAACTGGATCGATAGTGGTCTGGATTTGTTAAAGAACAATGTTCCAGTTACGTATATCAAGCAGAATATACTCAATTTGGGC
Source organism: Dorcus parallelipipedus (assembly GCA_958336345.1). NCBI lineage: Eukaryota > Metazoa > Arthropoda > Insecta > Coleoptera > Lucanidae > Dorcus > Dorcus parallelipipedus. Next base: position 18,642,938 of record OY284480.1, on the reverse strand, counting down.
AACAGTTTACTCCAGTATGAATCCAAGGCCATCTTTTAACTGTATAGAAAAGGTTCAGAGTCGGCTTTTGACAAAAGCTCGACTAGAAGCTACGTTATTTTTACTACGTTATTGCTAAAGCAGCTTCGCCCAAAATAAGAATGAAACCACTGTTGGAGATGAATCCCGGCAGGGGGGGACCCTGCTAACCGAAGCGTGGATCCAACGGCTTCGGCCGTAGGTGACCATTGTGGACGTTTGATAGAGTCCCTATGGGTGTGACGAGCCCACCGTCCCGAGTTGGCGTACCAGCGCCTGGTTTGCACGGAACCTAATCTGCAGGACGCGGCTTCGGTCGTGGCCGAACTTCCAACCAGTGAAGGCAACTGGTACCGTGGGGACCGGTTAGCCCGGAGGATACCCTCCCCTCCTCTGGAGTGGAGCGAGCAGAGGGGACCTCCGCCGGTCGACTGGGTTGGACTCACGGGGGCAGTGGTTGATAGCCCGCATGCTTGGGCTAGGGATGATGTCCATCCATCCCGACGTGTGAACTGCGGATCTCAGTTCCGGCACTAGCCTGGTTAGCTAGTAGAGATTAGATGGGTCTCCCTTGGCCAGAAGGGGCGAGGGGCGTGCATCCCCGGACCATTCTGGTAGCAGCGAGTTGGACGACACTTTAAAGTGTCAGCCACCGAAAGGTGGGCCCGCCCTGCGCGCTGATTGGGCGTATCTCAATCCGATGGCTCTGGTCGGGGCCCAAGCGGATAAGGGCTAACTTGCTCAGGAACCGCTTGATGAGCGTACGGTGTGTAACGGGGGATGTGGTCTGGTCTGGTCTGTTGGAGATGAATAGGAAAAGTAAATGAATCAGGTTCAATCTGTATGGATTGGGTTTGGTAGAAAGTATTGAAGACCACTATGTCTTGAAAATGAATCAGCATATTAGTTGTAACTAGGCCTGCAGGGGATCAAACCAAGATCTTAATATTCGCCAAAGCACACTTGCAATTGCTGGAACTAGGAGATCTTTTACCTCATAAGGTCCTCATCTTCAAGGAAAAGGTTCAGAGTCGGCTCTTGGCAAAAGCTCAATTGAAATCTAGTTTATTCTTACGATTGCTAAGAAACCTAAAGCAGTCTCGCCTAAAATTAGAATTGAACCATTGTTGGAGTTGAATAGGAAAGGTAAACGTACTCAAAGAATTACTGAATCAGGTTCAATCTGTTTAGATTGGATTTGGTAGAAAGTATTGAAGACCACTATGTTTTGAAGATAAATCAGCACATTATCTGAAAGTGAGCCCGTAGGAGATGAAACCAAGTTCTTAATATTGGCAAAATTACAACCGGGAGAACTCCAGCAACTCGGTTGACTTCGTTAAAGTAGTTGAAGCAACTGAACTGGAGATTAAACTAATATTGAAAAACTGACCCTTAAAGGTCTCAGTGGGAGGGGGAAGGGGGTCATGACAAAATGTTTATGAAACGTTATAAAGAGACTGAATTTATTAATCTTTGTCCTGGCAACACTTGATTCTTGCTGACGCTATCGCATCGCGACTTCGTTAAACCACCTAAATCCGCAGTGTCAAGCGGGTGAACTTCCCTATTTAGTGCAAACACGAACGCAGCAGGCTGCAGCGATACCGAAAACAGAGCAAAACCCTCCTGCAAATAAAACCTAACGAGGCCGCTCCAAGAAGGATATTTATTTCCTCGGGAGCGGAATTAACGAAGGAATAAATATTTAGAAACAGTCCCGTTCAGCAAAAAGGAAATTCCCGAGCCGGTAGTTGCTTGCCATCGATTAGTCACACTTCCCGCAGAAGTTTATCGCTTCGATTATGTATAACGGAACGGCGCGCTCTTTTTTCAGAGGTAATTGACATTAATGCGTCCGCGTTGCGAACGAACCGATACAAATTAGGTGTTCGACGTTCGTTAATAACTGTGATACTGGAAGCTAGGTGTATTTATTATGCCTAGACAGGCTTAAATTATGACACCAGGTGCTTCGGTTTACGGTTACCTCCGAGACACAATTAGTTTCCGTAATAAAAATTTATTGGCAGATGATTTCATTAATCTTACAGTCGATGAACCCAATAAGAACAGTAATAGAAGCATTAGATTAGTTTTTTATTCGAAAAGTGTTGTGCATAGTAATCAAATAAGTTTCTTACTTTTCAGATCATCTTCATTTTCTCTGAACTTTAAATTGAGAAATTGCATTTGCATGCAAGATATTGGCCTACATTTCCAAGTCAGAACGAAACATACAATACATAAAGTTCAGTAAAATCATGAGTGTTTAAAATCGGTTTGCTATGAAGATGCTGCAGATTCGACTCACCTATTTACCCCTGACTTGTTAAGAAATCCCGCGACGAAGTTATTTATCTAAGAGGTGTCAAGTTCGGGGACATACAGGCCACCGCACACATGCGTCGGTTTACTTTACCCTCGACTCGTCTAAGCAAACAAACAGGCATTGACAGGTGAATGTCTAACGTAATACCAAACAAATTACTTAGTTAATAATGAAACATAAACACCAAGCATTAAAACGAATGACGACGGGAGCGGCTGCCTAATCCGAAGGGAACAAGACAAACAAACACAAAAAAAATGTTTAATCAACCCCCCGACGACTTAATAAAGACGTTTTCTATTTCAGAACAATTTTCGAACGCAACTGTTTTTATAATTAGATGTGTATCTTATATTTTGAAATTAAGAACTCTGTGTACATATAATTATGTTATTTAAGTGAAAGTTCTGAACGCAACGAAATCAGTGGGCCTGTCATTAGGCGATAAGAAGACAATTCGCTGGTGTTTGTTCAATCAATCACGGAGTTTTGACAAGTATATGCCCAGTATACACCGATGTTTGCCTTAATCACAGTCAGTGATTTATCTACCCCCTCAATGCTGTGGTGTCAATAATCTCATTTCGAAAATGCGGGCGTTTCTCCGCAAGCTTCTACCCCGTCATTACGTGAATGCGTTTCCAGAAGTAATTGCCAATTTAAAAGCAATACTCTTATATATTATAAATAATTATGCTTTCGAAGTTGTGAAATTTTTTATTTTGCGTTCGACATGTTTCGGTAATAAACCATTATCAAATTTGTATTTCTGATTGTCGTACATATTGCTCTATACAAAAATTCGTCAAGCTCGTTTACCTTGATAAAAAAGAGACGAGTAATGGCAACAATTTATAATTCAAACGAAGCAGGGGTACATGTGTGAACGTATTTGTATTATTCCCTTCTCTGTTGATTATTTATTTCGCTTTCACGTCGTAATTACTCTCGCTCCGTGAACGTCGCACGCCAGCATTTTTCTTCCGAATCGTAATTACTTTCAATTTGTAAGCACGCAGATCAAACAAGCCTTTGAATGCAAAGAATATCAAAGCGAACGGGAACAAAATAGAAGGGAGAAACCAGAGACGTCAGAAATTTGGATTGCTTGTCTCGTTCCGGCAATGCAAACAGAACTAAAGACGATTCCGTCAGAGAGTCCAATTATAAATAAAGTTTGCGTTAACCAAATAATTCGTTATCGTAAAGCGTACGTAACGAATGCCCGAGTTTGAAAATTCATTTAACGAGCTTAGTGTTTACAACAATAATTAAAGAATCCTTGTCCTAATAATTTTCGGTGGTTTTTCTAAAAGCCAGGCAAGTTTATTTATTTCACGTGCACGAGATAATACGTACAAACTGGGTCATCGAGATTTCCTTACTGCAAGGAATTAAACCGTTGCCGGCACTGATAAGGTACATAGAATTAACTGGGGTTAGAAAAGTGCAAAATATTGTTTTAAGCTCGCCTTATCTGGTGCCCTGATTATTTGGGAACGCTGTAAAACCTCACCGTGGAAAAACTCTCCCTCCCCCTTAGGGTTTAATGCGGGATATTAATTAGATGGCGTAATTAAGTTAACGTGACGGGCGAGATCGAAGGACGAAGAAGGAGATCGCAAATAATTTTTACGCTTCGTTTGTTTAAGGCTGAACATTCAAAGGAAAGGCTGCAAGGTGATTTCAAATGCGATTATAAATTTATTGAAATCGTGGGTTTAAATCATTTGAATACTTTAATAATTTACACGGGATCAAAAGGTTAATTAATATGAATGGAGCATAAAAATATTGAAAAAATATATACCATATTTAGGAGTATATTTTTATAACCTCATATTTAAGAGAAATCCAAAACAAAAACTGAAAAGATTGAAGAAAAATAAAGCAAATAAATATTTTGCAGTCACGTTTCTGTTTCTATTCTAAATAAGTTCGTTTTTGTATTTTTAAATAACAGAATAAACTATGTACTTATACAGTATCCTGCGCACTAATGTTGGTAGCAATGTCATTATTAAATTACTAAACACTGTCTATATCCTAACCGGCTAACATTGTTTCGAAAATAAATCCGTGCTGGTGAAACACCACCCAATACATTCCGCAAATTAAACCGAAACGCACAAATCTAATTTGGAAAACTTCGTCCGCGAAAAAAAAAGGGCCGTAATAACGTCCTTACGCTGACCTTTGTCGAAATCGAATTCGGATGGGCCAGAGGAACAAATCCAATGGAGTCGGTGACCCGAATGATCGCGGGGGCGGCGGCCGTCGAAATAAAAACAGTCCCCGTCCGTGTTCATCGTCTTTTAACGTAAATATTACCTTAAGTTTTACGGCCCACTTAAGTTTACGTTTTTTCGAGCGTTACCTTTTTCGAATGCCGACATGTGTTTTTATGGCTTATCGGCCGTTAGTAGCGTATCGCCGTATAAATAAGGAGCCAACGACGGATATATCGCGATAAAGCGCACAAATTAAGCCATTCTGGTAGAGTTAATGAAGCTGAGCTTCGATTAATTATCGGATGCCGACGAAACACATTTCGGTAGAATTTTATTATTATTAAATCGTCCGCTGGTGTTCTGTTAGGACGCGATGAATAGCATGGGAAAAACGTCACGTGTCGTGGGAAAGCAACAAATAAAGCGAGAGCTTTCGTTTCACCCCCTTGTTGCTAGAGGACAAACTCAATTTTTCCTGAGTTATTTACGGATTGTAATTTTCGTTTTAAATTGGATAAACCGAGTTCATCAACAATACAAGTTAAAATGTACACTAATTTATCATTGAAGAAGCACTTTATCATCCGTTGAAAATTACCACAAAATTTTTATTATAACTGATGGGACAGATTGTAAAATCAATCCAAAAGTCTTCTTCGACTTCTGAATTTATTTTGTAACCTATCCGATCAATTATAATTAAAAATTCTGTAACTAAATCGTATCGTTCTAAAAATAACTGTTTTCAAAGTACAGTTACATTTTAATTGCATTCAAAATGATATGAATTATGAGATACAAATAAAGAAAATTAAACTGCTTAAGAGTGTCCTTTCAAACATTATTTATAAAAATTTCTTTTTTGTGAAATTAAAGGAAAAATAAAGTTAAATTCTTAAATATTATTTTATATTAAGTTATAGTTATCCAGTTCTTCGTCTGGCTACCAAACTGCGTCATAAAGTTGTGGAAGTTTAAAATTAAAATTGAAATTAGTTTGGATTTAAAGTCTAATACTATTCATCTCAATTGCATTATAAATATTAAAGTTATTTGTTTCGTCTTCAATTACCCCAATCTACGCTTACCCCACTTACGGCTAAAGCCGGATTTACATTTAATATTTTTTTATTATACCTGCATCAAAATCTCTGTTTTTAAAACTAAAAAACGTGCGAAAAAGAGCGATTAAAGCACGCCGTGTTTTAAAGTTGCCTAGGAAACAACACATACAATCTCCACGTTAACGATTCAAAATGCGATCCACAGGCAACTTTACAAAATGAATTTAAATTTTAATGTCATTCAAATTTTCATATTTTAGCGCAGGTATAATAAAAAATATCGTATAATACACGTGCATAAGAGCCTTTAAAGCACTTGCGCTTTTAAACCCGTCGCGCGTGCTTTAAAGACTTTCTTATGCACTTGTATTATAAGATACTATTTTAACTTTTAATTCTTTTTTCTTTCTTTTTTATTTCTTTCAATCTCCCATACAAAATTGTTGGAATTGGAACTGATTTATCAGAAGAAGAAAATTGTTCCATATTTTAACAGGTCCGAAGTGGTCTCTAAGTAAAAAAATTATTTCAATTCCAGAATGAGTAAGAAAATAAAAAATCAATATAAAAATTAATAGAAAGCAGCAACGGATACTCTTACATGATTTTCTAAATTTACTGATTAGTGTCCTCTTTAAAACACAATAATAAATGCTGATTTTTTTATTGATCTTGAATAAACTGTTAACCCACAGCGAAATGTCGAGTATTAAATTTATTTTACACACTGTCCCTTCAGGTATTATTATTGTAAATTTATGATTCTATTCGGTATTATGCTATTTGATCATTTGAAGGTTTACATAATTCCATTGGATTTTTTAGCAATTAAAGAAAAATATTTTTAAGAACAGTACTCTGAGAGAGAATTGAAATTGAAATTTATTTTAGAAACCCCAATATTAAGACTTAATTAAAAATGTACTAATAAAGTAAGATCCTCTGTTACAAATAATTTTCCAAATTTATCACAAAAAACACACCTCTAATTTTTTGCCTTTTTTTAAATGCTTAATTACCTGATATTTACTAGATCGAATTTCTGGTAAGAACGAAAGAATTTAGAGAAACTGGATAACAACAATAATAATAACGAGACTGGGGTAACGGTCGGGTAGAATATTGACAATCAAATGAGTTGACGGATGACGGGTAAGAACCAAAGGTTTTTTATTGACGACCAAATTCGGAAGAATTAAAAAAGTACATAAGTCGACGTTTTGCTGCACAGGGAACAGCTTACAATTAAAACTCTAAGTGCAATATAAGTTTTTTGTCCTTAGTGTTTAAGTCTATTGTTAACTGAATTGTTAGGTCCTGAAGAAACAATCTGTGCAGCGAAACGTCGACTTATGTACTTTTTTTTAATTCTTCCGAAATTGGTCGTCAATAAAAAAACCTTTGGTTTTTACCCGTCAACTCATTTGAATGTCAACAATAATAACATTTAACCAGAAATAAACTTATACCTAGACTTATACTAATATTTAGTAAAAACAATGCTAATGAAAAGACTAAGCAAATTCCGTAAAAATCACTGATTAAGTATTAATGGATAAATAACGAAGTGGAGACATCAGAGTAACGTAAAGGACTAACCCCACGTGTAATTAAAAGACGGGAAAACCATTTGGTACTATGGATACGGCAGATTGCAAGAAATCAGGATGGTGAACATCCCCAGAAACAAATTTCTAATAGATCACGAAAACTCAAATGGGGTAGCTCAATGTGTAGAAAAAACATACATGCAAGGAGTATAAAGGAGATATTAAAAATTAATTCTAATTAAACCTAGTCATTTAAAACACCATTTAATTTATTAAAAGAAAAAGGTGCTGTGATTGTAACTTTGGTATGTTGTATTTTCGTAAATTGTTATTAATGTTAACTATTGTAATTGTAATTTAATTTTAGTTCTGAAGATGAGTATAATTTAATACTTGAAAACGTTAAACGAATGTCACAGTTTGTATAACAAATTGACAAAATAAAATAAAATGGCTGTGAACCAATAAACTTTGAATCTATTACACAACCAGCCAAGAACCTGAGCACAATTAAAAGAAAAACATTTCAAAAAATTTCAAAGTATAGTTAATATCCTTTATTTATTTCTGCTGTACAAATTAATGGATTGCGTTCAATTACATCTCGATTATGTACAGTTGTGGCGATTAAAATTGTTAACCTGGCCCCTATGGAAATTACGTCTGTCGTCTCTCCCTCCACTCATATTTCCGCTAAAGGTCACGTGTCCTTCAATGAACTATTGTAAATAAATTATTATTAATATTATAAAAGAAATGTTGATTACTGACTCATTAAAAAAAATGTGTCGGGCGTTCTCTTGCAAATTTCTAATTTAGAATAAAAATTAATGAAAAATAAAAAAGTAATTCTAAAGGAATTTTACAAGCGTCACAGTTATATGCAAATACATACATGTTTTATTATTGTAAAAAGTGAGCAAATAAAAATCAGATTAGAGTAGGCGGTGCAAAGAAAATGTATGTCTGTGATTAACTGAATTAATTAATGTAATACATTCATGGACTGTCAAATTTATTGACTTTTTATTTAATCACAGACATACATTTTCTTTGCACCGCCTGCTCTAATCTGATTTTTATTTGCTCACATGTTATTTATTGAATATATACAACAATTTAATTCCTTTTTAACTTGCACATAATTGCCTTTATCGCTTTTTCTTTTTACGAATTGCTAATTTATAATTATTAAAAGTGAGACATTATTTTCTGGTAACACGTTTTACTCCTTTTTATAACATAGGATTAAACGAATGAATTAACATTTTACTATTGATCGTGATTATTTAAATTATTGAAGCTGCAGTTCATTATTGATGAGGATTATTTAAATATTAGTGAAACAATGTTTAATTACCGCACTTTCTTGCCACACAAAATATAATCGCAGTTTGTAAAATCAATTCAATAATCGACGTCTCGCTGTGAGGTTGATTTAGGATAAATAATAAATAAAAAACATAATAAATAAAATGAAGAATTTCAGCAAATTTTTACCAAAACTTCATGAACGTAACAAATCTAAAATAAGTACTTCACCTATCTGTACCTGGTCGACCAAATTTCGAACATCTTTTGCTAATAATAATTATGATTTTTATAGTAACCTTTTATACCTACAAATTTGACTTTCTCTTATGATTTCTAAAAATGGTAAGGCATTTACTTTCGATCAACAGGAACGTGTTTCTCTGAAGGCATTTTTGCACTACACTATTTTTTGTGCAAGATTTGTTTCAATTTCTTGAACAATTTAAATTTTACAGTAAATTGTATCAAAAATTAAACTGAATTGTAGAAATTGAACCAAAGAAATTATAAAAAATAGGGTAATCTAATATGGCTTTAGGAAAACTTTGTAAAAACTATGAGAAAACAAAAAAATATTACGATGCAGATGTGAACTCTAATTTGCAGTAATTCAAGAAAACATATTTCATGAAGAACCCCATAAAATATTCATAAATGAAAAGGAAAGAGTTTCCAGTAAAACAAACAACTCAAAATTGAAAAATAAACTTAATTTATATCTCAATTCCTTAGTCTCTCTCGCAACAGGAAGGAATGAAACTGTTAATCCGCTCCAGCAAAAAGGAGAATGGCATTAAGATTTATTACGAGTCGTATAAATAAACGATTACTCACTACTATAACTGTTAATCGCGAACTATAATTATTAAGAAAAAAATGATACCTCATGCCGTCATATATTATATAAAAGAGCAAGTTCTCACAAACAGAGCAACTTGATATCGTTTCAAAATCAGAACGTTAAAAACAATTTGTTTACCTTGAAGTGATAACTCAAAATTTAAAGTGATCGTAACTTAAAGAAATATCTAAACAAAGTGTGCTGCAAAACAACGAAAGAATAGATTCTGGAACCTAAAAATAATACATGAGCCAGATGTCCCTTATCAACGGCGAAATAGCTCGGATGTTTAAATGAAATCGGAGATTCATTGGCTAGGGGGAGTCCTCACACGAGATGGATGGAAAATAATGAACATGGAAGAAAATTAGAACTGCGTTAGGTATTCGGAAAAATGCTTTCAACTATTCGCGTTACGTAACGAATATTGCCCTGCAGCTTTTTTCCATTTTTACAACAACCTCCAGGTTACGTACTCGTAATAATTAAATCTGAGTGCATTTTACATATTCCGAACGCATTTCTCCTTTATCTACCTGCATTTATAGAACGGCCTGAAATAACGCGTAATTACAAGTTGCTCTTTGTCGGAATGTCTCTCTCTCTCTTTGTCGTAGCTGGTGGAATGTGGTTTGTCTCACAGTACAACGGAGCAAGGAATTAATGCCAGACATCATTGCTATTGCTGCCGGCCTGCTTCTCTTTGTATTGTTTAAATGGAAAACGGCTGTCTTGCGACCGCTTTTTCGGAGCACGTTATTAAAGTGCGTGTGGACTGTACATGAACAGGTAGAAAGGAAGTCTCCGGTTTGCCCCGGTTAAAAAACGAACAAACCATTTCCTTCACGAGACGCCAGGTGTTTTGCAGGTTACGTCGGGCACGATTAAAAAAAACTCGACCAGTGGCGTAGTTACTTCTAGAATTTCAATATGTGAAAAAAACCCACTTCGCCGTTAATGTCGAATCCGGTTGACGTGAAATTAAACTTAAGGATTAAATCCTCCGTTGTAAATGTCGTCGTCAAAGACGGATCTCAGCGGGCGTTGCACGTAAGTGAACGTGCATTTCGAAACAGGATACAGGTGCAGCAGCACTCTGACAGTACGCATTTCGATTGCCGCTAAGTAATTGGAAATTGCAATCGTGAACATTATTACGAACAAGCGCCGCTTTGGAAATGGGGTAATAAATTCGCAGTTTGGGGGCTTCGTTGCCTTGGTTTTAATTTACTTCCAATTACTGACTGAATTTTTGAATAACGGAATTGATTCGGGGATGGAGTCGAATCGAACACATTTAGAATCTAAAAAGCTCAAACGTTAATGTAACTCAAATATAAACGCCAAGATGGAGCAAACCTGGAGGGATAGTTTACTGCAAAATTGTTTTGTGAATCTCGATTGGATCAAAATTGGAATATTCTTATAATGTTTTGAGAAAAGTTCAATTCAATATCAATCTACATCAGACGAATCTCAATTGCTCTGGCAAAAAATATTCAAAAAGGTAAACCAATTTTCTTAACATGCATATGTCAAGAGTAAACGTATCATTTTAAATAAGGAAGAATTGAAGCAGTTTGTCAAAAATCATTCGATCCCCCGTTTATTTCAGAATAAATGTAGAAATATGCATCATAAAAAATGGGTCCACTAAATTACAATCTGAATTTCCTAGAGTAAAAAAAAATAAAAAATTTCCTTGTCTTCCTTGTTATGATGAACATTCAAGAGAGTCTCTTGAAAATGGAGAAAGTTGAAGCTATATAACCGGGACTATAAAAAAGAAAGGAAGCGAAGGAGAACATAAAAGTAAACTTGAACATCAAGATGACACAAGGAAGAATGGACACACAAGAAAAGAAATTCATTGAAACTAAATAAAAGTTTATATAGGGTGATCCGTGAAAAACTGACATGCCTCTTAAGCTCGTTCTGTACAGAAGGAAAACAAATGAACGAATTGTGTTTAGTGCTGTAAAAGTTGAGATACACTCTAGCAAATCACACTTTTATCAAATAAAGGGGAATGGTTCTTTGTGGTTCAACCTGTTTTTGGCTAAATTGCCTAAACTGGCTACATTCATTGTGACTAAGTTATCATAATCAGAGCTTTTTCAACAAAAAAGTATAATTTTTAAAAAGCTTATTGTTTATCAAGTTAGTTTCCGAATTATTGTTTTCGTTTACTTCATTCATTCGTGTAAAAAATTTCGAAATAAAAAGAATGGTATTAACGTTCAAATTAGGCGTACCTGCAGGCGGAATTGAAGTAATAAAAGTAATAAACCAACATTTTGTAATAGGTTATTTTTCTTGTGAACTTAAAAAAAGGAACTGTGGAGAATTTGATTAAGATTAAATTAGCAAACTTTATAAAAATCATGGGAAACAAAGAAAACTTCTAATAGCATGAATTTTGATGCCTTTTCACTGCACAAAGCCGATCATCTCACCACACCTTTGTGAACACTTTCAGCGTAGAGCTGATGATGTCTGCATGGCAGACGAAACACGTGTTCGCTCTTAAAAGCAATCACAAAGGAATGGCGGGGGATCTAATTTGTGATCAGTGTAATTGTATTCCATAGAATTAGCGTTGTTTTGATTTCAGTAAAAATTATAAGTTTATTATAAACTATTTTTTAAACATAAAAATGTCAAAAATAAAAAAAATAGTTCGCTTGAACCGACATCAACTTTTTAAAATATCAAAAAATGAAAGAAATTTTCAGAGATCGCTTAAAAAAAGTAAAAGTCAATTGAAAACAAAAATAAATTTCGTAGAAATACTAAAACATTTTAAATTCCTCACTGTTCCCCATTTTCTTTTTCCTTTTTAAATAAAATACACACGTGACTTGCTCCAGAATTAATTTAGATAAACAATAAATTCAAAGAATAGAGCAAAAAATAATAAAGTCACAAACAAACAACTAAACAAGAGGCATAATGAATTATTGAAAGTAAAAGGCAATTAAAAATAAATTTCGTAGAAATGTTAAAACATTTTAAATTCGTCACTGTTCCTCATTTTTTTTAAATAAAACACACATACGTGGCTTGATCGATAACTAATTTAGAAACACAACAAATTCATTAAAATTCAAAGAATATAGCGAGAAAGAATAAAAGTAAAGTAAGCAAACGTGACTAAAATAATTCTTCACTTATTTAGGTTGCTGTAGTATAACGCAACTGTTTACATCGATTTTTTTCAATACTCACGGGTTTCAGTATTGAAAGCGATTAAAAAAAAATGTGTGCTCTGCAAACCCAGTATCACAATTTCCGGCAAAATATTTGCCCTCCACCACTGCACAATTTTCAACACCATAAGATGAGACACTCGCGAAACACACCTAACGCATATCCATCCTTAGTCCACTGTACTTGTCCGGCCAAATTGGCAACTTCGCATTCAAGGGTGACCTCACCCCCTTCGTGCACCTTGACATCGCGAGGCTGCACCCTGAAGTACTGTTGTTGGGCAGAAACTGCACCGAAGATGAGTAGTAACGCCAACACTGAAAAGAAAAAGAAATTATTAATTTGATTTTAGATTGCTTAGGCGATAAACTGTTCCGGAAAATTGAACTAAAACACAATTACCCCCGCTTTTAATCTGAAACGGCATTGTAAATTTAAAGCTAATATCATAAAACTGCGGTGGTATTAGTGGTAAAAACTCGCGCTCGGATCTACGAGCAGAAGCAAAAGGCAATAATACGTACTGGATAGACTTTAGTTTAGAACTAATCCCCATCGGTTACGAATATAAATCTTAGCAGATTCGCCACCGCAGACAACTAAACAGTTCCCTGCCGCACATTTCGATAGAGAGAATTAACTACAGCTGGCCACTGGTGTTCATTTAATTATAATTTACACCCAGCTATATACACTGATAACGATTCCAGCCCCGAACTATAACTCGCTCTGTATCAGAGAAAGTACGGACGATTTATTAACGCACATGCACGCCGCCGGAATTTTTTCCGCCCTTATCGCGCCCGGCACACCGCGAAATATCGGTCAGCAAACCCTTTTTCGTATACGAAGTCCTGTCCACGCTTGAACGCGACCGTTACTCTTGCGAGTAGCAGGACTACTAAATCATCAATGAAGAAAATGTTAAGTTACAAGAGTGGGGAAGAACACGTTCTTCTGGTGGCCCCGTGTGGGGGATATATAGCTTAATATAGCTAGGCGTTTGTCAGAAGCTGTAAACATTTTTTTTTTCTAATTGGCTAGGAGCATATCCTTATCAAGCGCTTAAATATAGACGACTTACCTAGAGGAATGATAAATGCTACCCGAGTTATCGGAGATACAGAGGGAGGTTACAATAATGGCCATAATAAATATTTCATTTCAAACTTATAAGGCCAAGAATGTGGAGTTGTAACAATTAGTACTTTGCCTACTAGTTGCCTGTACACACGAATACCGCGCTGAAAATTTGTGTCCTGCAAACCTGTTTTGAACAGAAATAACTTTGTTAGTTTCGAGACTTTTTACCTCTAACAAAACAGGAATAGGAAAGTGATTGATAGAATCAAATCGAGATTAAATTTTTAATCGTCTTTCCGATATTAATACTACTTTTTGTTTATTTGAAAAATTTATATGCAGAAAAATTTGTTGAAACTTTGGTATATTTTTAGAACAGTAAAAATACACAAGATTTAAACATTAAAAAAATTGATAAAGCAGTCAAATAAGCTGCAACACACCAAGTCCAAAAATTTTTCACTGGTTTTAAAAAGCGTAATAAAGAAAGTTTTATTATTGAATTCGACAATTTTATTTTCTATATTTATCATAGCAAAGGAAATTCCAAACAAAAGAAGAAGTAAGGGAATGCATAAAACAACTTAAGAACTATAAAAGCGTAAGTATTAATCTCAAGGATCTGGGAGTTGGTAAAAGCAATTTGGGAACTTGAAAGAATTCCAGAAGAGTTGAGCAAAGTCTTAATTCTACCTCTACACGAGAAGGGAACCAACCAGGTTTATAACAACTATCGAGGGATAGCACTCTTGGACGTAACGTGCAAAGATGGAATATCTGGGTGTAACGTTTACATGTAAAGGAGACGAAGAGAAACAAATTAAAAAACGGTTAGCAAAAGGAAGCAAATAAATAAACATAACAATAAATAACATTTTAAGAGCGAATAACATATCAAGATCTGCAAAAATTAGACTCCACCAAACAATAGTAAAACCTATGCCTGCAAAACGTAGAAAAATGAACAAATAGGAAAGAAATAAACTTGAAGTATGGGAACGAAGAATGTTAAGAAACATTTATGGAGGAACATAAGAGGATGGAGAGTATAGAAGAAGAACTGGAGGAACTCGATAAAAAAACCGCCCATCATCCAAACAGTGTGGGCACAAAGAGCCAGGTGGCTGATACATATTGCCAGAATGTCTGACGATAGGTGGGTGAAGAAAGCCTTATTGGGAGGAGAAGCAGGAAAGAAAAGAAGAGGACGCCCTAGAAAGGAGATGGCTGGAAGAAATAAAGAAGGATCTGCGGGAGATCGGAGTAAGGGACTGGAAAGAAGAAACCAAGGAGAGAAAAAAGTGCAAAGATAAGTGAAAACCTCGAAGCCAAGGGCAACTAGGCCTGTATAGCTTGTATATTCATATACCATGAGTTTTTTATATCTCTAAACATACTTACATAAATATTCCTACGTTCAGTTTAAAAAGAACATGTCAATGCATTGCAACATATGGTAGCAATCTTCAACAAAATAAATGTGCTGTCAGTGTTAATCATGATTTAAATCCCAAAACCTTGAGAAAATTTTTGCATTTGCTTAGCACATTGTTTAAAACGTGAAGCAGAACATTTCGAACGTTTTTGTTAACAAAACAAATCTTAAAATTACTTTACTGAAATTCGTACACGCTTGCAATAGATTGATTCATTTTTTTGTTAATCTGAACATAGGAATATTTGCACTGTATGTTCAAATTAAAAAAAAAAAATCATGGTATACATATTTACCATCGCAAATTGTAGTAAAAAGCTTCTAGCTGAGAATATCAATAACACCATCTAGCTACATTACCTATCCAACATTATAAAGGGTAAAGAACAAGATAAAAACGTCAGAGAAATTTGAAGTCAAAAAACATAGATTTGCATGGCAATGCAAATATGTATTAACAGATTAGGACTCATTTATGAAAAGCAGAACGAAAAAGAAGCTAATTATATAGAGTGATTGAATTATGATGTCAATAGCAAATTGCCAAATAAAAGTAGTCCAAGAGTATAGGTTCCCAATTTATTATTTTTTTTGGTCCATCAAGCCCGAACAGTTCCAACTTGTAAATTTTACCAAATTTTTAGTGCCTTTTTATTGCCCATTTGTTTCTAAAGTTCCTGTACTATTCCAGGTCCAATAACACCTCCTTCAGAACTCTCCAGCGCCTACTTTGAGAAGCTGTGCTGTATACAAGATCATTACGAGACTAACGCTCACTAGTCAAATTTGGATATCAAACAAGCCAAGGCAAAAAATGATAATCTGAATGAGAGGAAAAGATAGGAGATAGTTAGTGGAAAGAAAAGAAAAGACATAGCTTCGAATAACGAAGAAGAACTAAACCTAATCCAGCAGGAATAATATATGTTTAAAGACTGTTGTGATTAGATTCGAACGTATAAAGGGAATGACGGAAAAAGGCTACAAAAACAATTAGACTCGGTGGTAATAAGAGAAAATAAAGATTGAAAGGGAGATAGAAAAGCGACACCGAGTACATTAAGCTACTGAGAATTACTAGACGTAAGAGGAAAGTTACAGATAAGAAAATTTAGATTATTCAAGCTTTGGGACTATTGGACTTGTTCAATGTTAAAGAATGAGTTTAAACTAAATTAGAATGGAGAAAAAAAAAAAGCAGCAGCCAGTAAAATTACAAAAAAATTGTATTCTGACAAATTGCCTCATTGAAGAAATTGAATGCCATTCGTAAGATTAAATTACTGCACCCATATCAATTAATCAATAATATTCAAAGAAGAATGACAGAGAATTGGCAAAGGAAATCAAGGTCTTTGTAATAAAATGGTGGTAAGTTAACTCCTAGTTGTTTAAATATGATGATTAAACTCGGAAACACGAAAAATTTAGTTGACCAAGGCCCGGTTTTTTCACCTCCAGTTATCTTTATGTGACGGTTTATTCTCGTAGTAATAATTGTGATCACAATCGTTACAATTATTGTGATCACAATCGTTACTATGGGAATTAATCGTCAGATAAAGTTAATTGGAGATGAAAAAACCGGGCCTTAGATTATGATGTTAATAGAACTGATGGAACGATAAAGAATTGCAACTTGTACAATATTGATAACAAGAGATTAGAATCTGGGTACTATCATAGTCTGTTGTTATACTCTTCGACGTTTTGCTGCCACGCTGCCAGCTTCTTGAAGGTCTGTTTACCTTTTTGCTGTCTATTATTTCCAACTTCTTCAGGGTTCGCAAGCAGCTGTTATTAGTTTCTGAACATTTTCAAAACTCACAAAAAAAGATGTTTATAAGTGAATAAAGGATTGGGAACAATGGGCAATGAAAAATTGAAGAGTTCAACGAAGCACATATTCTACTGTCGAAAGTGTACAAAGTTAAAATCGAGATTTAAAAATGTACACAGGGTGAGTCACTGTTCTGTGGTTTTAAAATAATTTTCTTATTTTTTAAGAGAGAGCAAAAAGTCTTTCAAAAAATTGCATTGAATGTTAAGGGATGCAATCCTTAGAATTTCTATGACTTGGAACTTTAATCGTTTCGAAGGGGCCGCGCCTTCTTCTGTTTCTTTTAATAGCATGGTGTATTTTTTATAGCAATTTATTCTTCAGGGGATTGTCACATTATTTCTAACAAAGACATAATAATAAATGAACGTAAGGCAGCCTCAATTTTTAATTAATTTTTGAAAAATCTGCATGGTGTTTCAATTGAAGTATCCAATGCAAAAACCGGCTTTCTCCATTTCTTGCCGAAATTGAGTTATGCATACAAGCAAGTTTTAGTCATAATTTTGAACTCTGAAGAACTGTATGTAAATGACGTGTTTTTTGTTCTCCTGTAAAATTAGTAAAAGTAGAGATAGCCGGTATTTGCATTGCACCCTTCAATTGCAGTTTCCTGACTGAATTAATTCGAAAATAAAGTAAGAGGTGTTCATCAGTTTGCAGGCATTTCCGCCCAATCAAATTAGCTTCAACTCATCATCACACTTACTCATCGAGTGCGTTACTTCTAATTTCTGTCTCTGGCGAGCATTAAAAATAGAGCATCCCATAGGGGGCAGACACCATATTATTAACGCTCAAAGCGGGAGGTACACACGTATTAAATTACATCGCGCACATGTTGCTTGAAATCGTCCAAACGACCGCTTAAAAACAAACATACGCACTTTTAACGACCATCTCGTCGCGAAAACCTAAATTCAATTCACTGGCAGATATGCGTCTCGTCGACTCGATGGCGACGCCTCTTGTGACCGACGTTTGATTAACATTGTTGATGCAAATCCACACAGAATTTTATGTTGATAACGAACACAAAAGAAATCATTATCAAAAAATCACCAGTGTTGAAAAATTTGAAAACTTTTTACGTTGTCATATTGCAGCTTCTGGAGGTAATAAAGGTTGTTACAATAGAAACAAACAGTACTTACATGTGCATTAAGATTGTCGTCGTGCTTTATTGGCATTACTGTTCTGAAATAGTAATAGTTTTAGTTACATTGTAAGTTTGTAGTCAAAGTATTCGTTAGATTTCAGAACTATCATGACGACATTAGAAGTCTTCGTATTATCATTTATCTAATATCTTAACATTCCATGAAATGTTAAAATAAAATATAAAACTTGAAGGGTTCAAATTACTTCAAGTATTATTATATTCTGTGAAGAAGAAAAAGAAGAAACCCCGGAGGTCTAAAAGTTAGAAACTGGTCCGGAATAATCTCATTGTTAAATCAATTGATTTAACGAAAAACTTTACAATTTCGCCTCGTAAACAGATACGCGAACAACAAAGTTTCTCGGCGGGCGGCGAAAAAGAACAAGAAAAAATAAATTTTCAGGAAACGAGAACGCAGAGAAAAAAAGAACGTTTTCTCTCGCGGTTGCCTTACAAATGTTTTATGACAACCGGGACGTTTTTGTCCGGACTTTTATCCGCCCCACACACGCTGTTCCGCGTCGCTTCTTGCGTCCCTCTCGCCAGAAAACAATTAAATTAAGCATTACCAACGCAAGACTATCTTGGCATTATTTATGGCGCGATTATTTGTTTTTACTTTGCTGTTGCTGCTGTAGTTACATGCCTGGCTCCTAATGCGCCAAATGAAGTGATTATTTTTTAAGCGGCAGATGGAAAATAGTGGAAGAAGTATCTGGCAGATGCGCCGTGGCAATTAAAAACGAAAGCCCAAGACCAACCGGTGTTTGAATATAATTAATGATATAATTGAACTTGTTAAATAATAAAAGCTACGAGTGTGTTCCGCACGCAATTATACGGCCAGACTGATTCTAGATTTTAATTGATAGAATTTATAAGCAAAGTCAGTCGTAAAGTTTTAATTTTTTCAAGACTTCTGCAAAGAATAAGAAAATTCTTCTACTTCTTATGGAACATTTATTTTTTAAATAGATCGATTGAATCCAATTTGAAGACAAGAAAGTAACTAGGCTTCTAGTAAAAAAAAAGTCCACAGGTTTACGACCTAAATCATTTAACCATGGTTTCTTTTAATTTCTTTAACTTAAAAGTGTAAATAGCAATTATGAAACGATTAGATTACTGGAACAGTAATTTACTTGATTATTAATAAAGGACAGCGGATGTGAAAAACGTTCATGAACACAGAAAATCAGATTCTGTTACAACGACCGAACGTGTTTTCGCAATAAATAACTCAGCTCCGTTACATACATAGTTGCGGTGGAAAACATCCAGTTTTAACTCCTGCAAATAATTAAAACTATGTTCACACATGAACAGAAAAAAAAGAGAGTTCCATGCATTCCATTTTTTTAAAACAAGCCCAACCGAAAACGACAATGCAGCATCTGTCTGTAGAAACTAATTGTAAGCTGCATCTTCGGCCCTTCTGTCTGTTCGACTGCATCTTAGGGCACAAAGGCAGTAAACACATGCACGTAGAATTTAATATGAAACTTTGGCCGTTACGTTGCGTCGGAATTTCGCCTGTAGTTTCGGGTTTTGTTTACAACTTGCGCAACATTAAAAGTAACAACATTAAATGCAGCGCCGGCGAACGTGGCGCTCCATTAAAATTGATATACGCTTCAGTGTATATTGCCGGCGTGAATTTAAACTAAAGCTGCTGCAGTTTTGCGGAATGGGATTTGTTGGCAGTAAAATTTTCCACTCTCCTCGTTCCACGCTGTAGTTGCCATCGTAATAATGCCCTGGGGTTAATTTTAACTTCGAACATGAGTAAATACTTTGTACATGTTTAATGTTTATTGCGGAGTGCTTTTATTACGGGAATTTTTCGCATATCATTAAAGTAGAACAAAATTAGAACAACTCTATTTCATATAACCACAATATTTTAACCACTGTATGCATTGAAGATCTTATAAATTACGAAGGAGAAAGATCTTTAGCTTTAATACTTCATCCAATTGATGTTGAAGAACCGATTGCAATTTAGAACAATTTAGATTTGAACCGAAAGAAAAAAACAAGAGATGTACTGTGTATTGGTAACCTTATACAAAGGACAACCATATGCTCTGCAATGTCTGTCATTTGATACTAATGCGTAGTTTCTCTTCCCATTTATTTTATTCGTTCGCTATCGAGTGACATTTCGCATTATGCAACGGATGTCGATGGTATCGGCCGACCGACTGTTTATAACAATATTAAGTCGGTGCGAACGTCAGCAACAATGGCCAACGTTTATTTATAATTGTATCTGATTAATTCTTTCTCTTCCGCACTTGCCTCTATTAAGTGCTTCCCTGTTAGATATTCTCATCCGGGGGACTTCTTTCACATAGCTTAGCGAAACCAAGTTCAACGCGTTTGGGTCTCAGGGATCAACGTTTATTTAATACATGCTGGGTTATTATTTATTGTAAACACGCAAGCACGTGACGTGATTGTATGTCAAAACTTTAAATCGACTGTGTTTCTTTGAAACGCATAAAGAAAGTAATTAGCAAATTCCACAATCACAATCTGCGAGTTATGTCGTTCATTTAAAAGCAACAACGTTGTTGCTAATTGTAGTGACAATAATAAGTTAGAGAAAAGTAGAAGTTCTTGCGATTTCAGAATTTAAATGCTCCTTAATTTTGCAACAGAATTAAAATAGAATTGCAAATGACGAAGAAAGAAGATGTGAAAGGTGAAAGAGATGGGGAGTTATACGTGAGAAGAGACAAAATAGCGTTTAAATGAAGACAAAGTCGTTCCTGTATCATTAAGTTAAAGCGGCGCAGAAAGCATTAAACTTGTTTTTAAAAATGTCGTTTCCAATTTCATATAAATTAATAATCCCTTGATCGATGTCGTGCCTGAAATAACTTTCCATTAAATACTATAATCGTAGTTACACAACAGCTTGTATTTAAATTAATACGCCCGATGTCTGTGGAGAAACCGAAACCACGCTCCGCACGTTGTTTTTCAAGAAGAAGAAGAAGAAAGCTGGCGAGGGCAGGTGAAGCCACGCACCTGCCGAGACAAGCTGAGGACGTTCAATTTCGGGTCGAGCTAAGTTGGCGTAAATTTGTTAATAAATAAAGGTCGTTACTCATTTTATTGCGTTACTATTAACTTGTAAGTTATGGAGAAAATTTACTTGTTAAGTGTAAGTATGTAGGTTAAAAGAAGCGACCTGTTTTTAAGAACACCTGCTGAAGTTTCTTATCGAAAAATAAAAGGATGAACGATAATGAACAAACTCAGATGAGATCAGAGTCTATGATCTATTTATGTACAACATAAAATAACGTCGGGCCTAATTAAAGGTCTCATATAATTGACGCTTTTGTTTTTGCTTTACATTAAAATTCCATGTAGGAATCTATTTCTTTCTTCCATCGTGATCTATCTTGAATGATATGAGTAAGTGAATCAAGTACGCCGCGATTAATTCCGGCGATAAGGTGAAAACGCGTTCAATTTCCTTTCAATCTCTCCTCTGTACGTCTGTCTGTGATTGAAACTGTGGGAACAGTCGATAATTCCTCGTTAGTTCCTCGTGCACGTAATAATTCGTGTGAGTTCGATCTCATCTTGAAATCAATTTCGAACGGAATGATATTTATGTATGCTATGTGTCAATTCCCTTGCAGGAAGTTATTGCTAATGACTATGTCTTCAGGAAGACATGTCTTAATTAAATACGGCCACGTAGGTTTCACTTGAATTATTGCCTTTTACAGTTTCAATTTCAGAATTGAAAGAGACTTAAGGAATTTTTGTTCTCGGTTTGATTTGAAGTCAACAAGGTGATACAGATTTATGTCCTGGGTGTAACCCTGCATAGGGTAATTCGTAGATGCTTTAGAGGGGTGAAATAATGGTTGACGTGTGCCACAATCTGTCGGACTGAGTGTCGTTTTCAAGGGCGCATCTGCCGTAGCAGGTGCTCCCCTTTCCTGTCGGTTCGTGCCCCACATCGACGTCACGTAAGGGTAGTGGAGACGGATTTCCTACCGGAATCCGCCGAAGCGTACTGTCACATCGTAATTATTTATTTATGCGCTCGTATCCTTGTGTGAGTCGTCTTTTGACTCGCCTGGCTCAGAGAGAATAGTAATGGCGTAATTTAGGAGACGTATCTATCTGTGTGATTGAATTGCATATTTTAACGTTCGTTTTTAATCAACGCCGAGTTGAGACTGTTTGGGGGATGATATCTGAAAATCGTGATTGGGGAAATTTAAATATCGGATCATCTTTATGAGAGAAGAAGTACCTACGAGAATTAGAACAAAAATAGAATAGAATATCTCAGTTTATTATGTTTGCCGAATTAAAAGAAACTACTTAAAATTTTAGCAATTATGGATAATAACTAAAAAAGTTTCCACGGAGTAGCACCAGCGACAAAAAAGTTTTGAGGAACTCTTTTTGCAAGAAAGGGCGAAACGTCGGGAGAAGGAAGAGTTGGTGTCGTGATACATTCGGAAGCCAGAAGATGGACAAGTCTTCACCACAGAATAACTATTGCAAATCCATCCCGCCGATAGATAGTTTCTTGTAAAACTAAATGACGAGTATTCTTTGTCTCATTAATTTAGGGTTCCACAAGGAAATGTTTTAGGTACCATGTTAGAGCAGCTCTTTACCATGAATCTACCTGGAATAACCTAAACCTAAACAAACATTTGAAGGTTGACTTGAATTTGATACAAAATTCCTTTGGGCGATTGCCCCCCTTCCTTGATTTTTTTCCTAAATGATTAACCATTCAAATTATAATCAACGAAAACTTTTTCTTTCTAGCAATCGTAATAATTCTTGCAACTTTAGTAACATTATACTTCTACATACGAATCACATTTAGAACTTTAGTTGTTTCAATAAATTCATTCCACCTAATTTATGAACCCCCTGGCCACAAATTCTTCATTACGGCAACTGATCTTGTAACGATAGTAAGATTAAAAGGGCGGAGATATCCACCTCTTAATAAATTGGCTAATGGCTATTAGACTAATAACTATCACGGAAAAAAATTATAAAAAATCAATCAACAATTCAGAAAAATCAAGTTATTCGTCGAATAACTTTAATAGGAGATGGATATCTCGACCCTAATTTTATCAACCTTGATTTTTAACCTCCTTTAATCAAGGATTTAGATTAAAAAAATCCTGTGACCTTCAAAGTCATCATTCAAATTAAATTAAACTAAAACTTGCAATTTGGTATCATTTTTTGACTATAAAGCTGGCGAAAGAATTTAATTCATAAATAAGTTTACCGCTTACCGTCTATTAAGCCATTTTACCGAACAAATGATTATTCTCGACAAACTATAAAGACATTGGAACACTTTACTTTCTTTTAGGAAGATGATTTGGAATAGTAGGAACTTCCTCAAGAATTTTAATCTGCGCAGAATTACGAAAACCTGGGTCCTTCATTGGAGATGTCCAAATTTATAATGTAATTGTCACTGCCCATGCATTCATTATAAATTTTTTCATAGTGATACCTATTATAATAGGGAATTTGGAAATTGACTCATCCCCTTAATATTAGGAGCTCCTAATATAGCATTTCCCCGAATAAATAATGTGAAACTTCTTCCACCTTCCTCCTAATAAGAAGAATAGTTAAAAATGGAGCAGGAACAGGGTGAACAGTGTACCCTCCCCCTTGTTCTCTAATATTTCTATCTTCAGTCTTCATTTAGCTGGAATTTCCTCCATTCTAGGAGCAGTTATTTTTATCACCACCGTAATTAAAATGCGAGCAACTGAAATTACCTTTGATCGAATACCCTTATTTGGGTATGGGCCGTTGTTTTAACTGCCCTCTTACTTTTTCTCTCACTTCCTGTCCTTGCTGGAGCCAGATTGTAATATCAATACAACCTTCTTTGACTCAGCAGGAGGGAGCGATCCAATTTTGATTTTTTGATCACCCCGAAGTTTATATTTTAATCCTACCGGGATTTGAAATAATTTCCCATATTATCACCCAAGAAAGAAGAAAAAAGGAAACTTTTGGAACTCTAGGAATAATTTATTCTACAATACCAATTGGACTCTTTGGAATATTGGAACATTGGAATATTGACCAATAATAAAATCGTTTCACAAGTTTTTGACAAGCTAGAATTTCATTAATAAAATTCAAAATTGCATATCAGTTGTATGAAAGGACAGAAGAATGCGTTACTTTTGGAAGTACCATTCTTATTCTGGTTATTAAAGTGTTCATTTTTGAAATTGTAAGTCTGCATTTACAGATTACAAAGCTCCATCATTGACTTTCAAGGTATTATTAACATTATATTGTGAAGAAAACGCAGTTGTAAGTTGTAAGAAATTAACACTGAGAAATCGAGGTTCTAAAATTAATCTCAGCTTCACAGGTATGATGTCGTAACGTGACCGGATGTTATACTTTCATTCAAGTCATCAAGTCGAAGAACAGGTTTCCGAATACGCCGAGGAAGGCACTAGTCGATGGCCTCTCGATTTTTATACCTCAAGCCACTGCCTTCTGACTCGTAAAACCTAACGATCGCCGAGCAGGAAAGTTCAAATCGGAAACGCATGTGCCTTCAGCCAATTAACGCAAAGGAAGCTTTCATACATAAATTGATATTATACGCAAAATGTAAATTGATTGCGGTGGTTTCGCTAGAAACGCCAGTTTGAAATATCACGCGTTGCTACCAAGTTATGGTGGCCGTTTATAAGAAGCATTTAATAATTCATTCCGATCGACCATCAGCAGCATCTTCTGCTGTGCTGGAGGAGCTTTCGATTTTTACATCGACCGGTTTTTGTAATGCAACAGATCTAGTTTTACCAGTGCAAAACGAAAATAAATATTTTAACCAAACAATGAGATGTTGGGAATTGAAAGCTTGACAGACCTGTTTTCACGCACTAATAAACTCGATCAGAGAGATATCCACGCAAGCACCATATGGATCGATAAAAAGCAAAATTGAACAATAACGTTGTATTGTGCAGAAACAGATATATCAATAACGTAGTGAGCACTTATCTAAACGCAAAGCCAACGTATTTTTAATGTTAATGATACGGTAGGCTTATTCGCCTGTCGGATAACTATTAAGCTGAAATTGTTTCCCCGCCGATAAATAATGGCCGTATACACAGTAGTAATACGTATAATAGTAATTACTTAAGATGCTGATAGTAAATAATAACAATTCACGTGGAGAAATATGTGCTTTGGCTAAAGCAGCTGCGTATCTCCCCGGGAGATCAATGTAATTATTGCAATTATCAGCGCTAAAAGTTGGCGTGTATTCTATTAAGATCGGGTTTGTTTCGAAAAATGTGGAACGGAAGTTCGTGTGAGTTTATGTGTGTGATTAGTTTATTTTTGACAGGACTAATTTTCGCCTAAAGGCAAAAAATATTATGTTGAGAGAGGATTTATCATAAAAAAATGTGCTTTAATGTTTTCTGATTTAAGATTTTCTGATGGTGATCTTTTCTAATAAAATAAACTTCAGATCTGTACTGTAACTAGCAATTCAAATCACTTTCTAAAAGAGTTCTATTCGACGTTGTTTAACAAATATCTTCCTAATGATTTTCGTTCAAATAAATTTAAGGAAATTAATCATAAGTGCCTGAAGGCGCGCTTAAAGCTAAAGGCTTAAAACTTTAAAAATCACTCGTCTTCTGATAAACCTCAGGGATCGCATGTAAGACATAAAATTACATTCAGCTTCGGTCTACCGAAGAAGCAGGCAACACGGCTCTAATTGAAGAGGACCAATAATTAAGCCGCGGCCTCAAAAGTTCATTCACGGAGCGGCCGGCGTTCCCACAGCGTTCTCATCATCTATTATGGAAATGTTTATCTTCTCTTTCGAGGCGACCAGTTTTTAATGTCTTGTACGAGTGTAAACTAGACTTCCGGTTGTCTCAAACTAATTTCATATTTATTGCGTCAGGCTAATCAGGTGCGTTTACAACTTGAAATATCGTCGGATGTTTCAAATTCGGATTAGGGCTTAATTTACCAACAAAGCGTAAAAAAATCGACGTGTTACTGAGATACTGATACGTAGTAGTTAACCTTGGATGTATTCGAGATAGAAAAATTTAGTGCAAGTTCACTGTTACCAGTTACCAATTTTTTTAATGTAATTACAAGTTTTGATAAAATCGATTGAACTCAATTTTAAAAAGTTGTTTACGGGATGCAGAATTTTTGAAGATTTTCTTTTATTTTATATTTCGTCGAGCCAGCATTCCATGTAGGAAGAGTGCTAAATGTAGCCTGTATAACACATCAGCATAGTTAATAACACACACCTCGTCTTTCATCAACACGTGAGTGCCTTATTACACCATCAAGTATCACTTACGTGAAAAACTCTTTCGCACATTAACACTTACAAATAAGCAGCATCTCACGGTCTTAATTTCAAGCCAGAATTCTCTAACGAAGAGAACTAGGTAATGAACTGCGCGATCATAATACACGTCGGAGAGAAGGGCAATTTCGATTCCTCTATTTGCTCTAATTTGCGTTAAGCAGCGAAGAGCAAATATGCGCGGTAAATGATACGGCAATCGTCGACCTCATCCGTTCTGCAGACGGGAATTATTATTAATTGAAAGAAGAAAATTCCGCTCTCGAACTGCGTGAAATTCATCTCTGACGAGGTAATAGATGCGTTTGCTGGAAATTTATGTTGCACTTAAATAGTTTCAGCTTGAGTGCACGCAGTGAACATTAAAATTATGCATAAATAATTTCGAGGATCAGGTGTTGTTTCCCGGAACCAATTCGAAATTGAGCCGATGTTAGCTTTTGCATGGTATCATTGGCGTGATTTAAAAAAAAAGAAGATAAATCTAACTCACGAGTTTTATTGCTGCTTTTTGTTTCCGTTATTTGCACCTAAATGAGGGAAACAATGCCAAACTACCACGAGAGTGCGAGTGCCTGCCAAGAGAGTGCATTTTAAACCGCACCTAAGTCGATGTGTAATATAAATACAGTTGTCTGGCTTTTTCCTCTGAATCCCAAAGTACGAGGTAGACCAAATCAATGTAAGCTGTTTTAACAATAACATGCCCTAAATAAATTACACAGGATGCTAATGTACAAAATTTATATCACAAAGGTATGAAATTACTTTCTCGGTTGACATTTCAGAATGAAGGCGAGGTATTTAATGTAGACCTGATATTGAAATCGAAGCAAATTCCAGAAATAATTCAATATGTCTCAATGTATTTAGAAACCTTAATTTCACAGTCACTTCCTCTGTTATGTCACAAACATTTTCTAGGTATTAGAATAAATTGCTTTTAATAGGTTGAGAATGAAAGCGACGTTATAAAATTTTAAATGGGCGTGACCGATACGTTTACTTTAATGTAGACCGTCTTGATTAGTTATAAAATGAATTGGTGATACTTATATCTAACAAAAGGAATGAGTACATACATTGCAAGTACCTTATATTGATAATCATTGTTAGAATACTTCATAATTGTATTTCAGAAGTGAAGCTCACAACTACTTTTCGTAATTTAATAGAAACACTTCTATTTTCCAAACTTTCCTTGACTATTTTTCTAGGAATTCTGTCAAATACTTTTTCTAGATCTACAAAGTCCTTTTTATACTGCCTTTTCTCATAATTATTTAACGGTGAATGTATTATCCTGCGGATGCTTTTGTATTTCCTAAATTTGTTTGTCCATAGATTTGTTTGGAGTCAGAGGTTTAGAATTTCTGTCACTTGAACTCCCTTTATGTTTCGATAAGATCTTATTTTTACAACCCTTAAGTTCAGATCTTACATAATGAATGCCTCTATAGATTTTGCAAATTGTTATGACCCCTTTTCTAAATACATATTGGCGAAATTTTCTCCACTTCCCATCTTTCGATATCTTCCCTTGATCCCAAGGTTGCAAATGATTGCAAATGTCCATGAGCAGCCGTATGCCTTTAGCTCACATATTTTTTCTTTTGCTTTTCTTCTCTGGTCTGATTATGCCCTACTGTTTTCCCTTTCTTTAATCTTTTTATAGAGTCTTCAACTTTACTAACTTCTCGTTCAATTTTTAGTGGTTCCTATTCATTTTGATTATTATTATAAATAATAATTTCTTTGTGCTCCGTTAAAGCTTCGAAGTCATTATTATCAACTTGCAATTTTTGAATATTTTTTTTTAAAATCTGACCCTCTCATTAACTTTTTTCCTTCCTTTTAATTCGAAATCCACTTTCAAAGAAATGAACCTAAATCGAATCGAAAATATGCCTCAAAGCTTTTTTTAAATGAGAAAAATATAGACGAAATAAAAAAAAGGATTTCATGATGAAGGTCATGCTTGCTTGTGGAGGAATTGAAAGCAAAGCTGATTAAAACTCTTCTTGTTCTTCTTTCTCCCATCCCTTAAGTCCTTGGGAGCATCGAGTTTAAGTTTGGTTTCTTATGTCTAAGTTATTCTATTCTTAGCCTTTTCTTCTTCTTTCCACTTTGCTCTTTATTTCATCCATGTTTTACGAAATCTGTTTGTTCTTTCCTTAGCTCTGCCTGCCTCAAATATTTTCAGTGTGATTCTGTTTTTATTGCGCCCAAATCCTAACTTAATCCTTCTATCTTGCTACCTACCTTTTAGTATCTACCCTGTATAAGTTGCGATCGTTGGGGGAAACTCGGCGGTGTTGAAGAAAACCTACCTGGAATTATGCGCAGCTCAGTGGAGACGGGGTGGGCTACAATTAGATTGTCGGTAGCTCGATACCTGGATGTAAAAAAAGGAGCGGCACCTAGCGAATATAAGTTCCAAGTAGTACGGTGAAAAACGTGGCACCGCTAGGATTGCACACGTAGTTAAAAGTGTTAGAGGTTCCCTCAGATTTAATAACCACAAAGCGTAAGTGCTTGTCAGACACCCTGTATATAAAACAACTATCGGTCGCCCTGTATATTGACAATAAATAAGAATACGAAAAACGGTGATGCAGTGTTTATTGATACGCAACAAAATTTTGGCCCAATAAAATGAGCGAAACTAAAATAAATTTTGTCAGAGGGACAGTAAACGTAATAACAAGAACGAAACTTTATAAAAACATGGTTCTTAAGGAACCAAAGCCTTCGGCAGGCAAAAGCGGTATTACGGGGCACCGAAGGTACCCAATAATTAATTTATACACACGTTTTAATAAAAGTCAAAGGGTTACTGCAATACCACACTCGAATCCCACGAATTCTACGTTACGTTCGGTTTGCAGCACACGGCAGTGGCTCGACCTAGATCAGCAGCTTTTTCAGGCATTCCGGAGCGACGAATGACGGTGTAACAGTAGAAGAGGCTCTCGGATACGGTGAATATTCACGCCAAAACTCGTTCGGGGAAATCCAAACGGCTACGTCAAGGTCACGAAGAAGTGACGCAGATTTTTCAAACTTAACCTCCACCAAGTTGCTAACGGAGGAAACACGAAAGTAAGTAAAAGAGAACAACGAAATTGAAGCAGAACCAAAAAGACTTACCCCTTTTAAAATAAGGGCCCGAGCTATAAAAAATTGCGTGGTTCTTCAAACTAAATCCACGACACAGACTTGATCTGCTATAAAAGCACTGGATTAATCTTCCAGAAGTCGTTCACGAACGATAAGATCTTCAAAAGCCTTTGGGTGGCCAATTTCAACCACAAAACACAAAATTAGTTCTACCTAAATGGCGGCCCACCGCTCATGAAGTGTCTTGAATCAAAAATGACTTTTAAGAACCACGCCGAACCCGAGCAACCTGGAAATTGAAGATACGCCTCTTCCGCCCCGAATTCCAGAAAAATCTTCAGTGTCCCCAATTGTCATGGAAAGCGACTAGAAACAACTTACAAACGAAATAAAACCAAAATCTTAGAGTTTGCAAGCAGTTAGAGCGATCATTTAAGCCAAAGTAGAAACAAAAGATAGGAAATCGGTAACGCAAAAACGAATTCTTTCCCATATTTGGATTTGGTTTATAAAAGTACTATGATTTTTTGTTACCAGCGTTTCCAGAAGTTTTATTCTTAGTCATTGTTTTTCTTTTCTTAAATATTTTCGGTAGCATTCTGTTGTGGCATTCCCCTTCATTTATATTAGGTGTCAAAAGCAATAAATATGTTTTCTGTGTATCTTTTTCACACTGATTTCTCGTACCCTAACCTTACTTATTTGATTTCGCTTTACTTTTTCGTATTTTCTCCAAATGCCATTTCCATTATAGTCTTCTTACTTATCAGTATCAGTTTCTTTTGAGTTACTTACAAATAACTTTCATTTGAATGTAGGATGACCGGCATTGTCAGCATTGCACAAGTTCTGTTTTATAAGTTGGTCTAAGTTCATTTTCTTCTATTACGGTATTGTTCAATGGATGTTTTTTCCAAATTCATTTTTCCATAATTTTTTCACAGCTTTGGGGTTATTCATATTTAAATATTATCTCCAGTTTCCTTTTTTGATATTTTAATTACGTCATGTTTATTTGGTCCTGATTTATCATTCATAGGTATATTGTTGCTTTATTTTTTAAATATGCATATTATTACGATTTCATCTACTATGTATATTAATGGGTTTACTTTTAAATAAATAGTTGATGTGCAATTTATTTATTTTATGTTAACAACATCGTTAAATAAATACTTTTCTAACAGAGACAAGAAATGAAGCGAATTAATTTAAAACAAACTCGATCGCACTCATCCATCCATAAGAGGAATTTGAAAAAAACAAGGAAATCAATTACGCCTCATAAAAAACGCGTGCAGGAAATTAGAAAAACCTAATTACAATATTCTCATTTCTTCGGTGTAACAATTTGTTACGAACACTTTTTATTCCACCGCGTTCATTCATAAAGCGAATTCCTCCTCTATTTGCTCGGAGGACGCACGCCGCTGCCGCCGTAAAATCACCTTCTTTCTCATCTCGCTTCTGCTTCGAACGGATTCGACTCTGTTTCGAAATTCTCCTCCTAATCGGCCGGATCATAACGGAACGTGGCCCCGCGGCCGCAAAATCCGCGCTTAATTGACGCCTTCCGTCGAAGACGTCTTCTTCTCTGCCGCTTTCATTCAGGAGTCCTTTGAAATTATGGACCGAACTAATACAAGTTTGATGTCTGGTCGTAACTACACGTTAATGATTTAGTGCCGGAGCAAAAATCCCCGCGTAAAATATGGCATAAAATCTATGCCTTCGGGGCAAGCAAGTAACTTTGACGTCACTCATTCATTTCTAGGTTCCCACTCGAATAACATGTTCCCACGTTGGTTTCAAAGTTAGTTGAGTAAAAATCGTAAACACCTTGCTCTTGGATTGAAGAAAATTATATACTTCGTTTGCGTAATACGCACACAACAGTATAGGTATAATATAGGTGTGTCAACTTCAACATACTTTTGTGTGTAAGGTACTTGCTGAAAGATAGTTTGGAATAAACAAACTTCGTGTCAATTGTTGCTGAATAATATTTACCGGAATTGAAAATTTATTTGAAAAGGAAACCGTCGATTTGTAATATTAATAAATCTGTAATGCATTGCCACAGGATGCTGGGCAAGGTTATTTATACCACCCTACTTCTACGAGATCAAGTCGTAATAATGAATTAATGGAGTTACCCAACCAGTTGTTCGCCGTAAAAATCAATTTGTCCGTAGCAGGCTCTGGCTGGCTGAAGGTCGGGTTTCGCAGAAGCAAAACGCTGATCTAGGCTCGAACAACATGATAATGTCGCGTGTATCTGCCCTGCTTTTATATCGACTAGAATTTACTAGTTGGATCAATTGATTGTGATACAACGTCCCGTTTATTTATGGCTCGTAAATAAAATAAATCCTATTTGTTGCATATTTCTTTCTTTTTAAATACAGTTTTTGCATTTATAACCAATCAAGTAGGGGGATCGTAAATAGGGTTGTCGTTCAACAAATCAGTCTAAGTATTGAATGAGTTAATTTTTCCGTAATTGGTAACCCCCCTACAGTAAAGAATGGAAATGGAAACGTTGATCCGAACGAATTAATTTCCTGTCTCGTCCAAGTTAAAATTTAATTAACGAATTTTATTGTAAACTAACAGCCTTCGTTCATTCGATCGAGACGCCGCGAACGTTTCGATTAAACTAATTAAACGAAATCAAATATGTATTTTGCCACACTGAACAAAAACAACGACCCTCGGAGCTCCCGGCCCCAACTCTTTTTTTTTCGCTTTCAAATATTAACGAACTAATAATGAAGCCCTTTGTACCCGGCAAATATTGACGCAGTAAAGTGGTGGCGGCGAATTCGACCGTTGTTCCGTGTTTATTTGTTCGGAGACTCCGTTTGCTCCGGTGATTCCGGGCGGAGAATCGAATGCAAACATTTTTGTCGGGGTAATAAATTTACGGTTAATCATATCCATCCATTAAAAGCTGCGGCTTTTGTGCGCGTTTGAATTATTTGTTTGCGGAACGAGGGCGCGGGCGATGTTTGCGAAAACTGTAGCATCGCTAATTAAAATTATATCGTAAACATATATGATAAATTCAATCGGCGTTCGCATGAGTACGTGTTATGCTGCCGGAACGTGCCCGCTTCGCCGGACTTTAATTAACCTATTTCCAATATTACCGGAACGGCTTTGCCCAATAAATTATGGATTTATTGCAGAAAATTCATCAAATACTTGCTATCTAAAATAAATGTTACAAATTCT
The DNA here is from genome assembly GCA_958336345.1 of Dorcus parallelipipedus. NCBI lineage: Eukaryota > Metazoa > Arthropoda > Insecta > Coleoptera > Lucanidae > Dorcus > Dorcus parallelipipedus. The sequence continues at coordinate 18,610,091 of OY284480.1, read as the reverse complement.
AATTCGAAAAACAAATAATAAGTCCCCCATTTAACTGCTCAGTTTCTATTTTCAAGAGCTACTTACTTTCGGGAGGCAAATTTTAAATGATTGAAAGTTATTTCAATCAAAAGTAATAATGTGTGTAATTTTCACGTGATCATGAACTTCAACACTATAAGATAATCCTAACATGGGAAAAAAGAGAAAAATGATATGGGAACATGCTCGAATGAAACCGAATTAACATAGTAATCTCTACTTATTAAAACGACCATAAAATTCTGCATAGAAACAGCAATTCAGCACACCTACCGCTACAATAAGCATTATTTTTCCTCGACGCCGTTTTAATTTCACTGTTTAAAGAAAATTGCGCTGGGAAACTCCGGCGGATTAACAACTGGGCCCCATTAAAAAGTAAAACAATGGGCCCGGCCGTTCGCACAATGCCTTTCTTTCATTACCGAACAACAATTACAAGTTTCTCGTTATCTGCATGCATCGACGTCGTCGGATTCTAAGATTTATTTATCGTCGGGTGCTGCTTTCTGTGGCGTATTGTTCGCTCGTTCGGTCGCCTTCGAAATGGTGATGGGGCTTTGTGTGGTACGTTGTAAAAATCGGGCCATTTTGCACAAGTGCAGGATTCCCACGTATATTATTCAAGTCGTATTTATAACTGATTGTGAGTCGTTCGGTTTGTTTCGTTTCTCTTATTGTACAGAGCTTTTCAGGTATACATCAAACCAAACGGAAAAGAAATGAATATAGACTCTTGGTTTTGAGTGTACGTAATAAAGGAGCATTGAACCAAACCAAATTTTCATTTATGCATGTTTTTATCATAGTCCTACATTATGTACTTTTTATTCAAAGAAATGAAAGAAATTTCTATCCTACTTCCATTTTTCTAATTTTCAAAACTTTTCTCGATTGATTTTAGGAGTAAATGTGATCAAATAAATCACTTTCTTACAAATTACCAGATAATCTACCTCTTCCTTTACTTAAACCTGCATCAATAAATTCAGAAACGACCAAAACAGTTATCCTAATTAGCCTCAAACACAATCCGTTCTCCAACATCTATTTTAAGACACAAACAGGAAATTGTACTGATGTTATTACCACTGCATCGGCAACTTCCTATTCCCATGTTAATTCCAGTATCAATCTTCCATTGAGCAAGCCACGCAGAGGTAATTGTGTTATTAATTAGGATCACAGCGTGCTGTTCCGCTGCGACAAGCAAATGTTTATCACAACAAAATCAGAAACAAGCTTCTGCAAAGACGTCAGTCATCATCGATGGAATTTGCCTGATTTTATACGTAATGATCGTGAAAGTGCGACTTTGCAACTAAAAACCATATGAATGAAGGAACGTACGCACATTAGAACGCGTATGTAATTACTACGACAGTCGAGAAGTTAATCCGATTTGCATTCATTAAAGAAACCCGTTTTAGCTAACGTTGAAGTCACTGACTTGTTTATCGCTCGAATTTAGCCATTAAAATCTTGTAGTCAGTTCGTTTTGAAGCGTTTCGTTTTTATCAGACCGCAAAGTCTAGATTTTGTTCTGCACCCGATAAATTTGATTCAATTTGATTTTTATTGAGTGCGGCGAGCGCAGCCCGGATGATAAAAAGAAATCGGCCGGTCCGTATTGACACTTGTTTTCCTGTTTACGTTCGGCTTCTTTTTGCGGCCGTTCTTTCCGGCTTTCGGAGGATGTAAAATTAGATCGGTTGCGTAATATGCTTTTTCATGCTTGTGATTATAAATGCAGAAAATCTTGTTCCATCTATAAACTGTAATAAAATCAGTTATTTTTCAGTTCACCTTGTTTAATTGTAGCGTGATTAGATCTGAATATATGTTGCGACCAAATCACTAAGTTCACCATCCACGATTTTTACACCGTATAGATATAGTTTGTAAGTTTATCGGTGAGAGTTATTTTGAAACAAAGAGATTTATTTTGCACAATTTATTACACTAAATAAGCAAACACTTAATAACAATTACTAATAATAAATTACACTAAAATATCTTTGTCGGCAAACGGCGGCGCGTTATTGTGCAGTCTGCGGCAGAAACCTTAGGACACTGTCGTTCTGAGACAAGCGATTATTTTTATATTATTTCTGATGGGGCAAGTTTGAGATACCTTTCTTAGAAGGGTTGAATTTGAAAATGCCGTTCGTTCCAGCTACGTTTACTTGGAAAGTTACATCATTCATGACTTTAGGTGCACAAATTTAAACTGAGAATTTCTGAGTATTAAGCGGAGGTAAAATGAAATGGAATTTCTAAAACTGCCTTTGTGATATGTTTCTTGTGAACGTATTAATTTGTAAATAGAAAATGTGTTCATGTATTGAACATACTGCCCGCCGTGAAAGCGTAGTCTTTCAATTTAAACTTAATCTAAAATAATGCTTAAATATGCTTAATATGATATGTAAATATGCTAATTTGAATTAACTTATTGGTAATATACAAATTTTAGTTGTGGGTCTTTTTAAAAGTCCATGAGTGGTTCTCAGCGTCACAGCTCTCACGATTCCGTCTTGTCCTGGATGTAGTTGTTCGATTCGTCCCATAGACCAGGCGGTTGGAGGTGTAAAGTCTTCCTTGATTACTACAAGTTGGTCAATCTTGACTTGCTGTTGTGGCTGGAGTTTCCATTTGCTGCGTTGTTGGAGATTATGCAGATATTCTTTGGACCAGCGGTTCCAAAAATGCTGCTTCATTTGTTCGATTTGTTGCCACTGTGACAGACTATTTGATTTTAAATGTACAATACTGGGTTCTGGTATAGCTGTGAGGGCGTCTCCAATTAGGAAATGGCCAGGAGTGAGAAAGGAAAGATCGTTAGGATCATCAGATATTGGAGTAATAGGTCGAGAGTTAAGTACGGCTTCGATTTGAATGAGTAACGTTTGAAATTGTTCATATGTTAGCGCTGCCTTTCCTGCTACCCGTCTTAAATGATGTTTGGTAGATTTAACGGCAGCTTCCCATAAACCACCGAAATGAGGCGCTCTTGGTGGTATGAAATGCCAGTTTATATTAAGCTGCATCATAGCATTACTTATTTTTTGTTGATTTTCTTCTCGAAACATTGCACGCAGTTCTTTTAATTCTCTGCTTGCGCCAACAAAGTTTGTCCCATTGTCGGAGTGTAAATTTGATACGTGACCTCTGCGAGATACAAATCGTTTAAGAGCGTTAATGAAGGCCTCGGTTGACATATCACTAACGAGCTCTATGTGGATTGCCTTTGTGGCGAGACATACAAAAATTGCGGCGTAACATTTAACTGTCTTACTGTTTCTTCTTTTGTGCTCCCGAACATGAAACGGCCCACAAAAATCAACCCCGGTGTTGTTAAACGGCCGGCATGGTGTGATTCTCGCTGCAGGTAAATTTCCCATTAGATGATCTTCGGCAACTGGGGCAGCCTTGAAGCACGTTACACATTTTCTTATCACCGATCGAATGGTGGTGCGTCCGCCTAGTGGCCAGAATTTCAAACGAACGGAGGCTAAAGTTGCTTGAGTCCCTGCGTGGAGCTGCTTTTTATGTTCATGCTCGATTATCAAATCAGTAACATGGTGTTTACTCGGAAGGATGATAGGATGTTTCTGAGAGTAGTATAAATCCGCATTTTTTAGACGGCCGCCTACTCGTATTATTTCTGAATCATCCAAGAACGGATTCAGACAAAGTAAGTTACTTTTCGAGCTAACTGTACCGTTTTCTTTTAATTGCTGTAATTCGCGACCAAACGTTTCTTTTTGCACTAATATTACAATTCTTTTTTGAGCCTCGGCTATTTCTGCTGAAGTTATGTGGCCGTATTGAAGCTCTGATGAGATTGATTTCATTTTTATGAGAGCATTTGTCTTAAAGCGTATGCAGTAAGAGATTATTCTTAGCAAGCGTGTAAATTCTGAGATTTTTTTATAGAATTGTGAATGATCGACCGTAACAATGTGTGATGTGATTAATTCTTTTTCTTCTGGTATTTTTTCTGATTATGGAATACAACTGCTTAATTTTTCTTCAATATTGCCTTCCAGCCATGAAGGTCCCTGCCACCACAAGGAATAATTTTGTAATGCTTCTGGAGTGCATCCTCTGGAGATAATATCGGCTGGATTATCTGCAGAAGATACGTGATGCCATTGAGTTGTTTCAGTTAACTCATGAATTTGACTGACTCGATTAGCGACGAATATTTTCCAGCGTCGCTCCTTTGATTTGATCCACGCTAGAGTTATAATGGAATCAGTCCAATAATGCACGGCATATGTTTGTAGATTAATTGTTTTGAGTAGTTTTTCCATGAGTTGTGCTAGAAGTAAAGCAGCGCTGAGTTCCAATTTCGGAATGGAAATATATTTTATTGGGGCCACTCTTGATTTCGAACATAGCAAATGTGACTCTACCTTTCCATCTGAGTTGATAATGCGTACATATACGCATGCACCGTAAGCTTCTTGACTCGCATCTGCAAATCCATGTATTTCTAAAGCCCGAAATGTGACTGAAGATATGACTTTTCTTGGAACTGACAGCGTTGTTAAATTTATGATTTCTCTCTGATAACGTAACCATTCTGAGTGTAGATCCATTGGTAGTGATTCATCCCAGTCAAGTTGTAGTTTCCAGATTTTTTGAATTAAAATCTTGGCATGGGTAATTATTGGTCCAACTAATCCCAAAGGATCGAAAATTTGCGCTACGAAAGATAAAATGCTTCTTTTAGTTGTGTTTGTTGAATGAATGCCAGGTACATTAAATTGAAATTTGTCTTCAATAGGATTCCATTGTAATCCCAAGGTGTAGGTACAATTGGTTTTGTCGAGATCTTGAATTGTTTGATTTGCTGAAATGTCGTCGTCTCGAATAAGAGTTGGTACATTTGAGGCCCATTTTCTTAAGTGAAATCCTCCCCTTTGAAGAAGTGTTTTAATTTCACTTTGAATTTGTTTTGCTTCTTGTAGTGTATTGGCGCCAGTTAAAAGATCATCAACGTAGAAATCATTTAATAAAATTTGGCAGCCCTTTGGAAATTGTTCTGCTTCATCAGCTGCAAGCTGATGAAGGCACCGGATCGCTAAGAATGACGCACATGCGGTGCCGTAGGTAACAGTATTTAGTTGGTACGTTGTTATTTTCTCGGTTGGATTTGATCTCCACAATATGCATTGAAGTTTTCTGTCGGTTTCGTCAACTAAAACTTGCCTATACATTTTCTCAATGTCCGCGATTAAAACAATTTGATGCGTTCGAAATCTTGTCAAAATCGAAAACAAATCCTGCTGTATTGTAGGTCCTACCATTAGGGCGTCGTTTAGCGATATTCCGGTAGATGTTTTTGCCGATCCATCGAAGACCACGCGGAGTTTTGTTGTTGAACTATTTGTCTTCTGTACGCAGTGATGTGGAAGGAAGTAGCGTGTTGGCAAGGCACTGGATGGTTCTTTTGATTCAGTAACTGGGCTCATGTGACCTAATTCCAAATATTCTGCTAGGAAACGAGTATATTCTTCTTTGATTTCGGGTTGTTTACTGAGTCGTTTTTCTAAGCTGTAGAAACGTTTAAAGGCCTGTGGACTGGATTCTCCAAGTTGAAAGAATTTTTCATTCTTCGGTAATTTGACGATGTATCGCCCTTCTTCATTCCTCCTAACTGTTTCGGAAAAATAGTTTTCACATTTTTGTTCATTTGGAGAGAATTTAACTGTATGAGGTATTTCTTCGAGTTGCCAAAAGCGAGCCACATTTGCATTCAATGTTTCCATCGAGAAATTACAAAACGTTTTATTTGTTTCTTGATTTATGGCAATTCGTCCCGAGACGATCCAGCCGAAATGCGTTTTTTGAAAATAAGGTTGTTGCTCAGCAAGTTTGATTCTTCCCACGCATAATAGTTTCCAAAACAGATCAGCTCCGATAAGCATGTCGATTAAGCCTGATATATTGAAATTAGGGTCAGCTAATCTAATATTCTTCGGAATGGATATTTCATCTTGTTTAATCGATATTATTGGCAATTTTTCTGTGATTTTGTCTACGACCAAACACTGAATTATTGTTTCAAATTTATTATGCATAGATCGTAGTTTTACGTTGACTGAATTTTTGATAAATGTTTTGGATTGATTGACTCCTATAACTGGAACATTGAATGGTTCTTGATGCAATTTTAATGTTTCAGCTAAACTTCTTGTTATGAAATTAGATTGAGATCCTGAATCTAACAAAACTCGACATGAATGTTGTTTGCCTGTTTTATCAAGGACGTAAATTAAGGCGGTTGATAGCAAAATTTGCGATGGAGTCTGATAGTTTGTGCAATGATTGTTGACGGTTGGCGCAATTGTTTCTGCCGATGATTGTTGCTCATTATGCGACCTCTGAGTGTGCAGTAATGAATTGTGTTTCTTGTTGCAATGTTTGCAGGACCCGGCCTTGCATTGATTGAATTGATGATTCGATCGCAAGCAATTGATGCACAATTTTTTGGATTTGACTTCCTTGAAACGTTGATCAGGTGTTAAATTTAAAAAGTTGTTGCATTGATATATTTGATGTGTGTTCCCACAAATAGGACAAGCACCGTTTGTTGTTACGTGTGCGATACTTTTTGGTGATTTGTTTTGATTTATGCTCGTGCTAATTGTTTGTGTTTTTCGCGTCATCGATTCTAATATTTGACATCGTTTACTTAAAAAATCTGTTAAATCTTTCACAGTTGGTATTGTCGATGGTGTTGGTTGGCTCTCTTCCCATTGTTTGTTTGTTTTGATGTCGAGTTTACCTGTAATTATGTGCAGGAGTAGATCATCCCAGGTATCCGTCGGACGTCCGAGAGAATGCAACGCTCGTGTATGTTTTAATAGCCCGTCTAATATTTGTCGTAAAATTATGTGATTTTCCTTTAATGATGAAGGAAGTTCGAAAATTGATTTAACGTGTTGTTGCATAATGATTTTTTTGTTGTCGAATCTGTTTTTTAGCATGTCCCAAGCTATTTGATAGTTTTCGTTTGAAATGGTCAATGAGTGTATTATTTCTGCCGCCTCCCCTTGCAATGATGACTTCAGGTAGTGGAACTTTTGTATTTCTGGTATAGTATTGTTCGCGTGAATTATCGAATTAAAGGTGTCATAAAAAGGTAACCATTCCTCGTATAAACCGGAAAATGTTGGCAGTTTAATAATGGGTAATTTGACGCCGTTTTTTAATTGCGAGTCCATATTAACTTTCTGAGTGGAATTTGCTGATGAATTTGTATTTGTTAATAAATGATTAGCTTGTTTGATTAGCGCGAAGTAATTCTCTTCGGCTAGCGATCGATCAAGTTCATCTTGTTCCGCATCTTCTAAAATTTCTATTTCTAGTTGTACGTCGTTGTATTCTTTAAACAATGTTTCTAGCTGTGATAATCGTGACTGGATATCAATGGGATCAACTTGATCAACGCTATCGAAATATGTTTTCATGCGTGTCATACGTCCTTTCAAACTACTTCGATGTGCCTTTAATTTTTTAAGAGAGTCCACGTTTAATTTATCGTTGGTCATATTTGTGGGAGGTGCGATATGTGTATGTTATAGGAAGAGGAAATAATTAGAGACTTACCCTGTTCCTTGAATTGAAGTTGATGTGTTGACTGCTTGTTATCTCGTCGCCGTTGCAAAATTATGTTCTTGATGAATTTTGGAAATGTTAATATCCGGCTCGAAGGACCAAATGTTTAATTGCAGCGTGATTAGATCTGAATATATGTTGCGACCAAATCACTAAGTTCACCATCCACGATTTTTACACCGTATAGATATAGTTTGTAAGTTTATCGGTGAGAGTTATTTTGAAACAAAGAGATTTATTTTGCACAATTTATTACACTAAATAAGCAAACACTTAATAACAATTACTAATAATAAATTACACTAAAATATCTTTGTCGGCAAACGGCGGCGCGTTATTGTGCAGTCTGCGGCAGAAACCTTAGGACACTGTCGTTCTGAGACAAGCGATTATTTTTATATTATTTCTGATGGGGCAAGTTTGAGATACCTTTCTTAGAAGGGTTGAATTTGAAAATGCCGTTCGTTCCAGCTACGTTTACTTGGAAAGTTACATCATTCATGACTTTAGGTGCACAAATTTAAACTGAGAATTTCTGAGTATTAAGCGGAGGTAAAATGAAATGGAATTTCTAAAACTGCCTCTGTGATATGTTTCTTGTGAACGTATTAATTTGTAAATAGAAAATGTGTTCATGTATTGAACACACCTTGTAAGATTATAGTTTAGATAACGCTAGAATTTTTAAGTTACTGATCATTTTGGCGTAATGACGACGCAAAAAGACATACATATAGGGTATATTCCATATTGATCCAAAAAAACATAGAATTTTTGAAAAAATGGGCACTTTTTGAAAATTTTTGGAATTGAGGCGAATTAGATTGGAGATTTCGGTAAGAGGGCACTTTCGGCTTTAAGATTTCAACAAACATCAAATGTATGCAACCAGTGACATGGGATATAGGCATCGCAATGTGCCTGTTAGATTCCGAGAGTGTAGAAAAAAAAAGATGCACTTGTTGCCGAAATTGTGGCATAAAACTTGAGTTTGATAATTTGTAAGAAAGACGCATTAACAATTTAACAAGTTTGCAATTGAAGGCTTTTATTTTTAAAAGCTTTCCTACTGCGCTGGACCCAACAACAAGTATCAAACATATGCAAATACTGAGTACAGTACAATGGGATATGTATATTCGACAGAATGGAAAAAAGATGCACCTGTTGCAAAAATAGAAACGCAATCATTGTGGTCTGATACAGAAATAATAAAAGAAGCAGATAGATGAGATAAGAACAAACGGAAAGATGGAATTAGAAAATAAGAGTGAGGGAGGAAAGATGTACTCGTTGCAAAAGTTAAAAGACGACCTTTGCGGACTGATACGGAAGTATAAAAGGAGAAATGAAATGCAGATTGGGGATAAGAGTAAAAGGGTAGAAAAAAATGGTGATGAAATACAACGGTAAACGAGGAAAGATGCACTTATTTCAAAAGCTGACAGACAACCTTTGTTGCCTGACGCAGATATATCAAGGGAGGTAATGATATGGATGTTAATAACGTTTTCGATTCTAGAGCAGTCACAAAGTATCTCCATCTCCTGTTATTATGTGAGGTTAAACTAAGATGAGAACAACCCTAAGAGTGGTCTAAAGCAATGATTCGAAGAACACCAACTAAAGCTCTATCTTTAAATCCTCCTCTTCCGTTGCCGGTATTACTTCGCCTATTACTTTTCCTGATAATTTCTTCAATTTTGGTTTTTATCAAGTTTTTGAAATTGATTTTTTGGCTTACTCCTTTTCAATTTTTCTTTCCCTTTATCCCATTTATCTTAGATAAAAATTATTGTTCTTCCGAATCTACTTCTTCCGCATAATAACAACATTGAGTTGTGATTAATTTCTTTATTTTAAAATTGACATTTTAAGAAACATAATTACCTACGTAATCAATTATTACTTCAGTTAGATGATACGTCAATTACTTATGTTTTCTGGTAAAGCACGGATTTAGGTGCAGGACATGTGGGGTGATGATTTATGACCTCGAAACACATCTAAATCTATAACTATACTATTCGTTTATAATAGGTGTTAGTCTTTTTGTCTATCAAACATTTTCTTCTTGTTAGCTTTTTTTGCTTCTGTCCCTTTTGTTTTCACCCTTCCACATGCCATAGGTATACCACTAAATCAAATTAAAAGAAAATGAACGTCCAAAAAACGATAAAGGAACTGGTACTCTAGAGGAGTATATCAAAACTTTAATCCAAACAAGGCAACTTTCAAAATTATTTTCTTTTAATTACACAGGTCTGCAACCAAAAAACTGCATAAGATTTTTCAACTATTTGTTAGAGATTTTTGCATGGTGAATACGGGAAAAATACTAAAAAAATACCATCACGTTGGGTTTTCTTGCAAAAGTTGTTTTTGGGTGTACAGCTGCGTCATTTTTAATTTAACAAAAAAATTCTCTCGATTCGAAAATTCTTATCAAAAAAGTTATTTATACAACCAGTGAGTAAAGTAATACTTTTTTTCACGAGACGTTACCAGGGAAGATGGGATTATGATGAGTGACTACTGTTGGATACTGAAGCGGGAAACTGGAAATAACGGAAAACGAAAGCTCACTAGGAAAACTATGGAAGAGATGGTTTCACCGGACAATATAGAGAATGCTGAACATTGATTTAATTGTGTTTTAGTTGATAATCAAATGATTACCAATCACCCTTGTTTCAATATATCCTCTTCTTTTGCAAGAAAACTGTACGTGATGGGAGAAAATGGAGGTCATTTTCAAGTTCAGCATACCAAAATGACATAGAATTCACTTAAAAACACCATGCAGCTCTTCAAAAATATTTTTTTGCAGACCTGTGTTATCAGAACCCCCTTTTTATTTTCTTCGTTTATGTCGTCCATCTTTTTGAGATCGTTCATACAATACTTTACAACAGGTTGAAAAAGAAGTAAAGATAGAGACGGAATGTAAGGTACAAAACAGGGAAAAGAAGAAGAAAAAGGAGAATGAATCGACCATAGAAGGCAAGGAAGCAACACAGTTATGAATCACTCAAAAACAAAAAGTCAGCACGTGAATGAATCAAGCTTCAAGAAAAGGAAACAAAACTTTATCAATTTTGGAAGAGGATTCCGTTACTTTTTCTTTTTTCTAGGTCGACGGAGTTGTTGGTTTTAGGTTTATTATACCCACATTCTGAGTCCTTTTATAATCCTACGCAAACGAAATCCTTTTTTAAAACTGTGACCAGAGATATTTTCAGAAGCTTGGGTAAAGAAATTATGATACATTTTATTATGGATAAGAACTATTAGTCTACAAACCCTTCGCTTGTTTTTACTTCGAAAATCGAGGACTTCTCTTTAATTTTCGGTTTGTTTTTATTCTCCAGTACGCATTGTTTCAACGTTGTGAATATGGTTAAGTCGAATGTGACGGCGAGAGTGTTAAAGTCCATTCTTCAGTTAATTCCAGTTAATTCAGTTAAGTCCATTCTTCAAGTTACGAACAGTGACAAGATATTTTCATTAAATGCGTAGTTGCAGAAGGGAGGTAATTTGGGAGGGACGTGTTAGTACCACCGTATTTATAAAAAAAAAATCAAGACTATATTATTTTTTGATCATATCTTATATGCATAATTATTTCACGATCCTTGCACGAACAAGGATTGTAATTTAATGAAAACACTAAAATAGCGAATTTTCACAAATTTTATTAGTTTAAAACATGACAATTGTTTCGACACACAGTGTCTTCGTCAGATGTGTATTGAATCATGGATTGTAATATTTAGTTCTTTATCTTTTTGAATTTAGGCAACTAATCTATGTTATTGTTGAATTTTATTAGTGATAATTTTGGCTAACTCTTTTCTCTATCTTTTTTTGACGCTGCAACTTCATCCATTAGAAAGGACATTTTTCATATAGAATTGATAAAATTTTATGCCAATTAACATTATAATCAATATAGAATAAACGGCTTCTTCCTTTAGGAAAAATCAATTCTAGTCCAATTCAACAGTAACAACTTGTTATTTTAATCTTCTGACTTGTCGCTTAAACAAACGAAACATCCTGATTTTCTATTCATCAAGTTTCTCCCTCTACGCATACAAAATATATGTGTCAAATCACTTTTGCCGCTCCGTCGGAAACTTCCCCAAAGAAATCCCATGCATTTTTTATCGCATTATTCAAACGCTCCCCTGCACGTGAATGCAGGAGCTTCCGCTACATGTGCTGGAAACTTTCGTTCCGCAGCTTCTGTCAGCAAAATCTTTCTACTGGCTGCTGGCGGCATGATACCGCATACTTTCATCTCCTTCTTTCTCTCCGTCTTTCCGCTTCCAAAAGCCGCTTCAGCAACCGCACTTTATCTAAATACATCAATCATCTCGGGGATTATTTGCGGACACATCTTACTTTTATGATCCAATAAAAGACGTTTTATGCCCGAATTTCATTCAATATTTAAGTCAACACTTCCATTTTACAGTCAATCGAAGGCTACTTATATTTAGTACCCTACCGTTTTTGAAATCAGCATATAACGTTTTCGGCCGAGGCAGTAAAACGCTCTGTTTCGACCGAAATTCATTTGTGTCTCGCTGAACTTATTTTTTGCGCGATTTAGGACATCCAGAAAAGAAAGCATTCCCCCACAAAGGCAAGCGTTTTCGGAACAAAGGAAAGTTTCACCGGCTAAATTGCGGAAGTTTTCTTTCGGCGCACGAAAAGTATTCGTTAATTTGCTTTCGCCGTTAGCGGAGGCCCCTTGTTCGTAGCTCAGCACAAACAATGTTGTTTGTCGGTCGTTATTGAGAACATGTACGAAGTGCTTTCTTTAAGGCGATATTATTCATTTCGGAGATATACGAAGTCGAAATGAGTTTAATATACAGATTTATAACAAAAAAAAAACAACAAAGAAAAGTATATTTTGATTTCATTTGAACTAATTTATTGCAACTTCAGGACAATAGGGAACTAAGTCAGAAAATTAAACATGCTCAGTATTACAGATGGATAGGATCAAAGGGATTTTCTGTCAATAAAATACTTGTGTCCACTCAGTCCACTTGTAAATGTTGTGTAATTTAGTCCTGGAATGCATACTCATTTATTCTTGATGGACCTATAAATGTCAGCTTCACTCTAATTAATTGGAATTAACTCCAACACATGCAAGCGCATTTCCACACTTCCATTTCAGCCCGATTTTCCCAATTCAATCTGCACACACAATGGCCATTGACGGATATAGGTTAGCGGATATTAACCGGTTATCCATCGATCTTTTTTTTTATTTCCACGTTCGACAATTCGTGCGCGCGTCAATTTAATTTATTCAATTAAATCGCCCGCTTCTTCAATATTTATACACGAACAAAAAGCAGTGAACCGATAACAAGAAATATTGATGAAAATCGAAGGGGATTACGTCATTTCCGTTGCCGGTCTAGAGTGCCATGACACTGTTACTACTTCTTCAGGACAGGTACACTGATCTCTTTCTGCTCCCCTTCCTCTCGCTAACAATCTCAGTTGCTTCTGCGTTTTTCTCTCATTTGGATCTGCATCAGTGGCGGCGCGGAGTTGGCTACGAAAATTATCACCGTGTAACCGTATACCTCTGAGAGAGTATTCATACGCTTGATTTTTTCGTGTAATCAACACCAACCTGTATTAAAAACCAAAACACGAGGAAAAAATTCCATGTGGGAATAATCCTCCGGTAAGATGATCCACTCCACGTTGATGCAAATGCGTGTGAAGTTGGCACTTTTAAATCGTTAAATCGGTTTATGAGCAGCTCCCTCTCTTTCTCTCTAATTTGAACAAATTTACGCTCCGTGCGTAACTTGATTTATCAACGCCGGAACATTAAATTCCGGTTAATTGGTTTTGATGTGCGCTGCAGTCGCTCGTGTGTAGAATTTGAAACTGCGCGAAGAGTCTCCGGGTGCGGGATGATTTTATTTTGGTGTTTGCACTCAAATTTCGGGCCTAAATAATTTAGTTTTCGCAGGGGGGAGAGGTTCCCTACATACCGATGCGACATCTTCAAAATTTTTGCCTAAAAGAGCAAAATATTTTCATTGCTGAATAAATACAGATTTCATATGAAATTTCTTTGAATTACACTTTTTTTTTTATTTGCCCCAAAATATATTAAATAATTCTAACACTTATTGCATCATGCATATGCGAGAAAAGCATAAATTGTGTGATCTGGAGACATTCCTCTTTTTGCCAGTTTAAAATACCTTAGCTCTTGCCGAATAATATAAATGACCATACTACAAGTTACAGGGTAAACAAAATAACCCTGAACGTGACCATTTGACATCAGAAGGGCACAGTGATACTCTCTGAGAAGAAGAAGATAAATAATTGAAGCCTTTTAAGTTTTTTCTTGAGAAGTAATTTTTAGAATCTTATTTGACGACATCGCATTAGCAGTAAAATTAACAGACCCAAAAAAGTTCTACAAGAAACGAAGATAACAACCGAAAAATTTGGGCAAAGAAACGGAAAATCCAAATAAACCCAACAAAACTCATATCAAAGGGAAGCTCCTACCACAAGCCACCTGGAAATAGAAAATGCCGAAACCCCATTGAAAAAATGAATTACATACCTTGAAGTAGCCAAACCCTCTCCTGGGAAGCTCATATAGACAACGTTAAAGAAAAAACAATCAAAATTATAAGCAAGCTATTTCCCCTTCTCGAAAGAAACAGCAAGTTAAATCTTCAAAATAAAAAATTGATATATTTACACTTAAATCATCAAACTTCAACATCCTGGACCACAATCGCCGGAACAAACTTCAATAAAATAGAAGCCATCCAAAAATAAGACACGGAATCTGTACAAACGTCCCAAGATGTGTTAGAAAACCATAATCAGAAGAGAATAGAGATAGAAAGTATCGACACCTTCAAGAAAACCTAGGTTACGAAGACCTATAAACAGGATCATTCAAGAGATAAAATATCTCACAATAGGCAGTAATCAACAAATTAAAAAAAAACACCCACGCACCAAGCACAAGCCAATGTCCACATTAGCAGAAACATTTGTAAAACTTGGTAGAAAAAAAATATTTTCATATTTTTGAAACTAGGAAACTTAATAATTATTATCATTATTGTAAGACTTAATAAAAACTGACTCCTAGAATAAATCATCTTTATTGATTTATAATTAAATTGAATTTTAATAAAAAGTAGATACATATTTTGAGGCAAAGGTAATTTTTCAGAAAAATGTTCTAATTACTTATTTATTGCAACAGAAGTAATAAAATAATTTTCCAGCATAACATCCTTGTAAAACAAACGTTCCGTTCATTTTTTAAACAATAAATCACCGCATTTAAATGTGTACCTTTTATAATTCATTCGATTAAATCCTCGTTCGTGTTTTTCTAATCTCATTATCCTTTCCGGCGGCGTTCAGGATCGAAGCAGTTTCCCAGCTTCGTAATTGCCGGCAATAAATCAATACTTTCTGGCACAGCAGATTAGTTACCAATTCAAATCCCTCAATAATCTACGGGATAACAGCATTATCGGAAAGTTTTCTTGCTTTGTGCGAAACTTGACCCAGTCCTATTTCATCGCCCGAAAAGTTTCGAAGTAATCCCCGAAATGATTTTTTCTGTTGTTATCGTGTTTGTACGAAGTTACTTCAAGTACTGAATGTTGTGTGTAGTTTGAAATGTGGTAGCCCACGCACGCCACTGATGTCTTCGTACTTCGTACACAAACCAGTTCACTTCAGACTCTACACCTGTTCCCTGGCGACTAGTTTTTTGTTTCCGATGATGGGAAAGTTCATTCAATCTTCAGATCTATTCATACAGAAACGCTAACAATCTGCTCTTCGGCTTTATCTCCTTCTTTGATACCAGCGGAAACGGACGAGTTTCTCTACATATTTTAATAACCCACAGAAAACAGAGGCAGCGCGCGGAAAAATTCTCGTGATTGACTCGTTTCATTCATCACGGCGTCAGTTTTATGGCCCGTCTTCTACTCTTCCTATTCATAATGGCGTTTTTTTTCCTCCGTTCCTATCTTGACAGTGTTAACTGTTATTTCTTTTTCTATCTAGTCAGTAAATTTCACGTCGTCGTCGTTTTCATCGACCTTATTTAGATAATATAATTGATAAGTTTAGTCGAGGGGCTTCCGTTCTACGCTGTTATAAAAGCGAATACAAACAGAAAATGTTTACATGTTTTAAAAAAATAAAATGAAAATAATCCGTGGAATTTGTTTTAATCTGTGCGAGGTGTGGTTTTTCCTGTAAACCAACCAACAACTCATGCGGAGCATAATTTCTATACATAATAAATCAGATTGCATGCTTCTAATAAGGCAAATAAAATTTAGTTTCGCTTGATAGATGTCGTGTTGGATTTATTTATAGACCTTGACTTTTTTTTGTTTGCTGTGTAGTAAACTAATTACATTTTCTTTCTTCTAACAAATACGATTTTGCTAGAGAGAATGAGATTTACTCCAATTACGTTATTATTTTCATTAATTAATTATAAACCAAATTAATTTCGTTTAATTGTTTTATAAAAGGACGTTCAAATTGTTGACTAATAACAATTCAACTTGAATAAATTATAATACGTATATACAATGAAAAACAATTTCTCTAACTTGATTTTATAATGACTTGCAAAAATTGTTACTTTTTCCGAATATTAATTTAACTTTTTCTTTTCAGGATCAACAGATTACATTGCTCTGTCATATTTAAAATAAAAGTATTACAAAGAGTGAATTATCCTAATAGAATGATGGTGGCTTTTATAACAATATTGCTGTCTTGCTTACTTGTCCAATTTTAAACAAAAAAAGGAACTTTGAAGTAAGAAGACAAACTGAGATTTTAAACAAAAATTAGAAGTATCTGAAACTGAGAAAGAACGATAAAAGTTTGAAGCAAATACAGACGATGCAAAGATACAGAAAGAAACAAAATTTTTCTCAAACAAGGGTTAAAGATAGAAGAAGGAAGTAAACGAAATGAAATATTATCAAATTCACGAAACTTGAGCACTGCGTCACCAATCACCGAAGTTACAACCGAAGTTATTTCAGTACTACTCCTTTGTCAACGGTGAATAAGAAAAAGGATGGGAGTTATGCTTTTCATGTCCGATGATGCAACGCCAGATGCGTTTTATTTATGACGCAGAGCTCTTCTCTGATGAAAACAATAATAGCTGGGCGTAATCAGGGAAAAAAGGAAATAATAATAAGAAATGAGGCTAAACTGAAGACATATAAAAAAGGAGACATATAAAGAAGGAGGTGAGATAAACTACACCGGATAAAAGAGGCGAAGATTGAAATGTTATGATCAAGTTTTGAATGCTGCTGGTTGATTGACAAGCTTGGAAGTAGAAGGGGGCTTATAAATGAATTAATTTCAGATTACAGGTAAGGGATGAACAAGACAGGCGAGGTTCCTAACATTGACAAGAAACACAAAATGATGAAAAGATAAAAGATAAATTAACAATATACGTCAGCTATAATGAAAGCGAGTTAAAACTAAATGACTAAACAAAAAATTTTAATTTGAACATAAGGCCATCCTTATCATCCTATCTCACTTTCATTAAACTTTACTGTGGCAGGCCAAACATAGAAGGAAAAAAGAAACAATAAAAAATATAAAAATATGCCTTTATAAATGTATTGTAATTTTTTCGATTAAAATGTAATAGAAAATTATTATTGTTTGAATGTTTGAATTGGCTTCCGGTTGGAACCGCCTCACGTTGACTTCTACTGCCAACGTTTCGTTCTTCATTGCAGAAGAACTTCTTCAGGGCTGCTGCTGCTGGTGGTGTTGCTGCTGCTTCGGGTTAGTCGTTGAGACTGTCGTTGAGACAGTTCAGGTTAGTCGTTGGGACTGTCGTTGAGACGCGGTTCCAACCGGAAGCCAATTCAATCAAACATAGACAACGGCCGCGGAAGCCTTCAAGTTGAAAATTATTATTACTTATACTGTTGTACATATTTGGAATCTAAAATACTTCATTAAAGAATAAAGAAACTATATAGGGGTGCTATTTGAAAAAATGGAGTTGGGGCTAGTTTCTGAGGGGTTGCTGCCTAGAGGTTACTTTTAAGTGCCCTGTCTTACAGAGCTTTCCAAGCCGTTTTCAAGTAAAACCTGATTTTTTTTTGTCTTGCTGTTTGAGGGAAATGTTGGCTGTAACACTAAATTTGGGACACCCGGTATAAGAACAATCAAACGAATTTGAATAGCCTTAAAACAGGTTTATGTTTAAACTCGTAATCGTTTTTCGTCGTTTCTCTGATTACGGATGATGCTGCAAAATGTAACAAAGAGAAGACAGAAACAGAAGAATGCAAAAAGAATTCATGTTTATGGATGACAATATATTATTAGCAGATTCAATATAAACTAATAATATACCGAACAGAGTTATTAGGGGAAATAAATGATTAAAAGTAAGGCGTAAAAATTGCAGAAATTTAAATACAGACATTTCGTTGTTGGTTAAAATAAAAATGAATTAGGTACTTTATTAAAAGTAAAATAAAGTGAAACTTGATGAACAAGATTTTGAATTATCTGTGAATCAATTTTTGGTGGAGAATGTAACGCCGGCGGAAGCCCGAGTCATCCGTCTTGTTCTGAAGCAATTTTCACACTCCGGCGCTTCCCCGAACGGATACGCATCCGAAGGCTATTTTGACAGATAATAGAATAGAAATTGGCTATTTTGTCTTGACAGCAATGCATTATAACTCCTAATTTATCTCCCGCCATATGGCGGAGCTTAACGCGGCCGATTGTTTTTCCTCCCCGTAAAGGGCCGATTTTTCCTCTCTTCCAAAGGAAGGTGCAAATCACGCCCGTTCCTTGCAAGTGACGGCTCGAAGCGATTCTTTGAATCGAAAGCTTTTGTGCTTTACGGATTCGCTCGTCGCGTACTTGGTTCGTCAACGCACACGCAATTTTTTTTTTGGGGCGCTAATTTTGTACCGGGTGACAGGCGGTTTTTTGTTGTGCGGCAAATTTATTGCCGCGCGAATAAAAATTTGTATGAATTGTTAGATTAATAAATCATGTTTAACCTCCCTTCGTCGAAAATAATGTTTTTAGCCTCGGATCAACTTGACGCGAAAATGCGGAGCGCATTATATTCGTACATTCTCATTCGGATATTGGGATAAAAATATTGAGTGCTTTTTAACAAAAACGTTTCAGAAAGAAAAGCTTTTTTTAGTGGTGAGTTTCAATGTTTAAATTAATACTAGAAGAAAATTAAAATTACATTTAACAAACGTTTTAATTTTATTTAATTGATTGTCGCCGTTATCAATTCGATGTTTTTTTGTCATAAGTCCTTAAATTTTGTTTAACAACTTGCCATATGTTAGTGTCAATTTAAAAACGAATGCTTTTCGATTTAAATTTGTTCTGTTTCCACGTGTCTGTTATCTATAATATATAGTTCGCTGAAAAAAAATGCTGTCGGTGTAACTTACAAATCTCATTTATAAGTACCAGTTTGTAATAGGTTTGTGCCATGCGTGTCGTATTTTACATTTTAATTTATTCTAGTCCTGATTATTAACAGACGCATTATTATCCTTCGTCGTTACGTAGCTAGACGTAATTTGTTATTCTCGTATATCTATTGGAGTTTATAAAGCGTGACTCTATTTAGAAAATTCATTACGGAACGACTTTAGGAAGTCATCAATACCCGAGCATTCGCAACGCGATCCGCGAATAATGGCGGAGCAACAGGAAACTTAAACACCGCTCCTGTGAAATATTTGCGAAACACACGGGCACTTATAACCCATTTAATTTGATGCGATTCTATTCTTGATCTTCGACGAGCGAGCGGCATCTAGCCAGCTAGGACAGGACAAGTTTGAAACAGGTTCCAGCATCCGGTTAATATTCTCTCCATTTTATTTTACCTTATTACTCGTGGATAGTCGCTGATTAAATTCAGGTTTTTCAAGTAAACTGGGATCTGAATTTATTAACTGACTAAGAGCTAATTACGTTTCGCAGTCGATCTACATACTTAGTACCAGCGACGCCAAATATGACGAAGCGTTTCTCTTTCACAAATGGCTTAATAAGGAGGAATATTAATAAAATCGAACGGGGGGTGCAGAAAATAAATATAAAGCCGGCGCTATTATTAGCACGGTGGTGGCGTTCTTTTGCGTAGTTCACCGGGAGAAAACGTTAATGCCACTTTTTACTTCGGAATTAACCCGCGTAATTTATGCACTCTCACGAATACCTAAGCGCCGTGCAAAATGATTTAATAACCCGAAAATTGCCAGGCCCGTAATTAAATTCCGCGGGTATTTAAAAAGATCAGTCAGCAGACGGAGATAAATTCAGTCTTTTTTTAGAACCTCATCAACTTTCACTTTTATAATGATATTTAATACACGACGGTATATCAAAAAATAATGCTTAATAAAATTGAAGCGTTCTTTAAAATTTAAAGTAGTCTTTTATAAATAGAATGACTTTAGAATTCGTCATTTTTGGGGGAAATATTACTTTGCAGGGTGGCAGGGTGTAATTATCTTCGATGATTGTAATGATGTGACGCTCGTCTTTAATGTAAGTTCAAAATTTTAGCCCAATGACTAATGGGAGAGACTCAGTGAGTTATTAAAATAATAACTCATTTAATTGACAGCGAGAGCTCGTTCTTCTCACAGTCACCAAAGCAAGAAGTCCAATGAATTAACGGAAATGACTCTGTATACCCAACAATAAAATCCACACCTGTTTCGTGTCTGCTTTTTCGACTTCCGTGTACCAACCGCCGTCAATTAGAGACGCCGAGCGCGGCGCGGTGGTGACGTGCGGCAAAGCGCGGAGGAATCGAGGGGAAAATAGCGGTGGCTCGGTGACTCATCTAATTAAACATTTATCCTGCGAATATCGTTCGTTACACTCGATTGGAATAACATCCGAACACAATAAGAAGAGGTTTTAAACTCGGCCGTCACGTGCTCCCGAGTGCTTTGCTTTGTCTGGCCGATGTAACTGCAGAAGTCCATCAGCTGTATCTTTTTATTGTTGCGGTCTTAACAGATCATTTACTCCGGCTTTGTAAATAAAATAATGTGCCTTACAATGTACAGGTGAGAAATATTACCGTCTTGCTGCATCAAAGTGTGTTTAAGTAACTACAGATTACGATGCTCCTGATATTTATGTCAGTTTGTTGGTGTTTCTTTAACATGCTACAACATGACATTATTGAAATAGTCTGCAAAGAAAACAATTCGTAATATCGCCTTAATATTGAAACTTTAGACGTGCCCTTTCTTGAAATAATTTATACTTGTTCCTTTTATTTATTAGGATTTTAACTTTCCTAGATTCTTTTTTAATTTTTCTTAAACAGTTTACACTGACAAAAATTGAATTTTGTGATTTTGATAAAACATCACCTCCTATCGATAAAATAAAAGTATAATGTAAAAGTATAATGCTGTCATGTTATAAGATCCATCTTACTCTAAATTAATCATGATTCTAAGCACAATTAAACTATTTAAGTTTAAGAATGTAAAATTATCATTCTACATAATACGTAGTGTGAAAATATAATAAACCATAATGAAATATTATGCGGAATAAATTAGTAATAAAATATAATGTCTGACTTTTTGTTAATTACTTAAATTAATTACTAATTTTATCATGATAGGAAATGATACTCTAAACAACAAACCACGTAGTGTTAATTCTGCAGTAATACGCTGAGTCGGTTTTTAACGCGAATCCGAATAAAATGTTCGGAATTCTTCTTAATATAAACGTACTCTTTAGTACCATTTTTCTCAGTGTAGGTACAGAATATTTTAACATACATAGGAACAAATAATTGTTTAATATAACTTTACAAAACACAAAGATTTTTGAAACGTTTAAAGCGCCATCTTCAATAGAGTTGACAGACAGAAACACATTTATCATTTACATACAGACGGCAAAGATCAAAGAAATGCGACGACAACTGTTGGCAGTCTGCTGACGAGGTACAAACATCACGTTTTCAATAATTCCGTCCAACCAAATCACAATTTTGAATGCTTTTCAAGTCTAAAATTATTATTTTTTAAATAATTTCAATGTCAGAATTTTATACGTAGTAGCTTTAACATTTGACATTCAGATTAATAATTAAAGAAATACGTACGATAAAAATTATAATAGTTTTTAAATCGTGTGTTAAACGTGATGGTGCGACATTTTCTGTAACCTGATACATCGAATCACAAGAAAATAATATTCTCGTTCACATTCACACTTACAAGAGCCAGAACACATTACACATATGTGACTGTGTACTCTTTTTTATGAAACAATAATCCGAAGCACTTTTATTTTCAAAGCAATTACACCCGATACGAAACTATCTCGTCTTACTCTAATGAGTCATCCATAAACATAATTTTAATTCTTTTATTCATGGCAGTGGCACACAATCGTGGGACCTCTTGAGTTTTTCACACCGAACCCAGGGAAGTGTAACGGTCGTCCCCCATGAACTGCGGCCCCAGGGCGAGGATCCTCTTGTCTTAAGGTAGCAGGGGTCGGGCGGAAGGCCTATGAGAACGGAAGGCCCTCCACAATGGCGAGACAGGTGAACGTTTATGGATTGTTAGATATGGCCTTTTATGCTTTGAAATCTTAAGCTGTGCGCTCTAATGAGTTGTGCGCGCCCGATCGTGATTAAGAACACTTCGACCCCATATTATTATAATTTTATTGTCATAGCTTCTACCTACAAAAATTTTAATTAGTCGTCGTTCGTTCCTACGTGCTTACATTTTTATGCAAATCGAACGTTAAGAATTCTGGTTTACTAACTATTTATGTTAGAAGCGACGTTTTATGTTCGCTTTAAGCAAACAGCATATGTTAAACAGTTAATTAATAATTAGTATCTAGGAAGTCGGTTTAACGTTAATAAAATCATTATTTCACTCTCACGTTTGATGACTTGCTTCCGCGTTTCCTCTAAAATAATGATCATACAGCGATTAAAGTCTTTGTTGCGTTGAAATTCCGGTACAATACTGAATTCTCACGACTCGACGAAGTGATTAAAAAGCAACGTTGAAGCACTTAATTTCCTTCCCCCCAATTTTGATGCTCAATTTAGCTTTAGCAGTTTCAAAAATCGCTGAACTCAAATAAGATCCTCAATTGTTTTAGTATTTCCCTTAAGATAAAATTTAAGAAAGCACTAGAAAGAGGCTGCGAAAGAAAAAAATCCGGAGACTTCAATGCAAGGTCAAGATGCATAATAAATTACTGATTAAAATCAACATGAATTTTCTAAACTATTTGGGCGTTTCACTTTGAAAGAATTCTAGACAATTAATATTCATAAAATAACACGAGTCGCCTGGCTTGTTGAACGTTATCCTTGAACAAGCCGCGAACCTCCGTCCACTTAACGATCGTAGCATACGATAGATTATCTGGCCGCTTAATTTACAAACTTCCAGTTTTTTCGAAAGCGAGGAAGTTCGATCTCTGCTGCTGCCATTAATTCAGAGCCCACGCAGATTATTCTCGACTTAATTATGTGAACTTGTTCGAGGATACGACTACTGGTCGAACACGTTGATGTTACAAGCTCTGGAAGGAACTTATCAATTAGGCCGAGCCAGGAGCGCGTTACGCGCAAGCGGCGGTGCGTTCGTGGGAGCTTTTTTCTTTGCGTTTGACGTTTACATGTGCCCTCTTATCGTTAATCATTCGCCGAGGAATTCTGTCTTTTGCTCGGTCGGATTAAACTTGAATTTCTGTTGTGGGTAAGATGCTACAAATGAGAGGCTCTTCGATACACAACTGGATGATGTTCACCTTAACATTTACATGAATAATTCTAAAGGCATAGTTTCGATTTAAAACAAAGTTATATTATAGCACAAATCATAATATTTTAACGTATCATCAAACATATCTTCTAAATGCAGCAACAATATTGAAGTTAATTTTTTGTGTCTCTTATAAATTATTATTATTAACATTATTTAATAACAATTCAATTATATTGATATCAGCAGTTAAAATGCAGACAATTCACTGAATATTATTTAAATAGCCTGCGTGTTTTATTTGGCATCATTTATGAATGAAATTCGATGCAGTTAATATTTATAACAATCAAACTTTTTTTTAGTATATTTTTCTTCTTTACTTTACAACAAAAATGAAATTTAGAATTATTAGAGGTATTACATGTAACGATAAGAGGAAGTTAATATCGAACTTGATTAAATTTGAGTCTAATCAAGCTGCTCATAGTAAACTCCGGCCTGTTTGTTCACCGGCGTTTGATATTAAATAACTTCCACAGTTTGTTAGGCGAATTGCGGCTTTTCGATTATCCATACTGCGTTGTTTTACTTTCAGCAACGAAGTAGAAAATTGTCTTTCTCTTACTGTTCTGATGATAGACACCAGAGGAAAAGGATTTGAGCTTTTCTCCATCAAGACGAATTTAATTTTCGCGTACAATGGGCCCTGTCATGGAGTTTGAGGAGCTTTGTTTGAGTGAACACGGGCAGAATGCATTTATTAACGACAAGGTGATGAATGCCCGAATTAAAGCTGACAGTGACATTAGCTTATTGAATGTCGACAAGTAATGACAATGACCTACGGACATGTTATTTGTACCGCAACGCTACATGACGTCAGTAATTACAGATTGTATGCAACACAAAATTTAATGTTGCTTCGAAATTCCATTTATCTCATTATTCAAATATGTCATTCAACAAAAGCTAATTTTTTTTTTGAAACAAAGAGTGTGCTGTCTATTTTATACAATGATGCAAAAACAAATATTATTTACAAATAATTGATTTGTTTTACAAAAACGAATTTTTTACTGTCAAGATTATTAGAATTAAAAAATTCGAGGGAAAAACAACGGATATTTCAGTTTAATGTATTGTTTATGTAAATCAGTAATGTGTGCCATAAATTTGATTAACAAATTCACGTTATTATGGCATTATGCTAATGAATGTTTAATTTGTTTAGTTAAATATGTTTGTAATTATTGGTTGGACTTTTTTAACTGTTATGATTCGTAATTTTCAGGTTGAACACCCCCCAGCCGGCCGCAGAAGACTCGGAGTGCTCGCAGTTAAAACTACATTCATTAACACGGGATGCAACAAATAAACGACCTGCTCTGGGAAAATTAATACGGAATGGTCACGTGATCACTTCTTGCAAGTTACAAGTCCGTAAAAGGCAGCAATCCCTGCGACCAGAAGTAATCGATCTTAATACTTCAGCGCAACAAATTGCCCATATATTTTCAGGTGTCGTTCAACGGACGTAATGGCATCGAATACTTTTGTTGTTTTATTATGGTGGGCGTTGTAAAGAGGTAACCATTAGGTTATGTTGGAAAACGAAATGGGACTCGATGGGAAAGTGTGTCGTCGACGGCTTCGTCTGAGAGTATGACTCATGAACCCGTTGGAGTTGCTCATCAGGTAATGATTGTTTTAAATCCAAGAGTTAAATTTTTAATTTGTGCAAAAAAAACTATGGTTTAATGTTCAATAAATTCTAGACGAAAGGTTAAGGTTACCCCCTGACAACCGAGTTTGTTCATTAAAGCATTTTTTTAGCAGAAGCAGCAGGAGTTCTCTCCACATTAATTAGCATTGATACGTACACACGGACACATACGCAGGCTGGTTGTAAATTTAAATTAATTACCGTTGCGGCGGAGAAAAACAAAACTAGGCAATTTTATTACCGCTAATTATAATTTGACGGGTTTTAATTACGCTCGTACGAGCGCCATGGCTTAAATTTCGTTTCCACAACGCGCTTTGTTTCGGGGAGCTGTACGTGTGGGCGCAGCAAAAACTGATGCTCTTGTTACGGGAATGAACGTAAAATTTGATAAATATTTGCGTGAAATGTTGGGGCTAAATGTTCGGTGGTGAATTTTTTAAACATATGTTCGGCGGTAATTAAAATTTTTTCCCAATTTTTAGAATTTACCCAATTTATTTTTACTTTTCCGTGTTGTCATTTATAATTTACCTCAGCAAAAATATTCACGATTTAAAACTGATAAAAGTTAAAGCTCTTAAAAATTTATTATTATTATTATTAATAAAGGAGTTTATGAGATAATACTGAATGAACTTACTAGAGATATTGTAAAAAGTTGCTCTTAAATTTCTGTTTTTCGTCAGTTAAGTATTTATAGAAATTTTCACACGTATGCATACATGTGTGTATGAAAAACCGAAACGACGATTGTCATAATATTTTCACGGCACCAAACTACATCCAGCTTGCATAAATCAGGCGCTGGAGACTATCGCGACTCGAACGTTTTCAATTTTCCCCAGCGCAAAAAAGATCAATAGCGGTATCACGTACATATTCCGTACTCCGTAAAATGTAGGTCAGTTTTGCGCCACAATAAAAACCGAACGCCCCAGATACGGACCTGCTGCTTATACTTTTATGTGTTTCCGATCAAAATCCAATCCCATAACGTATAACTTACGCTCATGTGAATCTATCAGGAGCGTGTTTACTTGCATAATACGTACTCGACGGCGTATTACTTAAAAATTGGAGACGTCGTTCCCGGCGAATTCTATCCGAACCGAGTTTATGCCTCGCAATAAAATGGTAAAACATCGATGTAAAATTATTATTATTATTATAAATTTTGAGGACTCAAATTTTTTATTGCATCGTATTTTGTTACTAACTTCAAAGAAATTTTCCCCTCTTTAGAAAATGTTGGAGTGAGATTAGTTTTTCTTTTGTTAGTGGTAACTCAAAAGACATCCTCAAAATTGTAGAAGAAACGTGAAATTAAACTATTGGTAGAATGTCCATGTATTTACATAAATTTTTAGAATAAAATGGATGCAAAACACACATACATAAATCAGAGCTAGCGTGCGTGCGTTATGTACCAAATCCATCCAGTTTTATTGATTGCGCGCGATATCAAAAATGCTTTAAGCGCTAAAAGCACGAATTTAATCGGGCCCGTATTTACATAATGTAAACAAATGGAAACGTGAGGCGGTAATATTTAAAATTCGCCCCAATGTTAAAAGCGGAACGAATCTACTGCGCATTGTTCCAAAATACAAAACAAAACAATCCTCATATACATAAATTGTTCTTACCTTTCCTGCGAGCAAAATTCATGTTTCTTGCGAGGATTCTCAGATCTTAAGCTTCTTTCCCCGAATCTTCAGTATCCTGCAAGAGAAACAAAAAGAAAATATTTCAAATTTGGCGGAAAATTTGTGCTCCTTCTTTCAGTTTAAATTGAGAACGACTCAGCTGAAAGTCTTTCCGGAGATTCCTTGCGTTGTAAGATGAGTTCCGCTCTGTCGGAAAAATGCGAAAGTTCACATCAGACGCTGAGAGCACTTAACATTTTCGTTGATCGTCTTGTTTGTTTCGCTCTTTTTTACAAAACGAAACAAATGCTCCGCAGTTATTGACTGCGTTCCAGTTTGGCAAATTTTATGAGCCCCCCATAAAAGCTAACGGATCAAGAATCTGCATAAACCAGAAAATAAATTTCCCCCGCCTCTCTACCCTTTTCTTCTGCTTAAAGTTACTTAAGTCTTTTGTGCGGAAATATCTCGTAGCGAAATGACATTATTTTAAGCTACAATGGAAACGAAAAAGACGGTTAATTCATGCACAATAAACAAGAGATAAATTAATTAGTTCTCTAAGTAAAGCAATTAATTAAAACAAAATGCTCTCGACTCGGACGAGTGAGAGACAAAGTACGGGGGAATATAATATTGATCGGAGCGTCGCCCCGCGCGGAACGAGGAAAAGCTCCGGAAATCAAAAAGTGCACCGTAAAACGTCGCATCCGTTTACTAAAACACAACGTAAACAAAACGATGCAGCGTCTGACTCGGGGAAAAACTCGCTGAAATTGTGTCGTTCAGGCGAGTAGCTATCCCGCAGTAATTTTTACGCTTCACACAAATCCTCCCTTTCTCTCCACGGGGGGAAAAGCAGAAGAATCGCGTTTATTTTTAATTATCTAACGTAAAACGAATTTACGTCACTCCGGGGGTGTGTTCCGTCGTTTATCTACCCTGCGTATCGGTTTAATTTCGTATAAAGAATAAGGACGGATTTATTTACTGCTGCAACACTATGTTGTCTGATAATGAGTTTCTCTCCGCTCGAAATTCTCATAGTATAAATAACGATAATAACTCTAAATAGAATGTATCTCGGCGAGGGATCTCGTTCTCAGGGAAAGTTCACGAGGACTTTATCTCGTGAACTTGGACGGCTAATTATTGTACTATTTTATAATGCAGCCTTTAATTACATTCTCGTTCGCTGCTATGGATACAAATTGCGCGCGCGCTGCAAGACAAACAATACAATTGTATGTAGTATCGGGGCGCTTCGGTTTCAAATTTAAACAATGTATGACTTTACCGTGTTAATTTAACTTCGCCGGGCTTCGACTGATACGTGATATTTAAACTAAACAGATAATAGAATAGCTTCGCTTTGATTAAATCGCCTGAGGACGCAGACCAGTACAAAACGAAAACTTTACCTAAAATTACGGTTGCTCTAATTAATTAAAGCACACAAGCACACAACAAAAAAGAATGGCCCAAAGACATCATTCCTTATTAATAATTATGAAATAAAACAAGCGGGTGATGAAGGCCGGGCAGAAATTCGAATACTATTCGAAGTCAGATTTCTTTCTTGAGGCCAGGCAACGAAAAGCTCTGCCTAATTAGTCCTTTTAATAACTGGAGGCCTTATAATTTGTTGATTACGTCTCGAGAGGCCGTAAAAATCGGCGCAAAATGGGGGACAGAAGTCGAGTCGTCGTCACGTAGAAGACGCTATTACGTGACGCGCAAGATCTCCCTCCTATTTATGGCGATGCTTAATTAAGTCCTTCGTCAAGACCGGTGACGTTCAGGAGTTGAAACTGGCGGATTAAATCGGACTTGTCACGATAAAAACTTCCAGATTTCTAGACATTTAATAAATTTAATGAAATTGTGTATTACGCAATTAATTTTACTCCTTATTAATAAATAATTATGAAATAGAGCAAGGGGATGATGAAGACGGGGCATTTTTCAAAATTAAGCGTTACTTTGATTGTGAAAACTAGGGTTGTGTTGTTGCTTGATTGGTTTCATTATTTGGTTACATTCCTGCCCATTCAAAACACTTTCAAGATGCAAAATATCAATAAGGAAAGAAGCTGTTGTGAAGTTGTGACGTGTTTTTAATGAACCTTCTTTTTTTGGTCATATTTTCAAGCAAATATTGAGAAGATAAATAAAAGGACTTGACTTTTCTATAAAACTCTTTCCAATGAAATCTTTGAAAGAAATTCTCGTTTATATTTGAAACACCCTTACGTATTATTTAATTTTATGTGGAATAATTTTAGGCAACTTAGCTTAAATAAATTAACACAGTGAAGATAAAATCAAGAAAGTTTCTGGAAATTCAAAGCAAACTACTAAAATCACAAAAAGAACGAGTTCTATTTACAACTTGCCTTTAACGAAACGATCAAGAAGGGAAAATATTAACTTTCCCTAAATGAGTTTCGAATGAGCGGATCACATGACTGGAGGCCTACCACAAAAGCATTTAATGATGTTAAAGAGAAATTAAACGGAAATCTTTACCAGGAAACGTCAAAGAAGTTTTCGTATAGCACGCAAAAGTAAACATTTTTCTTTGTTGTTAACTTTAACATCGTTAAGCAACGTTTCATTTGAAGCAGAACAACTTCTTAGGCAAAAAACTCAGACGCAATTTAGAAATTTCTAGCACATAGTTAGGAAAACTCCGGAGTTTTCACAAATGAATAACGCATAAATAATGATGATGGAGAAGGAAAAGTTTCATTCGAGGGAAATTGCAAAACGGCAAAACGGCTTTATGTGATCTCTTATGCGTTTTTAATTCGTAAATAATGAAAGTTATTCGCGGCGCGAGTTTCCGTTCCGGCGATTTCCGCGCTCTGCACTTTGGGAATCGATAGCGCCGGATTTTCTTTTTTAATAAAGGGCGAGCCAAAAAAGAAGGAACGCGCGTTTTGTTCTGGGAGTGCACTGCTGTGTATGAGGACGACGACAACCTGGTGATTGATGAAAAAGTGTTTTGCTTAGAGTTATTATTGAAACTGCTGAGGACATCGTCAACGAGATGGCCGGCTTTCAATCGCGTTCCTGATGAATGAAGGACGCGATAGATGAACGAAATTGCAGCCGCTGAGATTGGACGTCGGATACAATGTTTTATGGAAATATTTTACTTTGAAAAACGGGACAGGTCTGAAAATGTCTGATTTTGTCTGATGTTTCGACATTCATTTATTTTATTTTTTAGTCCTGACGAAGCTGTCAAAAGATAGCGAAACGTTGTGTTAATTTTACGAATTGTAAGTAGTTTAATTTTTAATTGTGATAGTTCCTGCGTTTTGATTTCTGTATAAACGAAGAAAAAATGTTTTCTGGAGTATCCCATTTCATACGAAACTTTCCCTACCAAATCTCGCCGTATCATTAAAATTCCCCATCGACAGCTTTTCCTGCGTTGATTTACGCGTTTCGTTTTATATTCGCGCTGCAGTGCGAGTTTGTATCGCCTTAACAAGTTCGAGATAGAAACGCAACGGCAACCCAGATTAATTTTAAATCAGGGGATCGAATGAACTTTTCGCTTAAGACGTCGAAACTTTTGCCGGAGACGCCGACGCCGCCGCCGCGTCAAGATGACGCGCATTAATCCTCCTCTCGAAACTTGTTATCGGCGGTACGTCTTCGTGCACACAACCGAATTACATTCGCCTCGAAAGTATTACTGACATTCTACTTAATGTTCCCGTCTTGATTTACTAATGGCTAAAATATCGACTTTATTATCTAAGGAGATCTAATGAGATTGTTTAATGGAGCTAACGAGATGGTGTTACTTCTCGAAAATCTTAAATTTTAATAATTTTGTAAGTGTTCTTGATCTCTTAGTCTTCTTCAAGGAATTATGTTCAAGCTCTAACAAGAAGTAGCTAAGTAGCCGGCCGACTAGAAAATAAAAAGTTTGCTGCAACTTTGTTCTCCAAACTTACCTTCCGCCTTCTTCTAAACGAACTCTGCACGAACTTAAGTACATACGTACAACAAAAGTAATTGCTCCAACCGCTTGTTTGGTTAATAATAAAAACATTCCGTCTAAAACGCGCACGAAGTTAACGTCCTGGAAACTTATAGACGGCTATTTTTATCCAAGCGCAAAGCTCTCCCGGACAGTAAATCAAGCCGAAGACCGTAAAAAAATACATCTCCGCTAATTCTGGACCGCTCGGTAAATAAGGGATTTTCTGAAGCGCGCACTTCATAAATCTATTATTTCGGAGAGAAGTTCGCTAAACTATTGTTGAAGTTTGCTTATCACCGGCGAGCCGAAACGTAGGTGAATTGTAGCGAGCACGGGTGAAAAGACGGGGAAGAAAATCTGGTGATAAATGTCTTGTTTATTCTCTAGGAAAGACCTTATCTTGCCTTGCTGGCTGCCTGCTGCTATTCGTTTTCCGTTGCAGCTGCGATTCCTATCTTGTCCCATTCTGGTTTGAACTTGTTCCTCCCTTCATTAAACAAAAACATACAGAATTGTTTTCGAAGGATGTTTATAGAAACAAACAATAAACCATCTTTTTTACATTCCAAAGATCTGTCTGCATTTAGGGACAGATTTAAATAGATTCAGCTTTAAAAACATGCTAACCTTCATTTCCTAACGACCATCCCGTTCAATACTAACGACCGAAGAACAGTTTAATTATACGCGCTCATAACCCTCGTATTTATGGAATCATTTCATCTATGCAAATCCATCCGCAAGGATCGATTAAGTTGCTTCAATTACGTTAATTAAACAAAAAACGTTTTTTTTTTGCAAAGTTCGTATATAACTTTTTGATGGTATACTAATGAAACACCAACGCATCTTTGTAAAGTTCATCCTAGTTTCGAATTTCTTGCTCTAAATACGCCCCTGTGGTCGGGTGTCTACAATGGGGGTTGCAGTAACATGTACGCTTGCCCTTGCATTATGTAGTCGACTCCAGAGACTGGTAAATACATACGGGGGGCAACCGCGAAACTCATTACCCTGAGAGACTAATTATTTGGCTTACATCCTCGCAGATTAATCCAACGCAGGGTTTTGATGAGATGAGGGGAAATTGATTTGACTGTATTGTTACGAATTTAACAGTTCAATAAAAGACTAGCGCACAGGAGCAAGTATTTAGTATAGAAAGAGTCCTTCCTTGGACTCCCGTAAATAATGGAACGTTTCAGTAATTCACACGTCGTTCGTTCGGGTTCGTCTCGACGCGTAGATTGGATCAATTCAATTTACTATCAGGGCGCAGAATCTGCAGGGCAAATGGAAAAACAAAGTCTTTTGAAGACGATCCTTAACCCCGAACGGCTAGGACGCGTGAGTTGCTTAAGAGTGCGTTTAATGGTGAAAAGGAAAGGAGAGCCTGAGGAGTTAGAGTTTCTCCAAACAAAAACTCCCCCCGAAATCTACTAGGGGAATACCAATCACTAGAGTTCTTTTACTTTGATGCATTGAATTAATTATTGTATCGTAGTTTAGGTATGTATCTATAACCGGATGATTTTTCGATCTTCGATCGCATAAAATCTAATACACAAGATCAGATAGGGGCCATGAATTTTTCTTAAGGGCCCGTGCACGTACGTAAGCAGCAGTAAATTCGGGAGGGAGGCGGCCGGTTGCGTCTACGGAATTTTAAAGAAGGGCGGGCGTATATATTCGGGTTTTATGCGTCTGAGCAAGTACCATACAACATGCTTAATGTCGGCTTTTTACGGAGATGCCGGCATTATAAAACACACTCGGGAGGTTTATTCGGCCCTCCGTAAAACAACGTTATTCGCGAAAGACGCGAAATTCTACGTTTTTTAGTGCGGAATAACGCCATCTCGTTACGTGCCACGGAAATAATTCGATTTCGTTCAGAGGAGCAGTTTCTTTTTACAATTTTTATATTTTTGCTTCAGGTAGGTACCTGAACGCTTTTTTGCAGCAAAATACATGATGTCTAGATAAAGAAAAACAGTTTACTTGGCATTGAAAAAAATTCATAGCCCAGGAGGTTTACCAATTCAGAATTCATCTTCAAATAATAAGAAGATAAGAAAGTAAAGTCGAGTGGATTTCAAAAATGTTACTTGGCAACATAATGCAAGGCTGTATGATTGTACTCTTCCTAAAATAAATTACTCGTATATAGGAATGTGGTTTGCAACATTGTACCCTTTCATTCAGCGAACGATGGACGTCATTAATTTAATGTGACATCCTTCATCATAAACGACAACAATGAACAGGCATTTTAGGACAATGTCGTCTCCTAACCGGTGTACTACATCGTAAACCATGCCCGTCCGCATTCAAACTTTAAAATTTTTAATTCCAGCCGAGCTGTCTCATCGATGAACGCAAACTTTTCATTAGCCACGAAATTAAATTCTAAATGTTTAATGCCCCATACTTAATGCGGTTTTTACGCGTCTGGTTCCGGCCGTAAAATAATATGAAGTCTCCCCGAATTAAATCGCCGACTAATAAAATGCCTAGTACTAGTTAGATCTTCAGTTATTCAGTTTAAAATTGCACTACGCCACTGGTACCAAAGTACACAACGCAACGAGAGAAGATAGCAAATATTTCACCCCCGTATCGATTTCCCGGCCCCTTCTGAGAGAGAGAGATTTCAAGGCGAACCTCAAGCATTTACTTCCACGTTTTTGGCAGCACGTGTGACACTTCTTTAACTGATGGTGGCACTTAGATAAATCGATGGCGCGCTCGCTGATGCGCGCTACAAGTGAACTAAATACCATAATATTGACAAATTACGATCCGGGGGGATGTGTGCTGAGTACACCCGTTAAAGGGGGGCTTAAGTTCCGCACAGATAATCCTCGAGCTGTTCGACCCCAATTGCCAAATTAATGCTGTCTATTGGGGAAGTTCCTCGCACGTTTACGCACGAAATACAAAGTTAAATTTCGCTTGACAAAATCGTAATGATATAAGCACAATTATAATACACTTACACACCATAAAATATTACAAACGTAAGCCTAAATTATTCAAAGTCTTCGTCTCTTTTAAAAGAGATGGTTATCGTAACTGCATTATTTTTTTATTCTGGTTTCTGTTGGTTCTTGCGCACGGTATAAATTACCCCCATGCGGAAAGGGAGAAACGCGAGCCATGTAATTTTCTTATCCTCAGTTACATATCGTAATAACTGGAATTTAACAAGCGGATGCCCGATACGAATCAAATAATCTTATATTTCGGCCGCGGGGCGTTCGCGACGTATTTAACCCGCCCCCTTCGCCACAGCACACCGGCACAAATAATGTCAACTCTGTTTATCTCCTCTTTCATCTCCCGCATCAATATGTCGTTCGTCCTGCGACACGCTCACCCCTGCTGCTTCAGAGATAACAAATATATAATACGCTCACTCTTGCTGCCCTGTACCAAGTAACTTAAGTTGTATGTAGTATGTGTATGAATTGTATGTGGTTCGCGAGTTTATTTCCTCAATTAACAGTTAACGGTGTGCGTGCTTGTTGCTGTTTGAAGCGTATGGCCTGAAATGACCGAGATCCAGGCGAACGAGCAGGGTAAAAAACGGGATCGATATTAATAGGATAATGCCGCATATTTACCCGGAGTTTCTTACAGTTTGCAGCCGAAGTCATTTGCATAATTGAGTTTGGGAAATTGCAGTGGATACGTTGGGGCCGATCGCAGCTGGTGTACACTAAACTATGAAGGGACAACGAGCAAAAAATTTATAAAGTTTTTTAACTACCCCCCCGAATTTATTTTGCGCGCCTAGCCGAGCGAGCTTCGGAATTTCCCCTGTAATAATTATTTCAAGCCTCACTTCAAGTTCGCCGCAGCTAATCAAAATTAATGAATTATTACCGGTACAAACAATGCTTCGATAAATTAGGGGATTACGCGCGAGAAAGTATTAATTAATCAATATGAATAATTACAGGATGAAAGGCATCATCGAAACGCCTAATACCCTTCGAAGCTGATTAGATGAGAAACGTACAACGAAGGTAAGTCGATGTAAAGCCCCCCAAGAACTAAGGGCTTAAACAACCGGCAGAACCAACTGACTTTGCACCTGTTCTTTGAACAACTGTCTTTTTTTATAAGCATTCTAATTTCAACCGAAACAATTGCGTTTAAAAAAAACTCCCACTATGGGTTTTTTTTAATAAATTTGAATTATATGATTAAAATGATTAAACAAAGGTAAAATTGAAATTACGATCTTTATTAACGCATTTACTTTTAAAGTTACCTTACTTTTAATTTGTGTTTAAATCGATGTGCGAAAACTATTAATTAATTCATAAGTGTTTGGATCTTGTCAGGTAAATTCCGAACAATCCAATTTATCCATTAAAAATTCACGCTAACGCGTAGCGTAAAAGTTAATAGCCTCTGGCTTTGTGCAAATTAATTGCTCGTAAAAATATTTCAGCAAAATAAAAAGGAAAAATAGTCGGTGATTCATACAGCCCTAAATAATTCACGGAGCAGAATTGGACGACGCATTAATTGAACAGTGGCCAATTGTGCCCGGCTCTGACCTGAAATTTCATAAAAGCTCTCCGAGAGAAGTGGATGGCGCGACGTCATTTGCACCCTTATTAAATTGAGCTTGCGACGAAAACGAACAGCAAAAGCGGAAGTATGTTATTTCAATTTTCGAATCGCAGAGCGATTTTCTCACACAATTAATTAAATCCCCTTTCCTTTATTGGGAGAATACACGAACATTTTAGCGGAAAGAGATGGCCCTAATTCGAAAAAGGTGGACGGTCCTTATTCAAGATGTAACAAGGTAAAAAGCGATCTTGAAAAATTGCATCGTCGACTCCGGGGACCAATTCTTCTTTGCAGAACGAGCCGGTCCTCCGCGTTAATCCGCCGCACTTTATGGCCATTGTTACAGCACAGGTTTATCTTGTCACTCGGGTCCACGCGTTGGGGTACATTACCTTGAAGGATGCCCCCATCCCGCTATCAATTACGGCCCGTGATATACAACTGCTGAAAGATAAACCTGAGTAATACGTTCCTCAGGGCTCACGGTTTTCGGGGGAGGGCGAGGCCCGGGACGCGAGAGCGAGAAGTATGTAATCTAACCCTCCTGGTGGATAACCCTTGACATAAATAACGTGTCGCGGGGTAATTAAATTTAAACATCGTCATCACTCTTTCGCTATTATGCCAGAGTTGCGCTGGTGTTGCCGCCTTGTAAAGGGGGAAGAACAACCTCATATCATATTTTCGGCATTATGTGGCACGCGTTAAAGATAAGACGTACAGGGTTAAATACCTCCAAATAAATGATAATCCTAACAAATTCATATTCAAGCAGTTACAACTTGACAAAAATATTCTTATTTGCATGTTTCGGTTAAATAGCCGGTATATAACGTTCAATTTCAATGGATTCTTCTCCAGCTATGCTTTAAAATACGTTACTAAAGACACACATTAAGGGAAGTTGCGTTTGCCACCTGACGCTTCACCGACAACGGTTTGTAAAGACCTTCCGTTATGGTTACATCGAAAACGTAGTTGTTAAGTGCAACAAAGTAACTCCGGCGATTTTTTGCACATTTTGTGTAACATTTAAATAGAAAAAAATCGGACATTAATTATACGAGAAATGCATTACGCCGCGTAGTCGACGTGGGGGTGAGGAAAACTCCTGCAATTAATTTTAATAGGCTTTGTTATGATAGTTTTTGTCGGGGCCCACTTTAAAGAGCGTAAAACGCCCGCGAAGTTTCGGGCAGCTTCGATAACTTCGGGGGTGGATCCATTAAAATTTAATTGTCGAATTTTCGTGTCGCCACCTTGGGGACTAAGTTCTGGCAGCTACCGGTTTCGTGCCTTAAAAAATTAATGAGGTTTTCGCAGGGATGTATCTCCTTGTTTTTGTCTAAGAAATTATGTATGGAATTTATGTACGCAGAAAAGGACATTTCAAATTTAGATTTTATTTTATAGTTGATTAAATTTAAGTAATAAAATCACTTGTAATTTTTATAAACGATTGCTTTTAGAATGTTTCATCTATTGAATAAAATAGTAATTCTGTCGGTCTGTTGACTCTGGGTTCACATTCAATAATTTCATACAAGCGTTGTAATTATCGACCTCTGCGCTAGCTGACGTAACTTCGGCGAATTTGATAATTGCCTCTAGAAACGTTTGAAATCGGGGCAAAATGGATCCAACTTGTACCATAAATTGAATGGAAAGTGTTTAAACGTTCGGGAGACAAGGGAATTCCCGTGTACGCCGCTGGCACAAAAGACTCCATAATTTATTGAAGCCGAACTCTCCAAGCGCGATATTTTTTCGTAATTAAAATACACAGAATTATCTCCACCTAATTTTCCGAGGGCGGTTATCCTTGAGAGAGTTTTTCGGCGTACGGCCGAAGATTATGTAAATAGTCCCAGATAAAACTTCCCCCGAAATTATCGGTAGCTCGGCACGATGGCATGGCGGTGCTCCCGCTATTGAAAGACAAATCTGTAACTCGGCTTTAGGCTTCGCGGAACAAGATCCCAAAAGTTCGGCTCGAGTTTCAATAGAGTTGCCTCGCATTTACGGCCTGAAAAGTTAAGTAAGTTCGTCAACAACTTCAGCTTACATCAGAGACCTAAACATTTTTTTCCTTTAAATACATTAGCACAGCTTTTATGAGTAGGTATGACACGAAGGCAACGGAATATCTGTTAGTTCAACTGTCCGTCTGTCTTCACACGAACACCTGACGGTGCGATTGGGACCTCGAGGTATGAGGTATGAGGTATGACATGCAATACCATCTGGCCATGTAACGTTTGTGCAAAAAATGAATTACTGCTATTACTTAAAGAAGAAATGAGTTGGTTTTTGAAATGCGTAATAACACGATACCGGGAGTCTTTACATCGCAAATACGATAATCGTGTTGCTTGCTGTATTTCACAGTATATAATATCGACGTTTCACCTTCGAAAGAAACGCGCAATTATAGATACTCTGCGTGTCAATGAAATTACGCGTGACTTTCATGGTCTCATAAAAAAACCGTTGAAGTGGAGAGATTTTATTTATAAATTTAAATATATATGCACCTCCAAAGATATTATCTTGGGACTTATAACAAAATGACAATGTTATAAAAATAATCATTTCAGACAATGAAATGAAACGACGATGGTGTCTCCGGCTATTGAGGTAGATACGTTTCTTTAAAGTATGATTATAATGTAGATAAGACCAATAAAAATGAATGTGTCTTCGGTAAAAGTAAGAAATTAACAGAAATTATCTCGGCAGTTGTGAAAATAAAGAAGGTCGAGATATCCAAGTACGACGCAAACACCATCATCATCGCCCCAGCGACCCCTCGCAAAATAAAACTATTAAAATTAGACTTGCGCCGCAATCGGCCGTTATGGCGGGCGAGAAGGCGGCAAATGCGAATCCGAGCATCAAATTTGCGGACGTCGCAATAAAAACTTTCTTTGTTTGCCGGCAGTTAAGACTTACGGCCGCCCATACATCTTCATTTGGTATCGCGCTTTGCGTACTCTTAATGACCGAGACTTTCGAACTAACGAATATAAAAGTACGCTATCATTCAACGCCGAAATGTACGGCCGTCCTGGGAATTTCGCATAAAAACCGGATTAGTGGGGGATTTCTACCCCGACAGGAACACGGAAGATACTCCGACGATTTATTGTCTTTACCAAGACATTGAATGTTTGATTCAATTAATTATTTAATGATACTTCGTTTAAATTCAGAAAAATTCGAAAATACACATCTTCGAATTTAGCCAGAATGGTACAGTTTCTTGATTTTGTATGGACAAACTAATGCCTTTTAAAACCTACTACCCCATTTCTTATACAAGATTTTGTTCCATTTCTTAAACAATTTAATCTGTGCAATAATTTTTTTCAGATCATAAATTGAATTAAAAATTATTTGGGAAAATAGAACAAGTTCTATCTCCAAACCGTATCTGCAGTCCAAAAATTTCCTGGTCTAAGTTTTGATTGTAGAAATTAGGTGCACAAAAATTTAAAATGATAATAAAAAGAAATTGATTCAAATGATTTGTACTAAGTGATAAGACCATGTTCCATTAATTTGCAAAATTCTCTGTCCAATTAGCCTCCTGTAACCCACAACAAAGTGGTGTTCCGTTCCTGAAGACTTTGTACACATTACGTTTACGTATGCGAAATAATTTAAAACCCGCTGTGACGAGCACAGACACAGACAATGCACACGGTTCATTCCGTCAGAATGTCGAGCTAAAATGACCGGAAAGTCCGGAATTTAGTTCGCTAGCTTCGCCACATTGTTCGTCGGTCATTTTAGTTCGTAACTCGCCCGTTAAAATTACACGAGCCAATTTTGAAAACGATTTTTGATTTCAGGTGAAAATTCCGTGGGAATTTTGCCTAATTTAATACTATGCTGGAAAATAACTACCGACACTTGCTTCAATTTGCATAATCCGCCCGTTACATTTTAATTTCTAATTCGAAGCGCGTTACGGTTCCGCCTATCTGGGTTACGCGTAATTACTTTCTTGGCAATTCCTGAAGAACATATTCTTGGCCGACGTGCTGCCGCAGCAGCTTCTTGGGCGTGGCGTCGTCGAAACGATAAAAATCGGGGAAAACAATACAGACGACCGACGGCGACAACTCTCTTGCGGCGCTTTTTTGAATTCCCGGGACATCAATTTCCACTCTTCCGCCGCAATAAAATGCAAATGCACTTTCCGAGGCGGAGAAGGACGATGCATGCCAGGGCAATAAGCCTAACATTGTGCACATTTCTTAAATCACGACGCTAACATCCTTGTTAGGGTTTTCCGACGCAAGACTGCTTCATTTTTCAAGCAGACAATCAAAGCAAATGGAGAAATATGTCAGTTTTATTGCACTTTTGTATATTTCATGAACGTAAAAGACAAGTACATCGATATTTCTTTTTCCATTCGCTTCAAACTACACTAAATTGATTGACTGTTCAACGAACATTTTGTTTTTAAAGCAGGTTCTTGTCCGATGAAAATTGTATCACAAATTCTTTGAAACCGACACTGAATTTGCACACTAATACTTAACGTTTCACCATATTTTTTCACTTCTGACGAAGCTGTCGAACGATGGTGAAACGTTAAGTATTAGTGCGCATATTCAGTATCCGTTTCAAAGAATTTGTGATAGAACATTTTGTTATATGAAAAAGAAAAAACACGATGCATTCAAGGAAAAAAATGATTTCTTTGATGATTCAAAGTTCTCTTTAAAATCGCAAATTCAAAATCACTGAAGAATTATTTCAGGTGTTCATGTAAAACAGTTTTCAAAACGGATTACTGCAAAACCAAGCATATAACTCTGTGGCGTAAGCTACAATTGAGTTACCTTCCTCCATATCACTCTCAATCATTCGACAGTCTTGGTAATCTCTTCTTATTTGGCTCTCCTTATCTCTCCTGCTTCCTGTTCTTCTCTCCTCATGTTTCATTCACTTCTGTTCTTTTGTTGCTTCTTGTGGCCAAAACTATTTCCAATACTTCATTTCTAATTTTTTTCTTCCTTTCATACTTCCGTTTCTCTCTTTGTCAAGAAC
This sequence comes from Dorcus parallelipipedus, assembly GCA_958336345.1. Lineage (NCBI taxonomy): Eukaryota > Metazoa > Arthropoda > Insecta > Coleoptera > Lucanidae > Dorcus > Dorcus parallelipipedus. The sequence continues at coordinate 18,569,528 of OY284480.1, read as the reverse complement.
CTCATTTCTATTTGCCAACGTGTACTTTTGCTCTTTTGATATAATACACGAATGACTTGCGAAAAAGAAGATTTGCTTCTTTCCACTTCTACGTTTAGTAACAACTCTTGGGCTTACACTCAGTTCAGTCAATAAGAAACACGTTCAGTTAAAAAAAAAATTCGTTCACTTCATAGCATTGAACCAACGACCGAAAACTGTGAAATGTTTTAGATTGAACCAACTCATTATTTCATGTACTTGAAGACATCGTCGCTTCAATGTACAAAAAGATTGATACAAGAACTTTAGATTGTTAAAGTAGCTAAAAGGAAGAGACTCATTGAGACCTCTAATGTAGTCTTGATTTGTGTAGATGGTTCCATTCTTCAGTTACTTTTATTGCTGATTGATTTAAAGTTGTCGCTAGAGGTTGAGTGGCCTGCAAAGAAAACCCGATTTGGTCCCAGACATGCTCAATCGGACTCAGGTCTGGGCTTCTGTTAAGCCAGTCTAAAACCCTTATACCGACTTCATTAATGTATTCCTGTACAATTCGAGCAATGTGCGGGCGTGCGTTAAGAGGAACTCTAGACCAATGAATGGTGCATAGGGTACAACATGTGGTTCTAAAACCTCTCTGATATACATACCTATCAGCAGTCATAGAACCGTTATTCACGACCAATAACCCTGTGCACGCCTCTAAAGATATTCCAACCCTGACCATAATGGAACCGCCACGTATTTCTAAAATTGCATTAAACGTACCGCTCGCCATCTTTTCTCTATACCGGTACGTCTATCTGAACCAAATAAATAGTACTGTGTCTGGTAAGAGACTGAGGAGATAAAATATCAAATAGACCGCGCCTCTCCAAGGATACAGAGATACAGAGCCTAGTTGAGAGTAAAGAAGCAATCTTGTAAGAAAAAATAATAAAGTTCTTTCAGAAAAGTTAGTGTTATTACAATACGTAACAATTGGGGGCGAGGAAGAAACAAGTAGAATGGCAAACCACGAGAGTAATCGGTACTGTAGGATATTTATCAGAATTTGTGCCAGAATCGGGAGAAGCTTGGGAAGCTTATAAAGAACAATTAGGATTTTACTTCGAAGCAAATGAAATAATTGATGTACAAAAGAAGAAAGCGATATTGTATTCGGCGTTTGGCAAAGCTACATATTCAATGTCACGATCTTTGGCGACATCAAAGAAACCGTCAGAATTGACGTATGACGAAGCTCTAGAACTGTTGTCAAATCATTTTACACCAAAACCGAGTAAATTTGTACAACGTTTTCAATTCTACAGACGTGACCAAAAATCAGAATTACGGAATATTTAGCCGAATTAAGGAAGTTTAGTGAACATTGTTATTTTGACAATGTAGATGATCAATTGATGGATAGACTCATTTGTGAAATGCGGGACGAAAAATTGCAATAAAGATTGCTGGCGTATGCGAACTTATCTTACAAAAAAGTTTATATCGAAGCAATTGCTGCAGAATCAGCATGTAAAAATGGAAATGATTTAAAGAATTTGCCAACTTCAGTGTTTAAAACAGATTCACCTAACAAGACGTACACGAAAAATAAAAAAAATTGATTGCTTCCGATGTGGAGAAAATTATTTAGCAAGAGATTGTAAACATACAAATATCACATGCCATCATTTCGGGAAAATCGGTCACATGGAGAAAGTATGTCGTAGTAAAAAACGTGACAAAGGATAAAACTAAGAAGAGAGAAGGAGACAACAAAGAAAACAAAAACAGGAAACAAAATTCGTGTCATCGGATTGAAGAACCTGAAGATAAGTACAGAAGTTTTTTATTCAACATTGATGAAGTACCAGCAACTCTTCCTTTGAAGCAACTTGTGAAAATAGACGGTCAAGAAGTTACCATGGAAATTGACTCCGGCGCTGGACATTCTAGTATAGGACGTCAAACATTCAATGAATTATGGCCAAATGGCAAGATACTGAATAAATCTAAAATTGTGTTGCAGACATGGTCAAGGCAAAAATTAACCATTTTGGGAGAATGTTTGGTCGAGGTGGAGTTGAAGGAGAGGCAAGCGATTCTGCCACTTCTTATAATGGAAGAGAATGGACCAAACTTATTGGGCAGAAACTGGTTTCAAGATTTAAATATTTTTATCCAAAATATTTACAAGATAAAAGAAAATTCGCTTCCTCCTCAAATACAAAAGCTTCCTGATGTCTTTTCTGAACAATTAGGAAAGTATTCAGGAGAACCAATCCACATTGTCATAGAAGAAAGGGTCAAACCGATTTTCAGACGACAACGTCAAATTCCATATGCTATTCGAGGTAGAGTGGAAGAAGCTTTAAACAAAATGGTTACAGAAGGCTGCTTTATTTCAAAGATTGATGGAGAATCTGTCAAAGGATTGACAGGAGTTGTAGTATACCTCGATGACATACTGATTACAGGAAGAAATGAAGAGGAACATTGGAAAAGACTGACAGCTGTTTTACAAAAATTACAAGAAGTGGGACTTCGGATTAAAAGAACTAAATGTGAATTTGCAGTATCATCAGTAGAATATTTGGGATTTAGAATTGATGGAAATGACATTCATTCAACAGAAGAAAAACTGAAATCTATTCGTGATGCAGAAACACCGAAGGATAAGACAAGGCTTGAATCATTTTTACGAAAGATTTATTCCAAATAAATCTACAATATTGAAGCCTTTGTACAACACAAATTAAATATTTCGATTTACTTTATTCACAACTTCAAAATTTATTTTTCTCCTTAAGAGGTGCTTTCTGTAACTTTGTAAACACATTGAAATGTATTACTAGTTTCTTCTTCAACTTACATATTTTCTGAATTGTTAAAAATGTAGAGGAGTTCGAGTAAAATAATTGCAAGACGTTTAAACTGGAACAAGGAAACATCTCTCACTTGTGCTAACAAACTACTTTACCTTTCAAATGATAAATAAGTAGAAAATTCTATTTCGAAATTCCTGCGGCGTAAGTAAAATACACAAGAGTTTGCATGCGTGTAAAAAACAGAATAGTTTCACGCATCGCAATATATTACGTGCAAGGAACTAAAGCGGAAATAATATAAATATGCTCAAAGGATAGCTCAACACACGATGCATATTCCAGTGAATTAATTAGCTTTCGTCCTTGATTGAGTAGTGAAGTTTTCAGTTAGCGTTCACGCGAAAAAAGGGACTACGCCAAAAATTAACTTTCCGACCGACATGAAACTACGCTGACGACAGAAACATTATTCTAAAGCCGGGCATTTGCATACATATTGAGTTCGGTGGGAGGAAATCGAGATCTAGTTCTTCGTTCTGCTAATTCTGGTGAATAATGGGCAGTGAACGAAGCAGTGACTTCAAATAATATTACTACAAGAACGTATCCATTAGATAGTTCAGTTTTAGTAGTTTCCATCTAAATTTAAATTTCTAAAGACATTAAGTACATACCTACAAGGTGAGGCAAGAAGCTCACGAATTTTGAAGGTTTATAATGTTTTTGTATATCATAGGCGATAGAAGAAAAAGGAAGAAGCAAAATATACCCTCTCGTAAAAGGAATTTTTACGGTGGATGCAAAGTTCATTCAAAAGTGAATCTCTTTAAGTTTAGAGTGGAAGACAGGTTTCGTAAACAAGTCTAAATCAATGTTCTTTATTCCTCAGAAGTTTTGGATCGTCTTAATTTGTACTAAATCACCAAGATTAATCACAATGTCATCAAGTAAGCCAAAACTTCTCAGACAAGAACGAAATAGATTTTTGATTTAATACAGCGAGGTACGTCTGGAACAAATTTGCGAACTAACTTCGCAAGTAATTAGCCTGGGAACTGTTCCTCCGCTTCAGACTATTTAATACGTTCCGAATATTTACGGCATCAATTAAGGTAAAACAAAGCGGCCGACTTGATTGTAAGTAAAACGGGCGGGGCCCCCTTTTCATTCGCAAGATATCGCGGTGGTTGCTTCCTGCGAGCAAGTTTGACAGAACAGAGAGCCCCAGAACTCGCCACCGCCGAGATTGCATTGTGTGCCGGGTGGCTCCATCATCCCCCCTAGATAAAGTTGTGCGTTTCCATGGCTATCGATGATACATAGCTCTTAATCATACCATCTCCATCTCCTCCTCTATGACCAGATAGATGATAAACGATAGCAAAACAACCCGGGCATTATATCAGCACCGCAATTTCTATAAATATTAAAGTTCCTCCACGGCGAACGAGGCGATTATTCAGGACCTAAACAACTGTTTGTTTTACTAATTGAGTTCTGATCCCGTAATAAGTTATAATGGTGTTTAATTATTACGTAGTTGGGCGTTAATGAAGTTACTTCGATACTTAGGACTCGATATAATAATAGCACTTAAGTTAAATTACGCCCCTTCTCGTTAAAAATATCGCACTGATAATATTTACGTAATCATATTTTTATGCGCGGGATTTACGACGCTACTTTATGCCTTTGTATCAAACGAATAAAGTTTCATTGCGGGCGGCCCTTCTACGACGGTTCATTAAGGGGGGCAATGATACAGGGGTAGATAAGCAAAATATTTACTCTGCCGAGTTGATTCAAGCAGATGTGAGATAAACAAATAACAGAAGCTCAAGGCGTACACTCCAAAATTATTACAGTTAAGAATTTTGTATTTTCTCTTAATTTTATCAATACATAAATTTGTTTATTTCGAAAAAAACATTGCCAATCTAAACACGTTATACTGTTGACAAAGTGCTAACAAATCTGGTGACATGTTTGATGTTTAACTTGGTTGCAGTGGACTTGTACTTTTGTACTGTTGCAAAGAAAAAGAGAAAGAGCATCATTGTGCTGTGTAGAATACAAGAAAAATGAACGAAAGAAAATTTCGCTCGTTAGTCGAAAAACTAATTAAAATGTTTTAATAATTGAGAGCTTGTAGATTTGCATGAGTTAGTACGTCTTACAAATTTCATATCACAAACGTTTTCCAAGTGACACAATATAAATTCTTTTATTTTATTCTGGAGCAATTCCTATCTTCACAAAGCCTTTCCTTTTCTGCGTGCCCATTAAAGCGCCCTCAAAACGCGCAAACTTCTTTCATATGCATGCACGTATTTCCATTTTTCTCTCCGACGGTCGGCAATAAAAATAACTTACGTCTTAATGCATCCGCGGAGGCCTGAATTATTTCTTTCAGGTTCTTCCCCGACGCAACGCGGTCGAAAGTTGAAGAAAACACGTGTTAAACGAGCCACTATTTACTTATGTACGCGGGTTTAAGTTTTTAGAGCTCCCGAACAACACAAATCCTGCGTGGGCGTGCGATAAAAAATATTTACAGAGGAAATAACGGTTCACAGAAACAAATAAAATCCATAAAAGAACGTCGTCATTATTGTTATTATTATTCCCGTTTCCATTCATTTATGTGTGTGTGTGTGCACGCCCACCGACTTTTTAACAAATTTAGAAAGCAGGTTTATGCTAATGCGTTGAATCGTATATAATATTATTTTACGACTTCCACTCAATTAATAGTCCATTTCGAATTACATATCGCTTTTTTATAATACAACACAATATTCACATTTAACCGTCATATAAAATCTTCGAAGTTATCATCCACGACAATGTACCCAAAGATCTTTAATTTTCTTTTTCTCTTTTGTTAGCACGTAAATACGAAGGCGTAGATTGCAGAGCGATTGGATTAGCCATAGATGTTATTAAAAACATTCTTATTTCAACATTTCTATAAAACCGTAAACTTTATAATCAAGATTATATTTGGAATGAAATTTTTTTTTATGGAAACGTAGAACACATTGTCATGTTCACAAGGACACACAGTTTTCGGATTCTTCAAATAAGCAGAGAGTTACTTCCAATCTTCACATGCAAAGGAAATTCTTCACCTACAACAATAAAACAAAGATCTAAATATTTATTTTACAAATAAAATGTAACATACCTTAATTTTATGTGTATTCTTTGAACCATACAGAAATTCCTTAAGAATACCATTTTTCTTACTTCCAACACAAACATTAGATGAAAAACTTAAACTAAAACAGAAACAGAGGGGCAATTTAAGTATATATTAAAAATTATACTAATTAAATTATATCTTACAGTGTCTGATCCAGAGTCTTCAATTTTGTTGTTAAATTCACCAACACAAGAAGCATGGGTTGACAATAGTATAAGAAGTTTCTGTAACTGGCTCGAGGAACAGGCTAGGGAGTTGGCAGACAGGAAACAAGATGCGCAGCGGAACGTTTCTGGACGTAGTCTTGATGTGCCGGTATTGAAGGTGCAGGATAATGTTCCAGTGACAGCTGTCATGTCGGCTCATAAAAAAGAGGGAAATGATATGAATTTCAGGCATAGAAACGGCCGATTGAGAAAGTTTTTAGTTAAATTGCCAAACGGAACGAATCTAAGAATGAAAAAACACGAGGCGATAAAATTAGGTTTTATTAATTGATATTTTGTTATGTTTAAAAAAGAATTAAAGGTTGATTTTGAGTAATAGTTCAATCTAATGTTTTAACTTACCGAAATTTGTTCAAAATGATGAAAAAACCACAGAAGTTGACAATCACTGACACACACATCTACGTCGTAGTGACAAATAACAAGATGACAGGATAATCTCGAACTAGGTAGGATTCGTGACGTCATTTAGCCTCGAACCCCTATTTTTAGATTCAAATTTAAGAAAATCAAAGGCAAAGTTAAAATATTTCATTATGAAACCTTAAATAGAAAATTATTTTATGATTGACGAAACAAACGGACAAAAGATTCACTGAAAATTTATGGAATAAAAATTAAAGGAAAAATAAAATAAATCATTGGCTTTTCAAAAGTAAAAAACTAGCGCCGACGTCATAAAAAGGAGCCTATATAAAGCACGTCGAACTGACGTTCGCTCTCATTCATTTGACAACCATCACGGAGTGAATAACTCTAAACAATTTAACTTCCTCCACAAAAAGTAATTAACATTGAGCGAATAGCTTATTACATAAACACTCATTCCTTTGACACCCATCACGGAGTGAATAACTCTAAACCATTTGAATTTCTCTACATTTACACAAAAGTAAATATCATTGAGCGAATAGCTTATCACATAAATACTTATCGTTGAGCGAATAGCTTATTACAATTATTATATGAACACTTATCATTGAGTGAATAGCTTATTACAGTTATTACACTTATCATTGAGCGAATAGCTTATTACAATCATCATATAAATACTTATCATTGAGCGATTAGCTTATTACTAATAACTCTTATTATTAATTGATTGATTTATACAATTTATAATAAATAATAAATAATAGATAAAATTTATTTAAAAAGATATGATATTTGAAGTAAAAATAAAGGAAATATATTTAAATTAATAATCATTATCGATACTATTGTTATTAACATCATTGTTTTATAAAGCATTTAAAAATTTGAATAAAATAAAAAAGTTTGAACATAAGTCTAGCATTTTTATTTATCTCTACTGTTGCTCTTTCTACATAGTCCCACTTTATTTACATACAAAAGATAATTATAAAAAGAAAAATTGCTATTAAGTAAACCACAAGACTAATGAAATAGTTAAAAGATAAACTTTTGACACATCAAAAGTCTGGTAATAACCAGTGGTTATACGTCATAGCAACATGTTGTAGTTAAGATCTCCCCTCCTTTCTAAAACGAATGAAAATATTGAAAAATTGAATTTTCTATTTAGACAGTAAATAGACTTTAGCGTACCCTCCCCTGACAAAGGTCATGTCAAAAAAAATCGCAGGATAAACGCTCCAAGAGATAAATATTTGACTTGGGTGAATCAGTCTAGGGAAAAAGTGTTTTCTTTTAATTTCGAACGCGAAGTTTTTTTGCGAGGGCATAATTGTTTCATTCCGTTCCGAGGTCGTTCACAGTCAGAGAATGGGAAACAGTATGTACGGCATCCCTTTATTCTCAAGTTTCATATATTTTGTCTGTCAACAGCACATAAAAACCCTGGAGACACAAACGACGTTGCTATACCACCACCGGTTTACAAGAGATGATGCTGCTCGCAAATAGCTCTCGCTCCCTCGTTGTGCAAATATTGTCCTAGAACGAAACCCTTCCGTGCAGCGGCCGGCGCAATCTTCGAGATCGAAAAAGCGCGCCGCATTAAATATAAATAAATTAATAAAAGTTTCTTAATTGAGTCGCATCGAGTAAGTGCGAATGTTTTCGATTAATTAAAACTTACGTGGAGGGCTAATTTAAATTAAAAGCGACGGGGATGCTGAAATATTTTACACGGTGAGGTTTTCCCGGGGCGAGGGCTGCTGAACTTGGGGGGTGGGCACGGGCAGGCCGATTAAAATTTCATCGAAACAATTTTACGATGGAAAGTTCAAATTAATAAAAGTTTCCTAATGAAAATCAGGTACGAGATACTTATTTGAATGGCTCGCTAGATGTTTGAATTATGTATTATTACCCCTTTTTGTACAAGATAACCCTTTAAATTAAGTTAACATCATTTGCATTACTTTGAAACTTCATCTTTATAAATAAATTACCAAAGAAAACAAGTCTCTTTTTGATTCACGCCTTTTAATAAAAGATGCTTACTATGTCAAATAAGTGCGCTGCGGCGCGACTGTTTTTTGACCTGTAAATTGTGTCGTGAAAATCAAATAGCAACTAATACTGCTGCCCCACGAGCTATCACGCACGAGATGGCGATCAGTACGGACAAAGCGTGTCATCGCAAACATGCTAAATTGTTGGTTGCAAGTCGGCAGGATTGCAATGGGGCCCCCGAACATATTCTGTATAGCTACTTCGGCCCTAATTGGGGCCTCATCAGCAGAACAGTAGCTCGAGAATTGTATTGCAACCCCGACGACCAAGACATACGCACGGTTAGCGCGTAAATGCAAACATGTCAAATAAGTGCGCCGCGGCGCGACTAAGCTTATTACTAAAAATAATTCAGAGAAATATACAAAAAGAAAAAATGTAAGAAAATAATACGTCGAGCAAGAAGCAAATGATGAAGACTGATTTAGACTTCGAAATTGTTAAAACGTACGTAAATTGTGGCATGCAGCTAGAAGCTTTCCCGAGCAAGCTTGTTCAGAGTTGGAGCAGAAATAAGAAAATATGGAATAGCAAGCCGTTGTTTCACAAAACATTTTGCATTTATTATTTATTTAACAGAATGCAAGATGTACGTAACCATCAGTTCCCGTTCCGCCGTTATCTGTGCAGAAAATTGATTGCACCGTTGCATATACCTCCGCACAACCTGAATATGCATAATTCTCACAGCCTTGCCGTTATTTGTCTTTCCACTGCAGTCGTATTTCATTTGTTACCACGTCCCGACACATTGTGCCGTTACCTTAATAAAAATCCAGTGGGAAACGGCACTGGCACTGCCGGGAAGCTTTCGCTTCAAAGAGAAGAAGCTGCGCGCGACAAAGGGACCGACCTTTAAATTCCCTGGGAGTATTCGAGAAGTTTTCTCCTCCGCTGTCGAGGAGGATGCAATTCAATTACGCTCTAAAGTTTAACGTCGTCGTTCTTTCGCCGAACGAACCCTTTAAAGCTTAAATATGGCGTGCACGCAAACGAACTTAAGCAATTAGGGCGGCAAAGTGAGACACAAATAATCAAAACGTAATTAATAAATCTCTTTGAAATAACACATTCATCCTTCTTCTTTTCTTCTTCTTTGGAAATAAGACTTTAATGCACAGAAATGTAGTTTAATTTTATACGTAAGAGAAAAAACCGTTTGAAATAAATTTCTTGTTCGAATATTGATTGAGATTATTGTGATAAATTAAAAAAATGATTTGTAGAGTCCTTTTTAAAAAATAAATCAAACTAACATATTTATACACACCCATTATAAATGAATATAAAAAAAAGGTGAACTCTGCAAACGAAACCTCCCACATTTGTCATTTCCTAAGCACGAGCGGTGAATGAAATATCGGCAACAAATCGTGACACGTGAAATATGCGCTAACGTAAACCAGACTACAAACAGGAGGAACAAAATTTATTGTGGTTGTAAATACGTAGGGTAAAAGTTATTGATTTGTTTTCGAGGAACATTTTTGGAACTTCCTGAATTTCAAAACTTACATACATAATTAATAATAAATCGATTATGTATGTTATCGGCCTGTAGGAGTTTTCAACAGACCACACAGTCGAATATTTCATAAAATACGGCCGGTAACGCACAATCTACATATTAAAAATTGTTTATGAACGGTCGAATTTAAATAAGAAAAACGATCGCCGTGACTCACACGCACTCGAATTCGGCGAGGGCCGCCGCCCCCCCCTAATCCGAATATTTCGTTTGCATGGGGAAATTGAATTTTTTCGCGAGCGGAAACGCAATTATATTACGCGTTGCCGTTTTCGTTGCTCTCACGTGCGATTAAAATTTATGCACTTAGGCAAATTAAACGGATACGCCCCGAAAAACCGGGCAAAATCCGGGCCGGCCGGGCTTGTTTTGTTAAGGGCCTTTGCGTTCGCTAGATTCCTACGTTTTAATTACTCCGAAAGCCTAGCTAAATAGAGTGTTAATGTAGTATGGATTAGGAAATGGAAATCATAATCCGATTGGAACAAATAATCCCTGTTTATTTTAAACTGGACAAAGAGTCCGGCCCGGGAGGTAATAAATTCCTAAATGTTTGGCCAGCTTCTCTAGGATGAAAGGGTTGTGCCCCGTTTTCCTTTCATGTTAAGCCGAATTACGATTACATCAGCATTTTTGGAAAAATGGAGATTACGAAAATCTTCTTCAAACTTTCCTAATCGTATCCTTTTTAAAACACTTCTACACAACTTTCAAATTTGTTTGTACCCCACGTGACTGCCTGACAGTTAGGCAACCTACAATATATACTATTGGCAGACAGGTGCACGGCGGAAGCAACTAATTTTACCGATTTTAGCCAACTGTTGTGTACAGTTCCGCGCACCTTAAATGCACCTCCATTTAAGCTGCGCACGACTATACATCATAGATCACGTGGTATACAGAAATAAATGAAAACCCGCTATAATGAGTTCAAAGACTTTTCCACTACTTTTGAAACGGTTAGTTAATAAAACCATCTCTAAATTTTCTTTCAATCTCAGTAAACCTTATTTAAAATCGTTTGTTCTTTAATATACATCCTCACTGGAATTTTAATCCATTTTCATGGTGGTTAGGACTGTCTGGCGGTTGCTGAGTTTAATATTGTTCGATACGAAAAAATGAGATTAGAATTCGGATTGGAGAGGCAATAGAACTTTTCGGGACCTTCGATGTTACCACTAACTCATCGAGCTATCTCCAGATTTTCACAAAATCTCAGTAAACCCTGTTTGTTTCGTTTCTATTTGCTCACTAGGATTTTAATCCTACTTCATTGTGGCTAGGGCTTTAACCGAACTGTCCATTTCTGTCTCAATCGCCTCTCCAATCCAACTTTATTCAGAGTTTCTCGCATTAGGGCGGCAGAACCACCAACTTTCTGGTGGTTGCTGGGTGAAAACAACGCGAAAAGTTGAGGATAACTTTCTTCTTATAGATTTATAATCGTCATCATGATTCCTCAGATCACATTCGGTATCAATAATAATAACTACGAATAAAAGAATTTAACAGACGTCCATTGAAATCAGTCCAGTAGGTAGATGTACAGAAAGGCCCCCAAACGCCTCGCTCCTCTGAATTGTATACATCTGTCGTATTTGTGTGGGTTGCAGATGACATAAAAACAGTTGGCTAGCAATGTTACGCATGGTTTTCCTTGCTTGGGAGTAGCGTCGCGCGTTACCGGATTTACATAATACAGGCTAAGCAGCAATAAAATCTCTTCTACAAGAACGGTAAAATGTTGTCGTTTGTTGTTGAGGTCTTTCGGTGATTTATCTGCGCTTTTACAGTCAAAGAAAGGTGAATGGCACGTGACGCTTGGAAGTTGAAACAAAATAATTAAATTTTTTCCATACATACATGGAGAAGGTTACTGAAAAGTTAAGATGAATTATAAAAGAATTTAATTATTTCCATACATACATGGAAAAAGTTACTGTAAAGTTAAGATGAATTATAAAAGAATGTAACTAAAATTGATTTGGTTCTAAATGCGCAACAGATGTGTTCAACATAAAATCAAAAGTAGTTAAAATGGAGCATCGAATTGGGGTTAAGGTTTTCATATTTCATCGATGACTTTAAGTCACGTAAGCAGGTCCTGCTGATAAGTTAATGCACGTCGCACTGTTAAATCGTATCGTATAAATAAGAGAATAATAGGAAATAGAATCCATCGCAGGCGACATAAATTACAAAATCGAACGAGACCTGTTTCCACAATTATTATTACCTATTAAGGCCGCATTAAGTACTCGCGTTCAGAACACAAAAAGCCTTTTAGAGACAACGATGACAAATGTCGGCTAATGGCTTCTTCATTCACACACACATACGCGCGCGTTTACATAAATTTCCACCTGATGACGACACCTCGCGCTGTCAACGCCGAAAAGGGCAAAAGGGTGCACGGGGAAAAATAATATCGCCGTTATTTCGCGCGCGATCGAAGTCTGAAGAGGCCCAAGCGCAGCAAATTATTAAAGCAAGCAAGCGAGAAGCAGAGGCCGTTATCGAAACGAATATTTCAGTCGAGGACTCTTGAAAGCCATTCGACGAATTACGTCCCGCCGTTATTGTTCCTGAAATTGCACGACACAAAAGCGAACGGGAGCATAACGCACCGTGTGAAGATAATTGATAATCTGGCTGAGAGTAAGTTTGAGACTTTTGAATGGGGGCTCAAATTTGATCTTAGTGAATTTTTAATGAGGCAGGCACTAATTTGTACTGGCCTTTAAAATAAAGAAGGAATTGTAAGGACTAATATTCCTTTCCAAACATACCTTACAATAAAACAAGAAGAAGAACATTTTGAACGTGACAGTCGTATACTTATTTAGACTTTAGACTTTTGGAAGAACAAACCAGATAATATAATCATAGTTTCCTGTTTGCAATGTTGGACCAGAAGATACCCTTATATGTTTTCGAAAAGGAGGATAGTTCTGAGAAAGATCTTTTTTCTAACATCAAAAGATAACAACAATTTCAACTTCGAATTGAAAATTGTACATTTAAATAATTTGATCGTGTGGTTAAGACGTAAACATGTTGAGGTTCACTGGTATCAACTAAGAAAAGCAAATGACACACGATTACCGCGATTGGAATCGACAATATCTATGACATATGAACCTGTAACTTCTTTGGAATTAATTTACAACAGCTGTCTCTCTGAATTGGTGAGGACGTAGGTCGGGCTTTTACCAATGACCTGCGTGAGCCGGTCGTTGTGTGGGATCCGAAGAGCAGTGCGTTCAGCGCACGCAAGTAAAACATGAGGCCTTCGCCTCGGCCTGGCTCCAACCTAGTATTACAACAAGCGCACGTCAAATAAGTCACTTTAATAACGCTACTGTGACGTGTTAACACGATACCGCACTTATCCGATTTACAATTTAAATGGGAAACGCGGCGAACTAATCGCGAGGGGCTTTTTTGTCGGCCTCATAATTTCTGATATGCATATCAAAGAGGAATCTGCACGGTTTTGAAATCTGAAAAAAAAAATGGGGCAAATTTAATTTTTGTTATGTGATGTGATAATAACACATCGCATATTTCAATTTAGTGAATCCCTGAGGCCTTAGAAAAACAAATGGGGCACACAACATAACCCATCAGCTTGTCTTTTTTACGTCTTCAAATGTATTTCTATGGTTGGTTCAAAAAGAGCTATACAACGTAGTTATTCGAATTAAAACAAACAGGGCTTAATTAAAATTTCAGACGCACTTTAATATTCTAGACCGCGTTCAACTCGAATCCACTCACGGCGGAATAATAAAGTTGCGATATTCATAACAACTTTGCTTACTAACAGGATGAGAGAAAGAGAGAGAGAGAGGGAGCCGGTGGCTTCGTAAGCCAACTCACCTGAAAACCTGAAAACGAAATAAAGCAGCAAAACGTTAGCACACATCGGGCCAAGTAGACAACAGGAGGGTTAATTAAATTCGGCGGCCTTTATGCTATTCACGAAAGAATCATAAACAGGGCAACGAAAACGGATTGTTTGTGCAAAGAAAAAAGTCGTTACGCCCACAGCTTTCACCTCTTCGCTAAAAAATGACTTGTAAATTTTATTGCAGTTTGTTCTCCTCGATGGGCGAGGGATCTAACTGGCGTTTTAGTAAATAATGAAGTTTTATGGTATCGTATATCACTATTCTGAGAACTGATGGAGATTAGAAGAAGAGCGTATTATGAGTTTTCTTGCTTTTGTTGCAAACTGTCAATTGTATGTGATAATAAAACATGAGAGGTTTGAAAAAGTTATCAACATGTACGGTAGAGCTCTATGTCCAGTTGGATGCAGCTTCATTAAAGTTAAGCTCGAATTAAAGCTAAGTTTAATCTAGGATTAATTAACAAGGACATTGGTGCAACTTAGACTTAGGTAGGTTTAAATTGCAGTTCACTTAAATAGTTGTCTGTTAAGTAAGTTTGCTGCTTGAGTTTTAATTGAAAAATCTTTCGCTTTAAATTCTGAAATCAAGTGTCGTTATCATACTGAAAATTTACTTCCTGATATTTTTTTTTTCTTTATTATGTAGATATTATTCTGATGCAACAAGTATGGCAGTCAGTGTACGTATAAATTTTAATGCATTCAAAGAGGATGCTACGAAACATTAATTATCTTGATAAACCCCAAGCACTATAAAAGCTAAAACACACTAGACGGTTATAGTTCCCGAGGATGTTCAATAGCAACAGACTCAATTTATAACAACAGACGCCGAACGTCGGTAAACATTATTAATTCTGGTAACTACGTGTTAAACTTTAGCGTAGGTTCGGTAATACAATGTACGCTGCATTTAACAAGTTTGCGTCGAAAATCCGGCGCAAACGTTCCCGATCGAACGAATTCCGGAGGAGCACAAAATTGCATTCTGGTCGGCAGGTAATCCCGAAGTTGTATCAACGGCGAAACGAAGTAGCTGCTCTGGGTACATCGTTTGCAGATTGCAAGTTCTCAGATGGAATCCTTAATGATCTGGCTGGTAATTAGCGTCGGTCTAATTGCGCTGCGAGTCGGATCTGCTTGTGTCAGATATTTGCATATTCCTTCCGTCTGATTATTTACTTATCGCAATTATTATTCTTCGTGTTTCTTTTACTTCTACTCCGGTAGTTATAACTCATCGACTAGAATTCAATTTGCATATCGTTTACTTCAAATTACAGACGCGATTGATGCCATTCTATATTAGTTCTAATTTAAAGCATCTACTCACAAACTTTTTTTTAACTTAACGATGGTATGTTTTGTGATAGTCACGTGATTGCTATACTCAAGCACAATTCATACTGCAGTGGATGACCAACACTTTACGATTCGGTGCGAATAATACTTTATGGTCGCAATGAGGCAGAATCCTGCATCCAAGCACTTCTTGATCCATGATTTATTTTAAAGGTGGTAAATAAACCCTGTACATGCAATGTAAAGTCAAAAATCTTTAAAAAATATTAAAATTAGGGGTTGGTTTCTCTTTGAGAAGATCTGAATTTTCGTGATCTTACAAGTTCTTGTCAAAATCTTCTTGTATTAGGATTTATTAAAAGTTTGGTCTTGTTTACGAGGTCTTATAACTAAAGTCATGTATTAAAATGTAGTAGGTAAATGATATTAATTATTTTAGGACAGCAACCACCGAATTTCCTAATTCGTTTAATTGGTCCCTATTATTAATCCGCGGCGGTAGCATCCCCATTTCCTCCAGAGGGAATAACCATTACTGGCGCCTTAATAAATCAGTTGTAAATTTAAAATTTAATATTCCGAAGTGGCTGGCGCGTAATCTAAGTTATTACCGCATCTCGAAAGGAAATGAATAGAGAGTCGAAGACTTAATCCGAAAGGGGGCGAAAGAGACTCAGCCGGCCGATTCGGAGAGATGCCGGAGCGGATCCCATTAATCTGAGGAGCTGTGGGTTAACTGACAGTCGTCAGGATAGCGGCACGTATTCTCGTGGAACTGCTGAAGACGGATCCCAGTGGCCTAGTCCGGATGAATACGTGCCGTCTCTTCGATCCCCGATTAATGAGCTAGATATACCGACGGGATGACCTCACGTTCCCCCAGCGTCTTGTACCTAATTACGTTACCGACCTGCAAGGCGAGGAGATCTTTGTAAGGGCCAACCATTACTTAAACGAGTTGATCTAGTTGTTGAGGTACATCCTGTATGTGATAACTAAGGTTTAAAAATCGTAGTTAATAAGTAAGATCTCAACTCTCTATTTTTTGCAGCAAAATTCTAGGGAGAAACAACGACAGGAATCTCCCTGATGCAAAATAGCACGACGTCCGCTATTTGTCTGACCCAAGGCAGCGTCGCTCGGCGTCGTCGGCGGCACCAACACATTACGTGTTTTGTTGCTCGCATCACAACTTTCAGATTGTTCCCTAGGGTCGGCTGCATTGTCATTCCGGATCCAGCTATCGCCCTGAACATCCGGACTACCTGCAACGCGGATTACAGGCGCGGTTTTCAGATTTAAAAACCTGCACCTGAATTACAGCGTTACGGCTTTAATTCGTTCATTGTAATTCCGCGCTCGCTTCTGAAAGTGTCGATTTTAATTAATTTCAAGCTGCGACGCTGCGACGTGGCAGAGAATGTGTAACTAGCTTTACATAAAGAATTACTGATGAAATCCACCCCTGCTTGAAGACTGTAACTATTGTTTCACAGACTTCAAACTTCTTAACTTTTTATTTAAATTCTGCGTTTTCGTTAAGGAAATATTTAAGTCCGAATACATCTAATCTAATATAAAATATATTTAATTAATTAAAAAATCAACATTTGCGCGTTTCTTTGAATCGTTTCCACTGTCACCTTCAGGAATATCGAACTCTAGCTACTAAAGTCTACCATTTCTAAAATTATTTATCAGATTATATATGTAAATCGGTGCTTTATAACTTGGAACCTATGGACCATCTATGAACCGTGAATACATAACGGCTTCTAAAGCAATGACTCATTCCCTGGCAATTATATAAACTGTAATTGAGCTTCATATGCGGCTGCATTTAATAATACATGGACAAAGGTTACGCAGTTGTGCGTGGGCGCCTCTAATTTAGGGCAGACCGACCGAACTGCGGGTTGGTCAAATACAAGGGCCAAAGTTGAAAATGAATTATTAAGTTCAATAATGTGCGCATGATTTATAAGATTACGGTTGGCATCGAATTCTATTAGAATTATTACGCATTTATTCGTTAATTAACATTCGAATCTTCAAGTGAAACCCTGATGTATAAATAGAATTCCTGCATTTTTGCATTTGCTAAAACAAGTAAAAGTTGTATTCCACTACACTATGACAACGTTTTGACAATTACACAAGCGTCAAATGATACTCGCGAAAATTTGTTATATTCAATATTCATAAATTCTCTGCGTCCAACCATCAAAATGAAGTACAGAAGGTATTTTCGAAGGAACCTCCGAAGAACTTGCTACCTCCTGTTCGCAATTACCTTCGTTATATTCTTCATCTCTGGTGGCACCAAAGTGAAGTGCATAGAGTACATCCTAGGAAAAGACTGGGCCCGATGCGAAATACCAACCACCCAGCCCGAAGTGAAGGCCCTACCTATCCACCCCTCGGATTTTCGCCCAGAGAACTGCGCCCAAGGATTCTCGCACCTCGTCCAAAAAAGAGCCAAGTATCTTCACAAGGTTTACGACGTCCATTTCGACATGAACAAGGTCAGATGTTTCTACACGCCTCTATTCCGAGAATATCCGGACAAAGCAAAACTACCGTACACAGAAAAATTTCGCTTAGGTGTTTCATCCGAGTTCTACAATCGGAAGGAGATGGTCGACGAGTTCGTTTTCGTGAACTGCACTTACAAGGGCGCCACAATTTTCGAAGATTATTTCTCTTTTTTCCCCAAGAAGCGTTACTTAAGGCGTAACTTGAGGAACAACATCAGCGTTTTAATGGTAGGAATCAAGGGGGTTTCAAGACTAAATCTGTACCGAACGATGCCCGAAACTGTTGAGTACCTCAAGCGGAAATTAGGGGCGATTGATTTCCTTAAGTATCACAAAATAGGAAGTCGTAATTTAGAAAATATGACACCGCTGTTGATGGGGTTGAATGCTCGTGAATTTAAACGAGTAAGTCGTGAGAAACGCGTGAAAAAAGTACTTAGTCCTTTGATCACGTATCAATACATGAACGCTGGATTTATGACGGCGTTTGCTGAAGACTGCAGTGTTAATGGGTTTTTCAAGGAGGACTACGTGTTTCAAGCGAAGCCTGCTCATTATTACTGGGCGCCTTATAATGTTGCACTTGATGCCCTCAGCGGTAACATAAAGAGGGGAAATTGTTCCTTGTGCTTGAAGAATAAAATGTCTTACGAGGCTCTCCTGAATTATGCTAGAAGTTTCGCGCAGGCGATGCGTGAAAACGTGTGGTTTTACTTCGGTTTTTTTTGGACAAATTCCCTGACCAGCACCGAGGATCCCTCGGATGGTTTGTATTTACCCCGCCTCGCAGACAAGGGGTACAAAAAATTTTTCAAGCAGCTTCACGAGGAGAAATTGCTCTCGAACACCATCCTGATCTTCCTCAGCGAAAGTGGTTACGTAAATCCACAGTTTTCAAATATCAATCAACTTGCACAGGAGGAGAAATTGCCGTTCTTATTTGTTGTTTTGCCAAAAATTTTCGAGTTACGTTACCCTATTTACGCCTCCAACATCCGGAATAACAGCAAGAATTTGGTAACCCCTTTCGATGTTCATAAAACCCTATTGGATTTGTTAAATTTGAACGATTTGGATAAACGAAGTGAAGTGAAATCTTACAAGTTAAGAGAGTACAATCTCTTTCAAGAGTTACCTTCTGCAAGGAATTGCAGGTGGGCCGGAATTGACTCAAAGCTTTGTTCGTGTGCGAAGTCGTTTCGTAGTGCAATCCTTGATTTGTTTTAAGTTAAATTATTGTTATTCTTCGAGGATTTAAATACACGTTGTTTGATTTTCTAAATTACATGTTAGAATCACACATAAAAGGAGCTTGTTCTCGAGCAGACTCGAACTTAATAAACATATCAGATTTCAATATTGCGCGTCGGCGCTAGAGAGTTCTAAATTTTCGACGATTTCGTTTCGATGGGTTCGATTCAATTTTCCGAAGGGGGGCGGCGGCGGGGTGATTTTTCAAAATAAAGTACATAATCTGCGCTGCACGCGAACACGAGTCGGTAAATTATGTTCCTAGTTTCTCAATCTATTTTTCGAACGCATCACATTCTGCCTTCGTTCCGTGCGATAAAATATGATATTGAAATTCGCTCCTTACGTAAATCCGATGTGACACGTGACGACTGAAGCGCGCAATTCTATTGCAAGGAAACAGACGGATGAGGCACAAGGATTTCGATTTGTAAAGGGCAACTTCTTTAAAATATTATCTTGTAGGGGGATTGCCCTAGTGATAATGTTTGAAACATAAATAAAATTATGAGGACTGCAGTTGAGTGATATTTTAATACTTTTTACTTGCTCAATTTATTGACAATAATAAAAGCATAACTTCTACGTTTGTTTTCTAATGATAATAAAAGATTTAGTGCTTGGAAATGTGACGCCCAAGATAGTCGGGCGATAAATCAAACCGACAAATTCTTCAAGCGATTTGCATGAACTACCGCCGACGTCGAACTTGTTACTACCCTGACGGACGCAGCCGCTCAAGACTTTGATTTCTTAACAAATCTCCCCGGAGTCGAGTTTTATTTACGACCGCCAATTTTTTACTGCTCCACCGGATCTTATTCAGATACATGGAAAACCATTTCCGGTCCGCACGTTTCCGAAACACTCCCGGCCGAAATTAATTAATACATCCTCCGGAATCGATGGTGGAGAGGACGTCTTAGGAACGCAAGTTCCGCACAACTTACTGGTTTCGGGGTTAACCGGGAGCTGGTCAGCGGTTTTACAGGCGTAGGTTTGTAATTGGATATTTGGTTTTAAACTGTTTAGCTAACAAACGAGCGTTCGAACGTCTTAACTGGAAACTTCGGGCGAACGGATAACCGCACTTCACGAAAACAGATTTAATTAGAACTCGGCTCTTGCTCGAACGACCTTGGAAATATAACACAAGAAAAATAGAAACAAATTCGTTTCGTTGTAAAACACGGTGCGGAATAATTACGGCTTGATTAAAATTACAAATTTTGTCGTACGAGTTGCGCATTAACGTAAATTAATCGAAGCTTTACCTGCCGTGATTAATTTCCGCCCGATTATATACAATATATCTGTATGTGTACAAACCTAGTTGGACATGACAGTTTCAAATTCGAACAGCTAGAATTTAATTACACAATGTTGTCATGTTTATTTGTTCGCTTTGAACGGACAACGTCCTCGCTTTATTATAATATTGTAATCCAGAAGAGCGATATAAACCACCGTTGATGTTCAATGAAAGCCATAATAACACATGTTCTATAGTTTTAATTACCGTTTGCTTCACTGATTAAAACAGCCAGCGCCTTTCTAATTTGAATCAGGGAATATCAAATTGAATGTTTTCGCACAAAACAAGTTTCTTTCTCTTAAGGTTCTTCGTACTATTAAAGGCCACTCCCTTAAATATTTTAAATTATTTTATGAGTTTCTTTAAATCCTGATTTATACAACGTGTTAATCTCGTTCGCCTTTCCAAAACACAAATTAAATTCCTTCCAGATGAAGTTAACCTGGCCCTTTGTTCGGCAAAAACGTCCGGAGCACAGCGGGCGCGTTTCACCCCCAAAAGCTCCGAAAAGCTTTATTATTTCATCAAGTAACCGCACGTGTTGACGGTCTGTCGTCTACGCGCGTTTCAAAATAAAGCCCCAAGAAAAACAAACGAATTATTTTTCTTTGAAAGACGAGGATGAGCACGTTGCCGAAGGCGTTTTATTTAAGAGCGATATCAGAAGAAGTCGAGAGTTAATCTAAAACACAGGGGATTGAACAAATAAACAGAAACAAATTAATTTTGCGTGGATCAAAAAAGTGTACAATTTAAAACAGGGTGATGATGCTTAAGATGCAATAATAAAAGAGCTAAAGAATTTTGTTTAAAAATTTGGGTGTCATGAATTAATCTACGTCGGTTTGAAAAATTATATTTAGTGTTGACGTGGATGCCACATGTTTCTTGTTTCGAATTTCAGCAAGTGAAATGCGGCGCTAAATTAAACAGTCGGAAAAAATGTGGTAAACAAAGAGTCGTAGTTTATTCATGAAGACACATTCGCGCTAATATATTAAGCGAGCGGAAAAGCAAACGGGGGTGCAGGTGCGCACCAAAAATATTCGCCCATAACTGCCTAATCCCGCTCGAAATTTGATTTAGACCGAGTTTGCGAACTCGATCACTCATTGTGTTTAAGCTCGATCGGTGGTCGATGTTAAGCTCGTCGCATTATTCATGTTTAAGCTCTGCAAATTCCGCCCGTTATTTCACCTACTAATTGACATTATGAAACCGACGATGTTTCTTTTTTTTGCGCCGACGTCCCCGGAGTATCCGGGTTTATCGTCCGGGTTAACACTGTTTTGTCACTTCGTTTGTTCGCATGTTGAATCGATAAATGTGTGAACGTCGTCGTGAAGAGTTTACGCGATTTGAATAGCAAAAGAATTCAGGAAATGCAGTCGAGGAGTGCATCAAAACTTATCGTCCCAAAAACAGATCAACTATACATATCAAAAGGAGTGAAAGTAGAAAGTTTTTCGAATGTCAACTTAATTATGACTAATATTATTATTGAGCACTCGGTATTACAAATGACAAATAACAGTTTTTACCTAATTCTTTATTTTCTTCCGTTCTCATTCCTTCTTTGTCGCCTTTTCTCTATTTATTTTTTGTTCTCTTACAATGAAGCCTAAATATCACGTTCTTTTATATTGCTGGTTCACGCTTTATAATTAATTCTACTATAAAACAAGTTCCGCATACTACACGGCCTTTCGTTAATTTCGATTCCTTTTTTATTCAAAAAGAAAATCATCTCTTGTCCTGGCCTGATGTTACCGTTTTTGCTAACCAGTGTAAAACAAATACTGCCAACAATTTGCACTGCTGTTTAACAACATTATTATCAAAGCCGAGAAGTATAAATTTTACAGTCGCTTGGCACATAAATCACCCGTCCGGGCAAATCAAAGCCAGGTAATTGTGCGCTCTTAAAATTTTATCGCGCGTTAAACATACGTGCATTTATTTGCTTCGCTAAGCGTGACCATCTAATTCCTAATTATTCGCCGTGGACATAAAACACGGCCCCCACGGCGCGATTACCGCACGCAAGAAAAATTTTACGACGTCATATTCAACCGGCTTAATTTCAAGCGCTAAATTTCACCTAAAATTCACACAGAGATGAAATTTTTGTTTTACTACTCGTATTAAGGGTGAGGGTTCCCGAATTGGCCCCCCAAAAAGCTGCGGGGAACGTATTTTTTTCTCCTGCAATAAAATAATGTTTACTTTTACCAGGGCTATTCCTCATCCACCTTATTCCAAACAACGTATCAAAATAAAATTATGTAAACGCGCATCTGTTTCACATTCACATTCTTCGGGCTAAACGAAACAAAACCCCATTTCACGCTTTGCATTTATTCTATATTTTACATTTAACTTACCTGTTTTTGTCTGACGTTTATTCTGCGTACTTCCTTTCCAGATATTTTATCACAGGGAATTTCGTTATTCAGCGTGTGCGTACGTCGCGTCGTAAAAAAAAAAACTTTTCCAACGGGAAATTCTATCGCAGGCGTTGCGGAATTTGTCAGCGTCCTATTAGTCCCCGCCGTCCGGTCGGTCTAATGTAATTTGGATCAAATTGGCTGCAGGAGCCCTGTAAATTGACCAGTTCCATTAGGCCATTATCCGAAATTTAAACTTTGCCACGGGTTACCCCGAAATTTATTCATTATTAATTCAAGTCGGACCGCGCCCGGGGACTTCGAATTGTTATTATACGTATATGTTGCCTAATATCGCGTGATGCTAACCTATAATTAAATTTCTCGTCGTCTTTATTATCGATGTTGCAAGATAATTGGATTAAAAGTTACGCATGGCCCCGCAATATTTCGGCCCCGCAAATTTATGCAAAATACTAAAAGGCTTTTAAAATAATCGCACTCAGATGATTTAATGCCGTTGAAAGCACCCAAAGGAACAAAAAGAAAGGCAACACTTTGCTTTAGATAAAATGATAGAGTTACTAAATTATACGGCAGATGAAATGGGTCTTTCAAATTAAGCTCTCTTTGAAGACACAATCAAATTCATGAATTAACGATAAACTTACGTTGAAAGTGAAAACAATAAAAAAATAACGGTAAACTATACTACTATACAGTGTGTAATTGAATAAGTTTCACTTACTGTATAATAAATAATAAAATAAGTTGAATACAAGCTTGCAGTTAAAGTTAGATAAGTCAGATTTTCATTAAAAATTTAATCAAGCCATTAAAGGGTGAAATCAAAACACAAGCTAATGAAAGAGTAAAAGTACGATCCCGTTTCGAATCACGTACGAGTAACTCTGATCCTGCGGCCATTTCGTCCACCGAATTACGTATTTACGAAAGGACGTAATCGTAAGACCGCCGTCGTGGTAGTTGGTGTTTTACATCCCTGATGTGTTTCGGCACTGGTATTTGTTTTCGTTTTTGTTGCGAAAGGGCGTTAGCGCGCTCGCCGTTTAGCCGATACGCCGAATTTATGTTTAGCAATATTAAATTATGTGCACCGGGAGGCGCCGTTTAATATTTCGAAACGGCCGGCGGCGGCAAAAAGTGGCGCTAGTACGGATCTGCTAGTAAGCCGATAAAATAAACGTTTATGAAGTCGTTACTATTTACTACATAACGCATCTGTTGAACACTAAAAATTGCAAATGAGTTTGACTTCAAATTACAAACAATTTTTTACTTCTCTAAAATATGCACAAAAAGAACACTTAAAGAATTCAGTTTAGAAGTTAAAAAAATGTATGTTGATATTATGTATCCGAATAAATTTCGATGTTTAACATTAGGGGATGAAAGATAACTACCATTCGCCCACTATTTCACATTCAAGCGAAAGGGGGGAATTTCGCCCAATCTAATTACATTTTAATGGCACATAAGCTTCAGATACATTCTCTTCCCAGAGCAAGCCTCAGCTCTACCAAAAGACGCGCAGTATTTACACACTCGCTCTTTGGGGGCGGAATAAATTAACAGCGTATTCGCTCGGGTGGCGCGCGAAGGGCAGCACAAACACAAACGTACTCAACACGTAGAGGCAAGGCACGTGTGAAGAGCCATTAGAGAGGCACGGGTCATTGCAGCTAAACATGGGGTAATGGGGCAGAGGCGACGGCTCGATCACCGCCTCCTCCACCATAAATCTATCCGATAATGGCCCAAATACTTCTGCTTTTATTTAGCACCGGTCGACATTGTTGCGCCAGCGTTATCGCAGGGATGGGAACCTGCCGGTGAATTATGTCTCCCTGTATGAATATTTCGGCTGAGTAAGAATTTCTAACTCGGATATTAAGCTTATAACTTACAGGGGACTGCTGCAAATGAAACTGTAAATATTTGCACGTTCTCTCGAAATAAACACAATCTTGAAAATTTATTATTGAAATAAAAAATTGGTTTCTATCATACTTATTATTAACACATAAACTTTCTCTCGGTTATAATAAAGATGGCAGCTTGGAATCACGTAATTGTGGTGAGCGAAGTTTCGGGTATCCACGAAACTTCGTCAGCAGGTGAACATCGGGCCGAATTGAATCAGACCGTTCGCCCTTAAAGTAGAACGGCACGCTTCGCTTGGCTCCCCGCAATTTTTTGTCGCCAAACTCCCTCAGGTAAGTAAAACCATAGTCGGAACTTTCGAAAGCTGCAGTTTCTAACAATCCTTTTAGGGCAATCCGGACGGAGTTTTACTTTTCTTGTTCCGGACTCGCGCCGGTGCGAGTGGTCTTTGTAGTGGCGGCGTGGTTTCCTCTATTTGCAGCTTTCTTGCTCCTTGGATTTAGAAAAGCGAAAACAGAAGTAAAAACGTTTTGAATTGAAGAATCGTCGCGTAAGCTAATCAGATAAATAAACGAGGATGCAAGTAAGAATGTTTATAAACGAAATAAATCGAACAACGTTGTTTTTTTTGTGTGTGCTAGAACTGCAACATTGCCAGACAGATAAATCCTTTAGACAGTAATGAATTTCGCTACCTCTGAAAGTGTGTTCATAAGCTTTTGTTGGGTTGTGAAAATTTCCAAAGTTTCGTGAGCTGCTTTTAAAGTTGTGTCTCGTAAATTAATGTCACTTTAGAGTTTTCTAAGTTCACGGTTTCTTATTCGTTCTAAAACAAAATGAAAGAAATCCATACAATTTTCTTGAATTAGAAAACTAACAATTCAAGACTTCAAGAAGAAACTAACATGAAAAACCGCCACATTTGCAGCTTTTTAATTTCCTTTCTCATTACGTACATAAATGACTTTGATAATTAGCAAAAGGGGATGTGACGTGTTTCTAACTAGTCAAATTAAATATCAAAGAAAAACGAGAATTTTTTTCTAATGATGAAGTATTTTGGGTAGCTTTAATTCGTCGTAAAACAAAAAACTCGCAAACTTATCCTTACAGATGAATTTTCCAGACTATTCTGCAGATTCAGCGGTTTTATTTGCCGAACCCTCTGCAAATAAGGATACATGCTCCACATGCACTTGACATGCCAGTCCTGAAATGAAATAGCATTTTACTTCTGCCTGTAACACACGCGAGCTTAATATTTACCACGGGGATTTAAGCTCTCCTCAAATATTTGATCGCTGAGGTAAGCCTATCGAGATTGTAGCTCAGCAGATAGCACAAGGAAAATACGAATATGAAAATTTAAAAAAATTCACGAAAAATTAAGAATTTTATAAATAACAAAGTTCAAAATCAAAAACTTTCTTTTGTGACTTCGAGAAAACGATAGTTTGGTTTCATACTTGCGACGATACTTCTCACATATGAAAACATTATAAAAGATAAATAAGGAAAAGTTTTTACGATGTTCCGTCGAATAATTTCGTTGGATATAAATCACTTGGAGGGAGAAGTTCCTGGGGGTATTAGGAACGAAAATAAAGAATTCTTTTTACTACTCGTGAGTCAGTTTTAGAAAATTGACGATTTCTGCTTTAATTGTTTGTTTGTTGAATGGAATTGAAGATATAAATAAGAAATTCATTAATTAAAAAAAGTTTATTGGTAAACACAAATATTTTTCCTGAATGTTTGGAAGTGACGATTTTTCTTAGGTTTTCGCCGATGGTATTTTATTTTCTCGTTTCGAGAAGACGCGTTTTCAAAGGTCACGCTTCTTACATCAGCCGAATTAAGCACGGCCCGCTGGTTTCCGAGCCCGAAGCTTAACAAATCGCCGAAAGAAAGTGAAACAGAACGTAAATAGAAGTAAATTATCGCGCGCCGCAATATCACACGGCCGAGGTCGTGCGACAATCTCGCGCATTTGCATGAAGTGATAAATTCCCTGTCAATTTTGCTCGCAGATTTTGTTTCGGTAACGTATCGGGTCCATTATCGTACGGAATCGATTCTGACAGGTCATCGATACACCGTGCTTTAGAGCTTCCTCACTTTATTAAATTAGTTAGCGTCAGCGAAAATTGAAGAATCGATAAAAATATTGCGGTCCCTAACCGAATAAGATTTTCTACGAAGTGAACTGAAAGCACTGGGATCGAAGAGCTTTAATTTTTGCGTTTTTCTTGGATTTGGATCAATCCGGGAGCTTTCGCTTGCACATGTTTTTGCGACGTCGCAATTGCATCCGTGATACCACAAAGCTCGTTTTAACTGAGGGAACACTTACGTGCATGGTTAAGAAGTATTTAGTTTGAAGCGCAGGATTAAGTTCCTCGGCTTAAGCGGCTAAGTAGGAGCTTATGTTGTTTCCCTTGATTTACAAATAGAACTTGTGCACTTGTGCACTGCAGTTTGCTATTTTGTGGGAGGATACACAGAGAGAATTCTTGATAAATCCGAAAACCCCTTGCACTTTGATTTAAAAATTACCCTCGAGGGAAAGCTTTCCTACATAATCCAAGTTTCTGTAAAATTTTCTCAAAAATAACCAAGTTGATGACCAAAGAAAAGATGTTTATTTCTCATAAATTTTAATGAAAATCTCCTACTTCAAACGTTAACTTTTATGCATAAAATTGAACCCATTCTAATATAAAATTTTTTTGGAAAGCTAAGCTAATCAGAAATAGTTTCTGTAATATAATTGATCAATTCCATTAGTTTTTTTTTTTTTGGCTTACGAGTGCATTTAATCAAACAAAGTAGAGTGGAAAAGTAAACAATAGTAACTGCATTTATTTTGTACGATATTCTGTAGTATGGGGTTAAATAAAGGGTTTGTTCGAAATTCCCAGCAAATTTAATTTAGTTCGAACAAAATTAAGCTCATTTTTAATTATGGAGCCCCTTTCACCGTCCACGTACCCCAGCGAATGAAAAAGCTCTCCACCCCCGGAGTTCGGCCGTGCTTTAATCAGTCAAATTATAGTTGCGAGAATGCAGTAATAAAAACGCTAATTTCGCGCAGTTTCAGTCGGATTCCGTTTAATTGAGCGGAATAACGATTTTTCCAGCGGACGTGATTTCCGTTTTCGGAAGAAGTCCCGAAGCTCGCCTTCCCTTTTACGTGCGATTTAATATCTTGCGCGCCGGTCTTTTTTATTATATTTTTTCTTGCCGCCGCTTTTTCTTCCCGGCAATTTAATTTATCTCGTATAAAGTAAATATTGACGCGGAGTTTTAATTATTCCAGAGGAGAAAGCGCTTCGATAAATATGGATAAATATTTGATTCAATTCAGAATGTTTTCGTGTTGCCCAACGACTCCAATTAATTTCCTGATTCCATATTCCTCCGGACTTACATGCGTTATATATTGCTAAAGAGACTTTGTGGAAGACTGGGTTTCGCATAATAAAATAATTCCAGAAGCGGTTCGCGGAAATTATTCTCGTTATGCAACGTTATGCAAAATGCACTTGCACGTCTCTATGATGTTTTATGGAACGGTCGGAATAGAAAGTTTGCCCGTTCAATTATTAGTCCGTGAGATTGCAGCCCAAAACTTTCAGGCCATAATCGACGGCGATATTTCAGATGCACTCACTCCCCCGACAAACAAACGGCCGGGCACTTAGATGTAACAAAGATAGCAGAAATATCTCCCCGGAGCGCCATTTCGACGCTCGTCCACCGCTTCAAATTTCATCGGGGGCCCACGACTGCATTTGTTTCGGATTCCCCGACGCGAGCGAATTATGTTCGCCTCCCTCGTTTTACATAACTCCTAAGTTAATAAAATATTACCCTGGAATGTCGTTGCTGTATTCTCAGGGGTAGCTACACCGGTCGTTTGTAGATACTTTTTTTAACGCCTCGCAAAGGATTTCAAATCCTCAAGCAAGAAATGAGCCCCCCCCATTTAATTACAAGCGAGAGTAACAACAAATTTAATTTAAAGAAACGTTATTTATTGAATATTTTGTTGTTGTAAGTTTACGTTAATTATTAGAAGCACATATCAAATGATGAACGTTTTAAGGTTTTGTGTGTCTGTTTCGTCTTTCAAAAGTTGAGTGTGGGGTTTTCTTTCGCTTCCACATTCTGACGAACATTTTCTTGAAAATTGCGAAGATAGTCGAGACCACAAACAAGAAAACGAGGAAACTAAAGAAAACACAAAAGGTTTAAATATTTGAATATAAGAAATTCAACCGCCTATTATTTTTCTTTAAATTACAATCATATCAACAATGATAATTAAATATTGTTATCCTTAATTGTTAATTCTAAGATCTAGGATAACTTTAGGTGTACTTTGTGTTGTAATTCGAGAACTCTACACTGCAGAAGGCGTTCTTCTTCACGGTATGCTTGTTTTCAATTACACGCTCACACGCTCGCACTTTATGAATATTTGAATGTCTTAAGCGAGCTGAAGAGATGAGATCCGATCGCGTCGCAAATCTGAGAATTAATCGCCCGTATTTCGTCACTCCTTTCGCGGAAGAATGCAGGATTAATTCCGGCGAGAAGGCGATAAGTTCCGGATGCAATCTAGATCTTGGGAGGCGACGAGGTGTTCAAAGCCGTCTTTGCAACGTAAACGTCGCTGTCTCCGGCTAAATTAAATGTACACAAGGCAGGGCTTAATGCCAGACGCGTCTTCCTCAAGCCGAAACTGCATAAAAATCGATTAATTTTAAGCGATTTCCGAGTTGAAGAACGGGCACGAATTAGCTGGAAATGAATTTATCTAGGTCGCGTGTAATCCCGGCAATTTCGGTAACAAGTTTCGAATTAAGTTCCTGTAAATATGAATGAACTGGGACAGGCAAAGCTCGGGCATTATGTGCTTAGCCCTGTAATGCAGCCAGACATGCGATGCAAAAACCGAGGGCGGAATTAATGCATTTTGACGTCGGTTCTTCCCTCGACTATACAAAATTTGCGTTTTAATTAAATAATCAATTAAGTCACAAACTTAAGTATTCTAAATAAATATTTTTTTTATTATTTCTTCTGTGCGGATGCAAAGCAGGAACTGTCCGACTTTTTAAGGGAGCTTGAATTTTAAAGAGGTTTTAACGCGATTTTCTTTCTGTCTACAGTAAAAATGGAGCAAACGGCTAACAAAAATATAAAGCGCCTTTCATATG
Source organism: Dorcus parallelipipedus (assembly GCA_958336345.1). Classification (NCBI taxonomy): domain Eukaryota; kingdom Metazoa; phylum Arthropoda; class Insecta; order Coleoptera; family Lucanidae; genus Dorcus; species Dorcus parallelipipedus. The sequence goes on along the minus strand of OY284480.1, from coordinate 18,539,487 downwards.
CAGATCCGAGATAGTCTGGCCAGGTCTTGGATGATGTCGCGTTCACATCGTCCGAGGGAATATTTTTAAAATAGCGTCTGAGCTAAGTTTATGTGTCGGGCGTTATCAAAACGAAAAACACTCCCTCTGAATTGTGGATTTAAAATTCATAGGGCGAATCCAACACGGAACAAAGAATACCAGGAATTTACACTTGAAATATTGTTAATGTGCAGAGATTACTTTAATCTTAATATTCCGAACATTATTTAGTTAATAAAGAAGCTAAGCTAAAATCCTCAAAAGGCCAAACTTCTCTCGCCTCATTTTAATACGTCTTCACTGCAACCTGGAAGAGACATTTCATGAATGAATTCGACACATACGCCCAGCATATTCAGACTCGAGGAAACTTTTTGTTTAGGGAAATTGCCGTTGTTATTCGCATATTGTTTAATGTTGTTATAACGCGGCAGAAATTATTGCGTGTTAAACGTTTATTTTGACAATAAATTCAGAAACAATCGAAATCCATTCCGGTCAATGACTCAGAATTACACATAGTTAAACAAACAATGGGGGCCCCCTCCGCAATCTTAATCATAATAAACCATATCTCATAATGCGTCAAACAAAGCCTGCGACGACGGAGGCTCAATCTAAACATAGCGCACACATTCGCGCGTCTAATTCCATCTGGTGCGGTGACGTTCCTGCGTCAAAAAGAATACGTTCTGTAAAGGTGCTTCGGCCTCAGAAAAAAGAAACAGTGTAACAAACTAAATAGTGAGAGCGAACGAGTTTCCCAGAGAGAGTCAAGGGATGAATACGCATGGTCTGTTTCGAAAGCTCACCGCTGGCGATGCTGTGGCAGCACTGCAGCTCTGGACCGATCAATATTGTACACTCCCTTAAATACGCCGCGTGCGAAACAATGCAGTGGCTCGGAGTTTTCGGAGGAAATTCCGGAAGCAAAAAAGCCGGCTCGCGTTTCCGAATCTTGCCGGACCGAAACTAATTTCAATTTGAGATTTAATTGTCGCCGTCGCCGCTCCTGCTGCTGCTGCGAGCTTAGTTTAACGCGTGACATAAAATCTAGATGCAAATGAGGACCGGAAATTACTGCAAGCAGAATTGGATTATTATAGTCGTAAAAGGCATAATCATGTTTGGGATAATGGCGAACAACTGTAGCTCTGAAATATTATTCGGCGAAGTTTTCGAGCCATCGGCTCGGCGGAAGTGCGTGGATGAACGCGTTTTGAATTATGCCTCAGATAATCATTGTGTGAATGGTTAGAAGTGCCATCTACAAAACCTGCATTGCTTCTTTTTATTATCGACATCTCAGCTCAGTTTTAAATTCGCTTTACAAATCACGTTTCTCCTAATTGCTTTATAAATAACGTCATTTCTCTGAGACCGCAAAAAAAATTCCGAAATGAAATAATTTCATCGCCGAACGTAATTAAACCGGACGCCCTCCAAGGACGTCCAAAAATATCCTTCGCACCGCAACGCGGATCACGTAGGCTTTTAGCACGGGCCGGTTTAATTGATTGCGTCCAAACGCCGAAGCTTCGGACCCTTTTAAAATCAAACCGAAGCACATTAAATCTACTAGGTCTAGTTAACAGAAAGGGCTCCTTTGTGAGTCGCACAAAAGAGTAGTTATCTCCAAAAGAACTCCCGCGGAAACCTAATTAATTAGTAATTTAGTTAATTTAACGGGCGATTCTCAAAAAGTCGATCAAAGGACTATGTAGAACTTTCTGTATCTAATTCAGGATGAGCCAAAGTCTTACACAGGAAAAATATGAATTTAAAAGTTCTATAACAATATAGGATTAAGTATGGGAGTTAGAGTTTTGTACCTACAAACTATTTTGAATAAAACAAATTACATCTTGAGACGCTCGTAGAGCCCGAAAGACGCAATCTTCAAAACGTCCATCATTCCAGCCTGTTTACTCTAATAATATGCATTACATGTTATAAACTTTATCCGGCAAGATGCTCATGTTTCCGCATTAGACCTCTCCCGTTTCTATTCCCATTCGCATACATCGAGCGCCATCCGAAACATCATCGCTCAACGAAGACGCCACCGAAAACCACATGAATAAATTTTGAGGCCGCGGGTAATCTTTTACGTCTTCTTGGCGCGATACACGCAGATAAAAAGCTCACGTCGGTTTAATATCGGCCGATTTTATGCGTCGCGACGCGGGACCGACCGTCCTTTTTAATACGCAACGGTGAGCCCGGGCCTGCCTTTTACGAACGTATAAATTTACGCCGCATGCGTTCATCTGACCCACAATTCATTGCAGTAGTGGAAATCCGCGCGCCCTTAACTGCCTCCCCGAAACAGAAATATTGCGTGGGGAATTGCCACAGTTTTTTTGGAGAAATAAAAAATGGTGTTATACTGAAAGTTTGCCTCGGATTTTTCTTTAAATTTGAATTATTTTGCACAGGGAAATGTATGTCGTAGAAGTAACAGCGACCACCGTTGAAGATTTTAAATAGAACTGTTATTTTATAACTATTTTTTTACATTGTACAGATTAAAAAAAAGAGATCAATACTTATTCGATCAAACATCGAATTCCAAACGAACTATGAATTGTCGAAATACTTAAACCAACATTTTATTTTAACAATTTTCTCAAGAACTGATTAAAATTGTAAATAAAGTTCCCTTTTTAACCCTCGATCAGGAATAGCAAATTAATGATTCTGAAAGACAGAAATAGACGACTTCGTGTTCTTAAAAAAAAGAAATTAAAACTTTTTGGAAAGAAACATTAAGCAATGAATAACAAATGAAACAGCAAATTTAGTTACTTACGAGAAAGGGAATGAAGACGGAAATCAACTTTAGCATTTCGTAAGAATTAAATGAAAAAATCAAGACCTATAAATAATGTTTGCCATTTTCTTGGTTTTCCTTACACCAATTATACTGAGTGTTCATTTGAAGTGAAGTGAAGTTACAACGTTCCAGACTACTTAGGGTGGATGTTAAAAATGTTTTTAATACGGCCAGTTGGACGAAAATTAGGACTGAATTGAAAAGAAAAAATGTTAGTCTGGCTCTGAGGAGGATTACCAGAAGTTATCTTAAGGATAGAATCTTGGAGGTTAACCCCGGTATGCATTTGGGCCTCTCTTGCGGAGTTTCCCAAGGATCGGTCCTGGGGCCTCTGTTATGGAATGTCATGTATGGCGGCTTAAGACTAACGACAAAGGAAGGTATTCAACTCCTGGCTTATGCAGACGACTTAGCCGTAGTAGCTCTGGCACGAAACGAAGAGGGTCTTGAATACAAAGTTAATTTCACAAATCGCGGAATAGATACATGAAAATAAACTGGAATTGGCACCAGACAAGACGGAAGTGTTATTTCTCTCTGGTAAAAGAAAAAGATAGAGAAGTTAGCTCCGTGCTAAATGCAGGGCGCACTCACGGGGGGGGGGGGCTAAGGGGGCTAAAGCTCCCTCCAGAGGCAGCTATGTGGTACTAGAATTTAATAAATAATTTCAATTTTGCAAGAAAAAGAGCACGCCGACTTAATTTCGTTTGGTAACGTTAGTTCGGTATAAGTTCATGTTATGTATCTTTATTATTTAATATATCCTTGTATACTCTCACGTGATTCTTACAATTATTATAATTTTTGAGCCCCTTCCAAGACAAATTTCTGGGTGCGCCACTGGCTGAATGGAATGGAAATTGTATCGAAAAAATCCAGGTGATAGAAATTTATCCTTCGGAGAGCACGTAGCGTATGTCGCGGGTAAAGCGCAGGTAGCAGTAACAGCTCTGGTGAAATTAATGCCGAAAATATACAGAGCCTCTGAACAAAAAAGAAAAGTCATAGGATCGGTGGCGGAGTCCGTTATTTTGTATGCTGCTCCCGTATGGGCCCACGCAAGCTATATGGGTAAATATAAAGAGATGTTGTCAAAAATTCAGAGATGCCTGGCAATCAGAATATGCAGGTCATATCTCAACAGAAGCTGTTTTGGTAATTGCAAGGATGATTCCGATAGATCTGTTGGCAGTAGAAAGAATGAGAATAGAGGACAAAAGAACGCGACTAGGGAAAAAACAAAGAAAGGAGACGATAAATGCGTGGCAAAACAGATGGGAATCGTACGAGCAATCAATATGGACGAGACTTTTGATACCAAATATAATGGTATGGTATGAAAGAAAGCATGAAAAGTTAACATATTTCTTAACTCAGTTACTAAGCATATGATCAAAAGGACGATATCCCCAAGATGCAGATACTGCGAATGCAATAAGGATTCGGCGGAACATGCTTTTTCCCATTGTCCTCGATGGGAGGATTGCAGGGTTAGGGTAGAAAGAACTGTTGGACACCATGTAATACCGGAAGAACTTATAAAACATTTGGTGCAAAAAGAAGAGATCTGGAAAATCGTGGCTGATATGATCAAGGAAGGACTATGAAGGAAAGAGAAGAGAATCTATAGAAGATGACCTAAGAAGGAGAGGAGAACCCACGTGCTTAACTTGAGGCTTTCATTTTGTACTCCCTTTACACTTGATAATGTTCTAATTTGAACGAAACTTCGGTCGTGTTTGTCACGAATAAATAATTTTGTAGATTGACTTCGCCTTTTCTTTTCGACTTATACAATTTAATCTACAACAGCATGGAGTTCCTCACTAATCACTAATTGAGATATTATTTGTTTTTATTAGAGATTATATTTGTTTGGACCCCATTGCTTGGGCTATTCGTTTACCAGATTCAAATCTTTTATTTATTCATTTGTGAAAACACATAAAAAATGTAAACTACAAGAACACTAACAAAATTCGCAAAAAATTTTTGGCTTCGGCTTTAATTTAGATGATGTTGGTAATGTCAACTTAAACAAGTATCGATGCAATATTTTCACGGAATATAGAGGCACAAATTCATCATGCAGTAGATTTTTGAAAAAATTGATTGATTAGTTAATTAATTCTTAATAATAGAAAACTACGTTCTAAGCTGAGAGCGCTGATGAAGAGCAAGTTTATTAGTAAGAAGGTTACTAATCAACTTTCCTGTATGCCCTACAGATGTAACACGGTCACGTAAACACCCCGTATACTTACATGTTATTTTTAGGCTTGTTCCTTTCAGATTCGTTTCTGTTCGGTATCTTCACTTATTTCTTTAATCGCTACCATGACTTTTAAACAGTGTGATTTAAACAGTAAACTCCATTGAGATGAACATCTACAAATAAAAATAATTAAAAGTAATTGTAATGATTAAAGACATCTAGGAACCATATTCAATAAAGATGAAAATAAAAGTCGGGAATTCTCTGAGCAACAGAAAAACAAAATATTAATGATTTTTGGTCATGTATGACCATAATCAAAAACAACTAAAGAAATATATCACCTCCTGCAAAACCGAACTCGTAAAAAAATAAACAATCTTTGTGATTACACTTTGAAATTTGGCTATTTAAAATCCAGATGTGCTTCAGTTTCAAGTTTATAGGAAACCAGTGCAATGAAAAGCCTTGTTTCGACTTATTTTTGCTATTTGTAGCTGAACAACCAGGGATAATGACAGCTAATATCAAAAACTTGCAGTGACAATTTTCAATTTTTAACGTCAAATTACAGCTAAAACATAATTATCCATGAAAATTGGGTCCAACTAATCAAAACATGACCCCTTATGTCCCAACTCTTATTTGAGCTACAAAGCCAGTAGATTGATAAAGTACCATCACGAGGATCAAACACTCACAAGAGGCGCTGTCGACGTTGGTTAATTAAACAATATAATACATTTTTATAGACAAACATCATAAATTTAGTTTTCAAAGATTTTCTAATCAAAATAAACAACACCGTTATCCCTATTTTATTTTTACCTCCCGTCATTCACAAAATGTTTAAAGTAAAAAAAATCGATGCGCCGTCTATCGGATAAAAATTTGTTCGTGGTGCCGTGCGTGGTGCCTTCCTCGCTTCATTCCGGTATTTTATCGTATCTACTGGCTTTGTTGAGCTAATTCAATCGATCTTGAGCAACGTGTTTCATTTCCTGCCATTAGTCTGTCTTTCCATTGCTGCTTTTTAAAGCTTCTTTTCAAATTTTACTTGGTCTGCCCTTTTCGTTGTCTTTTCCTTGTGGTCTTGCTTCATATTCTCTTTTGGTGAGTATGCTACTAATTGCCTTTCCCTTATTTTGCTTTGCTTCCTCAAAAATCTCGTTTTAAAATAGCGTCCAGATTCACTTCCATGTTTATTTTTTTTAATCACATCTGTTTCTATCGAATTTGGGATTTCCTTACTTCCGAAAAATGTTGATTTTAAAGTAGTAAAGATTCTGCTCACCTTACCTATCCTTTCGTTTGTTTCTATATCCAGCTTTCCACATTATTCAATAATATTTGGAATTCTAAACTTGTTCCACGTTTTATGCTTGCAGATTGATGCCGTGAGTTAATTTTCAGTTGAGATAATAACACTTTCTTTCATTTCTTCATAACCTTTACGAACATCAATTCTGATACGCATATTTTTTGTATTGTAACGATTCCGGTGCCAGCCCGTCTGATGCGTCACCGCCTACGCGTCTTAGACGAGAAGCTTCGGACGCTTCGACATCACGTCAGCGGTGGAATCAATCTGAGACTCTCTGACGCCTACTCGAATGTTCGCGAAAAACAAGCCCGGCTTATAAAGCACGCGACCGGGGATGAGTAGGAAAAATTCAACGTTAGACAGTTCAAAATTAAAGTCGCGTCATAAACTTTCGCTCGGCTGTTAAAATAAATTAGAATTAAGTTTGTAAATTATCTAGTGTTAAATGTTAATGTTAATTAGTTTGCTTTTAAATTAGTTTATTAACTATTTCGTGTTTTGTTTTAAAATAAAAATTAATAGAACCCGTAAAATCGTTATCAATATAAACGTGTCTTCACATTTCAAATATCTGAAACTGTCAAAATGAGACTGAGTTGAGATTGAGATGACAATGAGTAACGTTTCTGAATTTGGCCCTAAGTAATCATAAGTGTTTAGCAAGGAAAAGAAGCGTGTCGAAAGTATAGCTCCATGTAAAAAAAAGTAACTGGCTGGAATGGGTTAATCCAAAAGCCAAAATTTGACAAGATCTTCGACAATCATTTTTACCTAAAAGCATAATCAATATAACGAGTGTCTAAATAAAAAACTGGCCATGGAAAAATTTCCAAAGGGAGTCTGTATGTTTTGGATAATTTTGTACTTTTAGCAAAGAAACAAACCGCCATAAGGTAATCTATTAAGCATGGTTAGCTCAGTGCCAAGCTAAACAGATTATGTATACGTTTACATTTAGGTTTCCAACGACTCAGATGTTCTCATTTATAAGAAGTAATGAAGAAAAACCAATAAAAAACGTGAAATTTAAAATTTAAATACGTTTGTTATAAAAGATGCTGAATCTTGAGAGCATTTAACAATTAAGTTTTTCATTCCACTTAATTTTGACGTTAGATTTGATAGCTTGGCGGTTGAACTTAGAAGCGACGTGGTTGCAGTGAACAAATTCTGGATCACAGCCTACTTGACCAGACTTATATTAAATATAAGTCTGGTCAAGTAGGCTATGGAATCTAGCATTTCGATAATGTTAGATTTTATCGTAATTGTTTATTTAAGGAATAACCAAGAAGTAAAATTTTGAAAATTGAAGTTTTAATGTATTTCTTCTTTCTATATTCTACATACTTCAATTACTAGTAAGACTTAATTTTAGGATATAAAATTTTTTCACTTGTGTTTGCGTTTACGTAATTTTCTTCTATCCTTATCTTTATCTACACTTTTATCTATTTGGTACTGTATACTCCTTACTTTCCTAAAACCATGTTGAGTGTCTTCTAATTTCTTATCCAATTCTTCCTTCTATTATTCTGGCTAGTATTTTCCCAGTGTACTCATTAAGTTTAATCCTCTGTAATTTTCCTCTCCTTTCTTGTATAATGGGACAAACCCCTACGCTCCATTCCTCTGATATTTTCTTTGTTTTCAACATTTCATTCAGAATATTTCTAAAAGTTTCTTTTGCTGCATCATCCATATACTTTAACATTTGTGAGGTGATGTCATCTATTCCTGTCGCCTTTCCTAGCTTTAGTGTTACGAAAGCTTCATTTAATTCTTTTTCGTTTTATTCTGGAATTTGTAGTTTCTGTTGGTATTGCCCATTTGTTACTTCGTCTCCTTCTTCTTGTGTCATTTAGGTTTGTATTTGTTAATTCCATAAAGTAATGTCTCCATCTCTCAAGTATATTTTCTTCTGTTTCTATTATCTTACCATTTTTGGTCTTTTATATTTCTCATCCTGAATTGCTTTTTATTTCTCATTTGTTTCAGGGTTTTTAGTTTTCTTTAAAAAAAGTGTTTCTCATATTTTCTTCAAACTTTCTCCACGATACCTTTTAACAGCCTCTTTTACTTCTTTCCTTTTTTCTTTGTGTCTCTCATAGTCTTCCTGCTTCCTTATATGTAAGTAGGTTTTCCATTTTTCTTTCTTGCCTCTGTACCTGTTCCGTCCACCATTCAGTTCTTTCCTTTTGTGTATGTATTTATTATTTTTGTTACTCCACAACTTTGTACCGCTGGTATCATTGTGTTTTCTTTGAATTTTCCCCATTTGTGTCTTAATTCTATTGCTCTCTCCTGTCCTTAGAATTTTGTTCTTAATATATCTTGGTATTTTTCTCTGTGTATTTTCACTTTGAAACTTCTCAATTTTTGTTTTGTTCCTTCTTTTATCTGTTATATTTGGTTTTTGTATTCTTATATACGTTTTTACCAAATAGTGATCATTTTTACTGTAAACATTAAAATTAAATTATTGAATATTATGAGTAACTGTTGTAGGATTCATTATTGAACTATAAGGTAAAAAAGCTACCGCACATTGAAAACAGTCATCCCCTAAAAACAAATAAACGAAGATAAAACGGCAAAATTTCCCCTGTCAAAACGTAACTGCCTTCAACATTTTGCTTATCCCGGATTCGGATACATGTTGTTTACGTGGAAATTTATATGTACGCGTGCGTTACTCGGATCGCTAAAACGCCTGCATATATCAAATTATATTGCCTATTTTAAATCAGGCCCTCCTACCCTAATACGTTTCTGGTGAAATTTCGCCTCATTTCACTTGATGTATATGCGCCTCTCCGTTACTTACAGTTCTGGATTACAAACGCCCGCGCGCGTATTTTTTTTTCTTTTTGCGCGACTGGAAACGAATGCCTGATGATGTCATATAAATTGTAGAAATTTGTACACACGTAAGCTTTTAAAGAAAATATTATTTCAAAATATTATTCGACATCTGAATCAATTTGTTGGGTTAATTAAGCAAAATGGAAATCCAATATTTTTTCGATTACAATTCTAATAGAATTCTTTGTGGTGGTTTCTACAAGGAGCCGAGAAGGTATTTGAAAGTCTTTCCTCGAACTCATATTTATTTTATAAACTAATATCTTACTTTTCCTATATGTCTGAATTAGTAAAGAGAAATATAAGAAGAAGTGACACGATGAATGCTATACCTGGGAAAGGAATGTCAAAATATCTATATATAAAATACGAAAAATAAGCCCGCTGTGGATTCTCATAATACACGCTGTGTTAGATAAATCATCTTGAAAGAAACCTGTCAATTATCCGCGTTCGATATTTTCCACCTTTTCGAACCGAAGGCTTTGTCGTCGAAGGGTGTTTCAGAAACACGTCTGGACGTCGTAACATATACGTTTCAACATGCGACAATAAGTATCATATTTAGCTTATTTTTTTAACCACAGCAGGATTTGTTTTGCCAAGAACTCAATCAAAACTTTGCGCTTCGCCTCCAAATATTTTAATGAAAATCGCCTGGAGATTTCCAACAAAGTTCAAAACGTAACAACCGCAGCTTATAAAATTATTTTATTGCCGAACGAACCCGTTGTATTTCAATCTAAGGAATTCCTCGGCGAACGAAATAAAATTAATTTCGCCGTCGACGTCGTCGTCGACGTCGTCATAGTCGGCAGCACAAGACGTGGCCCAGTCCTAAATTGCCGGAAAGTTTTCCGAACAGGCTTTAATTACCGCCCGGGCCCCGTATTCTTTTCATACGCAAATCGTTTAATTAAAATCCGGGTATTAATTAACCTAGTTTGTCTGCGTTAGCGTAAATTTCATTAGCGTATGGTCGCATTGCTTACGCATAACTTTAGGTCGATTCAATCATGACGGATTTGCATACGTAATTTGTGCGGTCGTGTGTTCGCTCAGGGATTAATTCGGAAGTTATTGAGCAAAAATTGAGGCAAATGTCGAAAGTTACGAACTGTATTTAATTCAGCATAAATTTTGATACCATTAATAATTAAATCTCTTCTTATATTAAATACAAATACAATAAAAAAAAATATTTTATAAGGTAAAACAAAAAATTTAATGATCAAAATTCAACAATAAAATTATATGTGAACAGAGAAAGAAACTGTTCTCAAATCTGTAGAAGCACGTTTACTAAATGGCTGGCAGTCGTTTTCGTTTAGTTTATATCTAAATATCGATTATAGAATGAATTGAAAGTTGAAAATAAAATCGATGTTACCCCTTAAACCCAGATTTGTCCCTCAGTGAACCAACAGGAGTAACAACAGCACCGGAAGCACAGGATCATTAATTTTTCCTTGGCAACGCTGCGGTGTATCTCGTTCGACCATCATTAGTCAAAATGTAAAAGTTTCACGCGGCCGTAATTTCGAACCTGCTGTACATAAATCCCAGAGGCTTTATCCGCATGGGAGTAATAATACGTCGGGAACGGGATAGCATCGCTACTTGTGAAATACATTGGGGGCCGTTGTAGACAACGCTTACGTGATAACACGCAATACGGAATGCCCGGAAAACGTATCGTTATATAAATACGTGAGCATTACGCCCCCCCTCGTTCGAGCCAAACGCACGAGGTGCATGTAAATATTTGATAAGGCGCGTTTTGCCTTTGACGTTCTCGTTTTGCGTCTTCCTTTGAAAGGGAAAGTCCCTTGGCAATGTTATCGTGAGACATCTAAGACAGTAAAATGTAATTTTTATATCGCTTCTATTAACGACGGTTTCGCATTCACGTTCCAGAAAAAAAAAAACAATTTCAGAAACTGCTATGTTGGAGCACAGTCGTCATCTAATGATATTACGTATACATAAGAAAGTTGGTCACTAAAATGGATAGCATAAACAATCTTCTTTCATATTACTTGTTTTCTTAAAGCTTTGTTGAAGGAGTTGAATAAAAAATGGCCCTTGTTTGAATTGTTTTCAAGCCCACGCAATTTGAATATAACGTTTGATAAACTGGATTTACGTTTACAATTTTGTATTGGCTTTGTTCTCGTATAGAAAAAAAAATCTGTTTTAGAATGAAACTGACATTCAAAACGTGTACTCCCAAGCTTTTAGCCAAAGGAAATCGCAATCAGCATTCGAGCGCGACCACAAAGTAAGCGAAATCGCTTCGCAAACTGCACGTAACTGTTATCGATACGCGTTCGCGTTTTCAAAGGAGTAATTAATTCGATGGCGTTTAATTAAAACATAATTAAAACACTCTTTGCGTTCCTGATTAATTTTACCTGGCCCTTTGATAAACACGTGCTCACGCCATGTCTCTTTGTTGACGACAAACTCTCTCTGTACGTGTAGACTCGTTGCAAGTGCAGGTCTGAAGCTTTGGCGAAATTACTTAACGCTTTAATTAAAACTTGTTTTATGAAGCTCACCGTGTAGTAAAACGGTGATTTATATAACGAAACTGCGATGTAAGCAAGAAACTTACCTACGATACTTACTGGGGTTGTTAATTCTGCCGAAGCTATCTGTCGCAAAAGTTAACTTTACGTATCGAATGTTTATTTAAATAGCTAAATTAATAAAATCACTTTAAATAATTGCAGGATACAAAAAGAAAAATCCTGCGTAAACAGAAAGGGTCAAAGGTGAGGCCTTTACGTTTCGTGCGTTGGGGTGGCCCTAAATTGGAATTTTTTCGATATCGCCGTCCATTTTTTTGTTTCGAGTCCGCTAATGGACGCCGAAATGATGTTGACAGTGAAGCGATAAGTACGACGCGAGGTGTTATCAATATTCATAACCAATCAAGCGGGGTTTACCCGTGATACTGCCTGTTAGCGGCGAATAAATTAATCATATCTGGCTCAAGTCCTGCACGTCATGTTTACCAGGGGGGAGGAAAACATGTACCCTGAAAAAAAACCTGCGTGTGTGGCAGCTAATTTTAAATGGGAAAACGACGGACATTACTGTGGTGAAAGGTCAAAGGGAAAGCTTCATTTAGCAAGATCATACAATTATAAAAATTATATACACTCGTGGCCTAGTATATCGTTACGAGTCGAAGGACACCTAACCCTTAGCGGAAATATGAGTGTTTGTTTCCAATGCAGGGCAATAAGGATAAGGTTAGCATGGAGAGGTAACGATTTTAATGGCCACGGTTATACATTACGAGCTACATTTTAATACATATTGATGCTTGCATATACTTTCAATGTATTTATGACAAATTCTCATCAGATTCTTATCTATTGTTTGTATTATGAGCTAAATATTGTGATTTACATCTAGTATGGTATCAAGAGCTTGTAAAATAAAAATGAGATCCAGAAGGTGGACAAGGAAGGTGCAACATGGGCAAGGTCATGCAGAGAGAAGACTCACAAAGCTGGAGTTAGCGTAGAAAGGGAAAGAAACATAAGAAGAGACGAGGGATGTTTAATAGAAGATGAAAAGGTATGGAAGAAGACTTAGGATCAAATACTGTTTTTGCAATAACTTCTTTGAAATCAAAACTTTTATTTACTTGGATGAAATTGTAATAAATTTCAAGACTGTTAGATATAAGTACGAACAACAACAATTAAAAAATTAATTTGGAAGTAGATGGAGGGGTACTCAGTTGAATTATATTCCCTTCTTAATATCGTAATATCTTGAAAGCATTCTGTAATTATCGCCTTCGTGTTTCCCAATTATTTCGCCTTATGGCGAAATCCTGTTCAGAGCTACTTGAGTAGATTGTTAAAACTCAAACTGGTGATGAAACATTTTCTTATTCTTTAGGATAAAGAAACATTTGCAGCAACTTCCACAGGTAAACCACAAACCATAAATAAAAACGACGTCTTCAGCAGAAATTATTTTTGGTATATATCCTTTTTTTTATAATATAATTATTTCGACTTAAATATTCGTCTTGGGAGAGAATAATGGGCCTAAGAAGCAAAGAATTATTTCGTCCACGCAGCCCTAAATGATATATGACACGTAAAAAATTCATATAAAATTCCTGCCGGCAATGTGTTTCGCTTCCTTCCGGACGCGTTCGTTTTTTGCGTCCCAGTCACAATGGCCCAAAAAATAAATTACGCATGAATAAAACATAAATAGGCAAAGGAAGCTCCAAATTTGAAAAGAATAAGTAAGAACCGACTGTTACGTTTCTGGGGCGCATTGTTCGGGGGCGCAATCATTTGCGAGCGCGGGCGACATTAATTTTTTTCCTCCTGAACAAAGCGAAGAGATAGATAAAAGTGACATGAACTTGGAGATATACATGATGTATGAAGTAAGGACTAAGATTTTTTCTTCATCCCTGCGAAGCCGATCAGCTGACGCATAAAATTGGGAAAATAATAATAATAATAATATTTATTTGTCTTTAGATTTACAATTGTAAATATCGACAATGTCGTATTGACTATAAAATACTAAAAGACTGAAAAACAAAGACTAAAACTAGTCCCATACAAGCGTATGTGGTCAGATATAAAAAACTACACGTGACCTAACATAAAATTTAACAAATTTTCACAAAATAAATTGAATGATTCGGTGTAGCAGGAATTCATCGATAGAATAAAAGACTTTCTCCAGTAGAATAGATTTCACCTTATTTTCCAAAGAATTTGTATGTAAGTCCCTCAGATGTTTTGGCAAATGATTGAAGATTTTTAGGGCAGTATAGGTAAAGCTGTTATGAAATAGCTGAGTTCTATGTTGAGGTAAGTAAATGAGATTTCTCTTACTCAAACGAGTATTGTGTAAAGTATTAACATTGACAGTATTAGTATATAGATGAGAATGTTGTTTTACATACATTATGCAGGATAATATATACAAAGAGGATAAAGTTAGTAAACGTAGCTTTTTAAAAAGTAATCTACAAGTATGCGTTTTCGACACACCTGATAATGCTCTTATGATTGACTTTTGAGCAGAAAACACTTCAGTTGCATGGGCAGAATTACCCCAGCATAAAACTCCATAGCATAGGCGAGACTGAACGTTCGCGTAACATAAAAGCTTGAGTATGTCTGGGTTGACATTTCCTGATAGTCTTCTTATTAAGTAGCAGTAGGAATTTAGTTTTTTAGATAGGTCGAAGCAATGATTGCTCCATGTGAGTTTATTGTCAAATATTAATTCTAAGAATTTTACGCTATTAGTAGAATCTAATATACACTCATCCAGATTTATGTGTAAATTACTTTGCTCAGTAGTAGCCATAGAATAGTATATTAAGTTAGTTTTTGACATGTTTAGTTCCAGGGAATTTGCAAGACACCATGATTTCATAACGACTATAATTTTCTGAAGGCTTGAAAGTAAATCATTCTGTGAAGAGCTAGATAAAATTACTGACGTGTCATCTGCATAGCAGCATAGGTTACTCTGAAGCGTTTCTGGTAAATCATTTACATAAACTAAGAATAGAAAGGGTCCAAGTATGCTACCCTGTGGTACTCCACTTTTGACGGATTTCCTATGAGAAATTGTTCCACCCCAACTAACTACCTGTATCCTATTGCCTAAATAACTTTCCAACCAACTCAAGGCAGTACCCCTCATTCCGTAATTACGAAGTTTATCCAGCAGTATGCCATGGTCTATGGTGTCAAACGCCTTTGTTAAGTCAAAGTACACACCAACTACCCTTTTATGTTTTTCTATACCATTAATAATATGATTAAGCGCGTTCACCAAAGCATCCTGCGTAGATAAACTCTTTCTAAACCCAAACTGGTAATCACTTAGTAGGTTATTTCTAGTGAAGAATTCACTTAACCGGTTAAACATTACTTTTTCAACAATTTTTGAAAAGACAGATAAAAGGGAAATCGGCCTGTAATTTGTTATGTCGTGTACATCACTCTTTTTATGTATTGGCACAACTTTGGCGAGTCTGAGTGTATCAGGAAATACGCCCTCAAGAAACGATTGATTTATTAAAATGGTAAGAGGATATGTGATGACATCTGCTACATAACCAACTATACTACAGGGAATGCCATCCGCACCGGAAGAATTTTTAAATGATATCCTGCATATAACATTATAAACTTCTGTTTCATTAGTCGGATTTAAGTAAATTGTGTTCATCGGACAATTTCTTTTGGATGATGGTGTATTAAGATTTTGAAATTTAGATGTTACCTCATGAACGGTTTCCATGAAAAAATCATTAAATGCGTTGGCAATGTCACTACTATCAAACAATTTACTTTCATCAGTATCATCAATGTAATCTGGAGTTACATTAGCATTATTTGAATACAATTTGATAATATTCCACGCAGCTTTAATTCTATTATGCGAATTTAAAATATAATTATCATTATTTTTAGGTTTAGCCCTCTTAATATAATTTTTATGAAGCTTTTTTCGTTCCTTATACTGGGATAAGGCTGTCGGATCATTGTTCAATTTTAAATTATTGTAGATATGCCTTAACGTGGCTCCTTCTTCAATAATATCATTAGTCACCCAACTTTTAGGTGTACGCTTTGGTTGTATAAATTTTATAGGAAATACTGCATTCAAGTAATAATTGAAGGTATAAAAGAACTGAATTTATCATTAGAGTTTTTACTTGAGTTTAAAAAAGCCCAAGTTTCTCCTTCTAATAAAATTTTAAAATTATGAATATTATCTTTGCCAAAGTTTCTATCTTTAGTTCTCTGCAACTTTTTACTGCTATTGTCAAATAATTTTAAATTGAAACACAACCAATGATGATCAGATAATCCGGGGTCTGTCGCCTTTATATCATAATTACTGGGTTCAATGTTGGTAAATATGTTGTCTATTCTACTGGAAGAAGATCTGGTAATTCGTGTGTTACAATTAATGCACGGATATAAGCCAAATGAAGAAAACAATCCAGTAACACCTTTAATGTCAGAACTATCTTTACTAAAATCTATGTTAAAATCACCTCCAATAATTAAGAATCCGCGAAAAGAGAAAATACTTTCTAACAGGCAATACATGTTACACATAAAAATATCAATGTTCGCACACGGAGATCTATAGAGAGTTATTATTAAAATTTGGGTACCCTCTAAATTTAATACACAGCTACAGAATTCAAAATTCTTTTCAATATTAGCAATAGTTATTTTGTTGTATTTTTTTGTGCTAAAATTAGCATTCCTTTTTACAAAGTTCGCAACTCCGCCACCTTTATTTATGGATCTACAAAAGCTTGAAACCAGACTGCATTTATTTGGTTGATACATTACTATTTCACCAGTGTTCATTTAACCAGTGTTCACTAAACGATACAATATCAGGCATATTTTGTTCAAACATATACAAGGTCAATTCATCCAGTTTGTTCCGGAGACTGAGGGCATTGCAAAAACATATCCTTATAAAAAACTATTTGAATTCGACTGACTGACACTATTGCCGGGATTGTCCATATTGTCACCATGAAGTGATTCCTTGATCAGTCCAGATATCGATGTTGCACTCAAAATGGCACTACTGCCATGATTCCGGTAGATGGCTCCATGAGGAAACTCTTTGCCCGGACTAGTTTTTTCGTTTTTCTCCATCTGCTCCATCAAGTGTATTTTTCGCACTGCATCATTTACTTCATCTTCACTAGTTTCATCACTGGACCTTATATTAGATTTAACAGATTGTGTGGAGTTGTTGGAAATAAAGTTGTGCAGCAGAGGACTGATATATCTCTTTGTTGTTAGTTTCAGATAAATTCCATCGAATGCGTAATCGTCTATCGTGATCACTGTATTTATACAGAAAACTTTCGCATGTTCGTGGTTACGGACTAAATTATAAATTTTGTAGTTTACATGTTCAATAATATTGTTAATTTGCTTATTGTGACATACAAATGGAATTGTCGATAAGATTATATTAGTGTGACTTGTATTAAGCATAACAGTTTCGAATTCTTGCAATAAATTTCCAATGGATTCACTATCGTAGCATTGATGGACGTCATTTGTCCCTGCTATAAAATATATATAATCAGATTTGGTGAATGTCTTTACTAGTTGACTGAGATTTGCAGAAACATCCTCTAGTTTAGCGTTTGGTTTGACTAATCCCACAACTGAGGAATTCGGTAAGATTTCATTTAGAGAAGAGCTCATGTATCTACCATGGCTGTCACTTAAAATTAATACCTTATTTGATTTACTTGATATTCCATTACTCACTTTGGAGTTTGTTCGGATTTGTATAATTATTAATTGAAGACAATTTTATGTTTAGATAATTTTGATTATTTAGTTAAATGTACATGTTAAATTTAAGAATCATTTTAGTTTCAAATTAATAATACCGTCACCGTTCCCAAATGCAGCTGCAGTTCTAAGTACGCGGCCAGTTAGGACATTCCGAAGCCCTTTCTTTGAACTTCGCTGGTCGCTACTTCCTAGTTTAGTTTTCTCGGAGCAACCGGGTTCACATCGGGCCGTTTTAAATGTGCAAGTAGAAATTGAATATAACTTCTTACGGAAAATACTCGTGCATTGTGAAACGGTCTGCATGTCACCCGCAATTTTCGTATATTAAACTCTGTATTTTGAATTTTTAGTCAAGTTCGGACGGGTGTAGCCTTACAGGGAGGTGATACCGCCACTTCGCGTTATATCTTTATTTGTTGATCGTATCTGTGCATTTATTTACTTTTATTAAATTTATTGTTAATTGTTACACGCGAGTTTAATTTCACCGATACAACAGTGACGTGGAAGAGTGGGCAAATCAGTGTATTTGTCGACAGAGATTTACAACCTCTGAGAATCCTAATTTGTCAAGGCCCCAGTTTCGTCTGGGAAGAGCATTCAAAACCGGAAGCTCACACAAATGGTCCTTCGAGCCGGATATCAAGTGTGAAATTAATCGTCGCGTCGGCATAGTGTTGTGCAACATTCGACAAACAAATCCAAAACTGCAGTAGTGTCTCCAGGCCAGAAGCAGACATCCCTAGGCAGAAGTCAATCGGAGAATTCAACGGGTGAGTCTCCAATTATATCCTTTCTGTCCCTATTGCATTCCAATCATGGCCGAAACTGAATTAAAAACGCTAAAACTCAAACGCCGCAATTTAACTGCATCGCTGAAAAGATTGCGTCAATATCTTGAAACGCATGATCCAATTGATCCTGCACAACTTCAATCACGTAAATTAAAATTAGAGCAAGTGTTTGAGCAATTTGAAGAAATTCAAACGCAAATAGAAATTCAAGAGGAATTCGATACTCAAGAGGAGGAACGCGATCGTTTTGAAACTGAATATCATAATTTAGCGAGCATGATAAACAGTTTAACATTAAAAGGTAATGTTAGCAGCACCAATTCAAGCAAAATAAATTCAAAAGATAACTTAGGTCAGGTAAAATTGCCTAGGATTAATTTGCCTACCTTTACGGGAGATTACGAGGAGTGGTTTCCGTTTTTCGATACGTTTCAAACATTGATTCACGTTAATGAAAATATTTCGGACGTACAAAAGTTTCAATACTTAAAGAGTTCTTTGAAGGGCGACGCCGCGAATATTTTGCAATCATTAGAAATATCTGCGAGTAATTATGAGGATGCTTGGCAAATGTTAATAGACAGGTACGACAATAAACGTTTAATAGTACACAAGCATATTCAAGCGTTACATGAATTAACACCCGTAACAAAAGAGAGTCATACGCGCATCAGATCTCTCCTCGACGGCATGTTGAAGCACGTTAGGGCATTAACAGCATTAAAGAGACCCACAGAACATTGGGACGATATCTTAATATATTTAGCTATCACAAAATTGGACCACACTACCATAAAAGAGTGGCAAGCGGAGGTACCAATTAACGAATTTCCGAAATTTAAAACGCTTACAGATTTCTTAGCAAAGAAATGCAGCACCTTAGAAACCAGTTCGAAGGCGTCCGGTCATAATTCATCGTCATTATCGAAATTTCATCCGCCAACTAAGGTATCTTCTTATGCAATAACAAACAACTCGACATGTGTGATTTGCAGTGAAAATCACCGAATCTATCGTTGCAACAAATTCCTAGAATCTACTATAAATCAGCGAACACATCAGGTCAAGTTGAAGAATTTGTGTTTTAATTGCTTGCAGCCAAATCACTCAGCAGCACAATGCAAGGCTGGTACGTGTAAAACTTGCCACAAAAGGCACCATACATTGTTACACTCAGAAAGGCAGTCATCTGAAGGAATTCCAATATCTACTCCTTCTACAAGCATCACAAATCATAGTGTCAGCGTCAATTTATCAACACAAACTCTCTTATCAACAGCAATTGTTATGATCAGCGATAAAATGGGACGTTTTCATCGTTGTCGCGCACTACTAGATTCCGGTTCCCAATCGCATCTAATCACAAGGGAATTGGCAATTAAATTAGGTCTACCCGTTGATTCTACACGAGTGTCTGTATCGGGAATCAATCAAACGGCTTCTCAAGTTACTCAAAGTGTACAAGTAGCAATAAAATCTTTAAATAGTGGATTTCAATCGAAGATTAACTGTCTGATTTTGAACACCATTTCTGAGCGTTTACCACAAGTTACATTTTCGAGATCAAACTTTTACATCCCCAAAAATCTAAAATTAGCCGATCCTGAATTTCATGTATCGCGAAGCGTGGATTTATTAATTGGAGCTGAGTTATTCTTTCATCTGCTTTGTGTTGGTCTGATCGATAACGGCAAAGGCCAACCCATCTTACAAAAAACGTTATTAGGTTGGATAGTGTCAGGCACGTCATCATCTGCACATTCATACGCACAAAGCTCTTGCAATCTTTCCACATTTGAACGCATCGATCTCCAGTTGAGCAAATTTTGGGAATTAGAAGCAATATCGAGCACATCTATTTTGACACCCAACGAAAAGATCTGTGAGGAGAACTTCATGCAAACGCATACCAGAAACCCAGAAGGACGGTTCGTTGTTTCGCTTCCCATAAAACCAAATGCACCACCGCTAGGTAATTCACGGGATCAGGCTCTTCGGAGACTACACGCTCTAGAGAAGAAATTAGAACAACAACCGGCATTAAAATTTGAGTACGCAAGTTTTTTACGAGAATACTTGGATCTGGGTCATATGAAAAGGTTAACTCGGAAGGAAGCAGCTCGCACCGACATTAATCACTTTTATTTGCCCCATCACGCAGTGTGTAAAGAAAACAGCATCACTACCAAGGTCAGAGTGGTGTTTGATGGGTCCGCCAAATCCTCTACAGGGCATTCCCTGAACGACACGTTGCTAGTGGGTCCTAAACTACAACAAGACTTATTCGACATAGTCGCGAGATTTAGGACTCATCAGATAGTAATCACGGCCGACATCGCAAGGATGTACCGTCAGGTTCAAATAGCCCCATCACAAACTCCATTACAGCGCATACTATGGAGAGAAAATGTCCAAGATGAAGTGGAAACATTTGAATTAACAACGGTTACTTACGGGACATCCTCTGCATCGTACCTAGCCATCAAGTCACTACAGCAACTGGCCCTTGATGAACAAGAGGAATACGCTGTAGGTGCCAAAATAATTCTACGAGACTTCTATGTGGATGACTTGCTGACCGGAGCGAACACATTGGAAGAGGCAAGAAACATTCGAGACGAAGTCAACGCTGTGCTTCTAAAAGGTTGCTTCGAGCTAAGAAAATGGTCCTCGAACTGCGGTTCTCTATTAGAAGACATTCCCGATTCACCAAGCCAAAATCACGTCATCAATTTCGAGAAGAACGAAGGAACAAACACGCTTGGTCTTCAATGGAACGTGAGCAAGGACAGCCTACAATATTTTGTGCAATCTTCTAAGCCACGACAGAAAATTAACAAAAGATTTGTGTTGGCAAGAACAGCCCAGATCTTCGATCCCTTAGGTCTAATTGCTCCAATCATAATTGTAGCAAAATTATTTATGCAGACGTTATGGGAGCTGCAGCTAAATTGGGATGAATCGTTACCAGGTAATCTTCAGACTAAATGGATTCAATACGAAAGGGAATTGGAAGATATTAATCGTATTACAATATCAAGGAACGTCATAGGAACTGAAAAGCCAAGAGTAATAGAAATGCATGGCTTCTGTGACGCAAGCGAAAAGGCTTATGGCGCGTGTCTATATTTACGTGTAACTGATTCCAAAGGAAAAGTGACGAGCAATTTACTCTCCTCAAAATCGCGAGTGGCGCCTTTGAAAACCATTTCCCTGCCCAGATTGGAATTATGTGGAGCCCTGCTATTGGCTCAATTATCAAATAAAATAAGGAATTCCATTGATCTTCCACTCAGCAAAATCTACTATTGGACGGACTCCTCCATAGTACTCTCATGGCTTAATGCTTCAGCAAAGAGCTGGAAGACATTTGTTGCCAACCGCATTAGCGAAATTCAGGAACTCACCAATGTTTCAGATTGGCAACATGTGAGTACGAAAGATAACCCTGCCGATATCTTATCGCGTGGTGCAAGACCCAGTATGCTGCAGGAATCCTCCTTATGGTGGACAGGCCCGAAATGGTTGCAAGAAGATATATCAAGGTGGCCCAATCAAGGCAAAATTTTTAAATCTTTTGACGAAACGCCCGAGAGAAGAATCGTTCAAATATCCACAGTGTATATAACTCAGGACACAGAACTATTCTCCAAATTTTCCAACTTAAATCGCTTGATTCGAGTCACAGCTTATTGCCTCCGATTTAAAACTAATTTGCAGGCTCGAATTGCAAAAAGCGAGGATCTTCAAATAGGATATTTGACCAGTGACGATCTCAACAAAGCTACCACAACGTTATTAAGAATAGTACAACATCAAGCATTTGCCACGGATATACTTCATTTACAGAAGCATGGTCATCTGAACGCGAAAAGTAAACTTCTGTCGCTAACCCCGTTCATTGATGATGAAGGGCTACTAAGGGTTGGAGGGCGACTGCGTCATTCAAATGTGCCCTATAACCAAAAACATCAAATACTCCTACCTCACAAGCATCCATTTAGCGAACTGGTCATAAGGAGTGAGCATCTCAAACAATTTCATTCGGGTGTACAGACGACTATAGCCCTAATTAGGAATAAGTATTGGATTCTGAATGCTCGCAATTCAGTGAGGGCAGTTCTAAGAACCTGCATTACATGCTTTAAAGCAAGACCTCTGAATAATCAACAGTTGATGGGAGATTTACCGGCCACACGAACAATGCCTGCTCGCCCATTCGAAAACGTAGGCGTTGATTATTTTGGACCTTTGCATTTGAGAGATGGAAAACGAAGAAATAGTACCACCGTGAAGGCTTATGGGGCCGTCTTCGTGTGTTTTGCCACCAAGGCAGTTCACTTAGAATTAGTGGGAAACCTGTCTACAGAAGCATTTTTAGCGGCGTTAAAGCGCTTCATGTCTCGTCGAGGAAAGGTATTAAACATTTATTCCGATAACGGAACACAATTCACTGGCGCCCGCAGAGAGCTGAACGATTTGAAGCGTTTAATGAATTCTCAAGATAATCTCACCAGAATTCAAGATTTTTCCAGTCAGGAGAACATAAAATGGCACTTCATCCCGGCTAGGTCGCCCCATTTCGGAGGAATCTGGGAAGCGGCCGTCAAATCCGCTAAGCAACACCTTATTAGAGTTTTGGGCAAAACATCATTAAACTATGAGGAAATGAACACTATGTTAATCCAAATTGAAGGCATTCTAAATTCCAGACCGTTGACACCTATGTCCAATGATCCTAATGATTTGTCCTTTTTAACCCCATCGCATTTTTTAATTGGAGACTCAATGACATCTATTCCTGAGCCTAGTTTATTACATCTAAAGTTAAACTCATTATCTCGCTGGCAGTACGTTCAGCAGGTTAGGGAGCACTTTTGGAAAAGATGGTCAAAGGAGTATTTAAGCCAGCTACAACCCAGGAATCAATGGAAGGTATCCTCCAATGAACAGCTGAAGACCGGCGATATGGTACTGCTTCATGAAGACAACTTACCCCCGTTGCAATGGGCAATGGGAAGAGTGCAAGAGGTATTTCCTGGCAGCGATAAAGTGGTTCGAGTAGCAGACGTGAGGACATCCAGAGGACTTCTACGCCGAGCTGTCGCCAAATTGTACAAGATTCCCATTGAATAAGTGTATGTGAAAGTGACTTGTTGAAAGTGAGTTCTTTCAAGGCGGGCGGTATGTTCGGATTTGTATAATTATTAATTGAAGACAATTTTATGTTTAGATAATTTTGATTATTTAGTTAAATGTACATGTTAAATTTAAGAATCATTTTAGTTTCAAATTAATAATACCGTCACCGTTCCCAAATGCAGCTGCAGTTCTAAGTACGCGGCCAGTTAGGACATTCCGAAGCCCTTTCTTTGAACTTCGCTGGTCGCTACTTCCTAGTTTAGTTTTCTCGGAGCAACCGGGTTCACATCGGGCCGTTTTAAATGTGCAAGTAGAAATTGAATATAACTTCTTACGGAAAATACTCGTGCATTGTGAAACGGTCTGCATGTCACCCGCAATTTTCGTATATTAAACTCTGTATTTTGAATTTTTAGTCAAGTTCGGACGGGTGTAGCCTTACAGGGAGGTGATACCGCCACTTCGCGTTATATCTTTATTTGTTGATCGTATCTGTGCATTTATTTACTTTTATTAAATTTATTGTTAATTGTTACACGCGAGTTTAATTTCACCGATACAACAGTGACGTGGAAGAGTGGGCAAATCAGTGTATTTGTCGACAGAGATTTACAACCTCTGAGACTCCTAATTTGTCAAGGCCCCAGTTTCGTCTGGGAAGAGCATTCAAAACCGGAAGCTCACACAGAGTTGTTAGCTGCTAAGGGTAAAGTGTTTGAATCTTTCTGCACTTTCCTTGTAGTAGTTTCCCTATGATTGCTCTCTCTTGTTTGAGTTTCTTTATCGAAATGCTTTTTGTCTTTTCTGTCTGAGTTTCAACAGAAGAACGTATGTATGTATGTGAGTTTATTTTTTCTATAATTTTTGTTTGATTTTCGATAATAAGCTTGTAGCTGTCTATTTGTCCTTTTAGTTTATCAATTTCTTTTTGCAAAGCATCATTCTCATCTTTGATCATGATGTTTGTGTTTTGACATTCCGCAAGGCTATTCCTTAGTGTTACATTCATATCCACCGTCCTTTGTGTCTTTATCACTATCATGATGGGTTAAACTTATATAACTAATATTCTTCGGGCTGTCATAGTTTTTCTTGGCAATTGTTTGGGATTTCTTTTCCTGTTGTTTATTTCTTAATAATCCTGATCGTGTTAAAGACATGTTCCTGATATCGATGCTTCTTTTTCAAAGCAATAAGTTGCGCGGAAAAAAAAAACTTGTCTTCGATTGATAAGAAATATTCGGTTTGAATGTTTCGCACTCGCGATACTGTAGTGGAATAGTGTCGTTTTTCACAATCAGCTCAAAACTTTTAATTTATACAGATATGGCAACTAGTCACAATGTACGTTATGTAAAATTCGTCCGTAAATTCATTTCTTGATGAGAAAAATTTAAAATAAAGACGGAGCTCAAATGAAAACATGTCTACCTCGGCCAGTCGAGACACACACACAAGCTTAAAAACATTGAGATAAATGTCGCCTTGTCCTTAGACCTTTTTTTGCACTTGTTCAATAACAAAGTAGAAACAAAATATTAAAGTATTAATTTAGATAAATTATGCGAGGGGGAAAAAACAGAATTTTCTTTCACCGAAGTTAAATACTCGGGGCGTGTCAGCAACAAAGGGGCATAATAAAGGCCACTGCCTTTTTTCCTTTACGTTCTTTTGTGCCTTTAATATAATCTTAACAGGGGCTAAAAGTGTATTACAATTTCGTCCCGAAAAAGCTTCACACTTTCAACGACCGCTTTTTTCCTCTGTTGAAATTTGCGCAAATTGTTTCGTAATTCGGCGATTTAAGTTTATTAACGTTTGATGTACGAGCAGCAGCAAAACATACGAATCGAATTTAATAACTCACTGGAGTGGAATTTCACGTTTCGAGTGGGTAGGCAGCCATGCACAAGGGTCGTATTGATCGGCTGAAAAGTTTAAATATCATTGTCGAACGAGAAAGACAACGGTCTGACGTAAAATTTACAAAAAGTTACGTCGGAGTTCTTGTCGACTGCTGGTATTATTATTACATGCCGTATTTATACTTTTAAATTGATATTTGCAAGTTTGCAGAAACTTGCTGGCAGTACAAAAGTAAACGTTCAACTTGTACGCGCGCTGAAAGAGTTACGGATAATACGTAGGTTCTTATTTTTGTGACCAAATGGCGTCCAATTTAAATTCTATTTTACGAAAACTTGAAGAAAAAACATTTAATACTTCTTTGTTTCTACTTGTGTGGATACATAAATTTCGACAATGCAAAATACCAAAAGTTATGTACAGGGTGAGTTAGGAAGAAAGGAAATATTTTCGGATGCAATATTATGGGGTATCACATTCGCTGTTATTCTAAACTTTCCATGTAATTCCAATGAAGCTTCAAACATTCAAACACAATCATCAACATCCGCCCAAAAACACAAGCCGGAAAAGCTCTAAATAAAACATCCGAATATCAATTCTTCCCGTGCACGTTTTCTTCGCGGCTCTAGCTCGCCGGAAGCCGGAAAGTTATTTATACACTCGCGCAATCTAAAATATTAAGATAACTCCGAGCTACAAACGATTCCGCGAGGATCAATGTATCACTTCGGATCTCCTCATTTTAAATTAACTTTCGGTTCAGCACCGCGCGCCCCCCTTCATAAAGTCGGAAATCAGATTTGGGCTTTCACCGTAAAAACCACCCCGAAATCTGGTCGGAGGGCCGGAATCTTGCTTGTATTCGCCAGATTATGAGCAATTCGCGGAATTTACCCCCCGGTTTATAAAATTTAAATCTTAAATGGAACGATTTTATAATTCGGAAACCATAAAACGGAAACCATAGAAATAATCTAATCTGTTAGTAATTTTTAAGTACATTTTTTTTGTTTCCTATTAAGAAGAACAAACACCACTTTGTTGATTGAGACACATTTAAAGAATGAAGAAAGATAGCCTAGCAAGAAGAGTTCCCAAAGATTAAAAATTTGGGCTTGGGAAAGCAAAAAATAATGAAAGCCTGAAAGATTCTAATAGGGTAGGAATTGCAACAGAAAGAAGAGTGCATATATAAAGTACTACCCAAAGGCTTAGACAAAAAAGACTTAAAGCAAGAAGATTAGATTAGATAAGGAGACATAAATTATCTTTAATTTGTTCCTAATGAGTTTTATGAATACTTTCTTGATTTCAAACGTATTTCCCATGAACGCTATTTCTAGACCTATACATGAAGTAGAGACTACTTTAAAATAGTTACAGAACATGAATTACCTCGCTTACGATAGACAAGAACATCCGGCGTTATCCTTAAAAGTTAACGTTAATTAATTCTGCAACTGCTCAGCCATGGACTGGACCAGAGCAAGCAGGCGCTCCACGCAAACACATAAATGGTGATGCAATGTTGCAAATTGTAAGTAACAACATCCGCTAAAACGAGTTAAACTCAATTAATTACCGCGAAGCCGTCTTGAAATATCGCCTCGTCCGCATTGTTACGGTCCATATAGGAGATGGACTTGTTTAGCACCATCGACTACCATCATGCTATGAACACGCAGATTCGATATTTATTTTAGTTTGCGGATTTTCTCACGTTGTAGATTTCAATCACCTCGAGCAATGCATAATGCAAAATAGGAATCTATTTTTAACTTGTTGAATTTATTTCATATGTTGATTTTCTCCTGACATCCTTTAGAGCATCAAGGAGAAATTTATTTGCACTTTCCACAAATTAAAATTATTAAAATAAATAATAGGCGCATTAATTTTTGGGTATACAAATACAACTGTAATGTAAAATATATGACAATTAAAATACAAATTGATGATTGTATAGTGGTAGAGTAAATGGTAACCGATGTTACTGTCCTACTACTACTACATTACGGTCATGTATCTGTCACTTAACACCGTGGTGTAGTTGAAGAGACCATCGCAATGTAATGCTCATGACATGTCGCTGTCATGTTACGGTTACGACTCTCTTTCGTAGGCATTTGCGTTTGCAACATCGCGGCCATTATTCTCCCCGTCCACTTATCCTTCTCCCAGTTCGAACCCAACCCAACAACCATTTTCACATTACACCAACAATAAATTATGAATCGGCGCATGCAAGTTCGGTTATTCCCTTTTCCCGATGACGGCGGTGGCGCTCGGCCAATATCGCGCCATAAATAATAGAATTCCGGAGGGTCGGCTCCTTTTCGGAGGGTCGCTTTTTACACGCACTTAAATTATTGAAGGAATTAGCGATTTTAAACTGAAATTTGCGCACCCTCGCGCGCCCGCCTCCCCCGAACGGGCTAATTCGATTTCGCGCGTTACGGGCACGAGTTCGGGAGTATCGCGTGTAAAATTTGATTACGAAATATTATTGTCAACCCTCCTTGATCCGGTATTTTCAAATTGGGTAAGTTCGTTTGAACCAAGTCTCCAAAATAAAACGATTGTTTATTTTAGAATACATTTCTGAGAAGAAATTGTTTTCCGAAACTATTGATAAATGTTTTTTATGAACATTTTCCATATAAAACTGACGTAAAGAGGTGCGAATTTTAATAAAAATGAATGCACGAAAATCTGTTTCCAAGATATGTATTTTTTTTGTTATTTTTGAACTTAAAGAGATTGGATTTTTTATTCTTGATTTGTGCAAATTTAGAATTTATGAAACAAATTAAATTTAGCTATAAAACTGAAAAAGGGGTTACTATTTTATGGACAGTGAAACAATAGGAAATCTCGTGAAAGCCACCGAATGCAAATTGATTATCTATACCCTTGATCGATCATTGTTTCTATGATGAATACAAAGGAAAACGAAATGTCGTGAGAATCACCAGAAAAAAGTTAATTACATTATCAAGAACAAAAAACGAACGCTTTTTAGCAATGATCTCAAACGAATTAAATTCAATCCTCAAAAATCAAACGGAACGTTGTCGACCAAACAAAAGAAAACTAAATCTGTTGAAAAGCAAAACAAAAGACCATTGATCTTCAGGCTTAAGCGAAACCAACTGAAAAAAAGAGAGAGAAAAGAAAACGACAGAAAAATCTAATAAAAACCATCGAAAAAAAACGATCAATCAAAAATTAAAAAGGAATGAAAGAGAAACTACTAATTTTATGAAAAATAAATGATCAATTTTGACCAGAACCAATCACAATTTTTAATCCATATTTCAATTTTCCAACAATTTCTTCTTTCAGTATTCCTTTTTCTTCTCTCCAATGATGGTGTTTTCAAAATCAAATTTAACATTTAGACATTAGTTGCCTCATGAAGATAAGATAACTTATCGAAACCGGTAGCTAGATTAAATTTGTACACAATTAGGAAGTACTTTTTATTACCAAATTACATTATTTACCTAATTTTGGACATACTCTAACTTCAAAATTTTTTCTATGTTTAATTTTTTCTTTGTCCAACGATCGTCTTTTGTTTTCAGTCATTTGACAGGTCTTTCGTCGAGAAAAGTTCTCTACAAGACCTGTCAAATGGCTGAAAACGAAAGACGATCGTTGAACAAAGAAAAAATTAAACATAGAAGAAATTTACTAAAACTACTCAAATTCTAAATTGACGAAAATTGAGAAATTAAATCCATCCAAATTTTAAAAAAATTAAAAGAAGCCTTGATTGCAAAATATATAAAAAAATTTATCAACTTTCTCAGAAAGTGAGAAAAACAAGAAATATTGAAAAAAAAATGAACCTGAAAAAACTGGAAAGCGAAAAACAGGAACCGTAGATGCTTTTTGGAACGGAAGAAAATTTTATTCTATACTAAAAGTAAAAAAAAGTCGTATATTATTCAACGACCGAGTAATGACGGCTATTAATCACGAGAATGAAAATTCGAGTGATTAATTGTCATTACTCGGGAGTAGAATACTATACTTTTTCCACGACTATTAATGAAAATAAGGAAATAAAATAAATAAAAATACGAAAACAAATCTGACATTTATAGACAGTGCAAATCTGACGTTTGTAGGCAGTGCACCTATTTGATTGGTGGTTGCTATGATATGAGCCGTGAAATTTGAAGTTATTATTCAACGCAACGGGCCATTGAGTATTGAACGTATTATTCAACGGGCCATTGGGTAATGAAGCCGAGTAATGAACGTCATTACTAAATTAAAAATTATTTAGTAATGACAATATTATTAAATAATCGTGGAAAAAAAAACAATAATTAAACAAAATTAAGAAAAAGTATTAAAGAAGGAGATGAAACCGAAAATGTGTCTTCAGAATATTCTTAGGAATTAAATTTCAAAAAAAGAAACATTACCGATAAGTTAACGGGAAAACAAAAGTGAAAAGTATATAAATATATATATATATATCAGAGGGAGGTTCTTAGGGGCTTATGAAACTGTACACGTGAATCAAACGCATAATTCGCCATAAGGAATGTATTGTAAAGACACGCTTTAAATAGGGGCCATAAATCGGCGTTTAAGTCAAAAAATCCAGACAGTACCTAAGATCTTCCTAATAAAGTAGTTCGAGGACTCACTAATAGAGGACCTGTTCACAACTTTCCCTTTTAGGGTTTTTCTATTTTTCTATGAGGCAAAGCATCTTCTTCTCGTACGCTATCAAATCACCCCCACCAGAATATTTAAATAAATTTAAAGAAGAAGCAAAATTGACAATTGTTAAATTTGAACGAAGATATAAAAATAAAATAATAAGGGGGACACTTCTGTTCGCAAAACGGATTCGGCAAATATTTTATAAAAATTACATGAATGTGAATGTGAAAATTGGAAACGCAACCGTTCGCGAAAATGATTCGGTGAACATCAATAAATTTTTTGAATCTTCACTTCCTGCGGAACCGTATTGTATACATTTTCAACGCCCGAGCCCTTTTTGTAATTTGCGGCTGCAAGCTGGTGACATCTGTGCGAGTCCCGCTTTTGGTTCCACTCATTTAAGTCACTGAAGTGACTATTCTCAAGGGATTGCGAGGTATTTTTGGATCGCCTCCGCCACCTTGCGTGGGTGAGGTTCTCATTGGTTCAAGGTCTTTATCGCGTAGCTTATTTTTTCTAACGTATAGTAATGGCCACTTATCGTAAGAAAAGTCAGTATTTTGGCTAAAGTTTGTCGTTTGGGCCTCTTATGGTTTAAGATTGTTCATACTAAGAATTAAAGCGTGAAATTTTTTCGTGAATAATTCTAAAGTAATTTTATTTAAATTTAAAAATTTTGAATTTCAATTTTCGCCTGTTTACAAAAACGTTGCAGCATTGAGTTTAGCTGAACACGTACAGTGCCTTTAAAACATTTTGACAAGCAAATACGTATTTCCACACCTAGAGAAAACAATTCATAAAAATTAATTACACAATAATTGCCCATTTTAGGCATAAAATAGGCAACAAAAAAATTCGTAAGCGCTTTTATAAGAAAAATATTTTTGAACTATAGCAATTTTGTGTTTTTGTGAATTTTGTTTTTGCGAATTTCCAGCCCAAATGAAATGGAACGTTGTCAAACAAACAAAAGAAAACTAAATCTAGTGATAATCGCGAGTCCCGCTTTTGGTTCCACTCATTTAAGTCACTGAAGTGACTATTCTCAAGGGATTGCGAGGTATTTTTGGATCGCCTCCGCCACCTTGCGTGGGTGAGGTTCTCATTGGTTCAAGGTCTTTATCGCGTAGCTTATTTTTTCTAACGTATAGTAATGGCCACTTATCGTAAGAAAAGTCAGTATTTTGGCTAAAGTTTGTCGTTTGGGCCTCTTATGGTTTAAGATTGTTCATACTAAGAATTAAAGCGTGAAATTTTTTCGTGAATAATTCTAAAGTAATTTTATTTAAATTTAAAAATTTTGAATTTCAATTTTCGCCTGTTTACAAAAACGTTGCAGCATTGAGTTTAGCTGAACACGTACAGTGCCTTTAAAACATTTTGACAAGCAAATACGTATTTCCACACCTAGAGAAAACAATTCATAAAAATTAATTACACAATAATTGCCCATTTTAGGCATAAAATAGGCAACAAAAAAATTCGTAAGCGCTTTTATAAGAAAAATATTTTTGAACTATAGCAATTTTGTGTTTTTGTGAATTTTGTTTTTGCGAATTTCCAGCCCAAATGAAATGGAACGTTGTCAAACAAACAAAAGAAAACTAAATCTAGTGATAATCGCTATACACCGTGTTCAGAAATTAGGGCACTTGGAGGTCGTAGCGCTCTTCCTTGCATTATTCTAAGAAGAAATCTTAAATAAAAATGAATTTTATTTTACATTTATTTTATGTTTTCTTAGTTTTAATTAGTTAAAGACATGTTAAACCAACTTAAAAGGAGGACAAACTGCTAGGATAACAAAAACTTCTAGATGATTATAATTTGAACAAGTTTTGGTCAGTTAAATGCTTTTAAAACGCATTTTTCATTCTTCATATCTTCAACTTTGAAGACCTCGCATATAAACAAGTGAGCTCGTACAAAGTTTTTGTATGAAGATTTTCTTCTTAGAATCATGCAAGGAACAACGCTGCGATCACCGAGTCCCCTAATTTCTAAACACAGTGTATAAATCGCTGAAAAACAAAAAGCGATTGATCTTCAGGCTTCAGCAAAACCAACCGAAGCACTCTAACAAATTCGACGCGGAAAAACGAGAGAGAAAAGAATGACATTAGTCGAAACAAAGTCCAATAAAAACAAACACAACAAACAAACAAAAAAGAATCGAAAGGAATAAAAGAGAAATCACTATTTTAATTTAAAAGTAAATTTTAAGCAAAATGAAAATGCACTTTCTTTGTCAAATGACGACCGTCAATACGTGTATAGGTTGTTTTGAAACTAAGTGGACCTCTTTGGGATCGATTTTTTAATTTTTCGCTCTGCCTCATTATACCTTATCTATTTTAAAAATATTTTTTTTTCCTTTTTAATTGTTATACCTCTACCGACGTTATTAATTTCTAAATGAACTTTATATTTCGTCACTTTCTTTACTTTATTATTTGTTTTATTTAAGTTCCATTTAATTTTTCAAGCTTAACTCTTGTCGGAGGCAGGCGTGATTTAGGTTGGTTACTTGTACAGACCGTTGCGGCTGCAATCGTCTTAAAATTGTTATTTACCTTCGGCATTCGTCTGAAAAACTGGGAGAATGCAAAACGCCCTAGTTCGAAGGAATCTGAAAGAAAAAGAAGAACGCAATTTCATCATACTTTTTTTTTAATTTCTGAAAAGATATTTTTATTGTAAGAAATCGAGTATTTCATAATTATTAAGCTCAGTACATAAGTTAAATTCAATACAACGCGACCGCGGAAAATTCGCCCACCTAAAGATTATGTAAGTAAGCATAACAGCAGCGGCTCGCTTTATCAAAAGCCTTCGCCGATGAGAGTCATGACTGACTTTTGAAAATTCGAAGAATTGCAGTGATATTGATAAAGCCGGCACACAGTGGTCCAGACTGCGATTCTAGGTGGACAAAAATATTTTATCATATAAATCGACTGAAAGTACAATTCTGTTCATCAAAAAAATGTTTAAAAAATATCTATTCAGTTTGAACAATTTTATTAAAAAAAAAAAAAATTCAATATTTAATAATAAGTACACATTTTCATGAAATATTATAAGAAATAAGATAAAAAGGTATAAGTTGACAAATGAGATGTTATTTAGAACGTAATCAAATTGCGTTTAGTACTTACAATTTTCGTAATTCATCACTGGCTGATGAACTAATTTCATCGGCTGTATCTTCTTCTTAGTCAAGACCAGTTTCTGTTTCTATTGAAATGGGTGCATTCTTTAATAGTAAGATTACTTCTTTTGGGAGAGATTCTTGACGCTTTTGCTTAGTAACATATGCAGTAGATCTTCATTGGTTGTTTTTCGTGAGATCTTTGTCGTATGGTGTTCGCGGAATCTTTTGCAGTCTTTATTTCGAGCTTCTTGAGCTTCTTCCGACAGCTGTCCGATTGGCAATAATGCTGATTCGACAATTTGTTTGCTGTTTGTTTGTTTGGATTAATAATTTGTAAACACTTGCTGGCATGTAATACCAGTTGCAGTTATCCACATACAATTTCGCTGTTTCTGAAGCATATTGTGCAAAAGCTTCAATATTGATATCATAACCGCTCGAAATTGTTCTTAGAATTATGCCAAATCGTATAATAAGCTCTTCGTTGATACCAGTAATTGAAGCTGATAAAGCTGGATTCGCAAAAAATTTGTCGTTCCGTAACCCGGTTTCGGAATGTCTATTAGTAAACCTAGCTCTTTTCGAAATTTAGATTGAATCATCTTCTTTCGTGTTTCAACACTTTCCCTGTCTGTTTGCTTAGCTTGCCATTTCTTTATTTCTAACCGATATGCAATGTGAAGCAAACATTCAAAACACCTAATCCACGAATGGAGACTTGACAACCTAAAAGACAAAGTTGTTTCATCTATGAGTCGGTGAAAGAGTACCTATCTGTTCTTCAATTTTATGAACTTCTTGTCGAATAAGTTCTGTCGTTTCCTTCGCAAAGAGCAATTTAATTGGTCGACAGTAACGAGTTGAAGATGGTCTTGGGTTTTGCCATAAAGTTTCGCCTTCGCATTGTAGCTGCAGAAGTACCAACGAAATCATAAACAAGGATGAATCATCTTGAAAATCTTCTGTATCTTCAGTGTACGCTTGCTTATAAGAACTCTGCCCGGAAGCACCATCACAACCCCATTTAAATATCATTAGTAAATTACTTGAGGATTTGGTTGCTGCATTGTCTAAAACGTCATTTTCTGCCATAGAAAAACGTTGGATCGTGTGATCAAGTAAAGCTTGAAGCTTTACTTCTGCTGATATTTCAGTAATTACAATATCATTCGGATAACATTCCTTTTTTGCCGCAAGAAGTTTGTTATATGAAGGATATATATTCGCATTTTGCTTTCTTGCTTGATCACGAATCAACACGTACTGACTTCTCGTTAATTTTGCGTCAACATACAAAGCTAAAGCGTCTTCTTTAGTGAGCTTGTTTGGTGCAGATAGTTCTGGAGATTTGAATGCTTTTTTTATTCGAGTGGCTCTCGTAGGGGA
Organism: Dorcus parallelipipedus; assembly: GCA_958336345.1. NCBI lineage: Eukaryota > Metazoa > Arthropoda > Insecta > Coleoptera > Lucanidae > Dorcus > Dorcus parallelipipedus. The sequence goes on along the minus strand of OY284480.1, from coordinate 18,504,829 downwards.
AACGTTAATTTGTTTGATAATTTCAGCTGCATCTCTTTTTCCTTTTGAACGCAAACTGATTTGTGACGCGTAAACTAACTCATCTGAAGTAGATTGCGACACCAAAGTTTCCACTCTTCTTTTTTCGTTTTATCACTAGAATCGATAAATGCTTTTCGCGGCCGACCTACAGTGCTGCTAGTTTTTGGTGTTGTGGGATCTTGAGATGATGTTCCTGGTCTTCTTAAAACAGTGGCATTAATTACTATATCCGGGAATTCTAATTCACAATTAAGCCAATTAAAGTTTTTAGATAAAAAGGTTTTTAATATACGATGACTTTTTTGCCTTCTATCCTTTAAATGTACGCACAGACTGTCTATAACTTTTTTAACGCACATTATTATTTGTTCATCGCAATCTTCTAGGTGGAAATAGTTTATAGTGTAACTATACAGAACATTATTTCTGTTAGCAATATCCTCCTCTTTGTGCCAGACTTCGAATAATGCTCGACGCGTGAGTTCACTATCCATTACTGAAATTTAAATAAATCATAAAGTTGCGAAAACCTGCAGCTACATTTTTTAGGATATATTCTAATAGAAGTATTTCACACAATGATTACATTTCCACTATGGAGAATAGCGGAGAATTTTTTGTAAGCTTCAGTAAGTATGTGTTACTTTTGGTAATTCTATTTAAATTCGAAATGCATTCTTTTCTATGTTCTGCATTGGTTATAATTTGTATGAAAATATAATACTTACCTATTATACCTATTAGTAATATTTTCAACACACAGAATTTAAATACCACTATTACTGTTTATTTGTCGAATGAACATTCGCAACCCGAACGACTACAACAGTGAATCAGTGATCGCATCACAGGCCTTTTCTACCCACTGCAGGTAGAGAGATAAGTCCTACTTAATGGGAAATTTAATGACAAATTCTAATGAATTGGTCATTAAGAAGTAATTTTGTGTCATTGAGGTCGTTTTCTGAGATATACTGATTTTGGAATTTTGTCCAGCTAGAATTAAACTTTGGACCACTGTGCGGCATTAAGAATCATAGAGAAACTGGCATACACGTGAAGTACTACGTAATCGAAATGACTTTTGCAAAAATCATATAAATGGCTATGGCTATGGCTATAAATGACAGTTCAGATAGCTAGTGCCCGTCTTGTAGAGTGCATCTCCACAAGCTCGAGGGCGTAATCGATATTTACAGAATGTCTTAGTGTGTGGCTGATCTCCAAAAAGTCCGTCCGTCTCAGTATCTAGTTCTATGGTTGTATGAGAGCTTAATTATTGATTTTACTATTTTAGCTATGTTTTTATAAACTAACAATTGCTTATTTTACTTATGAAATGCTTTTTTTCTCGTTATAAATTATTTTGAATTTGTTTTATGTTGTCTCGTATAAATTGTTGCGAAGTAATCTGAAATTCCATTTAAATTTCAGATTTGTCTAAGCTTGTGATCTCTAGTAATTTGACTAGAGTGTTGAACGTTTAATCAGTTTAAAAAAAATGTCTAAATCCATTTATAACTGTTTTACTTATTCTGAATATATTTATTTATTTAAACTTTCTCTGTGTTTTGCAAATGTTATTTTAATTTCGTCAATCCCGAAAATTATATGTAGTGGCAGGCAAGGGGTGAAATCTCAATCCATATAAAGCAATATCTGGCTAAAAAGCTCAAACTAGATACCTACAAACAAAGGAATTGCTAGCTGGGTCCTTTATGGTCTGATTAAAATTTCAGTAAAAGAGTGAGGAGAAGAAGTGGAAATTGTTGATTATTGTGGCGTAATTAATTTTGGGAATTAAGATTTCTCTTGGGCAACAATAGAACTTCTCTCTTACTCTCGTCGAGACATCTAAAAGAATATTATCATTATCGTTATTTTTAACCACCCATCCCTCACATCATCAAGTCTTGAATCTAAATTATAAAAACAAGTACGATTATTTTATACTTGTTTGGATTAAGTATAATATAATTTTGAAAATGTTAAAATATAAAATTGTAGTATTTTAATTAAACTTTCAGTAAATTTAATATCCTAACAATAACAATAATATAATTGATTCATGATGTATTTGTTTTATTTTTAAAATGGAATATTTTCCAAGTAAAATAAACAAAAACATTCGCAAATTTGCGACCAGTTAGCTTTGTAGTCCATAAAATATTCATCACCATTGAACACATGGTGCAAGCGCGCAGTGAAAATCGGCGATCGCAAGCAATTCAAAAGACGAGCAAAACAAATGTCGCCCGGAAAATCCGGCCATCGAGTTTTTCCCAATATTCATAAATCGCGGGCGTTCATGTGCGTCATCCGGCCGAAATATTATATAAAATATCGCCGTATAATTAGTACGAATGTCCCTTTTTTATCGAGAGAGCGCAGCCAATCCGAAATGAAAATTTATGTACCGTGCACGAATTTATGGCGGCCAATTTTTCTATTGGCGTGAAAACATTCGCCGGCACCGAGCCCATAATTCACCGGCGATGATTTTCCGAGCTCATCTTAACGCCCAAAATACACTCTCTCTCCTCCGCATTCACTTATCACACTCCTTTTAGGCCCGCCAGCCGAATCGTCCTCTCGCAAGATTAATTACAACAAAAATCCCATCCCTAACGAGTTAATCATTAAGTGATATCGCAGTTTCCTACAAAGAAAAGGTCAGAACAAATGATACTGACAAAAATATAGAGTGATCATAAAAAAAGTAGATACGTTATTATTTTGAAGATATTGTTAAGTTCGTAAAAAATCTTGGACGTAACACGCATACATTTTCACAATTCGCTTCAGTGTAATTCAGCATTATCATAATGATCAAGAGAAGGCGAAACTACTCCAGACCACATATGTCGACACATTAAACACCAATAACTCCAGTATGTTCCTCAGACAACAACGGGTTCAGAAGCGATCGTTAAACTGGCTGAAAATTACAAAATGTCTCTCTGTCTTTAAGTGCTACTTAAAACCTTATCAGCGAGTCGTAAAAACTAAATGGGAGTTCCAGATATAAAATGGTTATCGATCGGCAACGCTTCAACAGCATCACCTCGTTGTCGCTGTTGTTGTTATGAGATACGAGAGAGACCACGCTCTTATAAAAATTACTCATTGCATCACCGCCTCTCACCTGAAAAAAAAATGAGACAAAGGCAATTAGACGTGAATCACCGCGTATGAATTCCTTTTGTCTGGTGAACTTGGAGGGAAATGAGGCCCCGACGAAAAATAATTGTTTGCAGGTGTTAAAAAATATTCGCGGATTCAGTGAATTCTAAAAATAATTCGATTACATACCCTCAAAAAGAATTGATCTTGTAGGAATTTCAATTTGTTTCTTGTAACTACATGCGTAACATTTTAAAATAAAAGGGCGATAGAATGTTAATTCACCATTGCCAGAAACTTTATTGTTCAAAAAGCAAAACAGAGGTTTTCAAACTTTTCAGGTACGTGTAGAAATACGTTTTCGCTTGCCAAAACATTTTAAAGACGCTGGACGTGCTCAGCTAAACTCAGCGTTGCAACGCTTTTGTATACAGCCGAAAATTGAAATTCAAAATTTCTAAATTTAAGTAAAATTACCTCAGAGTTATTCACGAAAGAATTTCAAGCAACAAACTCTAGACAAAATAAATAGCTCTCCTTACGATAAGTGGCCATTAAGATACGTTAAAGTAAATGAGCCTCGCAATAAAGAACCTGAGCGCGTAAGAACTTCAACCACGCAAGGTAGTGGAGCCGGTCCAAAAACACCTCGCAATGAACTTGAGGGTAAGGCAACTCAAGTTACGCCAGCGACCTAAATGAGCGGAACTAAAAGGGGACTCGCACCTCGCAGACGCAAATTATAAAAGGCGCTCGGGTTTTGAAAATGTAAACAATGCGGCTTCGTAGGGAATGAAGATTTAAAAAATTAATTAATGTTCACCGAATCATTTTCGCGAACGGTTTCGCTTTCAGTTTTCACATTTACATTCATGTAATTTTTATAAAATGTTCGCCGAGCCCTTTTCGTGAACAGATCTTTGTTCAAATTTAAAATTCTCATTTTTGCTTCTGAAGAAGAAGATAAAGTCGAAGAGACTTTATCGTTGACTCATTTTTGCGAGTGGGTATTCCAATTTAAATATTTCTGGTGTAGGTGATGTGATTGTGCACTAAAAGAAGACCGTTCGCCTAAGGCCCCATAGAGAATAAGGGAATCTGTTAAGAGGTCCTCTACTGTTGAGACCTCGAACTGCTCTATCAGGTAGGAAACCATCTTATGTACTGTCTGGATTTTTTGACTTAAACGTCGATTTATAACCCTTATTTAAAGCGTTTTTTTGGGAAACATTCTTTACAGTGAATTATGTGTTTGATCCACTTATATAGTTCCACAAACCTGGAAGGACCTCCCAGATTTCTTAATAAATGATCATGTAATTGAAATAAGCATTAATATTTTTTATTATAAAACGACGGAAAGAAGAAATTACTAAATGCCTAAAATTTTTAGGCCTCCTAAAAGTGTGCCTTTTCTTAGACATTAACTGCCTATTTTCCTGCCTAAATCAATCATTTTAAGTGCCTAAAAATTCGGGTTTTGGTGATTAACTGTAAAAGAATTCACTTTGTTACAATTTCTGTTAAATCAAAAATGTTTCAACCCACAATATTATCTTAAGATCAATTCCACTAGAGATTTGATGAAAAGAATATCCTCTGGTTATACCAGCCAAAGATTCCAAGAAATATTTATTTGTGCACTGAGAAAGACGGCTTAGCTGTAGAAATACGCATCCCTGTTAAAAAAATATTGTGTGTTGAAACATTTTAACTTTTAATTTAATTTGTTAAAACCACAGTCTCCTTTAATAAAATAAAACATCTTTGTATACGATTTCCGTGTTTTATTATTATTTTTAAATCTGTATAATCTAAATCAATGTAATAATTGAATTAAAATTGAACTAGTGGTCCTCAAACTGTGGGGTGCTTCCCGTCAAGGAAAATGTGTAGTATTTGGGATATGTAGTTAATAGGTATTTCACAAGATCAATAACATTAAAGAATACTATTCCAATTTTCGCTTCTAAATAATGTCATGCTATCTTCAGCTAACGTTTCGTTAGCAATACCTTCTTCGGAGAGAAACTAAAATAGGAAAAAAACGGGAAAACTGACAACGAAGAAATGAAGGACTATTATGAACTTCTTCAGGACGGTTGCTGCTTGAGGTAAGTACAGACCGGCCAACAAAATGTTGGCAACAAGTTGACGGATGTTGACAACGGATTTGTTGGACACAGCAACTTGTATTTGGATACATGTTGTCAACAGTGTTGCGCGTCTAAACCAAAATCAGTTGGACGTCCAAACCAAATTCACCTGTGAAGTAAAAATGGACATTGCCATGCCCAAAACCGAAAAAGAAGATGTTGACAGAGACAAGTTTTAAAAGCGGAACAAGCTATGTCTGATTTATTTTGAACGAAAGTAGCTCGTTCCGCAATTTTAAAAATTATAAAGATATGCACCAATAATAAAAGTACGCCCCTGATAGCGGAAACCTGAAACTGAAATGAAACCTCACTATCACTGCTGTGGTTCGACGCAACTTGTTGACAACACCGTCCACACTAAGCCATGTTTTCCATTTGAAATGAATGCATGCAACCGGCAGCAGATTTTTTTGATGTCTTGTCGCCCGATATTCCATCAACTTGTTGCTAGTTGACGGGATACATGTCAACAACATCAATATCAACATGTTGCTAACGTTTTGTTGGTCGGTCTATACTTACCTTTAGAGACTTTCGATATTTTGCAACAACAGTAGCAAGAAGGACAGCAGCAACGGCACTGAGGAAGTTCTTTTGTAGCAAAGGATGAAACGTCGGCGGAATAATGAAAATAATGTGGCACTTCCACTAGAAGCCATAGAGAAGATAGGAAGCGTTTGCGAACACCTTCAAGGTCATCCACAGAGTAAAATTATTAAATCTAATTTAACAATATTCTGATCAGAATGAGGAGAAAAGTGGAAAGAAATACTTGGGAGAGTAGTAACAAACACATTATATAATATATAACATTACACGTTTAAAGAGAGACAATAAAATAAACTGAGGAGAATAAAAATGAAGTTAAAAGGGCCAGTGACAATAGTAGTAATGAATCTAAGGAGAAAACAAAAGAACCAGAACACGTTGAGTAACTGGAAGTTGCTAAAAGTAGAAGACTTAGGATTATGAAAATAATTAACTGCTGAAGTAAGATACAATGAAAAATGTAAACATTTTCTATTGTTGAATTGATTGTTACACCTTTTGGGTGATGGATGGCATACAGAACATATTCTAGAACATTTTAGAACAGTGAATTTAGTTCATGGTACTGGTGTTTGTTCGCAAACTGTTCGAGAATAACAACAACACGAACACGATAACTGAAGCAGATTTTTTGAACCCCCATATACACATACGATTTCTCCCTTTTGTAATGCGAATGTTATAATCCATTAATCAAAAAAAAAAAAACTTTCAAAGAGATTTTTAATTAATGCCCTCCCCATCTTTGACGTAGACGTTGCAATTTTTGCGCCAGGTGAAGTCGCGCTGCAAATTGCGCTTTTGGAATTACACGCCACGAGCCCTTTTTATTACGCTAATTGTATCGAGAGCGACCGTTATTAATTAATTACCGACGACGGTACGTGCGCTTGCAAACAAATACATCGGTACAAAATAAAAGCGCTTTAATTTTGGCTGAATGCTCCGATGATACGCGGTGCTCATATTTATTGTAAAAGCAGCGGTCGAAACGTATATTTTACGCTCGCTGTGTTGATTTGTTAAAATATTAATTGGCGATATTGATCGAAATGTGGATGAAAGTTTTCAGTATTATAGAATGTTTTCATGAAGAGTTAATTGGCTTACAGAATGCTTTCGACGAGACACTGACACGATGTGTTTGATTTGATTTGATCATGATTTAAGTTTAACAAAAAATTTATGTGTGCAATCTTCTGAAATAGTAATTGTTTGAAGATTTTCACAGTGAATTATGTAAAATGGGGTTGTGTTTGAAAGCATTTCAAGCTTTCTTGTAATTTACATTTTGTAATGTTGCTTTGAGGCAAAGCGAAGGCAGGTATTTTATTGATCAGGGGACATTAACAAAAGCTCGGGGCGTGTGTTGGCCACACGTTTAATATTTAAAACTAAAAGCAAAGCAGTGTGTTTGCGGCAGCCTCGCACAAATAAGGCCGGGCAAATATTTAATTGAAGTTGAGTCCTGTTTCGTTTGTAACAGGAGCCGGTACATTAATTTTGGAGATGCTAGCGGAATGTATATTATATTTCCATAACCCTGAGCTAAGAATTCCCTAATAAATTCGCATATAATCTCACAGTTGCTGACCACAAAAGCTACGCAATATAATCTGAAGCTGTACAAGACCTTTTGATGTCGAGAATTGTGTAATAGCATTAGCGTCGAGATCTGCGTCGCTTTGAGCCGTAACATATTCATATATTGCAGAATTCGCCGCCTTCTGCAATCCGAATTGAACGTATTACACGAAGCCAGCGTCCGGAAAATCCGAAATAAATATGCGATAATATTTTGTGCAGATTCGACTTTTTATCTGCGTCAAATATGACGTAGGTAAATCGGTAAGCTCCTCGGCGATGTGAAATGTTGCGTGCAATATTCAAATCCTGAGCGGTCAAGTAACCCTTGCACGCCAGTCAAGGCGGTGGTCTCGCCCTGTCACCGCTTCATTTGAATAGGGTTATGATTGATGTCGGGTCAATGAAATAGCCCTACTCACTTCCAAGGTTGGAGAACGGGATGGCAGCGATTTATAAAAGGACCTCGAAAAGATTTGTACCGAATGGAAATAGAACGAGAAGCGATGGGGGAAAATGCGGGGCGCCGCTAAATTATGTCACAACTGCTGCTTTTATTCATGCCCGTTATTCTGTTACGAATCGCTTTTTTTGTTGCGCGAATAATAGAGGAATCGCAACAGCAAATTGCCGGAGATAAGTTTGGAGCAAAATCTGAAATGCAATAAGAAACTGAATTTACTAAAATGTCAATCAATTTTGAATCAACTGAAAAGCCAATGAACTCATGTCATTGCTAAGTTGCTAGAATACGCCTCAAAAGTTAACTTGCTTTTTGTTGGAGTAAGCATCAAGGAATATCCTTAGCATTTGAACATTATTCGCAGCCAGGCTTTATCGTGAAAACGGAACTTCCTGTTTGGTCGGTCATCATCAACTAACAAGCCATTAGCGCCTGGCACCTGGCACCCATTGTCGGTACGATGGGCCGGCAAAGAGCGCCCATTGTGCCCGTCAACAAAGAACAGAGGGAGATGCGTGTAAGGAACGGCGACGCTCTATTTAGCCGGGCCGGAGGAGGCTTTGTCTGCGACCCGCCTTAGGATTCGCCTTGGATAGCTTCCAATTAATTAGGGAACTAGGGGGTACCTGCGCGGGGGCTTCGTGCACTTCATTCATAAAAGATGAAACTACTTGAAAGACTTCGCTCGTTTCCTTAACAAACGGGGACGTTTGTTTTAGTCCTGGAGTGGAATTTACGTGCCAGGGTTTTGCTTCGAGGAAGACTTCACAGCGTTCACGGGTTCATTTATGCACTTGGATTAATTGAGTCTCATCTACGCCAAACATTAACTTACAAAAACCACCTGTTTCTTTTTTTTTTTTTTTTAGTTTGAAACTATATAGAACAATCAACTTCTGAAGTTTATTTTTTAATTTTGAAAATACAATGAAAAGTGCATGGATGAAAAGTATCCTGCGTGATATTTAAGGTTTGAAAGGAACTGGGTTTATAACAATCAACATTGAAGAAGTCAAATGAGTCGTTTAATGCAGGTTCTTCAAGTTTGAAACGTGAAAGCGAACAATCACGAAGTTACACCCGCCTGCATAAAGTCGATAATAGTCTTGAGCGACAAAGACGAGCTTTCCGCTCTTTATCAAACGCACCTACTTCATTCAGGTGGATATTCCGGGAGCTCGAGCATTTTCCGGGCGTAACAATTAATTAATTGCACCTCGTCGTTTGAATCATTGTTTATTTTAAGACGAAGCGCGCCCGGAATTCCATTGTCGAACTCGCTTAAAATTCTATTGTCTTCCCGCTAATTGCATTCAGCTCGCTAATTACGGTCGCTTTTTATTTAAAAACTCGGCGCGTTATTATCCCCACAGGTGCCCCTAGAACGCGGCAATTTTTTTCGGGCGCAGATTTTCCAACTTTCTTGATTACGACACGGCCGCGCTCCAAGTATCATTGTTTTAAAAAGTTTGTCCGCGGGCCCCATTTGTTACGTATTCTGCGAAGAAACAAACGGAATATTTCACCGGCAACTTCGCTGATGACGGCCACTTACGTTAACGAATTACCGGCGAGTTTCTCTTCTCGTCACTTTTATTGCGATACATCCGAAGTGAAATCTGCAAAGTTTTGACAAGCGCTTCCGCCCAAATAGCAACATTAATACACTCTGGATGGGAATTTTCGCCAGCTCGGAATTTATGTGCGAAAGTTGTGTGTGTATGGCAATCCGCCTTAATACGGTCTCATAAATTCATCACGATATAATAATTATAGAAAGGATATAATAAATAAAAAGTAAAAATCCAATCTCTTTATATTCTGACACAACCAATACATACATTCTAATTTTTTTTATATTGTGAGGGATTTTCCGCACTTAAACAAATGAAAATAAATTAAGGGTCATTTCGTTGAGCATTTCATTTGGTGTCAGGTAATTGTGTAACTACAACAGCATCCTGTTCGTTGCAAGGATACCTAAGCGTTAGTTGACAGTCGCTGATTAATGTACTAGTGTTGTAACTGTCACCAGGAAAGACACACTCGACTTCTACTGGCCACCACTGTTAACCAGGATATTTATATGTTAAGTCCATTAAGTACTATTGTGTCACAAATTGCAAAATATTTTAATTAAATCGGTCTTAAGCGTAGAAAGTAAATCCTTCGCAACGTGAAACATTTCAATAAAGACTCGGTTACGATAGGATATGATGTAGATAGGCGAAATGAATTTATTTTTTTTAATATTTTGATATCTTTTGCTATTGATACGCGATAATTTTTTAAACAACGTAGCTTATGTTAGTTATTGAGATTAAATGAAGTGTACAAAAGAAAACCCACCCTTACAAGATATTAATCACCATGCACGACGATCCATCAAAAATAACAATCGTCGTATTCGTGCGTCGTCGGACGGCAAGAAACTGTGGGAATTAAAGCACGAGCGGGAGAAACAATAAAACTACATCAGACGTCCCTCCTGGTGATTAATCTGTTTTATCGGCGACAAAGAGCCGACACTTATAGAGCTTTTCCCGTTCCACGGCTAAGTGCTGGGAAAACAAAACCGTCCTATTCATATCCGAGCGCGGACTAAGACGCGGAAACGGCGACATTTGCATCGAACTAACGTTTAAAAGTATTGCTGCTTGCTTGTATGTAATTGTTATACTGAAATCTGGGTTAATTGCTTATCGAGAAATGTCGTCCGGAGCTTATTTGCAATCGGCAATTACCGCCGCCGCCTCTTAGCCGGATGTCATTCAGAAGTGAGGCAGGGCAATGTTGCTGTTATCGTATTAACAGTACTTTGTCTGAAAATCGCTTTAAACAGGACTTACTTTGCATACTAATGGACCAGATGCTCTCTTCGGTATCAGACGTTTCACATGCATTCGACTAACGCTGTCCGAAACGAGTTATAAATTGTTCAGTCAGATTACGGTTGAACTTTATGACTTCAATTATATTTCTTCGATTTCAAAAATAAAATTAGTTCTGTTATATTTCGATCTTCTTAATACTTCGCGCTTTGAAGAAGCAATGATGTATTTAATTTCAATAAAATTTCTCGTATCTTTTTGTTAACAAAAGATACTTCAATTGCCCATCAAGTTATCCTGAATTCACGCAATCATCAACTTATCCGACAAAAGCGGCGCGATTTCGGACGCCCTCGACGCAAGATTTGCACCAGACAAAAGCAAAGCGAATTAAAATTTCCCCCGGACGTCCACGTAGAAAAAAGGGCGCGCTCTCGCGACGCCACCGGAGCGAAGGAAAAGAACGTGGAATGCCAATAACAAAAGCGCGCGGACCGAACAACTTCCCTCTTCTTGCTCCTTGTTCCCCCGTCGCCTCTTCACATCCTGTCAGTCCTCCAGTGAGTAGTCCTGACAGTCTCTAGCTACCGCTCTACCTTGAAAGAGCGACGGCTCTTTGATTGAAAACGGACTTCTTTTATTTCAAGGCACTCACTTGTTTTATACGAGGCCAAGATGGCGGATAGGGGGAACACACACACACACACACACACACGCACATTGCTTTTCAGTACAGGTATAGGGTGATAAAAACATAAAAGTCACAGACTATCGTGTGATAAATTTCTATTTGATTTTTAAAAAAGAATACTTTTCAAATACGAAGCTTCGGAAGTAATGATTTTGAATTGGTGTAATTTTCATGAACTTCACAAGGAATGGTGTTGCAAATTCAAGAGCCCTTGTGGTTTCTACTTGAACCACTGAACTGCAAAGTCCGAGTTTAATTTGTATGCGCGAAATATGTCACAGCATTCCCACCGCAAACACGAGGGCATTTATATCTTCTTCTCGGTCGAGCGAAGTTGCACTTAATAGTCTCGGCCGAACTTGTTCGCTATCGCCGTGAGCCTGACACGTTTAAGTTACACCGATTGTCGTCTTTTTTGCATCCGGCGATGCCACGAAGGTATTGCACCAGAACTAAATCAATCGTCCCAGTTTCTGAAGCGAAGTGGAGCATGAAATCCGTCGCACATGCACAGTATTGGATCCGACTTGGAAGTCGAGTTGGCCTTTAACAATACAACGGGTGAAGGCAAGGATCTCGAAACTCCGATCGTCTTTATAACATCGTCCCGGACGAAGTAAATATAAAATCATGTCATTCGCGTCTTGTTTGTCCAACCTCAACGCGAATAGAAAAGTGAAAGGTAGATTTCCGAAGTCTTGTTAAAGAAAAAGACCTTCTTTCAAATAATTTTGAAATAATCGGAAAAAATAATCCACGATAGGATTCTTCCTTGATACATTTACTTAAACGTGAAACGTTGGATCTTCGTAAAACTTTCATCGTGGATACTCTGAATGAAATTAAATTGGAAAAACAAACTGCTTTTGTTGGGTGCAAACTTAATCTACGCATTCTGTTTATTTTGCTTATTTCACTAGCTCATTTATCTTGAAGCCAAGGCGAATTTCTTTCGTTAGTTTGTTAGAGTAATAAATATGCTACAGTCAGCTGGATTACGATTTATCCTTTGCAATAAACCGTTTATTTTGGACAGAGACTCAACGAAGTGATATTGAGTCTTAATAAATCAAATTTCTGCGAGCAGCTGGTGTTCAGTTCCCGATCGATTTGGAAAAAAAGTAACGTTATCCTGTTTATCAGAGATAGAAACTCAGTTGAGCTTCGATGTATCGCTTTGCCGTCTCACGGCGAGTGTAAATAAATGTGCATCGATGGATACATGTACTCTTGAAATATTGTCGTTTCATGTAACCCTTTGAGTAAACATTGGAATCAAATATATTACATGAAAGCTCTACGTTATTAGCTCCCGTTCTCTTACACAAACAAGGTCATAATAACATTCGCACAATATTCCTATAATATTCGTACCTAGAATCAATAAATTACTATACAACAACAACTTGCACACTCGAATGACTAATCTAAAAGCTTATGTTGTTTGAATAGAGTGATCTCCCCTTTACATCAAATGTTAAATTATTTAACTAGCTGACACTGCAGTAGTTCTTATGATGCATGCACGGGGGTGCTTGAAGGGGGCGCTCTCCAACATTCGCAGTGTACCCCAGGGAAGAATTCCGGGCAATTTATTCCGAAAGAAGAGCGTCCTTGTTTCCACTTTCGATACCATTATGGCGTCCCCATAAGCCCGACTCTTATCAACATATGCAATACTTTACGACATGCATGAATCATTCCTACATTGATTCGGCCGGGGGGGGGGGCACCTTCTTCCGCACCGGGATTAGAATCTGTATACTTTGTGACGAGATACGACCCCCCGTCGACGTTCGTGTTTAATGTAGCTTCGCAAATACGTAATGAATTTTCTTTGTGAGATTATTCCGTCGTTTAATATCGCAGGACTCGTGAAATTACTTTTCTTGTCTTCTTGGAAACGGGCGGCCTTATCTCGTAATGCATTTTTACATCGCCTCGGCTTCATTGAATTCCTCGTCAGCTAAACGTGTTACACTTGTTAAAGCAATTGTTGCAAACTCTACCAAATGACTTCCGTTAATTCGTTATGTTATCTAGAAATGCTTGGAACTTGATTTCCATAAATTATCGCACGAGGTAGTGAAATGGAAACCGGAAATTTCATCGAATTACTCAAAGAGTGAAATAAAAACAATTTATTAGTTATGTTTATCAATATACGATACTGAAATTCCATGAATAACAGAGAAACTATTATATATATTATTAAATACTGTTTAATTAAGATTAATTAATATGCATTTAACGAATTTATAAAAATCAGTTTTTTCGAAATATCTAGCCAGTTATGAGCTTAAAAAAAAGTACAAAAGCTACATTAAACTGGGATCCTAAAACTACAAATCTAAATGCTAAACATCGAGAAAAAACTCACCCTGTATAAAACCGATTTTTATCGAAATGTGAATATCAGCGAACGGGGCGTCATCTCAGGATTACCAAAGAAAGCTTCCTCCGCGTAAAAAGAAAAACTGTCTGTAAAACGATAAACTGAAAAATTGTAGGTGACAAAAAACAAAAGACATCTCGTCATTGATCGCTGATCAAAAAATTATCTACTTAAAGAATTATTTAAAGAAGTCATCCGTTATAGTACCTTTTAAAAAAAATTATGTAAAGAAAATAAAAGTAAAGTCTCTAACTTGTCTTACCTGAAGGGTGGATTAAAGTCGTTTTGGTTGGATCCCTGTTAATCCCCGAATTCAAGTTAGGAAAAACCGTTTTGTTCGGGGTGCAAAAATATTTACCTCAAGAACGGGTGTAATTACAACAGGTAGCGTAATTATTTTGGTATTAAGCCTCCTCCCTCGCTGATGTTTTACTCGAAGCATGTGCACGAAATTTATTGCCGGAAGGATATGCGAGGGCGAAATAAATTAATTTTCTTGCCGCGTCGTTTTTTCGTTGTTTTGCCGGAAAGTTTAAAATAATAGACACGGCGGTCGGTTTAAAATTTAAATGAGCGTTTTCCCCGGCAAGGACGAGGAACTCCGGATCCCGTTTGTCCTTCCCCGACCATAAATAAAACATCGGCTCGAACATTTCAATTTAAAAGCAGGGCGTTTTATACGGACGGGGACGGTGGGATGTAGTCGCGTTCCGAAGAGATTTTTACGTGCTTTCATTACGGATCGCATAAACTATTCAATATCTTTCGCTCTGGATTTTTTCAGACCGCACTTTGATGTAAACACATCAAACGTCCGCGTAATTTTCCCGTTTCCCGGCGTTAGACGCAAAACAAGTAAATACGCTTACTTCCGGGGTTTCTCTTTGCGTTCGTATTAAATCTCAAACACCTCGGGTCATTTAATTAATTAGAGCCTTCCAATGTTCACTCAAATAAATATAAATTATTTAATTAATCGAAATTATATGGCACGGGTTTGAGGGGGGTCTTCAAAAGAGAAACCTCTGGGAACATAAATGAGAATTAATCTGGAAGGGTATTTCACCCACCCTGGGAATAATTTTCAGTATCAATTTTAATAGAAATTCAAATAGAACCCTTGAAGCAAGTGAAAATATTTTGCATTTCATGTTTTACTACTTCATCGAAAGTTAATAGAACTTAACAGCATTCATTTTGAAAACGATATTGTCACGAAAGGGATTTTCCAGAAAAAACACAAAGAACTTTCGGGTTATATTCCGCGAACAAATAATTAAAACGCGAATCTGTGTAATCAGGGCACGCGAACTTGTGTAAACGAGGACACCGCAAACGTGTCGAAATGTAAACACAATAAGGAGGTAACGAATACAACATAACGTAAAGCTTCACATTTCAAAATAACACATCAGCGGAATTTACGCTAACAAGGCCACACACATACGAAATCGCTGGGCGAAACACGAGGCAAGAACAAAGAAGATGCAACGTGCAAACTCGTCGAAAAACGTGTATTTAAAGTGCGGGCCAAAGTTGGTCCCACAGTCGGTTCCACGGTCCAGTCAGACAGTCGGTCCCACAGTCCGGTACACAGTCAGTCCGACAGACAGTCCGTCGACGGTCAATCGGAGAGGCCGTCACCCAGAGAGTCCGTCCGTCAACAGTCGTTTCCACCAGACGGACTCAGCCACTCAGGGCACTAGTGCCAATCCACGAGGGGACGCCCAACATCGCCGTCCAGCAACATTGCCGCCGCCAACGTCCAATTTCGCCGACCAGCAACATTGCCGCCGCCAACGTCCAACAACGCCGTCGCCGCCACCCACAACGTCGTCGTCGCCACCCCAGCATCAACATTGATGGAGGCCATCACCTGCCACTGCCGCCGACAACATTGCCGTCCGTCCTAAAGGGAACAACGTGAGCTAGTCGTCACCACAACCACCCGGACCGCCATTCCTACATTTCAAGACAAACCCCCGAACTAAATTTATTTAATTCTTTTTCGTGAATAAAGAGGTATTAATTTCTTTTTTAAACAACTGTGTTTTCAAGCTCTACCATCTACTACCATCTACCTACGCCCATACCGTGACATGGTGGAGGCTTGGGCTTTATCGTAACATGATGGAGGCTACGCCCATTACCGTGACAATATTACAGCTTAACAACTAAAGTATGAACAAAACAAATATTAAATTATAGAAGAGCTACGTGTCGAATTTCTATTAGCTCTGACACTCTGTTAAATCACTTTTTTATTTAATCATACGATATAATCGAATTAAAATTCTCACAGAACCTGAAAATATACAGGGTATCTTCCGCATTAAATGTGAATCTGTACATGGTGGCTGAGTTTTTTTTTTGTTCTCTACGAAAATTCTGTTCGTAATCAAATGAACCTGCATGAAGAACCTTAAAATGTGTTCCTGTTCGATCCCACCGATAAAAATTAAGCCCTAATGATTTTCTCGTCCTTTTGTTCGGGCACGAAGTCTGCAGCAGAACGAGAAAGCCGGCGTTCAATTACACAGAGAGAAATTTCAAGTGGCGCATTTAATTTTCAATTACCGAGGAGGAGAACACGTTAGTGTCGAACACTCTCTCGAACGTAGCGAGGCAGTGCAGGATATAAATTATAAGAAGTGGATGCCTGCCTGAAATTACATTATCTGGGAGTGTATTAAAAGGAGAGAGATCCCGAACGGATGGTCGCGTATTTTGAATAACGCCGGCCTCATAATGAAGCCAAGATAAGATTCTCAATTTCCCCGGATAATTAGAAAACTGTGTTACGGTCTCTCGTTTGATAGCATTAGTCTACAAGTGTATTGAGTTATACAGTAGTTTTCGAGTGCCTGGCTGCGCTCGGGTCCACGTAATCATCTGCTTCTGCTTTCGTTAAAGTTGGGTGAAGATTTTCTAATTAATTTTTGCATATTAAAGCTGACAGTTCACAGAAAACCACGATTAAAATCTACGTTCAAACTTTTCATATTCCAATCATTAAATTCAATGACCACAATATCGTCTCTTGAAAGTAGCTGCTGACTCAACACCAGAACGTGTCCCGCCAGTTCATTATGACCTAGCTAAATACTCCATTAAAGTTTTCCTATCATACTTGCATTATATTAGAATTGCATCGCTGCTACACTTTCTAAGGTTCTGGAAAAACAAGTTTCTACAGGAAAAGGAAAGGACGGTAGAAAAGCGGATAAGGTTTTTTTTAATTACAGAATAGTGTTTCTAATTTCTGACTTCCATTATTGAAAGTAACGTAGGCCTTTAGCCTATACTGGTAGATGACAATACTTTTCAAAATTTCAATTCCAAAGTAAAATAATGATTCTAATGTTTTAGTTATTATAAGCAAAGTTATCCTGCCAGAAATACTCGTGTTAACTACATATTTTTTTCTACGTTAATTTGTGTAATTTGCCTAGCATATTTCTTGGAGCAACCAAGAAGCAAACAATGCAGCCAACTTGGCTGTAAATTCAATGCGACATTAGACGTTGCCGTTGCAGTTTACATCTTGAATGCGGCGCTTAAAGTCTGAGCCAACTTCAAGCTCGTAAGTTAATTGTGCGCCGCCGTCAAATGAATCGCGTCGCAGCCAAAAAGTTAGCGTCCTATCTACAATGCATGCAGACACGTAGTCATCCTTAATAATTTACAAGGAATAATTATAATTAATCTCAAGTTGAGCCGTCCTGTTCAAGCGTGAGCGCGAGGGGCAAAATTTAATTTATTTGGCGAAGTGCAGCGCCGAAACCACGTGGCTGAACCGTGGCGGAATTGTTGTGTGCTTAATTAATGCTCGCTTGATGTGTAATATCTAGCGGAGAAGAGTTACTTTGTGATAAGTTTCCGACTCCGTGAAGCTTTAACTGAATTTGTACCGAGACACTGGTATTAAATTTGCCGAGCGCATTCTCTTTGCGAACGCGGGAGATAACAAATGTGTGTCATCTGCATGGATGCACTCTGAAAAATACATATACATATTTCCATTGTATTTATTTAACTCAGCTAGTTTTAATTTAAAACGAAATAAATTCAGAAATTTCTATGCAAGTGACGTTATCGCAGACTTGTTTGATTCGTACTCGGTAAATTGTTTCAACTACGTCCTCCAGTTGGAAAATCATTTTCTCCAAAAAGTATTTATGTCATTTAGAATTATAATTTCATTGCCTGTATAGAAACATCATGAAATTATTACTCCTTGTGAATAGGCTACCCGCAAACCAGAGACGAATGACCTCTTAGTCGTTATTACCACATTCCTGTAAACTTCGCGAGTGTCCTCGTAGATTCTCGATACCACTAAAAAAGCTGTTAAATCATGTTCGTTGATAGGATTATTTATTTTCTAACAGTTATTTTTAAATTTAATTCGCTCAAATTATTTATTTTATTAAATACAGTTTGGTTTAGTTTATTAATTCCTCCAAAAGACAATCAACGTTTATGGAATGTGTCAGGTACATACGTATTATGCTATGGACTAGAAACTAGAACTAAGACTAATGAAAACATTATTGCCACAAGGAAAAAATTCGTCTAAATTGTACAGAGAATAATTGATTAAGTAGGATTTGAGAGCCGATTTAAATCTTATAAAA
The DNA here is from genome assembly GCA_958336345.1 of Dorcus parallelipipedus. NCBI lineage: Eukaryota > Metazoa > Arthropoda > Insecta > Coleoptera > Lucanidae > Dorcus > Dorcus parallelipipedus. The sequence continues at coordinate 18,486,376 of OY284480.1, read as the reverse complement.
GAAGTGAGATTTTTTATATCTTCAGGCAGTTTATTAAAAATTTTCAAGCCAGTGAAAGTCTCAGGAATCTGTACGTGGTATAGGCAAATAGAAGTTTAAATTGTGCCTGGTATTGTGATTATGTTTTGAATTGCATTTTATAAATTTTGATTTGTTTTGCAAAATATATGAGCAAAGGACTTTTCTCAAGAATCTAACCTGAAAGCAAACGGCGTTCAGACGTGAATGTAGTTTGGAGCAGTGAGTACCCCACCCCAATGCAAGGTTTTATCCAAATTTACTCCTAGAAACATCGTATCTTTAGCATGACGTACAGCCATATAATTAATATTTATATTTAAAGAGGATAGACATCGATTTTGTCTACTGTGAAATTGAAGATAATATGTTTTGGGGATATTCAGATAAATGTGATTTGAAGAAAACCACGTGGTTAATTTATCTATTAAAGTGTTCACTGAGTTTTCTGAAGGTTTTTCAGAGATGAGAACAGAAGTATCATCATTATATACACAATCAAAGGCTCGGGTTAGGTCACAAGAGATGCCGATTGGACAGTCTCCTTTATTTAGGTAGCCAATAATTTTATTATAAAAGGAATTAATTGTAACTGTAGATTTCTTGGAACGGAAGCCATGCTGACTATCATTAAGAATATCGTGTTTATTTATAAAAATCATAAGCCGGTCAAGCATTATAGTTATATTCGAAAACTTTGGAGAAAGCTGATGTTAATGCTATAGGCGTTTGATTTTAAGATCGCAGCGCTACCGTGGATAAATCTGAACCTCTGTAAGCTACACGGAATTTTTGTAATGCACGTGTTTAAGTGCGTACTAATACAAATACACAAGTTGATTTAATGTAAATGTCACATATAACACAATCCTGATACATCATACACTCAGGATCGACGCCAAAACACGATTTGTTGTGTAGCATACAAGGGTTTGTTCAATTGACACCAGGTGGCGAACGCTTAGCTGCAAACTTCAATAGGGCGCGGGCGGTAGTTTTCTGGTAAATGAGCATTATTTTTTTTTATAGGTGGGACAGATTTTAGAAATCTTTAAATATGATGGAAAAATACCCTCTGAAAAGGAGGTGTTAATAATTTCCGTTAGTGGTTCAGCAATCAGGCCACCCACTTCCCTCAATAGAAATATCGGAATATCGTCATAACCGGGATGGGGACGTTTCGCCCCCATCGTTTCGCCCCCATCGTTTCGCCCCCACCGTTTGGTCCACGCCGTTTCGCTTCTGGTCCCGATTCGCCCCCGACCCATTTCGCCCCCAAGTTAACATTATGCTAGTTTTAGAAATTACATTGAGTCCTTTCAATCATCAGTCCTTTAATATTCTTCATTGCATTAAATAACAGTGACAAGATGTGTTTGTTACGTCATCACAAACGTTTATTTTACATACCTTTATTCCAGTTGATAATTTAAATCGTATCATTTTATTCTTATTGTAGATATCAATTTTCTATTGAAATATGGAATGTGTACTCGCCACAGGACGAATAATTACATAGAAGGCTGGCCGAGCGGTTTTCAAAGTACTTGCGGTAATTTATTTCCAAATATATTTCAATTTATAAATAGTTTAAAAAAACAATAGTCTCTACACAGATATACAAATTTTACAATTATTATTAGTTTAATTAATAAAAAATATAGTATAATTTCCACAAGAATTGAAAGGTAGGAAGTTATGGTAATATAGATACTATGGATTATTTGTTAGGCATTGCTCATAATTTTGAATTTTAAAATATTTTGCGTAAACAGCACCGAATCCTTTGAGATTTGTTATTGAAGACATTACTAACGTTTTAGGTTGTCCGATATTTGCAATTACCTCTTCAATTGCCTGCTGCAGAATTCATCCAAATTGTTTAATACGTATTCTGAACACCACATGATTGAAATAAGGAAATAAGAAGTTCAAATTAAATTGAATATTAGAGCAAACGTTCAAGGCCCTTTTGCGTAAGCAGTACCGAATCCTTTGAGATATGTTATTGAAGACATTACTAACGTTTTAGGTTGTCCGATATTTGCAACTGCCTGTTGCAATTCTTCCAAATTGTTTAATATGTATTCTGAACACAAATTATTGAAATAAGAAAGTAAGAAGTTCGGATTTAATTGAATGTTAGAGCAATTGTTCAAAATGTTGGCCTTCTACATGTAAGCAGCACTGAACCCTTCGAGATAGATTATTGAATACATTAATTAACGTTTCAGGTGTGATATTTGCAATTGCCTGTTCAATTGCGTGCTGTAATTCTTCCAAATTGTTAATGTGATTACGGAACACCACATTTTTTAAATATGGAAATAAGAAGAAGTTCAGGGTTGTCAAATCGGGTGATCTACTAGGCCACAAACCAGCACTGATTAAACGACCTGGGAAAAACTCCTCTAAATAATTTATTGTGGCTCGTGCTGTGTGGGCGGTGGCGGAATCCTGTTGAAAGTAGCCGTTTGCTAATTCAATGTCGTCTAACTGGTTTATAAATGGTTCCAATAGAAGTCTTTGATATCTGTGGGCGTTAATTGTTTCCCGGAAGAATATTGGTCCAATAATTCTATAATTCTTCTTCGAGACATTGCCACCCAAACACCGATTTTAAGTGGATGTAAGGGTACTTCAATTACATTATGGGGATTATCTGCTGACCAAGTCCTGAAATTTTGCGAATTGATAAACCCAGAGAGATGAAACCAGGCTTCATCGGAGAAGAAAGTAATATTCTGTTGGCCAATATTATTCAGCAGATTATTGTTATACCACTGACAAAACTCAATTCGTCGAAGAAAATCGAGTGGGTGAAGTTGTTGAACCATTGAAAATTTGTATGGTCGGAAATGAAGGTGTTTTTTCAAGATCTTCCGAGTGGATTCGTAAGAAGCTCCTAAATACAGGAAATTGAAATAGAAAAACTTAAAAGAACCAAATTGATTGCTAATCCATACCTATTTGTTGAGATGCACGACGTATGGAAACATGAGGATTCTGTTGTACAATGTCATTAACATTTTCTACAACATCGGGAGTTATTATAGTGGGGCGACCAGTGGATTTTCCTTTATCTACACTACCAGTTTGCAAGAAACGTTCAATTAATCTACTACAGTGTTGTGAAAAAGGACGAAACTCAATTTGTTGTTCAGGGTATAATTCAATAAAATCGTTATAGGCCTGCTTCCGTGAATAAATCCAATTACCATTTTCATTTCGCTCTCCGCTTCGAAAATAAGCCATTACTAAAAATGTATTCTGTTCTGTGCTCAAAGCCATTTTGATAATTAAATATCTGATTGTTTTCATTTTTTATTGAACAAATGAATTTATTCGAATTTGACAATCTGCACCAACCTATATTTTGAAATTTTGAAATTCAAGTTCACCAACATAAACATTGAAAAGTGTTGCCAATCTGATAAAATAAGTCTCAATCATTAAAAGTCACTCGGTATAAATGTGAGGAAACAGAAATTATGCCGCATACTACAGAATGTAAACAAAAACAGAAACGACTGATTCCCAAAAGAAATTTGCTACATGAAGAAAAACCATTGACATCTTTTTAAGTATAGAAATGACTGGATTTTTAAACCTTTTATTTTGCTTTTTAAACATCTTTTTGTTTTTGTTGAAATTCTTTTATTTTCAGGGTATTGTGTATTATTACATCCGATCCACCAATGATTCAATTTTAATCTGAATTCGCCATCTACCTTCTCGTTGATTCCAGTGAGTTTCGAGTCGAACACTAGATGGTTCCAGATGTTTGCTAGAAAATTCGAGAAAGAAAGGTACTGTAAAGGTAGAACCTGGCGGGTTATTTGAATCAGTTATTATGCCGAAGGTAATAAGTGTGAATTTAGCAACTAGAACGTTTAAGCCACAGAAGCGTTATTTTTTTGACAAGTGAAGCATTCTTGTGCTTTCATAATGTTAAGCGACTATGGACATTAACACCTTTTTTAAATTAAACGATAATTTTTCTGCGAACCCCGAATTCATAACAGTTTTATTAAAGTTATTATTCGCGTAATAAATAAAGTTTATTATTAATGTTGTACATAGTTGATGATGTTAGCAAGATCATGACGTAATTTATTTCTTTGATAAGTAAAGTTCGGATTTTATGTAAAAAGCATCTTTTTTCATTATTAGGAATATCAATGTAAAATTTGGGATATATCCAAACTTCACTAAGATGATTAGATTGGCGGTATAAAAAAATTACATATTTTGCATAAATTGATGGTCTAGTGCATATTTTCGGTTTTCGTGCCTAAAATGCATATTTTCTACATTTCGAACATAAAATCGACATATTTTCACAATATCAATAATTAATTTTTATCAGAATTAAGTAAACAAGAATAAAAAAAAATCGCCGGTCTTATTTTTGCAGTTGACTGAAATGTTTAGTGTCGTATTCGCCGGACGGCCGTTACTACTCGTATATTACTTCATTAGTTTACCCATTCTTAAGAATGGGACTTGCAGATATGTCGGATTATCTGAAATGAAATTTATAGCTTGTCTTAAATAATTTAAAATTTTGCAAGCATTATTGTTTTTGCAATCCTAGCGTAAACTCTAATCAAATTCGAAATGCCGAAGGCCAATCGTTGTCTTGTGTCTGTGTGGATTAAAAATCATCCATCATCATCCACTTTTGAAAAAGAGAAAGTTTTCTGCACGGTCTCTGGGAAAGCGGTACGCTTTTTTCCTCTACATTTTTACGACGCCCATTAATTCGCATTAATTAAGAAACATTTAATATTAATTTGAAAGTTCTTAAATTTTGATTACATGTACGTATAGTATTTTATGACATTATTATTATGTTCGATTAATAAAAGCATTTATTTTAAAGGTAAAGTGTGAGAAAAAATCACAAATTGACCAACCACATCGCGACCGGGAGACATAAAAGTGGGTGCGAGAAACTGATTGATTACTTGTTGTTTTATTTCATCAGAAAAAACATGCATAAAAGCGCATAAATTTACGTACGACAGCATATTTTTGACATATCTTTTTGGAAAAACGTGACATATTTATGCGCATATTTTTAACATTTCTTGTGCATAAAAACCCGAACTTTTTAGTTATGAGTGATTATTTCAACGCGTACCAAAACTTTGTGCTTTCTTGTAGCACACTTTTTGAAAGACACTGTATATCTATTTAGACAAAGTATATGCAGCCATATTGAATTTAGGTGCGATATTTTTGTCCTCTAAAGATAGCTTTACGCAGGTGTGTATCACTGTTGCCAGATTGGGCGAAATTGGGCCAATTGGGATATTTTTATTTATTTGGTGTAAGAAAAATCAATTTGGCGATTGGCGCAAGCTTAGACTACTCTTTCTCAATTCATTTTTTTTTTTAATATTTAAATGTGTCATAATAAGCATTTGCTTAACAAAAATAATCTTTCTAGTCAACGTACAGGATTTTTTCTTGACTAAAATTTAGACTCAAAACATATATAACATAGAAATTTAAAAATGAGTAAAGAGTGTTTTTTTTAATCTGGTGTCGAAGTTGACCATGAAAATTTAATTTTGAGCCATCATGAAAATGACAGTTACTCATTTGAACTTACCACTAGGTCATGCCTAACCTTACTTTCGGGTTCGACAACACAATGTGATCTATTGTAACATGAAAAAATACAATAAGAAAGTAACTTTTACAAAAAAAAAGGAATTTCAATTTCAATTGACATGATAGATGTTTCAAAAATTGTGGTGCGTTCACAATGAATTCCTTATCACCGCCAACTCCGACGCCAAATTTAAAAACATCTGCTATATAAGGTGACATATTAGTGTGGCAGAGTTCACTAACATTGTGATACAAAATATACAAAAAAATACACATAAAAGTTGTAGAGTAGCAAAAGTGTATGTTGTGAAATATAATAAACGATAATGTTCCGCAAGAGAATTACACAAAAAAAACGTCAATTTTTTTTTAAATGACATTTGACATGTGGAAAGGCGAAGAAGAACATATAAGTAAACTACCATGGTTATGACATTTGAGCATGTCAATTGAAAATATCAAAATTTCAAAACTGTGATTAAATCAATTGTATGACTTGCCCAATGTAAAACTGCACTTTTACTTGGCCAATAAAAATAGAGTAGCTATTTTATACTAATTAATTCTGAACCTCCTTTTTATTTGTAGATGTTAATAGTGTAACATTTATATAATATAACCAAAAAGTTTTATGATAAAATGGGTGTTATTTTTCTATTTTTTCTTACAATCCAGTGGAGTGGACCCAAAAATTTAGTAATCCTGAGTTTTCTGAGATTATTAAGTTATAAAACGTTCCAATGTTCGATGTGAACAAGTTTTAGTTCGAATTTCCATCATTCTAAATAAATTCTGAAAGGAATGCTTTAAAGCTAATCATGAAACACATTCTGCCATTATAACCTGTTATTTATAGAACAGACTGTTTATTCCGGAACAATAAATTTATAACAGATTAGCATTGATTTGAATCCGCAATTTTATTGCATATTTTGGAAGTTGTATGTTATTGTTATTGATGTGTTAACATAACAGTTAATCATAAGCATAACTCACTTGATTATTGTTAATATTTATTATTCGATTGTAATTATATTATTTTCTTCAAAAACGTGTTTTTTTCTAAATCCTTCAAATGCTATAAATTAATTTAAAAAAATGGTAATAATTTGATGGCAAACTTGACACAAGCATCAAAACCGAAGAGCTTTCGTAATTTTCTGTTTTTTTGAATGTTCGACAACTGCCCCTTTTGTTAAGAAAACGTACCGTACTCGAACTTCACCAAAACAATAATAAACTTTTATTCGACTTTCGAACCTCTCGTTCATAAAACACGGCCGCGGCTCTCTCGATCCGCCCGGATCTTATAACAGCAAAGGGTTCCTAAATGTTTTCATAGGCCATAGGTTCAATGGAATATCGCATCAAGCCCGCCCGAATAATGCAGTGAACGGCTCAAGACGATACTTGGGAGAGGATCGAAGGCTATTAGGGAAGTTATGTTACTACTTACAATCCAAATTCTCGATTCGGCTTTGAAGGCAAATCCCACCGAGGAGAGGGTGGAGGTTCAGGTTTCGTGGGGCGCGCCGACGTTGTTAATTTTTAGAGACGGGCGAACGTGAATTACTCCATAGAAATTGTGTTTTCCGGGCCGGAGCTGCTCGCGTGTTTTGCAATGTCCGCCGGGAGCAATAGAAACGCTGGAGACAGGTAGATGTAATAATCCTCGGCTTCCTTAGTAGATTACTGGAGAGGTCCTCTAGGAATAATACGTGGAATAGTTTGCTGTACATTCAAGTTATATCGTAAAGCATAAAGTTACTGGTGGATCGACAAAAACACCGTACACGACTGAAACGTAATAGTTAATTTTTATTTGAAGCAGTAAAGAGTAATACATTTCCAGACCTGATTTTAAATCATTTATTTAGGGAGTACGAGTTGCTATTCAACTTGCAAAGTTGGTATGAACGGGAGAACGGGAGAGAAGTTTTCCACACACGCACCAACTTCGAAATCTCTCGTGTGCGGTGCGCGCGTGTAAAATCAAAAACTTTCCGAGTTTTAAATTTGGCACGACGCCGCGCGACGTTATAGATATATCTCGCCGCGAAGCGAAAGGGTGGAGAGAGGAGAAGTTTCAGATTCAATTTTATAAAATCCCGAACGCGTTTTCCCATTCGAGACGCCGTTGTCGTTGATATATTTGTATTTTTGGGGATTGCGAAATCTTCGGCGAGTTTCCGCCGAACAACGGGATAACTTGTTTGTTTCTTCTCACTTCGGTTTCTTTCATACGATTCCAGAGGAAAAAAATTGAAAAAAAAAGCATTACCATCCAATATATCGAGTACAGTTTAGCATTAAAGAAGCAGATACAATTACAATGTTAAAAGCTTTACTTAGAATAGCATCTTGAGAAATAGAGATTTATCAAAAAAATTTCGAAACTGACAATTAAAAAAATTAAGTCAAGTCAAATGAATCGAAGACGGTTTAGAGATTGCATAAGAAAAGATCGAATTAAGACTGAAAAAAAATAGAGATCTACAATATCATTCATGAAACAGAAACCAAAATTGAGAGAAGATGGATGAAACAGTTACCCAAGGCTGTGTAAAATTATAAAATAAAAAAAAATGACAGGCTAACCAAACTAACATTAATCTTCATGAGAGAAAAATGCTTAAATTCAGAAATGAAAAAAAACTGTTTTATCATTTTTAGAACACTGCATGTGAAATATCAAAACTTGTAAAGCAACATGTAATATACAATCCATAAATTAAAATTAAAAATTAAAAAAAAATTAGGAGTCTTCCTTTCTCTCAATTTCTATAACCTTGAACAAAGTGACGAGAGCCAGTCGAATAGTGACTGACCTCAGTCCAGCACATGTTAAGTTAATGTCATACCTCTAATCATAAATATATACAAGTGAATCTAATTTGCTCAATACTGATTGAAGGCAACAGAAAATATTTTTATTTTATTTTGAAACTTATTTAATAATGTTTGCGTATGCCTGGGCCCAGTATTCGTTAAATTTGGCGTTACTCCAGTGACGGGGGCCAAGCAGTTAGTATCTAAGCGCCTGAGTCCAGTGTCGCCAATTTTAGAGGTTTAGCTCTGTTCAAGGGATACATTTTATATCTGTGGATTTTGGCGATTTTTCTGTAGTTAAATATTTCTCAAATCCTTATTGAATATGACATGACATATACATAGATCGGTTAATACTTTTGATTACCTTCCACCTATATCATTGTGTAAAATTAAAATTCGAATGTTAAATTAAAAGCCTCACTAAATATATTCATATTTCCATGCCTTTTTTTGACAAAAAATAATTTCTCTTACAAAAAAAATCAAAGCCAGGTCGGTTCAAATTTACGGCCTATCCTTTCACATGTATAGGTAGGTTCAAGTTTTCGAGACACTCCATTCAATTTTGTGTAAAACTTTGGGCCAAGTAATAATTATTTATTATATTCATTAAACGTGCTTGATTTCACAATATTTTCCTTAAAATAAAATAAAAAACCTGATTAAGGTAAAGATTAGTTCAAATTTTCGACCCACCCTTTCAATCTCTTCTAACGTTATTTTGTAAAAATTCTTTGTTTGAAATTGCCGCGTATCATCACTAACTGATGAATGATGATCAATGAAATTCTGAGATTAACCACGTTTATGATTTGGTTTTATAAAGTTAAGAATGAAAATCAAAACACTTGCTTTGTTTTACAGGACACTTTAATAACATTCAATGAACGTTTCGCCTCAGGACGTCATCAGAGGGAAGTCGAAGTGTACATTGTGTATCATCAAAGTTTTTTTTTGTAACACAATACAAGTGTTATGATTTTGAAATTTTGTCAAAATATGTTTTGCCAAGAAGACAGTCAATTATATTAATTATCTTCAATTTGGTTTAAGTTATCAATGTATAACGAAACATCGATGCTCCAAGCATTATAAATAATTATACACTTCTTTCATTACTGTGGAATTTTACTTCCATTACTTTACAAATAATTTCAAGGTTTTGTTTTTCTCTTTTTATCGATTACAAAAATAACTGGGTCTCTAAGACTCAAAATTACTGACTTTATAAGTAATACTCAACTTTTTCCTTAAACTTCAATAAAGGAAATTTTTCAGAGAATTAGAAAAAAATAGAGATTTAGTAGACCACTAATTCCTGGTACCCAAAATTTCTGATAGAATTTGCGAGAAATCAAACCAACAAAAGTTTTTTTTTCCTTTTTACATTTTACTACAATTGAATTTCATTTCTATTTGCTTCCTGTTTCTTTACTCGTTTTTATTTCAATAATATTTTATTCGAATTTCCTTCTTTGATAAATTTACTGTTTTCGAAGCGCCAATCGTTTGATTATAATATTAAAACTGACTCGAACAACGAATTTTAATTTTCATCTATTATTATTATCAAAGTTATTCTTGGTTTTAGAATTAGTGTGATTTAAGCCCAATTGCACAATTCCAGTTCAACTTTAAGCCATAGCTTTAACGACAATGGTATGGGTTTAAACTCTAGCTTAAATTTAAACTGGCATTGTATAATTGGGTCTTATATACTTTGCTTTCTTTCATAAATTTAACCTTTATTACTTAGTTTATTATTTTTCTTTTCTTGCACCATATATTCCCAAAGCTTTGAAGCTGTCGGGAAGACAAAAAATTATATTTTACATTTCTAACGGAATGTCACCTTCTTTTATTTCCATTTATCTAATTCTGCTACTTTTATTTAAAAATATAATGCGTAATTCAATGGTTCTGACGCGACAGACTTCATATAAATAAAAGGATCCATTTACATAATGGCCGAAAAATATCCGTCCACAAATAATACCACGAATATAAAGTTACATTTGCATATAATGTTTGAGTAACGAATAGCAAAGAAGGCCTACATTTATTAAGAGTAGAAATGTTTTAAAATGGCTGATCCCTAAACATTTTAATAAACAAATTTCAAAGTGTTTTTAATTTCATATTTTCCCTGTCGCGTTAAAATTGACTCCCCCTTAAATCGCCTCTCGCCTCCAACAAGACGAAAAAATTAATTTAGAATCATCTTATGTCAAAGGCGAGCGTAGACCTGGGCTCAAATATTATCGCAGAAAACTCATTAACGGCCGCTCAAATAATCTACGCCGTAATGAACCGTGAAAAGCAAGCAAGTCTGCCGCTTGCAGACGGTAAACGAACGAGAGGAAAAAAAAAAGAAAAACACTCACAGCCTACCAAGCTGAGAGCAAAAACTATCCGGTGAGTTCGTTTTCGCGAGATTTGCACGCCCAATTTAATATTCTCGTCGGGAGTGTTTGAGTTCGGATTGAAACTTCGCAAATTCGACGAGAAGTTTCCGAATGAAGTCGGGGCGGCTAGTTCCGATGCAAAATTTAGTTTTATTAGATCAAAGTTGTCTGTGTTCCCAGAGATGAAATTTTTTGCTACGGAGGAGCTGTTAATAATTTATACGAAAGGTGGAGGTTTCTATGTCGGTTTAACGTCGTTGGAAACAGTACGAATGTAAATTTACGTTCCTTCTTTGTAAATTTAAAGAATTCCAATTCGTTTCTAAAAATACAAATACAATAAAGTTCAGAAGGTATCTTCATTCTGTCACAAACATGAATTTAAGGACTTCACACTCTTAGCCTATATTAACACTGAAAATCAACATCTTCAAAACAAGTTAAATATTAGTTTTATATCTACATTAATTTGAGAGTTCATTTAAATGAAAAAATGACAAATGACTGGCTTAGTTTAATTCTTAGCGAATATAATTTACATCACTCGAAATTTCAGACTCGTAACTAATCCCCATGGCTTTTAAAAACCGTTCGAGTGTATTAAGTGGCACTCAATCCCGCCGAGCTTCAAACCGATTTACCATTCGAGAATTTTTATTTGTTTATAGCTGCCGAGACCTTTTCGCTCAATTAAACAACAACGTCGACTTGTTCGAATATCTTGGGTACCCAAGTACGTATACAGCGGTGCGCCATATTGTGGGAAACACGGCAGCCGTTAAGTGCTCTTAAGACGCCGACGTCCCGGAGTCGACGAGAGCGTCGAGCACAATGCCCAGCCGTATTCGATTTTCGATACTAAGCGACGTAATGCATGTGAACGCCAGTTTATGTGTCTTAAAAAATCACCGAGTTAAGCCTCTTTAAAATATCTCTGAAAGAAACCTGAAGATAGCAATCAAACAACAAACAATCGAATTTGGGGTAAACACCTTCAGCAATCGTGTTAATGTAAACGTACACAAATGACGAAAAGGAATTCGGCAAGGAGAAGGAACATCAGTTGGTATAATTTTAATTAAATAAGTTCGACAAGAGCTTACATAAGCAAAATTGAAAATTGATTGCGACGCAGCAGATCCAAGCAACGCCGCCGCTTTCGAACTTAATTACTTAAAACAAATTAAGTTCAGCCCGCAACAAAAATGCGCTTTGATCTTGCCTTTATCAGCGATTCATGAAATCTAACACTAATTAACCGCAGGGATATTAATGGAAGAATTCGAAAAAAATTTAGTTCAAATTTAATTCGGTCTTTACTTCCAATATAAAACAACTTCCCAAATATGTGTCGAGGAAAAGAATTCAAAAAGAATGATTACTCCAAATTTATATTTATTAATTTTCGACTGTCTTGCAAACAAAAATTTTGGTTGACTCAAACCCTACACCCCTACATAAGCTGAAATGGCTTCCTAATGAACACACAATTTAATCAAAATCCTACGCCGTAAAAGGTATAAGTGAAACAGAAGAGGAGGAAGAGTCAGTACGTAACTATAAAGTAGATACTAAATATTTGTCTTTCTTTGTACGTTAGTTGATAAAGGAGTAAGAAACAGTTTTTTTTTTTTTCTGTTGACACAAAAGTCAGGTAATGTACACCCTGTTCGACTTTAAACGAGCCGTACCCAAACTTTTTTGTTTTCTTTTCGAGTAAACACAAAACACAGTAACTTTGTAAGCGCTTTATAATTTCCCCTGAAAGCTCGACGAATTAAAAACAAACGCGGGCGTCGTTAAAAGCTCGTCGCGACCCCTTTGTCACGCCGGCGAACTAATTCCGGCCGGCAAGTAAAATTCTGATTATGCACGCGTCGAGCAAAACTAATTCCGGCCGCGTAATCCGAACGGGGGCGGGCCTCCTCCGAAACTTTCGCAGATGAAAACCCCCGCGATTGTTTCCCGTAATTATGACGCGGGCAAGAACTCGCCGCGGAAGTTGTTAAAAAGTTATCAGGGCCGAAATTAAATCTATTCGCGGTTTTCTCGGATTATCGTGCTCGTTCCGGGGGGGGGGGGGGCTCCGGGCTTCCTTTCAGTCGAGTTTCCTTTAATCCGTTTTGTTTTATGACCGTGCTCGATAAAGGGCCACGAAAAAGAACATTCGTTGAAGTTTGATTAGAATCTACAAAATCTATGAAATTTTGTCTCAATTGTAAAGGAAACACAGAGAAATTTACTTTCTGGTTGGTTCACTAAACCCACAAAAAATTCTTCAAAGAAGAAAACCTTAAGAAATGAGACAAACATTAGATTTGTAACAAAATTTCAAACGAAAGGAAAGCGATTTCCTTAGTAAATAATAGATGGCGCTTTGACCTTTCCACTGCTACTAACAATAAAAAAATTCTTTGGTTCGAATTTTGTACTTTCTGCCAAACACTTGCAAAAGCAACTCTTATACTTACGAAAATTTAAAATAAGTAAGTTCATTACCTTTAGTCACAATTGTGTCTGGCATGGAATTTATCGTTTACCTGAAACAAAAAAGAGAATACAAAAATAAACGCGCTCCAAAGTGCATTTTTATATTAAGAAAGTGCTAAATCATTAGTAATTTGTAAAATATAATTCTTAAATGTTTGCCCAAATCATGCACGGCTAAGCTTTTTACATATGTTTAAACGCCGAAAACATGCAAAATAGGGTGGGTCCATTAAAATTCAAACAAAACACACGGCCGGCAAAAATCGAAAACCGCGAACAAACGACGAAGACGAACGCGGGAATCAAGTGCCGATTAGAGCGAGAGGGCGCGCCAGCGAAGGGGGAAAGGCAATGATGTACGGGGTATACGTGTGAAGTCAGCGGCGAGAAGGGATTAGCCCTCACACCAGGGAAATTAGCACGCTTCGTTTGTTGGGAAATGTATGTACTCTGTATCAGTTTTAACGTGGGCGCGTGGTATTTTTGAAGTATTAGTTGATTAGGTCATGTAAATTGAAGATTTCGTTGACGTGATTTATGTTCTGCTACCGTTAGTCCGGACCTCCGGTTTGTTTGCCCGAAATTCCGGAGCTTCTGTTTTGGCCAGATATTTTCCAGCGTTTTCAAACTCGCTTAATGGTAATAATTCGTGTTGTAGTATCAAGCAATATATCACGCGTTATATAAAAACATAATCACATTTTGCAATCATTCTTCTTCATAATTGCAAAATACAAAATATTTATGAATGCGTACAGCAACGATCATTCGAAAAGTATTTTATCATTGTTGTTTTTATTTTTAAACACAAAGTAGGACTATAAATAATTTTTCTATTTCTTGTTTTATTTTATGTCACATGTAGGATTACCAGGGGCAGAAATGAAAACTCCACTTACAGTTGGCTAAAAATTTTGTTCTAAAAAAATAGTCCAGTCTTTGGTATTTTAGAAATAAAACACAAATAAAAGGGGACAGAAGAGCAGCTGGAGAACTCAACTGAATCTCACCATTGCAATCAAAACCAACAATTTTTAAAATTTCTTAAAATGTCTGTATTTTTGACGAATTATAGAAAAATTAGTAAACCAATTATATTGCATTCCATTTAAAAAAAATCTATTTTTTTGTTCACTTGGTATACATTTTTTATTTTTATTTAATCTAAAGTCCGTGTACCGTTAGGTGTTGGACTTTATATTACAATTTACATGATACATGCATATTTACATTAAGGCCCGGTTTATTCATCTCTCAGTAAAGTGCCAAGTTATTACTTGACGATTAGAGCAATGCATTTGCCTATCTTTAATCTATCCAGTATCTTACTGGCCACTTACTGAGAGATGAATAGACCGGGCCTAAATCTTATATACTTTTAATGTTTCTTTTCCGTGCATTTCTGTCCTGTGCTAATGTTTTTACTTCGTACCAGAAAATTCCGCGTTTTTCTGCCGCCTGTCTAACTTGTTCTTCCCATCTCAATCCTGGTCTTCCATACTTTGTTTCTTCCTTGCGTTCTGGCTTCATATATTTCTTTGGCTAGTTATTCTATTATGGTTCATATTATGTAAGTATCCTAACCAACGTAATTGTCTTTCCTCTATCACATTTTTTATCAGATTTACATTCAGGTCATCCGTTATTGTCGTGTTTCTTATCTTATCCATTCTACAAACTCCTTGCATTTTTCTTAAAAATCTCATCTCCGTAGCTTTTGCTATACTTTTATTTACTTTTGATATACTCCAGGATTCTGAGCCATAGATTAAGGAAGGCCTTACCACTTTCTGATATACCTGGATTTTGATCTCTTTTGGTATCTCTTTTTTTCCAAAGAACGTATTTTTAAGCATGTTAAATAACCTTCCTTCCTTTCCCACTCTCTCTGTGATTTCTTTGTCTACTTTTCCGTTGTATTCTATCATTGTTCCCAGATAATTGTATCTCTTAACTTGTTCTAGTGTTTGTCCGTTTATTTCTGTTTTATGTTCTTTTTCTTTGTTAGCTATTATCATTTTTTTGGTCTTGCTTGTATTTATTTCCATATTTATTAGTTTTAATTCTCTTTGGTATTCTTCTATGTTGTGTTTCAATTTTTCTTCAGAATCTGCTACAGTAACCATGTCGTCTGCGAATAGCATTTCTTATATTTGAATTATTTTCATTCTCCAGATCCCTACTTGCATACTTTTACATCTCTCTTTCCATTTTTGCTCTTTGCATCTTTGTTTCAGTCCAATGCTTGATATAAATTCATTTGATTCGCCATTATGTATTCTTACCTTGTTTATGTTGTTTTGGTATAGGGCTTTAAATATTTCAATCAACTCCTTCTCTACTCCTCTTTTCCTTAAGCAATCCCAGACGTCGTCTCGATTTACCCTATCGAAAGCTCGATGAAAGCAATGTGTACTCCTTTTCCTTTTTTTAGTAATTTTTCCCCTGTTTGTCTCAATGTCAATATTAAACCTTGAGTACTTCTACCTCTTCAGAATCCATGTTGCGTCTCTCCTATCATGTCTTCTAATTTTTCTCTCAGCCTGCATTCTATTCTAGTGAAAACTTTTCCTGGTATGCTCGTTAGGATGATTCCTCTATAATTACTGCATTCTCTTGCATTACCTTTTTTATATAATGGTAATATTATATCGGTATTCCACTCTTGTGGGATTTCTTTTGTACTAAAGATTTGGTTTACTAAATCTTTGAACACTTCCTGTGCTTCTTGTACCATATATTTCAACATTTCTGATATTACTCCATCTTGCACTGTCGCTTTTCCTAGCTTTAGTTTGCTAATGGCTAGTGCAATTTCCTCCTCTGATATCGGCTGAATAATGCTTCCTTCATCGTTTTCTAATTGTATTGTTTTCCGTACCTTGTTATCTTTTTTGTTTCCATCAGTTCTTCAAAGTATTGCTTGAACCTTTCCATAATATCTTTCTCTTCTGTTAGTATATTTCCTTTTTTTTCCTCTATGTTTAATAATCTATTTGGTTTCTTTTGTTTGAGTTGCTTTAGTGTAAAATAGTTTCTGATTTTCTTAGTATCGTTCCTTCATTTTGTTACCAAACTCTGCCCATGTTTGTTTCTTTGCTTCCTTAACTAATTGTTTAACTTCTCTATTTGTTGATTTGTATCTTCTTCCTGTTGGGATTTTAAATAGTTTTTCCATTGTTGCTTCTTTTGTTTTCACCTTCTGTTATATTTCCGGTGTCCATCACTTACTTCTTTTTACTTGGTATACATATGCGATCAACATAATAGCAGTAGGACGCCAAGGTAGTTAAAAAAATCTTTCCCTTCAATTATTGAAAACATTAAAACTGCTATCTATATACAGTATGTTTCATTTATCAACTACACACCACTGTATTTTTTTATTTGTTAACTGATCGATTTTAAATTTTCTCCAGTAGCACATCCTTTTAAAACAGACATTTATAAATTTTAAAACCTTTTGTACTGCAAGCTATGCCCTACTACAATTCAAAAAATGTCAAAAAAAAACATAAGAGGATTTGTTTGATCAAAAATGTTATTTAGAATTACCAAATAACCCCGATTCTCAAATTTGGGTGACAATTTTTAATTCTTAATTGTTTTAAATTAGCTGAAATAATGCACTTGCAGTAAATACATTTTAATATTAATCAGTAAATAAATGAGAGTACTGTGCGAAATAATATGTCAATTTCTGCTTTTTTATATATTTATTTTATATGTTTTAGTTAGTTGGTTTCAGTGTTCTGTAAAATAATAAATCAATTTAAATGTTCAATTGTGTTTTTGAAACAATTAAAAATTAAAATTTTTCACCCAAATTTGGAATGTTTCTCAATCAAACAAGGCCTTATTATGTTTTTTTTTTTAGAATTTTTTGAGATTTGTTTTCAATCGTAGGAGGCCATGACTTGCAATACAAAAGGTTTTAAAATTGAAAAATGTCTGTTTTAAAAGGGTATACATACAACTGGGGAAAATTTAAAATCCGTTATTAAACAAAACAAGTACAAAGTATCTAGATGAGAAATAAACACACTGTATGAAATAGCGAAATTCATTTTAAGATGGTATCGGTTTTACAAATAATTTAATTCTTTAAGAGTAATATATATTGTTCTGAGGATTTGGTGGCACTGCTATTATTTTGACCGCCTTGGCATGCAGGGTGTTCCACTTGAGACAGTTTCTTTCATACCTCTCTATTTACTCGTTTCAAATGAAAGTTTCGCTATATCATGTGGAGCACATTTCAAAATTAATTTCTTGTACAACTTGAATTTTAAGGAGATATCACAAAAAATATTTGGGGAATAGTTTTCCCGTCAATTACTACGCCCAATAGAGGGTGGCAATATGTTATCCAACACGGTGACCAAACGATTAAGAAGTGCCTAATCAAAACAATTTGGTTTCTATAATAAAAGCTTATTATAAACATATACAGCTTAAGAAAGATGTTTCAATTACGTCTTATTGATGGAAAGTACGTGAATCACAGCCAGATTAAATTTTTTATTCAGTTTCCTGTTCAGTTTCATTCAGTTCAAATATCGTGGATAGATTAGGAGAAATATTTTCAATTTGTCATTTTCAGATAATATTGAACTAGTACTTACAAAGAATAAGTCATCAAACATAAAACATAAAACATTCATTTGCATCCGAGGGTATACTATCTTGGAGTCCGTCATTTTCTTCACTCAAAATTTCTCTATCTAACATGTTTTGAGAGAACTTAACAAGTTCTTCAGTTAGGAACCATTTACGATTCATTTTCTAAGAAGAAAGGTATTACGAAAATTGTAGTGTGCAAAATAGACTAAATATTCAAAATAAAATTACGCATACCTTCTTTTACAAAATGACCTAGTAGTCACACTGTCGTCGATTGACTAATTGACGTTAATTTTTCCAATCATAAATTTGCTAAAGATTTTCGCTAATTTCAATTTTAACGGAAGCAATTTAAAACAATAACATTTTCTCTACGCATATCAAAGACTCTATATAAGGTATTTTCAAATCGGCGACGACGCGACGCAACGTCGTGATTAAATGGTAACGAAAGCTACATGTTAATAAAAAAAAATTAAGGAAACTGATGTAATCAGTTGATGACCTGATGATCGAAAGGGTTTTAATGGAATGTAATATGTTTTTATTATTATTAGATGTGCAATTTAATTCTCTTTCCAATGATATAGGGTTGCCCATAACATCTATTGTTATGGGTTTTTTAATGTTTATGTTTTTCTTTATAGTTTAAAAAAAATGCATGAAATATTGTGTCATTAAAAGTTTAATTTTTTATTTGAAAATATCTCATTTTACGAAATAATCATAATTCTAATAGCATAGCATTTTTGATTCAATACTCTAGAACACTCTCTGAGTATCCCTATCTTCTACTTTTACGTGAGATTAAAAACTAAATGAGAATACTTCGAGCATAGTCTAGATCTAGAGCAATGAATCGAAAACTCTGTTATTCAAAACTAAACAATATCCAAACCCCAATAATTCAGATTTTAAACAAGTGGCCCTTTTTCTAACTGAAAAAAAAACTAATTGATTATTTGAACAAGTAGCTCTGCTGAACAAGAATACAAATCGATATTTAAAGTGATAATAAATAGATTCAGCTAAAAGTTCAAAATGTCAAAATAGTTAATACATAATCTTTTTCTCTTTTTAAATGATGTCCGCAACTTTTCAAGTATTGCTGGAGTAATTTCTTGAAATGCTAATTTTATTCTTTGCTACATGTTTTCCGCAGTTGTGGCTGAATTTTCATATATTCGCTGTTGCATGAAACCAGGAAACTAATTGAAACAGTACAATGCTTTGATTGGTCTTCAGTCTGGATATCAAGTACCTACTATATGCGAATAATGCATTTCTGAATACACCAAGAATAAAAGCCTTATCTATCTTATCTATCTTATCTTTTAGCGTAAGAGACGTTTTTAAACACTAATTTTAATTTTTTTGTATGTCATACAGTTTTTATAACACTCAATAATCTTTTAGCAAAAATAAACAAGGACGGTTTGCTTATTCCGTTCCTTAGCAACCAGCAAATGTAACAATATTTCGTGCATGAAGTCACATTAAAATTCAGTCTGGATTCCGAAAATATAAAAATATGTAGGATATTCCATTTAAAAATAACGAAGTGACATAACGCTTATACTAAACGGAACACTCTGTATACGTCAAACTAATTTTAAAATAAGCTCCACATTATAAAGTGAAACTTTCATTTTAAACAATTTTTTTTTTAAATTTTTGTGCAAATCGGTTTTGATTGCAGCTACTTTAATGTCGCTACTTTAATGTCCATTTTTTTTAATGAGTAGCTAGAGAGGTATGAAAGAAAGCGTCTTAAATGAAACAGTTTGTATAAAAAGCTACTGCATAACTGCTAGGATGTATTAAATCTAGATAAAATTCATATAAGATCAATTTTTAAATATTTTCTATTGGTTAATAAACAAAATAATAGAGAGGAGATTACATTAATAAAAAGTAACTGTAAATTTTAGCGCCAACAATTTTGCTAAAAACTTTTACGTACATACCTACTACTTCTAATTTATTATAAAAAAATTTAAGTCTTTAAACTTATTGAAAATATTTTTCGGACAAATCCCACTTTTTTTTAAGTTTATACATCACGAATTTGCATAATATTATAACTCAAAATTCGTTTATTTAAACATTTTTCCTGTAGCCTAAAACATTTAAATGTAGAATCCAGGCTTAGAAAGTAGTTGCCCTGGAAACTTACTTGTGCACGCATTCTTTATGATACGTGTGACAAAAACGCATCCTTGATGAGAGTCCCTTACGTTTTTAAGTACAAAATCTGATTGGCTTTGCTTCCAGCAAACACACTCAGTAAACTTTGCCCCGCATTATCGCGCCGCGTCGGCGTCGTTGATCGGGCCATTTTCTAAGTGCAAGGTGCTACAGTGAAATTAATTTTTGTGTTTTAAAGTGATTTCTTGCGAAAATTAATTAAGTCATTAGGTAAGAGTATTTAACATTTTGGTGACGACTTAGAGAGTAACTTTTGAGTCCACCACGTAAGTCCTTATGGGATTACAGTTTTTATTAATTAATAATTTTTCTTTTCAGTGATATGATCTAGTTAAATTGGTCAGTGATTTCTCCCCCGATTACTGCGGCAGGTTGGATTTAAGAAATAGATTTGTACGCTGCGAATGACGGTAGGGTAAGCATCAATTTTTTCCGTTTAATTTAGTTTCCTTGTGTAAATCTTCCAAAATAATTTTCTGGACAGTTTTTATAGAAGTTGCTGTATCTAAAAAAAAAACTATTAATGTCCCGTAAATTTCGCATTCCATACGCTATAAAATTTGCCCGGAAACAAAATAAAATTACAAATTTTTTCATCTCGAATTTTATTTTTTTAGTTCCACTTCAGGTTGCAGAAGGGATGCAGATCGGTGAGTGCTTATATTTTTTTTAGTAAACATCAAGTAACTTTATTAATTAATGGGAAGGGGGGAATGTTAATTTGCATTTGTTTAAGAGGGTCACTGATATATTTACATATCTTTATTTGCACCTTTTTCATAGTTCCTATAAAAGATATTTCTTTGCAATTTTTGGGTGTATTTCCCAATCGTAGAAAAATACTTTAACACGGCCATTTTGTAATACCGAGTGATTTTTAAAATTTTTATCAACTTTGAACGACATGTCTTAGCTCAAGTGAAAAGTACGTCATTGTACTCATGAGTTGATAAAAAATTTAAAAAAATCATCCGGTATAGTGATTACAATCTCAAAAATAATTAAGTCAGCGTTGCGAGATCATAAATATTTAATTGGATATTTACTAAAACAACTTTGCATTTAGTTTTTGTTTGAAATTGTATTGTTTGCGATGGGTAAGAGAGAAGCCCGAGTAGAAAATAATTAAGAATAAAGAAGATGTATTTTTTGAAAATTTTAATAATATTATAAATAGGTACAAGTGGGAGTTATTTTGAAAGTAAAGTTTTTTTTTTCATTTTACAGCAAAGAAAGTGAACTAATAAAGGTGTATCCACGTATTGCTTTCTGGCCGCCAATCGCAATGCGATCGTGGAAACTCGTGAGAAGAATATTGGCGTAGTTTTAATTTTTCGTATGCGCAGAGTGCATAATAACAATAATAATAATTACTAGTCCATACTTTTCAGGAATAGGGCCCAGGTCTGCCAAATTGCACAGTCTCCTGGTTTAACATATTTTGTTTTCTTTTAATTACAATTTTTAATCATCTACGTTGCTTTTATTCCAAAAAAATTAAAAAGGTAAAATACTAAAATTCAAGCAAATTTGTTAATATTTTCTGAATTTAGTTTCCTTTTTTTTACCAAACGTAAATAACTGAAATATAATAAATGAAAAACGGAGATTTTAGTCCAAGTTTTAATCTATACACCAGTTATATAAACCCGACTAGTTTCGGCTTTTCGCCATCATCAGGGGATACATCTTAAAATATTTAAAATTAACAATCTTAAAATTTTTTAAGAAGATTTTAACTTACCGAAAATCTAGAAGTTATTGAAAGAATATAACATATCTTTTAAAATTAATACATATTAAAATTAATTAAAACAATTAAAAACGATTAAAAATTATTTTCGACTAGAAACACAATTAACTGTCTGTACGGAGGTCTGAACGGAAATCTTGAGTGGATTTTAGATTAAGCCATCTGAAATTGTTGTCTTGTATATTTTTATAAATTTCTAAATGTTCTAAAATATTTAAACGTGAACCATGTTCGCAAAGATGTAACGGTTTAAATCCTTTGTCAATTGAAAACGAGTGATTGTGAATTTTTAAGTGTTTGAAAAAAATTGAATTTTGATTTTTTAAATGTTCAGAAATTTTAGTTTTAAATTGTCTACCACATTGGTCTATATAGGTTGATTTGCAATTGTCACATTTTAATCTATATACCCCTGATCTATGCAAAACTGGAATTTCATCTTTATTACATACTAATAAATTTTGAAGGTTGATTGGTGTTTTAAAGGCAACGTTTAAATTTTTGTCATGTTTTTTGATTATTGAGCTTAATTTATATGAAATTGAACCAAAATAATTTAATTATTTACATATCTAATATTTGTTTTTTCAGGAGGAAGAGCATAAGCTGAATTATTGAGGAGTTTTTGTTGTTTTTTGATTATTAAATTTGAAATTAACTGAATGTTAAAACCATTCTCAATAGCTAAGTGTTTTAGAATATTGACTTCTATGTCAGAAGCTTTAAGCAATTAAAAGCTGAGATTTTTTGTTGAAAAGGGTGATTGGAATCAAATGGAATTACATGTGAAGTGTGAGTTGATTTTCTATATACATACATTGAATACATGTTTTTTTGAGATTTTTGAAATTGTTAAATCCAGAAAATTGAGGGTATTGTTTTGTTCAATTTCTAGAGTAAAAGTGGTATCAGTGTGTATAGAGTTAATAAAATTATGAAGATTTTGTAATTGATCTCTTGTGCCCGTCCAACAAATTAATATGTCATCAACATAGCGGTGCCAATAAAAAATGCTATTAATAAAAGTGTTATTAGATTCAAAAATTAAAGATTCTATATGGTCCATAAATATCTCGGCTAATAACGGGGGATAAGGGATTACCCATTCCTAAACCTTTAGTTTGTCTATAGAATTTATTATTAAAGACGAAAAAGTTTTGTTCAAGGCAGATGTTATCCAACCTTATGGTGGGAGCGACGGGCGATATATGCATATTTTAGAGCTATAATCAAATTCTAAAGACATTTTCAGTAATTACATCACTCAAGTCAGAGTTTGTTAATAGTTTTTTAATCAAGGTTAAAGTTAAAGGAACAGAGACATTTGTAAATAAATTGGTGACATCGAAAGAGGCAAATAATGAATTCTCAGGTAAATTTAAATCTTTAATTTTTGAAGTCAGTTGATGAGAATTTGGAACTGAATATTTCGGTTCAAAATTTAATTTTGATTTTAAGAAATTATTTAAGAACTTAGCAATAAAATAACATGGAGAGTTAACAAATGACAAAACTGGTCTAATAGGGTGTCCTAATTTATGGACCTTTGGTAGGCCATATAATCTTGATGTAATACAATTCATCGGTATTTTAAGATTTTTATTTAAATTGTTTGATTCATTTTTAATAGCGATTTTCTTGAAATTTTCTAGAGGGTTAGTTATTAATAAAGTGAAAGTATTATTATTATCAGACAAAAAATTTTCAACTTTATAAAAATATACAAGACAACAATTTCAGATCGCTTAATCTAAAGTCCACTCAAGATTTCCCTTCTTTATTTTACACGTTTCAGTTGACCTCATACCTCCGTACAGACAGTTAATTGTGTTTCTAGTCGAAAATAATTTTTAATCGTTTTTAATTGTTTTAATTAATTTTAATATGTATTAATTTTAAAAGATATGTTATATTCTTTCAATAACTTAAGTTAAAATCTACTTGAAAATTTTAAAATTATTAATTTTAAATATTTTAAGATGTATCCCTGATGATGGCGAAAAGCTAGTCGGGTTTATATAACTGGTATGTAGATTAAAACTTGGACTAAAATTTCCGTTTTTCATTTATTAATTATTATCTACACTATAATGGATTTCCGTCAAGAAAAAAAAAACTGAAATATACTTTTGTCCAACAGTTGCACTTTTTAGGGTTTTTTTACGTTAGTTTTGAGTGATTAAGATCACATTTCAATCTCTAGCGACTAAAATTTAATTTTAGTCACTCCATAGTGTTTATCATCAATTATCCATGACGACCGACCATGACCGCTTGACGTTTTAAGTAATGTCACTTCAAAAATATCTTTTCAAGATCATTTGTTGTTAAAAAGTGTAATTGTTGGACAAAACGTCGTATATCACACGTGAGCGAAATGCAACTATACTCTCGTGAGAATTGTCTCTCTCGTGCTTCGCACTCGTGTATAATTTTTGCATTTCTCTCACTTATAACATAATCTTCTATTTTTCTTTGTCAAGTAAACTTATAAACGGCAGAGAATACGTACAAAATGTAAACAATTTATTAAATACCTTGAAAATGATACCTACTATTTATACATCATAAGTAGAGAGCGGGTTTCTATCCTTTATGCTTT
Source organism: Dorcus parallelipipedus (assembly GCA_958336345.1). Taxonomy (NCBI): domain Eukaryota; kingdom Metazoa; phylum Arthropoda; class Insecta; order Coleoptera; family Lucanidae; genus Dorcus; species Dorcus parallelipipedus. Next base: position 18,461,823 of record OY284480.1, on the reverse strand, counting down.
TTTGCTATTTTCACAGTTTTGTGCATATTTCATTTTATATGCATTTTCACTGCGTTTTACTTTTTTCAAGTTATATTTTTATTATTGTTTAAATTTTTTGATCTGTTATGGAAAAAGTAAAAGCGAAGTTTCTCGAATTTTAAATATTTACTTCTTTTTTATACAAAACGATAAGATTCAATTTTATCGCCATGAAATCGCGAGTCGATAATTAAATTTTATCGTCATGTATCAAATTATTTTTTCTATAGCAGATGTTAAAGTTTTACAATCGTTGAATAAGAACAGAATAACTATTCGCCGAACATCCTTTAATCCCTCCATCCTACATCACGTTACTCCAAAAATAGTATTATACTAAGTTTATCCCACGATTATAAAATCGGGTCTAATTATACTTTAAAATCTCAGTATTGTTTGCCTTTTCTTTTTGGTAAGCTTCTCCATGATTGATATTAGTAACCATAAATTTAGGATTTGTCTTTGAGGTACTAAGAAGACGACGTGAGGTTAAACTCCGACATGTTTCTTTCTCAGAGAAGGCCATCTTCGGAGTGGCTACAATAAATTATAACAATTATTAGTAATTATTTGTAAGGCTTGAAAAATTTTTAACATACCTAGATCTAAGAGTGTTGAAATTATCTAAAAGAGAATACACTGAAAAAGCGTTGAAGATGATCAGGATACCGTCAACATAACGACAGTAAAAGATAATATTTTCAGTAAGGGGATTATTGAAGTTGAAGGACTCTCTCTCTCTCTGTTTTATCCATAAACAAGTCAGCAAGTAGTGATGATAAACCACAGCCCATAGCCAGTCAATCTGTTTGTTTATAAATTTTCTTATTAAAACTGAGAAATTTTGATTTAAAGTTATTTTTAGGAGTTCAGTCAGACTAGAAACGTCAGAATCAGAGAGGTCGGAGTCTAAAAGGAGTTTGTTAACAATGTCAAGACTTTCTGAAATCGGGACCGAAGTAAATAAATTAGATATGTCAAATGAGACAAAAGCACTGTTATTTATTTATAAGTTCTGCAGTATTTTTGATAGAATAACTAGTTTTACAGTTGATTAAGTGTGTAATTAAGAAATTTGGATACTTTATCAGAAAATGAAACAACCGAACGTATGGGGGCATTTGTTTTGAGAATTTTCGGTAACCCATACAGTCTAGGCATTAACAGGTTCATGGTTTTTAATTTTTGAACGGGTAATGATGTGTTGTTTTTGTGAGAGTTGAAAAATGGAGAGAGTGTAAATAGTTATTCATAACATTGGGTTGAGCTAAAGTAAAACCGTTGTTTTCAAGAAAATCTTCAATTTTGTTGATGTAAGATTCTTTGGTTAATATGACTCTAGGTTGTCCTTTGTCAGCTTTTGAAAAAATGGTTTTGAATCAGTTTATTATTAATGTTGTACATAGTTGATGATGTTAGCAAGATCATGACGTAATTTATTTCTTTGATGAGTAAAGTTCGGATTTTATGTAAAAAGCATCTTTTTTTATTATTAGGAATAGCAATGTAAAATTTAGGATATATCCAAACTTCACTAAGATGATTAGATTGGCGGTATAAAAAAATTACATATTTTGCATAAACTGATGATCTAGTGCATATTTTCGGTTTTCGTGCCTAAAATGCATATTTTCTACATTTCGAACATAAAATCGACATATTTTCACAATATCAATAATTAATTTTTATCAGAATTAGGTAAGCAAGAATAAAAAAAAATCGCCGGTCTTATTTTTGGAGTTGACTGAAATGTTTAGTGTCGTATTCGCCGGGCGGCCGTTACTACTCGTATATTACTTCATTAGTTTACCCATTCTTAAGAATGGGACCTGCAGATATGTCGGATTATCTGAAATGAAATTTATAGCTTGTCTTAAATAATTTAAAATTTTGCAAGCATTATTGTTTTTGCAATCCTAGCGTAATCAAATTCGAAATGTCGAAGGCCAATCGTTGTCTTGTGTCTGTGTAGATTAAAAATCATCCAGAGCTAGGCTTTTGAAAAAGAGGAAGTTTTCTGCAAGGTCTGTGGGAAAGTGGTAAGTTTTTTTTCCTCTACATTTTTACGAGGCCCATTAATTCGCATTAATTAAGAAACATTTAATATTAATTTGAAAGTTTTTAAATTTTGATTACATGTATGTATGGTATTTTATGAGATTATTATTATGTTCGATTAATAAAAGTATTTATTTTAAAGGTAAAGTGTGAGAAAAAATCACAAATTGACCAACCACATCGCGACCGGGAGACATAAAATAGGTGGGAGAAACTGATTGATTACTTGTTGTTTTATTTCATCAGAAACAACATGCATAAAAGCGCATAAATTTACGTACGAGAGCATATTTTTGACATATTTTTTGGAAAACGTGACATATTTATGCGCATATCTTTAACATTTCTTGTGCATAAAAATCCGAACTTTATTGATGAGGTTCCGGACCAGAAATGATATTTCCGCGGCATATAATAACTACAAATGAAGCAAAATGATTTCCTCCTCAGTGAACTTAAATTTGGTTAAATTGATAAGTCTTCATAAAAATAGTGTGGTGAATTGGGTGGATATTTAAACACGTCAAACGAGTGGTATTCTAAATTCGGAAAAGGGGGTTGAAGTAATAATTGTTATAATTTATTGTAGGCGCCCCGAAGATGGCCTTCTCTGAGGCCGAAACATGTCGGCATTAAACATTTAGTTTAACCTCATGTCGTCTTCCTAGTAACCCAAAGATAAATCCTAAATTTCATTATTATATTGTTTGTCTTCTTTTCTATAACACCTGTTAGTGTCAAACTTTTAGGGTTTCTGTTGCTTTATCCTTAAATATGTATACAGTGTGTCCCAGATTGAGTAGGCTACCATGGGTAACTTTCTTATTAGTGAAGATAGAGATTTGGTTAAATGGGCAATATTTTGCAGTTTTATGTGCTGATTCAGATTCCGTTGAGAAAATTTGAAAATTCCGAATAGTTCAGATATTATCGCAGAAAAACTGAAAATCGCTATTTTCTTTAATGTCCAATAACTTGGCAATTATAAAAATATGAAAAAATGTTTCATATAAAAGTTACTATGTTTGATAAAATACAGCTGAAAATACAGTCAAAATAAAATTCAAGATGGCGGCTGTCAAGATATTGATAGCAACTTTCTTATTTTAAATGGACGCCATATTGAATTTTTGTACGATTAAATAGCATTTTTTTTTCTCGTTTCAACCGTGTATCACAACCCATATCTAAAAAAAAATTATTTAAAAAATTTAATATTTTTTTTTTAAATCGAGTAAGCGGGTTGCCTTTACTTATTACTAATCAAGTAAAGGCAACCCGCTTACTTGATTAGTAATAAGTAAGTTGTACGAGATAATGCTGTAATGTAATTCTGTACTTATCAATCAAATTTTATTGTTTATTATTGTTTATTATGGTATTGGTGACTAAAATAACGTTTTAAATGTTATATTAACAATCAAGGTAAGTCCACAAAGCCTAATTCTGCTAGATAACCAAACTTTTTCGCTTTCCTTTATTTGCTTTTATTTCATACCAATGTGACATTTTTCGGATTTTCAATGGTACAAAAAGTGGAACTTTAAAGTCCTAGTACTTAATTTTAAACTCGTTAAACGTCTAGTTTGAAAGAAAATTTCATATTTACCTCGAACGAAAATTGACTTTAAATATATATACTTGGAAGTAATTACAGCCTCGGCTAAACAACTTGCTCCTAATTACTTTAAAACTTGACTTTTCGTTGTAGGTAAATAAATAACTATTCTTTCTGAATTATTAATTAGTTTTATGTTGTAGATGTCAAGTTCGATTAGGACTACTTTCCGGTATTAATGCGACGTTGCCAAGCGTAACAGCACGGCTTGTAAGATATAGACGGCTTTGACCTAACAGGTAGCAACATCAATATTTGACAGGTATTATAAAAAACGGACTAGAGCTTTGACTATAAACATCTGGACTGCTAGCAGTATATGATTTACAATGAAGAACTATGTCCCCAACATCTACCACGCTACCATGTTGCCTGACGAGCAATATCGAAACTAGTACTTACCCGTAAAACGATTCTTTTTCATCGGTCTTGTTTTACTATAAGCAATTGCATCACAATTCGCAGCAAAGTAGCGTCTGCGACCTATTCCATTAAATAGCACAACACTCCAACTTGAAAAAAGTAACAAATCTGACGAAAAGTTTACACAGGTTATAATTAAGCAACTATGACGGATGATGCTACCAACCTACTCTGACAACCAGTGTCAAAATTTCAAACATTCAAGTTGCAATTTATGTAGTTCAGGGATGTAAAACGTAACCGAAACCGTTCCTCAGTTCCAGTTGTACTTAAAGCACAAGAGAATCGGTTCAAGGAATCGAATTTACAGTAGTTTTGCATCTCTGATGTAGTTTCCAAAGTCGCCACTTGGCAACTTCATGTCGCTCATGTTGGAGACACATTTTCAAAACCGTTGGCAGTCCAAATGTATATAGTCAAAGGACTAGAGCGTGTTTATAGCACAGGTTTATAGTTATCTTTTTAATTGTGAGTTATTTCTTTTTGTTTTTTATTCTTATTGACAAATTACTTTATTAAACATAAATCACGTTATACAAAATATGTAAATGAGTTTGATTCAGAAAATATATTGCCTTGTCAACCTTAAGTCAGTTGGGTTTAATAATAAGAATTTTTGCTATTTTCTTTTTCGACGCTTTTGATTTATTTGTAAAGCTTTTTACCATAAAATATTAAGCGTTTTTAAGCGCTTATTTATATTTTTATTGTGCTTATAAATCCGCTGTCTAGTTAAAAGTAAGTGCAAGTTATTCTTTCACTGTGTTACATATTTGAAGAATTAATAAAGGAGACATGCGACGGCATAATAAATCTGATTATAATTAACAAGCTAGCAACGCCCACATTTTTATTCGACTTTAACCGATTACAATGCGACTCGCGGTTAAAACGCTTTGTGAGGATACTACTTAAAAGATGAAAAAGATTGAACAATCCGGTTATATTTTTTTAGATGTTATGCGTCACGAAAAATCTAATTATTTTTGTTTATAATTCATTGACTATAATATAAATAAAATACAAGGAGTATTCTACTTTTGTATAATATAAATATTGGCGTCTTTTGTATCCAATACGTACAAAATGTTTGGGGAGGAAGAGGATTATTTTGAGAACGTGTTCAAAGATTTTTTCCGTTTTGTCTAGAATTTTATGATCAGAGGCCGCAATAACTGTGCAATACACACAAAGAGTGTTGCGACATTTATAATTTATAATTCATAATTCAAGATAGGAGTAACCCAATATGAACATTACAGTACAAATGAATAAAAAATGTGATTTTATAATCAGGTTCTAGTAGACTGAGTGATGTGAAACAGTAAAATTTGCCAACTACATTAACGCACCATATATTAAACCGACGCGACGCGACGCTCTGCATCGATGCGTAAATTCGCAGAGGGCGTTAGCTATGCGGTCGTCGGGCGTCAATCAAAATAATGCACCGTTTATAATACCCCAGTGACGTCAACCATGTGTTGATATCTGGCCGGATTGTGTGACCCGTCGAATTTCAAACGGACGCCACGCACCGACCGGACGTCTCTCTCTTCGCCCGGATTGCGATGAAAGACCGTCTCCGTCTAATTACCTCCGCACGTAAATCAATCGCCAGCTAATTGATTATTAAATGCAGTGGCCGAACATTGAATGCGTAATTAGACGTATTAATAATATTTAGATGACGTATAGGTAAGTCGATTAATTATTCGACGGTGCAATTTCGTGAATAATAGCGTTCCGGATTAATTGGCTCCGGATTGCGTACATGCTGCGTGCCGGACTCGTGCACGGATTTGTACAGTCTGCAGATTTTGAAATTAATTAATCTCGCGGTTGTGTTAAGTTGAATTCGATGGGCGGTCAATTAGGGTAAACTTAATTTGAGGGGTTAATTTAGTGACCATTGAGCAACAGCGGCGGTGCTAACTCAAATTTACTCATTTCTAAAACGCAATTCACTGTTGGTCTTTAGCTGTACACAACATGACCTATTTCGCAACAAGAGTAACACAAGTAGCGTTAAATTAAACGCTTACAGTTAGTTAGTTAGTACTCCTCTCAAGTATCAAGAAAAATAACAGATTTTTTCCAACTTGCATCTCTTTTTATTTTAATAGCCCATAACTTTGTAATTCACATAAGAAATTTAGCAATTTTTCTAGAATGCGGTTTAAAAAAATATAATGGCGGACACGCCCCCTTCAATGACGAGTAGATTCATCAATACGATCCTGAAAGCAGACGACAAATTCATCGACGCCTCCATCAAACCTGACAGGCCGTCGTTGGATGACCAATTTATCCATTACAATAGGTCATTAAGCCTCATTTTAAAACCATCGCGTTGGAAGACCTACCGGTGCGCCCCCATTAGCGTATCTCTTTAAGGCGCGTGATGTACGCCAGCCATAATTCAACTTATCAAGTACTTTGCCACGCGCCGAAAGATTTGTTGCCGTTGGTTAATATGTTGGAGAGTGTAATGTGATTTATGGCAGAGAGCAATTTAATGTACTCTCTCCCGGGGGTGTACGTGTGTGAGCGTGTGTTACCGGAAATAAGTCGCACTAAATTACGCCTAATAATATAACATGCAGCTCCAAAATAAAGACCATTTTAGCTGAATATTTTAAAATAACTTGAGCAAAAGTTTTAATCGCGACATCCTGCGATCGCTTTTTGACCTAACATTGCAGTAAGATTGACAAATTGAAGCTATGGCGAATAACCTAGGACTAGGACAGGTGGGTTTGCAGTGGAATTCTTGAGCTATGACGAGCTATGACGAGGCCCCAAATAGGGCTGAAACAGCTATACAGAGGATGCTCGAGGAATCCACTGCAATGAAAACCGACTTGCAGCAAAATTTTCAAAACATTACAAGTATAAAATAGCAACAGAATATCTTATAAATTAAAACTTTAACAGCACATTTCAAAAAGTAATAAACAATATATGAATGTATATGTACGTCTTATTTTAAATTAAAAAAATGGAATGACTGAGAAACAAAGAGAAAAGCATAAATTACAATTAGAATAAATTCTTAATCGTTTAGAAATGAGAAAAAGTAAATTGTACAAATGAAATCTAATCGAATTTCACAGTTCACGGCAAATCGCAACCAAAATTAGTCATGACCTGTTCGATTTCGCGCGTTACGTGCGGCGAACAGCGAAATCATTATTTATTAAAGCGCAATGAAAACATTGTCTCATCAATCAAGCAACGCGGGCATTATATAAACTCGAAAAATTGCTGTAGATCGTGGATAGTACAATAGTAACTTTTTTATTGTCGAATGTAACGCAATAACGTAGAAGTTTAAACATATATACAGTGTGTCCCAGATTGAGTAGGCTACCATGGGTAACTTTCTTATTAGTGAAGATAGAGATTTGGTTAAATGGGCAATATTTTGCAGTTTTATGTGCTGATTCAGATTCCGTTGAGAAAATTTGAAAATTCCGAATAGTTCAGATATTATCGCAGAAAAACTGAAAATCGCTATTTTCTTTAATGTCCAATAACTTCGCAATTATAAAAATATGAAAAAATGTTTCATATAAAAGTTACTATGTTTGATAAAATACAGCTGAAAATACAGTCAAAATAAAATTCAAGATGGCGGCTGTCAAGATATTGATAGCAACTTTCTTATTTTAAATGGACGCCATATTGAATTTTTGTACGATTAAATAGCATTTTTTTTCTCGTTTCAACCGTGTATCACAACCCATAGGTAGCCTACTCAATCTGGGACAGACTGTATATTAAAAACCTAACATTTTGCTGTGCATTGGGAGCTTTCTCAAAATATAAATTGTTTTAATTTATGAACATTCTTTGTAATTCAATGACTTGATTTTAAGTCTGAATGTGCACGATTCTTGTCTTACTTACGAAGTAGAATGCAAAAGCTCAGAAATCCATACGGATGCGACGATGTCAGAACGAGGTTCACGACTACGTAAACTACGTTTGCAGATTTTAGTTTAGATAAGGCACACCTCGCATCGAAAGCTGATCAATATTCAAACCCGATCTGACTTAAACTAAGTTTTTGCGGGGTAGAACTCCCCTTGCGCCCTCGAACGCAATTTCCGCCGCTTCCGCACCGATTTCGGCGAATATTAAAACGAGAAAATCGACGCGGGTCACGTGGAACTTTTGACAGGAAATGCAAAGCACTTTAATAGTTTTTACCGGTCCAAAACCGAAATGAACTTAATTAGAACGTTCGGCTGCCATTTAATTAGAGAAAAGGCGCGGAATTGCTTCAATTAAACGCAAACAAAATTGGAAAGGGAATTGTTTACTCCTCCGGAGCTCCGGTGGAACAAAATCAAACTAAAACTCAGATCAACCACCAAAACAAATGATGTAGTTACATTAGAATTTAATTTGACAGGGAAGCTAAGTAGTGGAGGATAGAAGAGAAGCGGAAGCGGAGTAAATAAGCCGACTTTGGATTGTTTTTCCTCGTTATTGATGTTAACTGTGAAGTTAGAATCTAATTAAAATACGTCGGCTGATTCACTGTTCCGCATTTGACCCCCTTTGTATAATTAAACTCGCTCGAATAATATATTTTCGAAAAGTTCGCGTTTTCTTGTTTCTTTAGCGGCGTTCGCTAAGCTAAGATTAAACTTCGGAGTATTGCAGGGAGAGTAAAGTTCGTTGTCTGGAAAATGCGTCCGACGTTCGAAACTTTCAGAAGAAGACATGTTCATCTTCATAAACTCTCTTATTCATTACATTTATAAGCTAACTGAAAGATTTATTTTTATTTTCATTATCGAAAAAAACAGTAATCACAATCCTCTTTAGATTCCACCCTTTTCCTTTCCAAAATTGTTTATCAAAGTCCTTGATGAATCTATTTTTTCAGCGACGTTCAGTAATTTTTTTTTTTCTTTTTAATATATTAGATCAGTTCCTAATCGTTTAAATAATTTTAATTTATTAAAATTTCTTTTGCTTTTTCCATTTAAATTTGTAAATCCTATTCTTATGAGAATATTCACCGATAGTACCTACGTTTTGTTAAAGTCTGTGCCTTTTGTGCTTCGAAGCAATTTTCTGCAAGTTGCTCTTCCGGAAGAGCAAGCTGCAAACTTTAATTCGACTTGTAAGTGGGTTTCAACCGCATCATAACATTACTGTAACACATCGATTCGAAAGGTTATAAAATTTATCTCCTTGTACTCGGGCACCATAAAGTCGTCAAGAGAACACAAAGAGCGCTTCCGCGGGAATATAAAATTCCTCTATACGTTCCCAGTGATTCGGTTATTTTTCTTTAAAGCGAATATTCTCCCCAAATTACTCTCGAAGTAAGTGTATAAAATTCGGGCGAGGAAGTTCCCCGACGAATCGATGAATATTTTCACTTTTGTGCGATAAAGCATTTCCTTTTGAAATTTCGCCGGCGCGTTCGTTCGCGAAAGGCGACGGGGGCTGATTACATATTTACGGCACGGTACTTTTTACGGAACGCTCTTAATTATTCATAGATAGAAATGCTCGAATTTTAGCGGGCGGCGATGAATATTTCATCAGCGTCGTTTCTTTATTAATATTCCCGGATACTTTGAAATCCGTCCGGAAAGCTTTTTCATTAGGTGGGCGGTCGGCGGTGGAACTTGCGGTTAAGAGTCGGTGGTGATAAATTGCGGTCGCGAAGTACATTTGCTAAAAACTTAACCGCATTAAGTTGTCTGTCGATGTCGGCTTTTCGTTTAACTTAAAGAACCTCAAGCGGGAAAACGACAAATACCCTGCAACTCTCTTTAAAGGTCATCAACTCATTATCTTCTCTTAACAAAACATACCTTATATGGAAACCGTGTCAATATAATTAATTTAATATTCTCGCTTAGTGCGTAGGCCTCATGAACACACTCCACAAGTGCTTATTTCTATTTACAACAAAAATTGTGTGAGTTGTAATTTGGGTAAAAAAATAATTTATCTTTGTCTTTTCAGTGGAAAACTTGCCAGTTTGACGCGGTTTAAAATATTTTATATTTTGCTTCAGTCGAATTTATAATTCGCGTGCACCTGCTTGTTTTCTGGCAGGTGGGTGAATATTATGACGTCGCCGTCGGTTCTGATTAATGTGACATTAAAAGACAGTGAGTAGGCAGCCAACCTACGTGAACTTGTAATCTTGAATGAACTACTTTCACGCTGGAATATTTTAGCATCGCATTAAACAATTAAAATTCATGTTTACTAATTAAAATAAATTAGAAACTGATTTTTTGCCAATTTTAACAAACAAATAGGTTTGGCATCTTTAAAGAACATGAATTATCAATATATAATAACTCAAGCAATTCTGTTTGGAAACGGTTAAATATTTACTGCACAATTTCCGCTCGATTTCCTGCCTAACGCCTCATTAAAGTCTCCTGCAAGGCGAAGTCATACATAATAAACGGAGGAGGGCGTTTGGCAATAAATCTATCGAACTTTCCTCTAATCAACCCAAGGAGTTAAACTTGCAAATAAAGTAATAAATTAGAATAAAGTTTTTTGTTTTTAATGGATGAAATGGTATGATTTTTTTATGATGTCCGAAAACGCCGCTTATCCATAATAACTCTTGATGTACGAGATGAGGAACTATCTGGAAAACTACATAAAATGAAAAAGAAAGTTCGAGTATCCCGTTTTCATTTAGTACCGTCACAAAGTTTATCGGAAGTCGAATATTTTCCACGCAACTAAACATGGACGGGCGAATAAAATTTTTATAACGCATCAGACAATACAGAGGAAATCGCGAATCATTCGAATAACTCCGTAAATCAATGTATTTATCGCGCAGAAAAAAAATCCCGTCAATAAGTCCGGACTGAAAGTGGGCGGAGAAAAACGGGGTGAAACGTCGGACACGGAAAGAAAAAAAAACAAAACCGATTGCACTAATAAATTATACGACGTGTTTGTTCGGAAAAAGCTCTGTTTCCCCATTGGTTTTGATTTTTGCCCGTTTTCTAAACACGATTGTATACCTACCTGATGCGAATTCGATAAATAAAGCAATAAAGTCCCCCGAAACTCTATTCTATTTCAAATTAAATCAATGGAAATTTCGTTTATCACATAATAAAAAGACATTTAAATCGGAGACTGCGTACCGAAAATTAATTGAATACATCAAAGGATGTTTTCGTTGGCTTTAAATTAGCGCCGGCAATTTCGCTAATGAATTCTAATTTCGGGCGATTTTAAACTCGACTTCTTCGCCTTAAGCTTGCGGATCTTCTCCGCCGGAAATTTCGTGCTCGCTTTTGTTAGTTTACTTCGTCTGCGTTTACCATATTTAATGTATTTCAAAAGTGACCGTAAACAAGCGCAAAAACTTTTCAAAATGAGGCCATTAACTTGTTACGATTCAAGCAAACGTATGCAGATCGGGGTGGCTTTTTTTGCGCCGGACCTGAACACGACGCGTACATTTGTAACTGCGCCATGGTCAATTCGGTTGTGAATTACGTCCAGCTCGGACAAAATTTACAAGCCACAAAAAATGTAGCTCGCCACATTCCCCTGTGTGTATATCACTAGCGCATACAGCCAAGTCCGCAAGAAAAAATGGTCGCAAGTACTCTTAATGTCCGGCTGTGTTTAACGTTTATGTGGACAACGTTTTAGCCGGGTTGTACTAATGCATGCTTTTTGTGTTTGCGTCAGCAATTAAGAATTGGTATTAAAAGCTGTAGGCAATGCAGTACTCACTAAAAGTCAAAGATTAATGAACATATGAATACTCGTACACGTGCGTTGATTGACGCTTAACTTAAAGTGTGATCGAAAAAAAAAGAATTCGTATTAGAATTTTATCAAGTTTTGCCTAATTAAGAAAAATTCGAAAATCATGTAGGTGGATGTTTAAGTAAACGATTCGATTCCGTATTTGCTTGTTTATAATTCAGCAGGTCAGATAAATGCTCCGTGCGGTCGCAAGTCAAATGCAAGCCTGCGAGCGCCCCAACCGGATGTCCCGGACATTTCCTGTTGGAGCAGCGAAAAGTGGGCGGAAAATCTATGGAAGGACCGAGAGCAATTTAATTTATGTTTTTGCAGGAGATCGCTATATTTCATTCGATCTAATTTTCTATCCTGGTAGTAAATGCGTTCCTGAAAATATGAGGTTCCGAGTTATATCGCGAAGGACAGCATCGGAGGGTGGATTTTTAACTGATGCTTTCTGCAAAGTCGAGATTGCCGATAACCTGAATCGCATGCCAAATTTACTTCTCTTTATCGCTACCTTTACTGCCTTTATCTTTACTGAATTTTGGGCGAAATTGACCTGAAATGTGGATATAAATTGTCGAACGAACTGTATAAAATTTTTAACTGATTAAAATCGTATATTTTTCAAGAGAAATTGCATCAAAACAAATTTTGGAGAAACGTTTGGATCACAAAATTAAATACATACTAAATTTAGTTGTATCTACACTATAGAGAGAACTTTGCTTGGGATAAAAGGACTTTATAATAACAAAGGAGCAATGATAAATTTTCGTTACAACACTTCTCGATTCGCTGAAGGAAGATTTTCATAATTCATAAGGAAACTTCAGTTACAAACGAACAAATAAGAAAAAACATTCTGAGTCGTTTTTATCAAATGCTTTGGAAGACAAAACGGGCGTTTTAAAACCAAAAATAAATATTTTCTGAAAGGAATTTCAGTCACTGAAACTATACTGAAATTATAGAACGTTTCAGATTATTCAAAACTCATAAAAGCTATTGTATTTAGTTATTATGGTTATTAAGCTTTCCAATTGCAATCTGTTTATGACCAACATACGTTATGAGTTTCAGATAGTTTGAAATTTGCCTCCACATTTTGGAGAGATTTTTTTTTCAGAAGAATCTACATAGAAAGAAAAGGAGCTCCAGATTTTTTTAGATTAATTAATTTAAAATATATACGCTTCTGTGAACTTTTGATTTAAAAGTTTCTCATCCCAGTTCAAATAAAAGTATTTTTCTTATTTTAAAATCGCCATAAGAAACCTTTCACCTATAGATATTCTTTTATGGGGAACAAATAAAAATTTTCCCAGTAAATCACTACATTCTATAAAATGTGAACCAAACTGAACCGTGGTTTACGCCTCTCAATTTTTCTTCTCGTTTTTGTAAAGGTGAACTATTCAAATTAGTTAAGATTTAACTTGGAAAATAAACTGACCATAAAATGTTTAAAACGATTTAAAAAATGGTCGTTCAGAATCTGTGACAAAACGAATTAAAATATTCGAAACATTTTTTTGCACAAGAAACAGAAACAGAGTATTATTAATGTAGCTAAAGTAAGAGGTACAAAAAAGATTAAACCTAACTGCAACTGACAGTCAGTCCTTGAAGAAGTAAATTTAAACAATAGCCCCTGTTTAAATTGAGTTCTTCACGTGACACGCGTATATCCTGATAGCTACTTCGCTTTCATTGGCAGTACTGATCGTCAGGAGTGGCCCATCCTTCGCTTATCAGAGGGGCCAAAGAATCGAAGTGCGAAATTTAAACTTATGTTCAGCTAAACACAGCTTTCCTGCATAATTGCAATCTCGACATGCATACATTTGCTTTGCAGAATGGAAAAGTCTGAAGCAATACTTTAAACAATAGAAAAACAAAATTCTTTCATAAGTCCAATTTTCACTACAGAAGACGTCTAGCTTTTCATGATTTTCATCCACCTTTGTTAATCAAGAAATGCAAAAAGCTCGAAAATTTGAATAATCTTTCAGGAATCAGATCTACGAAACAAGGACTCTTACACAACACAAAGGCAAATGAATCACGAACTGAAACAGATTTATACCTATTATAGACCGCGATGTAGTAAAGTCCAATTGAAGAACAAATAGCTCGATATCATAGTCGTATGTCCAATAGCTTATGTTCATTGAAGAGTTAAAGGAAGATCAGAAACATGATGGCACTAAAATATTGTGTAATATCAAATTCCACCCAAAGTTAGGTACCTCTTGACCGTCGCAAAATAGGAGAAAAGAAGATGCATGTGGGATAGAATTACAAGTTCTTTGTATTTCCTATTCATTGATAAAGGGGATGAGTAGAAAAATTAAACTGGATAACAGAAGAGTACATGGTCTCTAAGAATAATAAGAAGAAAAATTCAGGTGGGATGTGTAAAAGGATTACTAGGGAGTTTGCTGGGATAAATTTTCTTGGTCTCCCAAGAGGTTGGGGTTTTTATGTGCTAGAAGAGAAAGGAGGGCAAAAAATGAATAATTATGGTAAGTCTACGACGTATAGGACGTATAGTCGGTCAAGAACTGAGTTAAGGTAGCGTTGTCTACGTCAAGCAAATTTTCTTCGGAGCGTGGCTCATTGATAGTAAGGAATATCGGATAGTAGGTTCTTATTGTTATTGTTATTTATCTTCATGGGGATACCTAGTCCAAAATCATTGGAAAGTTTCTAAGACAGTTCATCATTTAAGTGCAAAAACATTAGGCGATTTTTAGCAATTTTGTATGAATTTACATTAGTATTTTTTTCTCGAGACGCTCAAACAGCAAAATCAAGTATATAAAATGTGCTCGTTCGGTGATAAACAAAACACCCCAATAAGTCAATCCGGACAGTAATCGTTTGTGAAACGCACTTTTTTACGGTTAACGGGATCGCGTCGAGACGCCGCTTTCCCGAAAACAATTTTGAGTCGCTTTATCGTTCTGAGACGAGCCGGGCGTATCGATTTCCCACCAAATAAAATCTAGTTACCCCGCGTAATACTCCAATTTTGCGTGCTCCCCAGCGACGCGACCTTGAACTCGTCCCCATATTTCACAGGGAACGGCCCAGTTTTTGCGACCTCGAAACAATAAACGTAATCCGATTTACCTACATATGATATAGACTCTAAGATAAGGGCTGCGAGTAAATAATTTATGACTTTGTCTTTACGACTGATCCTTTAAGGAATTAACAAAAAAAAAACAACGATTTGTTTTAAAACTGTAAAAATGAAAACTGTTAAATTTAAAAAGTAGGGCAGTGGTGAAAACAAACAGGATAAAGACGTCAGAATAAATAGGAAATCGTCAGATCCGATACAATAGAATTCACGCACGCTTCAGCAGTTTCGTAAACGTAAAAACCCATCAGCGAGAGAAAAACGAATTTGTAAGTAAAGGTGCGTGCACATTCAGAAAAAGATCTCTGATGGCACCCACGCACAAAGAAACATCTCCAACAATACTAACTTGATTCGAACCTTCAACACTAAAATTCTAAGTTACATTGAATAGGTTGGATGCAGAGCGTGATATGTATAAGATCAAAAGTAAAAAAAAATATTGATTTGTTGGGATTTTCTTCTACGTGTGCTTAACAAAAGTTATCATGAGTATTTCTGAAGATAAAGGAAGAAGATTTTGTTCAAAAAAATGGAAAAAATCGATATTAAACGAAATTGTGAAATCACTGGCAAAGAGACAATATGATAAAAGCCAAAAAAATAATTTTTAGAAGTAAAGAAGATTAAAGGAAAAGAACAAATTAGTGATAACAGGAATATGACTTTGCCCTAGAGACTGAAGCAAATAGAATATTTCGTATCCAAGGAATATAGAGAGTTTGCTGCAGAAATTAAGGCCCAGTGAAGCTTAAACCCATAACAACGATTATTTCAACAATTGTTGCCAAGACTTTAAGCTTTGGCTTAAAGTTAAGCTGGCACTGTACAACTGGCCTTTAATCACACATAATATTTTTGGGAATTTGGATTAAGAGAATTGTGAAAACAAATGCTAGTTAAGAAATATTTAGAATTTTTGAGTGAAAACGAGATAACAGAAGAGCAAACAGTTTTCTATAGCGTTAAATAATTTTTTTTAATAACAACTACACTATAATCAGTCATGACTGAAGGTTTGCATCTGAAATATATCAAAAGTTTATAACGTTTGAAAATATGGATACTAATGCAAAAAGAAAAATTTCGATGGTAGTTAATAGAATAGAATATCTAAAAGGGTACATGAGATAAAGATTGCCAAAAAGAAAACAACAAGGATGATCTAAAAATATAGTGCAATGTATACAAGATCTAAAATCTAAAACATAATCTTTCCTTACGATGGTTGACTTGTAACAGCTACATCTACAACATAATCGAAAACATCCAGAGTTCTTTTTTTTACGATTAGGAAAGCCATAAGCTCTACTCAAGCAAGGTTACAAACTCCCATTTGCATTACGCGCACGTATTGTTCTTTAAATGGATGACGGATATTCCGCCACCACAAAGCCATCTCCAAACCAAACGAACCCTGACGGGAAAGCGACTCTGCCAGAGAAGGACGTCACAGCCATTTATCAAGCGAAGAGCGCAAAGCACGTACAGGTTTCCATGGCGAGATCAAAGAAACCGCTAGAAATACTGAAGCCAACGAAAAACGAGATTAAAAGGTATCTTAACGTACCATACCTCTGAATTGGTGGGGACGTAATCCGCACATTTGCAACAGTTATTTCCCTTCCGGTATCGATCTCAAAAAAAAAGGTTAAAGTCAGAAATTATTAGCACTGCACTGCGATAGTTTCTCCAGAAAGTAAAAATGAACTCTCGTTTATGCACTAAAATAATTGCAAAATTAAAAAAAAATAATAAAGTCTTTAACGTACGCAGTAACAGTAATTAAAAAAAAAGTAACTGAAACGAAAATTAGGATAATTAATACACGCTTATTTTTAAAGGTATCCTTCACAGTCCTTACGAGCTCCTGTAATTGGGTTTGATTGAGTTCAGATAGATAAAGAGTTAGAGGGGAGCACAACGGGGCACGAATGAAAACATCATCTTTTACTTTTGGCACAAATGTTAATTAATTGGTGAGTTAATCGAGTTACTTTCGTTTAGAGGGGTTGGTTAAAATGGTGGGTGTGCAAAGTCGGAGTGACCGATGATCATTCGGGTCTAACTAGCATACACACAACCCCTGAAAGTTGGCGAGAAACTGGGAGACTCAGAATCCTTCCCCGTCAGGACGCCCAGGGTGGGGATGCAATCATAGAGGGGGGGTATATCATTATTTCTCTGCATCTGATCTGCGTTGTCCGTGAACCTACTACCTATTACTTGGATGGGGGGGAATAGGAGCGATTTTATCTCTTGATTAATTATTGCAAAATACACTAACATACAGTGAATTCGAAAATTTGTTTATTTAAAAAAAATTAATTTAGGATTCAAATAATGAACACGTTCCGACGTTATAGTTTGTGATATTCCATTATAATAATTAATAAATTACTTTGTTAATATCACATTTTTTGGTCACGCAGTGACTGCAGTTTCAACATTACAATGTCATTTTTAAACTAGTTTGAAATAAATAAACGTGATATTAACGATGTAAGTATTTGTTAATTTAGGATTTCTAACCTACTAACTATAATTAAAATATTGTTATAAACTGATTGTATCAGAAAAGCAAATTACATATATAAATCCTTCGATTTAAATCTAAAAGTAAATCCTAAGTGTGCAAACAATATTTTTGAAATTAATTTAATTTATAGGCAACAATTAAATGTATTTTTTTGTATCGCGTTTTTGTATCTTGTGTATCACATAACTGCAGTTTTGACGCACGATCGTGAAGAAACGTATGGAAACTAAACAAATTCCTGAAGGCCCTTATGAAACAATATAAAATTCAACACCAGTTCCTACAGTTTCATTTGTATTGTAAATAGGATAGAGGTAGTACGTTATTTTACTTTCTTTGATCTTCATTTTGGGGTACAATTTCTTTTCAGAGTTAATATTTGTCTACTTTGCCTTGTTCTGTCTATTTTAGAGAATATCATTTTAATAACATGCATAACATAAGAAAATTAGTATTGATTATAGAACTATGCAAAAGTAGAATTTTCACATGTTGGCATGTGTTCGAACTGTGTTTTCTGCGTTTATCTAATTTGTGAAGTAAATGCCGAAGGGGGTAGAACACATCTCCCAGACAAGTGTTAAATTTGTGAAATTAAATGTACATATGTTACTTAAAATTCTAGCTATGTTAAACTTCTATAGCTTATTGCATTAACTTCACAAAATATTTACTGTAAGTCATCTTGTTGTAAACATACAAGATTCGAGGCTCCATTCTATTTTCTTCTGATTAAAAATAAAATGTTTAATGTATGGAAGGTTTCGAGGTCCACACGTCACTTCAAATTTCAGTTTTGTTTTAAGATGTTAAAATAAAAGTGCGGGATATTTACGACCAATCAACCAATGTTGTTAAATTACCGGTAATTTATGTTACCTTACCGCTAATGTTACCGTAACAATACCAAGTATATTTTTCTTAAATAAATATTATTTATTTATAATTTTCTGATTAATTTGATATCAAATACACATTATTTATTCTTTTCTTAATTCACTTGTTTTCAATTTTCTTTTGATTATTTCATACTGTTTTCACTAAATATCTTTTATATTTTAAAATATGTTCCTTCATTATTATTAGAAGTTTAATTTAACGATACTGTCATTCGTTTTTTGTAATTGTAAATTTTCCCCCTTTTTCTTTACATTTTTTAAAAATTTTCTCCAGAAATCTTACCGAAAATTTGTCTTCTCGTTATTTTTTTTTTATTAAGACGCTTTGTTTCATTTTTATTCTTTTTTCTTATCATTAATATTTCGTTGCCATGCTTCGCTTATTTTTCATCGGACATTTTTCTCCCAATTTTATTTTGAAATTGCCGATCGCCTTTTGTTTTTCTTAACTGAAATGTCTTTTAATTCCTGTATTCTTCATTGGAAGTTTGGAAGTTCAATGTACCGATTTTCTTTCGTTTTTATTTCTTTGTAGTGTGATTGCAATTTTCCTTTCTTCTTGACAAATAATAGTATATTATTGCAAGCTTTCGCTTCTTTTTTCTTCGGAAAATTTCCATTTCCTTCTTAATTTTATCTTGAGTTTGCTGATCGTTTTTAATATTTTTTTAACGAAATTTGGAAATTCCCTTTTTAATTCTTTGGTATTCAAATTTTTCTTTCTCTCAATTTTTTATTCAATTGGTCTTTTGTTTTTATTTCCAAAAATGTTTTAACATATCAGTATGGCCTGTCATTTGTCTTTTTATCAATTTAGAAAGGTTATTGTTTGAACTTTTCTGCATTTTTCCTTTTTTTACAAATTTTTCATTTGATATGCCGGTCGCCTTTGTTTTCTTTATTAAATCTTTTTCTTTATAATTAAAGCGACGAAAATTGTATCACAAATTCTTTGAAACGGACACTGAATATGCGCTTCTGACGAAGCTATCGAACGATGGCGAAATGTTAAGTGTTAGTGGGCATTCAGTGTCCGTTTCAAAGAATTTTCCTTTTCCTTCAACTTTCACTCAACTTACTTGCTAATCGTCTTTTGTTTTTTTCTTTATTTAATTATAAAATTATTATCTAACCACGGTCGCCACATGCTGTACATTATAGGTTCAGAACTCAATCAATCTATTGGAAAAATGATAGCTTTTTTTAGTATGTTGGCAACACAGGTAACATTCAAAAATTACCGGAAAATCCAGTAATTTACAGTAAGGAAACATAGTAGAATTCCCGATTCACAACCTACAACCAACGAATAAAAATTACAGTATTTTACTTTGAAATTTGATTGTTCGTTACTCGAAGTCAGAGGGCGTAAAATCGCTATGTCCATTTCGTTGTCTTGCGATTTTAGTCTCAGGAATTCACCCAACAAAATCAATTATTCTCTGAAAGGTTCACCCTTATCATCACAATAAGAATCAACCAAAGATTTCACAGACTTCGATCCCGTCCAGTATCAACATACAACAGGAAATTCATGCAGCAGATTATTCACCAAGAAAGAAGACGTTCACAAAAACTTCAAATATCACACTTCTCATTGCAATGTTTCGGAAGCAATTTAAAACATTTCCATACAAAACCCAACTGGTGCAAGAGCTAAAACCAACAAATTTTCGATGGCAAATAATAAAAAAATTTTAAAAATAAAGCAAAAGTAATTAAGAAATATAACGTTCACAAATTAAAAGATGAATATGGTAAAGTTCCCTTCGAAATGGAAGTAACTAAGTACAAAACTAAAACATTATACAGAAGTTCAAGATATTGAAAATGAGTGGGCACAAGTAGAAAAGGCAATAACAGAAGCAGCAGACAAATGGCTAAGAATGTCAAAGAAAACTAAGGAAAAAGAATGAATTGATAAAAAGTGTAAAATAAAGGTAAGAAATAGAAACAAAGCAAGATTAGCCGCAAATTATACAGAGATATAAACAAGAGAGTTAAACAGACAAAAGAAAAGAACATTGGGAAACGAAACTAGAAATTACAAAAAAACAGTTGGTTGAAAATAATATCAGGAGTTTTTACCAAGCGGTTAAAAGAAATAGAAAATCAGATTCAAAAAAAGTGAGTTGGTATCGTAGAAATAGAAACGGAAATTTGATAGGAGATGCAGAAGGAAAATTGAATAGATGGACCAAGTAGAAGACATTTTGAATACAGAAGCACCGACAGAAAGTGAGGATGACCAACGCCCGGAGAGACAAATGATCCCCAAGTTGAAAAACCACAAGATCATGAAGTACAAGAGGTCATAAGGAGTTTGAAAAATAATGAAAGTTCGAGAGAGAGGGAGATAACAGGAGAAATTTTGAAAGAAGGAGGTAAATTACTAAAAATCAGGTTAAAGAAGTTAATCAAAAAAAAACCTGGAAAGAGGAGAACTCCAGAAGACTTGGAGAAGTACGTTGATTTGTCCTGTACATAAAAAAGGGATAAGAATGTATGTGAAAATTGGAAGTACTAAAGTATAAAATTGTGGCACTTCTGATATGAAATTGACTATCTGTATACGCAAATGAAAATATAGGCGAAAAGCAAGGTGGGTTCCGCAAGGGGCGATCTACCATAGATCAAATTTTTACAATGAAATGTATTATGCATAACAGCTACGAGCAAAATATAAAGTTGTGGACATTATTTATAGACGACAAACAGGCTTATGATTCAATAAACAGACACAAATTGTATGGGGCACTGAGAAAACTAAACATTAAAACTAATCCATTTGATAAAAATGACTCTGATAAGAACTAATTGTAAAGTGTCGATTGAAGCAAAAATATCTAAGTCTTTAGACAGAATTATTTATCCAGTTTTGGAGAAGATTTTAAGAGAGAGTAAAATAGATATTAAAGCGATAACATATTACCACAATACTACAAAAGGCATCAAGTCAAAGCGTACGCTGTTAATATCACCTTGATAACAAGATCCAAAAACGAATTAGAAAGAATTTTTAAAAAGCACTTCAAAAAAATATGAACTATGTATAAATGATAGTGAGACAAAATACCTGGAGATGGGTATTACAAAAAAGACAGCTGAAAAAAAGAGAATAGAATTTAAATGTAAAGCTAGCACGTACCAATTAGAAAAGGTAAATCAGTTTGATTACCATTACTCATAAGAGTGAAGAAAACAAGAAGATTGATAAAATAATAGCGTAAACCAGCAAAGCCTTAGGAGCCTTAAACAGTATGATAACATCCAAGTAAATATCGATAGAAACGAAGATCCTGCTACATAGAACAATAGTTCAACCTTGTTATATGGTTGTGAAGTTTGGATCCTTAATAGAAAGAATAAAGAAAAACTTGAGAGATGGGAAAGAAAAGTTCTGAGAAAAAGATTTGGAGGCGTGAGAGATAAATAACCAAGGACATTGGCATAGAAGAATAAATAATGAAGTTATGAAAAAGTTTGGAATGCCTAACTTAGTACAAAAAGTAAGAGCACAGCGTGCGCGATACCATTAGAATGGAGGAGGAGAGACATGCAAAAAAGTCCTTCGAGGTCGAGAAGGAGGAAGGCAAGAGGAAAAAGACGCAGGCCTAAGAAAATGGATAGAAGCGATTAAAGAAGATTTGGAACAAGTAGGAGTACAGGATTGAGATACAAAAACGAAAGATGGTGATCCGAAAGCCGGAAGGCATAGGTTTCTAAGCCCTTCTACGCTGTTATACATATAAATAATTTTTTTATTTTATTTTTTCCGATTACTGGAAAAAGTTGATCGTCTGCGATGAAAAACAGACCAAGAAAATGGACGTCACGATGTGACGTTAACAAGAAACTGCTCGTAACCAGACAATTGCAGTTACCGGAGGAAGGTTTCGAGGAACGAATAGTTTTGAAAAGATCTGAATTTAATTGACCCTTATTATTTTCTAATTTGAGTGCGTTCTACTTTTTTCCTTGGGAACATTTGAAAGAATGTAATTAGGGGAGTTTTTGGACACTTCATTCCGTACAACCTTAAACATTCGTAATTTCGATATTTGTTAAGTAAGGGATGAACACCCAACACACTATTTGTATATGTACCAAACAACACACATAATGAATTTTTTAATTTTTTGTATGAGACAGTGCTGTATTAAAATACTTGCATTCATATAATGTATTTTAATTGTATATTTGACTAAATGAAAATACATATTTTAATTCAATTTGTGATTGTTAACTCACCCTAATAGCAAAACTACCTCGTGTATGTATGTATGTGCACATTAAATAAGTATCTTTTTATGCTACTCATAATTACGCATACGTGTATTGTGAAATTAATAATTTATTTAATATTTGAAATCAAGCTATGAATTATTAATGAAATGTCGTTTGACAACGCAATTAATTATTAATTTATGCTGACTTTTACAGAAGTAAAACCACATGTAAAGTAATATCAATTATATTGCCGTGTTAATACGAATTTATTGGCATATTATCCTAAAAAACTATATACAATTTTCATTAAATACTCGTTTACGTTAGTACGCGAAACAAATTAAATATTTTGCAATTAGTTATTATCAGTAAAAGAGCTTTTATCGCAAATCATTTCTATAGTCAAAGAGAAGAACAATTTACAGTTAAATAATTACAATTTTATAGTCGCAGTTTAGATTATGCTTTTAGATTATTTTATTATTGCCCTAAATTATAAAGAAAACAAATTAATAATTAAAACAAATTTTTCTTTGCTTGTCAGCGGCAGATTTTGCTAGAAATTTATTTTATTTAAAAAGAAAAATTAGTGCCAGTTGTAAAGAGACATTTTGAATACTCTGTCGACACTATCTTAAATTAATTATTAATTAATTTAATACAAAAAGCAATGCAAAACATATTTCAAATTTATTTTTTTAAGATAAGTTACACTTAATCGTTAGTAGCATTTTATATAATATTTTCTTTTGTAAATGAAAATTTGAAACACAACACAAACACATAATTCAAGAGAAGATCCCAATAATTTGAGCAAGATAATAAACGCAAGGTTTCATCCGAAAAGCAATTAAAGTGAAACATATAGAAATAAATAAAGACATAAGTAAGAAAATACGAGATTATTAAACGAAGAGATAATTCAGAGGAGCGAAAAAGTTTGAAAGAAACAAAGCAAAATTAATTAATGTGGTAAAATATACAATATATTTTAAGAAATTAAAATAATCATGCTACAGGACACTGCGAATAAAAGAAACTCGTTTCAGGAAAGTGAAAATAAAAATTTGAAACAGTAAAGAATGTAAGTCCGGAGAAAGAAAATAAAAATTTAAGTTAAAAAAAGGGCTTTGAAGACTAAATATCCTTTTCATTCGATATGAGTAGAACGACTCCAACAATGAGTGCAAATTAAAAAGACTTCCAGATTTTTCGGAAAAGATTACCTACTAATGGAGGACTGTAACCACTTGATAAGGTAGCTGTGGAAGTTCCATGAAGATCAACAATAAGAAATAAAGAGAAGAAATTGTGGATGAGAAGCGTTAGAAGCGTTAGAAGGATTCGAAATGGATTAAATGGATAATGGATGTTATAAGCAATCACAGTTTTGAATGTTTCTATTGCATAATCCAAATAATCCTAATCAGTTAACGAAATTAAAATGAGAAAAATTTTAGAAACACAGAAAGTTAAACTTTTTCGATCAATATCCTCCTTCCTCTCCGAAAATTTCCGGGAAGCGTTCTGCTCCGGATCGCCCGCTTCCGACGCACACCAGAACAACAAAAATTTCACCCCAGTCCGAATTAGGGCGGACAAAGCTGCATTTAAAACGCATAAATTGAGTTATCTGGAGCAGATGCATTGTTACAAAATAAACAGAATTTATATAATAGCAGCAGGCGAACGTACTGTTTACGCGAATATCGCGTTTGTGTGCACGATATCGAAACTTTCGCCGTAAAATAATGCAAATGGAGCCATCGCCGCAGTAAATGAATTTATGAAAATGCGCACCAGTCTGTTTGTGTGCGCCATATTTTATTGCATTATGCGGCAAATTTCAAGTATCAAGTTTTTATTGCTTGGAATGAGATTTTTAGAACAAGGCAAGAGAACTTCTTCTTTTTTAATTCTAGAATCAAGGAATTTTGAGAAATCCAAATTTATATTTTCTTTGAAGTTGATGAAGTTTCATTCAAACAGTTTCTTTTTCGATTCGTTTTTGTTTCACTCAATTCAGAAGTGTAGAAAATTGCAATTTATTTTCTCAGTCCATTGATGCAGGAGAATAACAGCTTCTCGTAGGAGAGCTTTACTCGCTGAATCATGTTTCCCTTTAACTGCTGGATTATTTAGATTATCTGCGCGCGTAATTGCGCATTATAATTAACTTAATATATTCTTATCGATGAACCGATTTGCATATTAATGGAACAACACATTAGCGAACTTTACTGAAATGTAAATTCTAATTAGCTGCTCTCAGTTGCCGGCGAGATACGCGCTCCGCGCCACTCCCTTATTTGCGGACATTCCGGGGTAACAAGCAAAGGGTTGACTTCTTAAATAATTGATAAGCGCACTCCTAGTCTCACACATGTGCCTCGCCTACATTAGCCTGCCGAGACTTAGATCGATGAGAATAATTAGCCGGGCTTAAGAGAAATTAATTCAACAATAGTTAATTTGCAGTAACACAAAGGAAACAAGAAAATCACCAAATACCTCTTGTGTGTTGCACTGATTATACTGCAATAAATTCAAGTTCTGCATCGCAATAACAACCAACCAAATAATAACATTGGATCATTCGTGACACACTCCAAAAGTTTTATATTTCTCAAAGCTCTCATCCACGCGGCGTACATTGGTTGAAAATGCGAACAACACGATCGTCTGAAACTTTCGTCATGAAATGCTAACTAAACGGATTGTTTTTATTGTATTTCATGCAAACAGCAGTTTCACGCGCGCAAAGTTCGCTCGCTCATTGCTTACCGAAACTCAAATATTGGAAATCTCGTCGAGCGAAAACGCAATATTTAAACAAGAGCCAGGACAGATCCATTAATAATAGTTCCGTTCAGGACAAATTAAACGAAAATTGATACGAACATATTAGTAATGAAATAATAATACGATATGACGAGCCAAAACATCGAAACACAACATCGCATCATATCAGAGCCCGACTCGCTTATCCTGCGAGAGAGAGAGAGAGGACCTCTTATCTCCATGGTAACTCGTATGGTTCGCATTGTACTATATTTTTGCATAGATGTTCTTTGCCGCTGGTAACATCGTTATTGCAATATCATTCATCTTTCTGATAAATTCGAAAACGTTTCGGCTTGCAGCAGAAAAAAAAACTTGCAGCTTGTTGCTCGGTTTTGCCGAAGCAAATTGAAGCTGTGCAATATTTAATGTAAATTTTATACTTGAGCGAGTTCTGCACATGCAAGAGTTTACGGTTTCATCTGGCCATACGAATGAAGACGTATCTCGTTTAATTAGTATAGTTTTGGTTCAGTGCTTTGCTTAATTAATTTTATAGGCGAAATGCGTGCAGTTTCAGTTCTTATCCTATTGGATGCGAAATGCATTTAATGATAATCAAAACTAGCGAGATTAATTGTTTATTACTTTAATGCTGTTATTTGAAATAATTTCTTTTCTTCTTCCAGTTTTCAATTTATTGCATTGCTCGAAACGTGATATATCCGCATCGAATTTCCGGAAAGTATCCACAGTTTACAGCGAAATTGAAAGCAAATATTTGATTTTGAACATTACCCCATAGATAAACTACATATTCAATAACTCCGGCCATTTACTTTTTCCTTTATTATTTTTGTTTCGTAAAAGTGGAGGAAGTACTTAAAGAATTGAAAGACGGACTTTATTGACGCAACATTTGCCAGACAAATTTCACGTGAATAATGTAGCAAGACGACGAGGCACTTCCATACATTTTCTATTCGTTGCAAACTAGCTTTGAAGCAGATGAATATTGCGAAAATCTATTACGTACGATTTATTAGACAATGGTCCGTGGAAATTGGAAACGTTCTAAAAATACATCACATAAAGCACGCAGCGTCAGTAAGACGTTAGGGCTCTATGATTCCGATTCCTAAAGCGGAGATTCGCCTTTTTATATGACGAATCGGTTACAAAGAGAGCGTCGTCTTCGCTTCCTCCGGAGCTACTGACTCGTGCAGGGGTCACTGTCGTCGTTATTGTTTTGCGCCATCAGACAATCCACTGCAATTCTATTGTTCCGCTTTTTCTCCAGCCGACGTAATTAGTTACGAATGATATTTGTGTCAGTCTCGCTGTCTTCATAACGAAATGGAAGAAAAGTGCAAGTCATCTGATAAACGGGCTTCTGATAGAAATGCCCATCGAATCAGAAAAGAGATAAACACACCCGCCGTAATTAATTTGCGTGAAGCGTATAGCAGTGAAATTACATCATTACTAAATTACCATCATTTTGTATAAATAATAAAAAAGAAATCTCAATATGACACTGCCCTCTTTTTCGTTGATAACTTTTATCAGTTACTAACTGATCTTTAATTTGAATGGATGTTTTCAACAAAAGTGTAAGACTGAACGTACACATTAGTTACATGATGATACGTGGCGATGAGTGTTCGTTCTTTATAATCGTTTCAGATACGTCGACGGATTAATTAAAACCAGCAAAAAAATTCCAAACTGATCCAGCCGCAGAGTTATTTAAAACTAATCAGCAAGCTGTTATAACCTACAACAACTTTTATAACACGCCTGGTAATTTTAAAGCTGCACCTCCCTAGGCAACCTGGACTTCCAGTTCCAACCAGGTCAATAATCTCCATCATCGCCTCAATGAATTCATCGCATTCGATCGTTAAGAAATCGACTCTATCCCTCTCTTTCATCTCGAAGGCTATCGTCGCTGCACCTCATGAATGAATCGCGAGAAACGTACGACCGTAAGGCGTCCGTTGGCTGTTTCGCTATTAGACGCCATCGGTGGCTTCGTGAGTGCACCGTAAAAGCCGGGAGTGTGCAGTGCCAGAACCGGTTCCGGTAAAAATAAGCTTAAAAATTGAACCAGTTGCTCGCGAACAGTCAACGAACCGATGTTACCTATTTCATTAAATATGAGCTACGAGCGGGGCTTTCGTGATTTACTGAACCAGATTTGTATCGTGACGATTATTTATTGTTGAAATGTTCTCATATCGAGGAGTTCTTAATGAGACGAACTCATACAATTGTCTGCCACAAGAAATTTCAACTTTTAATATAAAATATATAAATGAAGGAAGAGAAAATGAAACGAAACGTATAATCCATTTTTGAAAATCCCTTATCATACTACTGTATGAAAGCCCCTTATATCAATCAAACCAACTTTTCGAATGCCTCCAACTTGTTGACTGTATTGAATTTAAGGTTCACCATACACATTGGTTATCCATCCTAAAGATGAATGGAGTTATTATTCTATAACAGACAGTTACATCCCCATGATTCTTTTGCGTTCTAAAACTCGTTTGGATATACTGAATATTGAATGGTTGATTTCTTTTGGTATGTTCAAAACGGGGGAAAAATACAATAATTGCATAACCTCTCTATATATAGCAGCATACTTCTGATATGTTCAATTGTTAATAAAACTGAAGATCCGGAAGACCCCTTTAGAATGTTATAAAATGATCACACCTGTATTACCTTATTATATTGCAAATAGTGATAACTAGTGCACAAATTATAAAAGAGGTATTCAGTTATTATTTATGACGACTTTCAGTAAACCGGAACTTCAAAGAGAAACATCCATTAAAGTTTCGAATGAGGTAATGTGTTTGGAATTAATTTAAATTACCAAGTTCGCGAACATTCACATAATTAAATGGTAACTTATGAATGTCATGAATTCTAAATGTAACTTGAATATATTTCAGTACAAGGAAGAACATAAACAATAACGTTTAAACAAGCTCTTGTTTTTCTCAACTATTTATTTACCACACGATTTTTGGCACTCCTGCAAACCGAAAGCAACATCTCGCATACTCATGACTTTTCCTTTCGCCTTACCTGAAGGCAGGTTCCATGTTTCCGCCGGCCAAGGGAAAAAAAAATGTTTTATGCGCGTATTAAAAAGCGAAAGTTCGTCGCAGTGCGGCGTTCACCCTCGGTGCGAATCAATATTTGAAAGGAAAAAGTTCCAAGTTTGACAAAGTGAAAGTGTAAAATATTAAATATTTACGAGAAAAGTTCTCCGGGTTCTTTGTGCTTCAAATATTTTCGATTATGTATCCCTTTCGTTTAATCACGAAATTTTTATGACTAATACTAAAGACCCCCGGTAGAAGAATTACAATTCCAATTTTTATTTAAGCTAAGTGAGATTGTTTTGAATCAACACAACCCTGTCTTGTATACATGCACTTCTGGTAAATAAATACATTCACAAAGTCAAACTGCAAGACTACAGCAAACGTTAAATCTCGTCTGGAAGCAGAAGTAGAAATAAACAAGCAGAATTTAACTAGCTAACTTGTGCTTTAGTACAAGAGTAAACTCTTACAGAAGTGCCATAAAGTAGATTTATACGTCGGCGCAGCCTTCCACTACATTGTCGATTTCCTCTTACACCTAGCTTAACGTATTCTTAATTATTCGACAATTATGGCAATTAGTATGATACCTGTGTAAAGCCAAACGAATTTTTATCAAGGGGCTTATGAATGTATGTAAATTAACGATTCCTATTGGAGATAAACGCCCGATAGGATAGTGTTGTGTATTAGGGATAATTAAGCCATTCGATCGTAATTACCGGGCATTAAAAGCAGGTGCAACTCGCCCGCTGTAAAAATTATTTCCAAAGTGTATTACACTGACCGATTTAGATGATGCAATGATTGGTATTTATGCCTTCAAATTACGGTTTACTATGGCTTTATATGCTAATGCAATCCAATTTACTTCTTGACGTTCATTAATTAATACGGTCACGGTTTATAGGTATAGTTTTCTTGTTTAATAACTACAAATAAACAGTCTTTAATTAGAAATAGAAATACGGCGCTTTTCATTTAAGTGCGATTTTTTTTTTATCTTACTTAGAAGTTTTCTATTTGAATTCGTTCCTCTTTTTAATCCTTTTCATGGTAATCTTAGAAAGAATGCATCCTGACAGTGGCGCACCCACGGAAAAGCTAAGGGGGCTGAAGCTCTCCCGGTGGTACTAGAATTTATTAATATAAATTTAGTTTTGCAAAAATTGGAGCACATCAACTTAATTTTGTTTTGTAATGTTAGTTCGACATAATTTTTTTTAAGATTTCATAGTTTCTGTCGCTTTAAGTTTTAATCTCGTACCACTATAAACATTCTTATTTTATTCGTCCTTCTTTTGATCTATGATCAACTTTATTTTAGTTAAGAAAAACTTTTCCAAATTTTTCATATTTTGATAGTCACTAACATCATGGATAACCCATTACGTTTATTTTAGTTGATTGTTTTTTGTCTGTTTTCGTCTTTTTTGTCGTGAATAGAATTTTTTTTATATAGTAAAATTTGCAATGCGAAATGTTTTATTTTCGAAAGAATTTTGTATTGGATTACATACAAATACAAGAAATGTGCAAAAAAGGGAGCACATTAACTTAACTTTAACTTCAACTTTATTTAATATCCACAAGAACTATTACAAGTAGTATCAGATATTTGTCAGAACTATAATGTATACAGTGTGCCAAGCAGCATTGCATATACATTGTCAACAACAATAGAAAACACTACAAGTATAAAAACAAAACAATATAAAATTTAACCCTTAAAGACAGGTTAATGAGTAACATTATCCGAACTTTGTATAAAAAGTTACAGGCTGTTACACAAGTCGAAATATTCCGTTAGGGAATATATACATCTCGAGTGAAGAAAATCTTTTACTTTATTTTGAATTGTACATGGGAAGTTGTTTCTCTGATTTGTGCAAGAAGACTGTTATATAATTTTAATGGCATTACACATGGTCCACTCGCGGTCATTGACAGCCTATATTGAAGGACACTGACATTTAATTTTTGTCTAAGATCATAGTTAAGATTTCTATTGCTGTACCAAATAAATTTGTCTTTATGCAAGTGAATGTACATTACACTATACAATACGTATAAGTAAATTACTAACAAGATGCACAGGCCGGGAAATAATCTTCTAC
This sequence comes from Dorcus parallelipipedus, assembly GCA_958336345.1. Taxonomy (NCBI): domain Eukaryota; kingdom Metazoa; phylum Arthropoda; class Insecta; order Coleoptera; family Lucanidae; genus Dorcus; species Dorcus parallelipipedus. The sequence continues at coordinate 18,431,082 of OY284480.1, read as the reverse complement.
AGGAGAAGTTAGGATTCTTGAACGTCATTGTACGGAGGATTGTTTTTTGCTTGATGAGAACCTCGGAGACATGGCTGACATTTCCCCAACACATGATTCCATAACTCAACTGAGACTGTACATGCGCTTAGTAATACATTTTGAGAAGTCTAAAACTTAACTTGTCGCGCAATTGACATATTACAAAGCAAGTGGATGAAAGTTTCTTTAACAAGTTGCTAACGTGGTCACTTCAGGTCAGACGCGTGTCCAAGTACAGGCCTAAAAATTTGGTACCATCGAGATGTGGAACACTTGCACTTTCCATGCGGACTAACAAACTGGTATCACGAGTTTTTGTGGTAAATGTCATTATTTTGGTTTTGGTTGGATTAAGAATGAGACCATTGTTCACACAGTATTTCTGCATGCTAGACATTGCAGTATTTAAACTGATAGCGAGATAACAGCCGCAGATGTATCGTCAGCAAATAACGTTACATGACGTAAATAAGGAACAATAGTGGGCCTAGTATACTGCCTTGTGGAACCCCAATGCTTATCCTAGCGTAGTCTGAGATGTCTAATTAAAACCCTTTGGAGTCTATCACTTAGGTAAAACCGAAACCATTCATGGTCCTCTAATTCCATATTTATGCAACTTGCGCAGTAGTTGGTCATGGTCTATAACGTCGAATGCCTTGGAGAGATCGAAGAATATTGTCACGAAGATTACTTTTTAAGGGGACACCGGTATATAATTTAGTGTAATTATTGCGCGGGGCACTTTGCTGAGTTGACTAAATCAATGGGCGATCGACTGGTGTTCGATCGCGGAATTAATTAGCGACGTGGGGTCAACTGAGGAAGGTGTCCCTGGCCGGTTCCTGAGGTGTGCCTAATAAAGTGTTGGGAAAGAAGACGGTGTTTTCCTGAAGTCCATTCAGCTCCCCCGAGTAAGGCTAACACGGTAAGTTCACCGCTTCTTTTACTGGACCGGCTCGTCAGTCCGGACAACTAAGACGGCGCCTAATACCGCTGAGCTACCCCTCACCTTTTTTTAAAGGCATCGCCGCTACCCACAGGAGCGAGCGTTACAGTGGTGAAGGCGCCTTTTTGCTCGTTGGACTGAAGATACGTGTAACTTTATATAGGCGAAGACACGTCATTAAGTAAATTGGGTGCGGTCATTTGACCTGATTTCACAATTTTATCGTGTAATATGAAATACTATTAATACAGGTCTTTTATTACTTATTCTGGTGAGCTACCCCTCACCTTTTTTTAAAGGCATCGCCGCTATCCACAGGAGCGAGCGTTACAATATGTAAGCAATTTCATTTTCCTCTTCAAGACTTCTAATAATCTGATTATAAAGGGATAAAATTGCATCAGCTGTGGAACAGTTTTTCCTAAAGCCAAATTGATGCTCTTTCAAGATGATCTTATTTAGCAAGTAGTTATAAAGCCTTAAATAGAAACCCTTCCCATAAATTTTAGAAAATACCGATAATAGGGCAACCGGTCTGAAATTGGATAAGCTAACTTTCTCTTTACTTTTCGGAACTGGCACAACAGTAGCTATTTTTAAACGTTGTGGGAATCTACCTTCTAAGAAGAAATCCATTAGCGGTGTACAGATATACGAGTACTCTTTAGCATATTTCATTAGAGAGCATCATAGCACATTATCAAAGCCTGCTGAATTCTTGGCTGACACAGTATCGATAATTTCCTTTAGCTTAGTCTCAGTTAATGGAAATAGCAACATTGACATGCTATTTTGCTGCGAGTTACTGGAATCTGGCACAATTTTCGTGTTACTAATTAGATGTTTTACAGAATCAATAAAGAACTGGTTGAAAGCTTGTGCTGTTTCAAAGGGAATAGTAATTTGATTTCCATTTGGATGTACAAGAAAATTGGATAATTTATTTTCTGAGGCAACAGTGTTACGATTTATAATCTTCCATGCTGTTCGAGAAAGGTTTTCAGAATTATCAAATATGTTGTCAAAGTTTCTTTTTTTTTTCGCTGCGTTGATGATAGCTGTATGCCTTCGTTTTAGAGTTTTGTACCTGAGATAAAGTTTTTCAACATTTGATAATTTGTAGGCTTGATAGATGTCCCTTAAGAGTTGTGCTCGATTTATGATGTCTAGATCTAGCCATGGTTTAGATTTTTGAAACAAATCATATGCAACATTTACTTGCTTCTGATGAATATGTTCTCTGAGAGGTAAAGCTTGTTCCACATTTTGAATAAAAATATTATGGAAAGTTTCAAATTTATCGTTGCTATTAGTAGATCGGGAGTATATAAAAGACCAGTCTTGGGAAGAGAGAAATAATTTGAAAGTATCAATAGAAGTTTGACATTTAAAATTGCGAGAAAGCTTTCTGTTAGCAACATTCTGCTTGCTCTTGCTGTGATGTAATAAGAATGACACACACTGCATAAGATGATCAGATAGATCAGAAGAAATAATGTTTGGAACCAGATAATCCGAACTAATATTGGAGAAGACACTATTAATAGTCTTACCAACATTATCCGCAATTTTAGTGGATTCAGTAATGCATTTTTCCAGACCATATGTTCTGAATATATCACAAACTGCAGCAGCTCTTTCTGTTACACTGAAATCAATATTAAAATCGCCACATACAAACGGAGCAGTATTACAGTCAACAACTTTATTCAAGAGAATGTCAAGGTTTAATTTAAAGTTAGTTAAGTTCCCTACAGGTGACCGATATAAACACCCCACACATATTTCATGTACTGATGTTGGTTGATGGCGTATTCGAAATTTTTTCAATTCGAAGTACCTATGCACAGTCAATTTTAAATTCGATGTCTTCACGAATTAATATGGCCGCAATACACTGTTCTGCAGAAATAGTCCGCAAGTTTCTAAGAACATTCAATTTCTAACTGAGAACACCACGATTCAGAAAGGCACAACACTTCTGGAAATTGCAGAAAGTGAAGTAGGAGTTCTAATTCCTCCACTTTTCCACGGATACTGCGTACATTTAGGTGTCATATCTTTATATCTACCTCAGAGTTTTCATTTTGTGTCTCGGGTGAAAAAAGCGAGACACATTGACACCTTTTAGCCAATTCTTGGGATCCATTATTTTCTCCAAGTTTTCAAAATTTAATGTAACCTTAAATGGAGCAAAATTTGCCTGGTAGTCGAGTACACTCGACCTCTGGAAAGTCTTTTATTAAAAATTTTGAAGTTGATTGGCGCTTGTATCGGGTGAAAATTTTGAAGCATACAAGTAGGCTCTTTTTGGAATAGTTTTTTCAATTCATTTGTACTGTTGTCGATTTTATTTCCAATTAATAATGTAATATTAGTTCGGTATAAATTCATGTTATGTATCTTAATTATTTATATATCCTTGTATGTTCTTACTATTATTATTTTTAAGTCCCCTCCAAGACAGATTTCTGGGCGCGCCACTGCATCCTGAACTGGGGCCCTATTCTCAACTCATTCGAAAAGATTCGCATGCGAAAATGACGTCAAAATAACGTAGACTCTCGTACAAAACTATACAAATCGTTCGGAAAATACCTCATTTTGACGTCACTTTCGCATGCGAATCTTTTCGAGCGGGTTGAGAATAGAGCCCCTGTATATGTGTAGTATGTCTTGATATTTTGGCACTTATATTATTTATTTGCTCTTCTATATAAAAATATGTGCAGCGTTCGCAATATTGTTTTAACCCCCCTGCATTTTCCATATACCATCCATTCCGGCGTAAAAGTCATAAAGTATTTCACCCTGGCGCACGTGTACCAACCGCATTTTTTTTCATTTAAAAATTCCTAAAGAAAACGCACTCGCGCCGAGGATTTCCAGCCGGAGCTTTCTTCAAAGGCCTCCAAACTGGCGTTCCTTTGAGGTGGTTTTCCGTAAGCGAAGGGTCAAAAGCGAGATTCCGGCCTCCGCGTCCATTTCCCGAAAACCGCCCCCTCGGCCTTCCGGAAAACCGCACGCACACATGCACGCACGCACGTACCTTTTTCGCCGACGTCGTCGCGTGTAAAAGCACCAAATTGGTCACTTCGCCGCTGCGTGAAGGCGGATAATTAGTTTACGGCGGCCGTTTTATTTGCGACGGTTCGCAGGCCGTGTAGGGTTGATTAGATTTCGGGGGGTTATGGTGTGGGGGTTGACGGGCTCTTAAAACTGATTATTCTTGATTATGACGCGCCGGTGTTGCACGCCGTGAAACGTGTGGGACGTTATTTTGGGGGATTTTACTTTCGGCTTGGTTAATTTTATGTCCTGTACGTGCCGTTACACTTGTAAACTTGAAGTTTATTTGATTACACTTTTTAGAGGGTGCAAGAAGTTATTTTAATTTATTTACATTACTGTCTCAATGTTTTATAATGATCATTAAATAAATAAATAATTTATATAACGTAATAAGGCACTGAAAATTTTTTTTTTAATCTGAAATATGAGCTCCTTAGCTCTCCAGTTTTCTAGTACCTTTGAGAAAAAACATTAAAAGGAATACATTGATAAATTGAGTGGTACAAAGACCAGACAATTTCAAACACGAAACAAGTTCATAAGAAAATATTTCATGTTTCATTTAAACGAGGATCCAAAATAAATTAAAACTGAAACCTAGCAAGCCATTAAACGTAGAAAAAACCAATCAAATTTTCCTGTTAACGTGCAACTGTTTTTAAAACATATAAAAACATTTAATTGAAACTCCTCAAGCTTGAGCACTCGGCAATTTTCTAATTTGTTTACGCAGATACTTCTCCTCGCCTTTTTCGACGCTTCAATCGCTCCTTTTTTTTAATCTTTGGCGCACGTATTTGCAGAAGAGGGCGCGACCATCTTTTCATACTCCGGACGCCCTCCGGGGCGAAGTTTTTTAATGCGATATTGCGCTCGACAATCACGCTCATCAAAAAATCAAACAGTGGAACTCGATAAAACTCGGCGGGAATTCAATTACGGCGACTTTTTTCTCTTCCATCCGGTAAACAAAATAATATCTGGTTCGTTATTGTGAACATTTTAGAGTTTTAAAAACAGCCGGCGGTCGTTTGTTCTTCGTACGTTTCGTGTGTGTACGTTTATACGTACGTTCGTACCTACGTTTTGCTTGTTGGGAATATTAATCTTGCATCTGAAATTGCCCGGCGTATTCCCATTTTGTTACGAGAGGGAAAATACGTTTTTGCTTTGTTGTTTTTGTTTGTGTGTGTTCATGTAGGTATACATACGCGTATCAAATATTATCGTTTCATCTCTTGTCAAATTTGCTTTTTCCCGAACGGCCGTAGAAACTTTGTTTCATGACTTTGTAACTGTCACCGCATAAAATTTTGTCAAAGCAAGAAAGTAATGAACTGTTTTTTTTTCAGTGGTCGTTGAAACAGTCCTTATATATCTGTAGATAATTTCAAATAAAAATTGAATCGAAGTGTTTGTACGAGGAAAGATGAAGCAGAAGAACAAGGAACAATTAGCAGGGATGATAAAAAAAGGAACATTCACGAGATAAGCCTTGAGGGAATATGCTCCGGTGAAATAAACATTTCAGCGATGAAACCGAGGGCTCGAATACACGTTAGCCGAGAACCGGAAAAACATCCGCAAGGAATAAAGACACCCTCGTCCGTATAAATCAATATGTATTTTTATTCTTACGTCCACAGTAGTAGTAAAACTTAAGCGTGGAAAAATAACATAAATCTCTGGCGGACCGAGACTAATTTTTATCTAGCCGGAGAAATCTGTCCGTGTGTGCCTTGCCCCCCCGTTTAATTTAGTCGGATTTATCCCCCGATATAAAGGCTGCGACTTATATTGCGTCTCGCTTTTTTATGGGGGTTTCGCGCACTTAAATTCAAACAGGAAATTCCGTTAGTGTACATAAACTTTCTCCGTTTACAGTCGGCCGTAAAATCCGTCGCCGAGGATAAATAATACATAACGGTCGGAGTTTTGCGAATATGCTCGTGTAGTTTTCGCGGCGGAACCAACTACTGCACTTAAATTTTTATATACTACGGCGGAATGAAATTGCCGATAACTATGGCAGTAAACAGATGAAAGGTTATTTCGAAATAAGTAGTCGTTTAATTTTTCCTAGTTCGGATTCGATGCACTTCCGACGGCTATGAAAGCTATAAATATCGTTTACGTGCCTGCTATACGTAATAGACCTCATACTAAAAAAAAATTATTAAACTATCGCAATTTCCTTAATAGAATTATAAATCGTATGTTTCGTTTGTGTAATACAGTCCTATCTCCACATTTTTTTTCGTTTCAATGAAACAATCGGTAGGTCCTAACCGTAGTATATTCGGAAATTTCATTTGCGCATGTGTCAGATCTGTACCGCCAATTTTTGGATTTTTTTCAATTTAGGAAAATAGAAACCCAATAAGCCTAAACCAGTAACATTAAAAACATTTGTTCTAAAGCTAAAGTGCAAAGAAAAAATAATAAAGCCAAGAAGAAACGTCCTAATACATGATTAATGATTGTTGGAAAAGTTCTTTTTAATTTGGCGTTAATTTTTGTTGATTTTTTTAATAGTTTCACTTGAAATGCTTTACTTTATCCTCAGTATCATATAGAACTCACTCAGCATATTATTGAATTGAAATAAGAAAATGTAAAATTTCCTGGCCAATCCAATTGGTGTAGCAATAGCAAGGAGCCCGCAAGAAAATCGAACAAAAAAAAAATTAAGAAAATACCGAATCCCATTGAACACAATCAACATTATCCGGGGTAAAAAATGCGGGCTATATTACGCGACGCACACAAATTGAAAATAAACGGGAGAAATACGACCGTCATCCGGGCATAGCTCGCAGCTCCAATTTTCGGGGGGAATATGTTTCACGGCGGCGTCGATATTGTTCCGTATTAATTCCGACGCTTTTATATGGAAGACGGCGGCGAGGGAGGGCGACCTTCCCCCTGAAATAATAAAGTCTATTGATGAAAGTGACGGCGGAGTGGCGGCGTTTTTATCAATATCCCGATATTTGATTGGCTCCCGCTGTCACTGTGTTTGCTGAACCGTGGATGAAGGAGCTCATAATTTCAACCTCAGGATCGACGACGAACTCGGATTTTTGACACGACAATTTTCTCATTTAAACGAAAAAAAAAGAAGGACCTTCGAGATATAAATAAAGTAAATTAAAAACGCCACCACCAACACATCCATCCTATTACAAAAGAATACATGCTATAAAATGTAAGTATACGATATGAAGCAAAATCTAAGAAGAAATTAGCAACATATTTTTTAAACGAAATCAAAAATTAATTATACAAAGTGTTTTAGAATTACGTTTAAAATGAAAAATTGCCCGGTATGCGATTAGTGGTGATTAATGGCGTGGTGAGTTGACGTCAGTGTATAACGTGATGAAAGGTGTATAATAAACGTAAGACAGCAACAAAGATAATCACAGTTATATGCGCTGGTCTGAAAGCAGCTGATACGATTTAATCAACAAATAAAACAAGACGAAATCGCATACGTCCATTAATAATAAAGTGCCTCGAGAAAAACGTCTTAAGATTTCTTTGCGGAATTTAATTGTTGATATCTCTAGTAAGTTGCAATATTTTGTGGTTTGAGGTTGAGATAAAATTGAAAAATCATATAACAAAAATAATTACATAGAATATGAACCCAAAGACGAGTGTGCTTTGGGTAACTTCTTTTTCTATATTTTTGTTAATCGCCAAGTCTTTTTGGTGATTGGTGAATTGCGAATGTGTGATACAAATTTCTAATTTGATTATATTACCTGAAACACGCTCATCTTCAGAATAATGGGCGCCGAAAACTTCTTGTTTTCCCATTTTAAATTTCCTCTCCAAGCTTTCACATCCTTTAATTTGCATTCATGTAAGCACGACGTGTTCAGGTTGAAGCAAAAAGTCCTCATTCGCCTGCTACAATATAATGCAATTTACCGGCAATGCAGTCGGAATACTTTAGCGCAGGTTTCGATAAATATCTAAAGCGGTGCGCGCCAATAATGAGCTGCTACATAAGCCATTAAATATGGGTGTGTATGTGTGTGCTTTGATCGAAGTTAATCGAATATTGCCGCCGGCAGACGCCGTAGTGTGTATAACATTACTCAACTACAGTTCATGATGATAACCGAAGTTTCTGCAGGGCAAACATCCCGTCGATGCGACGGCGGCGGCGTCGCAACGCCCGGAACAAAACACGAGATCGTCACCTATCACACTGTGCTCGCAAACTGTGTGCAAACAGGCAATATCACGAAACGCAATCTACGTTATTAAATTGAATATTTAGAACCTTTGGAACACGAACTTCAAACTGGATCTCAGGTTCAAGTATATTATTAAAATTTAATCAGTAAGTTGTATACAATTGTAGAGGGATCATTTTTGAATAGTAAACATAAAATTGTTAAAAGTCAAATTCATTAGAGTTAATTTTATCGAAATTAGATAAAAAAGCAGTGTCGTATAATCGAAAGAAAAAGTCATTTATGTCGACAAGGCCCAAACGAGTTATTTGAAATTGAACGCCTCGAAACAAAGATCCCTACTTGAGACCCTGGTATTAAGCGAAAATCAGAAAGTCGATCGCACGCACACACACAGACACACCCCCAGCTTAAAACAAACTCTTTGATTTCGGCGCCTTCATTACGCAAGTTCCTCTGACACCAACCCGAAAGAACGCCCTCGGGCTAAGCGAAAAGAAGAACTGAAAGCCGATGCCTGCCTCTGTTGACATGTATTAGCTGCAATCTGCCAAATCGAATTTAAAACGACGCTACATATTGTTGCTTTCGGGGGATATTGATCGGGTGGCTGCCCCCCCACCGTTCTTTTCGTTTAAATCGTAATAAAGTTTTACTTCGTTATCATTTTTCGGACGTCTCCCCTGCTTCTCTTTATAACTTTCCGAAAGGACTTATCGAATTGATCTACAATTTTTATTTGATCCTCAGAAGGAGAGACCGAAACTTGAAAGGACGACGCGTTTTATTAGGGCGAGCTTTAAAATTAGAGATAAACTTTTTATTTATGGCTTTATGGAGTTTTGTGCGGCGGACGCAAGTTCTCTCCCGGATTTCTTTGTATCTACTACAACTGCGAAATTAAAGCAAAATTTAATCAACATAAATTCTTTGGAGAAAAACAACTCGTACATATATAAATATCAACAGAAATTCCTTCAGAAATAAAAAGCGAATGTCAGTAATAAACAGTATTTAAAGGAATTGAATTTAATCAGGCGATACAAGTTTTCGCTATACCTACAAGCGGACTCATCTCATTTGTATGCGCTACGATTTCATTCAAAATTAATCCCTTTACAAATTCGCTTCCCTTCACAAATTCCCATCGCTCACGGCAAAAATTCTGTACTTCCTCAACATATCTCGTACTCATAGATGGTAAAGGGAACAAATTTTACTTTAGAAATAACAAACCTTAGGACTACCGAAAGGACCTGAATCAAGCGGTATCCTTTTAGTTCACTAAACGGTTAAAGAGAAAGCAATTCATTCGCTCTTAAGCCTTTATTTGAATAGAGCAAATCCGGGCAAGAGCGTAATTCGCTGCTTATCGGTGCCGGCTTATGTTTCAATTTATTCGCCCTTTTCTCTCTTTCTCTCTTCGGCCGCGGGTCTATTATTTTTTTTTTCTTCGATTTAATCTGTTTCGCATCCCATGAAATTTGATTTCATCTCGAAGGTAGCCGGGATACGGGGGCGCGCTGAATTCTCAATGAATGATCCCGTGTTCGGTTCCACTTTCGCATTCGGGGACGAAAAGGGGAGGCGAAAGGTATAGAAGTCGTGAGCTGCGAGGAAGAATACAAATTCGCAATCTTTTTAACGGTGAATGCTTGTGCCGTTGTGTAAAGTAATTCGGCTTGCGTTAAGGGTGGGCGGCGGTGAGAGTGTGGGATTTCTTGTTCGAGGGGAAAACGTTGAGATGTAAATTAAGGACTGCGTAGTTTGATGGCTTAATTTCACTTGATGTGCTCCACTGGATGTTTTGGATGCTTTAGAAAATACCTAAGTTTAACGAAAACACTGTGAAAAGTTGTTTCTTTAAAAATTTTGTTTATGTTGTTTTGCTTGTTTTTTTTTACTTTTCCATTTAAATTTTGACTTATAATACAACTGATAAATTGAAGAGAAAGCTGACATACATTTGTCTGTCTTTATTCAACAACTTGCATTGTTGCCTTACTTTTACAATTCTTAAATCTTTCTTTTTTTTTCTTTGTAAAAATATTCTACTTCACAAATTCTGCTTTGCCTTATCTGTTCCTCATGAGAGTACAAGCGAAAACAAGGAATTTATTCGTGGATGTCTTTATTGTAATGAAAATATACGTTTGCGAGGAGGCAGAAAAAAACCAGAGTGACAGTAAATATTTGTTAGCAATAGCAAGAAAGCAATAATAGCAACCGGACGACAAGGATATGCCCACATACGACAGAATCAGAGTCGTTCGGCCATTGTGTCCGCTCGCAGGCACCGAAACGGCATTAGATCTGTGTTATAACGGATTTTATGAGCACAGCCAGGAAATGGGCTCGACGGTGTGGGGAAGTAAAATATGCAAGGGAGTTTCCTTTTTAGCTGCGCGCCCTACGTGATCCTGCTTTATCGCCGCCGAAGATGGACCTAAATTTGAAATATTAGACGGTTTTTTCCCCCTTTCCTCGGCGACGATTTGTTACGCGAATCACTGCCCGTCAAGTTCAAGCTTGCCTTTTCGGAAATTAAATTAATTCCCGCCATGTCACCGGAAAAGTGTCTTTTTATGAACGCGCGAAATTAGTTTGCTAGTCCTCCTGAGCACGAACAGCAGACGTTTCAAATCATAATTCGTCTTGAAATATGAGCTGTAACAAGTTGTTATTTTTAATGTGTTTCCAGAGGTGCTTATTTGAAATTCCTTAATGCCAAATTGAAAATGTGTGGTTAATCTTATGTATATGGGCGAGGACGAGCATAATTTTGTTTGTAGTGAAACTTGATCTTATCTATAGAATACGTTCGTCCCTTCCTCCTTCTAATATAATTACAAACAAATCTGCTAGTTTAGGGTTGATCCGACCTAACAACTTGCCCGGTAATCGATACCGCAACTTAGTGTGTAGCTGACCAATTTCGCCTCGAATGCAGAGAGCATCCCTGCTGGTCGTTTTAATTAATTGACTGCAAGTGATAACTTCACATGAACCAGATCGGTATTCAAAATATAACGAAATCTCTGGTCGATCGGGTCTCTTACTGAACTAATCTTTAGAAGTCATTAGATCTTTTCTTAAATTAATTTGAAGATATGTGTGTTCTTCATTTATTGATCGTCGCTTTCGTCATCTCAGACTTAATTTAAACTAGTTCACATGTATTATGTATTGGAGAGCATCGTAGCGTAATGCGAGGGCAAAATTAGGGGACCTTAAAGTTTACTAAATCATGGTAGAAAGCAACAATGTAACCAAGCACGCAGATAATATAACCGTCCCATCAAGTAAATTTAAGCGGCACGCGGCATCTTTAATACATCAGCGCACTATGATCAATATTCAGGGCGCAAGGTACGAATATTGTATGATGCCATTACAAAACACACCCTCGTATAACGTTACCAGTACAAGCACACTTACAATAATTTCCCGGCGTCCGGGGAAATTACTGCGTCATCTATCATCGGGCGGCGAACGACGCCGACGAGACAGAGCGCGACGCGCAATTATTGCCATCATCCACCTTCATTTCCACCCCCTCTCGCTCTTGGTTCGATTATTGTTAAACACCAATTAATATAAACCGAAATAGTGGCTCGACAATGCGGGAATCGTCATGGAAATGATTGATCGGGAGAAGGGTGCGTCAGAATTTTTTCGGCCAATGGGGCCATTAGATTCATTACGCGTGGGACTCACGAAGAGTCAAAATGCGTTAATAATTTTTCAGACATCTATTGGATTCAACCTTTAATTTATATGACACTGAAATGTTCTGTTCTTTTTTTCATTTCAGCGCCAATTTAAATTGGCATTACAACTGAAGTTTACTGTTTAGGTCAAAAAATCAAGTTCTTTTTAATTTCATCTTAAAAATAAAGCTCTATTTTGGAAATTTATGCACAGTGGTTTTAATACCTAGTATGGGAATAAATAATAAAATTTGTTGATGGTCTTAATATTTGGCATTGTTTAAATGAAATGATCGATATAAAACGGTCGATAAAATATTCAAAGTATAACGCCATTGGATACGTGATCATGAAATTTATAGAATTTCAAATGCGAGGATTATTCGAAACGATAAAAGTGCTCCGTCCGACTTATTTGCTCGTAATAATATAAAAATTACCGGCCGTTAAGAAGTTAGAACGTCGAAGTTTTAACAGGCGAGGCGCCCCGATGATTTCCACCCCCAAATCAGGGGCGAGGGGGCAGAAACATTTCATCCGGCCGCTTTACGCATGCCATCTTAATGGGAATTTAAACGTCCTTAATCTCTTCATTAAAGCGGCGATTACCGCAAAAACTTATTCCATTTCGCGAACGCCGATTCAATTAAGTGGAGCCATCTCGTCCGGTTTTTACCGGAGCGGACGAGGGACGCCAACAAAACCCGGATTAAGTGCGTGTAATAAATTCGTTATACACTTGTCTCGGGTAGTAAATAGAAACAGATTTGTGGATGACGGTGGCCGTAAATCGCGAGACAAAGGAGCTTTTTACTAGAGTGGGTGATTATGATGTGCAATTAGTTATCAAGAAAAATTGCCCCGCGCCGTCGGGTCAAGCCCGTCCTCAACGGCCGTAATAGATTTCTCGCCTCATAAAAGCTTATATAACCTGTATATATTGAACCGACTTCATCCGTCGTAAAGCGCATATTCTTTTATGGGGAGCTTTAAGCTCCGGCGGTGCTTATATTAATATTGCTCGTATTATACAAGTTATGCGTTAACTCTGATCATCGTACTTACTGCACTTTCAGTTTTATCACCAATTAATGCTTCAAGTTTAAACGTAAATATTTATAAACATATCGTTATTATAATAAATTTTAAAAATATAATCAGCAACCAACTTTAATTATGTTCATAGCTGAGGTTTTACAAATAAAATATTAACATTCGATTTAAGATAAATTAAGCAAAGGCATTTAGGAGAAATTTCATGTTCTACAAATATAAAGAATCGAAAAAATCTCTATGACATAAGGCAATCATTTCCTTGACAGAAAAAATTGTTTTCTTTTTTATTTGGTAGAATCATGTCAATAAACTGTAGTTTATTCTTTCCAATCGTTTTGCTTTCGACTGCGAATTTAATGAGATTGCGCTTGAAAATAAACCAAAAACCGCAACCTTTCTCTGCATATTTTCTTCCATTTTTGTCAATTAAGGCACCGACAAAAAGCTTTTTTTCTTCTCTCAACACGCACTTAAAATCTCATCATGACATTCACATTTGCATGCCGCAAGAAAAATCCCCAAGACATTAGCACCTTGATAAAACGCCAAGGCGAAGAAGTGAACTTAAACTTGGCCTAAGTAGGCATAAGAGGAACGCAAAACGAACAAATTGTCTGCTTCCTTTTTCGCTCCGTAGCGTAGCAGAGAAATTCATACCTACGTAAGTTAACTAATAATTATAAAGGCCGGTTTCAGTCGAGCGGCTCTAATCATGCACCGCAAATTAAATAGGGAATAATGGCTATGCAGATTGTGTTTCGTGAAATGTTATACTTACGTGTTTACCTAACATGTCATGAATGCGATAGTAATAGACCGCGATCGCTGGACAGGTATTTTAGCGAGAGATGTACGAGATACTTTGCAAGAATGTTAATAGCTACGTGTATTCCGCAAGTTAATGACATTATTAGAATCTCTGTCTTAGTTTTTGATTTTACGTTTGACTCTGATAGTTTCAGCCAAGAGGATCGTCGAAGTTAGTTTTTGTTTCTCTAACACATTCAGCATGAACTCTTGAGTTAAATACTACGAAAGAATACATTAAAGAAATTAAAGTACTCTCGTTGATTTAACTTTTCACTATCGGTTACTAGTTTCATCAGGAGCTATTGATCGATATACAACATGTTCAAGATGAAATTTGTTCGAGATTTTTTTGGGAATCGCATTCAACAGATCTTTCAATTTGTTTCGATGAATTTGTGTCCAAGAAAGTTTTACTGGTTGTGTGCTATCAATCTTCTTAATGAAGCATGAGCTTGAGACTTACAATTACAGTAGCGTACCTATCTCGACCATGAACACGTTTTAAGTGAAGTCTAAATATAAATGATCGCAAACAAGGAAAATAAACGTGTCTTATGGAAGCACTCCATTTAACATGTCGATAACAAAGACTGCAATGCAATGCTTTTACGGCTTGCAATGTAATTACATCTAAAACATCAGCGTCGTGTACATAATCTGACGTAAAGTCAATGGCTACCGCCGGCGTCTTTTCCTTCTTATTGCCATCCAACAAAGAGCCCTCCCATTCACGGCAAAACTGCGTGCAAATGCAATCTCAAATATGCTGCTCGTCAACCGGAGCTTGAATTCGCATCCAATCTAGATCACACGCCAGTCACTCATTTTATTATTGTTATATTTGCCGGCTGCTTCTATGTATGTATATACATCGAACACAATCGACGTGCTTCTGTTTGTCTGATTTAATTTTTAAAACGGTATCCTAGGCGTTAACTCTGCGTCGCCGTTTGCATGGGCAGGGGAAAAGCCAATTAAAATTTCATTGGCCCCTCTTTCTTTCACTCCCTGTCAAAATCAAATTACCTAAAGAAATTCGTCATCCGAAAAATGAGCGAAAGTTCAACGGCATTCCACTCAGAGTTTCGCAATTTACACGTCCCACATCCGCCGAAACAAAAGTTGGCAACTCGCAATATCTGTCGGCGACACGTCAAAGTATTTTACGAGTTTTAATATCAACGGAAGAGCGTGAAACTTGTAATGACATGTGCTACTTTATATTTAATGACGTATGCCCTTATTTACTGCACGTATTTTATGAGTTATCCCACTTCTGATACCAAACTCTAAGTTAATTGAACATAAAACGCACGACGAAGTATGGGTTGCGCTTGAATGAATTAAAAGAATGAATTCTGGATGTGCTTAATCCTACTTCTGACGCTTGAACTTTACGGCGCGAATTAAACTCTACGCTTGTTTTTTTTGCGTTGGGTGTGATGTACGGTTTCCATTTATCCTGCAGGAAAAATCTAATATACAATTCCAATCAGAACGCCGATATCGAGCGGAGTTTTATAGCGTTCAATTAATTTTGTGACAGTGTTTTCCTTTTTTCGGGGGCATGGGTTTTGCGTGGGTCGTTCCGCACATTAACCGGTCGCGGTGCAGGCGGTGGAATTTCAAGCCTCGCTCTTTGTCCCTTTGATTCCCAATCTCTAAATGCATACCATACATGTAATGATGCAGTGAAACACGTCCATTTACATTTTACTCGAGTTTGAAGCACGTACTGCAATGAAAAGTTGCCGTTTGGCGAAAATCAATAACATCAGTACATATTGAAATGGCACGGAACATCATTTCATGGACTTAAAATCTAAGAAATGTTAGCTGGTAAACTTCATTAAATTTACAAAAAAATTTGGTACTCAAGTTACAAATTCCACAACTAGTTATTAAAGTTCGCATTATTGTTATTATTATTATCAAAGATGCGCTTGTACACCTTGTATTTCAAAGGGCACTTTGTTCTCTCCTCGCCTCGGTGGGTTTGCGGTCTTCGCTGTCTCTTTGGCTTCAGTATGGCAGGTGTCGACTTTCACGTGAGTATTACGATATAATTATACGCAAGCACGTCATCAAACAAGCACACGCAGATTGATAATCAAAATAAATCCGAGGGTGTTTCACCCCGCCCTTCCTCATTAATCGAAACACTGGTTTGTTGATCGTGGATTTGTAAATAGTTTCATAAAATTTATTAATTACAACGAAATCCTCGATAACGAGGATAATGTATTGAGAAATCGAAACGTCGATTAATGAGGGACTTTATTGTCCATATTATACTATTTTATGTCTGAAAACACAATCATTAATTTGTGTTGTATTGTTGTTTTAATCATACCTGGTGAAATTAATTTTCAGCGCAATTATGTTTGAACCGTTCAAATAATTATTAAATTTTAATTACGATTGGTGATACTCAGCCAGATTTTAATTAAAAGTTATGTTTATCCTTGTTTTTTGTTAATACATTTCAAACCAAATTCGTTAAAAGTGACAAAAAGCCAGTGGAATTTATTTATCATGATTTTGTCCTGATATGTCTTTCATTGGGCTGACGCTTAGAAGCTGCGAAAGACGTGATTCTGTACAACACCATCGATCAGTCACACATAAGTGTTTCTCCTTGTTAAGTCGACTCATCTGTCTGAAACGGGCAGCACTCACTGTGGTGAGGTGAAAGCATCCCAAGTTCTAGCCCGTATCCTGTCAGGGGTGGATTACCGCGTCGTGGGAAGGGTTCAGGTCCGGCTTACTGGCTCGTCTTTTTGCCCCCGTAGTTTTTGCCATAGAACAAGGTAATAAATACAAGCAAATGTTCCCCATGTCTCCGAATTTATTCCTCTCAGTTTTTCCGGAAAATATTAAATTTTGAATTCGTAAATAAGGCGCGCGTTCGAATAACGATTTAATAAAAAGTTAATAACGCTTAAATACACGCCCGCGGCGGCGGCGAAACAGAATTCTTCGCGTCTTCTATAAATATTCATGACAGAAATTAAAACACCGGCGTGCGGTAAATCTTTTTTCCGCGGCGCGCTCTTTTTTAATTTGGAGGTGACGCGATAAAAGGAAAAGCCGCGCGCCGCGTCGCCCCCGATTTTTACGCACGGCGGAAGATAAAATATAAATAAATTGAAAGAGCGGGCGGGGGCCCTTTGCCTGCCTGACGGTGTATCATTTTAAAGCGATTTATGCCCCTACTGAAGCTTCCCGTCTGCTGAAATAATAATGGAATAGTCTATTGTAGGCGAAAGTGATACATGTATTTAATGTTTGCAAAAAAAATAAAAAGAACATCAACTTGATTTAAATATGTCATATTTAACTGATTTATTATCAAAAAGGGAGCTATGATATAAGTTCAAGATCATCCCAATAAGTGGACTCATCCCCATGAGTGGACTCTGTATACAACAAGTCCTAAGCATGCAGAATGTACCAAGATCAGCTGCATCGGTATAATCTGGTGTTGAAGATACCTTTAGCAAAATTATCCTGGATGTGGTTAAAATAAAAAAAGTTTAACTTCCGTCTTCTACACGCCCTTCACGTTTTGCGAAAGAAATACTTACCGCACCCTGTATAGGATTTTAGTTATTTAAAATTTAATTACATCGACAGAACGTAAGTATAATATAACTTATGTCTTGAGCAGAAGAAAATATTAAATATTAAAGTAAAGAAAGTCCCTAAGTGGACGAATATTACATCCTAACCAGGTAAAGGACTGAAATTTGGTTTTACGCCACAGTTGCCCAATCGAACTCAAACCGTCCGAGAAGCGACGAAAGGACGAGTAGTACCGTCTTGTCCGACCGGTCAGATCACTCGGCCAACATTAATGACAGGAACTAAGGGCTTACTGTCCAGAACAAAACAGCGTGCCGGGGGTAATGCGGAAACTGTGTTAAGGGAGGCCTTTTAGCGACGCGGCGTCTTTCGCTGGTCGGATCCAGGGCGAGATGCTTTTTGCCCGCCCGTCTTTAGTAAGTTATTCGGGCCTTGAATATTGAATTAGGGAGGTTTTGTTGACTAATGCGGCAGAACAAGTCGTTAGTTTAATATATGTCGGCGTTCAAATTAATACGGGCGGGTGCAAAAAATTGTTATCCGAAAATGGAAAGTGCTTGAAGAAAAAAGAGATTTCAAGTAGGCGCTTTATAAATTTTACTCAGTATCTGTCCTACTACATATTTAAATATCAAAGTATTTGGAAGGGTTAACTAAAATTTGGAAAAGAAATGTGATATATGTTCACAATTCAATCCAGATTATCCGAATTAGTTTAGAAAGAATAGATATAGTGTCACACTATTTCAACAAAGTTTTTAAAAATGCAACGTCATTACATGGCCTTGAGTACAGGAAACAAAAGCAAAGACAAAACCTACAGAACAAAAGCTTCGAAATGAAAATGCTGACGCCAATACCTGAAAGAACAGTGAAAGATCGGAAAATGGTTTCAAATTTTGCAACATGAAACACATGGTACAATGGATTAAAGAACACAGGAAGAAGAGGAACAACCGCACAGGATAATGGCAGATTTGACAGTACGTAGAAACAACAATCCAACAGGCAAAACATCTTCCGGTTTAACAAGGCGATGGGGCAAAAACTTGGAATTCATCATCGATGGAATGAAGGAGCAAAGAATAGACAACAGAAGGATCTTCTAGTCGAAAGAATGAAGACGAAGGAACAAGAGACGTTTATCTCCCGACCTCCTCTTGTTGAGAACCTGTCATAGTGAAACAATTCAAAAGAAAGTTTATGAATTTTGTGAATTTTCATACGTACTGTATGTGCTTTCGGTTGTTGGAACTATTTCTGATCTGAATTATTTTAGATAACCGGCATTCTGTTAAACTTCTGTTAAGCATATTTAAGCCGAAGGATTAATAATAATGTCTTTATTGCCAATAACAAATACAGATAATGAAATGAAATGAAATTTAGAACAAGGCGAGTTTCAGCTGAGTCCGATGGAAGAAGCTGCTCTTACAACTAACCTTGTTGCAGATCTTTACTTATAATAAATACATTTATTTATTTAGGCGATACATATTTGGAAAAATTATTTCAAATTATATAATAAAATGTAATATAACTGTACAGAAATAGAGTAAACAGTTCAAAATGCAGATCCAATTCACAAAAAGAAGGGAAAGGAAATATACAGGGTGCTCGGATTTCGTAGGGACAGCAGGGGTAAGTTTTTTATTCGAAAAGATAGAGAGATGGTTAAATAAGTAAAAATGTGCGGGTTCAAGAGCTCATTCAGAATACATTTTCAAATTTTACTTGTCATGGCCAACTTGGTTAAAATAAAGAAAAAACCAAATTTCATAATTTCTTTTATTTGCCGTAACTTTCTTGTTACTTAGGATACTGAGATGCGGTTTGAATTAATTTGTATGGTAATTTAAATATTTTTATTGACAAAACAAAACCAAACTCAATTACAAAAATAATAATCAAAAATATTAAATCGCTCAAATAAGCCACCATTGTTTGCAATGCAAAGTTGGCACCGTTTCTGAACACTATTAATGACTTTACGGATAGTATTGCCATCAATACTGTTAAATGCCTCAAGTACTGCAAATTAGTTCAAACCGCATCTAAATATCTTAAGTAAAAAAAATTACGACAAATAAAAGAAATTTTGAGATTTTGTTTTTTTTTTTTTAACTTTAACCAAGATGGCCATGACAAGTACAATTTGAAAATAGATTCTTAATGAGCTATGCACCTTTTTGCTAATTTAACCATCTTTCTATCTCTTCAAATACAAAAGTTGTATGTAAGTATACAAATATATAACTATACATAATTTCACAAAAAAAATAATAATAATAAACAAATAATAAATATTAAGAGAGCTCTCTGGAATACACGGTCTTGCTCCAGCTGCAACTTTCGAAGAAACTGTTTTTTAAAGTTGTGAAAATTTTTAATATTAAAGAGTGTACTATTATTATAATAATAACTTATGATGTAGCTAAATGTTTTTTGAATTGTTCAGTTTTATGAACAGGAGGGGTCAGTAGGCCACGGAATCTTAAATTTAATGTATTATTATTATTAATGTATGAACATCAGTTCGGTGAACAGTCTTATTGTATAGATAGATAGGCTGTTTAAAATTTAATATCTTACGGTACCGTATGATTTTTAAAATTTTAGATCAAGGGAGACCGTGAAGAGGAAAATATATAGCTTAAATTAACTCATACGTACGTTTTGGTTAACACCACTGCGAAAATATGTTTCAATTATGAATGCCTGTTGAAATTTTGTAAATATCATTTAGAATAAATTGTTTTATTTGCTAATTTATGCTATACGTTTTGCTTTCACAGCCTCCCTTTATCTAAAATTTAAAAAATCATACGGTATAAACAACACCCGTGCAGAATTCTACGACGTTCCATATTTAGCCAGTGCGATTCTCTAAGTTTATAACTAATTCTTTCGTATTTTCTAATGCAGTGTATTAATCTCAAGCATGAATTTGTACTTTCTGTATTCTGTATTTGTCAGACGTACTTAAAAAAGGTCCATATACGGAACAACAATAATTAAATTTACTTAAAACTAAACTGTTACAATGTAAAGTTTTCACCTGTTTACTAAATAGTTGTCGATTATGATAAATTACTCTTAAATTGGCATAAGATTGTTGAATAATGCGAGTTATGTGCTCTGTGAATTTTAAGGAAGAATCTAATGTAACACTCAAATTTTTTATAGTCTCCTGTGGTTGCAATTTTTGAGAATTTATTTTAATGTTAAGCCTAGACAGAACTTTGCGACGATCATTCTTTTTACCAAAAACAATTACCACACTTTTAGATGGGTTAAGAAATAATGAGTGTTGTTGAGATTTTATAAATAAATTTTGTAAATCCAATTTAATTTTTTTACAAGCAGTGTCAACACCATTAGGATAAAAAGATAAATAAATTTGTGAATCATCTGCATAGAAATGTGATGAACAATGTTTAATGAAAGTAGGAAACTCAGAAATATAAACAGAAAACAACAAAGGGCCTAATATGGAACCCTGTGGGACTCCACATTCAACATTCAAAGCTGCCGATAGGTTAGACGAAATTTTAACTGATTGCTTACGGTTTTTCATAAAATCAGCTAACAGGTTGCAGGCTGAATAACTAAGGCCAACATAATGCAAAACTGATAAAGTATTTTGTGGTTAATAGAGTCGAATGCTTTAGAATAATCTAAAGCTACAAGAACGGTAACTTTGCTCTCATCATTTGCTCGTACAATATCATCAGTTATTTTTAACAATGCTGTTTCACAACTGTAGCCTGGTCTGAAACCTGCTTGAATTTCAGGTAGTATATTATTTTTTGTTATATGGTCACGGGGCCATGGAACAGAGGGCTCCGCTAGGGGGTAGCCCAGGTAGAACAGCCGCTCATGGTATCTTTAAGGGTGGTTTAGACCCCCTAACAAAAGACATCTTACCTTCACTAATCCAGAAGAAAACTCAGACTTCTAAGGGCCGGTATTATAGCATTAGTTTAAACTGCAGTTTGACAGTTAAACTTCAGATTTTAAGATATTCCCGTTTTATACCTGCCGATGACAACAGCTTCTAAGTTTAAACGTCAATCGGTGGTTGAAGAGAAGCTTAAACTTACTGGACATTTAAGTAGCGACTTACTGTTAATATAAGTGAGGTTAGTTTGATCGAGTTTTTTTCATTTTATTGTCTAATTTGTGTTTAATTTCACACTCATTAGTCTGAAAATATTATACTGATCTGAAGTTTTACCTTTAGATTAAACTGCCATTTTAAACCCATGCTATAATACCGGCCCTAAATAAGTTATTTATTAAGCTACCAACATGTACGTAGGGGGTTTGCGTCGGGACGCACCAACCGCAAGTCACGATCTCCTCTCCCGCTGTCCTTCTAGTCTTCGCCCTCTGTTCCATGGCCCCGTGACAATATATTCTCGCAACTGAAATTCAAGCATTTTTTCTAAAACCTTGGACAAAGTAAAGAACACTAATCGGGCGTAAATCATTTAATGAAGTTGGGTTCCTTACTTTCGGTAAAGGTGTAACATGAGCGTATTTCCAAGCAGCAGGAAAAACGCAACTTTTAATGCAATAATTAATAATACGTGTAATTTTTTTTTTTATTTTTTTTTTTTAATTTATTTTACCCAGAACAGAAAATACATGTGATAACTGGGGTACACACATTTTTAACACCATCATTGCCAATTGCATCAGACTTAAGAGATAAAATAATTTTGCTGATTACTGATTCAGCTACTTCTGTGAAAGAAAAAATTGATGTAATTTTAGGATATACAGAAGAATTGCAATACTTTAAAGTCATACTGCAGTCTACTGTAGTCTTTAGATTGCTAATAATAAAATGGGAGTTGATTAAGTTCGAATATCCATAATTCTCGGATAAATTTACTGATTTCTTATTAAAAATGTTTAATAGTTTAATATCCTTCCAGACAGATATTACACCTTTAGGTGAAATGTTACTCTCAAAATATGCTTTTTTTTACGCCTTATAGCAGCAAACTTTTATAGCTTTCCCAGTCATTTGTATTTCGTGTCTGTTTAAATTTAGAGAGAGATACATCCCTATGTTTCATCAGAATTTTTAAATTGTTTGTTAGCCAAGCGTTAAAGTTTTTAGTAAATCGTTTAGTCACTAGAGGAGCATGCTTATCAAAAAGTAAATGTAAATTTTCGTTTAAAAAATTAATTTTATCATTAATACACTGGCGATCATGTATGTTGCGCCAAGGGATAGACAAAAGATCGCTACAACAATTGTCTTATTCTATATGTTTCAAATTCCTAAAAGTTTTTATCAACGCATTAGATTTTGTAACCCTACTTCGTATATAACAATATATCATCTCATGATCTGAAATATTTGAAACATTTATGGTGGATTTCACAAACGTTACTTAAATTTAATCATCCGTTAAAAGTAAACGTTGCCATGGTTACATGTGTTGAAGGTATAGGAATGATTATTCTTAATCGATGATTAAAGTTAAGTGACGTTTGTGAAATCCAGCGTGAGTGTACCAGAATCAATAACGAGGTCTTAATTATTGATTAGAATTAAATCAATTAAAGTTAGGGATAAAAAGGTGACGCGCGTGGGAACATTTAGGCTAGGCGCATATTGAGACGCGTATGGCGCATATGACGCGACCTGACCCGTGCGGCATGACGCGAGCGCGCCCCACGCATAGTGTGATGATTCGCAAATTGAGGCAGCGTAGTCCTCACGCAGTATTTATATGAGAAATGAATTTTTCGCAAAGAAAATTCGTATAACTCAGGATGTTTTCTTACCGCCTCTATCAATTTCTCCTCCGTCATCATCATAGATACAGAAATCCCAATATCAATAGAAACAAAACAAAACACGCGATACGTGTGTCTCTGCCACTGCGTCATGCGTCTCGCAGCCGACGCGATTAGCGCTGCGTAGCATCGTATCTCCAACTTGCGCTGTCCCATTTAATCTCGTATGTTACAAAAACGCGCGCTGCGCTTTGTCACGTTGCACGCGCCAGACGCGTCTCAATACGCGCCTAGCCTTATAATATGTTTTAAGCCAACACTATTGATAAGGGTGTAAAAATCTTTTGTACAGTTATTATGTACTTTGAAGAGATCGATATTAAAATCGCCCAAGCACAAAATGTTATCATGACTTGGAACTATAGTTGACAAGATTGTAATAAAATAACACTTGTATTTAACTGTTTCACAACTTTATTTCAGAAACTCTGACATATGTTTCGGTAAAGCAAATTTACCATTCTCAAAGAGTATAAGAATAATACTAAATAAAAGTTTACATCTGGGGCATTATATTGCCGGTCAAGTCCTTCCTTATATTCCTATAATTGGTGTATTAGAAAATTCAATGTGGTTGTTGGTTACTTGTTTGTTATTGTAAATCGCCCGTTTTATTTCTAAAGTTTCAAGTAAGAATAAAAGAATAACGGCTTAGCTGGCAAGGAAAAGTAACTGTCGACGTACGTTTCGGTCTTATTAGACCTCATCAGGACAGTATAACCAAGGTGTAAGGTGTTGACACTTGGAGATAGAAAACAACAAATGAAGCAACAGACTAGGAGACCGCATACACATTTGCTGCAACTACTGAGAAGACCCGCATTTCGAGGGCAACATCACCGTTGCTATACTGTGACGTTGCCCTCGAAATGCGGGTCTTCTCCTAGTCTGTTGCTTCATTTTTTTGTTTTCTATCTCCAAGTGTCAACACCTTACACCTTAGTTATACTGTCCTGATGAGGTTTAATAAGACCGAAACGTATGTCGACAGTTACTTTTCCTTGCCAGCTAAGCCGTTATTCTTTTATTGTTATATTTTTTTCCTGGCATTAACCCTTCCGTTATTGTTTCAAGTAAGTTTAGTTTTTTGCTTTTATGTACATGGTGTAAAAATTTACAGTCATCTATATCGAAGAAGTGGTTGTTGTCAATGCAATGTTCTGCGAAACCGGTGTTCCTAATGCTGTGCATAATTGCTCTTTTATGCTCCTCTAGTCTAGTTTGTAATTTTCTACCACTTTGTCCGATATAGATGGCTTCACAATCTGAACAGTTTATTTGTTTGTTTTGTTTGTTGTTGACAAGCATAGTACCGAGATTGCATTTGTTCACGCTGACTATTTTAAGGTCCGTTTGTTTTAAAATTGAGGTGACTTTGTTATTAAAAGGTGCAAAGTAATTTATATAATGCCAAGTGTTATTGGGATCGTTATTGTTTACTATTGGATAAAATTGTTGTTTTAGTAACTGTTTTTGTTTATTTTTAGTCATTTTATCTATTAAACTTTCTTTATATCCGTTGTTTTTTGCAATGGCTTTGATTGTTTGTATTTCTTTTTGAAAATTTTGTTGACTTAGTGGTATGTAAAATAGTCTGTGTATGTAACTGTGGAAAGCTGCCATTTTTATTTTCCAATTTTGATTAAATTGTGCGTGAATGATGGTATCTGTGTAAGTAGTTTTTTTTTTAGATTTAACCATCGAACGAAACAACAACAGCCTAACGTATAGCATCTACAGAAAACCTCTTATGCAGCTAGCCATCTGAGTGTACAATTAACTAAAAAAAAAGAAAGAAAAGAAACAAGTATTGAAAACATAATTTAAATTAATTTTGTGTGATAAGTAACTATACATATATTAAGAAGCAGATTAATTGATTATGTAATAAATATTAATGCCAATAAATTCTAGCGTAACTTAAAATAAAATAAGTGCACGCTTACAATTATACTTTTATCAAATCAAATGTATCTTAAAATACAAAAGAAAATAAATTACAACAGAGAAGAAATATTTATAAATAAGTAACTTTGTATTTTCTTTATAGCGAAAACAAGAATTTTTCTTTCTTACAGAAATTTGGTATTTTGGAAATAATTTACAACCAAATCGTGTGACTGCTAACCAGAAAAGTAAAATTATTGTGTCAATTTGTCCAAATCATCCAGAGTACGTAATCTTAGAGTATTGCCCTGATATTTGCAGCAAATATTACCATTGTGTATCCAAACCTGACGTCGCCCAAATTTATTTTTTGCAGCGTTCAGAACAGCAAACCTTACTTGGGTTAGATCATCCGAAATAAATATTCCGCTTCCTTTGAGCAATGATCGCTTTTGCAGTACAATTTGCTTGCTCAAGTAAGAAGCAAATTTCACCATTATCGGCCTTTCTCTGTTGCGGTCAGGCATGTTTTTGCCAATTCGATGAGCACCGATCGTGCAGAACATCGGACTCCATTAGTTGAAATTTATTAATAAACATTTCGTTAATCACGTTATGAACGTTTTCCTTTTTATTTTCTTGCACACCGTAAATTCGTAAGCAATTCCTCCTGGAGTATTGCTCCAGTTCGTCCAGTTTTTCACACACGAACTTATTATCGTTTTTCAGTTTTATCACTTTTTCCTCTAGCACTTTAAATTTTTCATTAAAATTATTGCTTATTTGAGAGCTAATGTCATTTGCGATGAGGGAAATGAAAGATTTATCCGCTAACAATGAACGAAATGTTTCTTTCACGATATCCACGAGTTCGGTCTTTTCACCACACAACACGAACACCCTATCACATAACAATTTATATGGTCTACTTGTAACTTATTGAATAAATTACTGGTGTAAACTAATGTTATCGTAAACTGGATTTAAATCACAAATAAGCAGCAGCACACGATAGCATGGACTATTCAGTATCCGCCATACTTGTTTTCCTTGGAGATTAAGTTTTCAATTTTGCCTGTGCAATTGAGCAATGTCATCATAGATAAGACAAGCCACAAGAAAAACTAATACTAATCCTGTTCCAAACCATATTTTTTGATCACACGATATTTTGCAAAATAACTTATATGCATCGAGTTTCGGTTTACTGGCGTTATACGAACGATAAGTTTCAAACTGAAACAAAATGTTAATTATTAAATAAAATCCTAATTTAAGATTCTCATTAACAAAGTTGCCAGACGATTATGGCCCTAATTAATAAAGCCGTATTCTCGAGCCTGTAAACGCTCCTATAAACGACCACTTTGAGTGATCATCTCATTCCTTCTCCCCCCCCCCCCCATTGAACCAAAAATGCATAAAAATGACATTACTTCGCCTCCACTTCTGTTACGAGCAAACAAAGGCCGCTTTCTTCGCCTTTGTTTTCGGTTCACGAGATCGCTCAATCATTTTCATTTAAGACGTTCCGGCGTTCGCTCGCTTATTGTTAGATTGGGGAGAAGGGGGTGAATGCATTTTCGCCGGCTTACTTGATTGGTTACGGTATTAAATTAGAAAGAATTACTTTTCGCTGCGTACCGCTGCCTTCCAGTAATTTCGATTCTTTTGTACGCCGAAGTAAAAATCTTGTTGAGAATTTTGAAAAACTTAGAGAAATCGAATTAGCAAAGATCGGATTTGTTTAATTTTTTTAATTTTCTTGAAGATTAAATCATAAAAGACTTAAATATCAAGTATATCCCATAGCAAAGCTGAAGGGAACATTCAGTCATTAACTTTATTGTTTTCAAGGCAAACCAACCGTGTTGTAATAAAATATTCAAAATTTAAGACCCTTGCGAATAACTTTACAAAAGTAGATATAATGAAAACGTCCAATTTATTCGGACGAGTTAAAGCTTCATTCAGAATCCTGCAAAGTTTACGAGAATTGAATTGGCAAAGATGAGACACTTTTAACCCGCTTTTCACTACACAGTCGAAAGCTATTGACGCTAGAATTTGTTCTATTTTGCTTGTTATCTTCAATACCGTTTTCAATTCTCTCTCTACCGACAAAGTTTCGCGATATTTCAGGACGAAACTAAAAGTTCACGCACGTACAAGCGTAGTCATAACCTTTATTGTTGAAAACGCAAACCAAGCGAGTAATGAAACGTTTTATCGTCGCATAATTTCTAATTCCAATTACAATTTCTAATTGCCATGGAGGTTATTGCACGTTTATATTTATATCAGCGTCTCCCACGTATACCTACACACACACACAAAGCCTGTCCGGTATAAATCCAACCGGTTCCCGCGGAAACCAACCCGTCCTACCAACTTCTTCTCACAGTTTTAATTGAGTACATATCCTGTGTTTGTCTTAACACCGACTGACTATGCCCGGAGGAAATTAATGGAAGCAATGCGCTCATCTTTCTGGAGATAATCGAGCTCGTCGATGATCGCAAATTCCTTTTTCCTGAACGCTCATCTTTTCTAGGATGCGTGTGCAGACGGCGAATTCGTTTAATTGGATTCCCCGTTCGCAATTAAGCGGCCATTTGTTTGCCGGTTTCAGGACTGCATGTGCACCGAGTACCTGGGGTAATCAAGTTGTAAATTTAGAGTTCGTTAAGCTGATTATGTAAACTTTCTTAACTTCCTACAATTAAGTGTATACGTTTCCGTTTAGCTAGAGAGTTAGTTTGCGTTCGCTTTATTAGCTGCATTCACGGTAATTTTATTGAGTTCTAAAATCGTTCATTCCGCTTAAACAAGGATTAGGAATTTCCTTCCGTTCAGTATTACCAGATGAACATAATTATAACACCAGGGGATTTTTCTTTCGAATTATTGTCGCCATTAATTCAATTTTCGTTCTAATTGGACTCTTATAATGTAAACAAGAAGACAATAAGATCTTGCAAAGTCGAGGACAACACAAAACGAAACTAATTTATTGCACGCTTAGATCCACCGACGGATTGCGCTCGCAATGTTAATTAATTAATTAAAGTTTCAGTGGCGCCGTTTTAAAAATCCGCCGCACCTGGCGATGTCGCTGCTATCGGTCACCCTTAATTAACGGACCTTATTAACCGCATCCGTCGCGCCGCACCGCGCCGCCGGTGGCGCTGATTCGCCAATTATTTGTTTTAATTAAAACGCGATATTGAATTTTTAATGCGCGTAGTATTTCATGCAATCAGCGACGGGAAAAAATGTTTCATATGCATTCGGATCGCGTTTAATGTATATGAGCGTGGACTCGGGTGCGGTGGAGGCCGGCGGGGGGTGGAGGAGGAGATGCATTTGCAAATAAGCTCAGCGCAAATTCGTAATTTTCCTGCGTTTACGTTCGGCCAATGTTGTGTGTACATTTTCAGATTGGAAATTCGCATGGTGAACCATATTTCACAAAAATGTCAGCCCTGCTCGGGAGGGTTAAGTGAAGAAAAGGTCAAGGAAGGGGGGAGGGCTTACACTATGAATCGTCTTTCAACTGGCTGTCCATAAAGGGGTGTATGATATCGAAGTCAAGCGACGGCATCATAAATCACGTTAATCTCGGTTTCTGTCAAACTTGGTTATCAAGTTGCATTCGTTTTACTCGCCTTTTATAAATTACTTATATGCAAAAATATCTGGGGACGCTCAAATATGGGATAATTATTACTCACTATAAAATTGTAAATAACATAATGTTGCGAGTCGATTTGGATTGCAACGGAACCCTCGAGCAACATCTAGAAGTCATTGAGACATTTTTTAATTACTTCAACATTTTTCTGCTCAAACGAAAAGCATAGTGATAATCTCAAATAGATTTTAATGTACGAGAAGTCGAAATTAGTTTGTACTTCAATAAAATAAAATTTATAAAGTTGAAACTTCGTAGTCTTTAGGGATTATCAATTTTTCATTTCGTCTCTTCCTTCAAAACCGGGTGCATTCTTCGATAGGTCCCCGAAATATTTCCAATCTCGTGCTCAATCCGGCGAAATAAATAAGTCGACAAAGGACCGAAATTTCGTACGATCTCAATAAGAGACCCGCACTTACAAATATTACACTTAGCCCTTACGACGCGAGGGTTCGAATTGTATTATGCATATTCCACACGAGCGTTCTTCCGCGAATAATAAAAAGGAGGAGTTATTTATGAGGAAAAGTAAAACAAAATTTAAAATTTCGTCCAGGATAAATTACTCGGTCGCGAGGACGAGGCTTCCAGCTGACAGAACTGACCAATCAAGTGGCCGGAAGTGCGATGACAGCGCCCCCGGCGTCCGCTACTTAACCCCCGCTCCTCTTCGGATTATTACATCCCTTTCGAGTGACTTTGGAAGTCGACCCACGACTTACTATATTTGTCAACTAGATGTGACTAAAAAGCAAATGAAAATCCTGGAAATTGTTTTCGTTTCTGAATGCAGGGACGACGCGCGACGGGGCGTTTCAATTTAGAAACCCCCCCGTTTTTTATGTACGCAATTTAATGTTAATGATATTTGGGATTTACGGGAAGCAACATCATTAGAGCACCTAATCTAAGTCTGGAAAGTTTTTCCACGTGAAATTAGTTTCCGATACTGCTGACGATTTTTAATACCGAACGGAATATTTCTCATTTCCGCCTGCGATACAAATATCAAACGGAAAATATGTGACACGTCTGGGGTCGTAATTTCACCACCCTGCGTGTTGGGGTTGCAAATATCGATCCGGTACTTCCACCATTTTTTATAATTTTGTCCATTTCTTTTTCCAATTAAAAGCAGAAGACCGATTCCATATTTTCTATTGTAAAAAAGACAAGGAGGGCAAAATAGAATGAGTAATTGAAGTAAAATAAATAAAATCTCTACCCCCAACTGACCTCGCTCTCTCTCACACAAAACAAGGTAAACATATTAAAATTTCTGTACGGAAAATTAAATCACGTTCAATTAACTCGTCGACACCAAAATCAAGTCCATTGTAGCCAGCGTACACGCGAATAGAGAAAGAGAGAGAGGAGCACACACACACATACACATAAAATTTTATTAATTTACGCTGTTGCTGGGTGTTACACTCAGTCGGATTGAAACGGTCCGTAATGAAAATGTTCCAATTATTTTCAATCCGTATAATGAGTTGAATGGCAGTCGACGCGGCGGACCCCGGTCGTTATTTTCTCTTTCGGAGATCGTTAAACGGCCCTCAATTAGCAAATTGTTTATTTATTCGACGCGCTTCGATTTTGGCCTGGAAATTAAATTAATCGGCTGTTGACTGCGGGTAAATACTTTTTTTTCTCTTGTTGGAGGACGAAATAAATTATTTGTGGCTTTATAATTTATGGATTTATAATTAATATTCTACAGAAATATCCAGAGAAAAACCCGCCAATTCTGAAGAAAACTCAGAATCAAAAGGTACCAGTTCAATCAAGAATGAATACAGAAGCACGACGATAAATTAAAATTTAATCGACGGCGACACGGCGACATCTAACGGCACCCATAGTGAACTTTCAAATTCAAAAATAATAATTTTTCTTAAATAAATCTCTTTGAATCTGTGATTTATTTAAATATGGAAAGCACAGTTTTAAAAAAGAAAATTTTCAAAAGTCTCTAACAAAATACAACAAACAGAAAGTCAAGGAAAAGACAATCCTCTTTTAAATAGAAATTATCAAGAAAATTTTAATGAGTCAGAACATTTACTAGTTGATTATTTCAAGGGGAACTTATAATTACGTACACATACTTTAGTGACACGTAAAATTTACTGAAGTTTTATAAAGCAAAAGCAACTAACTATCTTAACCTTCTTTATGTGGTATTCGCGATTGCAGGGAGAGAGAAATTTTATGTAAAACTCATGCAATTTTAATCAGCTAAAGGCGTTCGGATTCAATTTCCTGTTGGCGAACAATTAAACAATGCAAGCGAGTAGCATCATGAATATTTATCGAAGATTTCCTTTGTAGCTCGCAATTATCTTTAACTCCGAGATTAATTTATTTAAACCCGCGTTTTCTTTTTCGCTTCCAGCCAGCTCCTGCAGCTGCTTTAGTATCCGGCGACCCGACCGAAATTTTAATCCAGGAAATTCTTAGACAAATTAACAGTTCCTTAAGAAACGCGGAAACTTTAATTTCGAAACGTCTACTAAAATAAATCTATTTATTTAACTATTTCGTTTTCACGATAAAGTTTAGAGTAAAATAAATGAGAGCCTCAAACAAGGGACTAGAATGTCCATCTCTTTACAGCCTATACTATGTTCCCTCTTTCAAACACTGACCTGTATAATACACATAAAGTACTATAGTTTGTAAGCTCTAATTTTAACCTTTCAAGAATTCACCTTCACAACAAAGACTTATTTTGTCACACAATGGGGCGCATGTCATTGACAATAACATTAAGAAATAACACGGCGTGTCGTACTTTTACGCCGATAGGTAAGAGACGGACGGTTCTATTTTCTCACGCTCACTCGTCCTTGAACGACTGTGTGCTATCTCTCCAACTTTCCATTGGTCGATGGCTCGCGACACCGGCACGAAAACAGATATGGAGAAACCAAACCCGACCTGCTTCATTAGAAGGCGACGTGTTTATTTATAGATGCGGGATTACAGAACCGTTTCGAAGGTTTCATTCGCCTGAATTATACAGTTTAATAAAGCCTCATAGCTTTTCAAATCGATACCTCAACGCCGGATAATAATCCTAAATTACAGGACGAGGAAGATGAATGCTCCAAATCGTTTAAGTTGTTACAAAAATGGTTATTATTCCGCAAGATATAATTTATTATTCTATTTTGTGTCTAAGCTCTGTGGTCCTGAGAAAAGCTCAAATTTCGATTATTTATCGATAATGCATATACAACCAAAGTTAATGGATTCGTTGTATCTTAAACTTAAGAAAACAAAGAAATTCTCATCAAGACGCTTCGAACATAAATGTGCAACACAGTGCAACTCAACGAAACAAGGTCCAAGAACTTTTCCACTTCTCTCTTCGCTTTTGATTTCGATGTAAACGCGGTATTGCTTCCTTTTATAAAATCGAAAAAGTGCTTTTTTGTAGATCCTTAGTTAACTGTAATGAATTTGAAACTCAACGGTATTTAAAATTGTTGTAACTGATTTTCAGTATGGACCTGGACAACCGGAAACTAATTTTTAATGCTTAAATAAAAAAAGGGTTTTTTTGATGCTTTTTGGAGTGCTACATTTTGTGATTGACTTTTGTGCATAAATCCGTCCGTCCGCATTGTTTGGCACGAATTTAAATCAAACGCTCACAAAGGGATTAAACTACGCAAATGTAAATTAAAACGTTATAAAACAAATCGGCGCACAGCTTTTTCGTCCGGCCATTGTTTAGCGGAAATCACGTCATTATTGTTGACAAATTGCAACGCGACAAACCATTTCCCGGCCGTTCGAAGCTCGTTCGATTTCGCGCCGGATTATTCCGAACATCTAACTCGGATTAAATGCCGCACGCAACTTGTGTTAATTAAAACAACCGAAGCTACCGATATCTGGTCATAATTAGCGGCTTTGAGGAGGACCGGGTCTTACTAATGGAGGCGGTCGAATGACCTATGGCCCTAATGACCTGGTCGCGGTCTTTCGCTTGATTCCATGCCATTGTGACGAAGCTATTGCGATGCTGCTGACTGGACGTTACTCTCTCTCTCTCTCTCGGCCTGCATTTCATCGTTAATTGCGAGGCTATGTCAGTATGGCAGGCGATAATAAATCCCGCAATCCATTGACTGCCGACCATTCAATAATTCCACCGCATTATCGGATTGTTAACTCTCGAACTGGGGTCGAATACGTTCGGCTTGATCAAAAATTTACTGAACCGTTACGACTATAAACCATGAAATACAGTTATACATTAGTACAAATAATTTTGTACCATACGATACAATGAAACTTAAAAAATTGTACTAATTAGTATTAAATGAATTTAATCGCATATACGAGTATGATGGAAGAAAGGTTCCACCTTGTGTATTAGTATGAAATAATTCTTTAGCAACAGTAAAAGCTTTTTTTGACTGAAATCTTTTGCCGTTAATGTTCTTTTTTGAAGTAATTAATTTCTAATCTAATGCAGTCGTAATCACGTCGGTATCTATGCAAAATGTAAAAAGGCAAGGAAGATTTACGTTTCCAACAACCCCGTTTTATAATCTGCAAAATGCGGTCGAAGCTTTTCCATTTCCTCCGCGCATGCAGAGGTGGATTTTTTCCCCGTTTTGCATATGCGAATCCGGTATGTGATGCATCACAATGCATAATGCATTAGAAATTAGATGACATTTGTCATATCTGCATACGTACGTACGTCTGTTGCTAAAGATATATGACGCGCAAGTTGTAATTTCAACGTCGCACTTCCGCGGAGGTATTCATCATATCTTTTCCCTCCGGCTCCTCGTCACTTACTTGCGGAGTGCAATCTGAAATCGACCTTTAATTGAAAAACTCCCCCGTTCCTCTTAAAACCGCTTTAAATTTATGAAAGGCGCGGGTATTACTAGCACCTTTTCTAGGAGATATTTCAGCGCGGCGTTTTCGCC
Source organism: Dorcus parallelipipedus (assembly GCA_958336345.1). Classification (NCBI taxonomy): domain Eukaryota; kingdom Metazoa; phylum Arthropoda; class Insecta; order Coleoptera; family Lucanidae; genus Dorcus; species Dorcus parallelipipedus. The sequence continues at coordinate 18,397,306 of OY284480.1, read as the reverse complement.
TTTTTGTCTTTATTTCGGGCCTTGTTTCCAATTTCCATGTCTATTTCCTAAGAGGAAAGTATTCTCGCCAAGTATTTATTTAGATTTCTCGGCGGGACGCGCAAAAAATAAATAATAAATGCGGGACGTTCTATCCATCCAGTGTAACGCGGGGGCTCTCTATACAAATATAAAATATTGCGCGGCCGTAAAGGGAAGCCGCTGCATTTTTCATGCGATATTCTCGCTTCGAATAAATTACTCTATACGGTCGGGATGTACGTATTTAAAAATACCGGAATTAAAAATCGATTTTTCATATACGCGGATTTTCTGTGATTCGCAGGGAAACAAGACAAAAAACGAATGAAATTAGAATTTGATATTTTTGAAGTCACTGTACGTTTTTTTCTATCACGAAACTGAATATACATATCTAATTTTTCAGAATAATAAAGTTTCACAGGCGTCTGGTCTCCATCGAATAACTTTCAGCAATTATACGAAACGTCTGTTTTAATTTCTTGAACATCCTCGTTCCAAAACTCTCTAGTCCCTGCATTACACAAACACACACTCAAATAAACACACGTCCACATTAACAAGCAGCGGATCCATTATATAAATGACGCAGTAGGTGGAAGCTTTATCGCAGCTCTCGGAAATTAACCGAATGAAATACGGTAAAACAAATCCCAAGAAATAACTGCCATAATAGACCGCGGGAGCCGGCGAAATATTTCGGAGATGATTTGGTTTATCTCCAGAGGATGTACTCCGCGAGGCGAACAACACGGGAGAACACGTAATTCTCCGTAATTTTGTTTTATATGGAAACAAGTGTGATATTGTGCCGGCGTCTCGTATTTATGACACCCTCCATTCCTTCTGCCACCACTGAAAGCTGATAAATTAACGAGGAACACTCTGCTCTTTCCCTCTTTTTCATCGACTGTTACAGCAAAATGTTTTTGTTTTCTTTTTATAATATAATTGCGAACATTACATATTGAAACCGAAATTCGTAAAATCAATTCATCTCTTACCCCCTCAACAACTGATGTCACGAAACTTTATCATCAGCGGGGTGTTTTTAGTAAAACAATTTAAAAAACCCATATGTACATGCGCCCTTGTCGAATGTGATTCGTTAATTGCCAGATTTGCATGCGAAATGTCCACATGTATCAAAACGACGCGGAATAATGACGATAGAATAACGAGTTAGCCTGGAAACGCGTCTGCATATCAATTACGGGGACACATGTATATGTTGGCCGGACGTGTCTCCTTAATTGAAATTCGCCAGAGCGCCGTTCGCTTTCTGATTAAAAAGCCTAATTAGTAAGTCGACTTATTTACGTCGTCCTCATACTATTCGCTGCTAATTGCTGCATGTTTTGTTGTTCCTCCGGAGAGTGCAATTAATTTATACCGTGAAGTCGTCGTGAATGCATCGGTACGATTAATCAGATTCTCGTTTTAGAATAAAATTTGCTAATTGATTCAATCTTTAATTCAAAATATTATGTAGTGGAGAGTCCTCAACAAAATTAAGCTTCGCAAGCTCTGTAGAGCTTTAATTTCTGTACATCCTGTAAAATATATGTATGCCATGATTTATACGTGCGCGTATCGTATACTAACATATATGAATAATATTCTAATGTAAACAATCCTGTACAATTCATCATACAAATAACTGCAAACAAGTCGATGTTGAAGGATTTATGTTCCACTCCAGTAAAAGCCGATCAATAAATTGCAGCACTATTAATTAAGCGAGAGCGGTTTAATTAACTGGAAAATGCAAGGAAAAAAATAACTCCGCGTCTTTCTCTCTCGGTTCGCCTGGAAAATGGAAACAGCGCCCGCTAATTATCCTCTAATTTAATTTTATGCTAAACACACGTATTGTTCTTGTGTGCGCGATTAAAGCGTAGAATTATGAGCGGCGTAGTTGTATAATTTCGCGTTTTATGGCGGCGGTATTTTATGGCCCTCGTGTTACATGCAGATCTCGTATAATTAAGCAAATAATCGGATTCAATTACACGTATGCGGAACGTGCCCTGGTACCTGTTGTTCACGTAACGACCTTACCGTGGATGGACAGCTAGATGATAACTCAATCAATAATGGTTAACGTAAAATAAATTATCAGATTCATTTATGAATAAGTCCATAGATAACTCAAAAAATTTGAGATCAGCTCAGAAAAGCTTCATTTGATTGCTCATTTTTTATACAGAGTGAACAAAGTCCTGGTGGGAAGAAGGTACAGACGCAAGTGCTTCATGTGTCTTCTATTTAGACACTAAAATACTCGTATATGTATAACACGTATAGAACTTGATGGTTCATAGTTCGTTTTATCGAAACATCTAAAACAATTCCTATTAGCTTAGACATGTTTGAGTCAGAGCAAATTCTGATATGTAAGGAATCCGATTGGCAATACGATTTAAAGCGGAAGTTTTATTTCTTATTTAGATCGAATCTAAGAAATTTCATTTCAGTGAATCACAAACAATACCCACAATTCACCTTAAGCCGTGCTTAATGGACTGTTGAGAGTGTACACGCAACATCCAATTAAAAGTTCCGTTTATAGAAAACGCCATTATTCCAACTTACTAATGTACAATGCATGCATCGGCCTGCAAATGCATTACTTATCCTTTGTTATTAAGGAATACGTCGATCAGGACTTTATCACCGTGTCATATCTCTGCCGTTCCGTTTCAAAGTCGTGACTTCTGAGAGTGAACTTTAAGTTAACAGTCTCATGGCGAAATTATTCATGTTTTCTGCTCTGTATAGTCACCGCACACAATTGCCTATGTATATAATAATCACTTGTGTACACCATGTTGTCATTGAAATGGCCCCGGTCACGCATGGTCACGTGAAAGATTTTCAGAAGGTCGGCTCAGTTCTGCCGCAAATTGCAGAGTTAAATCATTTTTATCAAAACCACTAATAATTTATTACCTACTCTTTTTGCTTTGCGTTCAAACTCAAAAGCAATTATGTCCGTTCGTTTAACTTTAGAATGTACTATGGCGATTCTGTTAATCTTAATCACCGCATGTAAGTAGTTGCTGTCGTGATATATCTTTTTAAGTAATCTGTGCTTTGCTTTTTTAGGTAAACCAGATGATTCTGTTGACATTCTATTTTACAATCGCGAGCACGCAAACCAACCCGTCGACTTGCAAACTGCAAATTGGAGCGCGTTGACCGTGGACGTTACAAAGCCGTTCAAGATAATTTGTCACGGTTGGTTAATTAATGGCACGGTCACGTGGTATCCCCCAATTATCGAAGCTTACTTAGACCTGGATTATAACGTGATTGCCCTAAACTGGTCCAATTTTTCCGCCGGTTTTGATCCGGGGGCGGTCAGAAACGTGATTTTAGTTACGAATATGTTCTCAGATGTTCTGATCAATTTCTACAAGCGACTCAAATTTTCACCGCATTTGATGCATTTTATAGGACATTCTATTGGTGTGCACGTAACGAGTTGCATCGGTGAGTATACATTAAGTGGATAAATAAAACTAACTAAATTTATAGCCTTTGATCTGATGCAATTAAATCAATGGGCAGACAAAGACATAAAACAGAGCCTTCCAAGTTGCTGCTGCTGGGATAAGAGGATACTCTCGTAAAATGCTGGCAAGTGAGAAATAAAAACGTAGCGCATCAAATTGGTGATGCAGAACGTGTGAGCTCCAAGATTTTTGAAACTCTCTACTCTTAGATAGAAACGCGGACCTCTGCAAAAATAAAACAGCAATGAAGGACTGATTTCAAATAGCTATTTAAATTATTACCCAATTATTCTAAAAGGATTCACGTGATCCACTTCTTATTGAGATGGGGGCAAAAATGAAATGGCTTCTGAACCAAAGTCAATTTCACACAAAAAATAAAAACATTCAACCTCGTCAGAGCCATGGCTCGATACCTGCTTAATTATTACTATTAAAAATTAATTAAATGAGTTCTTTTTGACATTTCCCTTGACCAAATCTTCCATCTACTTTTTATTCTAGCAAAAAAGCTGCAAAGAACTGTAGGTATACTGGTTGGACGTATAACTGGTCTAGATCCTGCCTGGTTTTTCTTAAATTTTAATTTATCACATATCGCTTTGGACAAGACAGATGCTAAATTTATCGATGTGATTCATACAAACGCAGGCCAGCTCGGTTCAATCCAGCAGCTTGGAGACATTGACTTCTGGGTGAACGGCGGTAGCATACAGTCCGTCACCTGCACAATAGACGCCATTGCAACAAATACAACCATGTTGGGTGAGCAATCAAAGTAAAATCAACTGTAATGATTTTCTTTTGCCGGTTTTTCAGCTATCTGCAGTCACAATATCGCCACAGATTATTACATTGCCAGTATAACATGCAATGGATTCGTCGCTCGTAAATGCTCCAATTACTTCAGCTTCACATTTGGGAAGTGTGGAAATTCCAAGGCTGTAATGGGTGAAAATGTCGATCAGAGTTTACGAGGCAATTACTTTTTGAATACCAATGGTGAGAGTCCGTATGCCCAAGAACCTTGTTAGTGCCTCGTCAATACTTATAATTAATGCCAAAACTATGTTATTCTAACAATAAAATAAAATATTAAATATTTAGTTTCATTTTGTTTAATATTATAGACATTTAAGTAATGGCATCTTTCGATCGCTTGCAGTGGAATTCTCGGGCTACGGTTCTGCTGATGAAGGCCCAACTAGGCCTGAAACAGCTGTACAGAGCCTGCTCGGGGAATCCGCTGCAATCAAAACCGATTTGCACAAAAAAATTTTAATATTATAATTTAAAACTTGATAGGAAGAAAACTTAATTCGTGTAACATTGAGAACACATTGAGAACACATTGAATAACAAAGAGATTAACTATTAAGGAATAAAATTGTTTATAATTTTTATGCTTACATTATAGCTATAGTTGTATTACCTATAATAAGAAATTATTGCCAATTATTTCTTGTTTCTTATCTCGTGTTTTGGAAGACAAAATTTCCAGACGCTTTACATAGTTTCAAATTGTTGGTTGCAATTAAGATACCAAACTGCATTATCTGCTGGTACGCTGTCTATCAATAACCATAACAAAGCAGATTTTACAGTAACTTCTATTATAAATAGCGAAAAGCTATTACGTATCCAAGTTTCACGTTTTACTTGCGTAGCTCAACTATTCTGACCGATTTCAGGTAAGAAACTATTTTGTATTTTGTATTTGCATTTTAGAATCTCACACTGGCGTTCGTTCATAATACACACATTAATTATTTACAACAACAAAATTCAATACATGGAATTAATCCAACGTGAAATGAATCTGCGACTAATTAACCCTAATCGGTTTATGTAGATGAGTACCAACATGGTATGTATTTCGGATTTAACATAACTCGGTTATCCAATTTAAATACCTTCATTGCGGGAGGGGAAAGGGCACCAGTAAAAAAAGTCGAGCAATTACAGACACGTACACAAAAAGCGAAAACCCTACTTCCGGCACGCCATCTATTTTTAAATATCGTATGACTTCTGCAATACAATACAATGTCGTAACAAACCGTGTTTAAAAAATCCCCATAACATGCAGAAGAATACATTTGTCATTTTTTGTCCAAATTCGGCGGTATATAACCAACCAAAAAATCGTTACCTTTCAGTAGACTTCTGTCACCGAGTAAGAAGAATACAACCAGCCATGTTTATCGCTAAAGCGCTTTTAATTTGCTTCGTATCGAATGCATGTAAGTAACTTGCCTCACAATATTGGTTTCATTGCAACGGTAAAATACCTTTTTTTTTAATTGCAGATGGAGATCTTGTGGATCAATCCAATTTGGACATTCTCTTGTACACTCCAGACAACCCTGATGTACCGATTCCTCTGCAATCAATAGACCTCAACCAGATTAACATTACTAGAAGCAAGCAAGTGAAAATTATAATGCACGGTTGGAACGATAATGCCAATTCTGCATGGGTAGCCAATATAAAGAATGCCTACATTCAGCAAGGTCATACTGTAATCTTCTTTGATTGGTCATACTACTCAACGGATCTGCTTTACTGGCCAGTCGTACCTTTCGTTGAAAGTGTAGGAGATATCATCGGTGATCTAGTAGTGAACATAATAAACATTTTGGGAGTTAAATTATCACTCGTGGAATGCATCGGACATTCTCTTGGTGCTCATGGATGTGGATATGCTGGTAAGTTTTTTGGTATTTCTGAAACTGCAGTTGAAAGAATTGGAATTTAGGAAAATACATAAATCGAAACATGAGCCAAAAAATCGGCAACATAACCGGGCTTGATCCCGCCGGTCCTGGCTATGAACTTGCAAGTGCGTCATCACGTCTCGACGTAAGCGATGCAAACATCGTCAAGGTCATACACACTAATGCAGGAGGAGAAGGCATTACTCAAACGATTGGAAAAGTCGACTTTTTCCCAAATGGAGGAAGTCTGCAACCGAACTGTTTAGCGGCCGACAGTAGGTCTCCATGACACTGGCGTTTATTCCAATGTTACAGAATTTCTTCCTTACAGCAAACTGTAGTCACTATGCATCAGTGACCTACTGGATTAACGGAATCAACAGCAATCAGTACGTAGGCACTCAATGCAGCTCATATATGACCTACACGCTTGGACTTTGCAGTGGTAAACCCACCGCGATTATGGGTGAAGGTACAGACGCCAGTGCCTCAGGTGTCTTCTACTTAAAGATTTAATGATTTGAACTATTATCTGTTGAAATACCTATACATATTTACACGGCACGTCTAAATATATTATGCTGCAATTTACAGTTTTGTTTTGTTTTACTGAAATACGTTTACTAACACTATCGGATAAAAGTAGGGCAACACTTTGAAAAAAAGTATATTTTTTAATTTAGTAAATTCCTGAGTTTAGTTTTCTGTGTCACTATGTTATATTTTTGAACATCATAGTGTGCTGTTGTCACCAACGACAATTAACTGTCTATAACCTTTAAACAAAGAAAATTATGCATCCGTAAATTTGAAGATACACAAGGACTTAAATCAGATGGTAATAAATGTCTTTTCAAAAGGTAAAATGTAGGTGGATATTTTGCATCAGTTTATACAAGGAAACCACAATCTCGATGAATAGACGGATCAAAAGAACTTGATTGGAGATTCCGATGAGCGGGCACTTTTCGGGGTTTTGAAAAAATTCTCAAAACGATCCTCGGAAGTTTGAATCGCGAGCTATGGCAGAAATTCCAGAAATAATTTTTTCTGCAAGAAAGGCGATTAGTAGAAGCAAAACTATTTAGCAGACGCCTGGCTAATTAAACCCCCGTAGAAAATCTATAAGAAGTATGTCCATGCGACATATTTACAAATAAAGTCACTTATTGATAAAATCAATTAGGTATGGACAAACCTCCAGAACAATATTCTTCAAAACTTCATTGCTGCTATGTTGCGACGTTGTCAAAAAATTATAAAAATAACGGATACGCTATAAATTATTAATTATATGTTATTTTTCTGTCATTTTGTTTTTGTTAGATAATATAACTTCATTTTCCAATGTTGCTCTAATTTCGTCGTACGTATTGTAACGTTTTTATAAAAAAGTATAAACTAAAAAAACATTCGGTTTAAATAAAAGAATATTCAGTAACTAGTTGCACAAAAAAATATTTATCTTAAAGACTATTGAATAAACACTAACACTACCTATAACTAATAATTTATATCGCTAAATAATTCGCATATGTCGCACAATATTTACTTAATTGTACCAATAGAAAAGGCAGTCTTTTCTCGATCTTGAGGTGCTAATTCCACTTGCCAGTATGCACTCTTCAAATCCAGTATTGAGAAAACCTTAGACCCGGACAAAGTATCCAAAGTATCGTCAATACGGGGTAAAGGACAGCTGTCCTTCTTATTGACATTATGAAGTTGTCGATAATCCACACAGAACCGGATGGAATCGTCTTTCTTTCTCACTAATACTACCGATGATGTCCATGGGCTATTCGATGGCGCGATCACGTGGTCCTTCTCCATTTCTCTGATGATTCGTTCGTTCGGCTTCATCGCGTTTTGACAACGTTATGGCGGATTTCACAAACGTTACTTAAATTTAATCATCCGCTAAAAGTAAACGTTGCCATGGTTACATGTGTTGAAGGTATAGGAATGATTATTCTTAATCAATTATTAAAGTTAAGTGACGTTTGTGAAACCCAGCGTTAGTCTCCTAGGGTTTTGACGTATCGGTTTCTCGTTGCCTGAATCTATTTTATGTTGGATCACATCAGTTCTCTTTTTACATCCATTCTCTATTTCGAAAAGGTCTCGATAGCGAGAGATAAGATTCTTCGGTGCTGCCTCCTGTTCTTGCGTCAGGTTTTGTGCAGGTGACTTCCAACAGTTTTTTTGGTCACTTGGGTCTTGTCGTCTCCGCTTTGGATTCGTGGGAGATAGAAGATTCCATCGTACGGCTCCCCAAGGTTGTACCTTTCTTAATGTTGACGGGAAAAGAATTTGCATTTATTATGCGAACTAGCACTGTCTCCTTTGCCTTCAACATCTTTCCGACTAGAATTCCACGTGCAAGCTTTTGGTCGTCGTTGCTTGGTTCATCAGTACTACTTCTCCTTCCTGGAAGGCACCATCTAAATTTACATTTACTTTAGTTCGGCTAAGTAACACAGTGTTTTCAGAAAGAAGAATACGCGCAGCTACATCTTCTCCCCTTAAATCTAATTGGAATTCATGGGTGCTCATGATATCCATTCCAAGGATGGTTCCATCTTGTATTTCTGCTACCAAAACACGATTTCTAAAGGTTGTCTGGCTGCTTTACCGGTTACGGTGCTAAGTTTCCAATTGGTCAGTTTCGGGCATCTCGGTGGTCTGATGACGTCGGATCTTAAAATAGTTTTGGTTGCACCCGTATCCAATAGCAGGGTGTGAAGGCTGCCCTCAATGGTGGCTTCTACAAAAACACTATTAGTTATTCCTCGTAGAGATGCTACACATGGTTTTCTTTGGGGGCTTTTAAGCACGGGTCGACGTTTGCCCCTTCGCATCGACCCAACTTAGTTTTCCTGAATATTTCTTCTTGGAGGATCTTACCGTGGTTTAGGGCATCGACTATGGATGTGCCCTACCTCTTGGCAGTTCTAACATACTAGTTGTCTTTTTTTTCTTCGTAAGTAGTTCTTTATAGCGTTTTAGTATGTCCTGAACGGATTCCTTGTCCTCTTCCTCCAGATTACCTGTTGCAGCGTGTACTCGCCCTTGGGTCTTCGAAGCTTGTTTCGCTGACTCGTATTCCAACGCGTATGTCAACGCATCCGTCGACGTCTTAAGATGAGCCATTCTCAAAGCCTGTTGAGTTTCAGAGTTTCGAATTCCATCAATAAATGTGCGCATTACCAAGCACTGACGGAAGTCATCAGGAGCCGCAGGGTATGCGAGACGTACCAAGGGAGCTATGTCAGCTTCATATTCTTGTAGATTTTCTCCAGGTTTTGGCAAACGGTTCCTCAATTGAGCATGATACACTACACTCAGATGGGCTTGCCCAAAGCGTATCTCAAGCCTGTTCACCAATTTACAGAAGTCTTCCTGCTCATCTAATTGCATAGTTTGTAATACATCAATAGCATCCTCTTAAAGCTGAAATTAGCGACGTGGCTTTCTCACTATTCGTCCACCCATTCGCTCTTGCCGCTGCTTCGAATTGTCTTTCAAATTTCCAAGATTGTCTTTCAAATTTCCGGATTGTTCTCGAAATTTATCTTCTAGGGTATTCGACTGTTTTATTAATTTGTTTTCAAGCTTCCCTTCTAAGTCTTTCAAGTTTCCAGATTGTTCCAGACCTAGAGTCTAAATCGTCTTTCAAATTTCCAGATTGTTCGTGTAATTTAGTTTCCAAATTTCCAAACTGTTCTCGTAATTTATCCTCTAATGTTTTACTTAAACCTCCAGGACCTCCCGAGAATTCAAAAAGAAGGGCTTCCGGATCCTCCCCTGCTTCTAGTAATGCTTAATGTAGTCTCTGTTGCAAAACTGATTTCGTTCCAGAAACTTGTAATTCGCATTCTTCTAATTCATTTTTAAGTTCACTGAGTTAACGTAACTCGTTTTGTTGCCATCGTTTATTAATTTATTTAATAACTGGTTTGAATTTACTTTTATTTTAAATTTATTTAAAGGCAAACCACACAATAGACACCAATTGTAATGTTTTCATTAAAAAGTATAACCTGAAAAGACATTAGGTTTAATTAAAAGAATATTCAATAACGAGTTGCACAAAAACAACTCAAGATTATAATGTTAATCTTAAAGCCTATTAAATAATCACTAACACTGCCTATAACTAATTTATATCGCTAAATAATTTATGTCGCACAATATTTATTCATTTATACGGCGTTAGCCTTTTTCGCAGAAAATTGTGACTGACTCCAACGTTCGACGGAACGAGTTTTGATCTCTCCGTAGACTTTCTAGAATCCTCGTCGCTCTTACGATTTCCTTACAGTATTTTTGCTAATTTTATTTAATTCCAAACTTTTTAGAACTGAATCGTATCTGAATAGCTTCAAAATTTTATTATATAACGTTGAAATTATTACAATTCAAAATCAACTGCATCAGTCAATACAATGTTTCGTAAATCGGAGAAGAAACGATTCTGTTGTATTTGCATCATTTAAAATCTCATATTGGAGTCCGTTCATAACACACAACAAAAACCAACACATCGAATTAATCCAACGTGACATTTCGTTGAAGATTCATTAATCTACCACTAATTAACCCTAACTGGTTTATGGTTTATGAAGATGTATTACCTACAATGAGAAATTATTGCTAATTATTTTTTGTTTCTTATCTCCGCTCGGCAAAACAAAATTTCCAGACGCTTTACATAGTTTCAAATTGTGGTTTGCAATTAAGACACCAGACTGCAAAAGCGAAACGCTATTAAGTATCCAAGTTTTACGTTTTACTTGTGTAGCTCAACTATTCTGATCTATTTCAGGTAAGAAGCTATTTTCTCTAATATCTCACATTCCCGTACGTTTATAAACACACATTAATTATTAAATGAATCCAACGTGAAATGAATCTGCGTCTAATTAAACCTAATTGGTTTATGAAGATGAATACCACTATGTATATATTTCGGATTTAACATAAAAATCGTGCTATTACAGACACGTGCACAAAAATCCGGCACACTATCTATTTTTAAATATCGTATGATTTCTGCGTTACAATGTCCTAACAAACCGTGTGCAAAAAAAAAACAAAAATTGCGTGCGGAAAATTACATTTGTGATTTCTTTGTCCAGAATCCGCGGTATATATACCAACCAAAATCGTTACTTTCCAGTAGACTTCTATCTCCAAGCAAGAAGAATACGGCCAGTAATGTTTTCCGTTTCTGCGCTTTTAATTTGCTTCATATCGAAGGCATGTTGCTTAACCATATTGGTTTTATTGTAACGGCAAAATACCTTGTTTTTAGTTGCAGATATAGATATTGTGAGAGAATCCAATTTGAAAATTTTCTTGTACACCCCAGACAACACTGAGGTACCGATTCCTCTGCAATCAATAGATCTCAGCCAGATTAACGTTACTATAGATAAACAAGTGAAAATCATAATGCACGGTTGGAACGATGACGTCAATTCTTTATGGGTAGCCAATATGAAGAACGCCTACATACAGCAAGGTCAAACTGTAATCTTCATTGTTTGGTCATACTACTCAACGAATTTGGTTTACTGGCTAGTCATAGATTTCGTTCCAAGTGTAGGAAATATCATCGGTGGTCTGGTGGTGAACTTGCTAAATATTTTTGGTATTGAATTATCACGCGTGGAATGCATCGGGCATTCTATGGGTGCTCATGAATGTGGATTTGCTGGTAAGGAGAAGAAGGTATTGTTCGAACGATTGGAAAATTAGGCTTTTTCCCAAATGGAGGGATTGTGCAACCGAACTGTTTACTGATCGACTGTAAGTTTCAATGACACTGAGTTTATTCCAACGTTTTTTCCCCACAGCAAACTGTAGTCATTATGCTTCGTTGACCTATTGGACTAACGGAATCAACAGTAATCGGTATGTGGCCACAGAATGCCCCTCAAATATTCGCACTTGGAGTTTGCTGTCGTAATCCCATCGCGATTATGGGTGAAGGTACAGACGCCAGTGCCTCGGATGTTTTTTCTTAAGGACCTAATACTTTGAACCAGCGTGTGTTCAAATAAATTTGTACAGAGTGACTATAAATATATGTAGTTGCAATTTACAGTTTTGTTTTATTTTACTTATATTGTATTACACTACAATAATATAATATTACTTTGTTGAAACCTTGCATTGTTAAATGAAATGGCTTTCGTTTTATTTCCAATAAATCCAATTAATTTTATTCACGCAGAAAACTAACAATAATTACAGCTTTCAGACGAAAATGAAGTATCACTGGAACTATGCTTTAATTACAGTAATCACCTCGTTCACCCCATAAATCTCTTCGCCACTCATAACCGATGATCATTAATTAGAGCTAAACGTGCTGCAAAGGTGTTACGAGGCAAAAAGACGATCCATCCATTTTTTTTATCGCCGTCGTAATTGAAACACTCCACCCTCTCCATCCGATGGAAAGCAAATCGGGAAATTATCTGCGATAATCACGCGAAGTCCGTTAAGTCCATCTAATCCGACCACTTACGCTCGGAAGGTGGCGTTTATCATGCGAAAAGTTCGAATTTATTTCTCTCCGTTCTAATTAACAATGCCCTGCGACTTTGAGCTCTTAACTAACAGTTAAGTTGAAATTTATTGCTCTCCGACTTAGTTTATTGCACCGTAAGAAGGAAAGTATACAAATTATTAATCTCATTCAACTCACCATCGGTCTTCTTTTTGTAAGAGCAACAAAAAAATTATAATTAAATGAAAACAAATCAGCCAGTAGCAATGAATGCTGTTTGATATCCAAGGTCCACCGCGTTATTATTACTATTATCCCCGATAATAAATCAATAATATGTCGTTATCAAAACCGGATGCCGATGTACTTTTTTGCAATAAGTAATTTAATGAATCCATTTTTGTACTGCAAACTGACCGTATCAATCTAATTAATCTACGTTGTACATAAATGCTTCGTGCCACATGTTTACAATCGATAGGTAGGTAGCAAGCGCAACAATGTTCGCTTGTCTTTTCTAAAAATGCGCTTAAGCAAATGCTTGCTTGCAGGTGTTGCCTTTGTGGGACGGTAATTGTTTACGACAACTGTAAGTTACCTAAGCCAATCATAGGGTTTCTAGAAAAAATGCAATTAATACGTATTGGTTGTTGGAAACTGCGATTTTTTCTTTTCTGCTTGACTTGCTCGGTGTTATTAATATGTTGTATGTTTTCTCCTTTTATATTCCACATATTTCTAGGTTTCATTTAAATTATTAGAAACGTTTACATTTTCTTCCTTATGTATTATATTTACATACTTTCACTCTTTTTTTGTTCCATATAAAATATTACCTATTAGAGAAAATCCATCATCAGTTTAGAACTTGATATTATAATTCAAAACAATAGGAATGATGCAGTAATGGTTTTAAATTCAGTTTGATTAAAGTTGAACATGATTAATGCATACAAACGTTCGGCAATTCTATGGAATTATTTCAAGTAAAATCAAGCGATTTTCGAGGTCGTTTACTGTTTACATCAGTCATAATGTAAACTAATCGTCATCATCGATCATGTGATTGAATTAATGTCAGTAGATAATACACGAGGTTTGAATGCATTAGTGTTTCCGCCATCAACCAACGTATGTACCTACATCAAAAGTATAAAATAGCAAACAGTGATTTTAAAAACACACGTTTGAAAATATTAAAACTAATGCGCTTCTATTTTGCTTCTTTTGGATACGTGAGACTATAATCAGAAATAAACTTTCTAGCAATTGGTTCTTTCGAAAAAAAAATGTCTGTATGTATCTTAAGTCCACAGAAAAGAAAATAATTTAATAAGTTCAAGAAAAGAAAGAATGCGAAAGCATATTTTCGGCGACCGTTCTCAAACATATAATACAAACATGACACAGTCTTGCTCCTTCACGGATCGTAACTCCGGGCGCGAGGCATCGATACGTCAATCCGGAAAATGGGAACTGTCGTTCTCCGGGGTGTTTTCACCCCGACATTCGTCTTTTCCGAGCCGCAACTAGACACACTGATTTTTAGCGATGCTAAATCGTCCACAACCGACGGTGTACAATCACGTAACCCAAGCTCTCAAGCTCACGTAACCTCGGGGGAAAAAAGCGCGTGATTAATAACGGCCCGCTAATTACTATCCCTTTTGCGCCGGCATTAAAACCGGTTGTTCCTCCGGTTTACGGCGAAAGTTCGAAGAACCGTCGATAAAATTTTACGGCGCTTTTCATAAACATTTTAGTGCCGTTAATTATTCTAATAAAACTTATGCATAAACTAAATTAATTTAATACGGGGTTTGATACTTGAAGGAATTCATTACAGGAATGTTTGGAGTTTACGGCTTGTTTGTATGACTTTGCAATTTTTTTTTTTTAGTTGTCCAATAAACAATTTGATTTCTGTAATTCACTCTGTACGTTATCGTAATAGTTTTATTGCCAGAGATACAAACTAAAGATGTGTTGAGTACAATGTTGACAGTTTATTGACGTCGTAGTATAAACTTGCCTGGAAGTTTAAAATTTTAAAGTTACTGGCTCCGTAGGCGTCAGTAATATAAGATATATTTATCGTAACAAGGCATAATAAGGACTATACTTATCTTGAAGCGTACTAAAATGAGTGCTCGTTGAAACCTTGTTTGTTCATAAATAACTCTGCTATATTTTCAAAAGGAATACAAAATTACTTAATTTAAAGAGGGAATTCGATAAGAATTCTGTAAAATCTTATTTTTTTATACATATACTGGAACTGCTTGTTTTAAAGCAATTAATAGAGTAGGACATGCTCTGATATTTAATTTAAATTTAATAATTCGCGTGCTGCTCCCGCAAAGTGATTTAATCCTGGGAATTAATTTCCGCATTAAACAGGACAGAACAGACGAGGCTTCTCAATATCAAGCATCCTCGCCGGATGAATTTTCATCGTAATTACCCGCGCTTCAATTTCATTCATTTAAAATCGACCGGACAACTGAAATTAATTTCATTACCTCAGCAGGTCGATTGAGTGGCGTGAGGTCAGACTTAGCGGGGGCCTTGCGAAGTGTCCGGAAACGAGAATGACCGCACCTAAGCCATTTTCTATTTAGAGCAGCGGGATTTATTGCTCTCTCAAGTATTCGAACACCTGCGTCCAAATAATGCACTCTATTATCGCGCCTAGAATTAATTGCACGAGTGTAACCTGGGATTCACGACGATGTAATTGCTAAATATTTGCTGCGACTAATTTGTTTACTAAGCGACGCTGGGCGTCGTGTAAGCAAATATGCCGGAATTAGCCATACAAAGTACATACGTAATTTTAAATATATCGCAGATTCAAAATTAATGATTTTCGAAATATTAATATGCAAGCCGCAGCTAATACAATTCATCCAAACAAGTCCCTCGAATCATTTATGGGTCAGAGCTTCCAAACATATTCTGATACCGTCTCCATCCTGGTGGACAATAGGTCTTCGATTATATTCCGGTAATGCAGACAGCACCGTGTTTCCAATATCAGCGTCGTGCAAGTATGACGCACGTCGTCTGCTCTGACATGCATCCTCACAATAGTCAGCGTGGAATGGAATCAAAATGTTGCTGCAAGTCGATGAAAATACATCCAACAAAGTCACCATGCATTCAGGGGAAAGGTGTTTATTTAAGGCGTATTCAAAAGAGAATCTCATTCTTATGAGCGCAAATGACCCTTCAAATTCTTTTGATTGTTTGTAACTATAAGTTTCTTTTTTTATAGTAATTTGAGTTTCAAATTGACTCTAACAATATCAAAGTGATTACAAAATATTTAAATATAAATACAAATTCTATATTAATTACAAAATTTCTGTTCATAAAATGAATAGTCGGAAATAAAGAGTAAGCTGTTCACAGATTAATTTCCACTTCTCTTTATTGCGTGCGAACAAATTACTCAATTAATTTGGACAAGTGCGCGAAATTTTTCCCGTGAAAATGACGGTAGCAACACATGTCAGTAATTGCGCGGAAAATATCGTAATTAATTATTTGAAGTCGCAGCCAGTCCGGCGCGTGCATGAAAAATTATGCCCGCACACATTAATTAACACAAGTAACAAACGATGATTTTGCTATACCCCAAAATTAACATCTGGGCAGCTTTTGTGTATGCATTTAAGTTAATGGCGTTTAACTCTGGGGTAAATCAAATTGTGATCTTTCACTTAAGGCACATCCTCTTGCAACATCATGTTCGTGACACCTGTTAACAGGAGAGAAGCCACGGATAATTGATATACAAACGTTTTCATTATGTAATACAACATCTAGGGACCACAATAAGCAGGATGTCTACGTAAACCGAATTTAATGCGACAATTAACCGATACAATGCAACTTACCTCAGCAACCAAGTATTTAATTGCCCGCCCCATTTTACCTTCATCATCAGAATCAATGTTTAAAAACAAAAACTTAGCATTAGCATTTGTTGTTTGCGTGTATCTCGCATGCCATTAATCAAGAAATATTTATCAAGATCGTTAGATAAAAACGTGTGAATATTTCATCACCGATAGTAACGATCCGATTTAATTACGCTCACAATCACTGTAATTAACAGGTAACTACGTTTTTACGCGCTAATTGCAAAAATTCCCAGAACAAAACGCCAAGTATATCTATTTATAACAATACGTGCAGCGACGTAAATTATACTTTGCGCGCCGGGGATATTAATAAGTATTTATTTTTTACCGTAATTAGCGGTGTCCGCGCCGTAATTAATTTCGTAATGAAATGCTTTGAGATTAATACGAACTGCCAGCGATGATGGTGATTATCGTCTGGTACGAATTCGAGGAAAAAAGAAGGAAATCGAAATTCGTTTTATCGATCCGTTTATTTTTTGTGGTAATTACGGGTGATTGTTACTGCTCCAGCAAATTTATGCGTGTTTTGGTTTAATCACTGTAATAAATATGTGCATCTACCTATTTTAGTAGTAATAATTGCACAGAGAACCTATTGCAGTTATAAACAGTGTAAGTAGAGCCGAAGAGTTTTGGTTCATACATACATATCTCAGCAAATCGCTTACTTTCTAGACTCAAAAGATAAAATGTTTTAATATGAGGACACTCGGATAAATATAATGAAAAAAATTAACTATTTAAACCAAAAATATTTTGCACTAATTTAAAAATAACTCATTCGATTGAATACACAACGTGTGGTATAGACAGACAAAAAAATGAAACCAATAAAAGAATCGATATCTAAGATTACTGGAAAAATGTTCTGGGTCACCCAAAAATTTTTCTCAGTATATTTTTTTGAGTAGAATTTTTCTGAACGTTCTTATAGAATGCAGAAAGAAGTAAGTCTGTCAGAAATCTTCAATTCTTTAATAAAATATACGTACCACATACCACACTGAGAAAAATGGAATTTTGCGATTTTGATAAAACGTCACTCTTATCGATAAAATAAAATATTTAAAGTTGGTTCTTGTCCGATGAAATTTGTATCACAAAATCTTTTAACCGGACACTAAATCTCGCACTATACACTTAACGTTTCACTTCTGACGAAGCTGTCGAACGACGGTGAAACGTTAAGTGTATAGTGCGAGATTTAGTGTCCGGTTAAAAAATTTTGTGATAAAATAAAAGTATAATGTAAAAGTATAATGCTGTCATGTTATAAGATTCATCTTACTCTAAATTAATCATGATTCTGAGCAAAATGAAACTGTTTAAGTTTAAGAATATAAAATTATCATTCTACATAATACGTAGTGTTAAAATATAATAACCCATAATGAAATATTATGCTGAATAAATTAGTAATAAAATGTCATGTCTGACTTTTTGTTAATTACTCGACAGGAAATGATACTCTAAACAACAAACCACATAGTGTTAATTTTGCTGTAGTACGCTAAGTCGGTTTTTAACGCGAATCCGAATAAAATGTTCGGAATTCTTCTTAATATAAACGTACTCTTTGGTACTATTTTTCTCAGTGCATAAAAGTAAAGTAGGACTGAATGAGGAACGAAAATATTTAAGAACTGGCGAAAACAAGAAGAAATAAAATAAATTGGAGAAAAAACAGTTACATAGAGAGGAATATGTTATAAAATTAATCGAGAAAAAATGTGAAGGACGTGGCTGGACAACATGAAAGAGAGAAAAGAGAAAATAAAAGAAGTAGGGAAGACTGAGAGAGACGGGGAGAAAAATTGGAAACTCTTGGAAGGAAGGAAGGCGAAGAGCAAAGGGGCACACTTAGAAAGGAAAGTAAGTTTTAGAGCTAAAGGCAGAAGAAATAGGGCAAGGGTACAAGACGCACTAAAGCAAGACTATGTACGGGTGCAATATTTACAAGTAAAGAATAAGAAAAGTAAAAATGAAGGGATAAAAAGATCTGTAAATGAGCAATGGAAAAGTCTGCAATATAGATTAAAAGAAACAGCAGAAAAGGTATTAATAAAGAATTCAAAGAAAGCAGGAATAGAACACAAGAAGCAAGAAAAGGAGATCTAAAATGATTTACAGAAAAGAAAAGAGGTCATATTATGGGAATAAGCTAGAGGAACTGGAAGAAAACTATAAGATAAAAGTAATCAAAAATGTTTACCACGAAATTAAAAAACGTAAACAGAAAGGAATATCCGAACTACCTCCTGTTTTGCAAGGACAAGAACGGGAAGTTAATCGCAGATAGCACAGGGGCTACAAAAGTATGGAAGGAGTATTTCATTGCAATTTTGAATACCTAGCAAATAAGAGCAAACGGAAAATGGAAGTGAAGAAGAAGAAATTATGGAAGTACTCAGGGAAGAGGATGAAATAGTTATACCGGCACCAACAGAAAAGGAGATAGGAGAAATAATTTTCCTACTGAAGAGTGGAAAAGCCCCAGGAGAAAATGGAATAGCAGCAAACTTAATTCAGTACGGAGGATGCCATTTAAATAAGGATATATGCTACCTAATCACTGACATATGAGAACAGGAGCAAATGCCAGGAGGTTGGGAAGAGGCATTAATTATACCATTGCATAAGAAGGGGAATATCGTTTTTGGATACAGTGTATAAGGTATTGGCTATTGCAAATAGATTAATGTGTGAATTTTGCTGGTATCTGTAGCAACCATAAGATCTGTAAATCTGTAACTCAATAATTAAAATATGAAATTTTGAAGTTCTATGGAAGATATGATTTCTTCCAGGTCTCTAGGATTACTCGTAACTCTTTGTGGTATTATCTTAGAGACTTACAAGAAATCGTATCATATTGAGAACTTCAAAATTCCATTTTTTAATAATTGACTTACAGGCTTACAGATCTTACGGTTGCTACAGATTTAGGAGTGGTTTAGACCCTAAAGAAAAGACATCTTAACTTTAATAACTCCAGAAGTAAACTCGAATTTCTAAACAAGTTATTTATTAGTCTGCCAAAATGTAGAGGGCTTGCTTGATAAATTGACCGCTGTCCTTCCTCTCTTCACTCTTCTTACACTCCCGTAATGAACACAGTCGGACAATGTTAGGCAAAGCCTGAAAAAGATGATTTCCTGTCTTGCTATCTACGCGCTGTGCTTAGCTCTCCATTGAAAGATCTAGCATCGCCCTTACTACAATCTTTGGAAACGCCAATTAATAATAATTAATAACAACCAAAAGTAAATAGATAATGCAGTACTTCTGGCAATATCAACGTGAATTCAGATCAAACCGATAAATAATAGACCAAATCTTTACTTTAAAAGAAATACAAGCGATGGGAGATTACCAGAATATCGAAGTACATGTTGTCTTTATTGATTTTCAACGAGCCTATGACTCTTTAAGAAAAAAGAATCTATGAAATCAATGAAAGAGGTGAAAATCCCAAATAAAATAATTACATTGGTAAATGACAAATTACAATTTCGGCAAAAATGGACATGTGAGGTTTTTCCAAGAAGCTCGTCAATTAATAACCAGGTATCTGAACCCTTTAGGACAGATGTGGGTTTAAAGCAAGAGGACCCCCCATCAACTTCACTATTTAATCTAGTCCTAGAGAAGTCCTAAAGAAGTTGTAAGAGAAAGTAGTATAAATCGCATTGCAACTCTAGCAAAGAGGATTCACCAATGCTTGGCGTATGCTGATGACATCACCCTCCTAGCAAGAACAAAAAAAGAACTGCAAGGCATGATCAGGATGTTAGAATCCAAAGCTAGCAAAGTGGGACAGTTAATAAACAAGTAAAAAACTAAATATATGCGAATGACTTGAGCAACTAGCAAAGAAACTGTATGCAGGGATCTTGATGATCTTGACCTAGAAATTGGCAGAATAATGAAAATAGAGCAGGTGTAAGGACCCGAAAAATGCTTAAAGAAATTTCGAAATTATTATTTTTTTTTTCTTAAAACTGTACATCCTCTCAGGACGAAATCGGAACGCAGGAAACACAAATCATTTTCATTAGACTAGAAAGTGCTTTCAAACCAGAGATGATATTAAGTTGCGTTGATAAGGTTTCTCTTTTCTCACTGAATCAACGTCGGAGATGAAAACGCTGTTTGGCCAGCCTCTCTGGCGGTTGACCGCGCGACACGTGGTTAAAAATGGTAAAAGCGGATGAGTACGCCATCTCGTGAAAAGCGACTCGCCGCTAGAAGTCCTCATCAACCACGGACTTTTTCAGAAAATCTGCTGATGTTTAAAAAAAACCCTTTTTCTGTTTAGAGTGGAAGCGAGAGCTTAAATAGACGCGGCGAGCGAAAAACGAGTTCCCGGTTCCCTAAGTTTTTGTCCGCCTTAATTCTCGTCGAAATTTTGGTTTAATTAATTTTTGTTCTAAGTTCGGTTTTAATTTAATCTAATATTAAAATTTTCCAAAATTTGTTATCGGTTTTGGGTAGAAAATGCACAAGCTTTTTCCGTGTAATTTTTTGTCAGTTATATTAAAATAAATTCGCTCGCTAACGAATAATTCTCGTAAAATCGACAGTGTTTTTCTAAGATACGGATACGAGAAAAATCATTTAAGATTCACCCCCGGTAAGCTCAATGTATTTGTTGCTTAAAAATACTTATTAACGAAAAGCATTTTTCTAAGTGTTATTACACCATTCTATTTTGCATTGTCTATGTTTTTTCTGTTTTATTAATTTTGTTATAAAGTTCTTTATTATGTTTTGTTCAAAATTAATACATCATTAACTCTATATTTTTTCTCGATATTTAGTTTCGTAATTAGTTTGATTTGGTTTGTTAATTTTTTTTTCCTATGTAAATTATGTTTTCGTTAGATTTTCTTCAATACAATTTTATTTGTTAAACTTTACGAATTTTATTTATTATTCAAAGTAGAATTTAGAGAACCTTTTTATTAAGCGATAAATCGAACAAGGAGCGAAAAGGGCCAAAATTCATACCGAGTCCGAAGAGAGTGGACGGAGCTACTCCTGGCTACTTTTTAGCTAATTCCAGAAACGCTACTGACAAAGGAGTCGCCTCTTGCGTCTCGATTAGGTTTGTAAAAGTTTTGGGTAACAAAGGGTCGTAAAATTTGGCTTTATGCTTTATTTTATTATCAAAATATAAACCAGCCTTTTCCGTACTCGCGGGTCTTACACAGGTGCAAAATTTTACTTATTTGGGAACGGGGTTATCAGACAATGAAGACATCAATTCGGAAACCAAGGCAAGAATAGTAAAAGGAGAACGTAATTCGGGCGCGATGAATAAACTCTTGAAGTCAAAAAATAAATCATGTAGAGCGAAAATAAGAATATACAAAACCAAGTTACCTATGGCTGTAAAGTTTGGGTCATGAAAAAGAAAGAAAAAGAGCTTTGGTAATCTGGGAGAGAAAGATTCCGAGGAGGATTTTCGAAGAAAAGATGGAGAACGGTGTATGGGAAAGAAGGAGCAACGAAGAATTAGGACAACTCTACGGGGAGGCGACGATAACCCAATTTATTAGTGCTCAACGGGTCAGATAGCTGAGATATGACGAAAAAAGAGAAGATAAGCGGATAGTAGGAAGAGTGCTGACCTTAAACGCCATGGTAAGCAGAAGGATGGGACGACAAGAAAGAGATAGCTGCAGGCGGTAGAAATTGACTTACAAGGGAGTACAAACTTGGATATTAAAAGCTAAAGATCGTAAAGAATGGAGAACAATTATCAAACATGTTAACGCTTACATGCATATTGCTGTGTTATTTTCTTTTCTAGGAGTAATTAAATTTAAATGAAAAGGATACACACGTTGAATTTGTTTTATTTTGATAGATGATTTTTCTTTTGGCTTTTCGTCCCACATTTCATGTTTATATAACAGAGTCCCTTAGAGTTCTAAAAATTAAACTTTCATTACAATATTTCTTGTACTTATATCTTTATTTTGTTAAAATGCAGAGTATACGTAACCTGGAAGACGATGCCATGAGTCTCGATTCCCCAAACACAGCAAATTGGTTGAAAGCCAAGTTCGTTGAGCTTTTTGGGGAAGATTCTGATACCGAGGCCATGCCTGATGTCCATCCACCACCTGCTCGGCCTGTGTTATCGATGCCTGAGGTCCCGAGCACATCGGTCAGGGAGGTTGGGTTGCCAGATCTTGAAACCCCTGCCCCACGGCAGATGGAGGCTGCTGAGTTCGAGGAAGCAGTCAAAAAGCTTCCTCGTGTGTTCCTTAAAGATCGAAGAGGCAACAAGCGCCGATATCTGTTGCACCTTCCTGATGGGGTGAAAGTAAAGATGTTGAAGGTGGAGGCACTCCGTCTGGGGCTAATTGGCTGGCCTAGGAAGAACTAATTTAATTTTCATGCTTTTACATTATATAGAATCGCATTTTTTTGGTTAATTTTCATGAATTTTTAATTTTAATTTTGTATTTTAAGGTTAAGTTTCTTTTGGGACATGTTTTTGTGAGTTTATTTCCCTATATAAGTGGGACAATTTTTCAGTAGATTTAAGTCTTCCTTGGTCTGTGACAGTGATAACATCTTCTAGAAATGGAATAAATACATTGAGTATTTGTTATAACGGATCCAAAATACACACTGTTTTTCAACAAACCTCAATTTGCTTATTAAATAATAATTTAAAACAATACACATTTCATTCTTTGCATTCAACAATTTTTAGAAATTTTGGGGACACGGAACAAGGTATTATTTACCTTAGCGGTCACTGAAAATAACAAACCTGTTTGTTCATGATGAATGTGAGGTAGAGTTTACTAACTTCAATTCGTCGTGGCAAATTAGATTATAATTTTTATGTACCATTTACATTTATGATAACTTGGTTATGTGTATATCGTTATTTTGACATTTTATGTATAACTTCAATACTACCAACTCAATATATTTTGTCACTAAGATATTCGATTTTTACTTACCTCAGTTACCACTTTGATCACAAATTTGCACAAAACAATTCAATAAATGTTTACAGAGTTTCAATGCTATTTTAAATTACTTCATTGCGTAGGAACCCCGTGTAATGTTGTAACTTGTTTAATAATTCAATCAATAGGCCCTGAGATCAAAATTATTTCAAAAAGGTTATATGCCAATACCACAGCAATATGATATGCATATCATAAAAGTAAATGAGAAACGAAAATATTTAAAAAATGGCAAGACAAGAATAAATAAAATAATAGGAGACAAAGCAGTTATATAGAGATCGATATGTTATAAACTTATTCGAAGAGAAAAAAATGTGAAAGAGAAAAGAGAAAATAAAAGAAATAGAGAAGACTGAGCGAGACGGAGGAGAAAAATGGAAAACCGTAGAAGGAAGAAAAGCGAAGAGCGAAGAGACACACTTAGAAAGGAAATAATGGTTAAGAAAAGATATGAGAAGTATAAGTTGTAAATGATAGAAAATAAAAAAAGAGTTTCTCTTATTAAATCTGCACAGGGTTCGATAAGATGAAAGGGCTTGAAGAAAGAAAAGGGAAGAGTAAAAAACACTTGCCTGAAACCGAACTGAATAGAAGGAGTTAAAAAAATGTTCACAGAAGAAGATAAATCCCATACAGAAAGGACAACAAAATGTGAGAAAGAAATTATTTCTTCAACTTTCTATACATACTTAGAAGTATTTGGATATTATGACGGATTTATTGTCTTAAGCTTAATGAAACCCATGTCGAGAATTATTTCAGTTTCTTCCGTTTCCTTCTATTTGCCTTCTTCACTCTTCCTCTTTTCTTCTTTACTTTTTTTCTAAGTTTTCATTTATCTCTTATGAAATTATTATTGTCCAATGATTCCATGTCAAATAAGCATCATTTCTTCTGTTTCTTCTTTACTATTTTATACCCTCTCTATTCTACGACAGCTGTTTTTCAAAACATTAAAAATCTAAAAGCTACAAAGATTTTATTATTGACAATATTTTCTGTATTTGCTGCCTTTGATAACTGAGTTATACAGGTACATATTTCCACACCCTATCTCTGTGTCTTCGAGATCTGCGGTTCCTTGTTTTTATCGTATTATTGTTGTTTTTCATTTAATGATTAAGTGATGTATTGTTCCAGATCTCTATCGCTCTTTGAAAATTTCTTTTATTATTGGTTGCTGACATTAAACACTTATTTTCAACCCGGCTGATGTACGTAAGTGATGAAATTAAATAAATTTAAACCTTTCTATTGATCCGTACATAATAATAGAATTAATGGAACCAGTCAGAACACGTCTCTCCCGTTTGGGGAATTAAATAGGTCTTAAAAAAAGGATCGAGCACAACAAATAAAAAATAAGACCCTAAATATTTAGGATCCGAAAGACCTAATAATAAGCAGCAAGCAATCAGGCAACAAGAATTACGAAAGTTGCTTTAATAACCCAGAAAAAAATCGCGCTTAGACATTGATAAGGTTGATTAACACGAGCAAAAACACCGCCGCTCCTTCCACCTCCGGAATGAAAGGCGAGGCGGCAATATTGTGCGATAGTGTCGGGGGCTGATCGCGAATTGAAAACGCCGTTATGATTAATTAACGGAGATATACCTCGCGTCAGCTGTCACCTGCTGATAAAGTCCGTCTCTTAATGCAGGACGGAGCTTAATTTGATTATCGTTAACAACCGACTGGATGGCTTTGAAAGCCGGGCCTGATTTTTTAATGAGTCTTCGACGGTGATGCTTGCTTGGATAAAATACGAAGGGGGTAGAACGTGATTGAAAATTTATTTTATGGTAATTACATTTTTAAAAGCACAGTCTTGGATCATCAATGCAAATTAGCAGGAAATTGCACTCATACAGGTTATCATCCCCCAATTTAACTTTTTTTTTTAGCTAATTTTAAAAATATGGGAGACCGGATATGGTTGTCTCAAGGGTTGATTGTCACACTTTCTATTTCTTAGTAACTAACTACTGATATTCGCTGTGGCTATAACTAGTGATTGTCTACAATAATTGTAAATAATTACTAGTTATAGCCACAGCCAATATCAGTAGTTAGTTACTGAGAAATACTAGATGTGATAACCAACCCGTGAGACAACCATACCCGGTCTCCCCTACTGTTCATTATTACTCTCTAATATTATTTAACTATGGCAAGTCAATGTAACATTTAATTAGTTTCAATTTCAAATTATTTTGAAATAATTACAAATTCAGTGTGTGTATTCCTAATTAACCAAATGCTTTTGCTTTTAATATTTTAAATTGTTTATGGAAATTAACGTGATTAACCGACATGATTTGTGAGTGTGAATTGTGTTTGTGACACGCGGATAATGAACCAAGTTAAAACACCAGCGCAATTTCCTTCTTCGGAAACGATATGGCCTCAGAACATCCCCCAGGACTAGCTCGCCCGGACACGTTGTTAATACAGAAGTAAAAGCAAACGAAGTCCGTAATGTGGCCGTATTGTTGCCGTATGACACGTCCTTTACGCCGGCACAATTCAGCGTTTCACTGAAACACGGATCCATTTCAAGGAAATTGCGTTTACTTTGTTTTCATATGTTGCCATAACGCCCGGCTAAATTGCCAGACATAACGCGGTAGGCGCTGCTTTATTTCCCGCTCGTTACGTCCTGCAAGGATAAGGGCCAGAATCCTGCGATTCCGGGGCCTCGACGGGTCATAACCGGGCCCCCGACGTGTTTATAAGTCGATTCTTTGCGTGATGTTTTCGTAACGAGGCAGTTCTACTTGTGTTTTATTGTTAAATTTCAAACGCGATAAGTTCTCGCGTTTGCGTTTTATGGTACGCTGAAATGTACGGTAAACATCGCCGTGATTTTCTAGTTAAATAAATTAAAATCTCTTTCATAGTAGAACAATGTGTTGAGCTTACTACCATTTAAGTAAACACTATGAGAAACGGATAGCTTGATAAAATACTAAACGTTGCACAGTTTCGAAAGTATGTGTACATACATAAAAGTGTGTAAGAATCATTGCTTTCAGTTCTTTATAAGCTAGACGTTTTTAGTTTTGAAAATGTACAAGGATCACGCTCGGTTCTTGCCTTGACTGATCGACCTTGAATGTAAGATAAGATTATTGGAAAGAAAATCTTTTGCAAGATATTTTGTAAGTATTTTTATCAAAATACTGCAACTTTGAAGTCTTATAACTCGAAAAATACTTAATAAAAAATATTTTATTATGATGTTTTGGAAAGATCTCGAGGTAACCTATTAGAATATGTAAAAATATGTAGGATGTCCAATTAAAAAAATTCAAGGTTACCTTCATATGACCTTCAAACCACTATTCAAGGTCAAACAAATTGTACCAACTTTTGGCCCCCTCGAAACCATACAACTTTTGTCTGAAACATTTTTCTTTGAAATGCTATGTTTCCGAAATAAAAGGGATGTACGCGTGGTCTCAGGCACCGTGTAATTAGTGTAATAAACTAGTTCTAGTGAAAGGGATAGGACCCCATAAAATATTAGTGTAATGTTAAGTATAACAGCACAATATCAAAATGACCGAAATTTTGTATCTTCAAAACTTGATCAAGGAGAAAGAAAAACATCTGACAGAAAAAGGCCAGAACATAACAAAACTACAAAACCAAGCAGAAAATCTCACGGAAAAAATATCAAAACTGACAGAAAAAACCAGGAACATAAGCAAACAAATGTAGGTTAAAAATACATTAGATCAAGAAGATGATTACTATTCAGAGGTCAAATCAATCATGTCAACCGCATCGTCTACAACAACAAAGCGCAAAAACCAATCACCAATGAATACATGAGCAAAAATAATCCGAAGAGAACAAGCGCCAGAAACGTACTTTGAAGAACCAAAGAAACACCCAATAAAGACAAAAAAACAACTCTCAAGATCTATTAATACAAACGAAGAACAGATACTATGCTCTATCAGAAGAAGAAGAAGACCCAATTGAAGACGAAACCAGTCAAAACATAACCGACCAACGCGAAACGACAACACCCAGAATACCACCGATAATTCTTAGACAAAAAGAAAAATGGACACAAATCAGCAGCAACATTAGAAACAAAAGTCTGAAATATATCAAAGCAACAAACACAAGTGAGGGAATTAAAATAATACCACAAACTGTTGACGACTTTAAAGGAATAACTAAACTTGTCTACCGAAACAGCACTCCATACCATACATTTAGTCTAGAACAAACTCGAAACTTAAAGGTTGTCCTCCGAGGAGTACCACAAGAGTTCACATAAAGAATATAGAAACCAGTCTGAAAAACGCCAAACTAAAACCCACAAAGGTAATAAGAATGACCAAAGGACCTAGCAAAGTCCCCATACCATTGGTTCTAGTCATACGAGTAATACCGGTAGAAATGCAACAAATTTGTGAACCAAATGAAATTTTCTGGGCTAAATATCAAAGTCGAACCCCTTAGAAATAACATAAGTTCAGGACAATGTTATGGTTGTCAACTTTTCGGACGTTCGCAAGCCCAATGTAAAGCGATCCCAAAATGTGTAAAATGTGGAAAAGAACATGAAATTATGGACTGCCCAAAAACCAAGTTTAACCCACCAAAATGTGCCAACTGCAAGGGTAATCACAAGGCAAACTATAAAGGATGCCCAGCGAACCCCAAAAACAAAATTATTACAACAAGGAAAGAAGAAGAAATCATTGGACAAGCACAACAAAAAGCTCAGTATACCAAACCATGGTTTACGATACAGACAGCAAAGAACACACACACACACTGAAACACAATCTTCAAAAAAAAAGCCATACAACCAAGTTACTAGCCGAAATGGTAATAGCATACAACGCCACAAGTCCAAATGAAGCAGATCTACACCATTCTCTAAGCAACTCTCAGGCACTATTCAACCAAATCCGGAACTAAAATGGCAATCACAAAAATCAAAACCAAACACCTCCATAAACAATTAAATACACCAGGATCTAGGCATGAAATCCCTAAAGGATATCTTACGAACACAAGCAGTTGAGACGTTCAACCAAGTAGACAAACATCCAAACACAACATTGGAAATCACCAAAAATTATTATCTCACCAACAATAAAAGGACAATAAGACCGAAGATGGCAATCAACTGAAGAGAGGCGACAAAGCCATATAAATAATATCAATCAAGAAAATCAATCAGATAACGGGGTAATAGGAATCATCCTGACCCATCAGTCATACATTCCAGATGCCAAATATTTTTTTACACGTTCTGTAATTGCATCTTTTAATTTTATTATTCTTCTGAGTTTATGTTTTTAAATTTTATCTTTAATAAAAATTTTAGTTTTGTCTTTTTTTGTAAAAATTTTAATTAATTTTTGCTTTGTATTTTTTTAATAAAGCGTTTTAGAGCGCAAGATTTTTCGACATTTTACAGTTTGACTGCTTTAACAAAATTAAAACTATTTTTTGTGTTTTGTTTATTTTAACTCGTTTGATTCTCGGTGATTTTTTGCTTGTATTTTTGTTTTCATCAATTTTAGTTTGTGTGTATGTAACTTTTGCAATTATTCGTTTCAATTTTTTCATTGACTTTTTTATTTATTATGCTTAGGCTCTTTAATACATTTTTCTTGCTTTTCCGTATTTCTGTTACAAGAGATATTTATTGTCTTTTCAGGAATGCCTAATGCCGATTTATAAAAATAAAACAAAAAATAAAAAATGCTTAACTGCAAAAACGTAAATAATTTTAATAGATACAGGGGTTTAACTTTATTACATGTAAATTTTATTATCGTAGGTTGGTATTGTTACTGGATTCTTACCTTTTAGGGTTTGTTTAGAGCAAACACCTTCTCCAGTTGTAAGACTTTGCTTGACATCGACGAACTAATTCGATATACGTATAAATAAATTGAAATTTCCCGTTTTGGATTTCAGCAAAAGTTAAATTATTCTTTCCAAAAGTTAGTTTTTTTGTCTGAATTCCTACAGCATAATTATTTCCTTCAAAAATCCCCATAAAATTCAAAGGTTTTAAGTCGGAAGACCTTTCGGTTTCTCGCAATCCTTCAAAAATTCTACTGAAAACTTTCGGAAGGCTGTCGTCTATTAGGAAATCTCTGCTTGCCCCTTTAGATTTTCATCGCAGAAGAAAAACAGTATCTGCATACCTTATTCAGAAGAACTGAACATGTTTATTATTTTTTGTTGGCTAATGCAAACTAACATTAAACAATAAACAACTGTCAAATACACATTCACGTAATGCAATTAAGTCATCGTCACCTAAAAACTCCAAACGTTAAAGTAAAGGAGACAAATCAAACCTAGGTTTATATGAAATTAATTGTTTAAAGTTGCATTTCGAACAGTCCCTTTCATTCTTCGTTGCCACTTATGAAACACCCCATATAAAGATTTTCTTTAAATACTTTTAGAAAAATGTTTAATGTTCACTGAATGTTTCGCCAAAAAATAGCAAAAATACACAAAGTAAAATGCAAATTACAAAAAAGAATCAAGCAAATGGCAATTAATTGAAAAGGACACCTTGAAAGCTTCTTATTAAGACAAAAACCGATCGGTATTAGAATAGTGAAATTATAAATACAACAAACATTTCAAGCAACAGAAATGTTAAAGAGCTGTTTAGCTGAATTTTTAGCTTCAATTTTAAAATATGCAATGCTAATGCTCTGTCATTAATATCTATGTACATGTATGTAAACTGCTTACCTCTCACAAAGTTATTTTATCAAAGGAAGTAGCTGTATAGAAAATTAACGTTTCGTTCTAATGTCAACAGTATTATAGTATAATATAATACCAGCCCTTCATCATACAACACGCTCTTTGAATGTTCGCTGAATTATATTTCACAGAGTTTTAAAATATTATCAGCGCCAGCTAGAGTTACGAGTTTCAAAGTGCATTTGAACTATTTATCATTTTCTTATGCCCATTTTACACGGTTATATTTTTGTATTAAATTTATTACGAAGTGAGTGAGAAGTGCCAATTCAACCAATCAACATTCACTGTGGTAGCTTATCTCTCTCACGTCGTAATAAATTTGATACAAAAATACGATCGTCTAAAACAGGCATTAGCAGTAGGATCAGTTGTAAGTGAATAAGTTAGGGGCGACGGTGGGAATGACAGCCACTTAAGTAAAAACCAATATATTTTGAAAAATATAAAGTGTATTCTCTCAACAATTTTATGCTGTTTCGTATAAGGAAACACCATTAAAATGATGTAACCATATCATTCCTATCATTAACAGAAATTATAATACAGTGAGAATTTTTTAGCGTAGAACATATGCATGCTTGCTACAATAGAAGCATTCCTTTCAATAGCTTCAAGCTCCGTACACCACATACAGTCGCAATCATAAGCCATGACTCTTACAGAAAACTTTTAGAACATCCTTTAAAACTATGAATGTCAAATGTATCCAAATCCTACTAACACTTAAAAATAAATCCGGGATATCGTAAATTACTTTTTGTTTGGGAACCATAAGTAAAATTAGTTTTTATGTAAAGGTTATTGCGATTGTACATTGAACTGTTCTGTGCTGTTCCGAACTGTTCTAGTTTGTGAAAGGAATGCTAGTAATATTGAAGGTGAGTTTTTTTTAAATCGAACATAGGCTTAATATGCATGTGGGCTCCGTTACTATGGATACCATTCGTACTTTTTTGTCTAGCACTGAAGCTCTTTTTCCGAATTAGATAAAAATAATCATTAATCAGTTTTCTGGAAGTTTGAGAACATATCGCAAACGGTCATAAAAATTTTTAATTGCCTTAAACCGGATCCTGCTCGATACCAGTTTTGATTTGTATTCTTGCATTCATTGAATGAAATGTCAAATTGTATTGTCAAATGTGTGAAAGAAAAATAATGACAATTAATGTTAACCATATCC
The DNA here is from genome assembly GCA_958336345.1 of Dorcus parallelipipedus. Classification (NCBI taxonomy): domain Eukaryota; kingdom Metazoa; phylum Arthropoda; class Insecta; order Coleoptera; family Lucanidae; genus Dorcus; species Dorcus parallelipipedus. The sequence continues at coordinate 18,365,643 of OY284480.1, read as the reverse complement.
ATACTTTTCGGCCTATATTCGTTATTCGTTATTCATTTATAATTCATTAGTACTTGTGTATGTTCTACGTTAAAAAATTCTCACTGTATATTCATTTAAAATAAAAATGGAATTGGCTCTTATTGCCCGCATGTTAGGGTAATGAAAACCATGAAAGAAGGCAAATCGACTACTGCCTAAATAGACTTGTTTTAACAAATAATTGCTACAGTTAATAAAATAAATAATACACATTTCTTTCACAACACAACATAAAATGTAATACTAAGAAAAATACGAAAACAATAATAAAAGTACATTAAGATACTTGTTGAAGTAATAGGTGCAAAAATCAAATATCCAATTAGTTTACGGTGCTGTACTTTTACGAGTCCTCGGCATCTTCAGCAACAAAACACACTTTTATAATATCAGGGATAATAAGAGTCACCTTGTAGATAATAACACCTTGGCTCTCATTACACCAGATAGCTTTAATATTTTAGGTATGAATATTAGAAAAAAAGCACAGATAAAAGAAAAATCAAATATTAGAAACATAAAATATATACAGTGATTTTTTTTTAAGTGTGGCCATAGGGATTTACATGCTAAAAATTTAACCTCATGTTAATGTATGTTATGAGGCAAATTTTAAGTAATTTTTTTATTTAGTTGTAAATTAATCGATTTACTACAAAATGAACTTTGCTAGAATATTCTAACACGTTTTCCTTAATTTTATTTTACTGTGAAAAGTTGAAGAAAATAGACACAAATTATTGAACGAATGTAATCCATGTAGGCTGACGTTGTTAATAATTTGTCACTGTGATTGCTGATAAACCAATTATTTATTACCACTTGTGAAAACTACTTCTTCAAACCATTGAAAAATGAGTGGAATTTGTTATAACATACATAATTGATAATTTTAATGCTTCCTCAATAATAACGGACATTTTCTTTATAAATTTGCAATAGACAGACATTAACGGAAAGTTTTCTCTTAATGACATTTCAGCTACCTTGATTTTTGACTTCGGTTAATTCTATGCTTATGAATTTCAACTTCTAACCGGAAAATAATTAAATAGAACATGTTCATGTTATTGTAGCAATGTGCATTTTGTAGAAAAATGTTTGATTTATTAATAAAAATAAACATTTGCTTCAAATTTGTGCCATAAGATACATTAACATGAGGTCGAATTTTTAACATGTAAATCCCTATGGCCACACTTAAAAATTTTCTGTATACTAACAACCTAGTAACATGAAATCAAAACATTGTCCAAAAAAATAGTATCTGACTACTTACTTTCTCGATTGAAAATTACGAAAAATAACAACATGTCTTCATGTGAAACAAGTGCTCACTGTTATTCCTACGTATTGTTTTTTGCGATAAATGAGTATTCCATGCGTCCTGGGCGGGAAGGGGTACACTAAATTTCAATTTTTTACGTTTGTTACTTATACCTAAACCAGGCTGGCTCTTATTGCCCGCAGGCTCTCATTACCCTACCCTCCCCTACTACTAGAAACGAAATGAGAGGAAGAAACCTCTAGTTATACAGCGTCTTCATAACCCACGCGATCAAATTGTGCCTGATAGTTAGGCAGTATCAACACAAACTGTTAGTTAGTATAACTAAATTTATTTACTAATTTTTCATAGTTGCGTCTATCGAGGATTATACTTTGATTGTTGTAGGTATTTGTACTTGTACTTGCCAATATTTTCGCTTTCATGATTTTAAAACAATACAGTTTGAGAAACATATCTTACCTCCAGAACAAAGACATAATTACGCTATTTGCTCTCATTTTAGTCAACTGTTAGATAGTTGGTGACGTACAATTACGCTCATAAACATCTAGTACAATACGTTTCTTTATTTTTGTTAAAAAAGTAGATAAATATCTAATATGAATTTGTGATCAACACATAAAACGATATATAAGGCCTTTCTATCTTTTACGTTATAGAAGCAGTTATTACGATACACAGTACTACAAAACACTTACGTTTGACAGTTTTAAGTTGTACTCATAGGAGGTCACGTGGGGTACAAGATTAAATGAACGCCTGATACTTTGCAATGCATTTGTAATAACCTTAAACCGTACGGATCTAATAAGTAAAAAGGATCGTCTTCATAAATATAGCTGTCCTGAAAAAACAAAGTTCCACAATTCTGGAATTTATCACCTTAAAATCATAAATAAAGTCAAGTTATTTTTCGACAAGGAAATTCGTTTCTTATTAATAGTAGCAAGTAAAGGTGTCAAACTGAATTAATGGATAAAGTAGATACTCGAGTTCTTTGCGACGAAAAGAAAAAATCCTGACTTTTTACAGATTTATCGGCGATGATGGATGTTTACCGTACAATGGCCGGGATTTTAATAAATTCAGGCGGCAGCGGCGGCGGCGACGGCAAGTGAAAAATACACAGGATGTGAGTATTAAATTCAAAAGGCCATTAATAATAGGCTAGACAAAAAGTGAAACATCCTCCCGCTTCTGCCTAGTCATCGACAGTTTATTATAGAAATATCAGGCGGCACGAGATGTCGTCTGTTTTCCGCTTCATTAAAAATTTACATAAGAACTCCGGAGCGAGTTTTATTTTTCGCGGAAAGAAACGAGACAAAAATCGAGAACGGGACGAGGGAAACTTTTAAGGAATTGTGTGTGGGACGCTACCGCACTTACGAGAACGCGAAAGAAGTTTAATTCAAGAGAGTATAAAAATCGAGTAAACAACTATGTAAAGAAAAAATTGAAGAAAAATTGTCTCCAAAGTCAAAGTTTATGTAATGAAATGACTAGCAATTTTCTACACCTCCAAGAAAAAAACCTATTCCATAATGCTTAAATAATTTTTTGCTTTTTAAAAGTTCCTCCGTTAAACAAACAATTTTTTGGGCACAAATTTGTTTAAGCTGTTTTCAACACAGCTTTCATTTCATATTAATATCGTATGTATATCCGATTCATATTTCGTCTCGTTTTAAATTTCCATAGTTTCATTGAAAATGTTAGCGCAGGCCGATGTTGAACATATTTTATTTTGCACTCATCGTTTTTTTTTTTTTGTAAAATTCATCAAAACCTTTTGTGTTTCGCACTTACCAACACTTTCAATGTTAAGATTGAAATGTACTTGTACAGCGACGTACAAAGTTAACAGTGCAGTTTATTAATTTAATCCATTTTCACAATTTGCAGCTCTGTGAGATATTTTAATTTCTTTTTCAATTCAATTATATACGTATTGCTAATATATTATTTATAAGCATCCAAGTCCCATAAATTTCTTTCACTATCGTCAACGAAGATAATTTTTCAAATTCAAATTGCATCGGAAATGAATGCGTTTCACATGGAATTAATTATCCGAGAAACGTGGCAAATCAACTGTTAAATGTTGCTAGTCACCTCGCCGTTCCACATAAATCCGCGCGAGATTACAACTACAATAAATAATAACTCTAATGACTCATTAGGGCGACGACCATTACGCGACCGGCCTGGAACAGGATCAAACATGAAAACTAATCAGAAACGGCTTACACAAAATGCCCCCGGTGGTGTGTGTGTATAAATAGGAATTTGAATCAGAGCAAAAACCTGCCGCTAATGCGTATGTATGTTGTTTGCACATATGTATGTACCTGTGAAGTGCAACAGGGTTAATCAACTCCTTTGTGAGCGGGACATTAGGGGGTGAGGTGGAGGGTTCTCTCCGAACCGGATGCTGCGATGTCCTGCGGCTGAACATTCAGAGGCGGCGCACGTGGGCTCTGTTCTAAATGTGGATTAATGGCTGTACCTGCTGTAATTATTTTCACCTGTTTACTTTTCGTCGCTAATTAAACGCGTAATTACGACGTTAGGCTTTGTTTTTAATTTTCATGCGAAAGCTCGTTCATAAGACGGAAACATTGTTTCAGGAAAATAAAACGTATAAGACTAATTTATTCAATTAGATATTACAACCTCAAATAAGTTTTTTGAGTTCTGTTAATAATATTTGCAAAAATGACATTGTAAATTATTAACATTTTTATATTTCCAATTCACCTAATTGCTTTCGATAGAAGCGTGAAAGAAGGGGCGTTCTTCTATTGATTAAGGTAATAAAACAAAGAAATTAGTGGACGTATTATTTTACATAGCAAGAGTTCCCAGGGGCACAAATGAAAACTTCAGTCATAGATAAGTAAAAATTCTGATGTTTCTAAAATCATTCAGTTTTTGGTACTTTAGAAATAAAAGCACACGTAATTTATTTACTAATTAAGAAATTTAGAAATTTAAAAATTTGTTGCAAGTTGATTTTGGTTGCCACTGATTCCTCGAACATCCTCGGGGGATCTCGTCACTAGAAGAGTAGCATGAAAAAGATATTTTTTATTCACCCGGTATATATAAAAATCGCTACTACAAAACTGCTGGCATGATTGAAATCTACACAAAAACTCATACAAGATTGTTTTTTAAATATTTTGTATTCGTTAATAAATAAAAAGCTAAATGAAAGTGACCCTGTAAATTTTAGTTCCAACAATTTCGTCAGAAACTTTTAGGTAATTCTAATTTGTCTTTAAACCCATTGAAAATATTTTTCGGACAAATCACACTTTTTTATTTTATTCATCACGGATTTTAACTAAAAATTCGTTTATTTAAACATTTTTCTTGCCGCCTGAGAGAATTAAATTAAATATTTTGTTTACTTCGAAATCAAAGCATGTAGAATCTAAGCGTAGAAACTTAACTTCTGCACGCATTCTTTATGATAATGTGTTCGACAAAAACGCATCCTTGATGAGAGTCCCTTACGTTTTTTTACGCAGAAAAACACAATAACTGATTGGTCTTTGCTTCGAGCAAAAACATTCAGCGAGCCTTGCCTACCTATTTATTATCGCGTCGTTGATCGGGTCAGTTTCTGTTTTAAATACGAGGTGTTACAGTGCAATTAATTTTTGTGTTTTAAGTTGATTATTTGCGCAAATTAATTAAATAATTAGGTAAGTGTATTTCACATTTTAATGACTACTTACAGAGACACTTTAAGTCGACCACATAAGTCCTTATGGGATTACAATTTTTATTACACAATAATTTTTCTTTTCAGTGATATTATCTAGTGAAAGCGGTGGGTAATTTCTCCCTCGATTACTGTAGCAGGGTGGATGTAAGAAACAGATTTGTACGCTGCAAATGACGGTAGGGTAAGCATCCATTTTTTTCGTTTAATTTAGTTTCCTTGTTGTAAATCTTCGAAAATAATTTTCTAGACAATTTTTATAGAACTTGCTGTATATTTAAGAACTATGAATGCACCGTGAGTTTCGCATTCCATGCGCTATAAAATTTGCCCGGAAAATAAAATAAAATTACAAATTTTTTCAAGTCAAATTTGTTTTTTTTTTTTAGTTCCACTTCAGGTTGCAGAAGTTATGCAGTCCGGTGAGTGCTTATATTTTTTCTCGTAAACAACAAGTAACTTTATTAATTCATGGGGGAAGTGTTAGTTTGAACGGTTCTGGTAAAGGATATGTCCATAAGCGCTCAACATTTTCTATTACATAAATCGTTAATTTAGCTTACACTGAATGTATTTCTGCAATAAAATTTGCGGATTATCCGTAAATTTCCGAATTATTGCCTTTTAAAAGTAACGATTTTTAGGTTATGTTCAAACGTTTTTTCGAATAGGTTTTTCTTAAAACATGCTGATAAGAGAAGGGAATCCTTTCTTTTGAGTAGTGTATTTTAAGGGAGAGAAAACTTCGTACATAAATATTTTTTTAATACATTCATTTTTTAATACAATCATCTGGCAGCTGGCCTATCGGACTTTGGTTGTGAAATTATGCAAGTATCTAGTTGGCGAGCATTACACAAATAATTTTTGTTTATTAGGCTTTCAGGGGTAGTGTACTAGTTTGTCATTTCAGATGGACAGCGAATGTATTAAGGGAAAGGAAACCTTTATGTGTAAATTTTAATGTAAGGGAAACCTTTGGGTGTAAATTTACACAGAAAGATTTCCCCTTCCCTAGAAATTTAGCATCTAGGTGTAAATTTATAACAAGGGTTCCCTTTCCCTTAAAATTTACACATAAAAGTTTCCCCTTCCCTTAAAACTTACACACAAAAGTTTCTCTTCCCTTAAAATGTATTTACACATTAAGGTTTTCTTTCCCTTAAATTTTACTCACAAAAGTTTCGTTTCTCTTAAAATATATATATACATAAAGGTTTCCTTCCCTTTTTAAAGAATCGAGAAAACTACAAAAATGTATCGTTTAAATTTGCAAAATCTGTACGGTTTGTTAATAGAATTCGACGTCATTTTTATTTTACACATTTCTATAAAAACGTCTTTTGAAAAGATCAGACTCGTAATATAAAATATTAGTATTTTCAAAATCAAAATTATAGTTATTTTCTAACGAATGTTCAACAAGCAGTGAATGATTTTGATTATTTTTTGGATATGATATTTATGTTGGTGTAGACGTTTTTTTTTAATTTTGACTTGTTTCTGCTATATAACACGAATTACAAGTTGTGGTTTTTGAAAATGTGTTTAAATATGTTATCTAGTGGTTCAATATAAGGTAATGATATGTATTTCTTGTTTGAAGTTTGTTTTATATTATTGTAGATTTTTGAATTTTTGTAGATATTTAACACGATTTTTAATTACTGATTCTATAAGATTTACTAAAAATAGTAAAGGAGACTGTGGTTTAAGGAATAATTGAAATTTATCTCTGCCCACAATAATTTTATATCCGTAGATACGTATTTCGGCAGCTAAGCTGCCATCTTCAGTACAATTTAATATTTATATAAAACTACATTGAAATCTAACAGCTACCTACCTACCTACCCTGATCATATTATCTATACTACTAAAACTATCTAAAAATAACAAAATTAACACTAAAAATTAGTAAAAGAGAGACTGTGGTTTAAGAAATAATTGAAAATTATCTCCGCCCACAATAATATTAACAGTCAAAACCTACCAAAAATGCAAATCAAATAAAACGGAAATGAGTATTGGTCTAATAACAGAAAGCGGTTCTTATTCTCCCGAATAAAGAACTTCTGTAAGCATTTAATTCCCTGTTATTTGATACCGCTTGAATTTATCCCTGAAAAGAAATTATATACCTATATATGCATATGCATGCACCTATATATATATATATGCACAAATCGCCAAAAAGCAACCTACAGATTAGAGCAGATTACACCCACACACCACAAGTTAAGAG